>CM060978.1:241368663-242786997 GCA_030765065.1 Deroplatys truncata | reverse complement strand
ATCATGACCAGATGACTTCTCGAGGCATATGCACAGACAACTGCCCTGTCTACAAAAGAAGTATCATGTAAGTATCGTTTTTATTATTGAATGCAAGCTCTAAAAAGCGTGCAATTGTTCTCTAAAGAAGAGTGAAAAATTAAAATGGTTCATTCTATTGTGCCTTCTTTCTTTCCAGAGAAACTGATACCGAAACTGAGGGTGAGATGGTCAGCCTCATTTCAAATCACGGCTCTCTATGGCACTCAGAGTACTGCAACGGGTATACTCACTCTGTACTGTGTGCAAAACCAGAGGTACACGACAAGATGGCGTCATACTTTCCATGCAATGAGAGCTGCAGTGTATTCCTCTTCAGACAGAGAAATTTAAAGTGAGTACCTCTTTAAATATGTATCATTATTGTACATTGCTATTGTCATATACGTAACTTCAGAGAACATTAATGTAAACATTAATTGTATGCGATACTAACATACATTACATGCTACTATAGTACAAGAGCAGTTGTATACGACTAACACTGGAAATTATAATGACTTTTGCAGAATTCAAATGACGACACCAGCGCCTAAAACCGATGTAGATTCCGATGATAAAGAACCAGAAGATATAGTGGAATATCCCATTGCACAGCAGTATGCTAAACACGTAGATGAGGAACAGGATTCCAATTCACAGCAGGCAGGGGATCTAACACAGACGACCTCCGAGGCTCCCCTTGGAAAGCCTGCAGAACTCGGGAAAACATTGACGTGAGTATTTTCACATATATAAAAATCATTGTTTCATTTTAAGTGTACACTAACAGAAATTTAATTCTTTTCAGGTTACCTTAACTTCACCCAAGCACTTTTCTAAGACCTTCATTGTGTATTGTTTCAGGCGGTGCAATAAGGGGAAGAAGAAAAAGAGGAACAGCTTTGCAGACCTGCAAAGGAGGCTGACGCTATTGGAGGATAGAATAAGCAACATCGAGACGCCCAAGAAACATGCCGGTAAGAAGCGTGTGCCGAGATGTCTACATCTCGAAAAGGCGCAGCATTAACATAGCATTCTTCTATGATCTTCCAGTGCTTTTAGTGAAAAACACAGACAAATTTGTATACATGACAATTCAAGACTGGGTGATAATTCGTGAGTCTTCCTACATTCAGTGCATTCCTCCAAACGAGAAAGTATCCGCGTGTGGAATATTGTGAAAATATTCTTTTTTCTTATAATATTGTTGCTTATATGCAAGAGACAGAAATAAAATTTTTGAACACTAATTTAAATGATTGTGAAATATTTTTAAATAGAGATGAAATTTGCAGGCTAAAAAGACTTGTACCGTTTATAGACTACCATTTAGGTAACATAACTGATGCAAATGTAATGCAATATTTTGGAACGAGGAGTTGGAGGAAGAAAGTGATGGAAATGCAGGATAAATAATAACAATAAAAGGATTGAAAGTATGTTTTTACATAGTGTTTTTATTCATTAATAATCCTTACATTGCTAATGAAAAAACAAATCCTTACAATGATTAGTTTAAAATAAAAGTTGCATCACATGAGTCAGAGGCTTGTATGTAAATACTTTATCGTGAATTATCAAACAATACAAAGTGGTCTGTGCAGGAATATTTGCACTAGCTTGAATTTCTATTCTAATGTTAACAGCACCATTTACAACTTCCTCTGGTTGATGTGAGCAATCTATAACAAATATAGGAGCAAATTTAAGAAAATCTTTTCTCTTCAATAAAGGATAGTTCTCTTTTTCATAATAAGAGTTTTGAAACTTTGAGTACATATCATACAAAGATGCAAATCTAGAGTTTCCAAAATCCAAATTCATGTCATGATAGGGATAACATTCGCTATTAAGATAAATTCTCAAATTAGTTATGTTACAATGATCAAAAAGAGAACCGTCTTTAGATGCATTACTCGATCTTAAAGTTTGAGCACCCAAAATGACAAATCTCGGCTTCTCCATTTTTGACGTGGTGGCGACATTCCAAGTGAATGATTTAGTTTGCGGCACAGCAGGCTGAGTATGCAGATCCATGGTCCTAAATGGGAGATACAGCGCCTTGTCCGACTTGACAATCTTGAGAATTTCAACCTTTTCAGCATCAGAAAGTCGTATCACTGGCATTCTCCACTCGATTCGTGCAAGTTTAACGCTTGCATTCTCTTCACCCTCAGGCGCTATAATACAGTTTTTAGAGTCCTTGGATCGAATCAGCACCAACTCAAACTTGCTATTGAGTATGAGTTCCTTGTGGTCGTCAGCAAATCCCAGAAGCATCGAAAGCGGTACTATGGCGTTGAAGGCTCCATTTGCTGTATTCACAATGTCCATGTCTTCTCCAGGATAGCACCATCCAGCATTCAGCAAGCGATCAGACTCCATTGGATTGAGAGCAACATAGTTGCGTAAAGTTGAGGCGATCCCGGGGTTCCTGGTTCGATCAATAGTTGAGCCGTTCATATCCAGTCGAATCTCCTCAAACATGAATGCAATAGCGTTATTGGTAAGCTTTGCAGTAGTAGCTGTTCCATTAGGTTTAGTAATATTCCCCTCGATGTATAGATAACTTCGATTAGGTAAAGTATATAAATCCTCAGCTTGACAAGGGATTCTAATTTCATCATTAGCGTCCAGAGCCGATGTATTATACGGTAAAAACACATGTTCCTCTTCTTTAGTGATCTTGTCATCGAATGTCGGTGCGCTGGTAACATTGAAGATGTCCATGATTATAGAAGTCTAAAGCCCAATACCTGGAGGAAGTGTCGATTGCGTGATGTTAACCCTCCGGGTGTCAAGGGCAGAGTATGATGTGTGCGTTGAATCACTCCCTTATTATATCCTCGACGTCGTTGACTTCTAAAATCTATTGGCATTGCAACGGATGTGAAGCCTTATGCTTATGTCCTCGTTTCTAAAGTCAATGACATTACCACTTTGGTCCACTACACGAAGACTAATTTGCTCTATAGCATTGGTGTTTATGATTGGAAGGTAAATTGGATTTGACGGCTCTTGAGAAATATGATAGCCAGGCGGAACAGAAGGGAAGAACTCGTAGATCGAGTGGCCGCTTTTACCATCGATGAAAGAGCCTGTTGCAATACTGCACTCGATTCGAATGATGCTCACCTTAAATATATTCACCAGGTAATCAGATTCAGACAGCTGATTAGCTGGAATAACTTTACCTCTGAAGCCCAATAGCGAGCCTATAGAACGATCACCGGAAAAATCAATAGTGAAAGGGCACTTAATTTCAGCTTTCATTGTGTTATTATTAGGTCTAATAAAGAAGACATTCTCATCTACACCTAGCTTATCTCTGATGTATTCATTAATATCAGAAATCTCATAAGTTCCATCAGGTATATCAATGATCTTAATTTCATCATTGTGCATGTAATGAAATTGATTATTACTCCAATCAACATTAGGAATTGAATAGAAGGTTTCAAAATTCAGTAGAGCAATCTCATAATGATACTTTGGATCTAGCTGAAGAGGTGGATTCAGGTATGTAGTAAGCAGAGACTCATTGCCACTGACTGCAATAGTGTAACTCATTGCGATAGAAATTGCAAGCACAAGTGCCCACAGATGACTGAGCTGAAACTCTGAAACCTCTTAGTGTTATACAGTACCTTAACATCTCTGAGGTACCTTTCGATCTCTTTTGGAGGCTTCAAGTTTCCAAAGCTGTCGAAATAAAATGACACGTTGCCATCCTTCTTTATAGCAACCCAATGAGTGCCTTCATTCTCTGAAGTATCGAGATTAACAATAATTCTCTCTCTGTAACGAGGTCTTGAGGGTAGCTGATTGATCATGTATACACCCCTAAAATGAGGAATCTTTAAACGTCGGGCATACAAGTCGAGGTCTATGTTACTTAATGCTTTTTCCGGGACAAGTATAGCCCTCTGCCGGAGTTTTTTGAATTTCCTTTCTTGCTCGGCCTCCTCTTCCTTTCGGTGTTCCTCGCCTTATTCTTCTTCTTCTTCTTCTTCTTCTTCTTCTTCTTCACTCGTAGGCCTTTCCCTCTTGCTTCAATTTCTTTGTTATGTCTCATCATTTCAGCAAGTTGTTTATCCGCGGCCTTTTTCTTATTTACAGCAGAGGCTATTTGTGCAGCGCCTCCAGCGGCGGCTCCTAGTGCTGCAATAATTGGTATGAGTGGTAGAAATCCTCCTCGTTTCTTCTTCCTGGATCCCGCACCAACAGCTACCTTACCCTTCATGATGGTTGTTACTAGTCGGGCTGCCAACCTTTCACCTAATGTAGCATCAGATGATTGCACTCTTTTCCAGGCCTTTTCAGCCAAGATTTTGTCGGCAACGTTCCTCGAAGCAGAGTCCTTATGCTGTGCGTAGGCTATGTCGTGAAGCTTACACGCTTCGTCTAAAGGATTTATTCCGGGGTCTCCTCTCTTTAGTCTTTTTTCTAGCTTTGTCCCAGGTCCACAGTATCTGTAACCAGGCAAATGTGCTTCAAATGGCAACAGGTTAATGAGAGAGTTAATTAAACCGGAACCTCTTGATACCTTAACCCCCTTAGCGCTCATGGTACACTAATCGATTTTAATGGCACATAGTTCTTTTATACTCTGTCATTGCTTACATTTATTAACATATATACATTAAGGATGATTTATTTTATTTTAGTTGCTACGATGGAGCTGGTGAAGCAAGATTGCTCGCTGCCTATCCAGGTGCTAGACTTTGAAAGTGACTTTAGACGCGATCGTCACGGGAAGCTGTTTCCAGGCAATGTTAGAGCGCTAATTCTAGGTAGCTCCAGTGCTGGAAAAACAAATGTATTACTCAATATGATACTTCACGAGAATGGACTACGCTTTGAAAATGTGTACATTTATTCAAAGTCGCTATACCAGCCAAAGTATCAATATCTTGTTAAGCTGCTTGAAAACATTGAGGGTATAGGTGTGTATACTCACGAAGACGGTGAAAGCGTCTTGCACCCATCAGAAATTAAAGAAAATTCAATCTTTATATTTGATGACGTCATCACTGAAAAGCAAGACAAGATTGCATCCTTTTAAAGCATGGGCAGACATCGAAATGTAGATTCAATATATCTACCACAATCCTATGCCAAAGTCCCAAAGCATTTAATTAGAGATAATGTGAACATGATTATACTCTTCAGGCAAGATAATTTAAACTTGAAACATGTATATGAAGATTACGTAAACACAGATATGACGTATACTGAATTTAAAGATTTGTGCAAAGGTGTTTGGGAGAGCTCTACAGAAGGAAGACCTTTTATGGTAATAGTTCCCGAATTTCCGATGAATGTCGGTCGATATAGGTGCGGATTCGATGTATATATTAAAGTTGTTAATAAAGAAATTGCTCATTCATAGTTCATCATGAGTATTGACAGGTTTGGATCACAGAGGGCTGCTCCAGTGAAAAGATCGCTACATCAATTTATCATAAACAGAGATGGAAAAGGAAATTACCAATTCAGGAACAAGAGACTGTGCATTGTTCAGGATCCTGAGGAGGACGACGACGCAAGCACTAAACGCTACGTGGATACGCTTGCGTCTTCTACTGAAAATCGAATGCAGGAGTTCACGGAAAAAACGACATATCAGCGCATGGGCGAACTTCAAACTACGCTTAGGGATCACATCCAGAAGTCGCTAGACGTGCAACATGATGCTCTAATGGAATATCTGAATAAAAATACCCTTAAACGCGACGATGGAAACAATATTATCCTGGATTCTATAAGATTGAAGATAATGCTGCCACCTCAAGAGGACTATGACGTGCCAAATAAGAAGCATGTATTAGAATATATAAGTGCAAGAACACCACCGCTCGATTCAAGCGGTAACGTTTCATTCCAAAAAAGAAGGCTAATTGAAGTAGCAGATCCTGTCGATGACAGTGATGGAGCAACAAAAAAGTTTGTTAAAGTTCACGTGGGAAGGAAACAAAATGAAATACGCCAAGATTTAAACAACAGACTTGGTGCAATAAGTACCACAGTTACAGAAACAGTGGGAAAACACATGGAAACTATGGCGAACCGCCAGAAATCAATGGATGGGCATCTGACATCTGCAATGGATAAAATCAATACCCTTAAAACACAAATGAAAGTCGTAAATTCATTAGTAGAGCAAATGAGAGGGGAACATGTAATTACACTGCAGTCGTTCCCTTTCAGAGGGAAATCACAGAGGTACATGTTAACAACAGGTCTTGAATATTACAAATCAAGCGTAAACGGCGAGATTGTTTCTTGCTATATAACGTCACCAACAGCTCCTACTGTAAGACCTGATACAATAATTGAAATAAATAACAAGTCTCTGAGAGCTCTGCCTGCACCAATTGCAAATGGTGATAAACTAGCCTTCACTGCTCCTGCAAATCGTGTAAGGGACGGCCATTTTCTAAATATCGAGCTGAAAATCTCTTATAAACTGAAGTCTGCTAAATAAATAGGGTATATATTAAGGTGAAAGTCTAATTTCAGTGTCATTTCAAGATGGACAGCGAGTGCATACGACTTAAAGAATCTGTAGCTATGCACACGAAGGCTATAAGAGAAAAGTT
This sequence comes from Deroplatys truncata, assembly GCA_030765065.1. NCBI lineage: Eukaryota > Metazoa > Arthropoda > Insecta > Mantodea > Mantidae > Deroplatys > Deroplatys truncata. Next base: position 242,780,374 of record CM060978.1, on the reverse strand, counting down.
ACGTTCTCTTAAAGGTAAGCAGTTCGAAACCCAGAGAGTGATGAGTGAAGCTCTTCAACCAGTGACAGATCCGCTTCAAGATATACTTGAAATACAGAAAAAGAATACTACAAGCAAGGAGGAATCACCGAAAGACATGAAAGATGAGAAAATCTACAACTACCTTAATAAAGTTCGAAAGAAGGACAAAAATGAAATAGATTCATCATATGGAGTACGATATGAGGATGGCAGCTACATGCTAGGCAACAAGATTATTGATTTCATCAATAATAAAGTTCGAATAGGGGACGAAACGTATGAAACCACGCCTGGATTGAAGGAACTCATCTTCAAGAGAATACCTGAAATGCATGCATACACCGAGGATGACCTTGAAACATACAGTAAAATACTTAAAGCAACACATGTTCATCGAAGAAACTTCAGCAAGCACGGGCCGCTGAGATCGGGTAATTCCTACAAGTATAAAAGCGTTATACGTCCTCTAGTAACGAAACACAAGGGATTAGGACTACAGTGGAAAGAACATCGCCCTAATACGAGGCAAGACTACATCTACTGGACCGACCCTAATGATCTGGTGGCCTTAGGCTACTTGTGGCATCCAGAGACGCAGGCAATAACAATCATACTCAAGAAATTGAAGAGATTATTCAAGAACTAAAAGCGGCAAAGGTTATAGCATGACATCAGTGAAGCAACATATAGCAAGCGAGCTCCATGCTCCAGCCCGGAGAAACTTCATGCGTCGAAAGATTATCAGCAAGGGGCTCCACGACTTGGTGCAGATCGACTTGGTGGAGATGATACCGCATGCAAAAATCAATAAGAATTTCAAGTACATCATCATTGCAATCAACTTCTACTCTAAAATGGCATATGCGAGACCTCTAATGGACAAGACAGGACTTCAAGTTGCAAAGGCTATGGAAGATATACTGCAAGAAATGATAACCCCGCCCAAGAACATACAGAGTGATAATGGAAAAGAATTTTATAATAAACATTTTAAAAATTTAATGACAAAATATAACATCAATCACTACAGTACCTATACCCATGTGAAGGCAGCTGCTGTTGAACGATTAATAAGAACTTTAAAAAATATGATGTATCGCGAATTTCTAGCCAATGGATCATACAAGTGGGTAGACCTTTTACCTCAGATCATTGCAAGATATAACAACACTTACCACTCCACTATTCGAATGAAGCCTATAGAGGTGAAGAACAATGATCTTCTTCTGACTGTTTACAACTACACTCAAGATCGAAAAGAGAAGAGAGGGGCAAGAAAGTTTAGTGTTGGTGATTATGTGAGGATATCAAAGGACAAGGGACATTTTGAAAAGGGCTTTGAAGCTAATTGGAGTGTTGAAATATTTCAAGTTGTTCATGTGAATCACACCAATCCCGTTACATACATGCTAAAAGGTAATGATGGTGACGAGATAAAGGGGTCCTTTTATGGTCATGAACTGCGACCTACGCTGTACCCTAATACATTTCTGGTAGAGAAAGTATTACGCAGGCAGGGAAATAGGATTCTTGTAAAGTGGTATGGATTCCCTAATACTCAATGGATTGACAGAAAGGATTTATTGTAGAAAAATAATAATGAAAATAAAGAGGCTTTCATTCCACAATAATGCGTGTTTTTTTATTTCACTGTATATATTGTGTTAAATAAGAAAATCATTATTTAAAAACATTTTGTGTTTACAGGGTTTACATGATTAAAAATCAATAAGTTGCTTTAAGTAAAAAAAATCATAAACAAAAAATTACATATATATACAACATTATCATTTGCATTTTTTTAGGTCAATCTTTATATATACACACGCTCACACACACACACACACAATACATACATGATAAAACACTCGCTCACTAGACTGCATTTTTACATACATTTTATAAAACTAAAAATCAATAAATTAATAAATAGAAGAGCTAAACATTTACATTATCCATGTGCATATATAAATACACACATACACAACCACTCACGCATACACCTATACACACGCATACACACACACATAAAAGCAATTTGTTTAAAAACTTCACAACTAAAAATTTACATATATACATCTAAGGGTCAGTCATACTCAGACAATAGTGACCCCAGGCAATTGTCTGGTCTGAGCCTTCAATCAGTTTTCTCTTATAGTCTCTACCACAGAGAGCGACCTTATTCATTTCTATGGTCGAGACTTTATGTTTGAAACTTCGAAATGTTGTTTTTGTTAAAACTTTTTTTCTAATATCATTTAGACAGCCGAAATAGTGCTAAAATTTATGTTGCGCATGCCGGTCTTGTTGATGCCCTTTGCTTTCATCATAGCTTGGTCCTTGTGTCTGTATGCATATAACTTGGACCTTAGCCCAACATATTCTATCATAGGGATTCCTGCAAGCTCATCCTTGAACAGGCCGATGACTTTCTTGTTTTGCGGTGTAATTCCATAGCTGTTTTGTGTTTCGTAATTTGATGTGTCAAAATGCTCTTGATTTTGCTTAATAAATTTGTATATGTCGCTTGAGGTTTCCAGAATAAATGAATCCGTATCCATGTAATTTAAAATTAAATCTTCTAGGCCTGGCTTCAATATATTGTAATAAAAACTGTACATGATATGTTTGTATATATCAAGGATGGCTTGCCCTATGTAGATGGGTTTGTTCATGTAAATTTCCTCTCTGGCAAGTTCTATCCCTACAAGATTTTCCGCAAATAAAATGCTCCGAACGTAAGTTGGTCGCGCTGTCAATTTCTTGCATTGCTTCCAACTTGTAACGATACGGAAGTCATTGTATTTGCGCACATTCTCAATAAATTTGCCATATACAGAGTTGTTCATTTTCTTCCATAAATTCTGACCGAATTTGGAAGTTTCCCTTGCACGTCTCTCTGTATTTATATTGATGTAGGTTTTCAGCCATTCTGACTGATCATATGCAACCACTCTATGGATCTTCTTTAACTTCATGCCCAAGTCAATGCACTGCTGGAGGTTTCTATAGTGCAAGGTATATTTCTCTTTGTTCTCTAGTGTTGCCAGCAGTTTCTTGTATTGGCCTCCAGGTGGTATCTCACTTTTCGGGCAGAGAGGAAGGTTATTGTGCTCATCGTGTAGATGCTCAGAGTACTCGAGGTCGACTTCCAAAACGTATCCAGTTGGGGAATCAGGAGCAACAGCAAAGAAGTTTATGTTTAAAATTTCTTCTGGCAGAAGCCATCTGAGGTTCTTGTGTGGCATATGGCTCGCCATTGAAGCCCCATATAAATTGTTTATGTCGAGATATGCCAAATATAAGTCTTTTTGTGTCTGTTTATGTCCAGGAAAGTACTTGTTGTTTGCTTTAGCATGTCTCTTTGACACTGTGCACATTCCGCCCCTGCTTCCTCCCTCAAAGAATTTGATCATTTCCTCATCATGGATGAGGTCAAGCTTGACCTGAGTCACCTTGAGCATTGCATCAAATGCAAGTCCTGGTAGGGTATAGTACCAGCAGGGGTCCAAGTTATATACTTCCAGAGAAAGGTCCCTAAACTTCTCGAATGCATCGGCCAACAAGAGCGTATCCGTTTTCAAATAGAGGTCGCTGTATTCGCCTAGATTGCTGATGTTGAAGGTGTTCCAGACTTTGACAGCATGGTTGTATTCCTCTTGTGTTATATTGTCAAAATTTTCAATTGAAGGGAGTGCTGTTTCCTCTAGTTTAGAAGGAGAGTCGACGTAACTGTAAGGGAATATTCCCTTAGATCTCACTAACTGCTGATGTTCAGGATCGAGATACTCAGAGTTTGTGATCTTGAACTCATCACTACTCAGCATGCAGGCTAAACTAGATAGCTTATCGTCCAAGAACTTAAAGCTATCTAGAAACCTGAAAAAGATAGTCCTGTACTTTTTGCTGAATGATATATATCGCTCAGAGGAGCTTGAGATACACGAAATGGGGTGATCATCATATGCCAGGTGTTGCATCAGGAAATGGCTGTCATAATTGCTAAGGCAATGAAAAAAGATGGGTATAAAGTCAGGTACCCGTCTATTTAAATTGCATGCATTATGAGCAGCCCCCAGGAATACACCGGTCACATGGCAGTGGTCACGTACCTTCAAGTCATCTACCTCAAACTCCTTCTTGCATATGTGGCAATGACGAGCATTATCGAAGTCAGCCACATCCTGAGCAGTCATGGTCATTTCTTCATTGCGGCTATATTGCTCAATAACCATGTCGGCTATTGACCTAAGTTCAATGAAGAACTCCTTGATTGCATCAGGACCTCTGAATAGCTTAAACCTCGACAATGAATCGTCATGGCGACATACGAGCTTAAGCGATATAGAAATAGCCTCATGATGCTGGATAGCCCGAGTCCAGCTCTGATTAGCCGACGGTTCACAGGACTGCACTCGGGCTAACACGCTCTCAATATCGGCGTACACAACAAAATTTACAGGACTACCCTTCGAGTATGATGAGAACTCAATCACTTCACCCTGATTAGGCATTTTGAGCACCTGGCACTGCATGCACTTCAATTGATGCTTTTTAAAAGCACCTTCATTATTGAAGTGCTTCAGGCAGGGCTCACATACCCATTTTTTCCCGTCATGTTTGCTGATTTGCATTGAAGTCAGCCTTGACATATCCTTAATCAGGCAGTAGTGAGATCTTCCATCCTGTTCAACTAGTAGTAGGTTGACAGTTAATTCTTTCCTGCTGCTGGTTTGGTGTAGTGGTATAATTGTGCACTCCCTTTCTATTCCAAATACTGAAACTGATATTCCGTTGTTTTGCTGTTCAAAGTCTGGAATCTGGTGTAGGCTTACAGGGAAGTCTATCCCACTGTAGTTGAATGCAGTGAATAACTGTTTTGCAGGGTATTTGCTCGTTCTTTGACCATCGCGCTTTGCGGGATACTTTGCAGCGAGCAAACACCATGCAAAACAGTATTCATCTTCATTTTGTATGTTTATTACAGCTTTCTTGGCCTTGATAGCAGCGGGTAACTCTATGTATCGCGATGCATTCAAGGGATCATAGAAGCTAGTTCCAATAACAAGAGCCCTGACAGCGAACAGAGATTTTGAGCTTGCACCTCCTCGAAATTCGAGATGTTTTCTAGCATTTCATCGACCATAGAAGTGTATAAGGCATTGAGATTACTTGATTGAAGACCCAGCTTTGTCTTACTATTGAAAAAGATGGTTTCTGCATGCTCTTTTACAGAAGATTGTATTAGGTAGGTGATCTCTATGGAGGCATTTACTTTAAACCCAGAAGAGCTTCTCCCGAGTACAGAAACCATCTCTCCCAATACAAGATGTCTGCATTCCTGCAGAAATTGACTGGGGTCAGCTATCTCTAAAGAGTTTTCTATGCGGCTATTGAAAAGGCGGCCCTTGAACGCCGATTCAATAACCTTACACTCTAGCTGAGTATGACTAACCTTTAGTTTTTTGGTGTTGTTCCCGTACTCGGTGTCGTCACTATCGGAGTCAGCAGTGGTGGTGGGGTTGTCACAATGGTTGCGACCGATGCCTGATGGCCCTGCAATTGGTGATGGAGGTGCCATAGAAGATCCTGGGCGGGCGAGGGGGCTAATTGCTTGTCCGTGTTCCTCTTCAGCCTCGTGAGGTCTTTTGGTACCCCGGAGCATTGCATCCTCAGGCTCCGGGCTCATGACCACTATTGAAGGTTCTATAACAATAATAAAGTGGAATTAATTGGAATGTCAGTTTAAATAGAAATGCAAGAATATAAGTTTATTAAATCACTGGAGAAAAAGCTTAGTCACATGTTAATGCAACGATAATTATTTATATAATTGTATATTTTAATAAATAATAAAACGAGAGAAAAAGTTGATAGAGAAAAGTTATACGTTAACGTAAGGATAGTTATTATGTAATTGTATTTTAATCAATAAAAATGATTAAAAAATATTATTGAGAAAAGTTATGCGTTAACGTTACGTTAATTATTTATGTATTGATGTTACTAGAATAAATGAAGTTAAAAAAACTCACCATTCAATTCACGAAGCATCTGCAGGTACACGGTCCTGTATGCACAATTTTCGCAAGTGCACACATCGATGGGAATAATCGCCCATGGATCTCCTACAGGCATCAGCGCAACATCCTCGAATCCAGGGGGCGGCGGGGTCAGGTAGTCCTGTGAAAAGATAGGCGAGGGCAGGCTACCATCATCGTCCATCTCCCCCGCCCCGTCTGAAGTTGTTTCAGGAACTAGAACAAAGAAGCAAAGCAGAATTAGCTTCACATTGAATATTTTGATTGAAAGGTGCTAATAAATTGAATGCTTCATTCCATTATTGAAGTTCTGAATTGTTCTCTGGTTATACATTGATTAATGATAAAGATAATATTTCCAGAAAAAGTGTAATAATATATCTAAACTCACCGTTCGCTTCGTTAAGCATCTTTATTGCAGCAACTTGGTATTCGCAGTTATTGCACATGCAACATTGGTCCGAAGCGCTGCCCATGCCACCATTCACCCCTGTAACGGGAGTGACATCCTCAAAACCAGGTGGTGGAGGGATAATATAATCACCCCCCGATAAGATTGGTGACGGGGGGCTATTAAACATGTAAGTGCCTTGCAGCGTCACATCTGGTATCAGATCTCCCGCCAGGGGTGTCGGCATGTTGTACATTGTGCTGTTATTAGCGGGCTCTCTATTGACTTGCATAAATTGGTCAATTCGAGAGCCCGCTCCTCTGACGAGTGCCGCTCTTGCTACTCCCATTGAGTTTGCAGTATTACCTGTGAAAAAGTTTAAATGTGTAAATTCAATTGTTTTTTTATAACTGATAAAAGATGAATGAGTAGAGAAAGACGTGTAATATGAAATAAATGAGTAGAGGAAATCGTATGAACGTTAATAGAATGCTTTGTGAAAAAGTCGCATGAAGCTTTTCGGAAAGAGGAACGTGTAGCGAAAATCATATGAATGTTAAGAGAAGAACGAGAGGAGAAATCTTGTGAATGTCAATAGAGAAATGAGTTGAGAAAACCATATGAATGTTTACAGAAGATGTAAAGAAAATCATATAAATGTTACAGAAGAATGTGTGTTGAGAATATCATGTGAATGTTTATGCATGAAGAACGTGTAACGAAAATCATATGAATGTTAATAGAAGAACGTGATGAGAAATCATATGAATGTTATTAGAGGAACACTGATTAGAGATTAAGTATGAATGTTTATGGCAGTATCTAAAGAACTATTTTTACACCATTGATGAAAGCGCTACATTTTTTAACAGCTCTGATGTTAATTATTAAAGAAATGAAAAATTTAGATAAACAATATGGTATTCTTGCAATGATTCGTGTTTCACTTAGTCATGTAAAAAACTCACTCACCTTGCATTATGTAGATGATGAATGCAGTCTGGAAGACAATATCACTAAATTCGATGAAGCGAATCAATATACTTTAACTTAAAAGTCGCAGTGGCTTTCTTATGCGCCAGCGCTGGTTTATATAGGGAGCCTAGAGCCCCTCAGGCAATTTCAAGCGTTGGTGTGGCGGGGGGAGGGATGTTACACGTCACGTGATTATTGTATCCAATGACATCATCTCTTTCAGCGCATGCGCGCGTTGGCATTGCGGGGAGACATGTTACACGTCACGTGACATCGTCTCTTGAAGCGCATGCGCAGAGAGAAGTAGCCCTCGGGCAATTCAGGTGACGCCTGGAAGTCGGGGGGGGGGGTGGAATGGGGCTGGCGATGCTTGTCTCGTGGGAACTCAAGGCTCTCTCTTTTCCCACAGTCAGTGCACGTAAAGGTTTTTTTGATATCTCTGTTTGAAAAAGATAATTGTTGCGTTACATGTATGTGCATGTGTGTGCATGCATGCACCTGTGTATGCACGTTGATGTATGCACATGTGCTCGTGTATATGGGAGCGCCTGGATGTGTACAAGTTGTGGAGAAAGAAAATAAAGAATCGTGTCTAGGCATCGGAATATCTAAGTATACGCAGGGGTTTAATATAAATAATTATATGCCCGTGCATAGTTTAATAGTTATTATAGCGTTTCGCAGGGCAGGATTCGAACTAGGGACCTCTGGTTCCTAAGAATACAGCTCGTTAAACATTGTAATGTCGAGTATATTAAATTATATTTGTTAAACACATTTTAATCTGACCCGTTCACTCTTCAATAATTTAGTATTTATTATAGCGTTTCGCTGGGTAAGGTTCGAACTAGGGGCTTCTGGGTTCCTAAGAATAGCTTTCATTAAAACAGCGTAATGTATAAAATTAAATTATATTTGTTAAATACATTTTAATCTTATCGTGCACGCTTCCGTAATTTAATAGTTAGTAGGCATAGAGCTTGCAGGGTAAGACTCGAACTAGAAACCTCTGAACGGGCTTTAATCAGGGTAATGATATAATAATGTTTTACCCTAAGAAAATATCAACTTGGATACCTAAGTATACGCATGTGTTTAATATATTTTTAGAGCACGCATCCGTAATTTACTAGATGTTACACATTAGAGTTTGCAGGGTAAGATTCGAACTAGGGTCCTCTGAACGCCTTTTTTATTAATTAAGGTAATGATATAATAATATCAATCATTAATTTCTCATTAGCAATAAACTTTTGATTACAGTAAGAATCGAACACCGATCTATAGATATCACTCAGAGGTTTAATGCACGTAATGAAATGTATATTAGGCGCTTTTTCAGTCACTGCCTGAAATGGGGCCAAGCAGAATGCTTGTTAACTATGCTCGGATATATTCGTAGGAGGTCGTAAAACATCGGAGAGAACTCCCTCAGGCAAAATCATGATGGCCGACTATGACGTCACGCAGAGCTGGTAAACAAGTTTCTCTCTCTTTCACACAAACAAGGACAGGACGAGTATAAAGCAACCCTCGAATTCTTTTGTTAAACTAGCAGGTGGCCAAACAATGGAAACGTCGCAGGTGTCTTTCTAAACTAGCCTTGCCAAGGACAATAGAAAGGCACACACAATAGAATCCCTTACACAATGGAAAGGGTCAGGCTTTGTTATTGGATTGTGGGATGAGTATGCCAGGTGGTCTTTCTAAAGTATGACGTCACGTAGAGTTGGTAAACAAGTTTCTCTCTCTTTCACACAAACAAGGACAGGACGAGTATAAAGCAACCCTCGAATTCTTTTGTTAAACTAGCAGGTGGCCAAACAATGGGAACGCTGCAGGTGTCTTTCTAAACTAGCCTTGCCAAGGACAATAGAATCTCTTACACAATGGAAAGGGTCAGGCTTTGTTATTGGGATGGGAACGCAGCAGGTGGTCTTTCTAAGGAATGCTTGCCAAGGACAATAGAAAGGCACACACAATAGACTCTCTTACACAATGGAAAGGGTCAGGCTTTGTTATTGGGATGGGAACACTGCAGGTGTCTTTCTAAACTAGCCTTGCCAAGGACAATAGAAATGCACACACAATAGAATCTCTTACACAATGGAAAGGGTCAGGCTTTGTTACAACCCTACTTCATCATGGGCTTTGTTCATTTTGACAGCTGAAGGTTAAGCATTGTTCTTTTGTTAAAAGCTAGTGGAACGAGTATGCCACGTGTTCGACACACAATGGAAGTGGGGGTGGGTAACTGACCAGGTGCAGAAGTGGTCGGATGTGGAATGGGTAGGAAAAACATCTCGCCTTTGTTACAGAACCTTAAATTTATGACCCCTTTGTTCGTTTTGACAGTTGATTGACAGCCTTAATTGCTTAACTGTCAAGCCTCCATTGTACTCAACATGATTTACGACCGCAGCTGCAACTAAAACTACCAAGGCACAGCGGGGGGGAGAGGAGGTGGGGGAGAGGAGGTGGGGGAGCTCATTTGCATATGAATAGCCATGCATAAATTAACTGCGCCAGAACTGTCATGCCAAGGAGCAGGGGGTGGGGGAGAGGAGGTGGGGGGAGAGGAGGTGGGGGAGCTCATTTGCATATGAATAGCCATGCATAAATTAACTGCGCCAGAACTGTCAATTCTACCCTACTGTAGTAGTAGTAGTGGTAGTAGTCGTAGTGGTAGTGGTAGTGGTAGTGGTAGTGGTAGTGGTAGTGATAGTGGTAGTGGTAGTGGTAGTAGTGGTAGTAGTGGTAGTAGTGGTAGTAGTGGTTAGTGGTGGTAGTGGTGGTAGTGGTGGTAGTGGTGGTAGTGGTGGTAGTGGTGGTAGTGGTGGTAGTAGTGGTAGTAGTGGTAGTAGTAGTAGTAGTAGTAGTAGCAGCAGCAGCAGCAGCAGCAGTAGTAGTAGTAGTAGTAGTAGTAGTAGTAGTAGTAGTAGTAGTAGTAGTAGTAGTAGTAGTAGTAGTAGTAGTAGTAGTATGAGTGCACGCAATTGCAGGGTGATACCAATGCTGCCGGGGTGCCTTTTACATGACATACAAATTAATGATACATTGCACTTTAAGCACGTTGAGGAGCATGTGCTGGCCTGCAATCGAATCTATAATCTCAAGCACATCAAACCGACGCTGAACCACCTGCCCCACATGGATTATATCAGTAGTGAACATTGCCGATTTGGAACTGTAATGACAATAATGGTAAAGGCACGGATCGACGGAGGGGGCCCCCGAAACAGGGGCAGAACACCACGCAGCCCAGTCGGCTCCTTGTGCTTCTAATACTAACCCCCCGGAGGGAGGGATGAGGGGAGAGACCCAAAGGGCGACCAGATCCAGATAACGATGGACGAAAACACAGACGGGGTCCTAACGTTTCCCGATGTAACGCATCTGATATAACTGGCACAAAACTTCTGGTATCGTGACCTTGATTGCCACCCCAGCTGACGACCCCAGGAATGGTTTATGTTTAGCTTAATCAACGAAAGCGATATGATACCTTTGCTTACTCACAGTGCGTAACACATACAGTCTGCATAGAAAGTGTCCGCATCTTGTAATTTCAAAGAGATCAATACGTAAATAGTGCTTATTTTATATTTGTGATATTTATAACCATGGCTCCTACGTTTTCAAAGTTAAATGGTAAGCTATTACGTATTCAAAGCAGGGAAATAATTGCAAATGTCCTCGACTTCATGAAGCAAGAAGCTGAGATGAAGGAAGAAAATATATGTTTACCCGAGTTCCACAAAAGCCTTAAGAGAGTGAAAGATAGAGTAGCCAAAGCAACTGTTGTTTCACTGAGTTCCATTTGCAGAGTTCTCAAAGATAAGAAAAACCATATGGATGAAAGAGTACCATTTGACACACCTGTGAAGAAACATAAGGTCCCTAAACGTATTACAGAAATAGACATTTCGACAAATGCGTCATTCGGTGCAGGGTTCACAATTTCTATGTGGAAGAAAAAACTGCTCATCAATCTGAAAGATGTCATAAATGTTCAAGGTGGTACTACAAGTCTCAAATCCCGGCTATGGCACTGAATTTTGCAGTCTGATACTAACTTTCCAAACGACTATAATTTTATATGTACTTATATCAGCATAAATTTTCAAGATGCTGCTACAAATCTCAGAAAAATTATAAAAGATTTAGGGTTTAAGTGGAAGAAAACGAAACCAAATAGAGTTCTAATAGAAAAGCACGACATACGATCTCAGCTGGAAGAGTACCTTACTCAGAGGTACAAATTAGAGGATCAAACTATAGTGTATGAAGATGAGTCGTACATACACAGCAGTCATACATCTAAACGTTGAAGTGACGATAGCGAATTAGGTTTTCAGGCACCTGTTGCCAAAGGGCAAATACTTATTATCGTTCATGCTGTTCGTTCCAAATGCCCTTCTTTTACAAGTCGCAACAAAAACCAGGAGTTTTTATCAAGAAATGAATACAGAAAATTACATGAAGTGGATGAACACCATGTTGATACCTAATATGCCTGCTGGGTCTATTCAGGTTATCGACAATGCTTCACAATGTGGTAACACTCAAATTGACAAACAATCTACCTCAAATTCTTTGAAAGAAGAAATAAAAACCTGGTTGCTTAGGCATAATATAACTTTTGATGAAAGCATGAGTAAAACAAATATAACTTAGTTAAAGCCAACAAATCCCTTCAGAAGTCATAACTCATAATACTTGGCCACATATTAATACAACATCGCCATAATGTACTTAGACTCCCACCGTATCACCCAGATCTAAATCCAATCGAATTATTCTGGGCTGATGTCAAAAACTGGGTGGCCTGCAGAAATATCACTTTTAAACTAAAAGATGTGGAGCAGTTATGTCGCCAGCGATTTGCAGAAATTGGAAGGCCAGAATGGGATAATGTATATCGACATGTTGAATAAATTGAAAATCATTATTTCAAAAAATACGGAATTGCAGAAAATCAATTAGAAAAAATTCTCATCCCGGATAATGGTGCAGAAAGTAGCGACAGCAGTGATGGCGGCAATGATGTGAGTGATTCCGCAGAAGAGGAAGGGCTGTCAGGTGTGGAAGAACTGGAGCCAGATGGTTGACAGTGTTGTTATATTAAGGGCATTTTACAGCGGTGGATTTAAATATACTGTATATAACTATAAGTTTATCGTGTGTGCAGTGCATAACCAGTGTGCGGATATTTGACAATGACTGTCCCAGCACTCCTGCAGCATGCAGACGACCGGTCACCTCTTGATCTGGTATGTAACTCGCTTCATAGCTGTCATTAAGATTTTCACGTGTCTAGAACTGTTGCGCCAGTTATACCACCTGGACCTGCCCACAAGCCACTAACCCCCACCTCACGGGGAGGAAATTGAAATTGTGTTTTATTTATGGACGCTCTTTAACTGCTGTGGCCCTTAGCGTCCCATTCTATATTGGACGTGAAAGACCGGTAATTTTGCTCAGAGGCCTCTTTATCAGGCTTGATGTTCTTTTACGTGCCGTAAATGTACGACACGGGACCACCGGCTTTACTTCCCTTCCGAAGGAAGCCATGCTAAGGATTTTTACGCCCGAAAAAAATCCATCGCCCTCCACGGGGTTTGAACCCGGGACTTTGGGAACTAGAGGCTAGCACGGTACCACTAGTCTACGGAGGAGAGATCTAACTGACGGCAGCGACGCGAGGGATGAAACCTCTACAGTGCGTAAGCCACCATCCAGCCGTAACCCGCCAAACACCATCGCCTGGTGCTACAACCCTGAAAGGCATGATAGCGAAAACGCGGGGTACAGAAAATGAGAGGGAGGAGAATCGTCTGACGTTTCGGGGAACCCGCGAAAAACCATGGGCCGGGGATCGAACCCGAGTCTTCTCGAATCGGGCGATAGATTGAGCCTTCCCGCTCGGTGACTGATGATAGTACACCTACCCTAAACGTGACACAGGCTTGGCAGGTTAACGCCTCCAGAGCAGATTTACGCAGCACTGAGCGAATTTGAAGTCCAGATTTCACTGGAAATGCACATTTTGAGGTCGCTGAAAATTAACGAATAAAGCAGACTTTCTTTCTGTCCATGAACGCCATAATTCAACAAGAGAAAATGAGATAGTATCAAAATTTATGTTTCAAACAGGAAGCAAGACGATGATTTTCATGAAATTGTCCCAGTCTCACAAAACCTCACAAATATATATTACTCTTTTGTGATAAAGTAAATATATAATACTATTTCATTCGATATATTTGTGATATTGGCCGGTGGAGTAAATGCTTTTTTATCCAAAAAAGAAACAAAGTCTATATACAAACATCAGTCCGAAAATCCTTCGTTTTTGAGTTATTAATGAAAGTTATACAACAGTTCAGAAACTCATAACAGATGTTCACACACGCATGCATTCGTTGGATTAGTGATTGTCGCGCCATTTAAATACTCCAAGACGGTGTGGAATGTTTCGGCTTTCATGACACATTAATGAAACGTCTCTGCATTAGGAATGCCTGCTGCATAAACCAATTCGTTTAATTCGCCCCAGAGATTAAAATCCAAAAGAATGTGAGCAGGGGAACTTGCAGGCCGTGAAACTGGTCCTCCCCGATCCATGTATCTGCCATAGTAGATATCAGTAAAGTGCATCTGGAACAATATGCGCTGGAGCATAAACTACATGTTGCAAGTGCACATCCTGTGGCAAGTCCAGAAGAGTGTTCCCATTCCGCATCGAAACCGTTCGACACCGTCCGGGAGTATTTGAAAAGGTGCGTCAGTCCGATGAGTCCATGCGTGTGTGAAAGAAGTTTATAAGGGTTTAGTTTCTTATTTTGGTATGAGGAATCCGAGCGCGACGTCGCAAGAATACTTTTGATAGACATATATGTTACAATTAGTACCCATTAATTTTTTAGCGACAAGATGCAAGATTACTGTTTCAATAATCATCTTCTTAGGAAAAAAATAACTAACATTACAGAAAAGTTATATGAGATTTCAAGTTATACTCGTATATTCCAAGGGATTCTTTTATTAAAATTATAATTGTGAAATTTGCAAACAGATGGTGCAGATCATCAACAGACTAATTCATTAATACAGTGTGTCCATAAAAATATTGTCATACTCCAAACTGGCACCACGTTGCCTTGGGTAATCGTATTTAAATGAAATTGCTGACATTCGAAAGAAAAACTCAAATATTTCTGTGCATGTCAACAATCGATGGGATTGCAGGAATCAAACGCAGAAGCTAAATTCACTCGCGTTTATGATTAGTCGATATGGGTTCATTGTTGAATATTTAGCCGGCAGGTTATATGTGAATGTTTGCTTTTAAAATTGTGTTGTAATTAAAGAAGTTTTAAGGAGTTATGGCGAACCCACAAGAACATGGTTGGCGTGTTTTGGGATATCATAGCACGGAAAGTCTGGTGCAGGTTCAACGTGCTTTTAGGCGAAGGTTTCAACATCAAGCTCTCGTACATGTCAGTTTTGAAGTGGTACCGTGATTTGGTGGATCGTGGTTGCATATGTCATCAAAGAAAATGCTATTCAGCGAGACCATCTGTCAGTGCGGGAATTGTGGAACAAGTGCGGGAGGCATTTGTACGTAGTCCTAAGAAGTCTGTCCGTAAGGCTAGTCAGCGGTTAAACATCCCTAAATCCACCGTATCTAAGATTCTACATACGCGACTGAAGTTTCGCCCCTAAAAACTGTAATTTGCATAAGCTGAAACCTGATGAACCTGCAAAACGATTAGATTTCTCTGAACATTTATTGATACTAATGGAGGATAATGAAAATCTGTCAGAAAACATATTATTCAGTGACGAGGCAACATTCCACGTTAGTGGAAAAGTAAACAGGCATAATGTTAGGATTTGGGGGGTTAGAATCCACATGCTATTTGAAAGCTGAAAGAGACTCCCATAAGTAAATGTCTTTTGTGCCATATCGAAACGTCAAGTCTATGGCCCATTATTCTTTCTGGAGGCGACTGTCAACGGTTCAGCTTATGCTCACTGAATGGTTATTTCCACAATTGGAAAAAGCAGAAGGCAACGAATTTATTTTTCAACAAGATGGAGCACCTCCTCATTGGCATTTACATGTTCGGGAACATCTGAATGAGCGGCTTCCAGGAAGATGGATTGGACGGAAATGATAATAATGCCTTCTACAAGTGGCCGCCGAGTTCGCCTGACTTGACGGTCTGTGACTTCTTTTTATGCGGTTACATAAAGGATTGTGTCCATGTATCCCCATTGCCTCAAAACCTGCAAGAAGTGCAACTTCGTATCACTGCTGCCATACAGTCCATTTCATCAGATATGTTGGAACGTGTGTGGCGTGAATGGGAATATCACCTTGATGTCTGCAGCGTCACTCGTGGGGGCCACATTTAAAGTCTCTGAGGTATTGTAAAACATATTTAAATTTTTATTTAGAATGTCATCAGTTTCACCCAAATACGACTATCCAAAGCGATGCAATACTAGTTCAAAGTATGACAGTATTTTTATGGACGCACTGTACTCAGCACTAATGACTCCGAAAACAAGTAACTTATAGAAGTAAAATTCTGGAGCATTTAACTAAGGCATGTAGTTAAATGTCAGGTTATGAGGTTGAGAACTGTTTCACCAGAGTTCCTTACAGGAATAAGCCTATAATTTTAAAACAATGTGTCTCAACAATGGCCTACACTGCTACCGACAACCTCACATCTATCATCACTTTCTTTACTTCAAAAGAATGAAGGCGAGCTTATACCCGTTTTCCCATAACAAAAGCTTTATCTGGTAGGGCCGCTGGAATTTATCAAGGGCTGAAGCCCTGGAGATATGGATGAGTACAACTTCCTCATGCAAGTATACACATATGTATGTAGCCTGCACAGTCTGTGAAATTTTCCGCCCACGGAGTCCTTGTCTTTGTGTGAATGAACATGAGTGAACATTCTATATATGGCCACTACGCGATGGAATCTAGCTGTACCGGTTCCAAACCAAAAGCTCTTCCGTGGATCCTGAAGACTACACTGTAAATTAACCGACACCGCTAAGGAAACATATCGCACACCATTATCTCCCAAGCACTCCCCTCTCTGAATTAGGGGTGTCGCCTCTCTTCCAAACCCGGAAAATATGAACATGCTAGTTAATCCACCTAAAGTTGCCCCTCAAAATAATTTTAAGTTGTAGGAGTACGTATCTCCAACTGCAGTCACATTCAAATTTTATTCAGGAACGGGAACGAATGATCAACGAGTATTCAGCGTTCTGGCTTCTCGACACAGAGATCCCGGGTTCGACTTCCGACTGGGTTAACCAGGGTCATTATCCTCTGCAGCGTCTGGAAGTGCGAATGTGAGTACGTTGAATAATAATAATAATAATAATAATAATAATAATAATAATAATAGACAAATAAATAAAACCAAAATTAAAATACTTTAAGTTCAGCAAGTAGTAACACCAGCAATAAGCCCACCTGCGTGGTGTGGGGGTAGCGTGTCTGCCTCAAATTCAAGAGGTCCCGATTTCGAATCTCGGCTATGCCGAGTTACCTGGATAAGGTTTTTTCCAGAGTTTTCCCTTATCCTGAAAAGACGAATATCGAATAACGGTAAGCTCTATGGACCTTGGGCTCATTTGATCACCATTTCACCTATTTCAGCTCTGGTTCCCGAGGTCGCGGGTTCAAACCCAGCAGAAGGCGATGGATTTTTTCAGGTGCAAAAATCGTTAACATTGCTTTCTTCGGAAGGGAAGTAAAGCCGGTGGTCCCGTGTCGTATATTTACGGCACGTAAAAGAGCCTAAAGCTGATAAGAGACCTCTGAGCAACATTTCCGGTCTTTCGAGCCCAATATAGAATGCGACGCTGAGGAGCACAACAGTTAAAGTGCGTCCATAAATAATAAAAACCTCAAAAACCTATTGGATTCAACGTCCAATATCACCGACCAGGTTAAAGGAACTTAAAAAAATGCTATAAAATCTGATGTGATACATTCACGTACCTTTCTCTATCCTCTATCGTTTATTATTGAGTATACAAACTATTCTTCCTGAAGCTAATTTTTACACCTACTACGTTTTAATCCAAATAAGCCTTTACAGAAATAGCTACATTACACATTTGTTATAGAGAACAGCGACAGGCAAAATGTTTAAAATTCCATACTGTTTCCATGCCATCGCGAGAAATAACTGAATGTTGAAAGGAGTTGAAAGAATGGCCAAGAAATGAACAATTCGAACCATTAATGACGGATATTTCAGAAATGGCTTATGCCACAAAAAGTTATTTGAAAGAAATTGTGTGTTTTAAAGTGATCTACTTTGTTTTTCCTCTATCACTTAACATTTACCAGTTATACAAGATTATGCAAAACTCCTTCCGAATGAAGAGGAATTTAAAAGATTTTTCCCAGAAAATTCATGATGCACATTTTATTTGTCATGTAAATATGTTTAATATGTGGTATGTTAATCAAAATCGTTAGAGCCATCTCTTACAAAATCAAAATTTCGAAAAGTGTTCCATGTAAAGGGTAGTTGGGATGGGGGATTTTCTTGAAAATCTTCGTGTCGCATCCTTTGAAGATACTGAACTTAAATACCAAGTTTGGCATTTATCCGACTTTTCGTTTTTTATTTGTGCCGTTCACAGACACACACACACACACACGGACAGTTTTCTCAAAAATGCTTTTCTTGGATTTAGGAGACCTCAAAACATGCATTTCGTGTAATCTCGATAACGAGTTTTTGGGTGGAATGCAATACCTTCTCTACCTACTAGGTACACGGTAGAGAAAGTAAAAGGACCACAGAAGCTATTGGGGCTATATAAATGAGAGAATTAGTAATACAAAAAGATCAGCTTTTGCTTCGCTACTAGCCCATTCTCCAACCATTCTTTCTTCTTTCCGTTTTGCTTATTCGTCCCCACGTTTAGCTTCCTATTATCTTTCATCTGGTACAGTTTGTCTCATCGTTTCCTTTGGTGCATTTCTTATCACACACTGATTTTACCTCCTCTAACAACTATTTACGAATTCGATATCGAGATTTCACCAGAGATGAATACTGGTTTTGAGGCAGCCCAAATAAAAATAAATTAGAAAAAGTGTGTGTGTGTGTGTGTGTGTGTGTGTGTGTGTGTGTGTGTGTGTGTGTGTGTGTTTTATTTAAGCTCAGTATTTCCAAGGATGCGATATGAAGTTTTTCAAGGAAATCCCTTACCCCAAACCACCCTTTACATGCAAAAATGGCATTTTAATTCATTTCTTTCAAAAATACCTTTGACGGTTATGATTAATTTACCATGCGTTTAGCATATTTCATTGAATTTTCGAGGAATATCCTGTGACGTCTCTTAATTCTGAATGAAATTGGTTGCCACAGGAGATGGACAAGACAAATGCACATCTCGTTAAAACACATTTATATCATTTTATGTGACATTAACTAATCTCAAGTTCATTGTCATTGGTTTGAACTTTCCAATACCTAGGCTGTCATCATTCGTTTCTCGCGATATCACGGAAAGCCAATACATAGCCACGTTTTCTTTTTTTAATATTTTTTTATCGCTTTGGCCTCTTGTATCGCCTTTGTACGTAGAACGAAATGTGTAACGAACCCATTTGTGCAAGCGTTTATATCGATTAACTTGGAGTAGATAGAAAATTAAGATTGTGTAAGAATCCCTTGGAAATAATAAACGATATCTTGTAGTTAGAGAAAGTCGTGTGAATGAAATCGTGTGAGTGTTAACACGTGACTTTCTCATTCAATTTTTCATCAAAATTCTTGTGCTGTTGTCAGACTTTAATTTTGTTCTTTTTTCGCCCAATAGCTATGACACAACTGTAATAGGTCTCCATTCCGCTAGCTCATTTCCCTCCATATCCACGTTTTAATACTTCCAATAGTTTCCCTCATTTCGTTTCAATGTGCAATTTGTTGCTCTGTGCAGCCCCACACTCTACACTAATCTCTTCCGTTGTAACGTCTTCACAAGTGCACAGAAAATGCCTCAACACTGCAATTAGGTAAGCTTTGTTTGATGTTCTTCAGGCCCTTCTTTACACAATAAGCAAAACAATGGATCGCGTAGTTTTATAGAGTTTTGCAATAAATAAGAATTGTAAATGTATCTGATTTGGCACAGGCTAAAGTCGCATATATTCATAATTAGCTGCTTGTTGTGCTTGGGCAAGAAGGGTGTGTCCACATTTTTAGAAATTCTCATCTTGTGTAAAGTGTAGCGCAATGATAAATAACAACAATGAGTTTATCAAACGTGTTGCATTCTTTAATGAACTACTGATACAGCTTTTTCTTACGGTTGGCCCAAAAGTCACGTTTTGGGTTATTGCACGACTGTGTCTTGCACACACTAGTCTTCGCTTTCTTCTGTTTCGCTATTTACAGTTAATAACGCAGTCAGTAATACTCTTTAGGTAATTAATTTGAATTCGAATAAAAATTGCAAGCATCTGCAAAGTGAAATATTCCTCCACTATAATTAGAAAAAGGAAGATATGCAAACAACAAACGAGACATTTCCAGTGACCTCAGATGACATGAGTACATTCGTTGAGAATCAAGTGGATCATAATTTGATAAAAACTTAGCTCTGACACCACCCGTACTTAAAACAAATGCCGTCTAATATTGGGCATTTTATCTGCACTCGAGAATTTTTAGGGGATAATCCATAATCCTACTGTTTCTGAATGGTTTCCTCAGAGTCTGAGTGAGATTTTAGGAGTAACGGACAATTTACCCAGGGAAGAATTAACATATTGCACAATAAATATAATAATAATAATCTTATTTTGTTGCCAGTATTCACTTTGATACAGGCGTTCTGATTTTGAGGAATAAGTTACCTAGAAATACATAGTGATTCTAATCATGCATAATTTCATCCATGAAATACACAATTTCTCCATACAAACTATTTTAATTGTCTCTTAAACCGGTTTATTGTTTAGGTTCTGTATCTGTTGGTAACTTATTGAAAAATCTGATGTATTACACTCACATGACTTTCTCTACTCTTGTACAAACTATTTTTAAAAACTCTTATTCTCCATCTGTTTCATGTTAATCGAGATGTTAATCTTATTGCTAATTTTCTTGTAGATGCAAGGAGAATATGGTAGGCTTTAAGCGATAGTCAAATGTTTTAAGAGCTGGTTGCTATGTGAAGCATTGCATTTTCTTTGCATGTCCAGGACATACAAAAAGAAAAGAAAGAAAAACAAAACGAACAACGAATTCCCATTTGAGAAAAGTATTAAGTATTGGAAAATTCAAACAAATAACAAGGAATATGTTGGAAATGGTTCACTGCACACAAAAACATGTATATGACATAAATTGTGTGTTTTGTGGTAAAATTTTGTCTATCTCTTACGGTTTACCAGTTATGTAAAATTCATTCAGAATGAAGACGACTTTTGGGGACATTTCCAGAAAATTCTACATATGCCTTTCATTTGCCATGAAAGTGTCTTAAAATATGACATTTTGATCAAAATCGTTAGTGCCATTTCTGAGAGAAAAAAAAACTTCGAAAAATGTTCCATTTAACAGGTAGTCAGGAATGCGAGGATTTTCTTGAAAATCTTTGTGTCGCATCTTTTAAAGATACTGAACCTAAATACCAAGTTTGGTATTTATCCGATTTTTCGTTTTTGTGTTACGCTGTTCACAGACGCACACACGGTCCTTTTTTTAAAAAATGCTTTTTTTTGCATTATGGGGCTTCAAAACATGTATTTCCGGTCAAATTTCAATTTCAAATTTTTAGGTGAAATACAATATTTTTTATGGAGAAAGTAATAAGCTTAAGTAAAAATACTTTGTGTACCTACTAATAAACGATAGAGGGTAGGGAGTGTAATGTGAATGTATCACATCAGATTTTTTTTCTTCTAGTTTACTGCTGCCTCACTTGTACCTCAATTTTAGCCTTATCCGAGTGCACTTCCGCTCGTTTATAATCACACCTTGCTTTATCCTCACACAGCAGTACTACCGTTCGTATATAATCATATCTTGCTCAGTGTTTGGGTTTTTGGTATCCTTGATTATATTACAACATCATTTTGACTGTTATTATGTTCTCATTTCTCTTACGCCCACAGAATATCTTTTTATGTTCTTGGCATGCAAAGAGAATTACATTTTACACAAAGCGACCAGTTCTAGAAATATTTGACTATCGCTTAAGGTCTACTATGTTCCCCTTGTTTTGTATTTGCAAGGGGAATATAGAAATACAGTAGCCTTAAAGCATAGACATATCTCTTAATAACTGGTTGCTAGGTGCAGCACAATTCTCTTTGCTACAGATTAATACTCGTTGCATATCCAAGACAAAAAGTGAATAACGAATTCCCATTTGAGAAAAGGTGTAAGTATTGGAAAATTTAAGGGAATAACAAGCAATATCTCGAAAATGGTTCACTCAACAACAAAAATATATGACATAAATTGTGTGTTTAATGCGATCTACATTTTTTGTGTAGTAAAATTTTGTCTATCTCTTATGGTTTACCAGTTATGCAAAAGTCGTTCCCAATGAAGAATAACTTTGGAGACATTCCCAGAAAATTCGAGATATACAATTCATTTGCCATAAAAATGTCTTAAACTTATGGTATTTTATTCAAAATCATTAGAGCCATTTTTGAGAAAATTAAAATTTTCAAAAATGTTCCATGTAAAGGGTAATCTGGGATTTTCTTGAAAATCTTCGTGTCGCATCTCTAGAAGATACTGAACCTAAATACCAAGTTTGGTGTTTATCCGACTGTTCGTTTCTGAGTTATGCTGTTCACAGACACACACACACACACAGGGACATGTCTCCAAAAAAACATTTTGGATTCAGGAGGCCTCAAAACGTGTATTTTCGGTGAAATCTCGGTATGGAATTTTTGAGTGGAATGCAATACTTCCCCTACTTAGTATACGTAGTAGGAAAAGTAAAAGTATATGGCGCAATAACTAACCATTCCTATTAATTAAACTTGGACTTAAAGACCCGAATATGGATGTGTTTATCTTTTGTTATAAACATGAATTTCACTAATTTCACTATTAGTTTTGTTAACATTATTACTTTTTTGAAAATAAATTAATAAACAATAAATAAAGAAAAAACATAAATTATGCCAAAACAGCGCAATTCTAAACTTAATTATACGATTAGGCACAACAAATGAGTGAAAAAGGTTATTCTTAAGCACATGAATTGATGCGTTTTAAATATTCCAGTAAATGTGAATGGAAATATTCTCCATTGCCATCAAGTATAAGTGTTTTGAGAAAAGTATTAAAAATTACAGGGAAAATGGGAGAAACCAGATAGGAAGTTTGGGAACCACTTTTCTGTAATTAACAGTAATTACTCCTGACGTTCAACTCCTGTAATGGCAAGTAGTAAGCATATCAATACAAATATCGATATAATGTTTATATTCAGCGCGTGCTGATTAAGAAGCACAACAGCTGTCCTATACGGCCATCAAACATTCCTACAGGAACAACAAAATCTATTCCCCTCATTTCATAAGGAACCTCCTTTTCTGTAACATTAGGGGCTGCTACCTCTCGTTTGTCCTGCTCTTTCGGCAGTGCTACCCTGTGCTCAGGTAAATTAACATACACTGCTGAAAAGAAATGGTTAGTCGGATACAATAAATAAATTAAATGCACACACTCACACATAAGCGCACGCGATTGGCCGAGGTTGTTTAGGCATGGACTTGTAAGTGGGAGATCTATGATTCAAATCCCGCCAGGACCGTCCTTCCAGACGGAGATTTCTTCTAGGTTTACCTTTGTCCTCATAATTGGAAAATGCGGGAGGTACCCTAAACTTAGCCACAGAACGTTTCCTCCCAAATTTCCTTTCCCAATTATAATTTCATTTCGTGTACCATCAGTGTGCATGTGGTATGCAGTAAACAAGCGCGTTTAAATACTACTAAACACACACACACACACACACACACACACACACACACACACAGACACACACACACGCCCGTTGAATCTTACGGACTAGGCAAAGCTACTAAATGCAGCTGTTCCCAAGTGGCCGACAATATTCACTAAAGCGTATAAACAAGGAACAGAAATTTCCAAACAGAAGTATTCCTCAGGATCACGGGTTACGAACCACTTTTAGGGCCAGGAAAAGTACACAAAACACCTCATCCACAAAGGGTACACCCCATCTGTCATTATATTAAGTATAAACTATGCCATTCATCATCCTGGTTGTAGTACGGGAGATGTTCACAGGCGTTTCTATATCGCCACTCCTCTGCTTGCAGAACATCACAAAGTGCAAGGTTTCAATCCTTAACACATACAACCATATCAGGATACCGCAACATGGACGGAGATTGACGTTTTCTAGGTAGTGAAAATGATCCAATTCTTTTACTGTGTTATTATCAGACGAAACAGGATTCCACAACACAGGCCAAGTACGTAGCCGCAATATGCATTATTGGAGCACTGTGAATCCTCTCTGGATGCGATGGATAACCTTTCAGGTTCAATGGGGCATCAACGCCTGCGTTGGTGTATTCGGAAACCAATTAATAGGTATTTTTATGATGATTTACTCAATAAAGATGGCTCTGTTTATTTTCAACAAGAACCACTTATTCTTGGACGAAGTACCGTTGCAGACCCGAATCAGAATGTGGTACCTACCAACCGTCTCTTCGGTTACGTATCATCAATACCATCTACCCATAATGGTATAACCATCAGCCTCTTTCTTGTGGGTTACCTTAGACAAGGTGTACGGGAGCGCCCGATGATCCGTCAAAATCCAAGGGAAAGGCGTCAGCCGGCAGGGTTGTGCAACTCTGTACAATAGAGGAAGGATGTAAGGTTTTTAAGTAAAATTCTGTATGACACTCCAGTATGACGTATTCCTGGAATTTCCCCACGCAGGTTGTTCGAGTCGAGTCTTGGAACAACTGTATGTGTGCTTTTTATCAAGCGAAATGGCTCTGCGGTAACATGTTAGGCTCGCATTCCGGAGGTCCCAGGTTCGATCGCGCACTCTGACCTTGGGTTTTTCGTGGTTTTCCCTTGTCATTAAATGAATGCTGGGGTGTTTTATCATCTGCCATGACTTCCTTTCATATCTTTCCTTCTCCGATAGGTAACAGACTTGCTTGCTCCCCGTACACCCTGGACAGCTTCAATAGGAACGGATCTTCGACCTAGGAACTGGTACGGACTTCCGCGCGTCACTGTGACCTGTAGCCTTCTGTAGTTCCTTCACTTCTTACCTTCCTCCTGAGAGTGGTAGTCGCAATAATCTTCTGTGATAGGTGTCCCCCTCCGTTATATACCTCATACCCTACGTGTGCTTTGAGAAGACTGTGAACGTCGATTAGATCTTAACCAGCAAAGCGTTTTGGTAGACCTTTAACATCTAAATATGGGGAACCAGAAAACTTCACAATTATCAAAACATGAACTTTCTACAAGTAAAAGGATGTGTTCATAGTGCTCCTTGCCTTATTTGCATAAGAATAACTAATCATTCCATTTCACATTAATGTAATGTTACTCGCATATGAATACAGCAGATTCGATTAGTAATTTGTGATTTCATTGAAGTTTACATAATTAACAGTTTTACATTAATATCACAGAGAAAGTGATAAAAAAGTTATACCTACATGTAGCAGTGAAGGAATCCCGGACCCTCACGCTAAGGCCCAGCAACTTGCTGCACATTACAGCTAATTCCGGCGAAAAGGATACAACGCGACAGCGTAGCTTGTAAAGCGCCAGAATTGTATAAATTTCTTTCTTGACAACACTTAACCAATGCATCCCTTCCATACATGGGACGAAATTAAGGCCGGTCTGCAAAACTCTTCGACAGTTGCCTTTCCATCAGAGCACCCTCGTTAGGTCCCTTGGAGATTACAACTCCAGATGACGCCGCTTGAGGCGACACCGGGTTCCTTGCATGGCCTGCGCGTACTTTCGGAATCACCAGCAGCTAAAGCTGATCTCCTATACACTCCTTACAATAATGCTTGGACTCAAAATTAAATGCCAACCCCAATAAATAAACATGTTTTGGAAAACACATCACACCAGGGGTTGACTCTGACCAGCAGCCGTCGGAAACAATTTTGCTACCTGCTTTCACTCCCCCAACCCAAAACTCATCCGCCACTCTGCAACCCTCATTCTATTTAGTAAGTGGTTGAACCCATCACGCTTACAACACTCTCAAGAGCAGGCCCCCAGGGCGCCATCAAGATTCAGCTTTCATTTATGGACGGATTGTTGTGGTTCTTATCGTCCCATGAAAGACCGGTAATTTTGCTTAGAGGCCTCTTTATCAAGCTTGAGGTTCTTTTACGTGCCGTAAATATACGACACGGGACCACCGGTTATACTTCCCTTCCGAAGGAAGTCATGCTAAGGATTTTTCCATCGTCCTCAGCCGGGTTTGAACCCGCGACCTCGGGAATTAGAGGCTAGCATGGTACCGCTAGACCACGGAAGACAACTTCTTTTTCTTTTTCTCCCGACTTCTGATGAAAGGAAATCTTCCGAACCTTCAAGTTTTAATGTGTGACTGCTAGCTTTCAGTTTTCATATTCTTTGCAGCTCAATTAGCTAAAATTGGTGAGTATTACAGTACTGTTGATAACCAATTTGGCGAAGGAACTAAGATCAGAAATGTCCAGCCATTATGCGCTGTATTAAGGTTTGTTTCTTGTTTATCTTAAAACCAAAAATCGATTTTTGTCACACTATAACGCATTTTGACGCCCACACATGTACATAGTTTAGAGCACCGTACGACATTTTTTTTAATCCTTTAATACTAATCTATAAAAACTTTATTTCGCAATGCTTTTTCGAGGTATACTTCAATTGCTACAGAGATAACGAATATACGCACAAATTAAGACTTATCAAGTCTCTCTCATTTCCCGATTTTCATCTCAGTTTTCTTGGCCTCCCGGCTAACGTATTTAGGAACATTTCTTCCGTATTTTAGTTTGTACCGTCATTCTTTAACATTTTGAATTTAGAATTTTGTATGTATTTTCTCTTACTGGTTTAAAATATAGGTGCGTAAAATGTTCTATGCAGCAGAGAGAAAGAGGGCTATTTTGTTTTAAGTCAAAGTGCAGATTGTAGGTTTAATTTTTAAATGAAATGAGGAAACTTTAATTTAGCATTGTTAAAGTGTGTGAATCACTATTAACTAGACCTTGGCACAAGCTATTTCTTCTTCTTTTTTTGAGGGAGCGCAAATAAAATTTTATATTTCTTAGTAATTGTATTGTTACCAAATTCAATGCGTTTCAACTGACTTAATCATATCAATTTATGAATTAATGATGAAAGAAATGCTCACGTAAGCAAAGTTTCACAGAAGATACTACTACTCAACATTGTCTTCTCAGGATACGAGAAAATCTGAAGAAGAAGAAGAAGAAGAAGAAGAAGAAGAAGAAGAAGAAAGGGCCATATCGAGGTAACTATCCACAAATGAGATCAACCATAAAGTAGATAGTTGAAAGCTACATTCTACAAACATCACCCTTAAATATTGCTATACTGAGTTGTATGGCCCGAAATACGGCGGTAATGATTATTATTTCGGAATATAAGAGCATGTCGGAAATCCCTGAGATTGTGGGTGTGTATGTTTTCAAATTCTGCAGTCTTTTCAGCTTTAAAAATCCAAAACTCTAGTATAAAGTTAAATTTTAGACAGTTGTGGTGAAAAAAGAGAGTGGTAACCTCACTTAATTCAATAAAGAAATCCATTGGAAACTATGTCATTCGTAGTTTCTGGAGAGCGCAAATATTTCTCTACGATTATTGGTCATTTATTTGCAATGCGCGATATCCATGTTAGCTTCTAAGCAATTTTATATTGTTTCATTTACGACATATGACCTGCCACACACCTAAGGGAGAGTGCTACATCGCCAGAGCTGGCCTATGCAACCGCTAAACTTAAAAGCAGAAAGAAACGATTCATCAGCCAAACTACTAAAAGAAGCGACAACTACACCAATAAGGGGCAAAAGAATGCGCGATGCATGGAGAAAGAGAGGTAAACCGTCTACAAAAATGACAGTTGAAGAAGCCTTATCATTCATAATTAAAGCGAAGTTGTCCAAGTATCAGTATGTGACAATGAGAAGAGTAGCAAATAAACACAATCTCGACTTCTGCACCAGTTACTATGCTATTTTGAATAATACGAATGTGAAGTGAAAATACAGGAGTTGCTGGACCACACTGCCTCCAAAATTTTAACAATGTTGCCAGAGAAGAGTAATAAGCACTGCACATTGCATTGTAAGTGGGGCTTTGATAGGGCTCCAGCCGCTCCCAATGTAAACAAATCTGGTTAGAAGCTGGCAAAAGTGACCAGAACTTGTTTATATCATCAGTCCTGCCTCCGCGCCTTGTTGACAATACAACAGGAATTATTGCATGGCAAAATCCAAAAATCTCATCTACACGGTTCTGCAGGCCTATTCGAATGCAGTGGATTCATGAAACAGCAGAAATTGCCCGGGGCGGAAAGAATTATGTAAATCGGCAACTGGAGAATTTACATAATTTGATCATAAATAACACAAAGTCCAGTATTCATTAATACTATCAATGATAGATGGAATGCTTAGCACAATCTTCAAGTATGTAGTGCTATATTTGTGGTTGCCAAAATTTCAGAAATGAACCATCTACAGAAAATGGCTCCAAAGCCTGTCGACAATTTACAGCTTCAGTTTGGATTTTCAGTTTTGCGTGCCCACATCCGATTTTTTTAAAGTCTCCTTCATGTATCATGCCGCCTAGATTTTAAAAAGTGGAAGGTTAGCGTGAAAGATGGGAATCGAGACTTATTCGAAAAAAGAAAACAATAGTGCAAGACTCATTCAAAACCAGATCAAGTCTTCTAGTTGATATTCCGAAGCTTGGATATGGAACCAGCAATAATGGCAACACCACTCGAAGGCTTCCGGAATAACTGGGATAGATTATGAGTTAATAGCTAACTCGTATTGCAATAATTTTAAAGCAATTGGTCGTGAGATTAATGTTTCAGAGTAGTGAAACAGCAGGCTATATCCCCGTATTAACATGGCGTACTTATCCATGAAGCTGCTATTTTGCCAACTGGGGAACTTTCAGAAGAAGCCTGAGTTGAGAAACAAGGACTTAAGGAAATATAGAGAAGACCACTCCAGAAAATCCTCAAGAATTTCCAATAATTTTGACTTGTTCCATAGACCAGAGCTGGCGAAAACGTGACTCGCGAGTTATTTTGACTCGCAAGCGCACGTTCCCTCTCTGCAACCATCCGTTTGATTTTCACATACTACTGAGTGATGCAATGCGTGTTGCATATTTGGTGACTCGCGGAAGGAAGTCGTTTTCGCCACCCTTGCCATAGACTATTGCTAAGCTCCACCCAGTAGTTTCCAGCACAGGAGGTCTTTCGAAGAAGACCGAAAACAGCTGTCTCCAAAAGTGTGTAATTTATTGTCAGTACTGGAGAAAGAAGGGGCAGAAGCCGACAGCGACACATCTGCATCAGAGGATGAATAAATATTTAATTGTAAGTAGTTTATGGACTAAAACAGCAAAGTAACTTTAAATTAACTTTTAAATTAAAGTTTTGTGCCAAGCTCTTTCAATTTTACAGAAGAAGTATTTCTGTCGCTTTTTCTCGAATTGTGTGTCTGGGCAAAGCGCAGACGGGGTTGTGAAACGCCTCAATGTAACCCGGAGAGCTGGTAGACGGTGTGCTAGTCACCACCTCCATCAGTGGTTGCTTAAGTGGTGCACCTGAGGAAGCAGGGCGTGGGGTTATAAAATAACTACAATCCTAATGGAAAGACCCGAGGAAGTCTTACTCGTTGGACATATCCACATTTCAAATTCTTCCAGGCTTTTCCTCGTTTCGGCGCTATTAAATTCGCCACACTGTCACACCACAGAAGATGCTATCTTGTCTTGTCTTTGGGGCATCGGGACTAATGAATCGCGAGCTTCAAGAGGCAATTAAATACCGAGATTGACATTGTCTACTGACTATCGATTTCACATGTATCTTCTTTGTTTGCTTTTTATTATTTTGTATTACCATATTGTACCCTACTCTTCACTGTTAACATTTACCTTCTTCGGCGTGGTCCTTAGGATTTTTACCTCCTCTCCCAGCACACATATCGTCAACAAACCATTTTCATTTTATTCTCATTCCTCCTAATATTCTTACATTTTTCTGTAAACAATTCTTCACCAATTCTCTAAGTACTTGTTGAGTAGCATTGTGATAACAGACGTACCTGTCGCTCGCTTCTAGCCGTTCTATTTCCTTCTAATGTATCTTTTAAAGTTACGATATAACCTTGTACCGTTAGTCTCGGCAGTTCTTATGACACCCTGAGACCGAATGTATCTATTTCTGTAACTTTAAGCTTATTATTTAAAATCTGTAGACATGTTTCTTTTAATAAAGGTAATCCAGGCATAACATTTCAATTTGATGATTTCATAAAAATTTAGTACAAAATATTGATAGACGTTTGAAGAATCCTTGCAACATAAAATTTGGAGTAGAGCAAAAGATATTAGTTTTTAAGTTCATATGTTTAGTTACTCAGATATTAATTTTTCTTCCTTTTCATACTTTTACCATAAAATTCACATTTTTTCTAAGATTAGAACTCTTTTGATCCAATCCAGTAGCATTACAAAAAAGAATAAATAGTTAGGAATATGCTTATGAAGATCAACCATAAAATTTGTCATTGACGTTGAACTACAACTGATACGCAAGGAATAACTTATATCTTGAAAAATTCAAAAGAAGAGATTATAAATAAGTATTTAAATTATACTTGCTGACCATTTAACATGGTTAATACAACTTAAAATGTGGAAAACGCAAACAAAAAAAACTATAAGGCCACATGGGGGTGTTGGTTTTAAGTGTACTTGTATGTAAAAATGTATAATTCTATAACTTTATCATTTTTGGACGAAATGTCAGTCACTCCTGATGAATAGAAAATGAGATACAAACCCCGTTCCACAGAAAGTAAACACCAGTTTCAATCTGAGTATTTAGATGAAACAAATTAGTACTTGCTGTATCTTTGCTGTATTTCCTCAATTTGGTCCAATACCAAAATGTATTTCCTTCCATCTGAGGTTTTAAAAACAAATCTTTAAGACATGTGAAGTTTCATTTTGCATGGCAGAGAGACAGATGATCCCAGGTTAACTCTGTGCAGTGTGTACAATAGGAGATGTAGTTCGTGCCGCGCTGAATTAAGTGCCTTGGTTGTTACGAACACATAGTCGCAGTAGTGTTTACCTTTTGGTGTACTGGACAAGTTCAGTGGCGTAAGTCATGGGTAAAAGAAATACATGGAGTGTTCCGTTGCCTCTGTTTACGAACCTGCGGAGTGTCAACGAACTTGTTTCATCGGGCACTGCATGGTAATTTCATGCTGTACCATAAAATACGTTTATTTATTTATTTTGCATATTATACGAGTATGCTTAAGCCCAATCACTTTTTCGTGTATAAACCAGCGCTTACAGAGAGAACGTTGGCGATGAACTTTCATTAAAAATTCTCCGACATAAATCTGGAGTATCGGTATGATAAGGTCTCGTTTGTTTGTTAAGTTCACGAAAACTCATAACCCTATAAATAAAAAACGTGTCGTTAACTTTATCTTGGTTTACAGACGCTTTGTTTTAAGCAAGTTGCTTGGTACTGATTTTTATCGTTTTCCTGGTTATAGTTAGACACGTGCAGACCATAGTAAAATCCGAAGCGAAAGGTATCTTATAGAAAAGTCACTTTTAAAGTCTACACATAAGGCAAGCAGAGCTGCGGGTTCTTCTAGTATAATAGGTAGTATAAGAGACTTATATTTATTTACAATTTGCATGAAAATTTGTAATGCCTAGAGCAGGGCGTGAAAATCCTGTGCTCCTGAATCACCACATTGAATATTGAGCACACTTTTACTTATAATCGCTCCACTCTTAGAAGCAAACACAACGTCATTAACTAGTCCGCGATACGCAGCACACCATAACGTATAGTACCTTACGCGCGATTATCTGTCTATTTTCAAGAAGTATGTTAAGTAAGTACAGCCTCAACCTTTTGATTAATATGAAATAGTAAATGATATCAATAGTAAAACTAAAGAAGGCTACGTTTAATTCTGTTTGGTGTCCCTCATCCCACTTTGGTCCTCATACGATAACGACGAGTAGTCGTGGGACGATAAACATGTCTGCTTCTGCAAGTACTGTTAGTGAAATAGTGAAGCATTCTGAAGGTTGGAAAGGTAGAATCAGACGACTGAACAATTCAATGCCATCGCCGGGATTTGAACCACGGATCTCCCGGTTTTCCTAACCACTGAGCTACTATGGCAACATGTCGGTACGGCATTAAATTCCCCATCTGATTCGCAGTTTTCCCGGTAAAGCACAACAGATCTCAAATTGCATTGAGATGACATACCCCAATGACGACTTACAATACTGTAAGTACTTTAAGTCGTTTTTAAGTTTGAGTTTAAGCTTCCAACCTTGTCCAAACCACGGCTTGTGTGGAAGAACAATTAATTCCATTAATTGACCTAATAGTGGTCGAAACTATAAAGCCCGGGACTTAAAGTATTACAGCATTGTAAGTCGCCATTGGGGTATGTCATCTCAATGCAATTTGAGATCTCTTGTGGTTTACCGGGAAAACAGCGAATCAGTTGGGGAATTTAATGCCGCATAGCAACCGGACGGAAACCGGGAGATCCGTGGTTCAAATCCCGGCAATGGCATTGAATTTTTCAGTCGTATGATTCTACTTTTCCAACCTTGTCTAACACACCGCTTGTATGAAAGAACAATTAATTCCATTCTGATGGTAAGAGCGACAAAGTGTGTTGAGTGTATTTAACAAATTAATGCGAGAGAATCTAACAGTCGTTGCGAATAACATTGCTAAATTAACTACAGATTATACCAGTATTTCTGAGTGGAGCGTTGCGTGTGCGAACACCAAGCAAGAAAAGAAACAGAGTCTGAATTAGAAAAAGCAGATGACTTTACCATAAGTTCTATTCCTAGGAAAATGCACAAGTTTTTCTTTAAGAAGCCCAACATTAGTCAAGACGTAGCGTTCCTTTAAACAATCCACATTTAGTTATTATTGCTATAAACTGGATTTAGCTTTGTGAACAGAAATAAAGTGAATACACATATAATTAAGGCAGAGAGCATATCGATAGTGATGCAGCTTCAGATTAACATAAACGTACTTTAATTATCTTGTATTTAATTTCAATTCAGCTTTTATTTCGTTGTTTATTATTATTATTCGAATAATACCAATTTCTATTGCATTATAAACATGTGACATGAATCCACGTGGTTTATTCCTGGCAGGTAATACGGACACGAGGTTGGAACGGAGGGATACAAAATGTTTTGTATAGTTCTATAGCTTAATCGACTATAATGGTATGTGCATACAAATGGAACAGTCATCCTGCGAATACTGTTACTGTCGTCCCTGGCAGAAGTAATCATGTGAGCGCTAACCGCCAAATTTCTTTTAATCGCATTGCATCCCTGTTTTGTCATTAAGCGTCTACTACGCGTTTTGCCGTTTCCTCATTACCAGAGCCCGTTACATATTATAATTAGCATATTTAAAGAGCCACAGCATTAATTTCGTTTTGTACTCTTTCAAATCTGTCAAAACACACTTTTCTGGGAATGCCACAACGAGTGTTTCGTAATATGGCTGAATCTGAGCAGCCTTGCAGTTTTTCTCTTAATGAGCCAAATACGCAACTGCCAGACGAATAAGCTAAACATAGCTTAGAGAAAATGAAAAATTGCGGACCTCGTTCACGATCCTCTACACTTTTGATTACAGCTGTATTTACGTGTAAACAGCCTACTATACAACTAAAATGTAAGTACCACTTCCATGAAATGTTGAAATTTCGACAAGGTTTCACTGTCATATTATCTCCCAAAGTGTGCTATTGATTTCTGGCGATTTTCTTTAATCTATTCCATAACGATTCGCAGCTTTTGTACAACCAAGTATAGAGTTCATAGAGAAAAGTCGGTAAAGGAGAGGTCATGTGGATGGAATGTGTCCAGTGAGGATCAAACACGATTATCAGGCGAGCGTGACCAAAGCCTGCAGTTTCACGAAAGGATTGGCAGAGTCCGCTTCGAGTGGGAACTGGGCCCATTGATCATTTTACCGTAGGATAATTGAGCGATTTCACGCTACTTTCTTTCCAACTTACTACTCTCTCTGAGTATGTGAACCTATTACGACAAATTGAAAGGTATACATGGCACGCCTTTTACATGTTGCAGCGATTGAGAATGCTTGAAGAATATACAAGAATCGCATGTGCGTGCAGGCCAAGAAAAAGTCCAATTCCACAGAACTAAGTACTATTTATCTACATCCAAAATTCTCTTTAACTCCTTATAGTCTTTCGGATATATTTCAAGGCAAAAACCATTTAGGCTATCCTGATACCAAAATATTACCGTTAAGATCTGATAACATGATATATTTTCACTCAACAACGGCCGAACGGATTATTATATAACCTGGTATATAATCTATATGAGGTCCCAATTAAATAATGGAATATATTACTTCCCCCAAAGAGAAAGCCAAGAGAGATGGCTCCGCAGTAACGTGTGAGGCTCGCATTCGTGAGGTCCCATGTTCGATTCCCGTCGGATCGCGCTCTCTGGTTTATCTTTTTTTTTTCTCGTTTCCTAGACCAGTAGGCGAATGCTAGATTGGTTCCTCTGCTACCACAAATTTCCTGTCCAACTTTTCTTGTCATCTGTTTCAGGGTTGAAGGACCAGGCGACGGCGTTCGGCGTATTGCGGCAGGACGGGGATTGTGCACTTTTGAAAAGACTTGTCCCTGGCGTTTGGTTGACCTCCCAGGACCCCTCCTGTGGGTGATTCGAGTCTCTGGGACCCGTGGGTGATACGCGGGCGTGGCTAATCGGCCTCAGGGTCTACTCCATCTGGAATCGTTAGAGAGCCCTACTCCTGATTGCGCACATAGTTGGCCAGATCTTATCACTCTTCCCTCCCTCCCTCCCTCTCCCAGGGTCACGTTAGAAGACAAAGGGTTCTTGCGGCCTGCTTGCGGTGCTCCGCTCCATGTTACTTAAGGCCCCTCAGTACAGTACCCCTACCCCTGCTCTTCCACAAGAAAGATTATAATGGGATACAAAGCCAAAAAACACATATATACATTTTTACTGAGTTTTGTGAACAATATATAATTTTTTATAATTACTTCTGCTGTTTTCAACATTTCGATACCAACATTTAAATATTTTAATAATTTTTTGATATTATTTGGGTAGCCAGACCTGTTTTTTGAAACCTTCTGTTTTACTGCTTTCTGGTTATTATGGTCAACAGTGTGCTTCCGACTGACTCAAAGAGACCTTATGCTGCGGGCCGGATTCGAGTCCGAGTAAGGTTTAACTACCTTACTGGCGACTTTATTCGGATTTGTGTGAATCCTAGTAAGAATATTCGATATCTTTAACGCTTTAGAATCTCAGCTCGTTTGCTCATTCATGAGTATACGTGTCTGATAAGACCCATTTAGTCAAAAGGATATTACATTTGAGAGCGAGAGAAACGGTAAGAGGGAGTGAGGCAAGAGGGCACAGAGAGTGAAAGCGACAGAGGTGCGCACAAAGAAGTACAAATTCTTGTGAATAAACACCAGATTACAGCAAGGGAAAATTTTCAGTTTGAGAAAGCTATTTCCTACATAAAATGTATATATACAGGATGAGCGATGGGAAGCTGACGCGCACGCGCAATGTTTGCCATTGTCGTAAACATGGCACTATGGAAAGCTGAACTAGGTGCTTTTGCGGTGGAAACATTTTTTTTAATATCTCTGTTTTTTTACGATTACTTCGTCGACATTTTGGTGTTGCAAGTTACGGTGCTGTTCCTACCAAGAACACTATGAAGTTTTGGACACAGAAGTTCCGATCAACTACTTCTGCAACGAAGAAGAAATCTCCAGGTTCTGTACAGACTCCAGAACACCACAAAACATCGAAAGTGTCAGACAGGCAATAGCAGTGAGTCCTAGTCGTTCAATCAGGAAACACGCTGCTGGCTCATATTTATCCATTACCACGCACCAGTTTAAGAATTATTCGGCATAAAGATTTAAATTTTCATCCTTACAGATGCATGTGGTTCAAAGTTAAATTATCGTGATAAAGCAAATCGAATGACATTCTGCAGAAACTTTCTCAGCGTTTTTACTGGTGACATGGTGCTGTCAGTGAGTGATGAAGCTCATTCATTTAAACGGCACAGTAAACAAACAAAATTTTAGATGTTCAAAGCAACTGTACGTGCGCCCTCTCCTTACTTCACACGTAATCCAATCTGGTGTACCACTGACAGTTTTGGAATCATAACTCTTTATTTATTTATTTAAGAGAATGATAAAGCTGTCACCGTGACTTCTGATCGATACTTAGATATGTTAGGGTCTTCCTTATTCCAGAAACTACATTATCATGGAATCGAACCCAACGGCATTTAGTTTCAACAAGATGGTGCTACAGACCACACTGACAACGTATGTGGCTACTTATTTGGGGTTACCTCACGTCTAAAATGTACATTAGGAAATCAAGGAACATTAATGGACTCAAAGAAGCTATACAGGAGGAAATTACAGCCATACCAAACAACATGGTGCAATAAATGATACAGAATCTGCATAATGGATTGCAGCAATGTGTCTTAAGTGATGGGCGTCATTTACTAAACTTGCTATTTAGAAAATGAGGTCAGATCTCCAAATGGCATTCAATAACCTATTGTAATATAGCACTATTAAAGTTTCAATACGTATCTTGAATTGTTAATTTTGTATGTACGTTAACACTGCCTGGTTCCCATGCCCACTAAACGAACTACACATTGTGCTTCATAATATTTTTTTTCTTTCTCCGTTAACCTTACTGATCATTACAATATAGTATTTAATAAATTACATCTTAACATTTTTATGTACATCAGTAAATAAAAGTTATTTTTAGTTATCAGAAACATGATTTTAATAGACTTCGACGTAGAAAGGAGAAGACAGAATATAAGGAGATACCCAGCTTAACTGGGATTTCTGCTAGTGTGTAATAAAACCATAACCAGGCTACCTCTGTGATCGAGTAGCCAGTGTTCAGAATTCCCGGCTGAGGCGGAGGAATTTTTATTTAATTACAATCTTTCCCTACCCTCCGCAGAGTCTTGAAGTATGCAGGTGAAAGTAACTGTAAACGTTTTTTCTTATGAAAATTAACAAACCCTAACGTTAAAGAAGCATACAGTCAACGAGCTTCTTCTCAAGTCAAAGCCCCCGATATTACCATACAAGTTAAAGGCGCCTATACAAATGAAACAACTTAAAAATAAAAGAAAAAAATCTGATGCGTTACACTCACATGACTTTCTCTGCTCTTGTACAAACCATTTTTACAAACGCTTATTCTCCATATGCTTCATGTTAATCGAGATATCGAGATGTTAATCTTATTGCTAATTTTCTTGTAGATGCAAGGGGAATTGCTAGGCTTTAAGCGATAGTCAAATATTTTAAGAGCTGGTTGCTGTGTGGAGTATTCCATTCTCTTTGCATTACCAGAACAAAAAAAAAAAAAAAGAATAACGAATTCCCATTTGAGAAAAAGGATAAGTATTGGAAAATTTAAGGGAATAACAAGCAATATTTCGAAATGGTTCACTCAACAACAAAAAATGTATATGACATACATTGTGCATTTTAACGGGATCTACGTTTTTTGTGTAGTAAAAGTTTGTCTGTCTCTTATGCAAAATCGTACCAGTAATGCAAAAATCGTTCACAATGAAGAATAATTTTGGAGCCATTCCCAGAAAATTTAAGATATACATTTTATTTGTCATGAAAGTATCTTAAGTATATGATATTTTAATCATAATCGTTAAGAGTAATTTTTGAGAAAATTAAAATTTTCGTAAAATGTTCCATATAAAGAGTAATCTGGGGTGAGGGGGATTTTCTTGAAAACCTTCGTGTCGCATCTCTGGAAGATACTGAACCTAAATACCAAGTTTGGTGTTTATCTGACTGTTCGTTTCTGAGCTATGCTGTTCACAGACACACAGACAGACACACATACGGACATGTTTCCAAAAATGCTTTTTTTTTTTTTTTGGAATTCGGGGTCTTAAAACATATCTTTCCGGTGAAATCTCGGTATTGAATTTTTGGGTGGAATACAATACTTCCCTTACCTATACGTAGTAGAGAAAGTAGTAAAGCTGTTCTGGAAATGTTCGACTCGATAAATAAGTGATGTTAGCATGTATAATGGGCTGCTTTTAAGGCAAAAATATAATTACTATTGTTTATGTGTGTATCTCTTTGGCAGTGCGTGTTTGTGTGTAAGGTTGCGTGTGCGTGAGAGAGAGAGAGAGAGAGAGAGAGAGACGTTTTACTCAACGAGTAAACGACTGAAAGACTTACCTGGACTTTTAGTAGGTATACGACATAGTGGTATGTCCCACTTAGAGAGTACGAGAATTTCTCATATTCCATGTTATATTTTCCCGAAGATTATGATGTCAAAACATCGAACTATTTCCCTGTTTGCTCAGTACTGTGAAAATTATACATAGTTAAAAGTTTATACGCATACTGTTTCCGGCAATTTTCGTTTTATTATTTAGAACATTTCGACAGGATGGATATCTTCTGTTATTCGCATACATAAATCAGTTAAACACATGCTAACTCTGGATCACTGTAAGAGATTGGCATAAAAAGGTTATAACCCTGAGAAATTGCTTTGACTTTCTATGAGAATAGACATGCATACGTTTTCAGTTAGCCTAACACTGATCTGCCAAGTTAAGTGGGACAGGATACTGAAAGCTATTTTGGTAAAACAGAATTCCCTCGCAACTGACACCTGAGAGACTACAATTCAGAATTTCTTGTTCTAATGGACTGGACGTCGATCTTTTCCCACGGATGGGCAATTAAACAGCAAACCCATATAGGACACGCATGAATCTTCATGTTTCGCCACCTGCTACGATAATCAAAAGATGAAGACGAGTGCGCTGCAAATTACGAGGAAACTTGCTTCAATCAATCAAAAGCAGTTTACACTACGTCTTAAAGCGTAACATAAAATTAATGGGACAAAAAGAAGGCAGATAAAACGCTGTTAATGCGCCCGAACCAAAAAAGGGCAGCACCGCCAATGGACTAATTACGAGCGATCCATGATGTAGACAAATGATGCTGTAGCAGGAAATGTGGTCCAGATCCTCATTAAGGTTCATAGTTTTGGTACAAGGCGTTAATTAAGCTAGGATAACCATAACTTCCATACCAGTTTATGATTATATCGAGTGTTATAGCGATTCCGTAGTTTAAATCTATAAACAACACTTTCTTGGAACTTTCGTTACACAATTAGGTCCACAGGAGAGGAAAAGGGCACAGGTTGTCTTACAAATGGACAAGAATACCATAGAGCTACTGTAGGAAAAGAAAAAGTTATGATAGCCTTGACTTTTGAGCTATTATTTCAAGCCCTTGCATAATTAAAGGAAAATGTCGAACAGCAACACTCAGAAAACTAGTGCCATCTAATTGCAATTCGGAAGAAAGAAGAGCCATGTATAAAATACAGCATGCTTACAAATTATTTAACACAAAGTGCATGTTGAAAAATGCTCATAGGTAGATATTACTAGATCAACTGATATAGTTAACTCCGGTATTCTTTGATATTATTGTAGCAGTTATAGATTTATGCAAAGTTAATTTGTAACATTAATCTCACAAAATATGTTATTGATAATCAGGGGCGACTAAATGACGATGTCGACTCTAAATTTTGAGACAAACGTTGTTTCAGTGATTTTGGGTTTTAGGCTTCCGTCAGATTTAAATATAATTAGTCTTTTATTAACTTACGTATAGTTATTATGTTTTGAAAAATAGATATTCGCTCTATCTGGAATAGATATTTCCTTGTGTCTACCCTACTTCTGCCAAAGCAAAGTGTTGAACTGCGGTTTTCACTTTTTTTGCGGAGCCCTATTCCAGCATCTCTTGGAGAAACACTTTGCCATATGTCTACCTTAACAGAGCTCAGATGCTCTCTTTATCCACTCTTCATGTTCGGTGGCAATATTTGACTGGCTAGCATAATCGGGTCTATAGTCGACCATCTCCGTGCAACAACTACTGACGCAATGTTAGATATATTTCTTAAGCGTTTGTGGTAGATTTGTTAAGAGTGCCTCTGACCTTTCAAGGTGTGTATTAATACAGGTATGTTCTAGTGGGATTAATACGCGTTTTAAAAACACACTGCAAATTAAAAGGACTTCACAGGCTAATGATCGAAAATACAAGAAACACATTTTATTCCTCATGAGAATATCTTAAAACACGTGAATACATTAATCTAAATAGAACCATTTTAAACAAATAAAAAGTAATTAAAGGTTTTCCGGGTACTTGGAGTGAAAGAATTTCCTTAAGGTCTTCGCCTTGAGTCCTAAAAGGTTCCTGAGTTGAATTTATCCGACCTTTCGTCTCGAGTTATATTGCTCACAGTCAGACATATGCCTTTTTCAGGCGATTTGCTGAGTCGAATTTCTCATTCATTTGCAATATTCCTTTACCTTATATGTATAAATAGGGCAATGCATTCATATAGCATTCTACTGCAAAGAGAAACAATAAATATTTTAAATGTTAGGTTTGTGTACAACTAATAAAAATAAATGCAAGAAATTCACAAGGTGCATGACATCTTCAGATAAAAGGTATTTTAAATGTAAGCATTAATAAAGTAACCTTGCTTCAATATGCATATTATTCACCACTTGCGAGGCGAAGGGATCCTTGTCCTAAGCCCCTAATCGGCAAGGTTTTTTTTTTAATGCTAGAGGGTCCGCTCAGCTTAATATCCTTAGTGTGCTGTGGAGGTATTTATAATTGAGTAGCAGCTTCTGGTCTTTGCAACTGCTCTTAAGCGGCCGTACAGTGCTGACTTCATGCCCTCTGCCCCATTGTCTCGTGCATGTACGGAGGCAGAACCGAGAGAAATGGCTCCAAGGTAACGTGTGAAGCTCGCATTCGGGAGGAGGTCTCGGGTTCAATTCCCGATTGCCACCCACTCTGACCATGGGTTTTTCGTGGCTTTCCCTGATTGACAAAGGCGAATGCTGGAGTGGCGTATTCTACCACGGCTCTCCTCTCTTCCTCATTTCCTCTCATTTCATTCCTTTTCATGTTTCAGGTTAACTCCGGGGCTGTAGTTCGGTGAGCATATGGCGCAGTCTCCGTTCAGTAGACCAGTCCAGTCCAACCAAGAGGTTGTTGCGGATAGGGAATTGAATTTACAGTTTGATAGATACTACTTTTATCATTTATTCATTAAACGATTATGGTTCGATTTATAAGGTAAATACATGTCTGGAAATTTGCAAACCACTCGCATTTGCTGTGCTATTATTCATGAGATCAACAATAGAGGAAAACAAGCACTGCTGTTGTTTATCGCGGGAATCCCATATCACTAATAAACACGTAGACAATGTTTACTACGCAGGCATGTGTCACGCCTGACAAATGTTAATATTGCTTGGATAACAATTTGCATGGGAAAATGCTATAATACCTCAAACTATTTCTTCTTTTTTCTTTTACCCGACGAATTAGCGCTATAATAGCTTTAAGGCTATCACAACAAGCAATAACAGTCAAGTTGTCAACAGCCATGTGCGAGTTGACGCGCACGTAAAACATCGCATCGCTTGCTGCCGGCAAAACTTCAAACGACGCCTTCGCTGTATCTTTTGCCTTGCTCATTTTCCAAGTAGACACAAAAGAAGAAGAAGAAAATATATATGTATGACGCGTTACAATCACATTACTTTCTCTACTCACTATCGTTTATTTTACGGCTTCCACAAACCATTCTTGCAAAAGCTTATACTTCTATCTACTTCAAGTTTACCAAGATAAACATTTGCATAAATACTTTAATTACATATTTCTTTAATAAGTACAAAGGAGATAGCGATAATCAGATGTTTAAATACAGGTTGCTACAAACGGGTCTGAAATTCCATACTCTTTAGATGAGATCGCGAGAAACAAGGCAATACATAAAAAGTGATCGATTGTCCGAACATTCAAACAAATAACAAGGAAATTGAAAATGGCTAATACCACAAAAAGTTATTTGAAATAAATTGTATGCTTTAAAGAGAACTGCATTTTTCGTGTAGTACAGTTTTGTCTATCTCTTATGGTTTACCAGGTATACAAAATTTTACAAAATACCGTCCGAAGAAGAGCACTTCATGTGCTATTCGCAGGAAATTCAAGATATACATTTTATTGTATATCAAGTCATGTAAATATCTTAAATATATAGGATTTTCAAAATCGTTAGAGCCAATACTGATAAAATAAAAAGGGAGACTTTCTTGAAAATCTTCGTGCCGCATATTTGGAAGATATCTAACTTAAATACCAAGCTTGAAGTTTATCGGATACTTTATTTTTCAGTTAACTTTGTTGTTCACACAACACACACACACGCAAACACAGTATATGCAACTTTACCTAAACGGTTCTTATTAGTATTATTATTATTAATTCAGGGGCATCAATATATATATACGGTAAATTATCGATACCGTATTTTTGGTTAGAATGCAGTACTTCCTCTATCAACGAGTACGTGGTAGAGAAGGTTGACCATTAAGTTTGTTATGTCTTTTTATGGGATGTTTTAATTTAAAGCATTTAATAATGTTTACTTTCGTACTACCTTGCTGTAATAAGGAGAGGAAGTAATGCATTCCACCCAAAAATTCAATACCGAAATTTCACCGGAAGCATG
The DNA here is from genome assembly GCA_030765065.1 of Deroplatys truncata. Taxonomy (NCBI): domain Eukaryota; kingdom Metazoa; phylum Arthropoda; class Insecta; order Mantodea; family Mantidae; genus Deroplatys; species Deroplatys truncata. Next base: position 242,737,808 of record CM060978.1, on the reverse strand, counting down.
TTTTGAGACTCACTGAACAAAAAATATATATCTTTACTTTATATCCTTACTCTTTATTCTTTGAGGAACAGCTTGCAGAATTTCGCTGATCCAGAGCCAAAAAGCAAGAACATAACAAAATATCCTCTGCGAAGAAGAGGAAGAGCTAAGACTTGCCTCTTCTCAATTTGCCCACAATTTATGGGGATTATGTTGTAATTTATTGACATGTTGGAAAACTCAAGACCTAATCTGATTATGAGCTTTGTACCCGAAAACAAAACCACTGTTACACGTAAATGAAACGTTGGAATTTTCGAGAGACTAGCATCCTATTTAGGGTTATACTAATAGTCTGAACTTTTAAACTACAAGCGGTAGAATTCCTTAATTTTCTGAGGAATTCACAACAGACTAAGGCTTGGGAAAAAAATTCGTATATTGTGTTACTACCTTTTTAAATAACTCCTGCTCTGGACTGACATGTGGGACTTTAAAGAAAAGTACGTATAAGAATTGGCAAAGCTAAAATGATAAATTACTGGTAATGATTATGGTAATCAGGTCTATTGTGCTTCTGGAAACCTCCAGGAGGAAGGAGTGAAGCACATAGAGGGGGACCACATCAGGGCCGGCTGGCTCGGGCCTACCTTTCCCCACGGAGAGGTCCCACAACGAATGCCAGGACAGACAGTTCCACACAGCAAACTCCACCGTTATACACTTTGCTCGCCGTCCATTCGCCTGATCCTTTGACCCTGAAATATGATAAGGAAATGAAATGACACGAAATCGGGGGCAGAAGAATTCGCGGCATTATATAATCCACTCCAGAATTAGCTTATCAATCAGGGAAAACCGCAAAAAACACCAAGATCGCATTGGCCGGCCCAATGGGAGTCGAACCCGAAACCTTCGGATTACAAGCCTCACGTGTTAAGACGGAACCATTTCGCCCGATAATTAATGGCAATGCGCAGGCATTTTTGACTAACATTCCACTTTGTTGACAGGATATAGTGAAAGGGTAAGTACTATTAATCTAAGGCTATTTTTGATTTGTACATGCAGTTTTAAAACACTGGGGTAGCGGGTGAAACAAACAAAAAGCAAACCTCATATCTAGCGTTTCTGTTCTTAAAATACGCCTGAAAAGCGTGTAAATTTAATCTGTGGCACTATAGCTCTTGTGAGCCTTGGCCTACAAACCCAGCTACCTCACGCACACATGCGCAAGGCAGAGACGTGATATGTGGTCAGCACCATGCTTCCTTCAGTTTGAACATTGGCTCTCATGACTGACAGACCGCTACCTATCGTAGCTCATCAAATGCATCAGAGATATCAGTCCTATAAATGAGCCAGAAACTACCATGGGTGGGCTCGAACCTATCGACACTCCTTGGCTGGGAACCGTAGCACCCACCCACGACGCCTGGCGCAGGACAAAATATCAATTGTTATTTAAAATTAACTTATATCTATTCCTGGATTCCAGAGTATTCTAAAGCAGAGAATGTCCTATGAGACTAGTTTATCTATTCCGGCATCAAAGAGATCCGCCCTTGAATTCAGTCACATTCGACAGCTCTCATCTCGTTACTTTGAACTTAGTGGTCAAAAGGGTTAGCCTGACAGTTACAAGTAGACACGCTATTGTTGAACACGATGATTCTAGATTTTCTGCCGCATTTACTAAACGGAACTTACACAGAAGTACTGTAGGTGAAGCCCTACTTATTTGTTTGTTTATTAAGAAGTATAGAGCAACGCTTTGCAACATTCCAAAGAATGAACAGCGTGGAACATTAAAGATCATCTAGATTTACTTACCTATATTTCGATGAACTATTATGCTGAACTTCTAATGCGATTACTCACCTGAAACAACCAATAAAACATTTGTTTAACATGCAATGACGTTGTGTAAATGCACAAAGTGTTATCCAACTACTTATTTTATTATTTACATTTCCAATTCATGCTGTTGGAAAATAACAAAACATTAATAAATGCTACCTGAATCAGAAATACAGGGACAAGCTGTGGGAGCAAAGTAGTAGAGAAGGGCCATTTCCAGACCACCTGCGATTGCTACCAGCTCTCCGGGTTGGTCCCGGAAGACACTGAGACGTCTCACAACCCCGCCTGACACAACCCCGCCTGAGCATCACCGCCCTGAGTACCCAATCTCCCATGGGTATCAGAAACCATTGCCCCGTCGAGTTCAACCCAATCCCAACAACTGCTCATATGTTCGGAATGACGTACCCCAGAAGTACTACGAGGCTGGGGTCCGCAGCGCCCGCACCATGGCAGCTGAAGGAGTCGGAACCTCTCCCATACGGGGTTATGTGGAAAACCGATCTCCTGCATTTTAATAATGTATGACGCCAGCTGCTGCTCAATCTCAGAAGGAAGAGGAAAGAGCCTGCCCGCTTTTCCTAGCTCAAATTTCTGGAGTTTGTGCTACAGTCGAAGTGCTCAGTAGCTTTCATTACATTTTCTTTTAGGTGATCCAAGGTATTGCATAAAACGTTGAAGCTTTGTAGATGCCTCAATCTTCCTGTAAAAGTTTCCTTACAGCCAGTTCAAGCAATTCTTCCATTATATGTATTGTTGGAATGTTTATACGTTTTGTCTCTTTACTTACTCTTTCCATTATTGTCAACGGAGCAAAACTTACAAGTAAAAGATTAGTATTAATCTATATTCTTATCATATTGGTAAGGCTTCCTCCAAAAACAATTTTAAAAAAAGCTAAAAACCCATTTTGGCATAATATGATTTAAACGAAACATTTTTCCCGACATTCTAGCATCATAAGAACTAGTCGAATAATGCATTTCATTGTATAAACATTTCACACAGTTTATATGCACGTTTAAGTTCATAAATTGCTTTATCTAATCATATCTTGTATCGCAGTTGATTTTGGCAACACTGGTGCAAGCAAGTGGCCATGTTGAAGAAAACACAAAACTAAAATATGAAACGGGAAAGCTGTTCCAACCCTGTGTGTGCACAAGAGAACTACAACAACATTCATTGATTCCCTGCAAGTTTACCTATGTTACCAACTGTTAGTAGTGTGATTGCATTAACATTTACCTGTCAGTTCAGTACTTCTTTAGCAACGGTCCCAGTGCAGAGAAAATCTTCAGCGTGTCACCCATCAATACGTTCTGTGGTTATCTCTTTCCTCTCTGGGCGCTGGCGTAAAAAGAATTGAAAAACCGATCTCTTCCGCCAACTGTGGGATACTTCAAAACTTCTAACTCACGAAGCATAAGGTCATGGTATTAGGAGTATCACGGAATTTACATTACAGCAGGAACTAGGCCACACATATTTTTTGTAATTGCAAAAACAATGCTATCCCACTTCATCAAATAATCCCATTTAATTAACATTACAGCAGAAACTAGACTAATACACACGCACAAATGCAATCACGCCCATCCATCAACACACATACAAACCGAAAATCACAAACACACCATTAAGCCCCAACATTCCCCGACCCGCTCCCACGAACACCCACAATGAATCAACGTGAGAGATCTATTGAAAGCAAAAATTATCATCATCACCATCATCACCAAAACTACGCCAGAAATGTATGCTTTTATTTCTTTCACTGGAATAAGTTTAATCGTCCCGCAGTCTGCATTGACGATTATTTAGATACTGTTTCAGCTAAACCGAATATGTCAATAAAATTACAAATAATGGTTATTAAATTTTACCGTTTTTTCAAGAAGCTATCTCGTTATCGCGCTTTTTAAAAAGCACATACCGTGGTAACAATGTTAGTTGCCTGACAATTTTATTCGATTTTTCTTTACAGGCTCGACACCTGTTTTTGATGGAGTCGAATGAACAATATTGTATGCCGATCATATATCGTATACCTTTTAAAAACGAAAGTTTTAAGATCAGATAAGGTCAATTTTTTACCTTTTTTTTGGTTACTATATTAACCATGTTAATAAAAATTATCATTCCTTAAACTCCGTTCGCAAAGTTTTACATTTTCTAAGAAGTACGCATCAGGGCGGCGCCCTTGCCCCACTAAATCCCTTTGGAGTCGAAACTATGCGTATCATGTCGGCCACGTAGAAAGACCGCAACGGGTGTTAACAAAATAACAAGCACAGATTTGCCCAAAATATCGGCGTGCTCAAGAGATTTCAGTTACGCATTAATGCTAATGGTCTCTTTAGTAATACTGTAAATTCTTTCAATATAATAAAGAAGAGTACTAAACTTAATATTTTCTAAGGGACTGAAAGGACCTCATGTTCTGTTACTGTATTCCGGCCACAAGAAATTTTCTGGGGACTGAGACGCAGAAGGGGTAACACAAATCCGTGCATCGTTACACTGCACAACTACAAGATATTATAATCTGTTTAAAGACATAAGGCTACTTGGATCGTATAGTGAGTTGCAACTCGTCTGAAGCAGCGGTGTTTAGGTGATAATGTGCTAATGGCTTACTAAGGTAAAAACATCTAACTGTTTCATTCACAAGCTTATTCTTCTATTTATTATCTTGATAATAGACATAAACTTTCATTAAATATCTGCACATATCGGTTTAGGTATAAGGATACAGTAGGCTAAAGTGATAGTTAGATTTTTAAAAACGGATTGCTATGTGATGGCTTTGAAATTCCATGCTCTTTGCATAACCAAGAGAATACCTTCTCTACCTAGTATATACATGATAGAGAAAGTAAAAACGAATAGCGAGTTGCCACTTCAAAAAAGTATTTGAAAATTCAAATCAATAACAAAGAATACCGCGGAAAAGGTTAAACCCACAAAAAAGCGGCTTTTTGACATAAACTAAGACTTTAATGACATTTACATTTTTTATGAAGTAGGAATTTGTCCATCTATTACGGTTTACCAGTTAACCAGATGACGTAATACGTTTCACACACTTCGCAGGCTATTTCCAGAAAGTTCAAGATAAACATTTTATTTGTCATGTTTTTAACTTAAATGTACAGCCATTGTTTTGCGAAAACAGAAAATATCGACATATGTTTTACATGTAAGGGATAATTACGAATGGGGGATTTGTTTGAAGCTTTCCCTTGAAAGCCAATCTTTATTTGGATGAAATATGGGTAGATAGCAACCTCCATTTTAAAAAATGCTGGCAGAGTGAAGATGTTATTGGTGTTTGTGCTGATGGAAATGCTGTTCCTGCATGATTCCGAGAAGATTTTCTGAAATAAGCAGTATTTATTTATAAAGCTGCGCAAATTAACGGTGCTAATTTTAAGAAATAGATTAGAGATAAACTAATACAATCTCCAACGCCAAATTATCTACTAAAATGCTACATTCGGGTGGATAAGGTTTCAGACGATATGCTACTGTTAGGCTTAAAGAACTTAGCCGTACAGACACTTGAAGTCACGACATCGCAGGACTAAGAGCTTTACAGTACCCAGGTGGAGGAAGCAGGTAGAAGAGTATTGAATTCGCAGTGGAATTGCATCAGATGTAATAGATACTATTATAATTGAAAACCCTAGTGATAAGTGAAGAGGAATCAAAAATAAAGAATCCGGTGAACCGGAAGAATTTGTTTAACTAAATTCTGAATTTGTTCGCCTGCTATCGAATAATGCGATTTTCTTATCTGATGGTGCGTTTGGCAGAACCTATTTATATTTGTTACTTCTCAATCTTGTTTTAAGTATACAGTGCGGATGTGAGCGTACATATTGCACTATCACAATTCTCGAACCAGATGCTGTGTAGCTCATTCTTCAACAGATCAGCTTATCTGTAGCATTCCTCTCATTGCTTTTCTGTTGATTGGAAATTAATAGCTCTTCTTCCTTCTTGATCATATCTTCAGTGTAAGTAGTAATAAGATGAGCGAAAGCTCTACTTCATGATATGTGCGTGGTGCTGCGTGTATTCCAGAGATCCCGAGTTCGACTCTTCGAGGTTCTCTCTTATCTCGAGTAGAAAAACGACACTAAGTCTAAATTCAGTGGAGCCTGGAATCATTGTGCATTCATTCACCGTATGATACCCTCCCCGGTTAAACGACATTAACCTCAAGAAAAAAAATGGAAGTAAAGAGAAAAATAGAAAAAAAATAGAGAAACAAAGAAAAGAAAACTATGAACAGTACTGAACGAGATGCTTGACACTCGTATTCAGTAGGTTCTGGCTTCAAACCCCGCAAAGCAGCCAATACATAAGTGTTTAATGAGTTATTCTTAAGGTTGCCTTCAGCCTCCAGGTAAACGTCCAATCAGGCGCTAGGAAAATGCCCGACTGGCATTTCTCCACCACGATTTACGATATGTGCAGGAAGGGGACTGCGCAACTAAATGTATCCATCAAGAACTTGCGTAGAGGAGAGGATTGTGCAACTCAAGCTCAAACTCACATTGACTCCACACACACACACACACACACACACACACACACACACACACACACACGAGCAGTTTTGCCAATCAGGCACAAATATGTCAGTGAATAGGTGACGTTGAAGATGGACCTCCATCTGAACGTTCCGAAGTGAATGAAGCTTTCACTGATAACCTGGAAGATCCAGATGTGGAAAGGACATAAAACTTAAGCACATTCGCTCAAAATATCGCCGTCTTCGGGATGTATTGAACAAGTGAATATGGACGAAATAAAGGATCTTCTTAACATGTTGTAATTGGCAGTGTTCATGAAGTCATCACATCAGAATGTTGAGGACTTTTGGACAACTGATACAATCGCTTCGGAACATTTTTGCCTGGTAATGAGATGCAATCTTTCTATTTGTTACTCCTTGCACTTCGGCTTGATGATATTAGAATCGGAGCAGAAGGATAAGCTCCTTGATAAGCTCGCACCGGTTCGAGAGATCTTTGAGGAACTTTTGCAGCTATGCAAGTGTCCCTACAGTCCTTCTGAATACACCACCATAGATGAAATTATGGAGAACCTTCGGAAGCGCCGCCTTTTATGTAATATATATCAACAAACCAACAAGTATGGTTTAAAAACATTTGTTATGGTTGATTCCCGTGTGTCCGACATATTAAAAATGCAAATTTATACTGGCAAGCACCCGGAGGAACCTTATGCTGTAAATAACAACCCAGGAGAGTTGTAAAAATACCTTCTTTTTTAATTTATGGATGCCCTTTAACTACTGTGGTCCTTAGCGTCCCATTCTATTTTGGGCGTGAAAGACCGGTAATTTTGCTTAGAGGCCTCTTTATCAGGCTTGAGGTTCTTTTACATGCCGTAAATCTACGACACGGGACCACCGGCTTAAAGACTTGTCATTAAAGACCGGTAAAAAGACTTATTCAACCTATTGCACATTCTGGAAGAAATGTGAACATGGACTATTGGTTTACATCAATTGATCTGATGAACGATTTAGTGCGGGTAAAAAATCAAACAAGCAAACATAAATCTCCCTGTTGTTGGAACACTTCGTAAAAAGAAGAGGAAGATTCCGCCAATCGTGATAAACACAAGAACAAGCCCAGTGAACAGCAACAGCTTGTTTGCCTTCGGCGAAGAGTCAATGCTAGTATCTTATGTTCAACGACGTTATCGCAAGTACTACTGACATCTATAATGCACGATGGCGTTGAGATTGACTTGTTGAACGAAGGTCTACCAGGGCAAGAGCCTTAGCCCAAGTCCCCCTCCAGAACCCAGGGCTAGCGCCAACCGAGTGGCTCTCCAACCGTGGGGGTTTCCCATGAGGCCAATACCTTGAGTCCACGTTTACGCGGGGATGGAAGTGAATATGCCACTTACGCGACTACCGTTAACCACGGTGGGAATAACGGCAATCTAGCATGCCGTCTACCAACTCTCACTCATGGTTGGTGCCGGAGAACATCGGGGCGTCTGGGCGGATAAACCAGCCAGGCATACCCAATCTCCCATGGGTATGGGGAACCCCTGTCCCCGAGTCCGACCCAATCCGAACAGCTCCCCATCAGGAGGGGCTCGAATGTTCGGCCCAGCGTACTTCTAGTATCGTCAGAAGTACCACGAGTGCTCAGGGTCCGCACCACGGCAGCTGAAGGAGTCTGAACCCCCCCCCCAGGAGTCTGAACCCTCCCACCCTTACGGGACGATTGATGAGATTGACAGCAATACTGATGAAAAGATGAAACCAGAAGTTGTAACGTTTTATAACCAGACAAAAGGGATATTGACATGGTTTATGAACTGAAGCCACGATACACTACTGCCAAAGTTTGCTTTAGTTGGCTCTTTAGGTCATTTATATTAAGCTGGACATTGGTAGGATAAATTCCCAGATTATTTTTAAGCAAATGTAGATACTACAACAGCCCTGTCCAAGGCGTCGCCCATGATGTATTTTCCTGAAGCCGTTCATGACAAAAGATTTCCGAAAATTTCTCATATTAATTCAAATTTTAAGACAAAACTATTTGCTTCCGAACATCTTCCCAGTATACATCCATGAAGCAGTTTTTGTACATTCAAAGCCGTATTTATTATTTCCATAACCAGTCCTTTCCTCTCAAAAAAGGATACGTGTCCTAATGGTGTTTCTATTCCTTCAAGCAGTTGCGGTGTCATAAAACTTTCTCCGTAGACAAGACAGATAGGTTCACCGATCCTCACCCCCCTCTCGGACCTCAACTTGTCCCGAATTGGATACACAGTCATTTCAATTCCAACGAAGCTATGCCGGGAAGAATAAGTTCGCTCTTTTCAACATTATGTGTACCGAGAGCGAGGGAAGGGAGTCTATTTTTTAACCAAACATTTAGTATAATTCGACAGCTTGTGAGTGCCGATTCAGTTACGTGTCTTACGTTGTGATCGATTATCCTTAATACAATATGGCTAAAAGTCAAAGAACTTTCAATTTTTACAGCGGCTGGGAGGAGCAGTATTGCTTTGTCGAATTCAGAGGAAACTTCTTGTGTTTATTGTGTAAAAGTAGTGCGTGCGTTCGTAAGAAAACTAATGGGGAATATCATTTTTCGACAAACACTTGAACTTCAAGAACTGATTTCCCATTGATTCCGAATTACGAAAACACAAAGTTAGAGACTTAAAATCCAAATTAACACTACAGCAATGTGTGTTTTCAAAGGTAGTAACGTGTCAGTCGTCTCTTGCAACGTCTGTTATGTTGTAGTAAACAGGAAAGCGAAAAAAAATAGTTCAATGACGGACAAGTAGTTAAAGAAGCAATATCAGTACCGCGGAATCTCTGTTCTGTAGTTACAAAGATATGTGTTCCATAGAAGTACTTCAGTTGTCTCACCAAAGTGTTGCTAGACCGGTTGAACAGACTTCTAACAATTTAGAATCTCAGTTATAACAGGACCTGCAATCGTGTGAATATTTTTCGATTTAGTATTATGAAAGCACTAATATTTCGGATAATGAACAATGTTCAGTATTTACGTGTATTTATTAGAATGGTCTTTTATGATGGGGCGCCTTCATGAATGTAGGGGAGAAGACATATTTAATGCATTCCTGAAATTTGTGCAAGATAATAACATTCCACTCAATAAACTTATTGCTATAACAACAGATGGGGCGCCTTCAATGACTCATAGAAATAATGGATTTTTGCTCTTTATGCTCGAGATGATTCATTTCAAAATTTCTTTCTTATCATTGCATTTTCCACCAGGAAACTTCATGCACAAAGGTACTGAACTTCGACCATGACATGAAAGTTATAACTCATGTAGTAAATTGCATCAGATCATCTTCTACATATCACCGATTGTACAGAAATCTTTTTAATATATCTGATTCTGAGCATGGTGACGTAATTCTTCCTGCAGACGTACGTGGCTTAGTAGGGTGAAAACTCCGGAACGATTCTGCAGCCTTCTGAATGAATTAAAGGATTTTCTGTAATCGTCTTCTTAGAAATACTGTCAAGAAATGATGAGATACCATCTATACTATATTTAGGTTTCTTGGCAGATATTACCTCAGAATTAAACATGATATACCTCGAATTGCAAGAGAAAGATCGCAACCTTTTAGGCATGACAATGCAGTAAATTCTTTCGAGAGGAAATTTAAGCTATGGGTTACACATTTAAAAAGAAATTCCCTTTCACACCTTCCAACTTTGAAATGAATTATGGAAACCGTAAGTGTGATCTATCCTTTGTCTTGAAGCTCTAGTCACAGAATTTATCAACAAGTTTAGCCAGTGAATGTTTATCAATAACCAATTCGCTTCAGCTGACATTACTGAACCTGGAGATGGGATGTATAAGGAACTTCGGAACTTGCGGTTTTGAAGAATTAGGAATACAAATTTTAAAACTTCAAGAAGATATATCTTTGAAATCATGTTATACAAGTTCAAACAATTTCTGGACTCTGGTGGACATGAATAACTATCCCACGGTACGTAGTGTTGCTTGAAAGCGTATTCGTGTTTTGTTTCGACATATCTACGTTTTCGTTTATGAGCAACATCAAGAATAAATACGGATCCAGCCTGACAGACTAGATGACGAATAAAGAGCAGCTTCTTCCAGCTGCAGACCAGCGAACATGCAATGTCAAACTTCAGACTAATTATTAAGTTGCAAATCTAAGTAATGTCATAATTATTTGGAAATATTTTATAGTACTGCATTTTCTTACTAACTGTTAGTAGTAGAGTAGTTGTAGTAGTAATAATAATAATAATAATAATAATAATAATAATAATAATAATAATAATAGTGGTTGTGTCAGCGGCGGCACCCGACCTCTTTAGACACGAATTAAATGTGCTTGAACACATAAGAAAGTTGGGCAGCACTGTACCAGAATGAGGGGAGCCAACACAACCTCATCCTGCAACTAGAACCTTTACTCCAGGGATTAATGAGGACCTTAGATTGAAGCTGAAGAAGGTAATAGGTTTTAAGAGAGAGGGAGATTCGTTCCTTCTGAAGCAGCCATGGCAAGTGGAAGAGTCAAATGGTGGTTCTTCCCCAAGAAGAAGAAGAAGAAGAAGAACAGAAAGACAACTTTAAGATGTAAGGAGTGTACACAGCCTATATGTGGTGAACACGGTGTCACTGTTGCGCATGTCAGACAAATGCTAAAGATACATATTTCCAGTGGCAGAGAGTAAATTGTGATTATCTAATAAACTTAGACTAGAATTTGATTTTGTTTCATCAATTACTTTTTGATTTTGAATACAGTGAATAAGTAAAATGCAACAATTCCAAGGAGGCTTAATTTAACAAAAACAAATAAGAAATAAAATGTGATTGGATCATCTGTTTTGTAAAACAAAGTTTGCCACATATTGTTTGTAAACAACTCCCTATTATAATAAAAATAATGTAAAACTCGATAAAAGTAAGTAACTATACAAAAGCATAATATAAAACAGTGAGGTCTGCAAACGTCGAAACACTGTACCAGGGATGAAGTGGTCTGTAACTTGCAATGTCACTGCGTTAAGTACAACTTCATTTCCTTTCGTCCTGGGTTAGAAATTCCTATGCTACTCATGAGTATCAAAGAACCTATAGAAAAAAGAAAGTTAGATATGGCTTCGCAGTAAAAGCGACTTAATAAGAAAGAAGAAAATGTGCTGTCATTTAATTCTATCATAAAACGTAGCTATTCCAACATGCAAACGGTTTACATTACAGTAAATGCTTCTTTTATGATAACAAGGTAATATTTGTTTTTAAAAAATATTAACGTTAGAACCTACGTTTTTAAATCTATCTTTTCCTTCTTCTTATTTTAGTACGCGGAACTTGCTGTCTTCGTACACACTTCCTTATTCATGCGCAATAAATCTTATCAAAATTCTCTTCTATGGAAAAAATCTGTTTTTCAGTTCGTATTATAAAATAAAGATATCCTATGCAACCTTCTTATGGTTTATACCTGACTGCAGGAAACAAATAGGTAGCAAGATGTATAGTCAATATTTAACTGCATTAATTATCCCATAAAGCTAAGAACTTTCATTACAGTAAACGTATTTTTCCTCTTGTCAAAGTAACATGCAATGTGCGTAACACCGTTTACCAGCAAGTGAAATGAGGCTGAAAATTAGGCCCACTGCCACGCAGGAAGCCCGAATGTAATAGTGGGCCATCTTTCGCCACGACTGTACATACTTTTTTTATGACACCAGTTTCAAAATAGGTTTTTGTTTTCCCTTAAAAGTATAACTTAAAGCCCTGTTTATTAAATTGCTGTGAGGAACTTGTACACACGGTATATCCTCGTAGTTTTGATTACATTTCTATAAGTCATCTCTCAGTTTTGCAACCATAAGGGCACGATAATATACCTTTATCAAAAATGGTTCTCTGCATGTTTTTATTCTGTAACAAATACATGGATTTACGATGGAAGCTTTATAACGCAATCCCAAGAAGATAGGAATACTTAATTAAATTAAGATTGTAAGTTTTTACATAGTTGCCACTTTATGAAGAATACACTGTGTAGTGAGAAATACACAGAAGTAAATCTGCTATCTTTTGGCACCTTACAGCAGCATTTCTTGCACAAACGACGTTAGACAATAGCATTTGATAGCTTTCCTTTCAAATTATGTTAGGAATACTTTGCCAAATTATGCGATCTATCTTCTCGATAATACACTTGCAAAAGAATGAGTAAAACAGAATAGCGGTGCGATAATGCAGTTTAGTTTGATAAAATATGTGTTATCCTAACAAAGAAGAGTGGATACAATGCATTCATTTAGCTAAGGGTTCTCATTCGTAGCTGACAACTACTGAACACCCTGTAATTTTGCAATTAGTGCTGCGATCTATGTTCAAGATGAGCATGCCTACGTTAATAGAAGGCGCACCTTCAGACACACTTTGCTAGACCCAAATCTTCTCTGACTCATTAACTTAACTGCCCCTCGCTTAGTTTGGAGTTTTAATAGTGTAACAATTCCTCGCTCATTCAACCTCTGTGCCCGTAAGATAGTTCCGGAAATTGAGGTTATAATCTTCTTGTTCTTGCTTCAGCGCTGCGATCCTAGTTGTGATTAAGCTTCTAAGTTTAAAGCAAAAGTAATGGTATTCCAGGGAAGGTATCCAATAAGAAGTAAAATCGTATTAGAAGATAAAATCTTAAAACAGATATCACATTTCCAGTACCTTGGCTGCGATGTAACTTACGATCAAGATCAGCATATAAGCAAACAAACAAACATGTTAGGCAGTCTGTGGAACAATCGAATGAACCTTTGAAAATGAGTTAAGGCAAGAACAGAAGTAAGATTTTATACAGCCAAAGCAACACAGTGAAAATGAACACAAAAGTAAGATACAAACACCTAAGGTTTCTGCAATCAGTCAAGAATTGTACGAGAGAACATTTAATAAGCAAGACAATTTAGAGAATGAAAGTAAAACCATTATTACTGTAAAAAAGAAGAATATAGAACAAATGGGTTAAACATTTAAATCGAATGCCAGAAGAAAAATTACCTAAACATCCCTATATTATAGACTAAGAGGACGACTCCCCCCCCATAAAAGCACCAACAGATATGAGACCGAAACAGGCAAATGCCTAAAACGTGAATTAAGAGGAAGAAATTACAGCAACACTAAATTGTTTACAAACTAAAACATTTTATTTTGAGGGCTGGCCAAGGTACTCTTTTGTACAAACCCTATATTGAGTTGCTAGAACCACCTCGATGTGTTTATATGCCAGCCGGTCAATCCCACCAATAAGACGTAAAGACGGTAGTCCCGTGTTGTAGATTTACGGCACCTAAAATGACCTCAAGCCTGATAAAGAGGCCTGTGTGAAAACCGCCTTCAATATAGAATGGGACACTAAGGACCACAGCAGTTAAAGAGCGTCCATAAATAAATTTCATTTGTTTTCCACCAATAGGACACGCCAATAAGGAAGAGAGATCTAGCGCTTCATACTTCTAGAACTGGAATGCCCGCTCTTGTATATCTAGTTCACATATGAGAAGCATCGACCACGCTGATTGCTTTATAGTTACTTTCTCTATGCTATGTAGTTAGCTGTAATACCTATTTTATATCTTAAACAATACATACAGAATTGCTCTCTTTCAAAACATGAGCGATTTAAGTGCACTTTTTCAAAACACTTATAAGGCCCTATAAATGAGTCATTCCATATCAAGTGGAACGCCCATGAATCACGAAGTCATCAAATCTCTTCGAAATGTTTTGTATGCATTTGATGCTTTGAAGTATAAAACATGAGTAGTTTATATACAAGAGAGCGAGGCCACTTCTTTGCGTTTATATGGGAAAGGATAGGGAAAACGAGGCTAGATGCGACGGTTCACGGAGGAAAATGCGTTTATATGGGAGAGATAGAGAATACGGGCGGGGAGGGGGCTGATGCTAGGCTAGACAGGGGTTGAAGGAGGAAATTGCGTTTATATGGGAGAGATAAGGAATACGAGGACTGATGCTAAGCTAGACAGTCGTAGAAGGGGAATGTGTTTTACATGAGAGAAATAGGGAATACGTGGAGAGGTGCTGGGCTAACAGATGCTGAAGGAGGGGAATATAGGCTTATATTGGAGAGATAGGGAATACGAGGAAAAAATAGGCTAATCAGAGGTCGAATAGAGTGTACGTTTATACGGGAGATGTACGGAAACAATGATAGATGTTTGTGATCATGGTTAAAGAAACTGTAATACAAAGAACCGCATTATTCAAGAACTTTAACAACAAAAAGACTCAAGTATAGGTCATTTGTAAGGTATTCGAGTAGTTATTCAGTAGTTATAAAATGGGCATTGAAGAACACTTAATATGCAGGAATGTGTATTCATATGCTAATTAGGTGTCCCCCACCTGGAACCCGCCCCCGCTAGCGCCCCCTGGAACCCCCGCCCCCTGGAACCTTCTGCTTGCAGCTGAGGGTCATAAATCTTGTTGAGTATAATGGAGAGCTTGACAGGTAAGCAATTAAGGTTGCCCATCACCTGTCAAAATGAACAATAGAATAATAAATTTTGCTTTTGTAACAAAGACGGAGGCAGCATTCTACCCATTCCATATCCGCACCTGTAACAAGCCACCGCTAGCCACATTGTTTGACGAACATGTGCAAAAGAACAAAGTTTGTCCTTCACCTGTCGAAATGAACAAAAAGCGGCTGAAGCCTTGCTAACAAAGGGGCAGCTTCTATTGTCATCCATTCCATTGTCCAGAGCAAGAGTGCGTTATAAAGACGATCAGTGTAGCATCTCGCTTCCACAGACATATAACAAAAGGACGGGCTGGGCCTGAGCTAACAAAGAGACTCCATTATCCCAACTCTATTGAATTCCCGTACACGTACGGTGAATGGCCCAGTCTTTCTTTGACCGAGGGAAAGACAGAGAGGTTAGTTTACCTGCTAGGCCATAAATTCCAACCCACTCACCCCGACATCATGGCGTTGACTTTGCCCCGAGGCCAGTTCTCTCCGAGAGTAGCAGTCTTCACGAAGATGTACAGGTATACCCGAACATAGATAAACACGTTCGTAACAAGTCTAACACATCTACCAAGCATATGAATCTAAAGGATAAGCAACGAGAATCACCGAGCATAGTTATAATGTTATGTTTCTGCAGCTCTTTTTCAAACAGTGATATCAAAAACGTGTTTAATATACATCATTACATGTATTAAACCTCAGTGTATACATAGACATCCATAGGTCTGTGCTCGAATCTTACTGCAGGCAAAAGTTTTAATGTTTTTAATTGCAAATAAAAAATTGGTGCTTTGATAGGGTAAAACATTATTATATCATTACCCCGATCAATGAAAGGAGTTCGCGTGTGCCTAGAGGTCCTGGTTCTAATCTTACCCTGCGAAACTCTAATGCTTAATAAATATTAAACTATGAGAGTATGCGAGGTCAGATTAAAATGTGTTTAACAAATATAACTATTTATATTAAACACTGGTGTAGACATAGGTATCCAAAATTGATACCTTGATTGGGTAAAACATTATTATATCATGACTGATTATTGAAAGACGTTATCGGTTACCTAGAGGTCCTAGATCGAATCTTACCCTGCGAAAGTCTAATACTTAATAAATATTAAATTATGGAAGCATGCACAGATAGATTAAAATGCATTTAACAAATATAATTTAATTTTTATATATCATTACGAAGTTTTAATGCACTGTATTCTTAGGCACCCAGAGGTCCTGGTTCGAATCTTACCCAGCGAAACTCAATGTTTAATAAATATTAAACTATGTAGTATGAGCGGTCAGATTAAAAATGTATTGAACAAATATAATTATTTATATTAAACCCTGGTTGTTGCTTAGATATCCCGCTGCCTAGACACGATGCCTTATTTTCTTCTTCTTCTCTCTTTTTCTTCCTTTTCCCATTTTCTATCTATCTCTTTGTTTCTTCTCGACTTGCACACATCCAAGCGGTCACATATAAACGAGCACACGCACATACATCAATAAACATACACCAGTGTACTTACACACACATACAAACATGCATGCACATACACACACCACACACATGCACACAACAACCACACACACGCACACACTCACACACATGTAGCATACTTAAACAACCCTCCAAACATACGAATCTGCGCGATGACATACGAGAATCACCGACCATAGATATACATGTACAACACATCCTAACTCTGTTTTTCCACCAATTGCCTCTATCAAGCAGATATCAATAAATGTATTTAACCAGTATAATTATTTATATTAAACCCTGGCGTCTCACTACTATTTAATCGCTTATATGCCCTGAATGAAAGGAGATAAAACGATGCAATAACAACTAATTATAACCTTGGAATGCGGCGCAACATTGTGGCATTGTTTCAAGTTGACCGGGATGCCAGGGTTCGAATCCTAAAAGTGATTACAAATTCATCTTCAAATTATCCGGAAATAATTAAGATAAAGATGTCAAATACACTTTATTACGTTTATGTCATTAGGTAGTTTCTTATGAATGTATATTAGGGCACCAGGTGTCATGGGTTCGATCCTTAATTTTAAAATCTCTATTATCTCAGAAAATAGCAGAGATAGAGTTGTGGACTAAAGCATGATTGATGGATCCTATGACGGACAATTAATAGTGCATATAATTGGCAGCTAGTAGTCCCTAGTTCGAATCCCGATCTTGCAATGACTTCCTTAATTTTTCTCTATACTCTAGGATATATCACTTAGGTTAATGTCATAACTGTATACAGCTATTTTGACACGTAAAACTAATAGTGTAAATAATTTTGAACCTAGTGCTCAGGGTTCCAATACTGATTAAATTAAATTTACATACAAATTTAATAGCTTATGACATAATTTAGATAGACCCAGCAAATAAAAAGTAAACAGAGTACATGCTCTCGAAATATCGTTATCATGAGAAACATTACTTGAAAGTACTCAGTTCGAATCCCAAAGGGGTTATTTCATATAACTTCAAGCCTATGAATCATACCAGCTTTGAGTAAAGATTATATGGGGGATGATGATGCAGGAGAACTAAATTACTAAAAATACATTTATTAAAGCATTATCAGGCTCGATTCTAGAAGCTTAAAATCCGTGTACCTCTGGAACAATTACTTTG
The DNA here is from genome assembly GCA_030765065.1 of Deroplatys truncata. NCBI lineage: Eukaryota > Metazoa > Arthropoda > Insecta > Mantodea > Mantidae > Deroplatys > Deroplatys truncata. The sequence continues at coordinate 242,720,180 of CM060978.1, read as the reverse complement.
CTTGGGCTTGTAGTGAAATGTAATGGTCTTCTGCGATAACCGAGTATTAAGCATACAGGAAAATCACATTCTATACTGATTCTTTGGAGAATAAAGGGAAGTTGGAAAGTAAGAACTGAAATGGGAACAAAAGCATGAAGTAATGCAGTGTATACATGCATTTAAATAAACAAGGGAGAAAATCTTCTACGCTACCTTTTAAGCGTATATTTCTAAAGTATTGCGGTAACAGAGTTGGAGTTAACTTTGATGCAATGGATGGTGGTGGCGGTGGTGGTGATGGTGATTGTGCTAGGTTTGAATGGCAACATCTGGCGGAATAAGAGTGTGAGAATGCTTCTCTTGCTGGTGTGACATATACAAATAGCTATGGCACGAGTTTAAACATGTTTGATAGAGTCAGACATCAGGTCTCTGGGTGTGAGGTTATGTCTGAAGTTAATATGCTCAGAGCATTAAAATAAGTGGTATACAACAAACCAGTTTTCATGCTATGGTTTAGAGATGAATTAAATGCTTGATCAACGTTCATGTTGCTTCATTAAGTCATTGATGTGAATGAAATATCAGAGTTTAACCACTTAACCATTATTTAATTGCTTAAATCATCTCACGATTGGCTTGAAAGTATATAAAACAAGAAAACGTATAGATAATAAGGAATGACTGATGTTTAATATATAAATTACCTTTTTATTAGCAAATAGACTCAACAAGATGACTGAAGAACCGAGTTTCGTACCGACTCGGTGAGTTCAAGATCTCGAAATATGTCTCAAATATGAGAAAAAAGGCCTTAAAGAGAGCTCAAACAAGATACGGTACCAGGATCGCATCTTCGCTGGAGGATTGTCAAGTGTTCTTGCCTGAACGCTATAATTCGTTAACCAACGAAGAGCTTGCAGAAATGGCTGGAAAATTATATCTCGAATATATGGGCATGGCAGAGATGGGGAAATTTAAGGCATGTAAATTGTCTTTTGTACCCGCAGCGAAGGTATGTAGAAATGTCAAACTTAAGCATTCAATGTTCTCCTATTTTACTATGAAAAAATTTCATAAATAAAACAGCTGATTCATTGATATTACATATAAAGATACAAAAGATACAAGTTATAGAATTTATAAAAAAATTCATAAAATCACAATGTCACATGTTTTGCACACAGTTATAGCGCCTGATATCCGAATGTTTATACAAATCTTTTGTGTTTCATTTTACATGTATCCTAACAAAAAATGTAATTCTTTCAGGTTACCTTCACTTACAAAGCATGTTTTTTAAGACTTTCATAGTGTAATGTTTCAGACGGAATAAGGGGAAGAAGAACAGATTTTCAGCTCAGGAGAGGCTGCTGACGCTCTTGGAGTTCAGAGTAACCAGCGTCGACACCTCCAAGAAACATTTCGATAAGAAGCGGGTGATGAGACGTCTACATCACCGAAACACGTTAAGACAGGATTCTTATATAACACTCCAGGTTGTGCCAAATTGACCCTCCCCGGAGAAACCTACTGTAAGCGATAACGGGTTCCTCTAAAGGAAGGTTGACATCTACGGGAACAGAAGTGAAACGACAATGGTAGTGGTTTGTCAAGGAGACGACAACAAGAAGAAGAAGAAAGCGCGCAGTTAATTTGAGTCGTGTACTACGTCAGGCGCGGGATCAGTTGCAGCTCTCCTCAACGTGCAGTCCACAAGGCTGATAAGTCTTTCTTCGACGGCGAGGGAAATCACGAGGAAAACACCAGGACAGCGTTTAGACAGAAGGCATTCCGGACGGTATTTCTAAATTCCTTTTTGGCTTAAACTATTTAAAATTCTTTTTAGTGATTATTCACCGGGGAAAGGTAGATTGTCCGAACTATAGATTTATTGGGGTTTAGATTTCAAAGATATCGATAAATGTGAGAGCAGGAAGCAAATACGTAATTATTGTAATTTCATTAAATGGATTGAAGCCGTAAAGAATGTAAGGAATTGTGAAAGAATAAGTGTTTCTAAAAACTAATTATGTATGTTATTGAATTGCAAGTTTATTAAATGAAAGAAATTCGTTCATAATTAATTAATTGTGTAATATTTTCTTAAGTATAAATCTATCATTATTCCTACATTCAATCCACTTCCTCTTGGGTTAGAAAAACACGTTTCAAGGGTATCTCCGGTTCAAATTCTCCTATAAACTCCATGCTGGACTCATTTTAAACACACATTAGATTGAATCTGAATCAATAGTTTAGTTATCTATAGCAGATGTTTGGAATTTTATAACTCGATTTGTGTTATATATCGACAACCTAAAAATATTTTTAAATACATACGTATTCTGCGTTTAGTAATGTATACATGTGCAATGTTCCAGGAAGTCATTCATTCAAATATATTTATAAGAATATCTTTTCTCAGCCGGAGTTCTCATAATAAGATAGCGTAGCGGCTTCCAACTGGAGTGTGAGAGCAGATAGGAGGGCGCGGCCTCTCGGCAGCTGTTATGAGGTGCCCAAGTTATTCTCTAAATCACTTCCGTATTTAAAATATAAGCAAACCTTGTCACAACAAACCAGATTAGGTATTTCCTTCCACAGAGGACCAGTCCAAGTTATTTAGTTTGTGGAGAGAGACCACAGTCTGTGTCGTTTGTGAGTTTAATGCGTTAAATTTAGTTGTGAATATTTGTTAAATATGTAATATAAGTAGTACCGGTACCGCTACAAAACGATATGATTGTTGCTTAAACCCGTTCAAAATTAGCAAACGCATGTTCAAGAAAGAAAAGAAAAAAAAAGGATTTGCGACCAGTGACTTGTAAAATGCTTTTAAAACTTAGAATGGAGGATGAAGAACTGTCCTCACAACTAAGAGTGTGTGCCTCATGTTGTATAAATGTTTTTAAAATTCCAGATAATAATGACAGCAAGAGTAATGTTTGTGAATCTAGTATTTCTGGACCGATATTCCGGTAGGTCAAGTAAATGAAAGTAGTTCAGAAATTGAACACCCAGCTTCAAATCAGGATAGTGAGCGAATGCGTTCAAGGAAAGTGTGGATGTGTCAAATCTTTATACTAGTTTGATATCACTCTTAGGCGAATCGCCCATAAAGAAAAGAAAAAGTCTAAAAGACACCCATCCTAGAAATTTCAAAATATAATAAGAAAAATAAGCAGAAGGCATTTCATATTGAAGGTGAATCGGTCTAAGAAGAAAAACAGGATTAAGAAACAATTCAGAAGCTGATAAATAGATTTCATAGTACAGACTATAAGACCCCCAAAATCCAGATTTTGACTATTTTTAAAAGCTGGTCTTATAACCAAATTAAGGAAAATTTAGAGAACAAAGTTTCCAACATGGTAAAGATAGCAAAACCATTAGCTTCAGGGAGGAGCATTTCGTTGACATCTGAAACCAAATCTGGTATACTGTTAGAATATTCCGTGGTGCAAAAATTATTGAGTTTTTTATATTTCTGTGGTGCAGGCAGCGTTATGAGGGGATTAAATAATTACGTTTCCTCTAAAGGGGAACAAAAAACTAAAAACAATTTATTTTTATTTATTTATTTATTTATTTTTCAATCTACAAGAAAACTTTCCAAGGTTTTAAAGATAAATACCCTGATACCAAAATAGTTCCTCAAAGTTTGCTCAACTGAGACCTAAATAGTGTATACTTCCAAGGTACGCATTGTTTGCGTTTCCGCTTATCATGAGAATGTGAAAGTGATGCTTATTTCCCATCTTACTGTAGAGTCAGGTATTGTTCTCTGTAATTATAAGGGCTCTCTAAATAGGTAACTAATACCCTCCTATCACCAGATTGCTATTTAATAAAATGTCTTAACTGCCCAGGTAACTGAAAATATGGTCAATAATATTTGGGTCATTTTCGAAGAACACAACATCGATGTGGGTAACCATAAATCGCACAAATTTAGAAATAATACAATTACCTGTTGAAGGCTTTCTGGAAAAATTGTCAGTAAAATTCTCATATCTTTTAACTGCTACGTTCATAGCTCAAAAAGTCTGCGTTTTTGTCTGAATGGAAAGAAAATTTGAAACCTAAAGAATGTATTGTAACTTGTGATTTTCGAAAAACTATGCCCTTATCGTATAAGATTCCGTTCAGAGGATACATTGGTCCAACAACCAGGCAACAATCCGTCCATTTGTAATTTACTTTAAAGAAAACAATAGCTTAAAACATAAAAACTATATTGCATATTAGAAGGTTTAAAACGATACAAATGCTGTCCATCTGTTCCAACGCCAGTTAACAAACATCCTAAAGAAATCCGGGAATAATAATTTACGTTTCTGATGGCGCTAGCGCTCAGTACAAGAACAGCAAAAAGATTGTAAACACTGTTTACATGAGGAAGACATTTGGAGATAACGCCGAATGTCACTTCTTCGCCACTTTACACCGCAAGGGATTTGGGACACTACTAAACGTCTAGCAACGAAAACCAGTCTCCAGTTGGACAGTATTCTATATAACATCTCATAAATTATTTACTTTTTTTACTGTTAATCAGCACAAACAAGAGAGTGATATTTTGGAGACAAGATATGAAAAACAAAAACCAATAATCGGCACGTTAAAGCTACACTGTGTCGTACTATTATTCAATATCCGAAGCTGTAATCATTTAAAAGTGAAGCAAAAAATGTTTCCGTTTAAATGAATCGTGCTATGTTTTAGGCCTATAGATTGTTTACTGAGAGCACTGTGCTTTGAAACGAACTTGAACGCTTTGTGCATCGTTCTCCCATTCATTGTCCACTACAGAGGAACCCAGCCCAATTTGACAGCGCGGCGCTCCCGATGTTCACAGCCCCGGGCCGAGGTAAATAATTTAATTCCAAATGAACTAGAAGTAATACCACTGTAATATCTGGTATGGGTTATAAAAAATTTCGAGCAAGAAGTGACTTTTTTTAGTGTTTTAAATAATTGATGTTATACTTAAATTTAAATTCTAAAACTAAAGTCTTTTTTTAAAACAAGGCATGTATTGTTTTAAAACGATTTATATAATATAGGAAGAAAGTGATTCCTTGAGTTTTCAAATTATATATTTACAAAGTTTCTAACATAAAAAGGATCGGAACTATCGGCATTTAAACATGTCCAGGAGCGTGCTGTTTCTTAAAATTCATTACTTAGTAACAGGCATAATACTACTACAGATCGTCTCTGTAGTGTAGGGTGGTTAGCATGCTAGCTTACAAATCCAGAGGTCCCGGTTTCGGTTCCGGGCTGGAGGGTGAGAATTTTATTTTAGCTAAGATTATTCCCCGTCTTCCCTATAGTCTGGAAGTATGAGTGTGCATTTTATGTTTATAAAAAAAACCAACGTAAACAAATCCAAATATTAACTGCATAGTAAACGAGTGAATTAATTGGCGATCAGCAAATTGTACCAAAGGCAAACCCGCCGATACGAACTCAGATGTTAAAGGCGGCATATAAATGGAACATTAAAAAAAAAAGTAATATAGTTAAATAGTATTTTGAGGCAGACAGACAGATTAATCTATGGTCTGGTAGTTAGTTCAAACCTAGAGGTCCCGGGTTCGATTCTCGGCTGGAGAATAGGAATTTTTCTTTAAGCAGGATTATTTGCCATTCTCTTTGGAGTCTGGTGGTATGAGGGAGAGAGTAAATGTGAGCGTGTGTGTGAATTTAATATAAATATGACATTCTAATGCCTAATTGATCCTTGAAGACCAGAAAAAAACGTGCATACAGACGCTTTTAAAGACATGACGGTCAACTTTTGTAAAAATCGTTCGATTTAACGTGGACTGTCTCAAATGCGCTTGCAAAACTGCTTTTCTATTTTGGTTCATTGTGTGTAGAAGAATGTATATTTATTCGGAACTTAAAAGCAAAACAATAATTAGACTTAATGTTTATATGAAACGTGCCCATTATATAATTATTCCCACAGTGCCTATTTACTACACCAATAATGTCAAAGGATGCTTAATGAGCAAAATGATTGTAAAAAATGTCCTACCAATTCCTTGAACGCAGGCTAGTCGGTGATCGCTAAGGATCTGGAACTCTTTGAAAGGCTCTAGAAAATCTTTTATGTGAAGTTACAAGTGGAGACTAAAACGCCAATTTTAAATAATGTGCTGAACTTAACAAAGGATGGTGTTTACTTCTCAATAAAGGTGGCAGTCCATAATTTCATTGAATAATGGAAAAAGTTTGAAGCCCTTCTCATAGTATTCATTGGTTTCGATATGTCCTTACTTACGTCACCGCATAAATATTTTTCCAAATATACTTTGAATTGTTCAAAATTATGAAGTATAATGAATTTTCAAACCTATAAGACCGAAACAAGACCTAAAAGGCTTAACCCGTGAATGTTGCTGACGATTATTATTATTCACTAGATCAAGTAAGCAGTAAATAGGTATACTTTGTCTATATGGCAGCCCTTAATTGAGGGAAGAGTTATAGTAATAAAAAACAATAGCAAAAATATGAGCGCAAGACTTAGAAAGTACAATAAACGAATTCAAGCTGTTTTGGGTTGATAAAAACATTTCTTCCAGGGATACGCATGCATGAATAAAAAGGGGGGGTTGGATGAACATAAACTATTTCAGGTAAATTCCTTCTTCGCAAAAAAAAGTGAAATTACTTTATTCAAACACTGAGCTTCTGCTGTCAACCACCTAGAAGCGGTGTTGTACAAAACAAAAGAACACTTGATAAGTTTAGGGGACGCCTTAGTGTAATTAACTGGAAACTTGAGTAAAATACACTTGTAGTAAAGGAATTCGCCTTTAAGGTTCGATATCGTGGAATAATTAGAGATTCGCCGGGATATATGGATCAAATGAGTGGAGTTCAATGCGAGTGCATTGGCATGCAATGCTGAAGAGCGTGTTTCAAAACCCGATCGAGGCACGGAGTTTTCACATCTTTATCACCCCTCCTACTACGGCATCCGTGTATTGTTTTTAAAGCAATATATACCTAGTTTTTAAAAAAGGTTTTACTTTTAGAATTTAAATTTAAGAGTAATATCAACTATTTAAAAGAACGAAAAAAGTCATTTCTTGCTCTTTTTTTATAACAGCATGCCAGATATTACAGGGGTATTACCTACTTGTGGTTCATTTGAAATTAAATTATTTACCTAGTTTGGTGCAGTGGACTCGGCCCGGGGCTGTGAACATCGGGAGCGCCGCGCTGTCAAATCGGGCTGGGTTCCACTGTAGTTGACAATGAATGGGAGAACGATGCACAAAGCGTTCAAGTTCGTTTCAAAGCACAGTGCTCTCAGTAAACAATCTATAGGCCTAAAACATAGTTAGCACGATTCGTTTAAACGGAATCATTTTTTGCTTCACTTTGAAATGATTACAGCTTCGGATATTGATAACAGTACGAAACAATGTAGCTTTAACGTGCCGATTATTGGTTTTGTGTTCTCATATCTTGTCTCCAAAATGTCACTCACTTGTTTGTGCTGATTAACAGTGAAAAAATTAAACGTAAATAATTTATGGGATGTTATATAGGATACTGTCCCGGCTGGAGACTAGTTTTCGTTGTTAGGTGTTTAGTAGTGTCCCAATTCCATCACAAGACCCCTTGCGGTGTAAAGTGGCGAAAAAATGTCATTCGGCGCCATCTCCAAAATCTGCTTCGACTTCGGTCCAAGGTTTACAGCCAAACACCTGTGTTCCCATTGAAGTTGCAGAATATTCTTACTTTGTTTCATTTATGCAGTATATAACATTGTTATTCGTACACTTCAATTTTCTAAGAAAATACTTTAATATCTATTAGAAGACACAGTTAAGTTAATATTTTTTTCCATACATGTTGAACAATATAACAGGTGCTGCTTTAGGAATTAACTAAAGATTTACTTATGAACTTGCAATAATTAAATTAAATAAAATTGTAGAAGAAACATGTCCATATTTGTACAACTTTTCTATTCGTACATTAGAAGTAATATTTTAATAACAAATACACCACTGATAATCTAATATTTTGTTGGGCTCCCTTTGGCTTTAATAACTGTCTCACACCTTCTCTTCATAGAAGTAACCAAGTTTTTACATTCTTCTAGGTTAATTTTATTCCTTTCTTCTTCCTCAACAAGCTTAGGCTCCTGTTTAGATTTTACTCTGCTTTTACGGACTCGTTTCTTCAGAACTGTCCACAGATGCTCGATTGGATTCAAGTCTGGACTCTGAGGAGGAGTTTGTAATAGTTTGGGTACACTCTATATCCACCAATTCATGTCCAGTCTTGCCTTGTGTTTACTATCGTTATCCTTCTGAAAGCTATAACCAGGTGCCACGCCCATTTTCTGGGCCCTCTGCTTCTTTAAAATGTCAAAATACACATGTTTGTCCATAGTGCCATCAATAAACTGTATATTACCAACACTGTCGGATGACATGCAGGTCCAGAGCATAATAGAATCACCACCATGCTTAACTGTGGGAAGAGTGTTTCGGTATCATTGTCTGAATTTGCTTTTCTCCAGACTCTGTTTATCCCATCTGACCCGAAGTGGTTTATCTTAGTCTCGTCTGACCATATCACGCTGTCCCAAAAGTTCTGATCCTTATGAATGTGATCTTTAGCAAATGCAACTAGTTTCTTCCCGTTTGCTGCACTTGCATAAGGCTTCTTCCTTGGTGTTCGGACATTGTATCCAAGACACGACGAACTGTTTCGTCAGACATCATCTTTCCAGACACATTTTCTACTAATGGTTGTAACTGAGGAACACTTAATTTTGGATTTTCTCGGATTCCGCTTACAATGTAACGTTCCTCTCGTGCATTCAGCCTACTTTCTTTAGGTTTTCTTGTTAAATTCTTTGTAGAACCTTGCTCTCTAAATTGTATGACTATGTACTGAATGGTGAAATGCCGTTTATTTACTGTCTCTCCTATTTTTCTGCGAGAATGCCCTCGAAGTGCCAAGTTTATAATTACTTGCTTCAGATCAGAACTAAGCTCCTTTTGCTTACCCATTTTGATCGCTACTGACAGAACGTATACAACTGCGACTGCAGTAGCCTAAGCGACCTTTGAAACACGTGCATGTTGAAGCTGTTTACGACGCAGTGGTCATTCTTAACAACTGTACGAATAGGAATATTGTACAAAATTGGGGGCTACTTCTTTAACATTGCTGTTTCATGCAATGGTGTAGGTTTTGAAATGCATTTTTTCATTGGAATTAGTTTAATTAGATTCATCAAGCACGTATAAATGACTCACAGAAAAACACAAGTTTTTAAGCAAGTAGAGAGTGACTTTTTATTGAAAACCTGATGTGTACGAATAAGAATGTTATATACTGTATGCCACTTTTAACTTCTCTTGATGACTTTGATATAGAAACAATCATCTGGTGTTTACTCCCTTATATTGTTTTACTTTTAGATTTCTTCGTAGCGAACTCTCACATTCACACTTCCAGACTGCGGTTTACTTTAAATAGGGATATCTCTTCCGACAAAGCCGAGAGCTCTGGATTAAGAAGTCATCGTAGAGCTAGTCTTTTGCTCAATATTGGTAAGCACCCTGCATCGGAGTTTGAAATACTCGCTCTTCATGTGAGCAAAGTAATGTTCTCCAAAGTTACGTAAGCGTTGCGATAACTGCATAACAGGCTTGAGCACTGTAAAGGGAATTAAATATTAAGTTGCAAATTTCCGTTTTTTTTGTATGCAAAATTCAAACAGGGTTATAAAAATCGATCTCATTTGACCCTACCATGACTATACAGTATATCACTGTGCTTAAAAAGTTATAAAGTTTTCAAATGCGCTCTTGGATTTTGTGGGTGACTGTGCCTATAAGAGATTTATTTATTAATTTTTTTTTCCATGGTGAGATGCAGAGTGCCGTAAAGTACCTCTCGAAGTATGGTATCGGGGCAGTGCAAAATCAAGAAGTATTACCTCTTTGTTACATAGTGAATCATTTAGAGATTTAAGGTATTATTTCAGGTGATTCAAAACAGAAACTGAAAGATATTATAAGATTAATTTCAAAGAAAATTCTTTATCGTTGGATAAAGTGGCATAGACATTACGACAAATTTGGCTTGAAGGAAATCTAATTTTGCCAGTAAAAGATTTGTAATTTTGCTTCTCCTTCATATGGGTTCTAGTAACCGAGTGGGATAGCTCAGGCGGTAACGTTTGTGGTCTGCTTTTGGGAGGTCGTGGGTGCGATTCCCGTGGCCGATCTTCCTTACCTATGGGCTTTTTTGGAGGTTTCCCCGAAGTAGCGGGTTCAAACCCGGCAGAGGGCGATGAATTTTTTCGGGCGTAAAAATCCTTAGCATGGTTTTCTTCGGAAGGGAATTAAAGCCAGTGATCCCGTGTCGTAGATTTACGGCACGTACAACAACCTCAAGCCTTATAAAGAGGTCTCTGAGCAAAATTTCCGGTCTTTCACGTCCAATATAGAATGGGACGCTAAGGACCATAGTAGTTAAAGAGCGTCCATAAATAAAACTCGAGTTTTTAATTTCGGTGTGTGCATGGCAGGGAAAAGGATGCTGTTTGGAAACCTTCGTCCCCTAACTGCGAGCGATCTCCGGTTTCCGGGCCCCCCCCAGGGAATGTGTAAACCCACAGGGGGAGAGTGGCCTGCTGCACCAGCCAGCAGAGTTAGATCTGTAAATGGTATGGACCTTGCCCTCTGCCTGTCATGCCTCCTAGTGCGGCCGCTTTCTGTCTGCTCTCACCTCATCCCTCCCTCCCAGGGGCACCAGGCACAAAAGCTTTGCGAGGTCGGGGTGCTAAGTTCCCCTCCGCTTCTGTCCTACCCTATCCTAAGGGTAGTAGAGGGCATCGCAGAAAGTCTTTCGGTAACAGCAGTGTAAGAAGCAAAAGGAGATGAGCTTTCTTTCGCTGCAGAATCGTAATTAAGAGCTGAAGGAAAGAAACATGGTGTAGAAAAACGTTTCTTAAATAACAGCATCTCCAAGAAGAGATAGATTAAACAATTGAGAAAATCTAGCAATTCAGCCATTCCGATCCCGTAACAACGATGATGCAAAATTAACCGTCCCTCGTACAGTCTTACTCAGTCTCGAACATAAACCAGAAATCGTAGCATTTAACCGCCATATTATAAGATTCAGAATTTTAAGAAGTATTGTTATCCTCCACCAGAAACAATATATACTGAAGTTGAACTTCTAGATCACACTATTCATTGTTCATATGAAGAACCATCTTTTGGAAGGTGATGGTAGCTCTGGACACGGCAGGTATAAACAGACATTTTCACAGTTTGAACAGGAGTATGAACATGAAAATATGTCCATAGTTTCAGTAGTTCCTCTGAAACTCCGTAGTAATGAAGATAGTAAGCAAATATTTTATAGAATCCCAGAACCTCCTCTGCAAGGTAGTGTAGACCAATTTATATCACCTCTACAAAAGAGTCAATGGAATCAATAAGGCAAGAAGCCACAAGTATGAAGAGGCAAATCGACATATTTAACCCTACAAATGTGTGCAATGGAGTGAAGAGTTGCAGTTTCATCAACAGCTACTCAACCATGGTTGATGGAGAAGTGTGTAATGCGCTGGCAGACTTCACAGCATTGTGGTGCTCTTCACAAGGACATGAACAAGGAACCAGACATTGGGGGAACCACTCCAGTAAATATCTCCGCATACTTTGTCGGTATTTTCCCATTACATGCCTTCCAATGTCTTATCCACATATCCTAAGGACTGGAAATATGCAAATGGCAAATTGGGGAGGGGGCAGGCGTGATAAGCCGAAGTGTGACAGCTGAAAATAGACCATTAAAAGTATATTCAGAACGAAATAAGACTTCTGATTGATAGTGCAAAACCTGACAGTGGAACGACGAATGATGGGAACACAGTCAGAAGCCTTTTTTAACATACAAGAACTTCCACTAAAATAACTAGAATAAATGAAGATCTTATACGATTTTGCAGTGAGCTTGGAAGTAAGATCATGTGGTGACGATATCAATGGGTATGCTTTCCAACAATATACCAGAGAAACAAGAACCTTGTATAAACAAAGCTTTATCCCTGTTACTTCATGCCTGCAACAGTCCATGGTCCCGACATGTATTCTCTGATAGAACAGCTCTCCGGAGAAGAATAGAATCGAGAAATAAGAACCTTAGAAGATAGTACCAGAGCTTTTACAAACGAGGATTTATGAGACGTGTTTTAAAGTAAGTGCGCTTTTAATATTTTGCCGCTGCAGTCGCATTCTGAGCATGAGCATTAACTTCCTCCATTCATTAGGAAGTCAGATGCAGCTGTGAGCGATCGTCATTTTGAGTTTACCTGTTGTTAAAGCGTTTCGAAATCGAACGACCCGCAGACCTTGAAGAAAGACAAGTGATTCGTTTTTTGAACCCGAGAAATATTACGTCAGCAAACATTCATCGCTAACTGTGTGAGGTTTATAGGGAAACAATAATGAGGACAATGCCCGGGTACACACAGTCAAACCAACTCAAGATCTGATCGCATAATGCGTTTGGGAACAATTCGACCACCCTCCCTACAGTCCGGATTTCGCACCAAACTACTTTCATCTGTTTCTTCTCTGAAGAAATTCCTTGGTGGAATACATTTCAACGACGATGATGATGTGAAATATCAAGTGCAGCAGACTTGACTTTCATCACAGGCGGCATCATTCTTTGTTGAAAGCAAGCATACAAAGAACTGGTTTCGACTGGATCGGGTAGACCGTGACAAGATGTGTATGTAGTGTGAAATCAAGCAATTAATTCTGCGAGTAAATAGTACTTAGCTTGCAATTAACATAGAACTCCTACTGAAGAAAAAAGAAAGCATACTGAGGTAGGCGTTAATATAATATACGTATATGCTTCGCGAGTAACTTAAAAATTGAGATAATTTGTGTAATACCACAATAACCTCAATTGAGGTTAACTGCATCTAAAACAAATGAAGGCTGCTGAGTACAGGAGCCCACATAACACAACAAACTCCCAAAGAGCTAACCTAAACGAGAACAACACACAGTTATGTTATGCCTCAGTAGCACAAACTACCCCTAACAAGGACCAAGCATTGTAATTGATGCACATGAAGGTATCCCCATAAAGGACTACATATTAACAGTAGCAAAACTCACAGATTCTACCAACAAACGTTATGTCTCGCGAATATCGAATTCACGAGTATGCATGTTCTTGTCAACCAAAAGTATAGCACAAGAGCTCTGTCTAAAACATCCTATAATAAACATTGATGATAAAACGCTTACATTAAGACCTCTGATCACTGCTAACAAGCGTATAATGCTATCCAACGTATGCCCTGTCATACCCAACTCCGTAATTGAAGATCAACTGCTCCAGTTGGGTATAACCCCAAGGTCATCCTTATCGTGCATTAAAGCAGGCATTCCTATGAAAGGATTCACACATATCCTTAGTTTTCGACAACTATATATTGCACCAGAAGAATTGTTATTACTCCCAGAATCCTTTCAGGTAACATACGATGGTACGGCCTACTGGATCTATGTGTCATCCGATACACCGGTGTGCTTTATTTGCAAAGCAGAGAGACATTTAGCAAGGCAATGTACTATGTGACTCCAACCCTACAGAAAATAGTACATTATCTCAAACAAAACAAGTCCATACACCAGCAAAAGAAGACTTCCCTAAACTAACAATGAACACAAATTTATCAACTACAAGTACAAAAGACAACAAAGTGCCTAATAGAATCAAAACAGGTACTTCAGGTCTCCAACCTGATTTCACTTCTCCACAAACCGTTACATATACGGAGAACAATAATGATTCAAAAGAAACCCCGATGATTACAACCTCCGTAACACCGCAATCAAACAAAATGGCGGTAGTCTCTACAAACAGACCCAAAAGACCACTGACATCTGAAGAATCTAATGTCAGTGACAATAAAGCAGACCTTGCGTCCGGGTCGGATGTCTCCTCAAACACACAAGAGGACAACAGTGAAGACGAATCACAACCCACTGAAAATAGAAAAAAAACAAGAAAGAAGTCCAAGAGATCATGGAATCATCAATTCATAGATGATCTGATGCTTCCTGTAAAAAAACATAATGGAAACATCTCCTACCGATTTTGTATTAAGTTTTCTACAGCTTAAGAGTTTATTTGAAAACACATGGGGTGTGACAGATGTCATTCCCACTATTAGGACATACACCAACGACATTAAAGGATTAATTGACACACTTAAGAAACTGTACCCCTATTACCAAGAAAGAAGCATCAAGAACAGGAGCTCAAGGATCGAAAAGAAACTACTGATGGCCCTTCATTATGAAAACATAACTGAAATGACGTAGAATAAGTTGATGAAATAACTTGCTCTTCTTGTAATGGGATCATTTCTTTTACAATGGAACATAAACGGTTTCCGTCCGCAACATGAGTATTTGCAACATACAATTAATAAACACCAACCCCAAATCATATACCTGCAAGAAACGAACTTTAATGATCAGTATGTAGCCCACATTAAACAATATAAACCATATTACATAAACCGTACGTCAGCCTTACATGCAAGTGGAGGAGTAGCTACATACATCCACGATTACGTTCCACATATAGAATTGCCACTTACAACTCCATTAGAAGCAGTAGCAGTGAAAGTATTGACGCCTAAAACTATGTGAATTTGTAATGTTTATCTTCCTAACAGCAAAATCCTGAATATAGATGAGCTAACAGCACTAATACAACAATTACCCAAGTCGTTTTTAATATTAGGAGACTTCAACTCACACAATACACTATGGGGCAGTAATCATAGTGATCTAAGAGGCAAGATAATAGAATCTATATTGGAAAATCATGATCTGATATTACTAAATACTAATAAACCTACACGCTTTAATATAGCTCATGGAACATCTAGTAACACAAATCTCACTCTTTGCTCTCCATGCCTTGCTTCATCATTTACTTGGACTGCATATGATACACTGTTAGCCAGTGACCATTTCCCAATTATACCACACTCACCTATTACATCATCAAAACACATTACTCTCCCAGTTAAATGGAATACCCTCCGTGCAGATTGGAAAAACTTCAAAAAATACATTTCTGAGGAAATTAACAACTTAACCCCTCCTGGAAGATTTGAAGAAATTTCTGTAAATGAACTAGTTGCTAAATTTACTGGTGTTATACTGAACTGTGCAAAACTAAGCATCCCAACTGTAAACATAAACAATAATAACAAAAAAGATCTCCCTTGGCGGAATGAAGTCTGTAAAAACGCAATTAAAAACAAAAACAAATCCTACTACAAATACAAACGGCACCCTAATTCTGAAAACAAATTAGCTTTCCAAAGGCTACGCGCTATAGTCGCCGTACACTAAAGAAAAGCAAAAGGTCCTGTTGAATAAAATCCCTATCATCACTCAACCATGAAACTCCAGCTCAAAAGATATGGAATGGCATGAAAAAACTAAGAGGCACTAACAGTTTCACTCAGATCAACACATTATATAATTGCAACAAGAGTGACATTCTCACTAAACCACAGCGTATAGCCAACACCATTGCAGAGGCATTGCAGAAATATGCAGTGACAATAATTATGACAGTGATTTTTTAACGCATCAAAAAACCTTTCCTGACCTAAACCCCCAAGACATTTTTCAAAATAATTCCGAAAACTATAATGATGAAATTCTATTGCAAGAGGTACAAGATGCCCTATATGACTGCAAGAATACTAGCTCTGGGCCAGATACATTCCATATGCACTCCTACAACAGCTCCCCCATATGGCATTAAAATATTTAAACGCAATATTTAAGTACATATGGACTAAAAAACATTTTCCCAACCACTGGCGCGAAAGTTTAATAATTCAAATCCCTAAGGCAAACAAAGATCTCCTATTAGCTGAAAACTACAGACCTATTGCGTTAATATGCACAATGTGCAAGCTAATGGAAAAAATAATCAATAGACGTTTAAGGTGGACCCTTGAAAAAAGGAACTTTTTCTCTGCAATGCAAAGTGGATTTAGACAATTTCACTCTGTAAA
This sequence comes from Deroplatys truncata, assembly GCA_030765065.1. Classification (NCBI taxonomy): domain Eukaryota; kingdom Metazoa; phylum Arthropoda; class Insecta; order Mantodea; family Mantidae; genus Deroplatys; species Deroplatys truncata. The sequence continues at coordinate 242,704,057 of CM060978.1, read as the reverse complement.
TGACAATCTGGTATCCCTACAAACAGAAATACTAGAAGCTTTCCACCAAAAACAACACGTAATTACTATTAGCTTAGACATACATAAAGCGTATGACATGGTACGACGGGATTATATCATAAGAGAATTACAAAAACATCAAATGTCAGGAAATATGCTCAGTTTTATTTACAACTTCTTGCAAGATCGCAGAGGCCAAGTAAGAGTTAATGGGACCCTTTCAAAAATGATTTCTTTAATCAATGTGTACCACAAGGCTCAGTTATCAGTGTAACCCTCTTCCTAATAGCTATTAATAGAATTGTATCACGAATAAAAACACCAGTCAAAGCAAATTTATTTGCAGATGATATAATCATCTATTGTAAAGGACGAACCACAACTGCCCAAGAATGTTTACAGGACTCGCTTCAGAGCATACAACAATGGTGTATTGAAACTGGTTTTAAAATTTCTTCGTCCAAAATAAAATGTATTTTATTCTCTAGAAATCGAAATAAATTTAATCCTGAACTACATGTAAAAAACAAAAAAATCGCTATTGAAGAAACTATGAAGACACTCGGAGTTTTGTTTGATAATAAATTAACATGGCGGTCATACTTGAGAAGTCTTAAAAATCATTGTCAAAGAAGACTGAACATCTTAATAGTACTAGCAGCACAGAATTGGGGAGCCGACTACCTTGTCCTAATGTGCAGTTATAAAGCCTTTATACGCCCTAAAATGGAATATGTTTCCATAGTATACAGTAGTGCCAAGCCATCAATTATAAAAATACTGAATTCAATACAGAATTCAGCTATTCGGATTGCAACAGGTACTTATCGCACTAGTCCTGTAGATAGCATATTAATAGAAGCCAATGAAACTCCATTACAATTCCGTATTAAACAATTAAACATTACCTACGCTCTCAAAATAGCAGCAACACCGAAATCTAGAATGTACCCACTGATTTCTCAAATCCTTGTGATACTTTCCCCACACAACAATCACATTCATTGCCATTTCAAATCAGAATAAACAGATATTTCAAAGAAATGAACACCACAATTCCTAATCTCTCCTCAAGGCAACTACAGTCGGATCATCCACCCTGGAAGAAGAAAATACCACCCATTGATATAGAATTAAGCAAGCATAATCGGATAAATACCAACCAACTAATCTATCAACTGTTATTTAAAGAAAAGCTAGAAAAACACACATCCAAGCTCTGCATCTATACGGATGTTCTAAAACTGAAAAAGGTACTGGATGTGCTGTGATATGTGGAGATATAGTCCTCCAATACAAGTTACCGTCCTTGTTCTCTATATATAGCTGTGAATTATATGCCATTAAAAAGGCACTAGAATACGCTCTGGAAACTGCACATAGTGACTCTTACATAATCATCAGTGACTCTCTATCAGCCTTAAATGCAATACAAGATACGTTCTCTACCAATAGTATTGTAAAGGAAATACATAATCTTGTTACCATCCTTTATAACTTAGAAAAGTCACTCAATTTCATGTGGATACCATCTCATAAAAACATACCCGGTAATGAAAGAGTTGATACTGCAGCGAAACAAGCTACAGAACTACCAACACAAGATACTGATATCAAAATACCTCTCCAAGATGCAGTCACACATTTTAAGAAGAAAATACACAAAGAATGGCTGACCAGCTTAATGAACAATTCTACAAGTTAACTTCATGATGTACGTGGAACTTCAACTCAAGAATATCCAATAAGACAGCTACAGCGGCGAAACCAAGTTGTAATATACCGACTACGAATTGGGCATACCAAACTGACACACTCTTATTTGTTAAATAGAAGCTCTCCACCAATTTGTGAAACATGTAAAACAGCATTAACAGTAGTACATATTATACTAACATGTCCAAAATTTTAAAATCAACGTAGTCAGGTTGGCATGCCCAGAAATATTTCTGCAGCACACAATGATGCAACTTTCATCCAGAAAGTAATTACTTTTCTTAAATTAATTAATATATACCAATTCATTTAACCAAATTGTAAACTGTATGTATACATAATGTGTAAGTATTATACTGTAATCCAATAATGTAAGCAACTGTACATGAAAGGTCGTGATAAAACCTAGGAAGGTTATAACGACCCTAAATAAAGCTTTTTGAAGAAAAAAATTGGTTTCCGGTTAAGACAAGTGCCTGAGTAACGGCGGCGACTCTATGGACAAGCGGTGTAAGGTAAATGAGTGGTAAGTATTTGGAAAGTAATGAGGTGTTATATTTAAAAAATATATTGTCAGCACTTACTTTATGCTGATTACTTCAGATCCAACTATTTCTGTAGTAAGAATTCATGCGCCAAGAAAGAGGGGGAGTATATCTCAAGAAATTGTCAGCTCCTGGCGAATCCAAAACCCTTTGCAAGTGCAGCTCTAAGGATTGTATCCTTCTCCATTGACACAGATAGTGAATGAGGCTTGCCTATTTTGACAATCTAAATACAATCATATTGCTAGATAGGTAATTCTTGATAAAAGTGTAGTTTTCAAACTGCTGCAATCATAGGCTTTACTCTCCAGCACAAATATTACTCTCCACTGTCAAAACATGTGCTAGCGGCTGACCTGTAAACATAAATAGCTCCCCGACTTACACATGGAGACCTGCTGCAGTGTCGGCTGAACCTTTTAAACAAAATAATAACAACATTATAGCGGCTCCAAGATAATAGACGCCGAGATTCTCACAGCTGCATACTACGCTAAACTAAAACAATTGTGATACGCACTGCAAATCGCAATGTACCTATATACAATCAAGTTTGTGAATAGGAGTGTCTTCATAATGTGGAAAATTTCACTTTAAGCAGCACGACAGCAAAACTATGTTTAGCTGCGGGACTTGTTTGTATGCATTACAAGAGAAATTGCTTGTGAAATATTGACCTGAACTTCCGTGAAAGAGGCCTCCGGCGGGTTCACTTCAATTACAGAAAAGTTGCATGCGGCCAAGAACGCCTTTGGGAGAATAGATGGATGCACGCGGCCAGGGCTTGGTTAATATAACGCGAGAAAGAGACGGCAGGATGTTCCAGTCCGGTAAGGTACACTGCAGTAATCTTCCCGTCAGATGTTCCGTCGGCGTTATAAATCTTTATTTTGTTGTGCAGCATCCCAGTCCGGTCCAGACCGACTTCGCGTGTATAGCAAGTACTTGCAGGGGTGGCTAAACTTCGTCTTCTCTTTATCCTTGGTCATTCTTCCCAAACATACTCCAATTTCCGTTTTATAGCAAACTAGAATACACCGTGATTTCTCTTCTATTAAATTTAATCTTTCGGCTTTCCAAACCTTTTCATTAGCATTGTCTAGATATGAATGTTTAGACAAGATATCTGAGGTGTTACAAATTACACGACCTTCTCTACCCACTGTCATTTACTTTAACTGTATAAAGTCATTCATAACACACTTGTTTTTCTGATTAACTCCTGTTAAACAGTTTCATTGTAGTTCATACACATTCCTTCATTATAATGTTGTGAAAGTAAGCGGGTTGATATAGGTTATCCTTTTTCGGAGTCATTGGAAATAATAATAATCAGTAAGGAGACTTACTAACGATTTAATTTCGATAAATCAGCCTAGTAAAATGTCTCCATCCATTATGATGTTTAGCTTCTATAATATTATACTATAACATCAGTAAGCATCTACAAAACATTTTCTTTTGTCGCCCTGAGAAAATGCTCGGAAAACTAATCAAATCGATCTGTTTACTTCCGGAATATTTTTACTTTCTCTACTACTTACTTATAAGTATAAGAAGTAAAGTACTCCACACAACAATTTGATATCGAAAGTTCACTACTTCTTGAGGTTCTCGAATAAATAATAATAAAACATTATATATACCGTCTGCCTGTGACTAGCATAACCCTAAATACCAAACTTGGCATTTAAGTTCAGCATCTTCCAACATGCGACACAAAACTTTTGAAGGAAATTCCTATCATCCCAAGCAACCCTTTACATGGAAAATTTTTTCATTATTTTGATTTTCTCAAAAGTGACTAACGAATTTGATTAAAATATCTACCATACGTTTAATATATTTGCAATCACAAGAAAATGTGTATTTTTAATTTTATGCTAATAGCCTACGATGAGTGAATTTTCATAATTTTGTAGGATGAGTAAACCATAAGACATAGACAAAAACATACTACACAAAAAAGTAATCTAGGTCTCGTTAAAACACATAAGCGTGTCAAATATTTTTTTTCCGATACTGACTTCCGATATATGTTCTCTTAATGGTTTCAGTTTTAAAATGCTTTATACCTTTTTTATTCAACTGATAAGTCGCGCTGCCTTAGGCAGCCATTACATAAGGAACACCTTTTAAAGGATTCGAATATTGCTTCAGCCAATTGTAACCCTCTTATACCTACAACGATATCTGATTATCTGATTTTATCTGATTAAATAACTATGGGACCAAGGAGAAGAAACAACGTTTTAAAATTTCAGCCACCGTAATTATCCAAAGAATTACTCGATCATTCCAACCGATGACTGTTCCACCACCAAAGGGGCACGTACGGCTGTGCAGCATTTCCAGAACTTGGAAACCTATCCGGGGAGGCTAAGAATCGATCTTTTTACATCCTTTTGCGTGAATATCAGGATTCTTCATCCATTATTAGGAATACGTGGGAGAATTAGCAATCAAAATCATCTAGATAATGGTACAATAAAACAAAATTTATTAATTCTTCATTCGAGCTAACCCCGCAATGTCGACTAAGCCAGCTAGCGTTTAATAAAAGGATTTCTGCAAACGTTTAACATAGACGAAAAAGCTTTTGTAAGAACAGAATTAATTGTTCTTCCACACAAGCCGTGTGTTGGACAAGGTTGCAAAGAGAATCAGGCGACTGAAAAATTTAATGCCATAGCCGTGATTCGAACGACGGATCTCCCGGTCTCTGTCCGGTTGCTCTAACCACCGAGCTACCATGGCAACATGCCGGCACGACATTAAATTCTCCAACTAATTCGCATTTTTCCCAGTAAAGCAAGAGGAGATCTCAAATTGTATTGAGATGACATAACCAATGGCGACTTACAATGTTGTAAGTACTTTAAAACCCAGGCTTCATAGTTTCAACCACTATTAGATCAATTGATGGGATTAATTGTTCCTTCACACAAGCCGCGTGTTGGGCAAGGTTGGAAAGGTAGAATCAGACAACTGAAAAATTCAATGCTATAGCCGGGATTTAAAATGATTGTTATACACTAGATTTTAGATACACTTAACGTGACTTAATGAGAAACAAAAGCGACTTAGAATTTCAAAAACTGTAATTAGTATTCAAAGGATCTGTTAAGGATGAGACGCAGAGAAAATCCCAATATCAGACAATTCCGCTAAAACCTTTCGTACGTGCTGCATACTTAATGCTTTCCCCAAAACTGCCTAAATTAATATAATAGTTATTTAATTCTTGTCAAAAAACTCATTTATTAGAAACACTAAGTTTGCTTTCATTTCTTAATATCGCTTCGTATTACCTAATTGGCGAGAATTTTATTCTAAGTATTTGTTTTCCGAAATTAACATTACATTTTCGCAAAATGAGTGAAAGCAAAAGAAATATTTCACAGAGAGAAAGATTAGTAGAGTTTAGAACTGCTGTCATTCTCACCAGGAATATGAAAAGGAGTCAAACCTTTCCAATCATGGATCAAGTAAAACGAAGATATCTTATCTGTGTAGTCAAACTACTTACTGTTAAAGGCAACCTATCTGCAAGAAACATTTTCAAAACTGATGGAGATCGTAATTGTGCTTTCATTTTTACTTTGTCTAGTAGATAGAGAAGGTATTGCATTCCACCCAAAAATTCGATACCGATATTTCACCGGAAATGCAACTTTTGAGGTTCCCTGAATCCAAAAAGAAAAAGGTTCATGTGTGTGTCTGTGAAGAGCGATATGTTCAATAAATATAAAACTTGGTATTTATGTTCAGCACCTTCCAAAGATGCGACACGAAGAGTTTCAGGAAAATTCACCTATCTCAAACTACCCTTCACATGGAATATTTTTTTGAAATCTATGATTTTCTAAAAAATGGCTTTAACGATTTTGATTAAAATACAATATATTAAAGATACTTACTGAAAATAAAGTTTATATCTTGAGTTTTCTGGGAAGTCCTCTTCATTCGGAGGGAATTTTGTATAATTTGTACAACTGGTTGCAAAGCGATAGACGAAAACTTACTACCAAAAAAAAAGTAGATTTCTTTAAAAACACAATTTACTTCAAATAAGTGTTTTTGTGGCATAAGTCATTTCTGAAATGTCTGTTATTAATGGTTTGGATTGTTCATTTCTTGGTCATTCTTTAAAGTCCTTTCAACATTCAGTTGTTTCTCGCGATTACAGGAAACAGTACGGAATTCTGAGGCTAACATGAAGCGTCCAGTTGTTAAACATTTGACTATCGTTATTCTATTTCTATTTGTATTCTATTTGTATTTTTTTAACGAAATATGTAATGTAGCTGTCTCTGCAAAGGTTTGTCTGGATTAAAATGAAGTAGATAGAAAAATAAACTTTCGTAAGAATAAATTGTATACACAGACAGAGGGTAGAGAAAGTCATGTGAATGTAACATAAAATTTTTAAGAGAAAGTTTCAAGTTGCAAAGAATTGTGAATTTAATTTTTATGCATTCAAGTGATTCGTTTAAATCAAAACTGAGTTTAACTGAAATCAAATTGTGATGTGTTTGTTTTTAGTGGCATGTTTATTGGTCCGCTAAAATCTTGCTATGACGGCTTTAAAGGACACTGTCCAGTGAAGCAGTATTTTGCTGTTTCCTATCCCCAAGGTGACAATTTTAAGGGAGCATGTACCAAAAGTATTAGAAAAGTCAAACAGCGACTATCTGCGAAATGTTAATATGATAGTAATGTTTTTCGACTCCTATACTTAAATGTGTTCATTTGCTGTTAGAAATCTGTATCGAAATGAAGACCATTTTCCGTCCTACTCAGAGCCACTGAAAACAGCTTATTCAATAATATGAATTTATATTAACCTTATTTCACTGTTTTTATTTTTATAATTAAATTCTAATAAATCTCAGCTCACATTTTACAAACGTTTAGTAACAAACACTTTAAAAACACAAAATCTGTTATCTACCTTGTTAATATACACATTTTCTATAGTGCAATTTGTAAAGGTAATTTCTAGGAATGATCTCTTATGAAACTTAATTGAAGTAGATGGAGAAATTATATTTATTTGAGTGTTTTTATTTTCTTTGGTCTTTAGTATTGTATTTGAGAACTTTAATTTATTTCTAAGACATTCTTCTTCACAGGATGAATCACCTAAAACTTGCACCGCAAATATTTCGGAAATGGAAAGTGCTATTGTTGTGCAGTTTTCTTAGCATTAATTGGTAGTCAGGGGCTCGTACATTTAGCCTACGAACACATTTTAATAATACTGAGAAAGTGTATTTTTAGAACAAACATACAATTTTTAAAAGGAACAATGCCTAGTTACATCAACAGAATAAAGGTAGGGTAAATTAGAATGTCAGTGGCGTTTGTTGCAAGATTCTAGTGCAAGTGGTTTACGAGAAATCTTATTTTGAAACTTTTACGCACCGACACTTGTACAACCTGTGGTAGCACAAACTAGAGGAAAACAAAAGGGAATTACAATACTTCTGTGAATTCTTACAAGTAAATAGAACTTAGCCCTTCAAAGGTTTTGTTCAAAATGACCACTGGCAGGTTCAATACATGCTTGCAGTCTGATATGGAAAGACTGCTGCACATGTTCTAGCATTTCAGCAGAAATTTCAGAGCAGGCAGCAGCAATACGTCGTTTCATATCTGGTGTAGTTGGTACATCTTTGTAAACAGTGTCTTTCTGCCTTGCCCACAGAAAAAAGGCTGAAGGGGTCAGATCCGGTGAATGGGCCTGCCAAGGTACAAATCCTCTTCGTCCAATCCAATGATTTGGAAACAATCCGTTAAGACAAGCTGTAGTTCTTCGTGCACTATGGGCTGGACAGCCATCATGTTGGTACCACAGGTTCCTCCTAGTCTGCAAACGAACGTCTTCTAGCATCTGTGGCAGATGGTCTGTCAGGAGGCTGCGATACTTGTGCGAGTTCATTATCCTTTTATAAACAAAGGGCCTATGAGTTGATGGTTCACTATCCAACACCATACGCTTAAATTCCATGGACGCTGACGTTCCACCTGACGATGCCAACGGGGATTGTCAACAGACCAATAGTGCATGTTTCTGCGGTTTACCTGGTCATGATTAGTAAATGTTGCCTCATCACTAAACAAGATACATGATGAATCTGGAGTATCGTGTCTTAATGCCCATGTAGATACAAAAGTTAACACGATTCTCAAAATCGTTTCCATGCAGCTCTTGATGGAGAGAGATGTGATAGGGATGGAACCTACGTCGATGGAGAATGCGTAGTACACTTGCCTGACTTATGCCACTTCCACGTGCGATTGTGCGGGAACTAATTTGCGGATCTACTGTAACGGCAGCCAAAACATTAATTTCCGCCTCTTCTCCAGTCACTTGTGTGTTTTTGTTACGTTTTCTAGGGTTACAGTACCACTTTCACGTAATTGGTTGAAGAGGTTGATAAATAATTGCCGAGATGGTTGACGTCTATTGGGATACGTTTCCGCATACACCGTACAGGAACGAACTGCATTCTTCCTACAATCTCCATGCACCATGAGCATGTCGGCTTTTTCTGATTAGTAAACCCCATCTTCCACTCACGACTTACTGCTTGAACTGTCACAAACTAACTGACCAGAAAGTCGCAATGCAAATCAATGAACAGAAAATACAATGCAAACAAACATAACAACATCGTACCTAGCAACTAAGCAGGTTAAATGGGACAAACAATTGTCGGGTGGAAACTTTTCAAAAAACGATTTCTCGTAAAACACTTGCACTAGAATGCTGCAACAAAGACCATTGACATTCTAGTTTACCCTACCTTTATTTTGTCGATGTAACTAGGCATTGTTCCATTTAAAAAATTCTATGTTTGCTCAAAAAAAATACACTTTCTCAGCATTATTAAAATCTTTTTATAGGCTAAATGTACGAGCCTCTGACTACCAATCAATGCTATGAGAACTGCACATCAATAGCACTTTCCATTTCCGAAATATCTGCGGTGCAAGTTTTAGGTGATTCACTCTTTATAACCTTCACCGTGTCACCACCGGCAAGCAGCGGCCTGCGAATGACTGTGGATCACAGTCTTGTTTGCTAAATCACAGTATTTGTTTGCCCATATTTCCAAATGTATTAATGCCTACGCTTTGCACTGCATTTGCACTAGTAACTAACAAAAAAAAGATTGATATTTACAGGCTTCAGGGCGCAGATTCGTGTACTTTTTACAGATTTTGTATTACTTTCCTGTTACTGTGAACCCTAGTGATGTATTTGTTTTTGTGTTGGGGATAATAAGTAGTTGCCACCTTGTAAAATCAATACCTGCGACCTTGAATGGATATTCACTTGTTATCGAAGCGCATCTAAAATACGTTTCGAGAAATTGATTTATCACATTTTTATTTTCTTTCGTAAACATATAAATATTAAATACTTATTGTGTATCTAAATGTCGTAGAAAAACTACCGTATGCAACTCTCATATAATGATTATTAAAGACGCCCGTGAAGTTACTCATCACAAGCGTCCTAATAACTCCCATTATAGGATCGTTATTATTTGACATAAATTTTGCAATTCAATGAGATGTGCGGTTTTCCCGCAATAGAATAATTGATTATTTCGTTCTTTCAACTATCAAGGAGGGTACGCGCCATATGTTTATAATGATTCCGTTAATGTTAGTAGTTGGCCCTTTGGGCGCGCAACTGCTGAGGTCATTAGCCCTCTCATAAAATGTTATTATTCGTTAATGAGTTATAATGATTCAAATACGCAATCAGTGTAACAGATCGCTACACTACATAAGTTACCTGCGGGACAAAGAAGCTCAAACACTGAGGTTATGGAGCTATTTCTTCTTAAGCTTTTAAATCCAATATCTAGTAGTATGCCTTGAATTTATTGTTCATCCAGCTTACTAATTTTCCTTAACCATTTAGACATCTCTTTGCCCAACAGTGTCCTAATTTTTTATATCTTCTTTCCTTCTTTCTAGGTTTTACATTTATCATCTTTTCCTTTAATTTCCTTTGGTAAACTGCACATCTTTAGCCCTAATTTCTCCTTAAGAATCTTAGTTTCCTTACAATCTAAAATTATATGCCAATTATTATATTTTTGTTTACAAAATGAACGTTTACCTATGCACCTCTTCTGCTTCATCTTTCAATTTAACAATCCTCATCCTATCTCATGCAGGACCTTTCTTCCCACTTTGTCACATTGTTAAACATCATAATTTTTCACTACTCTATTCCAGCTTTAGCTTTCTGTAATGAAGTTTTGCAGTTAAAATTACTTAGTATTTCTTTCCTTTCAATATATTCTATTCTTAATTTTATTCCATTTTGGAAAACGTTTTCTGAAATTTGTCAACTATTCACGTTTCTCTCATACAAAAGTTACGCAATATTAATTCAAATTTCTGCTTGATTAATCCTTTGCTGTAAATTAAAAAATGTATGTATAATATTTTGTTAATCTAAATTTCTGATTCTAAAACAATATTTTAATATTCTCTCCAATGAGAGTTTGAACTATTACATCTACCTGTGCAACGAAACTGGGCGAAGCTCTTGCCAAGTCCAAACTTAGTGGACAAAGTTTCTATTGATCACGTCCACGTTTTACCACCCTTCTAGTCCATAAAACTAGTTTCATTAAACATTTGAGCAATGATCTCCTTACAATTATTTTATTTGCATCCCTGGTAATTTATCTCTATATCCCTAATTGCTTTCAAAGAAAGCTTTCCTTAATGTAATTTTCTTCTGCTCACTCCACCTTCCTGTTATCTTTATCTTACGGTTCCACAGTTCAAAATTATACAGAATCCAATCAGAATGAACAGTAGTTCGACAAGCTATTGTCTGTTCAGTCTTGAGTCAGTGGAAGGCGGAGATAAGGAATTCGCGCGGTCGAGGGGGAGGGGGAAGGGTCGTCCTCCGTGGTGTAGTGGTACCATGAGTTCCGGAGGGCGATGGATTTTTTTTAGGCGTAAGAATCCTTAGCATGACTTCCTTCGGAAGAGAAGCAAAACCGGTGGCCACGTGTCGTAGATTTACGGCGCGTAAAAGAACCTCAAGCCTGATAAAGGGGCCTCTGAGCAAAATTTCCGGTCTTTCACGCCTAATTGGACGCTAAGAACCATAGCAGTTAAAGAGCGCCCATAAATCAAAACAATTTCAATTTCGCGCGGGCAGCACAGTAGCTAGAACAAAGAACAGCCACACGAAGACGAACTGGCCGCGTGCCAGCGGTTTTTACCTTTCCCTCTCCACTGCCTCAAAAGACTCTGAACATACAATGAAGACAGCAAATTCAAGATATACATTTGATTTTTGACAGTATCTCAAGCACACGTTTTAATCAAAATCTTTAGAGCTGCAATTGTAAAAATAAAAAATATTAAAATCTTCCCTATAAAGTATAGTGTGGAGCGGGTTTAACTTTGAAAGTGCTCAGCTTAAATCCAAGTTTGGTGTTCATTTGACATTTCGTTTTTTAGTTATGATGTTCTCACACAACATATCTCGGACATAAAAAAATTAGGGCATTTCTAGTAACAATATCACCTCTACTTACCATAGCCAACTAGAAGAGAAAATACACTCCGTGTAACACGTATCTACTTTATTATCCCTCCCATAACTCCCCCATTCCTTGCTGTCATTTTTGTTTTAATCTTCCGCTCTAAATAAATCAATAAATAATTTTAATTGCATTTAAACAGAGCACGTCAACTTACCATTCAAGGGGGAAGTTGAAATCCAAGATTAACTGAAATTTAGGTTTCAACCCCCCGGCCGAATAACACCCCTAGATTATTGTGCTTAGTTTTTGAAAGAGCACTGCTTTGTTCTAACATCTCATTCATTTCTTCTTATACTGGTATACTTTCTAGAATGTTTCTTTTCTAATTTGCCAAATTCTCGGGTTATTTCATTTTTCCGTTCCTGGATGTACTTAGGTGACGGAGTACAAAGAACTGAATTCAATCACCTGATAGGAACAAGTAGAGAGGCCCCAATTCCTAGATCTCATTGGCCATTCCAGACCGCCTCTCCGACCACTCCATTTTTCAGGAAATATTCCATCTAGGCATCCTCCACAGGAATTACATATTGCGAGGGAGCGCTGTCCTTTTGAAAATACAAATTTTGTACATCTAACCTATGCTTCCTTCTTCATTAAGTTGTTTTCTAGCTACAGTATGATAAATCTGATGGCGTCGTCAAACACAATTCTCAGTCAGGTTTCCTTCAATAAAAATCGGACCAACAGTGTCTCTCCTGCCCACACATTGAGGATATTGTGTATGATCGTCAATGTCCCAATACCTGCAATTGTATCTATTTAAGATATTCGTCACTGAAACTAATATCAGTAATTTTCAATTCTCTGAGACACATTTGCTCATAAACTTCTATTTTTATCAAAATCATCTTCGCTGAGCTGCTGCTAAGTTTGTATTTTTTAGAGGAAATTCTGCTCATTTTTAGCACTTTATGCATGGAACCAAGTGAAAAGTTTGTTATTGCAGCTACGTTTGGAGTCGAGGTGGGTTCCTCAACTGCAGAATTTCATTAATTTCTTTCCCCTTCTATTTCGTACAGAGTCAGTTTGTTCAAACATGCCGATGACTTATCTTTTTCTCAGGATGTCTCACTTAAAAACACCAAGCAGTTTTACGAACAAACTTTTGAGCAGCAGGTTATTTCTGGTCTTTCTTGAAGAGTATACACAATTTTTAAATAATTGAACACCCATAAACAAATTTTTACTTTCTCTACTACGTATAGTAAGTAGGGGAAGTATTGCATTCCACCTAAAAACTCGATACCGAGATTTCACCGGAAATACATGTTTTGAGACCCCCTGAATCCAAAAAAAACATTTTTGGAAACATGTCCGTGTGTGTGTGTCTGTGTGTCTGTCTGTGAACAGCATAACTCAGAAACGAACAGTCGGCTAAACACCAAACTTGGTATTTAGGTTCAGTATCTTCCAGAGATGCGACACGAAGGTTTTCAAGAAAATCCCCCAAAAGTCTCCAAAACTATTCTTCATTGTGAACGACTTTTGCATATGTGGTAAACCATAAGAGATAGGCAAACATTTACTACACAAAAAATGTAGATCGCGTTAAAATACACAATTTATGTCATATACATTTTTTTTTAGTGAACCATTTTCGAGATATTGCTTATTCCCTTAAATTTTTCAATAGTTGTTTTCTCAAATGGGATTCGTTATTCGTTTTTTTGTCTTGGATATGCAAAGAGTATTAATCTGTGGCAAAGAGAATGGTGCTGCACCTAGCAACCAGCTATTAAGAGATATGTCTATGCTTAAAGGCTACTGTATTTCTATATTGCCCTTGCAAATACAAAACAAGGGGAACATAGTAGCGATAGTGAAATATTTTTATACTGAGAAATAAACGAACTGCTATGATTTTGTGAATCTTCTATCGACGTTTGCTTCAAAGGAATGCTGATTTGAAACAATTTCGTAAGCTCGTTTCATTTTATTAATTCATAGCTTATTGTTCGTTATAGTAGCATTTTAAATGTTCCTATTTTAATATATATTTTTTGATTCCACGGTTTAAGGCCTGTTTCATTTTATTCATTCATATATTATTTGTTATAATACCATTTTCAGGTGTTTCTGTCTTGGTTTCTGTTCTTTGTTTACTGGTTTACGTTTTAAGACTTTTCCTAATGCCTAGTAAGAAACGAACCAGTTTTAATGTTAATGTTAAGAAGTTGTTTTCCGTGAAAACAGCCAAAGTGATTGCTGGCACCTTGAGCCAAAATAACAACACATTTGGTGAGGTTAAAAACACACAGTGCACAAGCAACTCGGTGATGGCTTATGTTTTTCAACTGTAATAAATATTGATGCTTGGAGTTCTGAAGTAATTGACAAAATTCTTCATTTAGGCAATGATTTGCACTTGAAATCACTTTAAAATTATGGTGTTATGTCATATCCGACTTACTTGTGCGCTGATGAGGTTTGGCTGCAGGATATTGTAATTGATGATGTAAAAGTTATCTGTACTGCAGTGACAAATAATTTTGCATTTCAAGGGATCATACCGGGTATTTAGGCTGTGTTAAAAACATTTTCCAGTGCTATCACTACAGTGTGTTTACTGCACAGTTAAAATCTATAGCTTTTTTTTCTGTAGTAATGCAGAGAGAATGGAATACTCCACATAGCAACCAGCTCTTAAAATATTTGACTATCGCTTAAAACCTACCAATTCCTCTTGCATCTACAAGCAAATTAGCATTAAGATTAACATCTCGATATCTCGATTAACATGAAGCAGATGGAGAATAAGCGTCTGTAAAAATAGTTTGTACAAGAGTAGAGAAAGTCATGTGAGTGTAACACATCAGATTTTTAATAAAGATTTTGTGGTCTATTATATTCGGCTATAATAGTGGCAATAATAGATTGCTATGACAACAGAAAAGAAAGAAGAATTGGAACAAATGAATGAAATGTACTTACACATGAATGCCTTTCAAACATAAGCAGAATAATGTAGCGGTTTCATTTGACATTTCAAAGTTGGAATGGCTGGGGGTGCGGGGATTAAACCTAAGTTGCAATTAACTCTGGTTTTAAACGCATCCCCTCAGTATACAAATTGACATGTGTTTTGTTTATATTAAAAGTATTTCCTATTGATTTATTCAGACTGAGAAGTTTTGAAATGAAAGTCCTCTATGGATCCTATATAAATTTGGTGAATTGTTAAGAAATGCCTCTTTGTGGCATAATTTATACACACCATGAAAGTGAAACCGAAGGTTTTCTGGTAATTTTCGACCCTGGTCAAACAACTGGTTAGCTATAGCGAAGTGTTAAATCGCACTTTTTAAAAGTTTGTAGGTGTATGCTACCTTTTCAAGAAGAACGGTTAAACCCAATTATTACGAAATGTTAAGTATAGGTCACATTTATATGGGATATTACATGTGATCTTGATTCCCTTCCCTAAAGGAAGTGTTATAATCGGATGGGTATAAAAACGAAACATATCACTTTTTAGGGAGTTTTGTGCAAAGTATTGCTAAACAAAACCATATTTACAGATTGTTTCTCAGATTTTTTTCTTTATTTCCACAAATTTCGATGCGATGACCATTTAAGAAGATGATGTACCGCATTTTGTCACAATTATACTTTGTTCAGTCTGACAGTGACTTGCGAAGAAAGCTTTGACTTTTCCTTAAGATTGCCATGGAGTAGAAAACAGCTGTCTCCACAAAAAAATGCGATTAAAGTAAGACAAATGCCGCCGACGTTTCATTCCAAGTAAATTATATATAGATATCTTTACACGATTTAGCAATTAAAAAAGCAGAAGACGCAGCAGAATCTAATCTGCGTATAACGCATGCCACACCAATGCACAAACTATTTTAACAACTGTCATGTAAACAAATGTTACTTTATTATATTTGTACTTCTGTTGTAATAAAGTTCGTCCGGAGGGCATGCTAAATAATTATATAAATAGAAATAAGTGCTAAGATTAGAAATCAATGAACGGATATTTTATAAAACCACTAAGAGGTTAACTTGGTGGCCTGGGATTGCGGAATCTTCAAATTCATCAACTTCGCCTCTAGTTCGCTGTATGTGTAAGGGTTTCTGCTTTATGTGAAAACTATGTAGCCTTTATGTTATTAAATGACTATGAAACCAAGGAGAAAGCACAAAGTTTTAAAATGTCACCTACCGTAATTATCCAAAAACTGTGTCATTCTGACCGATGACTGTTCTACCACCAAAGGCTATGCAGCATTTGCAGAACTTGGAAACGTATCGGGCGAAGGTTCCGCATATGTTTCACATTCCTTTGCGTGAATGTCAGGGGACTTTTCATCCATTATTAGCAACAGCCGGGGATGTACGAAATTACAATATAAGGGGGAGAATTCACCATAAAACATATTCTACATCATTGTAAAATCATTTCGTAAAGTACAGGGGGAGATAAATGAAATTAATTAAATGTTAGAAGTCAACGTCGCGTAAGTCAGCTATTGTGTAGTAAAATGCTTCTATCTATATAGTCGAACGAATTAACTGAACGCGGCTATATTACCTAATAGTTGAGGATACATATATTATCGGTAAGGGGTTGCCACTTTTCATTCAACCTTCTCGAAGTATCAGAAAAATGATCTGCTGGTGAGTAACACATGTTTAGGTGATATTTTGTTGCACAGCCAGACTAGTATTTTTAAAAAAGTGAGTCATGTACTACAGAGGTTGGCAGTTTTTTGAAAATACTATGTATCAGGAAGAGTCGGGTCACTCCAATATTACTGCATATTGCAAAATGCCACAACCAGCGTGACGTTACTGCTCTTCACCCTGCTTGCTTCAGTTCGACATTTGATTGTGTCAAGCTGCTTGGCTAAGGTTTCTGTGTGCTTCGGGCAAATTATTAGGTAATCTTCCCAATTTAAGTACCCAGGCTTATCGATTCAATCAATTCATAGCTTCATTCACCTTTACCGTTAGAGGATGAATTTGCAATTAAAAATGACATACCTGGTAGAGAAAGACAGCAAACCAGCAGTTTTCTCATACATTATCTATGACAATTATATTCGAGTATACAGGAGAACATATGTAAACATAAGCAAGGAGACAAAATGTAAATGAAGAAACGTTCCTTTTTCAATGTGTTGGAAAAGTGATGATAATGAAACCTGTCTTACAAGCATTTCTCCTGTAGTTTTAAGGAATATGAGCAATTACAATGTTTTTGAATGGAGTACAAACAGCTGCAAGAGGTACAAAGCTCACCTATTCGTTATCGTACCAGTTATATTAATAAGCCTTAGGTCAAAATAAAGTAAACCAAAGCAAAGTCAAGGATACTTTCTGACTCTAGGAGACTAATATAAATAGTGGCTACATACTATTCAACTTAAATAAATGGAATTTTATTGTCATTACAGACAGAGCATAATATTAACAAAACATGTTTACAATAATGCATAGCTTGCCCGGTTTAAAGAGGAAACATTTCAATTACGCCCTGTAAAACGCACAGAGCTGACTGGCAACAGCTCACATTAAACACATTATGTATTTTCTTCTGCGTAAGACTTAGGCCACGATATGAGTGCGTTCGGGGGTAAGAGAAACGAAATAGTTAATGAAAAAGTGATACGTGCATCGGAAGCGCAGCCAGGTAAATTCCAATCAACAGAGAAGCTACTTCCGAGAACTAATGTTAATATATCAGCAGGTTAGCATTGTTATCATTGTGCAACTGTATATTCCCACTATCGTCTTACCCCTCACTCCCCTCGGATCGCCATGACGACGATATGCATTGTCAACAAAACAGTGGCGCTCTCTTCCAAACGCACTCATATCGTGACCGAGTTGTACACACTTGTTGCTAACATTTCAATAACACCTTTATATTATAACATGTAGAAACTTATGATAAATTTTTAATATGCGGTCAACAATTTGTTCTGAAGTGATGCGTTTCGTGGTGTCTTATTTATTTTGATAAACCATGACGAAAAAGAATGTTAGTGTGCACCCCTGTTTGTTTAACGAGTCCGCCCCCTTCATGTTTCGGTGTTTGACAGATGACAGAGCGGGCGCGCGGATTGGAAAACGAAACGCTGCCCTGGCTGGCATGTTACAATAATTGCCTTCCTACATTTCCCTTAGAAGGTTTCCCACGTAGTCTAGAGGGCATGTGTATTTCGTCACCATGACAACCTGCTCTAAATGACATTCAAGTATTTAACAACCCCATAAACTTAGTTTTCTATAAACGAGGTATATAAGTAGGTTCCTGGGATTAGTTATAAAGTATATATCTGATCTGCTACATTAAGTTCTCTACCCACTATCATTTATTTTTGTACAGTTTCCAGAAACTACTCCTACGAAAGCTTAGGCATTTCTCTATCCTTCACGTTAATCGGGGATAACCCTTGGAGAAATAGTATGTTGCTTTGGATTCCGGTATAGTCGTTACTTTGAAAATACACTCTACCGACGTTTCACTGCAACCAATGAGTACATCTACATTTATTTTATTTATTTAATATTTATATAAATAGCGACACGGTAACGCATGTAATACCGGTAGTCCAGAGAAAAAACTCAAATAGGTTGCAGTGAAATGTCGCCAGAGTGCATTTACAAAGCAGCGATGCGGCCTATACCGGAAGTCAAAGCAACATACTATGGACAACGGCCGTGGAAACCTGGGAGGGCGGATTGATAAGTTAATGACTTTTTAAAGACCATAACTTTGTTTTTCAAAAAATCAATGTTATTTCTCAACATAGTCTCCGTTCAATTCAATACACGTTGTCCAACGATTCTCCAATTTTTTTAAGCCTTCCAAAAATATGATTTTTCGAAGTTTGCAAAATATTATATTGTTTCTGCCATGATGTGTTCATGGACGTGAATTTCTTCCCAGGGAGCCAATTTTTCAGGTTTGTGAAGAGGAAGAAGTCGCTCGGAGCCAAATCTGGACAATATGGTAGGTGAGGTAGCAGTTCGTAGGCCAATTCCACAAATTTTGCGATGGCAATGGCTGAGGTGCATTAAACTGGTGAACGAGAAACTTTTTCTTCAACAAATGGGATCGTTTCTTTAAAAGTTCCTTGTGAAACTGAGCCAACATTGCGGCATAATATGAACCTGTTATCGTTTTACCCTTTTCCAGGTAGTGGATGTCTATCACCCCTTGTGAATTCCAAAAGACAGCTGCCATGATTTTTCCTACCGAGAAATGTTTTTCGCTTTCTTTGGTGCAGGTTCACCGAAGGAAATCCAGAGTTTTGATTGTCGTTTGGTTCCAGATTGATAGTAATGGATCCAAAGTTTCAACAACCGTGATATAACGCCGCAAAAACTCATTTGGGTTGCGCTGGAACAGGTTCAAACATCCCTGTGAAATGGTCACACGATTCTGCTTTTTCTCAACTGTCAGAATCGCGGCACCCATCTTGCGGACAGCTTTCTCATACCGCAAAATGCATGCAGAATGTTATACACCCGTTCACTCGAGATGGTTAACTCGCGGATTTTCACTCGGCGGTCTTCCAACACAATGTAATGAACTTTGTTCACCATTTCTTGTGTTGTGACCTCAACCGGCCGTGCGCACGGCATCTCGTGTACATCGAAATTCTGTGAACCGCTTGTGAACCATGCCAGGTGATGGAGCAGAGTCCACATAATACTTGTTCAGCTTTTCTTCCGTTTCTTCACCGTCTTACCACGCAAAACGTAGCGCTTTAGCATAACACGAAATTCACTTTTCTCCATTTTTTACGAAGCAGCACACATCCGCTTATTTTAGAGGCTCTCAACAATGTTCTAAGAAACAAATGACGACGAATTTCTGCGATTATAGCCAGAATAGATGGATGCAAACAAGAAATCTGTGATTAGAACGCCATCTCTCGTCAAAGTCAATCCGCCCTGGTAGTTAGAGGAATAGTTTCATTACACATTATGGAAGAGGGATACAGGAAACTGAATCGAGGCAAATATTTAAAACATCTGCCTCGATTTATGGTGGCCTTGAAATTCCACATCGTTTCACGACATTCTGAGAAACAGCTGATAGTGTCGCAACTGTCGCACTTTAAAAATAATAAAGTATAAGCTGTCCAACGCTATTACAATCTTTGATGTTTCCCATACTGTAACTAATAATTACACTCGGCTTATTTTGTTATTTAATGTTATACATATTTTGACCGTTTGATTTGCATCGCATGTTAAATAACTAGAAATGTCTATTTTGTGTGTTTCTAAAGTATTTGTCACCTTTAATTTTACGCGTGTCTCACTAACGAATGACTGATTTTGGGGAATTGTCTTGCTAATGCACACTGCACCTACGCGCTTACACCATCTAGAACAGCTAAACACGTATGCAAGTACACAATGCTTTAGCTCATCTTCGCTGTAGTGAGTTTGAAAAACCCATTATTAGGTGTTATGGACTCAACACAATGAAACCTGACGACATATAAAGTTGAACTATAATTCCTTGATTTGAGCATTATGTGGTATCAGGAATGTCCAGATTTCCTTCCGCTTAATAACTCTGGTCTATCTTAAAGTGAAACCCCTAAAATATTCGCAATTCCACACGAGTTTATCAAACCTTGTGCTAATAATAGTAACCACTGTTCGTTTCATGTACTACCTTCAAAATTATTTCTTAAAAAATATTATTTTAATGTATGTGATAGTACAGGGTACTTTTATTACTAATCACACCTTTGTTGTGTACAAGACGTACCGTAGAGAGGGCGCGACAACTAACGGAGATGGTTGGAATTACTGTTATAACACTTGTGTTTATCAGAGTGAGATAATTGCGATTGTGGTTATGTATGCTTATTCCAGGTTCCAATGACTAAGCCTTCTACAATCTTATTGGTACGTGCTATTTTTCTTTGGAAATATGTGTTGTAAGTATTGTTTCACGAGTGGACCTACTTGGTGTGAGAGAAAGAAGTCATTTGTTACAATGCTAAGAACCTGTTGCAAATCCAATTACAGAAATGGATGTGCACCAACATTCTTATTTCCTTCCAATTAAAACAGAAGAAGCGGATTCCAAGGGAAACTTTCAATATCACACTGTATACAGGAGTGTGTATAATTTCCACAAGACCAAGTAGTGAGGAAAACCAAAGGCAGCCCATGCAGATAGTTCATATTTGTTGTATTATTAAGCAAGGGTTTTAATAACATGACTTAAAATCTATTGTCTACAAATCTGTACACTTCCCACCAATCTCTATGTGGAATATACAACATTTTATCCAGGGGCAGTAAAGCTAGCAAGGATTGATTAAGTTAGGTCAGGTCTAGGATTGTACACAGGACCAAAATTGAGGTTGCAAGCATTCAGTAACCATTATTATCGTTATCACCTAGTAACACACATTTAGGAGCAAGACAGTAGTTAAATGGACGCTTGCAGTTTTGTGAACTAAATGATGCCAAATGAGCACCTGCGATGCACATTAGTGGGTAGTATAAATAAAAAATAAGCATTTGCTAACAAGCCACTACAGAGTTATTCAAAAAGAAGGAGCAGGTTTTAAATGTTTATTTCTGATGAACGACAACAGATGCGATACCTTATTGCACAGAGGAAAGTTCAAAGTTTTATTTTATGTATTCAATATGAGCACCATTTGTTATGCGAGGACAACAGTGCTTTCCCCTTTGCATATGGAACCATCTTCTACGAACTGCTTGTACCAATTGTAAATCTGTTTACGAGAGGCGGCTCTATGTTGATCTTGCAACGAAATGTACTCTTTGCATGCTGCAGCACACAAAATGACTTTTTCTGTGGCGTCGCCATTATCGCGTAAACAAACCACAGCGCCTCTGTAGGCACTTAATGGATCTAGTAGGTGCGGTCTTAAAACTTTGAACTACCGTCTATCTACTGATGTATTGTGTGTGTCGTTCGCAACAAATTAATAGGTACTTATAATCTGTTCCTTCTTTATGAATAAGCCTGTATTTGTGATTACGCTGAGAATAAAATTTTACCAAGGTTCAAACATTTCAGTGAAAGAAAATGCTTCAAAAATTTCTGAAGAATGGTCCTGCCAACTCCAAGAAAAAGTCCAGGAAAGCTGCAGTATTTATGAAATGGTAAGGTTGATAAGTTTTAATCTCACAAAGATTCTCATTGTTTAGGTTTGTTTACTAAGTTTAAATTAGTACCTGATGTATCTATTTTCATCTGTTACATTATGCGTGTGATAACCATTACATTTCGCTAGTCTTTTATTTATATCGGTTCTACTGTCCTTTATTACCTATGAGATATTGCGCCGTTTCACATCCAATTATATTGTATTCCATCTGCGTTTCCATTTTCGATTTTTAAAGGTTCTCATCTCCGTTTTGACTGCCATCCGAAACCAAAAGGTTCTTTACAGCGTGAAAACTATTGGTATTAGATCTATGGAAGCCAAATGAAAATTAGTATTGCAGTATTGGTTCTATTTCTTTAGGTGAATAGGACATTAGAATAAGTTTCTTAATTGACTTGCACTTCGCTGCGAGGTACAACGTTCGCCTCACTTAGTGACGTCACGTGAGCTAGAGTACGGTCGGTACATCACCAAGGCAGTGGTAATACGATTATGCTGCTTTGGTAACGCCATTGTTACAGCGTGGTCAAGCATTTCGTGTCGTCTATTACTCCGAAAATAAATTCCAGTCACAATCAAGAATACTTCGCACCAGCTTTACAAATGCAAATACAAATACAAATACAAATAAATCCATAAAAGAGATAATGAAATACATGAGCCTTACAGCTTTCGTCTTTTTGCAGCTCATTAGCGCAGGTATTTAAAATTCAGACGAGGTCATCCCATTTACTTTGCAGTTCTTTCGCGTCTGTATTTGGGATCAGTCGCCCATTTCGGCTGCTTCTCAAGTATTAGAAGTTTATTTACATTGCTCTGGCATAGTTTTAATACTTGGGTTTGTTTCTTTGCAAGACAACAGCCTTCGCCATCACAATCACAGCCAGCTACAGAATATCAAATACCAACCAGGGCTCGTTGTTAGCTGTAAAAGTAACAACACTCTCTTAACAAGAAAATTACAAAATAGCCTGTATGTCGACTAATGTATAAATGTGGCTTTTCAGATAAGCCAAGGCCAAAATGTTTCCTCATTCAGTACTGAGTCATATCTGACTTGAATGTCTAATTTTACTCGGAAAGATCTTAATTACATTGCATGGATTCGTCACACGAAGAGAGGTGAGTAATCACGTTTCTAAAGCCGACAACGACGACGACCAATAATAATAATAATAATAATAATAATAATAATAATAATAATATACAAATCCTTATTCGTGTATTTTGTTACGTAAATAATATGTATATGACATTAAACCTTATTACATAGCCAAGATAAGCTTTGCATTATTCTGCACTTAAGTTCTTCACAATGCTAAACCTATTCCTCTAATTGCTTGCGATGAGATTTCTAAGTATATACGTAATTGGTTTTCTGTTTCACTTTGACCTGTTGCTGCTGTTGACATCCCATCTATCGAGAACAACACGCCGCGACATACATGAACATGGTCCGCTATATATGGCCCGCAGTTATACGTTTTTCTTACTGCAGGCCTCAACTTACAGTTCTCAAATTTCCAAAGCCAGTAAGAAACAAACCAAAAAAAAATTTAATGCGAACTCGCTATATGACTTAACCATTTATATGACTTCAATTAAAAACTCTAATTAAAAATAAATAAAAAATACAAAAAACCTAATATAAGACAGAAGGGCAAAGAAAGAAGTAAAACCCAGATACTTTATCTGTTTTGGACGCGTCATCATTTTATGTTTTGGCACAAGGTGTTGCGCAATCCCGAGAAGCTTGAGAGAGGCTGCCAAAAGTGTGCAATGAAGATAACAAGTTATTTAAAGACCATTTATCAAGAATTAAGCGATACTGTGTATTAGTACAAGGCGTAAACACCATAAAAATCTGGGGCAATTTGGGATTTGTGTAACAAAACAAAGGTATTTAGGGAAGGAAGGATAAAAATAAGACAACTAACACATAACACAAAGAAAAATAATCTGCAACTTTATGCAATGAGTAAGATAATACAGCTATTAACGACACGTTTGGGGCACTAGTTTGCCCAAATGTTAGTATCCGGTTCTAGGACCTCAGAGGCTTGGGGGGGGGGACCTGCATGCTGCTTCTGAGAAATCACTGCTACATAGGATACCTATTGAATAATAATAATAATAATAATAATAATAATAATAATAATAATAATAATAATAATAATAATAAGGAGCAGGAGGAGGAGAAAACATTCATTTAACCACTGAAATAAACATCCGCCATTAGATATTAGTGGCATAAATCTATATTATTATTACTGGAATAAACTGCATAAACTTATGCATTTAACTACAGAAGTGCACTTCAGCCAAAACGGGTGTGCTTATTCTGATTCAGATTACATATTTAAATAAATGCAGCAATTAATATTTTAAATGTTTTGGAAAAGGCACTATAATATAAGGAGCAATTGGAAAATTCAGCTTTCTTTTGGAAGTTTTGGTTGATGTTCTGTGTTACAGATGAATTATCAAGGCCAGATAATTTTGTCATGGAGCGCTTTTCAGTAGAAAATTTCGTTACAGTAGATTAATTTTCACCTGCCGCTTATACCTATGGCTATGCAATTAGAAGACAGCTCTTCCAGAATATCCAACTTCAGAACTCAAACTGTAGAAATTCAGAATTTAGAACTTTAGACATGTGAAACATGTGGTGTAATTTATGACCTCGAGAAAGCGCATGACACTTTATTGAGGTCATGTATTCTTCACATCCTCCATAAATGGGGCATTAGTGGCCTTCTTCCTCCGCTTTATTTCGGAAGTTCATTAAAAACCAGCTATTTCGCATAGAGTGGGCTTGTTTTATTTCGTGATTTTACTAAGGAAAACGGCAGTACGCAGAGCTCGGTACTCAACGTCAAACTTTTAGCTCTTCCCGTTAATCCTACGTTGAACTGTGTTTTATCTTCATTGTTCGTGGATGATTTCGCCACCTACTACAATTTCCGGCGGACTTGTCTCTACACGTTGCACGTGGGGAATAGAGAAGGACTTTAACTTCCCCGCCGGGGGAGTTCATCATCTGCATGAACTTCTGGTGCCGGAAGGTGGTTCCTTCACCTTCTCTCCATCTCGGGCCAGATATTCCTTTCGTAGGCGAAACGATATTTCTAGGACAGATTTTTGACAGAAAGCTTAGCTGAGTTTTTCATATTATAACAAAGGAGAACACCGGTTACTGCGAACATATACTCTATTTACCACAAACGTTAAACTTGAGTCACTTTGGTACACAACTGATCCGTTGATTCAAATGACAACTAAACTGCTGAGTTACAACTCACAATTGAACTGCAACGTCCACTTGCACTGCCACTCCTAACAGAACTCAACACAGCCTCCCCTGTACAAAGCAGAACCTTCTGGGAAAGGAACCCATGAGAACATGCCGAAACGAACGCTACAGAGCAGGTAAGTGGCAAACAAAGGGTTTTTATTCCACACTCGCTACTGTTCCGAAGACCCGTTGCAAGACCCAAACAGGTATCGACCAGGAGACACCACCAGGTAGCGCCGCACGCGCGGTCACACTCTGCTCCCTCCACAGGGCCGGTCGTCCCGACCAGCATTGTCGTAGCGGGCTATACGTTCTAGGTGTACCAGCAGCATCTTCCCTCGGG
The DNA here is from genome assembly GCA_030765065.1 of Deroplatys truncata. Classification (NCBI taxonomy): domain Eukaryota; kingdom Metazoa; phylum Arthropoda; class Insecta; order Mantodea; family Mantidae; genus Deroplatys; species Deroplatys truncata. The sequence continues at coordinate 242,678,432 of CM060978.1, read as the reverse complement.
GCAGTCTCTGGATACACTACACTGCATCGCTGATCTTCACCACGAGATACCGTCCTTGCCATTGTTGTTTAAGCTAGGGACAACGCTCCTTGGTCTGAATAGGGCGATATAACCTCACCTGATCATACTGCTGGGAACCTATGCTACTGGCTTGGTGGTCGTAACGAGTCTTCATCCGGTCGCTCGTTTCCTGGATATGTTGACGGGCCATCTTGTGCACAATCGCGATGGCAGTCCACGGGGTTACTTTTCCGCGGGCCTCTCAAATGCGTCCTTACAGCTAGCTTGCCTCTCGTGGGCAGGACCGCATCCTCCATCAAGGTTATCCTGCAAAGGCTCAAAATGTCCGCTGGGGCTCCGGAGCATCACCTGATCCTGGCCGAGTCACAGGACACTTTGCTTATGTCCTATTGAAGCCACATGGCGTCGTGGCTTCTGAGGGCATAGCATATCATATCATCAGCCACCCATGGTCAACTCCAACAGGGCCTCCTCGACAAATAAGGCATTGCCCGATGTCGTCACTATCTGAAAGAGTGATCCGGTTTCCTTAACGGCAGGCCCTCCACCTCGTCGGTTCCGGTTACGGTCACGGTTGTACCCGTGTCCACTAGTATCCGGCGCAGGCTTCCTTGGATTCAGTCGTCCGTGACAAAGTTGTCATCCCTTCTGTCCAGGGAACACGTCACTCGATGGGGTGGCGACGGCGGCTCTGATCTGTTCCTCGCCATGCCAGTCCTTATTGTTCCCCGCCTACACGTCGACTTGGACGTAGAGAGTCCTTCACGGGTGTCCTGGCTGGCCACACCCTCAACACACACTGCTTGACGCTCGTTGACTTCTTATCGGACAGTCCTACATTATGTGACCTGGCTCGACACACCCCAACACACACACTTGACGATCTTCTTCGATTTCCCTCAGCTGATTCTCTATCCCCGCCGTATCGAATACTTCTGATCTCCAAGGTGGGAGTAGCTATTTCCTCAGCCGCTGGTCTGACTTTTATAGCTTTTAAGTCCTTCATTTTCGGCCTTTTTATGTGTCTGGTTTTTAACAGCTCAATTACCTGTATTTTATCTGTGGCGAGCGCTAATGACCTTTCTGGTTTTGCGCCCTTAATAGCCCCCACTTCACTTCACTTCACTCAGCCGCTGGCTACTCCCTCCTCAGGCCCGCGCTATCCCGTCCATATGCGGTGCCCGTCTGCTCTTCGGCTTCGTATGTAGCTGTCCTGACTGGCCACATTCCCAAAACACACTGTTTGAGGATCTTCGTCGACGTCGTTATGTGGATCCTCTGTCCCCGCCGTATTGAATGCTCCTGATCTTCGAGGTAGGAGCCGTATCCATTCTCAACGCGACCATTAGCGCCTCGTAGATGGTCTTGTAATCGCCGAGCATCAGAAGCTCTCGTAACTCGGTGTTGCGCACCCCGTCGACAAAGCAGTAGGCAGCCTTCTTGGATATGTAGCAGGACAGTAGATTCACCAGAGCTTTATTCACCAGCTCCCCTGGCTGTTGCAGCCTTGACTTAAATTGATTACGATATGCTGAGGGCAAGCGATGGTTCCCGAATCGGTTTTCGAGGGCCTCCCAGATGCCTCCGGACTTTACTGCCGTTGGAATCGCATTCAGAATTTCTGCTGCCCGTCCCTGGAGGCCGGCTATTAGCTGTGTGGCTTCCTCCTCTGCTGACCATCGTTTGTAGGCGGCAACAGCGGCGAATTGTCGGCGGAAGACTTAAAAGTTGGCGCACCATCGTATTTGGGTGTCTTGGCTTGCGTGAATGTCGCGTTCTGACGTCTCGATCTTCAAGTCCTTTAGCCTTTCACTAAGCATTTCTTCCACCTTGGCGTTCAGTTGCTTGGCGCTGCCGTCAATTATTCCTTCCAGGACGCTAAGCTGTTCCCCGACGTCCTTCACGGCGTCAACGCGTTGGTCGAGATTCTCCATGCCTTTCTCCACGCCGGTCAGTCGTTCGTTTTTTGCCCGATAGCTCCGTATATCTTGGACATTTCTGTTGCAACTTCTTCATTGCGGAATTCACTGTCGTTATTTCTTCCCATCTTTTCCATTCCGGATTTCATTTTCATCTCCATCTTCCATTTTCGTCTCCATCTTCTCCATTTTGGTCAATAGTTTTTGTAGGACTTCATCCATCGCGGCTTTTATATCCCACTCCTCACACCATGTAACAAATGAGATCACCACTTACTGCGAAAACACGCTTTATTTACTACAAGGCACTCAACGTAATACAAACGTTACACTTGGGTCACTTTGGCATACACTCGCATACAAAACAACTGATCCGTCAATTCAAATCACAACTGAACTGCATGGCTCACAACTGACTGCTGAGCTACAACTCACAATTAAAATGCACTGTCCACTTGCACTGTCACTTTTAACAGAACTCAACACTCAACTCAATTCAACAGTGACTGACTCAGCGTGATCAGCCTCTCATATAGCTCCCGAAGCGGAACCTTTCGGTAAAAGGAACCCACGAGAATATGCCGAAGCGAACGCTCCAGAAAAGGTAAGTGGCAAGCAAAGTGTTTTTTATTCCACACTCGCTATTGTTCCGACGACCCGCCCAAGTATCAGGACGCAGGCACTAACGGCCGACCACAGCCACCGCCGCGAGCGCGGTCACAATATATTGTACTTAAAATCAAAATTTTAACATACTCGTTTTAAATGGCACATCCTGGAGAACTTATCGAACGGTACTTTTAAGACTGTATTACTCACTGGTCCGATCGAAACTTGATTATGGGTGCATTGTGTATTCTTCAGCGCAACCATACATTTTAAGTGGTATAAATTCAATTCATAATTGTGGTATATAAGGCTGGGTATCGCCGACTTTCCCATGAATCCACTTATAATGCTATGTGCGGAAACTATCCGTTCTCTTATCGGCTTGATCTTCTTCTTTGTAGTTACGCATGCAGAATCTCGTGTTTTTAACGAGTTATTGGACCATCATTACACAAGATTCCTACCTTTACTTCCTCCTGGTGCTCGTTTTCGTTTTCCTTAGGCTCTTGGTATAAATTTACCGACGACGCTTACTAGAAGGGAAGCTCCGAGTCCCACTTCGATCTAGGGTTGTCGTCCAGGCTAAGTCAACTAAGTCCAATTCTGTTATTCGTTTGGCATTTTTAGAACTTCAAAAACGGTTTCGAAACTGAGCTCTGCTTTACTCTGAAGGCTCAAAGACGATCGTGTAGTAGGCAGTGCTTTTATTGATGCCCAAAAGAGATTTCACTTTTTACCGTAGTGTTCGGTTTTTAACGCCGAGCTGTTAAGTATTCAGCAAGACCTGCAGTAATGTGCTATTTGCACCGATTCCTTGAGTGCTTCCGCAGCCTTCAGGCGCTGTGCAACCTCAATCCTCTCGACAGCGCATCCAGGATTGCCTTCACTCGCTCGCATGTCGGATATCTAGATATGCCGGTCTACCAGAGAATCGGGCCAGAATGCCGCTGTCAAGGCTGAAATGTTATCTCCCATTTTAGCACTTGAGTTGGTTTGGATGATTTTAGCGCTGCTGCACGTCGTGCTATCCTATCGCGCTGGTGCGATGAATCGGCTGGGAACAAACTTCGGGAGGTTAAGCCCATTGCTATCACTTGGAGCACTTGTTCGCGCGCCTTCCTGTATGAGGAAGTCATTTTAACTAGACTGCGTTTTAGCCATCCACTTATTGTATTCTGACCTTGCACCCTTTTGTACTCGTGAACCGTTGACGGTACATCATTTTTTATTGTAGTGTCATCTTTTAAGCTCGGTTACGTGTGTCCCTGGGATTGCCAGCAACATATTCCAGGTGCTTGCTGATACTTCAGGTGCAGAAAAGGATCACGCCTTTAATTTTCATAATGCTGCTCAAGATGTTGGGGCTTTATAAGTGTGTTTCCTAAGAGACAGTGATGCCATATGCATGAATTCTCCTGAAGAAGGAAAGCAACTGTGCAGTACTTATGACGTCCAAGTTGAGAAACAGAGAGAGAGAAGAAACAAATGCCTGGAGAAATAGCATAGTGGTAAATGAAATGCAATGACTGATCAAAAGTAAGATTGACAAAATACGAGATGGGAGAAGGAATTATCAGCTGGAAGAAAACAGATTCTACTTTTGGCTTTGTTTTACAAACGAACTGGTGCAGAGCTCACAGCAATGGGTTGAAATAGAGTAGCATTTGGATGGCTTAGAGATGTTCACTGAAATAATGGACTGTAGAATGCTATTCGAGACAATGGCTGTTCAGCTTTCGACGCCAGAAAATCCGCATCGCTTCATGCATTATGAGATGATTATTTCCAAATCTGAGAGTTGCTCCTTAGATATTAGTAATTCTGCAACATCTATTGTCAATTGTGAAGATCTTTCAGTAAGTTAAACTTATTCAGTGTTAACACGTTTTTGTGGCTACTAATGAACTCACAGAACGCAATCCAATCCAATCTTGAAATTGCTCATGGCACAGGAAAGACTGGCTTTGCTCAGTCTGGAGAGGGAGGTTATCGTAAGCACAAATTTTGAAAAACTGATCGACAAATATTTAGCAGGAAAGACGTGAAGAATTTCTCTTTGTAGTTACTTTATTACATCTAAAGCATTGTATCAAACTATTTGCGTCACGTTATGTTACCTAAGGCTATTATATCTGATAGAGTGCCTTAAGTTTTCGCAATATCATAACTGTTTAACATTCTAGCATAAAATAATTATGCATTACTTTTTATGTGCACTTGTTCCTTCATTGTGTCTTCTGTAATTCATTTACGTCTTCAGAGTATTATTGTTGGCTTAATTGTTTTACTTGTTCCATCCTCTTCATACCCTAAAAATATTCCACAAAATGCAGTTTTCATGTTTTAAAACTAAACAATTTCCGGGGAAGCATGATGGACCCGCGTATCTTGTCAAGAGGTGGATTGGATGGGGGGGTGCGAAAACTGACTTTGTCTTCGGGCGCTGAAAACTCTAACTTCGCCTTTGACAAAAGACCACTGAATATGGCCTCTTCACATTTCCGCGGGAACATGAAGGAATCCTTTGGCATGATACGCATTTACTATTAGAAAGTTCATGTGAGAAATACATTACCTATAGGTTCATGTAATTGAAACGATCATATCAGGAATTTAAAGTCATATCTTAAGCGAAATTGTATCTCAATCTATTTCAAGTTGAAGGTACTTTAGGAAAATAGGTTATTTATTAACTGTTTTAACTTGGTTGTTGGCTGTCAGGAAGCGGAGGATCATATTGCCACTTAAGCGCATATCACCAATTGTGCTTCTAGAAAACTTCAGAAGGAGATGGACACGGAGGGCGATCGGATCTCGTGCAGCACGCTCGGAAACAGGTGGGGTTCCTAACACCTCCAGATATTACATCTTGACTCCGGCGGGACCCCGCACCCCACAGGCGCACCTCTCCTTACAGGTTGTATTCCAGGGCAGACATTTCTACAAATCAAACTCCACCGCCAAACACCGAGCGAGACGGCTCCGCGGTAACGTGTGAGGCGCATTCGGGTGGTCCCAGGTTCGATCCCGGTGGCCACCACTCTGACCATGGGTTTTTCGTGGTTTCGCCTGGTTGACACAGGCGAACGCTGGAGTAGTGTATTCCTTTCTCCCCCATTTCCTCTCATTTCATTTCCCTTTCATGTTTCAGGTTGACTCCGGTGCTGTGGTTCGATTGGAGTCGGGCAGATGGTACTAGGGCTTGCGCTTTGCAAATGTTTCCTCGGTCCCACCAGAGGGACGTCTGCGAGCGGCCCTCCCATGGTCAGGTGGTAAGCCTGGAACTGTTAGTGAACTGCGTGTCACTTGCGCCGGCTTCGCTCTGTAACCCGTGTGTCTCCTGTGGCTCTCTCACCTCATCCGTTCCTCCCGGGGGTGTACGCACAATAGTTTCCTTGAGGGTCGCAGTGCTAGAGTCCCCTCCATTCATTAGTCCAGTTCAGCCCACCGCCAAGTAACTAGTCTGATCTGATCCACACTGAAACACGATAATCAAATGAAAGGACAGGAAATGGTGGAAACACGGCAATATATAATATACTCCAGCATTCGCCTTATAGCCAGGGAAGGCAATTTTAATTCAGGTATTTTCATCCTCTACTTTCTAATCGTGAGCAGTGTAATGCGATTCTCATTTTGGAAGAAAATCATAAAGAAAGTAGCTTTTAAACGTTTGCTTCCTTAGAAAGTATTTGCTTGTAAGTATAGTGTGCAGTCAAATACAATAATTGTTGATTAACTTTAAATTACTCCGAAAAGGTTCTAAATTCCGACGCTTGAAAACAATAGGAAAATAATTCAGCAGGTGGCCGAGGTAAATGTCTCTATGCTCTAAAAGTCCAATTTAGTGCCATATTATTAATAAATAGAAATGGTCATCAGCGCTCAAGTTTTATGGTTGTTTAATGCTTGTTAATTATCAAGCGGTGCAACTCATTTTGGAGTTACGATAAAAAAACAAAAAAATGTGATGTTTAAGTCGCGAAAAAAGTAGATGTTTATAATAATAACAAATAAGGAAATTACAGACTAAATCTGCAATTAGAATCCTAGCGAGATGAATATGGCAATCTCGAAAACGAGGGTCATCTGCCAATTTCAGTGCAATGGTATTCGCGACATCTGTTTCACACAATGTTAACTGCTTAGAAAAAATTCACTAACGTTTTGTGCAATGCAGATATATAAATATAAATGTTTAATTAAAAGATAAATTCCGATTTGTATGGACCATTGTTAAGTATCCCTCACAGTCTTTGCAAGAAGTTTTGAATGATACTTCATTTAGTGGAATGTTTTAATACACACAAAAAATATATCTTAGAATACCGAACTAACGTCTAAATGTTTAATTTAGCAAACTGATGAACGAAAACTAGCTAAACTAGATACAAAAATGTGTCAGCTTCATTTTCTGCAATAATCCCTGGAATATGTAATGTATTTATGGAGTTGTATACACAGAAAGTATGTTGTAATGTCCGGATCATAGATACTGCATGTCCGGCAGGGATAAGAGACGCGCACGAGAGCTTAACAACACTTATGGAGTCTGCTGAATTGGCATATGTATGCTTCTAAGAAGAAAACTACCAAACTCAGCGTACAAGTGCAATATATATATATATATATATATATATATATATATATATATATGTCCATGACTTTGACGAGAGATAGCGTTCTAATCACAGGTTTCTTGTTTGCACCCAAGTCTTGCATCTATACTGCGTATAATCGCAGAAATCCGTGTCATTTGTTTCTTTGAACATTGTTGAGGGCGTCTAAAATAAGCAGATGTGTGTCGCTTCGTAGAAAATAAAGAAAACTGAATTTCGTGTTCTGATAAAGTACTACTTTTTGTGTGGTAAGACGGTGAAGGAAATGGAAGAAAACCCGAACAAGTATAATGGGGACCATCACATGGCATGGTTTGCAAGTGGTTCACGAATTTCGATGTGGCCCTTCGAGCACAAGAGATGCCGTGCGCACAGAACGGCCGGCTGAAGTCACAATAAAAGAAATGGTGAACAAAGTTCACGATATTGTGTTGGAAGACCGCCGAGTGAAAATCCGTGAGTTAGACAAGACCGTAAACATCTCGAGTAAACGGGTGTACAACATTCTGCACAAAAGCTGTCAGCAAGATAGGTGTCGCGACTGCTCACAGTTGAGAACAAGCGGAACCGTGTGACCACTTCAAGGAATGTTTGAACATGTTCCAGCGAAACCCAATCAGTTTTTGCGGCGTTATATCACGGTTGATGAAGCTTGGATCCATCACTATCAACCTGAAACCAAACAACAATCAAAGCAGTGGATTTCCTTCGGCGAACCTGCTCGGAAGAAAGCGAAAACCATTATATCGGCAGGAAAAATCATGGCAGCTATCTTTTGGGGTTCACAAGGGGCGATAGACATCCACTATCTGGAAAATGGTAAAACGATAACAGGTTCATATTATGCCGCAATGCTGGATCAGTTTCACAAGGAATTGTTGAAGAAACGACCCCATTTGGTGAAGAAAAAGGTTCTCTTTCACCAGGATAATGCACCCGCACACATTTGTGTAATTGGGCTACGAACTGCTACCTCACCCACCATATTCTCCAGATTTGGCTCCGAGCGACTTCTTCCTCTTCACAAACCTGAAAAATTGGCTAGCTGGGAAGAAATTCACGTCCAGTGAACACATCATGGTAGAAACAACCTCATATTTTGCAAACTTCGAAAATTCATATTTTTGGATGGGTTAAAAAAATAGGAGAAACATTGGAGAACTGTATTGAATTGAAAAGAGACTATGTTGTAAAATTAAATTGATTTTTTGAAAAAAGAATTGTTACTTTCTTTAAAAAGTCACTGAATTATCAATCCTCCCTCGTATTATCAGCTAAGGATTTAGTATAATCAAAATAACTTTACCTACAAAAATTTTCGAAAAGATAGGAAACATATTATTTGATGCACTTCTGCTAAATTAGCACGCTCGACAAAATAAAGCACCGAAAGAATGAATAAAGAAAATGAGAGCGAAAGAAAGAAAGGTAGAAATCCGTAAGTCTAACAAATTTTCATTTAAGCGCATGCACAAACTTTGATTGGTACGTTGTAATCACATCTTTTCAGTTTGTTTTAAAATCGTTGCGATTAAATAGCTACACGTACAGTATTTTGTTAAGTGTCGTGACTCAAAACTGAAAATTGTATACTCACAGAATTTGCATGGACTAGCGTAGCAACAGTTTTCGTTAAAATATCTGGTAAGCTTGAAAAATGTCACGTTGACCAATAAATGTCAGAGTGAAGTCTTACGGGTTTTAAGTGTTGATTTAAAGAAGTTTCGTTTCGTTATGAACAGCTGCACGTTGTCTGCGTGAGAGTGATCAATAAATACAATTCTATTTATTCATGCTTCATGTGGTTTTAAATTCCGAAGCCAAATAACTTTGAATTAAGCCGTTTTCTAATTAGGAGGGCATAAATACTATTTATAAGGGAATAATGTAAAACTAGTACGCTAAACACAGTTTAAGCCTAAATTACCATTAGGTACACACGTGCATTGTTTGAAAAATTATTGTAACTAAATAGTATGTAAATAATAAATATGATGGGCACAGACTATCAGTTTCTCCATGAAAGTTACGTAAATTCCGAACAATATCCTTAAGATATTTCTGAAAAAAGGTAGTGATGCTTTTTTCTAACAATTTCGGGCTAATAATACAGTACGTTCGATTTAAGGGGAGGCTACAGACCGGCTATATGCGTAGCACGCTGTGCTTTTAAGATGCGCAACTGGCGGCGCATGACACGTTCACGGTTATCTTTAACAGCTTTGTGTTCGTGCTGTAAAGAGACTTGCACATCTCAGAGGTGAAAGTTTATTCAAGACATCTGCGTGGTGTGTGATTTGTTTAAGAGTATAATGTCTGGCTAATATTCCTCTGCTGACAAACTCACGCTCGAACAACCAATTTTTATATACGACACATACGTAAAAACCGAATCATGTAGACAATTTTAGGACAAACTTTCTGGTATTCCAGTTCCAGGTAGAGGAACTGTTAGACGTCTGGTTAATAAGTTTAGAACAACGAGATCGCTAAACATAAGTAAAAACGAGATGCTCTAACGGAGGGAAAAATTGACAAAGTTGGTGTATCTGTTTGTGAAACCCTAAAAAATAGTTTATAAATAATCCTTACACCATAGACGAACTTAAGGACAATGTAAATACATAAATTATAAGTATTACGCAAGAGGAACTTATGCCTGTGAGTGGAAATTTCACCCAAAGATTCCAGGAATGTCTTCAAGCAGATGGACACCACTTATATAAACGTTAGTGCTCATAGTTAGTGAGTAAGTAAGTAATGCGGGAGTTAGGCAATGGTGCCCTGAACTTTCTTTGACAATATTTAGCTTAGTTTTAATTATGCGTTCGAATGTAGTTTCCATGATACACAATATTCCTAATTAAACTCTCACTAAACAAATATATTCAGGGAAGGAATGCAAGCTTCTTTGTGTACATCCGTATGAGCTCAGCATGCATATTCAGTTTTTATGGGAGTAACTCTGCACGTAAAACACTGCGAAGTGCTTCCGCAGTGATTATATAATAGGAAAAGCATCCCAAGTAATTAACATAAAACTAGCCAAAGAATAGCCATTAAAAGTATATAATCGCTTCTATCCCATTGCACAAGGACGTCTAACATTGCAAGTAAGTTCACCTTAGAATGCTTCGTCACGGATAAATTGCTTCTCTTCTCCTTGGATCTTCTTTTGCCGTTGTGCATGAAGTTTCTCCGTAACCTTTTACGATACTGCTCCTTTACTTTCCTCTTTGGCGTTTGGTCCATCCCTAATAGTCATTTCTTTCATCTTCTTTTATAGTCTCCTCGCGATTCCTCAGGCCCTTACGTATCTTTGCTGCCACTGTTTAATACAACTACATGGCAGTACATAACTAAAACGAGCAATGAAAATCACCAGCGAACAGCATAAACATTAATTTCTCTTTAATAAATGCTTGACATTTATTGTTTGTCTACGCATTCGGAGAGACATTTATCGTCTTCGTGTGCAATTGTACATCATCGATTGGAGATTTTAATTACCGTCCTGCTTTTTGCATTATCTACAGCCGTGCACGTCACTCAAAACACGTCTCTACATAGGTATCGATGTTTTAAGACACGCATTCCTCGAATATGCAGGGCTGGTTACCTGCAGTAAAAGTTCTTCATTTTTATTTCCTCAATTTGACCCCAGCCTTTTTTATTAATATAACGAGATACTGGAATGATAAATGTAACTGTAGCTTTTTCAAAAGCAACTTCAAATTGATAAATGCTACACATTTAATATTTGGTAGGAAAAAAAAATCAACGATGGAACAAATCTTCGTATTCACTCATAATAAGGCTGAATTAGTTTTATCGATAAGAAGGCACATGTGGACACTATGGATGACATTTTCACATTTTCTTTTTGGAGGTTTCTTTGGATAAGTCACCATCAGTCGTTCCTCAGTTAACCCACTAAGCAAAACACGTGGAATACGTGGACTATGAAAGTCAGATTGATGAAATGTGTGAGTGATACTTTTTATCTAGGTTTACAAACTGAGTATGAGCATGCTTTAAACGTTAATCTTAGCTGATACTCAGAAATATTAATTTTCTTTTATTGCAACATTACAATAGATTATGCTACATTTAATAATACGATTATGATTGGCAACCTAAGCATTCTTATTGCCTTACAAATTAATTACCTAAATCTCCAACATAAAAAAGTAATAAGGCATTTTCTATTATACTTCTACCCGCATTTGTAGACTAAAATCTAAATAACTAAAGCAGGTCTATGGATTTAATTAATTAGCACAAACCGATATATTTCCAGAAAAATTTAAAACTAGCTGTAGCTCTGAATCCATTATTTTAAGATTCCCACAAAGTGGACACATATTGGGAATGTAAAGGAGGCAACGACTTCTGTCTGAACAAGGCCATGAATTATACTTAACGAAATGCAAGAGCGCAACGGAGCAATGAACTGAGTCCTACACAGCTAAAGGGCAGAAGAAACGTGGTGCAGGGAAATTAGGCGGCCAGATGTAAGACTATGTCCTGATAATGCGCAACTATCAGAATACTGAACATATAAGCAAGCAAAGCAACATGTGCTGATAGAAAAAACAATATCTACAGGCAATCTTATCCTAAGAGAGTAAGTTGGACCTGTGAATTTTACATAGGCATCCTAAGGTTCTATTTAAACAGACGGGAAGAGTTTTGGATGAATCGCAGGGTTTTAAGTCCAGCATGCACAAAAATAAATAAATAAATAACAATACAAACACAAAAGTAATAAATTTAGTTTGGTAATTTTCGAATCTGCATAGACAATTATGTTAACAGGTATAATTGACTGCACTAAAGCCAAAAATAGCAATACTTAAAAGTTCGTATGTGTGTCTTACCTTTTCACTCAAGAATGGTGAACCGATTGCTAGGTCCCACTATATAGCCTATAAGCACTCTCCTGAAAGGGAAGATGCCTTTTTAATTCCTCTACTACTTACCTATAGTATTGCATTCCACCCATCAGTTTGATATGGAAATACACGTTTTGAGGTTCCCTGTATTCATAAAGAGCATTTTTTGAAAAAGGTCCTTGTTTTGAGTGTGTGTGTGTGTGTGTGTGTGTGCGGGCGCGCACCGTGTATGTGAAAAGCATAATTCAAGAAGGAAAACGCGGTTAAATGCCAAACCTGATACTTATTGAAGTTCAGCGTCTTCTAAAGATGAGACACGAAAATTTTTTAAAACAAAATTCCCCATTTCAAACTAACCTTTACATGAAAATTTTTTCTTTTTAATTCTTTAAAAAATGACTAACGATTTTGATTAATACTATACCTAATATGTTTAAGATAGTTGCATGACAAATAAAATGTATGTCTTGAATCTTCTGCGATAGCCTCTGAACTTCATTCTGAATGATATACATAGGTAATTAGTAAACTGTAAGATATAGACAAAATGTTACTACACAAAATATATAGATCTTGTTAAACCACATAATTTATGTGAAATAAAACGCTTTCTGGCGTTAATAATTTTCGTAATATTCTTTGTTGTTGATCTGAATTTTCAAGTATTCATACTTTTTCCAAGTGTAAGCCGCAATTCATTTCTCTCCTGGCCCTGCAAAGAGAATGTTTGTATTCATTGCCATTAATAAAACGACCCCTTTATCCCTTAAGCCTAATGTATTCCTTGTGCCTAGAACGGAATGAGTAGCAAAGCCTTTTCTGTAAATGGTTAACATGAAGCACATATATATTAAAAATATTGCCTGTTATACAATAGGAGTTGGTAAAAATCATAGGCTTCGTTACAACTGCCATAAACCACCTAATCCTTATTTTGAGTTATATGGTACTCGAAATTTTTAATCTCTTATAGATAAAACTATACTGCTTGATCAACCAGGGCACAAATTGGCAAAAATTAATGGATACCATACAACTTCAAAAAACTACCCATATCCATGCTTTTCAATCCCTTATGTACAGTTATCACTGTTTGACCAATCTGGACAAAACTTTGGATACTTCGCTTTGTAAGTACAAATTACAGACCACTTCCAACTCTCAAAAATATCCCTATCCTTATTTTAACTCCTTACTTCTACAATGCAATACCGCGTAAGACAGATACAGGAGGTAAAGTGGAGGATTCAGCATAAAAATCTTATAGATTATTGTAGAATAATTTCATAAAGAACAGGAGCAGATAAATGAAATTAATTAATTCGAAATTCGGGTTTAAAAAGGTACTCGTGCAACGTCCGGCAGTAAGATTTCGTCTATGTTTTCGGTTTACCAGTTATGTAATAGTCATTCAGAGGCCATTCCCAGAAAATTAAATATATACATTTCATTGGTCATAAAAAGTCTTAAACAAATGGTATTCTATTCAAAATCGTTAAAGCTATTTTTGAAAAAATGAGTACCCATTTTCTAAAAATTTTCCATGTAGAATGTAGTTTGGAGTGGGGGAGATTTTCTTGAAAATCTTAGTGTCGCATCGTTGCAAGGTGCTAAGCTTAAATATCAAATTTGGTGTTAAATCGACTTTTCGTTTTTGAGTTATGCTGTTCGTAGACACACACAACGGACCTTTTTCTAAACTGCTCTTTTTTCTTATTCAGGCAGCCCCAAAACGTGTATTTCTGATTAAATTCTCTGTATCGAATTTTTCAGTACAATACTTCCTCTACTTACTACCTGTAGGTCAAGTAGTAGAAAAAATAAAAGTTCACTATCGCCTTACCTACTCTTTCATACAACGAAATGTGAGTTGAAAATTTATCTGGATTAAAAAGAAGTGGTTAGAATAATAAGCCTTCGTAAGGATAGATTGTGGATGAATGAATAGAGAAATTTATGTGAGTTCAACACATGGCGATTATTTTATTTTCGTGCGGTTTTCCAGCACTTAAGCGGAAAAATCGATATAATTAATATATAAAACTGATAAAACGAAAAATCAACAAAAATGCCAGAAAACATCGCTAATTCTGCAAGTCACTGTATTAAAATCAAAGGGTCACACAGATTAGTTCCAACTGTTTTGAAACACGATTCATGAGTTCACGTGCATTTGGCACCGAAACCTAGAAAGTCAAATATGTTGCTTCTCAATATGTATTGCTCCGTGATTCCGGCAATTTAGAAATTCGTCTTAACTTAGATACGGGTGCATATGCAAAAAATCTTATGTGTTACACTCACATGACTTTCTCTACTCTTGTAGAAACTATTTTTACAAACGCTTATTCTCCATATGCTTCATGTTAATCGAGATGTTAATCTTATTGCTAATTTTCTTGCAGATGCAAGGGGAATTGGTAGACTTTAAGCGATAGTCAAATATTTTAAGAGCTGGTTGCTATGTGGAGTATTCCATTCTCTTTGCATTACCAGGACAAAAATATGTGTTACACTCACATGACTTTCTCTACTCTTGTACAAACTATTTTTACAAACTCTTATTCTCCATCTATTTCATATTAATGGAGATAAAGCATTTCCAGAAAAGATCTTTTGACATGCAAAGAGAATTACATTTTACACATAGCGACCAGTTCTAAAACTATTTGACTATCGCTTAAGGCCTACTATGTTTCCCTTGTTTTGCAATTCCAAGGGCAATATAGAAAAACAGTAGCCTTTAAACATAAACATATCTCTTAATAACTGGTTGCTGGGTGCAGCACCATTCTCTTTGCCACAGATTAATATTCCTTGCATATCCAAGACAAAAAAAAATCAATAACGAATTCCCATTTGAGAAAATATTGAAAAATTTAAAGGAATAATCTTAAACATATGATATTTTAATCAAAATCGTTAGAGCCATTTTTGAGAAAATTAAAATTTTCGAAAAATGTTCCATGTAAAGGGTAATGTGGCGTGGGGGGATTTTCTTGAAAACCTTCGTGTCGCATCTCTGGAAGATACTGAGCCTATATACAAAGTTTGGTGTTTATCCGACTGTTCGTTTCTGAGTTATGCTGTTCACAGACACACACACAGACAGACACACCACGGACATGTTTCCAAAAATGCTTTTTTTGGATTCAGGAGGTCTCAAAACATATATTTCCGGTGAAATCTCGGTATCGAATTTTTGGGTGGAATACAATACTTCCCCTACTTACTATACGTAGTAGAGAAAGTAATAAAGGATTGAAAAACAATCATTATATTATTGAAATCTGGGCAAAACTTTGAGACTATAGAGAGAATTTGTTACAGGTGCAAAATAATTGGATTTGAGGTAACTGTAATTCAAAATAGGGTTTATAAAAGATTTTAATAAAATGAACAGAATGATGTGCAACAGCCACACGATTTCTCTACCTATTTCGTTTCAATGTGCTTAATAGATAATTCTTGGCTCACTTCATCTCGATCGTGATGACCATCTATAATGAACCGGTCCAATTATGCAAGTATGACCTACACATTCAACGTATCTAAGATAAACAGTCCATCGTAGACAAAACTTCGAAGTATATTACATAAACCTTATATTTCAGATCGAATAACACCAATAATTGCAACAAAATTCTAGGAAAACCAACTTTTTGAACAATTTCTATTCAAATATTTACATCCAGAAATTTAGTAGAAGAATGTCTTGATTTGCTTAGTACCTCTCAAGGACTGCACCTGCGATTTAGTTGTTAGCATGCTAGTCTTAAAATACAGTACCTACAGAGGTCATTCTAGGCTGGGGGAGGAATTTTATGTAACAAAGATTACTAGGACTGTTTCTTTACTTTCGTAAAACCTGGCAATGTGAGAGTATGAGAGCGTTGTGCGATTTAGGGTTTAAAATCCAAAAGTAATGAAAGGTTTATTAAAATCAAACCAATGATTAAAACCAAAAGTAAAATTAGTGAACATAATTTCAAATTAACTAATGTACACAGAGGTTTCATCCGTTTTACATTACCTATTATAAAACTGACAGACCAGCTTCTTGACAATTAATGCAATATTACGTTTGGATACGCTCCATTTCAGCCACTGGCCTGTCCCTGCGAAGGAGGAAGGAGGTTATAATGGAACAAGATATTTCCTTCATTTGTTTTCTTTCTTTTTTAATGTTATATAACAAAAGTTTATGCGTTTGTTTTCTGTTTAACAAGTTATGCCACTTTTTCATTGTTTTTTTTTTCTTTCTGTACTTATGAAATAGTATCACATTGCGTCATTTCTGGCCACCATAGGAAACATCCTGTCTAGGTGGTGTGAGAGTAAACGTGTTTCTGCCTCACATTCAAGAGGTCCCGAATTCAAATTTCGTTTGAGGCGAGTTACATATGGCCTTTTTTCTCTGGGGTTTTCTATCCTCAGAAGTCAATATCGGGTAACTCTAATCTCAATGGACCCTAGGTTCCTTTGAGCATCACATCATTCATTTACTTTTCGATATAACCTGCTCTTTAAAGGATACTAAACTCACATCTGCAAGAAAAAATTGGAAAAGATATATGCTTTCATCCCCGCTTAATTTTGAGAAAGGTTTATTTCTCTAGGTCTGAAGAGAAATAAACACTTAAATAACATTTTATCTATATTCACAACAAACGTCATAATATTGTACAGTTCGTGTTTGCTTTTTTTTCGGTTTCCCTTCTTTTTTCGTTTGTTCTACATGTTTACTGAATATTAAATGAGTTACATATATTGTTTGATGTCTATCTACCATTACCGCAAAAAAAGTCAATTTTAGTATTGAATTTGGAAAATTAGGTTAACAGAAATGAGCAGTTTCTGCTAGCAATTTCAATAAAATATCTATTTAAAACAATCTTCCAGACTTTAAACGTTCTATAAGGTTCATTCATGATTTACCAGCTTGTACCATCTGACCAAGAAACATTTTCACGTTTTCTGACATTTTCATATTTTATAATGGTAGGTTAAGTGATTGTAGCCGGAACTTTGCCGCTAGACAGCAGTCTCATAGAGAAGTTTCCGTTATTGCTTTTATCGGATATAACTTCTTCACGTGTGTGCTGGCACTGATTGGATAGTGTGAGTGCATATTTACCTGTGTCAATTAACAAGCCCTCGACGAGTAATCCAGACACTAACAACTGATACACTGCTCTTCTGAAGCACGTGCAACAGCTGCGTGTGGTCCGCTCTAGTCACGTGGTCTTATCTCTTTCATGATAACGCTTTCATTGGCTCACCCATGAGCCAACGGAAGCGCTGCGATAACACGTGTTTCCCCCTCGCCCTTCGTACAGCACTAAACAAATGGTGCAGCTAATGTCGGTTACATAAATACTAACAAAAAATAAGATACACATAAAGAAAAGCTCAAACAATTAAGACAACGCCAGACACCACATGAACATGCATTTAACTCAGGGAAACATTTTTTCATGTAATTAATATCTATATAAACAGATAATCACACATGAGTAAGCATGCAATACAATTATACCTTCCTTAAGTTACATGTTTAGGATTATTACTTCTGTCTAAAAAAGAAGTGTGCATTTAAAACAATATTGGAGGGAAAATGCTCCAAAAAACACATTTTATACAACCTTCAAACAGGTTGTTATGATGTAAAAAATGACTCTTTAGGGCACTTGTGTAATAAAGGCTGGCTACGAGTATAAGTCATGAAGTAATAATTTTACTGAACGTAGGTATATGCATTCCAAATTCCTCTTAAAGTGCGAAATTCCAAACCAGTCTTTAGCAATGCGCTTTCCATTCCTTCTGATTCACTTTCGGAATGGGATTTATGACAAAGTCCAGACAAATCAACAATCATAACACGTTCTGTTTCCAATCAATCTAGCAGTTAGCTAGCTAACATCCAAATAAATTGTCGCCTGAACACTAGGATTACTACCTTTAGTAGAGCCTGGAAGTGTGAATGAAACTATGAGTGTGTTGTGTGATTCAGATTTAAATGCTTAAGTAATAAAAGAATCCAATGATTAAAATCAAAAGTAAGACAAATCAACATTTGCAAATCTCAAAGCAAAAGCCACCGATGTGAACTTATTTCTCGTGGCGCTGCAGCCCATGAAGGACCTTGATCTGCCAATCCGACTGTCGGCCTCACGCCCACGCAGATATGCGCGGCAGAAGTGGGCCATCATCCAACCGATACGGGAAGGTGATGTGACCAGCATCACCCATTCCCCAGCCAGAATATTGGCCTCCGTGGCCGGATGTGAGCTTATTAGGTAGGTATGTTAAATTCGATTGAAGACTTGTAGCAAATCTTTTATAATTGTTTCCATTAGGTTCGCATAAAATGTTGAATGTAACGCGTACTCACTCGCCCAATTCCAAGTAAGCTTGCTAAGATAAAATGTCCTATTTTATAAAAAGTACATAAGAATTTAGTTATGTTGGACTCTTACATATACGGTGTTCCCTAAACATTGCCCACTTTGTTGAAATAGACAACCCAAATGACAACAGCGATGGTAACATATCTGTACTGTCTTATCCTTACATACTACTTTCTTCTAGTTACTTTATTTAAAAACGTTCTGGTATTGCTAACACTGCCATCGAGGCAAACGTATTTAGTGTACACCATTACGGCCGAGTGCATCATTCCTGGTTTATCAGGTAAAGTGATATTTCTGTTGCACCAAGCTCGGTTTCGGCTTTACCGACGTTTAATCGTAGTAAAATGTTTACCGCTCGCTGGTGAGCGGTATTCGAAGATATATTTAAAAAACGGTACTTAAATATTACATTTGTATCCTCAATATTTTCATCGATTTGCACGCAACGAAGACAAAGCAATAGAACAGAGAGGAGTGTACATATTTGAAGAACTTAACGACGTTTCATTTCGAAGGTCCCGAATGAAAAAGGAAAGAGTAACTGCAATTTTAGATATAACTGACGAACTACTCCACTTCGCTAAAACAAGCAAACATTCAGCACCCCCAGAATGTAATATAGATATCCTATTTTTACTTTCTCTACTACGTATAGTAAGTAGGGGAAGTATTGTATTCCACCCAAAAATTCGATACCGAGATTTCACCGGAAATACATGTTTTGAGACCTCCTGAATCCAAAAAAATCATTTTTGGAAACATGTCCGTGTGTGTCTGTGTGCGTGTCTGTGTGTGTGTCTGTGAACAGCATAACTCAGAAACGAACTGGGATAAACACCAAACTTGGTATTTACGTTCAGTATCTTCCAAGGATGCGTCACGAAGGTTTTCAAGAAAATCCCCCCACCCCAGAGTACCCTTTACATGGAAGATTTTTCGAAAATTTATTTTTCTCAAAAATGGCTCTAACGATTTTGATTAAAATATCACATGTTTAAGATATTTTTATGACAAATAAAATGTATATCTTGAATTTCCTGGGAATGTCTCCAAAAGTATTCTTTATTGTGAACGACTGGTAAACCATAAGAGATAGACAAAACTTTACTACACAACAAATGTAGATCGCATTAAAATGCACAATTTATGTCATATACATTTTTATTTTTGTTGAGTGAACCATTTTCGAGATATTACTTGTCATTCCCTTAAATTTTTCAATACTTATTTTCTAAACGGCAATTTGTTATTCATTTTTTGTCTTAGATATGCAAAGAGTATTAATTTGTGGCAAACAGAATGGTGCTGCACATAGCAAGCAGCTATGAAGAGATATGTATGTGCTTATATTACCCTTGCAAATACAAAACAAGGGGAACATATTAGGCCTTAAGCGATGGTTAAATATTTTTAGAACCGGTCGCTATGTGTAAAATGTATATCTCTTTGCATGTCAAAAGATCGTTTCTGCAAATGTTTATCTCGATTAATATGAAATAGATGGAGAATAAGCGTTTGAAAAATAGTTTTACAAGAGTAGAGAAAGTCATGTGAGTGTAACACATCAGATTTTTAATCTAGTACCATTAAATCCCTTCTTGGGTATGCTTGCTTTTCTAAGCTATTTAAACTGCTAGTAATGTATATGAATACAAGGTAGATAATAGCATTTTATGACTACCTGCATAGGATTTATATAACATTGTATGAAAACTGCCAAGTGCGAACCTCAAAAATGTTCACCGCGGTCCAATAATCTAACTGAAGTGGTGTTAAAATAAATCCTCAGCTGATGAAGGACATGGAACATGACGGGAAGTGTCAATATGTCTGTTTCTCAAATAGGAATCTTGACAACGAACCGTTCTGTACGCCAATTCTGTTTTACTCCATCGCTGTTTCGATTTTTATGCCATCAAAACGGCGAAGCAATTTCTAACCACTAATGATATCAGTCGTATACATTTGCTCACACATGCTGAACTTTATTAATTTCAAATCTTTGAATCACGCACGTTTACACTGTCATTAGAACAATTCTCATATACAGCGGGTACTGAAACCGAGACATCTGGATTTAAATGATAGTATAGTATTCATCTGAGTGTAAAAACAGTCACAATGTTTATTGTAGGTATAAAATACCAGTATAACGAGAAAAAAATATGTTAACCTTTATTCTGTTTGAAAGAATGGCACAGACCCTATGAGAGTGAAGCTGTCGAGCCGGTTGGCGCCCTGGAGGGTGCTGCAGGGAGAGGTCACGAGGTCATCAACACTCACCTCTGCAACCTTGACCTCAGCTAACTGAACTGGGTTAGACTCCCTCTCAATTCGGCTAATTGTCCTCTCACGGGTAGATTTAAAATCCACTCCAATCAGCTGAGGGGTCTGAGACCTCCAGATTCACTCCTCATGTCAATGGAGTCAAAAATATATTGAAGGCATCGCTGCAGTAAACATTTTAATTGTTTTGCTATACCTGGTTTTACATACATGTTGGAGCTTTTACTACTACCTTGTACACAGAAGATAGCATGGAGCATGTCATTGTTTGTGTATATAATTCACAGTAAAACTAGTCGGTCATGGCCTAAAACCCCATTTAAAGTTACATTTTGGACTTCACGAAAAATGCATGCTAACGTTCATATGCAGCGGAACTTCCGGGTGCATAAACAAGATTTACGTATTTTGGTTAAATCTAGTTTATCAACCAGAAGAAAATGAATGTTTCTGTATATCCACTAAAATACTGTACCTTACAAACTGTAACACGTCAAGCATACCCTCATCTTTTAGGATTGCTCAAAAATAAATAAATAAAAACATATGTAAAGAGAGGGAGTGTTGCGTCCCGTCGCATCGGCCAGATGCAAGGATTTGCTGATTATAAGATGTGAAAGCATCAACTGCAAGAAGACGACAAAGAATAACAAAAAGAAGAGAGAACATAGAAGATGAAGAATCCATATTAAACGAGTTCTTTTGTGTGTATTCAAATATATTTTTAATTATTTTGGTTAGTGAAGCTCTTTCCTTCTAAATCACTTTTTAAACAGATTGTTCAGGTATCCTTAATAATTATTAGATATCCAAATTCATCTGACAGTTTAATTTCCTTCCTGATTCAACACCCGAGAAAATTTTAAGGAACTGGGAAATATTGAATGTCCAATTTTGCCAAGTTATATATTTTATAAAAGCAAATTCTAAGAATCTTCGCGATTCAGAATGCTTATATATAGGGTAAGTCCGGGTGAGATGACCATAGTTTTTAAAACTTTGTATTATACGAAGAATTTTAAAAGAAAATTGTCTTTAAGTATTAACTGCATGCCTTGAAAATTAATAATTGTGATAGTAAGTGCTCATATTCACACAAATTTATTTTGAATGAAAAAGTCCCGAATTTTAAAACCCTATGCATTGGTTATCTCTCCGTATGAGTGCGGGTGGGATGGCCACATACTTTTTGTACCCAAAGATCATGTTTAGTGATTTATTAAAGTAACAATAATTATGGAATACATTTTTACATTTTTGTTTATCAATAATAAAAGTCCTGCAGAAAAAGGTTTAGGAAAAACTACACAATAAATATGATTTTAATTGTTCTTTGTTATGGCTTTTCCATAAGGCAAACAAACGTCAGTGAATTAAGTGTGCTTTGTGAAGCCAACGCGAAATTGTATGCCAGAGTGGGAATATCATCTTTTGTTTCTGCATTTTCTTAATACGTCGCACCAACTTCTCTCCATTTTCGCTGCCAAAACAATCACTTGTTCCCATGGGTCCTTTAGAGACATAGGCAGCTTTCACCCTTCGTTCCAGAGTCTTTCTTGGGATACTGAATGTTGGCGCACTGAGGCTCCATTAGCAACAGCTTCAATAGTCTTGTTCAACTCATCGTCTTTCTAAATACCGCGAACACCGTCTGCCTTTCTTTGTATTTTGTCGGCATCTGAAAAGCACAAGAAAGACGTGAAAATATAAAAAGAATTTAAATGATTTAGTTTTCTACACCTGGTTATAAACCATAGTGATAAAAATTAGTAATAATGACGAAACAGTGCATCAGAATTAAAAACAAATAAAATAAAATGGAGAATATGTCCTTAAAAGTACAAAATACAATGGCCAACTCTCCCATTTGTGGAGGCGAGATGGCCATACACCACAACAAAACTAGGAGAACGTTATAATAATGTAAGCGATTACAGTAAAACACCCGATACGCACTTACCGTGTGCAAAAAGTTTCCAACTGCTGTCTTGAAAGGAAGGGTTTTCACTTACTTCATTCAACAGCGGAAAAATAATTGACCATGTGGAAAGTAGCAACAGAAATAAACTGGCGGAAATGCACGTGAACAACAATTGATAGCAACGACTGAAAGCTTGTCGTCAGCCGAATTTCAAAAACATCAAGCCGCAGTTGCGATAATGCCAGCTTTAGTCATCTCTCCCGCGCGCGTGTGTGTGTATGATATATTATATGGTTCATTGGCCGCGTGAAGTATCTAGTTTTAGCCTTTTCAAATACATTTAAAAGCACATTTATTTAAAGATCCCTGTGCCATAGTACTTTTAGTGAAAATTCTAAGCATTTAAGCAATTTTAAGATTATTTTGGGATGCATTCTCCGGTCTAAAAAAGCTTATTGGCGTAGACTGACAAATCAGAAGAGAGCAGAAGATCCACTTCTGTTGGAGTAAAACTTCAATTAAAGTCATTTCTACACATAATACATTAATTAAAAAATATCTGATATGATAGATTTTCTACCCTCAACTTTCTCTACCCTCCATCTTTTGTTAGTAGATATATAAACTTTTCTTACTCAAGCTTATTTTTCTATTACTGCATTTTAATCCAAATAAACATTTTTATAGAAATAGCTACATTACACACTTCGTTATAGATACATGGAGAACATAGATAGTTAAATGTTTAAGAAGTGGATGCTATATGCAGGCCTTAACATTCTATGTTTCCATACAAACGCGAGAAACAACTGAATGTTGAAAAGACTAAGCAAACGACAAAGAAATAAATAATTCGAACCTTTAATAACGGATATCTCAGAATATGCTTAAATATGCCACAAAAAACTTATATCTTTAATACATGGTATTTTAATCATAATCGTTAGACCCATTTTTTAAAAGATAAAAATTTTCTAAATATCTTCCTGTAAAGGGTATCTAGGATGGGGGATTTTCTTGGAAATCTTTGTGTTGCATCTTTGGAAGCTACTGAACTTAAATACCAAGTTTGGTGTTGAGGTATGCTGATCACATACACACAGAGACCTTTTTCTAAAAAGGAATCAGGAGGTCTCAAAACATGTAAAATCTCGGTATCGAATTTTTAGGTGGAATACAATACTTCCCCTACTTACGATACCTGGTAGAGAAAGTACAAAAAATCTGATGTGTTACACTCACATGACTTTCTCTACTCTTGTACAATCTATTTTTACAAACGCCTATTCTCCATATGCTTCATGTTAATCGAGATATCGAGATGTCAATCTTATTGATAATATTCATGTAGATGCAAGGGGAATATGCTAGATTTTAAGCGATAGTCAAATATTTTAACGCTGGTTGCTATGTGGCGCATTCCATTCTCTTTGTATGTCAGGACATAAAAAAATGAATAACGAATTTGAGAAAAAGCATAAGTATTGGAACATTTAAGGGAATAACAAGCAATATCTCGAAAATGGTTCACTCAACAAAAGAAATGTATATGACATAAGTTGTGTATTTTAACGAGATCTACATTGTTTGTATAGTAAAATTCTGTCTATCTCTTACGGTTTACCAGTTATGCAAAAGTCGTTCACAATGAAGAATACTTTTGGTGACATTCCCAGAAAATTCGAGATATACATTTCATTTCTCATGACATTATCTTAAACATATGATATTTTCATCAAGATCGTTAGAGCCATTTTTGAGAGAATTAAAATTTTCGAAAAATATTCCATGTAAAGGGTAGTCTGGGGTGGGGGGGATTTTCTTGAAAACCTTCGTGTTGCATCTCTGAAAGATCTGAACCTAAATACCAAGTTTGGTGTTTATCCGACTGTTCGTTTTTGAGTTATGCTGTTCACAGACACACACACACACACAGACACACACACACACACAGACACACACACACACAGACACACACACGGACATGTTTCCAAAAATGCTTTTTACTTTCTCTACTACGTATAGTAAGTAGGGGAAGTATTGCATTCCACCCAAAAATTCGATACCGAGATTTCACCGGAAATACATGTTTTGAGACTCCCTGAATCCAAAAAAAGCATTTTTGGAAACATGTCCGTGTGTGTGTCTGTCTGTGTGTCTGTGTGTCTGTCTGTGTGTCTGTGAACAGCATAACTCAAAAACGAAGAGTCGGATAAACGCCAAACTTGGTATTTAGGTTCAGTATCTTTCAGAGATGCGACACGAAGGTCTTCAAGAAAAATCCCCCCACCCCAGACTACCCTTTACATGGAACATTTTTCGAAAATTTTGATTTTCTCAAAAACGGCTCTAACGATTTTGATTAAAATATCATATGTTTAAGATATTGTCATGACAAATAAAATGTATATCTCGAATTTTCTGGGAATGTCTCCAAAAGTATTCTTCATTGTGAACGACTTTTGCATAACTGGTAAACCATAAGAGATAGACAAAATTTTACTACACGAAAAATGTAGATCGCGTTAAAATACACAATTTATGTCATATACATTTCTTTTGTTGATTGAACCGTTTGCGAGATATTACTTGTTATTCCCTTAAATTTTCCAATACTTATACTTTTTCTCAAATTCGTTATTCATTTTTTTTATGTCCTGGACATGCAAAGAGAATGGAATGCGCCACATAGCAACCAGCGTTAAAATATTTGACTATCGCTTAAAACCTACCATATTCCCCTTGCATCTACAAGAAAATTACCAATAGGTTTGACATCTCGATATCTCCATTAACATGAAGCATATGGAGAATAAACGTTTGTAAAAATAGTTTGTACAAGAGTAGAGAAAGTCATGTGAGTGTAACACATCAGATTTTTTGGGATTCAGGAGGTATCAAAACATGTATTTCCGGTGAAATCTCGGTATCGAATTTTTGGGTGGAATACAATACTTCCCCTACTTACTATACGTAGTAGAGAAAGTAATATATCCCGATGCGATACACTCACATTATCTTCTCTACGCTCTATCCTTTATTAATGGGTATACAAATTATTCTTACAGAGGCTTATTTTTCTATGACTACCTTTTAATCCAAATACAACTTTACAGAAATAGCTACATTGCACATTTTGTTATAGATACAAAGGGAACAGTTATAGTCATATGTTTAAGAGCTGGCCATACCGTTTCGCTGCAATCGCGAGAAGCAACTGGATGTGGAAAGGACTTGAAGAGAATGGTCAAGAAATGAACAACCCGTTACTTTAATAACGATATCTCAGAAACGGTTATTACACTCAAAAAACGTATCTGAAATAAATCTAAAAAGAGATCTAGAAAGAATTAGAGAAAATCAAAACAACTGGAACCAACATGTGGAGAGCACGGATGATAGTCGTTATACGAAGTTGGTTTTAAGATATACCACACCAACAGGCCAAAGAAACATCGGCAGACCTACAAGAAGATGGATGGAACAGTTTAAATGATGAGACCGGAACAAGCCAAAGAGCTTAAACCATGAACGATGATGAAACAGACCTACATTTTTGTGTAGTAAGTGTTTGTCTGTCGCTTAACCTTTACCGGTTATACAAGATTATAGAAAATTCCTTCCGAGGACTTCATAGACTACTCCCCGAAAATTAAAAATATACTTTTTATTTTCCATGTAAATATCTTTCATATGTGACATTTTAATCAAAGTTGTTAGAGCCAAGTATTAAAAAATCATTTTGTTAAAGTCTTCGTGTCCCATCGTTTGAAGATATTGAACCTATTGGTATTTCTCGGAATTTTTGTTTTTGAGTTATGCTGTTCACAGACAAACACGCGGACATGTTTCCAAAAATGCTTTATTTGAATTCAAGGAGCCTCAAACGTCCCAATGAAATCTCGATATCGAATTTTTGAGTGGAATGCAATACTTCCCCTATTTACCTACTATACGTAGTAGAGAAAGTAAAAAAATAATCATGTGATGCCTAGATTCACATGACTTTCTCTACCCTCTATCATTTATTGTGGGTATACAAACTATTCTTACCAAAGCTTATTTTTCTATCTACTACATTTTAATCCAAATAAACCTTTGCAGAAATAGCTATATTACACATTTCGTTATAGATACAAAGGGAACAGCGATAATCAAGTGTTTAACAACTGGACGCTATATGCTGGCCTTAAAATTCCAAAATACTGTTTCCTTGTAATCGTGAGAAACAATAGAATGCTGAAAGGACTTTAAAGAATAACCAAGTAATGAACAATTTGAACCTCTAATAACGGCCACACACAAAAAAAACCTTGATTTAAGTAAATTGTGTGTTTTAAACAGATCTACAATTTTAGTGTAGTACGTTCTTCGTCTTACGCTTACCGTTTAGCAGTTGTAAAAGATTATACAAAATTCCTTCGAACTGAAATGGACCTCACAGGATATTCCCAGAAAATTCAAGATATACGTTTTATTTGTGACGTAAATATCTGTAATGTAATGTATTTTAATCAAAATCGTTAGAGTAATTTTTTAGAAAATCAAAAGTTTTGAAAAATGTTCATGTAAAGGGTAGTTTGGGGTGGGAGGAGTTTCTTGAAAAGCCTTGTGTCGCATCCTTGGAAGGTACCAACCTAAACACCAAGTTCGGTATTTATCCGACTTTTCGTTTTGGAGTTATGCTGTTCAGTCACAGACAGACAGTCCCACACACACGGACCTTTTTCTAAAAATGCTTCTTAGGATTAAGGGGCCTCAAAACATGTATTTCCGGTGAAGTCTCGGTATCGAATTTTTGGGTGGAATGTAATACTTCCCCTACTTACTATACGTAGTGGAGAAAGTCAAAAGAAGTAATACTGTACTCTCCTTATAATAATTTCTTACGGACATTTCGATAAAGTTAACTATTGATGGATTTCAGAATTTGGAGCAATTTATATAGTTTAGGCGTAAATTTCAACTGATTGAAAACGGAAAATGGCAATACCACTTGCAGCTCAAATCTTCAATGACATAAAATGGAATCTTTAATGCGCAGTAAAACCACTTTGGATAAATAATTTTTGAGAAGAAAAGTTCTTTTAGTTTTTCACACTTTTACTTCCTTGACCACGTATCTAATAGATAGAAGAAGTATTGCATTCCCCCCCAAAATTACAGGTCAAGGGTTTTGAGGCCTCATAAATGAAAAAAGCATTGTTAGGAAAACGTCCGACGGCTGGTATGTGAGTGTGTGTGTGTGTGTGTGTGTGTGTGTGTGTGTGTGTGTCAGAGAGAGAATAGCATATATATCCCAAAACCGAAAAGAATAGATACAAAACTTGAAGTTCAGTATGAAGATGTAAAGTATATTATAGATTCAGTGTAAGATGCAACACGAACAGAAAAATCCCCTCATCCCAAACCTACATGGAAACATTTTCAATATTTTTTTTATTTTCTCAACTAACGATTTTGTTTAAGATGCATATATCGAACTTATTTGCACGTTTTGTTAGTGTTAAACGCCCCTTCTTACTGCGTGCGACACCATAGGCGGGACACTGATGATATGAAATGAAAATTTGGGAAGGAAGCTTTCCAGGACTAAGTTTAGACTACCTCCCCGGCATTTGCCAGTTATGAGGACAGAAAACCTTGGGGAAAAACAAATCTCATTCAGGGAGGCCCTTCGTGATTTGAACCGCGGACCTCCCATTACATGACAAATGAAATGCATAGCTTGATCTCTTTAAAACACAGAATTTGTTTCGAATAACTCTTTTGTGCTATCAATCATTTCCGAGATATCCATTGATGTTAGATTGATTTTTTCAGTAGTAAGTGCTCTATAATTGAAAAATTGCTGGAATTTCAATGCAAGCACTTCCAGGCATTCGCCGGTTATGAGGACTGAAGAAAATCTGGTAGCAACGTTTCTGGCGGAATTTAAGCAACAGACCTCCCATTCACGAGTCGGTGCCTTTACGACCTCGCCTCCGTATCGGTAAGGCTAACATACAGCAACCTTTTTTTAAACGTTTGACTATCGCTTCGTTTCCTGTATCGCTTTTGTACCTACAATGAAACGTGTAAATGTTTTAACTCGACTAACATGAAACAGTCAGAAAAATAAGCTTCTGTACGAATAGTTTGTTCAAGCTATATAAAAATAAGCGATATTGTAAAGAAAGTCATATGAATTTGGCACAGAATGGAATTTCAAGGCCATGCGTTGCATTCCGGCTCTAAACATTTCACTATTGCTACCTCGTTTATCACCACAGCGAAATGCAAACATTTGTCTCAACTTGAAGTAGACAGAAGAATATACTTTTACAAAGCTAGTATATTGCATCAGACAAAAATAAAGGAAGGGGATACAGAAAGTCATGTGAACGCTTTGAGTTTACGCAACTTTATTACTCATCAGCAATGATTTTCACAGGCTTCACCGTCTGATTTAATTTTTAGGTTTAGATATTTAGTTCTGGTTTTCGTTAAACATTCTCTCTCTCTCTCTCTCTCTCTCTCTCTCTCCCTCACATACGTTCATACTTGCAGATTCTAGGGCGAATAGGAAATAATCCTGACTAACGAAAGATTCACAAGTTCCAGCCGTCAATCGAATCTTCACGCCTTTGGAGTTGTAGTCTAGCTTGTTAACCATTATACCAATAGGTAGTCGGTAATATTTTGTTTACGGTTCATCCATCGTTACAGCCAGAAGTATGCATATTTCCTTGGATCACTATATATCCAGATAAGTGAATCACTTCTTTATGCCCATAAGTTTCTGCTTGCATTTTACAACTCTGCAATAATATAAATTATTGTTCCAAATGGTGTAACGATCTGAAACTCTTTCAGTAGACTGTTTTATGAGCAAAAGCTATTAATTAAAACCATTTTGTTTGCTTAAAATGCAAACAGCAACTGCGTTAATGTTGAGAAAACACATTTAGTGTTTTTGCAGAACTACACATCTGCGAGTCATAGCGCAGACTCTTGAAACAAATCGGAACAACTAAAAATTGTTCGTAATCCTGAATTAAAGGGTAAAATTGCAATGTTCTTTTTTAAAGGCAATGCGTCAGCAACTTCAGGTTAGAGGCATAGCCAGGGGGTTTGGAGCCCCCTTGCTAAAAAAATGTAAAAACTAATACAAAAATACCTCCGTTAAAATATAATAACACATTTCTAGGTTGGCGGTAACGAGATGCTTCCTAATCGTATCACTGGTCTTGGACAGTATCACCAAAGCTGACAGCAACAGAAATTGTGCTTTAGGTGGCGCTGGTTTAACCATGTTAAGATATCAGAGATTTCGTTCCGGTGCTTAATTTGAGTGGTTTCCAAATTATTGCAATATCTCCCAGTTTAGGACATAACTAGGAACCCTATTTTGTTGTGAAATAAAATGGCCTGCAGCGGTAATATGAAAGACCTCACAGTGGTCATTAATTCTCATGTCACAACACATTGCTGCTTCGAATACACAAAACATCCAACAACGTCCTAATTTAAATTCTAACTGCTGTACCGGAGTGTGAATATAAAATGATTCAAGTGTTTCGAATCATACTTAATTCGTATTTATCATCTGAATTAATACAAGTTGTTTATAAAATGGACCCTTGTACATACCCCACTTCCCTTAATAATTTTCTGATTACGCTACTGCTCCAGGCAAACATTTCCACATTTATACGATGCTATGTTTCGGAATTTTGCTAAAGCTGGGAATGCAGAGAATTCTTGGCACTCGGAAGCAACAAGTTTCAGCAAACCTTCTCTCAGAATTCTGCAGAAGGGAGGTTTGCAAGGTTCTGCTTTTTCAGAAACCAGCAACGCAGGAAACGTCATAGACTTCATGAAATCCACCAATCTTATATACACATCCAAAGAAGAAAAAGCAAAGCTGTTATCACCGCAGATGTAAACTCCAATAGTCAAGGAGAAAACACCATTGTGAAATAATTCACTGTAAATATTTCATCAGCATTTGTTAAGTATCTCGTATATTTCACCTTACAACCAAATTGTAATTAACAAAATATTCTACTGTTAAGTGTGTTTCTGTGAATTGAAAACAAACATTATTGTCAAATATATTCATGTACCTAATTCATGCCGGTCGCAATAAGACCTCTGTAGTCAAGTGACTTAAAATAAAACATAACGAAAAAAAGTTTAAGCAACGTCGCACTTGTTAAGCGCTCCCCACCACCCTACTCCACATCTTTCTCCTCTTTCTTGCTTGCGTTTCACAATCTCATAATCTGACTGGAATGTGTAAGGAAATTTTTCTAGAAATTTAGACGGATGAATGGTTTCCCAGATGATAGTCAGGAAATTTGGGATTTGGTATTCCACCTTTCGAAGGCAGACTGCAAATCATACGATGTGCGTTCCGAAAATAAGCTTGGTCACTTTAATTCACAAGAAAGCTGTGTGAAGACACATAGTCATAAAAAAGCCAAACCTTTGGCTATTTTTTCCACATACTCTCATTGACATTGATATATATATATATATATATATATATATATATATATATATATATATATATATATATATAAAACTACATTGAAGCGCAACTTCTGTTGGGATAAAGTGGTAATGAATGTTCTAAGACGTCTCCATTTTACAAAGACCTTTGCAGTGCCTAATATTTGTGTCTATTGACGAAACGAGTGATGAAGTGGGTCGCTCCGTTGCAAATGTGATTGTTGATACGTTAGAGGAAAATATTTCTCCTCGCAATGGAAATCCTGGAGAGAGTGAATCACCAAACTATTTGCCAGCTGTTTGATAAAAGCCTCTTTCTCTTGTGCCACAGGAAATAAAACATGACAATGTTCTGCTTTTTCTCGCCGATGCAGCACCAATACATGGTAGAGACAGGAAAGGCAATTAAAGTGTTTTATTCAAAGTTGGTTCATGTAACCTGTCTCGCGCATCAAGTGAGCGAAAGTTTTCCAGATGTTGACAAACTTGTGTTCAGTGTTCTTAAAATCCCCATCTACAGAGCGACATTTTCGCGACAATACTTCTATCTCCGGAACTGTGCTGACACGGTGGGGTACTTTGGTTAAGTGCTTGCATGTAGTAAGTACTTGTACTCATTTCGATGTGATTAAATCTGTGATTGATAGCTTGGTTAGAGAAGATGCTGCTTCCATTGCCATGTCGCAAGATCTAATGGCTAAATAAACCTCAGCTAAGGGCAGCCTGACGTGCATTAATAACAATTTTGCTTATTTAGTGACAGCCTTAAACTACCTTGAAAAACGTAATGAAACCATTCATTCAGTGCTCTCAAAGGGGTAATGTACAGCGATAGTTGAAACAATGTGAAGGCGAAGCTGCAAAAGCCGTCAATCAGAAAATGAAACTAGTGCTTGAAAAAACCGGGGATATGAAACCATTGGCAAGATAAGTGAAATACTGAAAGGACAAAATTGTGATGTGAGTGTTTTTGAAGAGGAATTTTCTCCACGAGATCTCACTTGCTTCAAATATGCAGCATTGATTTCTGTTGATGTGGAGAGAAGTTTCGCAACGTGCTGTCAGAAAACCGAATGCTTTACACCTAAGAGCCTGGAGATGACTATTGTGTTATACTGCAATGTCAACTGAGGTTAGGTTTCCGAAATTCCAATTTCTGTAACCTTGTATTGTTAGGCCAAATATGATTTTAGTTCTACTTATTTCAATTTCTTTTTCCGGGATCTCCATTGCGAGTTCGATGAATTCAGAAGAGACATTTGTATCGTGCACTTTTTTCAGTCTGTATATAGTTTTGTATTTTTGAAACATTATAGTCATTAAATATATAATTAAACTGATATTATGAATTGATTTAGATCGTCTTTCATTAAGGTTTTATTTTTGTATTTTATTTTATTTTATTTATTTAATTTTTTACACTCTATATAATTTTGTTGTTTTGAAGCATTATATTCACTAAATATATAATTGAAACTACAATTATGAAATAATTTGGATAATCTCTGCACATCCTTCTTTCCTGTTTTAAGTCCTTTTTAGGTTACTTTTAGGTCTATTTAAAGACATTTTTAGGCAATTTATAGGTCCTCAACTTCCGAGCCCTAAATATAACTAAAACAATATAATTTATAGTATGTCTGAGTTTTCTGATGTTTTTACTTGAGTTGTGGATCTAGAGGCTTAGTTTACCTTAGTTATTTGCGGCTCATTGTTAAGACGGAATTATTAATTAACAAATACATATTAAAGTGCTGGACTAGACTCAGACAGAACCGCCTGCTGTTCCCATTCCGGAGGTCCTGGGTTAAAATACTATGTTCCAGTTAATCTAATTGCGGTTTTTCCAACCCTTAGTTTCATCCACAGAATAAAATTAATAGTAAACAATAAGATGGTACTCAAAGGCAGCTACATAACTAAGGTCATCTGAATGGCACTATACTATAAGTACAGCCACAGAATAACAGTCCATAGTTCAATGATCACTAAGTCCACATTCCGTTTAAATAAACAACAATACTAGAATAATACACTGGACTACAATGCAACTATGGCTGACTATCAGAAAAACAAATTTCAAGGTGAGGTTCAGCGTTTAGAACACGGTGACTCGCAGTATCAAAACCGTTGCGATGGCGGCTCACAGTTGAAGCTACATTAAAAGGAATTCTCTGTGCACCTTTAATATAATGAAATTCTCTTAATACAATTAAATTATTAGATCTGTGTTTTTCAAAGGGAAACAGAAAAATTAATGGAATAGTCCACTACTAGCCGAATATGTACTAAAATTACTAGAGCATTAGGCCAGGAACATGTTGAGCAGCATGTTCACCCAAATACAGAGGGTTCTCCTACGCGTTCACTCGCTTGTTCATCACCACAGGATGCACGTTTCACTAACGTAACACAAATCGCAAATTTTTGGTGGCTTGATCCCAGACCTGAGCAAAGTTAATGCATTTTGTGGTTTAGTTTTGTAGTTATCCGATGATAAATGCTGATTCCAATGAAGCAAAAGACATCTAGCTGAACAAGATTGCATATCTTAGGAACACTGAAACTCCTTCGACTTGCTTTTTCGCCGACGGAACTCCAAGGTTTTCACAACCCTTTCAACCCCGAGAGGCTAGAATTTTAGTAATATGTTTCAATATAAAAAATCCACACACGATTAATGCTTACGCTTTATACAGCAATCTACTTGTCCTTTTTAACGCCTCCATTTTATTTATTTTAACTCTTTTCCGAAACTTTATATTGTCTCTTCCAAGTACTTGCAGTAAACGAGGAAGTGTTGTATTCCCCCCTAAAATTCCATGCCAATATTTCACCGGAAGTGCAATTTTGAGGCCTCTGAACACAAAAAAAGCATGTTTAGAAAAAGGCCCGTGTGTCTGTGAACAGCATAACTCAAAAAGAAATATCGGTTAAGTACGAAATTTTGTATTTCAGTTTAGGACCTACCAAGGATGCCACAAGAAAATCTCCCACTCCAAACTACCCTTTACATCGAAATGTAATCACAATGTGTTTTTTATTTTCTCAAAAATGGCTCTAACGATTTTGATTAATATGCCATATACTTAAGCTATTTTCATGACAATATGTATATCTTGAATTTTCACTACCAAGTTCTCTTTATTCTAAATTACTTTTGGATAATTGGTAAACCATAAGAGGTAGACAGAATCTTACTGCACAAAAAATGTAGATCTCGTTACATCAAATACAAATGTGCCGTTAACCTTTTCCCAGATGTTCTTTGATAATGGTTTGAATTCTGAAATATTTTATACTTTTCTCAACCACAAATCATTATTCTTCCTTTTCTTTCTTTCTTTTTCAAAGTCATCAAACAACGACGTCTTCGAAAAGATTTGACTATCGCTTTAGCTTACTGTATTCTTCTTATACTCACAACGAAATGTGCAATGAAGATTTATCTGTATTAACAAGAAGTAGCTAGGAGACTAAGCGGAATGATTAGAGAAAGTTATGTGAAGTAAACACATCGGATCACTCGCCAGTGAGAGAAGAATGCCTAAATCTGTACGAGAAATGCTTCTTAAACGGCAAAAGCATAAACAGAGTCCATTCAGAGTGATTCTCGCCTTCATACAGACGGACGTATGGGCAGTTTTATAACGGTTGGTTTGCGAGACAAAAATGCTCTGTGCGTATGCTTATATCGTAAATATATTCTCTTAAATAAAGAAATGTTTTACACTAAGTGCATGTAGATGTGAGGAAGAGGGCCCATCAAGTCGAAAGTACTGACAGTTGGCCAGACAAGCACAGTTCTCATCCCCTTTCTGTAATTACCGCCGATGGTCAGTGAGTCACGGTTTACTGCCCGCATGCTGCCAATCTTTGCATGTGGCATTAACAGCAGCTCTTACACAAACACAGATCAAAACCAGAGCACTCAAGCGACCAACTTTTGGAGTGTGGCACTTGCTTCTTCAGAACTAAAGCGCGGAATGATTCATACATGATGATATCATAACATCATGATGTTTGCAGACTCTCTGAACTACATTTTCTTGGAGATTAAAGATATAGTTAGGTCAATAGTTCACAACCTGAGAATACATTATTTCCTGCTGAGAAGCGTCGCTTGTCAGAGTGCTTAGTTCTAGTTAATAAGTTTCCATTTGATTTGAGAGGATATGAAATTTAAACTGCAGAGTGCATCTGAAAATTAACAAGATAAACTCTAAGTTACGCTACGTATGTATGTCATATATCTACGATAAACCTTTAAGTATCTGAATTAGGTACAGGAAAATAAATGCGGCGAAAAATACGACGATTTATGTTAATCGAGATAAACCTTTGCAGAAATAGATTCAGTACATATTACGCTTTTTAAAGAAATCTACAGGTTCTGTGTAGTAAGCTCTTTATTAATTTTTCATTGTCCGTTATGGTTTACCCATTATACAAACTTATACAAAATTCCTTCAAACAAAGAGCATTTCGCAGGCTATTCTCAGAAAAAAAACCAAATCTGCCTTCATTGTCATATAAATAACTTAAGTATATAACATTTTAATTAAAATCATTAGTGCAGTTTTGAGCAAACAAAAAATATGAAAAACATTTTCCGTGTATAACGAAGTTTGGAATGCAGGGATTTTCTTGTAAATCTCCGTGTCGCATCTTTGGAAGTTACTTACGCTAAATACCAAGCTTGGTATTTATCTGACCTTTCGTTTTTGAGTTATGCTGTTCACACATATATACACGGACTTTTTTAAAAACATACTTTGGGGGAGGGGGTTCAGGGAGCATTAAAACTTATATTTCCGGTGAAATCTTTGTATGGAACTTTTGGGTGGAATACAATATTTCCTCTACTTATGCAAGTATGTAATAGAGAAAGTAACAAGTACTCGACTGCTACACAACCCGGGTGGGTACGTGTAGGCTATGTAGCATTTCCGGAACTTGTTCAGACTCGGGAGAGGTTACCTACGGAAGTCGGACGCTCACATCCTTGTGCATGAATAGGGATCAGAGGAGTTTTTTATCCGTCATTAGCCAGGACTGCATGAAATTACAATTATAAGGAATAAAGCGGAGGATTCCTCTATACCATTGTATACTAATTTCATAAAGAACGAGTGGAGGTAAATTAACTTAATTAATTCGTCATCCAATTTAAGAAGCTAACCATGCAACGTAAGTCGGGTAAGTCAGCTAATATCATATATTTAAGCTATTTACATGTAAAATAAAACAACTTCAATTTTTCTGACACTAGCCTGAGAATTCCGTTTCATTCGAAAGGAAATTTGTATAATTTTGTAATAACAAGAGATACACAAAAACTTACTGTCCAAAAATGTACATGATTTAAACACACAAAATTTAATTCAAATAACTGATTTTATGGCATCACCTTTTCCGAGATAAGTGTTCGTATTGGTTTGAATTTTTTAATACTTTGTGATTTTTATAAAGTGTTCTGCTGTTTCTCGCGATGTCATGAAAAGAATATAGAATTTTAAGGTCAGCATATAGCGAGTCGGTTCCTGATTCAGTTTCCTTTTATACTTGCAACGAAATGCGTGATGAAACTATTTTTGCAAAGGTTTTCCTCCATTGACACGGAGTAGGTGGACAAGCAAGCTTACGTAGGAGAAGTTTGTAGGAGCTACATCAAAATGAGCAATGGTGAGTGCAGAAAATCATGTGAATATAACATTGAAGATTTTTACTGTCTACCACGTACCTAGAATGCCGAGGTATTATTCCATTCCATTCAAAAACTGCATGTCGAGATTTTACTGGAAATAGATTTTCACGCCCTTCCCTACTATGCACTTAATAGGTTTAGGAAATAGAATCTATTGTATTCAACGCAAAAATTCGATATGCAAATTTCGCCAGAAATCATCTTTCGAGGCCACGTGAATCTAAAAAAGCAACTTTAGAAAAAGGTCTTATTTGTGTTTGTTTTTTGTTTATTTGGTTTTTTTTCAGTGTCCCACGCCCATTCTTACTACGGCAACACAGGTCGTGGACACTAATGATTCACGGAATGAAATTATATTTAGGAGAGGAATTTTGGGAAGGAAAACCTTCCAGGCCTCAGCTTAGGGTAACACCCCGGCATCTGCCAGTTATACGGACTGAAGTAATCCTTAAAAAAACAAAAAACTGTCTGGGAGAACGGTCCCTGCGGGATTTGAACAGTGGACCTCCCGAATGCGAGTACAACACGTTACCGTGGAGCCATCTCGCTCGGTGTGAGTGTGAACAGCACAACTGAAAAACGAAATGTTTGCTAATTCCCAAATTTGGTATTAAAGTTCAGTGGTAACTTCCCATGATGCAACACGAAGTTTTCCATTAAAATCCCCAACCTCAAACTGCCCTTTACCTGGAACATTTTTCGTTATTCTTTAATTTCTCAAAAATGCTATAACAATTCTGATTAATATACCATATATTTAAGGTATTTACATGACAAATAAAACATGTATCTGGAATTATTTGGAATAGCACGTAAACTTTACTTCACGCGGAAAGAATTTTGTATAATTTTGTATAACTGGCAAACCATAAGAAATAGATGATTAGTGATTCCATGTAAAGGCTGCTTAGGTTTACCGACACCAGAATGTGCGATATATATTTATAGCTGATATTTCATATGCATTCAAGTGTAATCATTTGTTTTCTTCTTTATGGCAATGTGTAAAAGATGCACATCATCTGTGTCATTTCGCCATACATTAATGTGCTAAAATACATTTATTTTATGTAATATAATTGCAAAACACAAATTACGTATCAACGTAGATCTCACTAGTAACAGTAAGCTGGAACCAAACAGCCGTAATCCTAAACTGAAACGAAAACGAAAATAATCTATGAGAAAGATAAGTCGTGAACCATGAAAATGATGGCACTAAGGCCATTACAGATCTATTCCGTATAAGGTAACAAGTTCCAAAAGCAACTTACTGAAATATTGTCTGTTTATCTCGCAAATCTACTATGATTTATAACATGATTAGCCTTGTGTCTCCATCTCAATGCATCGATGCTGAGCTTCGCTTCAAAGGAAATAATGCTGAGCTGCTTTAGGGAGTTCAAATAACAATTCATTAGATGAAATACAATACGAAGAAAATGTTTAATGTTATCACGCCCTCGTTATCTGCAACATTAGTTATATTCAATTATTCATGAATTTACTGAACAAAACATTATTATAATCAAGATAACCCTACAGAGTTACAGAAGTAGTGACATTTAGAAAACCAGTAACATGAGTACTTTCTTTAAGCGAATACTGTATAGGAGTACTTACTTAGTCGGCTCTACCCTCCTCCCCCCAGGACTTACAACCGCGCCTAGGGTCAGAGACCTGTAGAGGAGCAGACGAGAACCCGGCCCGTAGCCAGGTGTCAGAGTGTGGAAGAAGATGACATGAAATGAAGGCGAATCGAATGAATGTATAAGAGTAATGATTAGAAAATTGATATCAAAGTTTTGTGGTAGGTACATTACTCTTTGGACTATGTATACGTGTACTACCTAATGATGAAGGCGTTTTCACTTTCTCTACTACGTATAGTAAGTAGGGGAAGTATTGTATTCCACTCAAAACTTCGATACCGAAATTTCACCGGAAATATATGTTTTGAGGTGCACTGAATCAAAAAAATCTGATGTGTTACACTCACATGACTTTCTCTACTCTTGTACAAACTATTTTTACAAATGCTTATTCTCCATATGCTTCATGTTAATCGAGATATCGAGATGTCAATCTTATTGATAATTTTCTTGTAGATGCAAGGGGAATATGGTAGGTTTTAAGCGATAGTCAAATCTTTTAACGCTGGTTGCTATGTGGAGTATTCCATTCTCTTTGCATGTCTAGGACATAAAAAAAATGAATAACGAATTTGAGAAAAAGTATAAGTATTGGAAAATTTAAGGGAATAACAAACAATATCTCGCAAACGGTTCACTCAACAAAAGAAATGTATATGACATAAATTGTGTATTTTAACGCGATCTACATTTTTCGTGTAGTAAAATTTTGTCTATCTCTTATGGTTTACCAGTTATGAAAAAGTCGTTCATAATGAAGAATACTTTTGGAAACATTCCCAGAAAATTCGAGATATACATTTTATTTGTCATGACAATATCTTAAACATATGATATTTTAATCAAAATCGTTAGAGCCGTTTTTGAGAAAATTAAAATTTTCGAAAAATGTTCCATGTAAAGGGTA
The DNA here is from genome assembly GCA_030765065.1 of Deroplatys truncata. Lineage (NCBI taxonomy): Eukaryota > Metazoa > Arthropoda > Insecta > Mantodea > Mantidae > Deroplatys > Deroplatys truncata. The sequence continues at coordinate 242,638,987 of CM060978.1, read as the reverse complement.
GTCTGGGGTGGGGGGATTTTCTTGAAAACCTTCGTGTCGCATCTCTGAAAGATACTAAACATAAATACCAAGTTTGGTGTTTATCCGACTCTTCGTTTTTGAGTTATGCTGTTCACAGACACACAGACACACGGACACACACACACAGACAGACACACACATGGACATGTTTCCAAAAATGCTTTTTTTGGATTCAGTGAGTCTCAAAACATGTATTTCCGGTGAAATCTCATTATCGAAATTTTGGGTGGAATATAATACTTCCCCTACTTACTATACGTAGTAGAGAAAGTAAAAAGGATTTTTGGAAACAGGTCCGTGTGTGTGTCTGTTAACAGCATAATTCAGAAACAAACAGTCGGATAAACACCAAACTTGGTATTTAGGTTCAGTATCTTCCAGAGATGCGAAGCGAAGGTTTTCAAGAAAATCCCCCACCGCAGATTACTCTTTACATGGAACATTTTTCGAAAAATTTAATTTTCTCAAAAATGGCTCTAACGATTTCGATTAAAATATAATATATTTAAGATATGACTTTCATGACAAATAAAATGTATATCTTAAATTTTCTGGGAATGTCTCCAAAAGTATTCTTCACTGTAAACTACTTTTGCATAACTGGTAAAGCATAAGAGATAGACAAAATTTTACTACACAAAAAATGTAGATCGCGTTAAAATACACAATTTATGTCGTATACATTTTTGTTGTTGTTGTTGTTGAGTGAACCATTTTCGAGATATTGCTTGTTATTTCCTTAAATGTTCCAATACTTATACTTTTTTTCAAATGGGAATTCGTTATTCATTTTTTTTTGCCCTGGTAATGCAAAGAGAATGGAATACTCCACATAGCAACCAGCTCTTAAAGTATTTGACTATCGCTTAAAACCTACCATATTCCCCTTGCATCTACAAGAAAATTAGTAATAAGATTGACATCTCGATATCTCGATTAACATGAAACATATGGAAAATGAGCGTTTGTAAAAATGGTTTATACAAGAGTGAGTGTAACACATCAGATTTTCTTTTTATATCTCTCCTGAAATGCTAGTATCACGGAATTGTAAGTTATGAACAGAAGAGAAAAGTTTCTTATTTGTGTGTTAGCACAATTTTACATTCTTATTCATTAATAATTCACAAGAGTGTGTCGATTACAATGAACTAGTATTAACTGAGTTCTCAAACTTATTCTGCAAGTGCATAAAGCTGTAGCTTAGCATCTTAAATCATAGAGGATGCTGTGCCGTAGTTCTCGAGACTTCCGTTGTATGCGTTAAACTACACTTCCTTTGCCAGCATGAAATACGTTTTTTACATACTACAGTTTTCGCCCTTCGCCTTTCAGATACTGTATGCACATAACACTTGCTATTTTAGCAAGGCTGTCGAAGGTACCGAGATATTATTGACATTTAAATCGTAGAAACCTTAAACAAATAACTTTACTTAGACATCTAAAACTCCCTCAAGTACTGAAACAAAAATTAATGAAAATATGTGAAGGAACATTGTATCCAAAACGATCACTACTCTGAATGTCTGAATATACCACGTGTCAATAATGATAATGAAAAAACATTTACCGTTGTCTTCGAAGAAACACAAGTTTAAACCTTCTTCCTACTTAGCATCAGATCAAAATTTTCATTTTTAATAAAAAAAGCAAAAGTACCTACTTAATCTTTGGGAATTACTGCCTGATTAGCTGTGAAAACTAATCCGAACCTTCAGAGAGATAACGCTCTCAGTTTGGTAATCCTCGGCAGAAGTTTTCAAAGGATAAGCGATATTAATTTTGATTTTTCGACTACAGCTGTGAAGAATCTGTAAGAAAGAGACGACACACACTAATGACAAAGGTGTTTTATTTGTATCAAGAAATTTATCTTTTTTCTCTTCCTTTCATGTTTGTTATTCAAATTGTACTTGAAGTGATTAGAAATGCACCATTAGAGATACAATCTCAATGAAATGCGGTCATTTCTATTTGATTACATTTTCCTAAACATTAGTAAAAATGTTGTTACTAGTTTATGTGATTGCTTAGAATGTAGTAAATTATTTGGGTAAAATAATGTTCATAAGTTAAAAATAAAGTGCCAGTAGAATATTACTTAAATTTTGATCAGAAATATGCGGTCACACATTAGGTGCATTTGGGTTTTAAATCATTGTTATTTATTCTTGTTTAGCAATTAACTTCTACTGTTGCTTTAAATGCCATCCATGATGACGCTGGCTTTTACGAATAACTGAAAAATTACAAGCTTTTGGAGAAAGGTTGTGTGTTTTTACACATTACACTTTTCCCCTTTATTTTCTGTAATATTTACCAACCTGTGTCGCTTTAAATCCTGTGTATATTGAGATGTTATGCAAATAATTTAAACGAGAATTTTTTTCAGAATGTTTTACAGAATGTTTCGCTGTTTAAAATGATGTATATGGATCACAATTTTCTATCAATTAGCCTGAAATCTTAGAAAAACAACAGGTATCATGCATTTTTAAGACACTCATTTGGCTAATTTTTCCAATGAGTTTTGTGACCAAGAGCAGGTCCCTCACAACATATCCAGCGTTTCAGTTTTATTCTTCCCTCGTTGTCCATGTCTTGTATCCGGAACTGCTACAAACCCTCTTTTTCCATTCATCATTCCTTCTAGTACTCCTCTTAGAAAGCAGTTTCTCCTTGCAAATATTTTCATAATGTAATACTAAAATTTTTGAAAAAATAAGTCATGTAAGTTCATATGATCTATTTGATTATTAGCTGGATAGATTTCTACAAAATTGTTAGTATAAAACGTTGAATAAGCTTAAAAAATATGCTAGATTTATGGAGTATTTTAATTAGTATACAAAATTTCAATTGAACTATAAACATAGACAATTAAATGCAGCTCAGTGAAATTTTGTAAAGTAGTTTTACTTTATTCTCATGAGACCAAAATTTCTAATTTTTAGGTGTTAAGATTGTCAGAGAGGCGTTATCTTAAATGAATCACCTCAGACAACACCTGCACATTTCTTTGAATAAATGAATATTTTCTTTCAGTCACACTGTGACTATTAAAGTTTGTAGTTTCAACTTAACATTTGCCCAGAATTTTCATGGTCAACAAAAACTAATACATCCAATTTTTAGAACCTAAGAAAGAAATTAATTTTGCTGTCATTTAAGAAATAATTTGTTATGCTTTATTGAAATTTAAAAATACAGCTATTTGCTAATAACTCTGACGACTACGAAAATTAAATCACCCACAAATTGCTTTTGCATAAGCTTCCAGTGCTATAGGATAAAATAGAAAACGCCCTCTTACGTTAGTATAACGCATTTTTCAGTATAAACTGCTTGAAAACCAGCAAACAGTAATGTTGGTTATTACTTGGAAATTTTATTTGAGGTCCGCAATAAATGCCTGGAGACATCCGTCGTAAAATGTAGAAATGTAATGGAAGCTTTAGTTCATGGTGAATTAGTGTAATCTGCTATGAAAGGGTGAGAACCTCTAATAGATCTTCTTCAAGGCAATCAGTGGTATGATGCAATTTCGGGAAAATCTGAAAAGGTTGCAATTCTTCTGAGGAGCTTTCAATGTGGGTAGGTAAGTACTCCAAATCAGAGCGAATTTTATCAGTCGTCCTACAGCCATAGTGGAGCAATTTAAATTTCATCCAGGATGATGATTCATAGATTGGTGAAATACAGTAAATGTCTAAAGTGAATCTTTGCAAAATCCTTTCGCCCATAAAATAAATGGTAAAAGGGAAAAGAAGTAACAGAAATAAAACACTAGCATGTCTACGGGATAATTCCAGGGCAGTCAGTTGACAATCGTTATATGCACAAAACGATATATTGTGCTGCTCATTTTAGCTTTTATTATTTAATCTAAAAGAAGAACCTGTCGATTTCTGTCGAAGGGCCTGTCGATTTCCAGTGGATCAAACTCACGAAATCCTCAATTAAATTATAACTTCTCGGCAGGTGAATGTACAATGATTACCATAATGGTTTTAGTTTTATACATCTGATATTTCCTGTTACAGTTATTATGGCAAAACTGAAGCATAAACATCACGAATAAAACTTAAAAATTGTGGAATATAACTAACTGATCCGATGACAAAATCACAATTTCTTGCGATTTTTATGACCAGTAGACTTCTTGAAACATACATTTTTATATCTGCCTGTTTAGGCTAATATCATTTAACTTTTAATGACAAAGCAATGTGCGTGTGTGTGTGTGTGTGTGTGCGTGTGTGTGTGTGCGTGCGTGCGTATGTGTGTGTGCGTGCGTGCGTGCGTGCGTGTGCGTGTGTGTGTGGTTTTTTTTTTCGTTCTAATGTTATACTGTATATCTGCTAAGACCTCTTGTTTTTGCTCACTATTCTGTATAGTTTGTTTGTCCACCATTATCGGCAATTTGGTTTTAACTTTGTAAGTTGCCTATTAATTCGCTCTATACAACAAAATTGTAAGAAGTTTCTTTGCAGACTTTTTACTTTCTCTACTACGTATAGTAAGTAGGGGAAGTATTGCATTCCACCCAAAAATTCGATACCGAGATTTCACCGGAAATACATGTTTTGAGACCTCCTGAATCCAAAAAAAGCATTTTTGGAAACATGTCCGTGTGTGTGTCTGTGTGTGTGTCTGTGTGTGTGTGTGTCTGTGTGTGTGTCTGTGTGTCTGTGAACAGCATAACTCAAAAACGAACAGTCGGATAAACACCAAACTTGGTATTTAGGTTCAGTATCTTCCAGAGATGCGACACGAAGGTTTTCAAGAAAATCCCCCCACCCCAGACTACCCTTTACATGGAACATTATTCGAAAATTTTAATTTTCTCAAAAATGGCTCTAACGATTTTGATGAAAATATCATATGTTTAAGACAATGTCATGAGAAATGAAATGTATATCTCGAATTTTCTGGGAATGTCTCCAAAAGTATTCTTTATTGTGAACGACTTTTGCATAACTGGTAAACCGTAAGAGATAGACAGAATTTTACTTCACAAAAAATGTAGATCGCGTTAAAATACACAACTTATGTCATATACATTTTTTTTGTTGAGTGAACCATTTTCGAGATATTGCTTGTTATTTCCTTAAATTTTCCAATACTTATACTTTTTCTCAAATTCGTTATTCATTTTTTTTATGTCCTGGACATGCAAAGAGAATGAAATGCGCCACATAGCAACCAGCGATAAAATATTTGACTATCGCTTAAAACCTACCATATTCCCCTTGCATCTACAAGAAAATTACAAATAAGATTGACATCTCGATATCTCGATTAACATGAAGCATATGGAGAATAGGCGTTTGTAAAATTAGATTGTACAAGAGTAGAGAAAGTCATGTGAGTGTAACACATCAGATTTTTTGTCTTGGATATGCAAAGAGTATTAATCTGTGTCAAAGAGAATGGTGCTGCACCTAGCAACCAGCTATTAAGAGATATGTATGTGCTTAAAGGCTACTGTTTTTCTATATTGTCCTTGTAAATATATTTTCCCTTACATCTACAAGAAAATTAGCAATAAGATAGAGTTTGCAAATGTTTATCTCGATTAACATGAACTAGATGGAGAATAAGCGTTTGTAAAAATACTTTGTACAAGAGTAGAGAAAGTCATGTGAGTGTAACACATCAGATTTTTTATCATCAATTCCTATTAAGCACACTTACCACACATGCAATTTATCTGAAGATCAAAAATTATTTTGATATGTCAATAATTTGTTCTAACTGAAGTACTGTGACTAAAATGTAGTATGACTATTAACCATTTACCTGATCAAAGACAACTGTTGATGAGATTACAAGCAAGAAATGTCACATGTCCGTTGCATAATATGGCACTTCAATTCACTCATTCAATCTCACAGAAACAGAAATAAACACCGCACTTTATCATGTACAAGTCTATCATGCATACAAGAGACGAGAGTTCCGCCGTGTGCTTTACTGTAACAACGTTGGCCACGATGAAAACAAAACAACTGCGAAGCTAGTGAGCGCCCAAGCAGTACGTCGCCCTCACAATCAACGCTCGGCAAGAATCGGAACTGTTCGAGTCGGGTCCAGTGCAGGCGAGGCGAGTCCGGTATGGTACGCCCTCCCCGACTCTGTACAACCAAATAAAAAGAAAAAGCGCACCAACTCGTCTCTGTCGGTACAACTTCAGGCGCACGGAAAAATACACAATGGCATACGATGCAGAAATGACACGAGTCATCAGGGGGTACCCAAAAAAGGAAAAAAATATCATATTCTTATATTCTAAATAAAACGATTACAAGTTATAGTTTATAACAATTGTACCTAACAGAGAGTAACATAGGCTTACTTACTTCTATGGAACAAAAGCGAGTAAATTGATAATGTTATAGTGGTTACATTTGAAAAAAATCTGATGTGTTACATTCACATGACTTTCTCTACTCTTGTACAAACTATTTTTACAAACGCTTATTTTCCATCTTCATGTTAATCGAGACAAACATTTGCAGAAACTATCTTATTGCTGACTTTTTTATAGGTACAAGAGGAATATGATAGGCTTTAAGTCATAGTCAAATGTTTTAAGCGCTGGTTGCTATGTGAGGCATTTCATTCTCTTTACATGTCCAGGACATAATAATAATAATAATAATAATAATAATAATAATAATAATAATAATAATAATAATAATAATAATAACGAATTCCCATTTGAAAAAAATCTCTGTAAGTATTGGAAAATTCAAACAAATAAGAAGGAATATCAATGAAATGGTTCACTCCACAAAACAAACACAGGTATATGACACAAACTGTGTGTTTTAACGAGCTCTACATTTTTTGTGTACAAAAATTCTTACGGTTTACCAGTTATCCAAAAGCCATCCAGAAAGAAGAGGACTTTTGAGGACATTCCCAGGAAAGATGTACATTTTATTTGTCATGAAATATATCTTAAATATATGATATCCTAATCAAAATCGTTAGAGCCAGTTTTGAGAAAATCAAAATTTTCGAAAAAGTTCCATGTAAAGGGTAGTCTAGGGTGGGGGATTTTCTTGAAAATCTTCATGTCACATCTTTGAAAGGTACTGAACATAAATGCCAAGTTTGATATTTATCCGACTTTTCACTTTTGAGTCATCTGTTTACAGACACATACATACACACACGGACCTTTTTCTAAAATTGATTTTTTTGGATTCAGGGGTTTCAAAACATGTATTTCCGGTGAAATGTCGGTATCGAATGTTTGGATGGAATGCAATACTTCCACTACTTATTATACCTACGTAAAGGTACATATCACGGAGGGGTCCCCGGAACCGGGACAGAGCACCACACGCAGGCAAGTCGGTTCATTGTGGTTCCAACGTGACTCCTGGGAGGGAAGGATGAGAGGAGAGACCCGAAGGGCCACCGGATCAGAATGTCGACGGGCGCAAGCATGGACGGCACCCCTAACGTTTCCAGATAGTAGGCATCCACCGCCGCAGAGTCCCTGCCAATAAGCCACCAGCCTCCAGGGTCCCCCGGAGCGAAGCCTCACTTACTATATGTAGTAGAGACAATAAAAAACAGCTGATTTCAATTATCTGTACCAAATAGATAGTTATTACCTATTCTAGTTATAAGCAGTGTATATAGTGGGAGACAGCATTAAACTGAATTTACCTAATGAAATTGCTGGGGAAGAAACCCCGTTTTCCCTTACAACTCTCTGTTTTTCTAAGTTATGGTAATATTTTATCAGAATACTCTTATTTGTTTTTTAAGTTTTCGCTATAAAGGGATTAATGAGAGATAAGCAGACGCTTAGGAAAGTATTTGAACAAAGAAGTTCAGCTTATACTGCACAACATGGTGTAATATGTTGCAGTGTTTTATAATACGCGTTCAAACTTCTGTCTCTACGTTGGGAACGTGTAGGTACTGTCAAGAGAAACCTATCCGGTCCACACATTTAACCCTGAAATTACTTGCCATCAATTATAGAACACACAGCATGTTTTACACCGAAACTTGTTTACTTAGATTATTTCAGCAATATAAGTATCACTTTTAAGTAGTCACGTAAACTACTGAAAAGATTTTCAGCAAATACCTACCTATATTTCTAACGGAAATGTAAGCGAACACCAATATTTCATTTGGGTGAAATTGCAACCTAATGGTTCAATCTATCACTCGAAGTACAGTTTGGATCGCAACTTGACACAGAATCCACATTTCCTTTGGACAATATCTCCAGAATTATTTTCAAAACAGCTATCCAGATGCTAAAAGCAGACTAATTTCTTAATATGAGTTTCTTCTCAGGTGATGCTTTGGCTTACTAAGCCACACAGTGCTGGTCTCAATTTACAATCATATGAGTAAGGAAGTTATGGGACATTTGATTCGCTTTAGAATTCGTAATGAGTTACTATGACCTGACCACATACCTCCCGACAACCCACCCCCCTCCCCGGAACCCCCACGGCTATAATATTACTTTCCCGTACTCTGTATCTTCCCCAACTCAAACTCCTCAAACTCAAAGTTTTAGCAGTCCAGAAGTGAGATAAGAGCTACACATAAAGCTTCTTAAATTAATGAACTGGTCCGAAGCCCAACGGGGGGGGGAGAGGGGTAGAGGGGGGGAATCGAAAGTCCAACACACCTCCCGCAATTAGACACCCGAATCATTTTTATGAAAGGGTTAAAGATATGCATGAATCATATCGGTTAACATTGACACTGTGACCTCGATTTTGGTATCAAAGCAATTGGATTTTTTCCGATGAATCCATTGATGCCTTCGGATTAGTGCAATGTCTATTTCTTTCCCATCTGGTAATTCACGTACGCGTGTCATTGATCGATTAATATAAATAAGTGTTCATGAATTGATTTCAAAGTTTTGATTGTGAGGAAGCCGCTGCCTCCCGCTCATGAATCCATTGACGACTATATTCTGTTGGTAACCCTTTCCAATTCGGAAATGTAATGTTACTATTGTGTGTATCTGTGGAACCTTGCGGGTTACAACATTGAAAGTTGCGTACAGTTGAATATAAGTAAGCCCTCTATAAGTGATTGTGCTTGTACAATCAAGATCAAGGTCCCCTGTATAAAGCGCCTTTGAGGATAGTTCACCGCCAAAGGGAGAAATTGCCGAAACGCTAAACATACCGGATATGTATATTTAACGAGTCCTTCATTTGAGAAGGGGATGACTTCAACCCTTTCCCATCTGGTAACTCACGTGCACGTGTCGTTGACCGATAATATGAATAACCTAATGCAATACTTTCTACCGTCACAATCCGGGCGGTTTTGACCGGAACTATATAAAATTCATATTCCATGTAAAGATGTTATGTATTTACATAATCTGAAGCGTTGCGATTGTTGAAGAAACCGACTCATGAATGGGTATTTTATTACAATGTCGCATACTTTATGTACCTTCGTTTGAATGACTGAACTTGCTGTCATACTATGTACAATGTTTAACATGCATATTCCATGTAAAGATGTTACGTATTTACATAGTATGAAGCTTTGTGATTGTGTAATTTATTACAATGTGCTCGCAAGTTGCATCTGAAAACCCTGAACCCTCATAGTTGTCTAACCACCCCTATGACTTAGAGAACAACAATCAGACTCACTATTGGAAATGTCAGTGTGTATTTGTGACTGACGTTGTATAGAACGGCGTGAACTTGTGTTACAAACTATGGACAGTAAAAGTAACATTTCCGACATCTTATACTGTTTTATTATCGTAAGGGTAAAACCGCCTCACAATGCCGTCAGAAAATTTGTGCTATCTACGGGGAAGATGCAGTAACGAAGCGAACATGTAAAGGTGGTTTAGTCGATTTCGAGCTGGGAATTTCTCCCTAAAAGACAAACCTCGGTCTGAACGGCCAATAGTTACGGACGTGGAAAGAATTCATGAAACGCTAGTCAACAATCCAAGAATTACAACTCGGGTGTTGGTATTGGAGCTCAATTTAGCTCGTGCTACTGTAGCCATGAACTTGGCAATATATTGTCGACAATAATGGTGTATACTGCAGGAAATAAATAGTTTGTTTACAAAACCTAACTGCCGTAGTTGTTTATCTTTTGAACTTCCTTGTGTTTAAAGTTTGTAAACGGAAAGTTCGGCAACTACGCTGTCGTAGCTATGCTGAGGGTGAAGTGTGTTCCCAGGCGTTCTTAGTGATTGAAAGTAACGAAAAGCGAACGAACTTACAACCTATACATACACTCTTAGTTATGCCGGCTGAATTTAAAGAAGATGGCAGGTTTTTGAATGTGTTACTGGATGAGTAATAAATAACGGCATGAAAGAATATAAGTATTATTTTCTCCCACCTTCAATACCTAACCTAACAACAGTTGCGCCAAATATTACGTTACTCTGCTAATCTTTTACATATGAAGTATACTTAACCTAAAATATTTTTGGATATAATATGTAACCTTTATATACTAAAGGTTGAAGTAGAAAATATAGTCGTTCTTTGAAATACCAAGAACTCTATTCCTGGTCCTGACGGCATATACGATATTTTTCTGAAGAAACTCCCAATCACCGCCATTACATATATCACGAAGCTTTTTAACGAAATCCTAGTATCTGGTGAAATTCCAAAAAATATAGAAAGTAGCTATTGTTATCCCGATTTCTAAGCCAAACAAAGATAACACGAATCCAAAGAATTATCGACATAGTGTAATGTATAAAAAATTAAGTTGCTCATAAGTTGGATGTAACGTTCCTCCAGCACAATGACTCACACTTACAAAACTCTAAAAGAAATTAAGTGTTTGCGCAGATGTTAATGGACGAACAAATTAAAAGCCAATTAATTATATTAATAACATACGCATATTTATATTGGTATATTAGTCAATCCTTTTCAATCCACTGTTTTGACCCTTCCTTCGTCTCAAGTGTGAAATGGTGGACCCATGTTTCAGCCATGCTTATGAATCGACGCAAAAACTCGGCTTTACTGCAGCGAAACATCGCCAAACACTCGACTGAAACATCCTCACGACGCTACTTTTGTTCCATTGTGAGTAAACGCAGCACCCATCTTGCGCACAGCTTTTTCATGTCTTAATTTTCAGTTAGTGTGCTATGTACAGCGCTTTTTGAAATGCCTACGATGTCTGCTGGCTTGCGCACTTTCAGTCGACGGTCATCCAATAGCATTTTGTGGATTTTCTTCACAATTTCTGGCGTGGTCACCTCATTTGGTCAACCACTGCGATGTTCGTCTAGGCAGCTCGCACGGCCTCGCCTAAACTCTGCCACCCAATATTTTACTGTTGTAAACGAAGTAGCAGACTCCCCAGAGTAGAAACTAGCTCAGCTTTAATATTAGTTGGACTAAGACCTTTCAAATGTAAGTATTGTATCACATAACGATGGCCAGTTTTATCCATGCTTACAAATTCCCTGAGAGCGTTCACTATTAATGACTGACAAACAATTACTAAACAATGTAACAGCGTCAAACTTGAAACTTAAGCTTTATAAGGGCGGTACTTTCTACCATGTTTGAAACAACAACCGCTATATATACGTCAGGTTGGATACTTCGGGTGCTGTCCTCGAATATATTCGACTCCTTCGAATGTGAGTCGTACGCTTGCCAATGTATCACATTGCTACATTTTGGACACGACTGGCTAAGCAAAATTAAATTAAATGAGTTTTATTCATGGACGCTCTTTAACTGCTGTGGTCCTTTTTCAAAATTGTTAATGCAGCTTTAAAATGGCAGAGTGCTTCTCCCCAAAAAATATACGTTTTCATTAATCGTAACTGTAAGCGTTTATATTTCAAATGCAAAATACACAATTATGTAGTTTTTGGCCAAACTCTCAGGCCTAGAGTGCCTTAAAGGAACCAGGGGTGGTCAAAAAGTCCGTTAGCCGCTATTGAGTTCTTTATTTATGGACGTTGTTAAACTACTATGGTTCTTAGTGTTCCATTCTATATTGGGCATGAAAGACCGGAACTTCTGCACAGAGGCCTCTTTATCAGGCTTGAGGCTTTTTTACGTGCCGTAAATCTACGACACGCGACCACCGGCTTTATTTCCCTTCCGAAAGAAGCTATGATAAGGATTTTTACGGCCGAAAAATCCATCGCCCTCCGCCGAGTTTGTACCCACGACCTCGGGAACTAGACCCTGTCGGAATCTATGTTATACATACTAAGTTGCACCTAATAAATAACCAAAGTGGCCGATACAAGTGACTACACCATCAAGAAACGCATTATGGAAAGCAGTTGTGTTCACGACAGGCCACGAACAGGAAAGAGATGGAATAGATGCATAGAGTCTTGCAATAGCAATTCGGACGTCAAACTCCTCCAACAATGACACTTCTGCGATGGAAGCACAAAGTCTTTACCACAGCATAAAAATAAACAACGCAGTGGGGGACCATCAATAAGATTGCAACAATACACACAAGTCGCAGAATCAGTGGAAAGATCCACTACGAACTCAACACGAAAACGATCCGGAGACCTGCGTATTTCCAGATCAACCATGCTCAAGCACATGAAAAATGACCTTAAGTTATGCCCATATCAACCAATGTGTGTGCAGAAATTATCGGATAATGACTTAGCGCGAAGGATGAAAGCATGTGCCGCTCTTTTGCAAAACATTTGACACCATGTCAAGACCAAGTAAGGTGATATTTAGTGAGGAGTACGCCATATACTGTAGCTGCGGCCACGGAATGTGCTACTGTGCTCCAAGGAAAATTCTTACATTTATGAAGAGTGGAATACACTTCTCCCCATGTCATAATATGACTGGTGTGGGCGGCAAACAGATCCATGTTTCTTTGATAAAAGTCTTGATCAATATCCCTATCTTTACTTTGTTTATACAATTATCGTACACTCGAGGGATCAAGGAGGATCGGTGGTTCCAGCAGAATGTTACCTGGCTATTTTACCGTTTCCGTTCGTGAATGCCCTAACAAGGTGTTTGCACAACGCTGAATTGGCCGAGTCAGAGCGTTTACCAGTTCCTCTCAACTGGCCATTTCGGTGATATGCACTGTGGGGTTTTATCAAGGGTATTGCTGCAATGGTACGACACGTTGATGCCTTGAAGAACGCGTGCGATACGCTTTTACAGATTACACCAGCAATGCTGAGACGAATGTTACAGGACTTACCAACGCATTGTTTTGAGCCATGAGGGTGATGGGGCACATACTGACCCTGATGACACTTAGCACTAATATTTAGTATTAGTGTGTCACTGAAATTACACCAACAGCATGAATATTGTCGACTCTGGTACGGATAAGGGAATTAGAGCTGTCACAGAGCATGCGTTTTACCCGTTCGTTTCATATGGTACATGATGGGATTCGCCCATTTCTCCCAGCCCAACTCGTTCGAAAAGCAGCAACGAATATGCCGAACTATGGTCGAGCTTCTGTTCACATGCCCGCACGTGGGTATATTGCTGTGTTGTCAGGCGTATTGCTGAGGTGCGTTAAGGCAAAGGAATGACAATAGCCTTTGCCATGTTACAGCATTTTCGACTTTGTTTCTACCTACTGTCATGGTCAAGATTTGGTTTATTTCATTATGATACACAAATTCCATTTTCATATTTTATTTTATCATTACCCCTAAACAAAATGAAAATACGTTCCAAAATAAATATCATAAAAGCTTCATATACAATTCCATTCACAATTTCTGTGAGAGGGAAAAACAACTTAGTCATCTGTATAAATGAACATTACAGATTATATTATAAGGCAACAAATGAAATAATGATTATTCTTTAAAGTCCAGAAATTGCATAACTGCTATTAACGTAAAGTATGTTACTACCAACCTTTAGCGCAAATTCAGGTTAATTATTCAAAAGTTATTACTTTAGATTAATGATATATCAACTAGGTGCACTACTGAAAAATAATTTTATTGTATTTAAAATTTTTGTTTTCTTTTAATGAGATACAAATTAACAAAGCTTAGAAAGACTGGTAATGACAAATGACGATATTTGAGAGCAACTTAATGTGGCACAATATGAACTCTGATAAAAAATAAAACCAAAGACACTCTTCTTAAAAGAAAACTTAAAACAACACTTCACAGAATGTATATTCAGGCTGAATATGTATTATACCTGGTTCTGGGCTAATTTCATGTGTACATTATGGACGTAATTTTTTGTCAAAATCTAAATGAGAAACTCAGGTGAAAATACCATACATTATAGTGCTCTATCTCGTATGTTTGAGTTAAGGAATCAATCACTAATTTTTCTTTCCGCAAATTACGCTTCTGGTAAATGAATGTTGCTGTGAATGAACACAAAGTATTAACATCTTCGGGTGAAATAAAATATAACATAACAATAACTTAGTTTAATTTAAGCATTTTACTCTTCCAGAAAATGAATGTTTGATGTAAATGAACAGTCATCAACTTTTTCAGCTAAAGGAGATTATAACATTACAATAATAACTTATAATAAAAATAATAACTAATTTTTGTTTTATAGCATTTGACGCTTCCAAAATATGAATGAATTCCATTAGATATAGGATTATAATATCCAATAATATACCATACCCGATAGGCCAAATATGGTTTCATAGAAGCGGCACATTTAGTGTTTTAGTCAGTCAAAAAGTGGTGGTGATTATCATGAAGAGATGAGTAATGTAGTGTTTAGGGAATGGTTTACGGGTCTCCTTCAGAGACTGGAAGAAGCGTGTGTGAAAGATTTTGGACGTTCGAACAGGAAATGAGACATCTACCAAACGGAATGGTCTGAGGGGACACCATTCGGAATCCAGCACACCAAAACCGCACATATGCAGGAACTTATTTGTGTTCGAAGGAATGAATGGTAGAAAATAGTATCTAAAACTCGTTCGATGAACGGCTCTAAAGGGGACTTTGCGACCACTTTGTAGAATGCACATGCTTGCTATCCAGTTTGGATAGAAAATGGCGAATTTAGGGCATTTGGCGGCGCAAAGGATGGGGGTGTTCTCCCTATACAGTGATCTAAAAGAAAATGCTTCAAGCAGATATACTTGTCCAAGTTTACAACGTGAAATATAAACAACTGCCATTTCTATTCTGACTTCGCAAAATTCATGTGAGCTAATGGACAGTAACTACAGTGTTACTAACATGTACAGAAGAAGGTCCTCTCTTTGCTTCACACTCATTCTCCTGAGATACCAGCACTCAAAACAGAAATATAGCTATTTTCCCTAGTTTAATCAGAACTGCGCCCATATCGAAGTTCGAAGTTCTATGTGCTATGAGCAGGCAGTTTGTCTCAAGTTAGCTAAACTTAGACTATCATCACTACATAGAATGCACTCAACAGCACCATGCGTCACTGGCGGCAGTTAAAACCAGGTCTCGTGATTGGTCTGCACACGCCAACAGGGATTGGGGTTGTTTGTTATCTACGACGTCACAGCGTAAAGCTTAACCTAATTTCCTTTCGTCATGACTTTAATGCTTGGAAATGCCTAGCCATGAGCAAAGTAATAAATGAAAAATGTTGCTATTCAGAGATTTGAAGCAGATAATTGTGAGTAAACGTAAACGTTGGCAATTAAGAACACCATGACATAAGATCGCTGAAGTAGCGATGCAGTGCTTATAATTAAACATAACATTTGCATGTTTAATGTGATGATAAATATTGTATTCCAGAGTTTCAGGCATATTTATTTATAGATAATAAATTGCACGTTCTTGAAGCATACCTCGGAACAAAAGAAACGCCCCCGCACGCACTCAAACACTTAGCTGATTTGAAGCGGCAGTTTGAATTAAAGAATCCACATTTGTGTGCTGCAGTCTGAGTGACATTGAAACTTGACTGCTATCCCTTTTTCGTTTTTCTTTAATTCTTTCTTTTTTAAGTTTACAGTCATTTTTCAGCCAAACAGGTTATATCGGATAGTAAGTGAATTAACCAAAATGACACGGAAATGATTTGGAAACCTAAAGCACTATCGCTACGTGACAAGTACTGTGTTTGACTCAGGGGTTTAGCTATGACCTTGAGGTTTACGTAACCGAACCTGAGCCAGCGCTGTATTATTCTTCCTCCTCGTTCTATTGTTCACTGTTTTACACCCTGTTCCAATATTAACCAGGACAACAAATATTACGCGAAGTAGCATCAGTAATACATTATATAACATCAAACAAAGCAATTATGATAATACTTTCAATAAGTAAACCTATAAAACGTGTATACCTTTAAAAGAATATAATTATGTGAAACATTACAGTTCAACTACACTTGTTCATAATACGAGGCGCATCTAGAAAGTAACTTTCTCGTTTTTTGTTTCCTTTAAAGTAAACGTATTTAACCGAGAAAATTGCACATGCGTAACAGATCTATGAGGTATCAATCATATGCCGGCCGGTGCCAGTAGCGCGGCAGTACTGGCCAGCAATAATAGTGGCTCTTGTTCGTTCTCCCGCCGCCTGCGAGTTTCGGTCAGTGATAAACTTCCTTACTGCACAAAACATAGCGCCGATCGAAATTCATCGTCAGCTCTGTCACGTCTACGGGCCGAACATCATGAGCAAACAGATGGTGCGTCGCTGGTGTAGGCGGTTTTCCGAAGGTCGTCAAGGTGTCCATGATGAAGAGCGCAGTGGGCGACCATCCCTCATCAATGATAACCTTATTGAGCTGGTGCAGCAGCGCACCGTGGAGAACTGTCGCTTCACGTTTACGGAGCTCAGCAGCCATTTTCCGCAGATATCGCGATCCTTGTTGCGTGAAATTGTCAGTAAGCACCTGCTGTTCAGGAAATTGTGTGCCAAAAAACCGGACACGCGAGAACAAAACGAAACGCTTAGGAGCAGCACTGACATTTCTGCAGCGGTATCATGATGGCAGCGACGAGTTCCTCTACAGCATCATCACGGGCGATGAGACGTGGTTTTCGCACTTTACCCCGGAAACCAAGCAGCAGTCAATACATTGACGTCCCAGTGGTTATTCGGTAAGAGACGAAATTGAAACAGACTGTGTCGGTGCAGAAAGTGATGAGCACGGTATAATGGGACAGGAAGGGCATTCTGCTCTTGATTTCCTGCCCAGATGTGAAACACTGAACACTGACCGTTACTGTGAAACACTGCGGAAATTGCAAAGTGTCATTCAAAACAAGAGGCATGGAATGCTTACTGCAAGTGCTGTGCTGCTTCATGACAATGCTCGTCCACATACGGCTCGGCGCACAGCAACTGTTCTGCAAGAGTTTGGCTGAGAGCTGTTTGATCATCCACCATACAGTCTTTATCTTGGTCCCGCGACTTCCATCTTTTCTTGCACTTCAAGAAATTCCTATCCTCCAGTCACCGTTTTTACAACGACAAAGAGCTGTAGACGACTGCTGGTTCCATTCACAGGTGGCACACTTCTACAACACAGGACTACAAAAGTTGATCCAATGATATGACAAGTACCTTGTGGTGACTATGTCGAACAATAGTTCAAACATTGCTGTACCTATTGCCAATAACGTTTCTCATGTAACCATGTTTTCGTTGTTTAAAAAAAAAATAGGGAAACTTACTTTCTCGATGCGCCTCGTACTTTTGAACGGCTGTTTGCATTGTAGACAAGATGCTCTCAAGGACAAAGCTATTCTCTTGAGTCAACCACAGTACTAAGAGGTTGGACCCGTAGCTCAGTAGAGCAGTAGTCGGTAGAGCACCTGCCTGCTGTGCAAGGGGTTCCGGGTTCGATTCCCGGCTGGGGGTGGGAATTTTTCTCTAGCCAACACTATTGCCTATCCTCCCCATAGCCTGGAAGTATGAATGCACTAGTGGCTCAAATGTGACTTTCTGAGAAATGATTCGGCAGCGAAGAACATCCACAGACGGAAAATGCAACTTTATAGAATTAGCTGATGCTTGAGTATGTAGAAGCACAAGAATATCAGAAGTAGAATCTTGTGACTTTTTAAACTAATTATAGGAATTAATCATCTGCAAATATTTAGTTGCGTAAATCAATTAATAAAGAGTATACAAATAACAGAAACTAAATGCATCTTAAAGCAAAAATTCGAAGATGAAAAGTAATGTCAGGTTACATGGATGCATTTTTAAAAATCTGATGTGTTACATTCGCATTATTTTTCCTACCCAATATAGTTTATTTTTACTTCCACCAGCTATTCTTATGAGAGCATGTTTTTCAATCTACTTAATAGTAAGTGAGATAAACTTTGCAGAAATAATTTCTTACACATTTCCTTCTAACTACAAGAGGAATAGAGGAAACCGAATGATAGATTCTTAAAAAGTGGAGGCTATTGGTCTCTTTGAAATTCCATGTTTCTTACATGACACGGAGGAAGAAAGAAGAAGGGAAAAAAAAAGGATTTAGCACCTTAAAAAAACTACAAGTATTTGAAACTTTAAACCACTAACAAAGAATACCTCAGAAATGGTTAAGACTCCCCCCAAATGACAAATTGCATGCTTTAACGAGAAATACATATATTGCAGTAAGGTTTTGTCTATCTCTTACAGCTTATCAATTATATAAATCATTCAGAATGAAGAGTTATTGACAGGCTCATCGCAGACAATTCAAGATATACATTTTATTTGTCATGCAAACATCTTAAACATAAGATATTTTAATCAAAATCATTAGAGCCACGTTTGATAAAACCAAGTTTTTCGAAATTGTTTTCACATAAAACAGTGGTTTGGGGTGGGGGAATCTTCTTGAAAATCTTCGTGTTGGAAAATGCTGAACTGAAACAACAAGTTTGGTATTTAACACACTTTTAATTTCTGAGTTATGACGTTCATAGACAGACAGACACACACACAAACGTATATAGTACATTCATGAACTTGTTTTCTAAAAATTATTTTTGTTTTTTATTCAGGGAGTCTTAAAACGTGTATTTCCGGCAAAATCTCCATATCCAATTTTTGGGTAGAGGTAGTACGTGCTCTAATTACCTATTATAGGTAAGTCGTAGATAAAGTAAAAATCTGATGTGTTACACTCACATGACTTTCTCTACTCTTGTACAAACTATTTTTACAAACGCTTATTCTCCATCTATTTCATGTTGATGGAGATAAACATTTGCAGAAACTACCTTATTGCTAATTTTCTTGTAGGCCAGGGGAGGCTTTAAGCGATAGTCAAATGTTTTAAGAGGTGGTTGCTATGTGGAGCGTTCGATTCTGTATGCATGTTGAGGACATAAACGAATAACGAATTCCCATTTGAGAAGAAGTATAAGTATTGGAAAATTCGAACAAACAGCAAAAAGTATCTCGGAAATGGTTCGCTCGACAAAACAAAAAAAAAAATGTATATGACATAAATCGTGTGTTTTAACGAGACCTATATTTTTTGTGTACAAAAGTGTTATCTATCTCTTACGGTTTACCAGTTCTGCAAAAGTCATTCACAGGGAAGAGTACTTTTGGGGATATTCCCAGAAAATGCAAGATACAAATTTCGTTTGTCATGAAAAAACCTTAAATATATGATATTTTAATCAAAATCGTTAGAGCCATTTTTGAGAAAGTCATTTTCGAAAAAATGTTCCATTTAAAAGGTAGTCTGGGGTGGGGGGGATTTTCTTGAAAAACTTCGTGTCGCATCTTTGAAAGATACTGAACCTAAATTCCAAGTTTGGTATTTATCCAATTTTTAATTTTGAGTTTTATGCTGTTCACAGACACGCATCCACGCATTTTCTAAAAATGCTTTTTTTTTATTCAGGAGGCCTCAAAGCATGTATATTTCCGGCGAAATCTCGGTATCGATTTTTTGGATGGAGTGCAATACTTCCCCTACTTACTATACGTAGAGAAAGTAAAAATATACTTCAAAGAGGCAATTTTAAAAACGGACTTGCAGAATACCGATTTTTGTGTTCTGCATAAGTCTAAAATTACTTCTATTACAACATATTGTTTCTCCAAGAAAGGCATATCTTAATACTAACACTTCGATTTTCAAACAACTTTTGGAGAAGTTGTGGCAGTAATTTGTATCACAATAATGTAAATGCCAGAGTGATTGTAGTGTAAATAAGCATTATTGTATCACATTGATTTGAGATGTTTGTTAATTATATGCATTGTTAGGAAATAAGTTTACACGACCTCACTGAAACTGACAATAAGAGCGGATAACAATGAGCGAGGGGGTGAGTTGAATATTAATTAGAAGAGACAAACAAATGACGTCAGATTGGCGCGCTTTTCTTAGAAATAGCGGGAATATTTTCCTTAGAGCATATGTTTTCGTAATTTTTGATTGGATATAAAAATAGACGCTAATGTTGGCGCGTTTTATTAACCAATAGCAGCTCGGTTATAATCTTTAGGCATATCGGGGTGTGGGAGTATAAAAAGCTAAAGTCAGAGGCAGATTTCGTCAGTCCAACAGAAGCATTCGCGTGTAATACGTCGATCAGTTCAACATAAGTATTCGTGAGTTGTACGTCGCGTAGTTCAACGGAAGCATACATAAAGTACACGTTACGCAATTCTACAGAATCTCTCGCGTCTTAAAGTTTGTTATAAATGTGAAACACGCGAATTAATAATGTGCAGTAAATAAGTGATTATAGTGATATTAGAAAATATAACAGTTTCAGTCTGGCGTGTATCAAGAGTCAATATGTGAATTTAATTGTGACGGTAATAAAAGTGTAAAAACAAATTCTTTTATCAGTGTTATCTTTGAGTAACAAATCCTTTCCGTTTACACACCTTGTTTAAGAGATTTGCTCGACCGAGAAATAATAGCTAGCCGGAGGACAATGAACCCAACATTTAATGTAGTAATATAATAACAGGCGCCCAGCAAAAGATAACACGAAGTGACCGCGACAAATTGGCTCCCATACGTGGTGCAGATAGACATGAAGCATCTTCCAACTACCAACAAATAAACCACTTCAAAGTCCATGATATCAAACTTGTTTTGGATGTAACACCTGAAATTCATAAACTAATTGTATACAAAATTGAGAGATGTGCACTAATCTGTCAATGTGTGTGTGTTTAACATGTTTGCAATTATACCACTGCTAGAGGTTACAAGAGTGTTGGGATGCGACCATAAACATAAACAAAGTAAATATTTACTTTACGAATAAGAAGAAAGACATTCCAATAAAACGGATATTTAAGCATCAATGCTAATGCACTATTTGTAATGGTGCCCTTGGAAAGCAAAGGCAGATACAATGTTAAGAGCAAGTGGATCTTGATTCCAAGCCCCAATACTTGTGGATGAGCGTAAACGGTAGCCATATTACCTTCAGCTCATGTCAGCTTGGCAAATTACGTGTAGGAAAATGAATTTCGCAGTTTTTCTTTGGGTGCAGTCGTCTAGGAGATCAGAGGAAAACCACGAAAAACCCCATGGTCTGAATGGGCGGCAACCGGGAATCGAACCCGAGGTGTTCCGAATGCGGGCCACAGACGTTGCAACTGTATACCTAGGCT
Organism: Deroplatys truncata; assembly: GCA_030765065.1. Classification (NCBI taxonomy): domain Eukaryota; kingdom Metazoa; phylum Arthropoda; class Insecta; order Mantodea; family Mantidae; genus Deroplatys; species Deroplatys truncata. The sequence continues at coordinate 242,617,392 of CM060978.1, read as the reverse complement.
CCTTGTTGCCTCCCAGTCAAGTTGTACCTATCGGTGAGGGAGGATAACAAAGATATATAAATGACTATGTGACACCTGTTTCAAGGAATCTGCTTCTTGAAGTAACACATAGTATAGTTTTTACGGTAAGAAACACAATATTGTTTTAATGGTCTCTGAGCAGTTTCCACAGAACAGCAATAACATGAATCCTGAGATAAACTTGTGGCGAACTATCGAGATGAGAAAAACAGGTTTTATCTCGTAAGCCACCACCAGGAAAAGGAAATATGGAAGATCAACAGGTCCATCTCCTGGAGTTCCCGGAGCGAACAACGCAGAGAGGGACAGGGAGAGTGATACACGTGTTGGTCTGACTTACCAACATATGTCTACTTTGGGATCAAAGAGGTGTCTCTTTTAAAGAGAGAAAACTGAAAGAAAAAATGTAAAAGGGCTCTATAGCAAACTCCGTGGAAATGTTCTGGTACAATCCCAGATTAGAAGCGCTACCTATTGTGAAACATCAACTAGCTTCTGCAATCGATTACATCACCACAACATAATGATCTGAAATGGCCACGTAAAACAATGGTAAAAAAGTTAGTTTCGCTGGAAATATTGGGCAAAGACATTACGAAATAGAGAGAAAGGGAAACATAAACGCTATTGGTGACCCTGACATCCGTTCCTACAACTGGAATGACATAATAAGTTTTAGGATCAGCTTTTGGTGAAAGCTAAAAGGGGAAACAGAAACTGTGCGCAATCGCGAAAACTTCTTTTCCCGTTCCTTCCCGACAGCGATTCGGCAAATCATTAATATAATAATTCCATTAGTGGCAGACACTACTAATAAAACCAGAAACATTGTTTCTTCTCCAACAAAACAAAGCAAACTTACATTAATTGTTAGTATCATTTACAAAAAAAGACCCTATTTTCATATAACAGATCTTTCACGTCGTCGTGATACGCTGCTATTTGGACATTTGGACTATTTGCTGCCTCCGGTGGGAGGGAACCTGGACTATTCCTGGTATCAGTGAAGATGTTCCACTTTTGGGGGGCTAAGTGAATTCATCCTCGTGAGAAGATACTGATAGAAAACTAGCGACCCCAATCCCGTAAACCACAAAAAAAACCGTCGGACGGGAAGCGGTATGCAGACCACGTGTCATATCATTACCCATAGTCTGCCGATGCTATTTACTTTAAACTATTTATAACAAGTTTATTAAGCTTTACCCAACTTAACAGACGACCGGCAATTGCGACAACCTCTCTGCGACGAAAATGTTTTTACATTTCACCCATTTGCGAATTATCTATTTCGTTATGTTCATAACATCAAAGAAGTGGGTACAATTTAAAATGTTTATCAAAAAATGGCTCTGCTAGAATTGTTGTATTGGTGCATTCAAGTGGACTTAACTAAAAAGTATTTTATTTTTCTACTCAGTTCATGTCAGTTTACTGTAGTGGCTTCAGTTGAATGTGCACGAGGCTGGGACAACTCACTGCATACACGTTAGCCATGTGCTCATAAAAAAAGCAACGGACGCTTAAGGTTTCAAAATATCATCAGTTTAATTAATAAACCTCGCAATGTTGTCAGATTCTTTTGTTTAAACAGACCTCCGAACAATTCAGTTTATCAACTGAACTTCTGATAGAACTCTAAGTTTACAAGCATTAACTCTGTTTGTAGTTACTCAACACTTCTCGCAAATTTCCTTAATTACGTAATCTAGTAGCTTTAACGTTTTTATTAAACCTTTAGAAAAGTTAACAAACATATAATACGGTGAAAAAAAGTCAATAAGAATTGAAAACAAAATACAGTGCCGTTTGTGAAAACTGCAACACCAAGAAGGAAACGCATAAATTCATTGAATTTAATACCACAGGTTAGGTACATGACAAGTAACAAATGATAAACCTTTCAAACCTATACATGACCTTTGAGTCCTAATATTCAGTATTTGGTGTGGCGCTGCAATTAGAGCTGCTATACGCCGTGGCATTGAATCAAAAGCGTTCTGGATGAGTTCCTGAGGGATTCTCCTCCACGCAGTTTGTATTCGAGCTCACAAATCCGTGACACTGGTTACTGGAGAACCGTGACGCACCAAGTGCCGACCAACCATATCCCAGACATGTTCGATGGGCGACATGTCAGGCGAATGTGCAGGCCAGGGAAGCAATGGTACCCGTCGCTCTTCGAAGAAGGCTTGTACATTCCTCGCAATATATGGCCGGGCATTCTCCTGTTGAAATGTGGCCTGTGGAGATGCCTGAAGCAGGGAGAGTACCGCAGGCTCTACAACCACCGTTAGATACCGGTTGCTGTTCAAAGTGGTCTCAATTCATAGGAGGCGAGATAGGTTGTTGTAACCAAATGCGCCCCAAACCATCACACCTGGTATTTGTCCGTTATGACGCTCAACAATGCACCCCTCCAGGTTGCGTTCACCACGGTACCGCCGGACACGTATGCGGCCATCACTGTAGAACACGTTGGCGCGGGACTCGTCCGAAAAGACTACATTTTGCCACTCAGCACCCCAGTGACGGTGTTCACGTGCCCATTGAGGTCGGAGGAGCTTGTGGTTTCTGGGCAATGGAAGCTGACGTAATGGCATGCATGCAACCAGTCCAACCTGCACCAGACAGCGACGAACCGTTGATGCAGACAAGTTCACGCCTGTTGCAGTATTCCACCGTCGAGCGAACAACTGTGGATGAAGCTGTACGCTGCTCCGTTATGTCCATGCGGACAAGATGACGGTCATCCCGTGTTGTTTAGTTTCATTAACATTAAATACCTATATAGAAAAATAATCTTTAGTAAGAATAGCTTGTACCGGCGGTGCCGTGGCCGAGTGGTTAGACCGCTCGCTTCCTACCAAGGCGGCCCTGGTTCGATCCTACGGAAACTATGTGGGAGCGGGTTTTCTTCGGGTTCTCCGGTTTCGCCCGCCATTCATTCCACCATCATCACCTTTCCTTCCACACATTTTACGAACATTTCATATCATCTCCTTACTCGCTCTCATACTAGGCTTCGGGCTGATCACCCATCTTGGCTGATCTATCCGACTGAATTAGTCTGTTGGTTTTCCGATAGGTGTCTGACCCCACGCACCCGCTTGTAAGCCCTGGGGGCTGTTAATCCTAACGGGGAGGGTAACAGAAGAAGAACAATTTGTGAGAGATATATAACAATAAGCGATGAGGTCATGTGAATGTTACAATTCAGATTTTTACTTTATCTACTGCGTGCTTGCAGTAAATAGAGGAAGTACTATTGATGTCGAGAGTTTCCTGGAAATACATGTTTTTAAGCCTCCTGAACCCAAAACAGAACTTTTAGAATAATGTCCGTGTACGTATATGCATGTGTGTGTGTGTGTGTGTGTGTGTGTTATTAACATGACTCGAAAACGAAACGTCCGATAGAGCCAAACTTGGTATTTAGGTTCAGCATCTTCTAAGGATTCGACACGATAATTTTAAAGATAGTTCCCCACTCCAGCCTCAAACCAGAGGCAGGGTTTAGTTGAAAGAGCTAAATTGGTCTTCGCTATGTGTAATTTATAGAAAAATAAGTACCCTTTTTTCAGCAATCAGTCAACATTCAAAGCCATGTTCGGAATTGAAAGAGTTGGGCTGACACCATCCATCATCTTTGACACCTGATGTTATTAAAATGTGTATGAAGAAGATGAACTTGAAATTATAATTGGAAATATGGATGCAGAACACCTAGATTGCTTGAAACAAAACCACAAAGAAGAAGAAGAAGAAGAAGAAGAAGAAGTTGTTTTTGTGTATGAAAAGAAAATTCTCTGCAGCTCTGAATGTCACAAGTCAGTTCTGTAACATAATAGTAATGTTTAAGCATCCCATAATGCAGAGCGTTTCAAAAAGAATCATCCGATTTCAAAATACTATATCTACTGCATGAATGAAGATAGAATATCAGGGAAACCTTTAAAATGCACTTCGCAACTAAGAGTTACTTGCAGCCAGTGGCAGGTTAGCATTATTTACATGGTTGCCAGCAGAGATCACCCTGGTGCTGCTAGCTCACTCGCTTGTTCAGTACCCAGTGCGTATGGGTTTAGTTTGCTGTTCTGGGGTCTAGTGCTCCAGTCCAACACCGCAACAAAAAGCGTTTCAACGGGTCCAAATCTGTTACAGCTGTGCGGCGTGAGTTTCGTCGAGAGTACGGCACAGCTCAGAGCATTCGATGTTGGCAACAGCAGTTTCAAGACACGCTTATGTAAGGGAGCATCTACTGGACGCCCCTGCGTAATCGATCAACGTGTAAAGCGCATTCAGAGATTCATACGTAGTCCACAAATGTCTACTCGTCGTGCCAGCCGAGAGTTAGGCATTGCTCAAGTGACCATCTGGCGGGTCTTGCAGCAACGCTTGCGTCTGAAACTCTATCGGATTCAAGCCCTTCGAGGGTGATAACAACAACGTCATGAACGTGAGTTCATTCTGGGCTTGGAGATGAAAGATGACATTTTTCCGTTCACGTTTAGTGTTCATGATGAAGCTATATTCCGCCACAGCGTAAGAACATGGAGAACACAGCGGCATACGAGAGACTCTCCAAAGCTGAATGTATTTTGTGCCGTTTCCCGAGAAAAGGTTTACGGTCCGTTCTTTTTTGCGGAAAGCACGGTTACAGGAATCATATACCTGGATATGTTGGAGAACTGGCACGACAAGATGCCTGAAACTTTGCAACAGGACGGAGCACCACCGCACTGGCACCGGCATGTAAGAACGATGTATCGGCCCTATGGGTCTCGCATTGCACCATTGTCCTCCAAGTCAACTGATCTCGCGAGTTTTTTGTTTATGAAAGACTCTATGTGCCTCCCCTTCCAATAATCGTGAGCAAATTGCGACATCACATGGAAACATCAGTGGCTGCTGTAACACCAGCCATGTTCGCACAAGTGTGGGACGAGTTTGTCTATTGTCTGGATTTTTGTCCTGCGTCCCGTGGAAGACATGGCATGCTTTCAAATTATGTAAGTAAAAAGTGTGTAGCCCTAGGCATGTAATGAAAGTTATTCTACGGTTATGTGTTCGTGATGTGAAAGACAAAGCCTTGTGAAATCAGATGATTCTTTTTGAAACACCCTTTACATTTGTGTGTGTAATAAAACTATTTTATGCAATCCTAACAGTGTTGTTAAGCAGCTATAACATTAAAAATCATGCACAAAAGGCCATAAAGGTTGCTAAGGAAATTGAGGCCGGCCGCGTTTCTACTACCGGGCCTATGTTAATGGCGCGGACACTTGTGCATTGTCATGTTTTAGGGGGGCGATCGTCTTCCTGCCTCTTGCGTCGAGCTTCGTCTGTCTTGCGGCATCTCACCCCTGTCGCTGTCGTCACTTTTACCTCTGAACCTATTGTAGTACTCACTTCGGCCTTCGTAGAGGGTCTGGCGACTTCCTAGATTTTTATTTCTTTCAAATCTCATAAAATGTACAGGGAGCCCTCTCGACTGCCCCTGGGTCCATTCGTTTCCTCTCGGCCGTTTCTGTGCCTCTTTAGTGGCCTTAAAATTACATTATTTTATCACGATAACCTTTCTAGAACAGACATTTTACTTTTTCTGTGAAGGGAGTTTCATTCCTAGGATGAGCGTCACGGTTCGGCCGTTTTCCGTGATTTAGGGTACAGTTTACCATCTCTCCATCTGCACATTCCAGCATCTCATTCCGGGACTATCTCTACCTGCATCTCGGGCCTATTTTAGGGCCTATTTCCCATTGTTCGCCCATCATGGCTGCGTATCCCGTCGCTCAATGTTTGCGGGTGTTACCATATGGTGTCCGGGAAATGCATCATTACATGTGAGGCGGTTTTAAAACCTGTTAACTTTCCACAGCGCAAGACATAATTAACTAGGCTTTCGCCAGTGCTAAGTTGGTATCTTTCGTTAATAATTTTCCCCCGTACTCTGCACTGAACAGTAACTGCCCAGTATTTGTCTAAGAATGCCACCTTAAAGTAGCTCTATGCTGTATATTCGCCGACCGTTGAGCGCAGGACCGGCCCACTTCTTTGTACCAAAATCATCCGAAATCTCTCGGGAATTCTAAATTCAAAATATGCCTCGACAGAATAATTGAGAATCTTGTTGACTCACAAGATATAGAACTCCTAATTACGGGACAACCAACACAGTTCAGTGCAATCGATTTATCCTTCTGCATTTCAGCTGCAGCGCACAAATTGGAATGGTTTATGGCAGAGGAATCTTTTGGAAGTGATGACTTCCCAATTGTCATTCAACATCAGTATAATCGATGAACAGACCTGTATTAACTAGCACACCAACATGGAAATCTGATCTCGTCAATTTTGAACGTTATAAAAACATTATATCAACAAAATTAAATTATTTGAACTCAGAAGATCATGTCTCAGAATTTATTGATCAGGAAGTATTTAATTGTGCTTCAATAATGCTTGATGCAGCATAACAATCTATTCCTAAAACTACAGAAAACCAAGAAAAAAACAAGTTCCTTGGTGGAATGAAGAGAGTCACTTAGCATACAAGGCTTATAAACAAGCCTTGTAACATTGGAAACGACATTACTGATCAGATTATTAGAGATGTAGAGCAAAAATGCGCAGGAGTTTTAAGGACAACCGATCTGCATCCTGGATGAAGTACCTTTGAACATTATCGTCTGGAACCTCAGCATTTGATACTTAGAATGAAATCAGAAGAATTAACGGACAAGGAAAACGAAATCCATACCCTTCTTTGTTGCATCTTAATAGTAACATCATCACAAATCCAAAAGCCATCGCTAATGCCCGAGCATGCACCTTTTTTGAAAATTCTAGCAACGCAAATAGCTTTCTTAACTTTATTAAGCATAAAAATACCACATATATAACCACTGAACACGTCTTACAATCCAATGTAAAATATACTTCATCATTAAACTGCCCAATTGTTCTCACAATTCTCAAAACCTCACAAGTTCTCAACGTTCTTTCAAATACCAAGAACTCTATTCCTGGTCCTGACGGCATATACAATATTTTTCTGAAGGAACTCCCAATCACCGCCATTACATATATCACGAAGCCTTTTAACGAAATCCTAGTATCTGGCGAAATTCCAAAAAATATAGAAAGTAGCCATTGTTATCCCAATTTCTAAGCCAAACAAAGATAACACAAATCCAAAGAATTATCGACCCATCTCTCTTACCTGCACAATGTGTAAATTAGTGTAAAAAGTAATATACAAAGGGATATTGTGGTACCTAGACTTCAAGCAATACATTTCTCCATATCAAAGTGGATTTCGCCAGCTAAGATCAACAAATGATCACCTCATCAACATCAAAAGTGAAGTTTGTGATGCATTCATAAACAACAGACATCTAGTCACAATAAGTCTTGATTTACAAAATGCTTATGGAAGGAGAGAGTCTCAAAACTGCTATTTGATATTGGAGTTAACAGAATAGCTACTACAATCTATTGCAAATTTCCTCTGTAATAGATCAGTTCACGTAAAAGTCAATAATCAGCCATCAGACTTATTTGAACTACAGAATGGAATACCTCAAGGATCAGTCTTAAGCGTTACTCCCTTTCTCGTTGCTGTAAATGAAGCGAGTGAGATAGTACTTAGGCCAGCTAAAATCAAAAACATATTCGCCGATGACATCACCATACTGTGCAACGGAAAAAAAACCAAGCACAACACAACAAATACTACAAACTCAGCTTACAAACATCCAGTCATGTACTCACAGATTCGGCTTTAAAATGGCTGCATATAAATGCAAATATATTGGGTCCAGTAACTCAAGAAAAATGAGGGACGCGATATCACTTTTACTAAGATCTGAAACATTTATAAATACTTCTGCAATAAAAACATTGGGAATGACCTTTGATAACCAGTTGACATGGAAACCACATATCGACGAATTAAAAGCAGAATGTATACGTAGACTCAGTGCAATAAAGGCTCTGTCTAATGATAACTGGGGTGCTGATAAATATGTGATTATATCCACCCATAATGATTTAATTCGATCGAGGTTAGACTATGGAGTCATTGTTTACGATTCAGCCAAGAACCATTTTCTTAACTCTTTAAATCCTGTTCATAAGGCAGCTTTGCAGATTGCAATTGGAGCATACAAAATCAGTCAATTTTTAGCATCCTTGTGGAAAGCAACCAAAAGCCACTACATGTTAGAAGACGAAAGCCAACCATTAATTATGCTACAAAAACCTCACACTCCCCAGAAAATCCTGTGTGTAAAAATATGTTCTCTAACCAGCTCTTTACTAGGTATATGAGAAAAAAACGTGTCCTAAACCCTTCTACCATCTACTAAATACTTATATGAAAGAAATGAATGCACGTCTCCCGAAAACAATTACAAAAAGAATCCCGAAAAAACCACCACGGCAAATAGTTCGTCCAAACATCGATACGACTCCAATGGTTAATCATAAAAAGGAGACTAATGCTTGCATTTATAAAGCTTTCTTCATTGCATTATTGGATAAATTCAGACTTCGTTGAGTTTGTCAGGGATGGATCCCGTTCACCAGATGGTTCAGGATGTGTAATTATGTACAGTGATGGCATATTCACATAGAAGCTGAATGACATATGCTCGGTCTTCTTTTGTGAGGCCTTCGTAATTAGAAAAGTTTTTGAAATAATTAAAAGTTCTAAATATTTAAAATGCCTAATTTGTACAGATTTACGCAGTGTAAGTCACGAAAGCAGGAACCAATAGTTGAAGAAATCAAGCAGCTATACAATGAAATTCATCTCAACAAACAACTTACCATCACGTGGATACCATCTCATATTGGAATTGCTGGAAATGATGAGGCAGATAACGTAACCAGGGAAGCAACAACAGCCGATCACAATGAAACATCCATTTCTCATACGGATCTCAAAACACATCTCACTAGTTTAAAGAAGAAATTGTGGAATACTGAATGTATGAAAAACTGCCCCAATAAATTTTCGGAAATCAGGAACTCAGTATTCAGCAGCACGAGAATTTAGAATGCACCTAAAGAGCAGAAAGAATCAGATAATTTATACTCGGTTACGAATCGGTCATTCGCAACTGACGCAACACCACCTCCTAACTAAGAGTCAGCCACTCTGTGTAACCATGACAACTTTACAATAAAACATATATTTGAATGCAAACATTTAGAACCTTACACCTAAAATACAAAGTTCCTCCATGGCAAAAGGAAGCACTGAAAGACTCTGTGGCTGTTTTCCGCACTATTAAATTTATCCATGTAATTAAACTACAATGTCATTGTGATTTTTTTCAATATATTGTTTATTAAACAATATTAAGACATTTTTTCTATTGTCTTTATGTAACACCATTGTTTGTAAAACCCTGTTGTTTAAAATAGCGAAGATTTTAACGTTATAACATACGTAACTTTCATTATATCTCTACTATGCTCAATTGTTTTTTTTATTTTAAATCACTGTTATAATGCTAATGTAGTGTAATATCAATACTGACTAGTACTTTTAATTGAAAGACAATGTAATGCTATATGTATTTTACATGGTCGCTCATGACCTCATTATTCATGCGACCTAAAATACACACATTTTTTAAAAAGTATGCCTCTAGGTCACTAATGAATTGTTTTGCGTTGTCCATGCTACTGTCAAATTTTGGGACAGGGAGTTCATTTAGAAATTGTATGGGTAGTGTGTGGCCATTTGCGTGCTAGTGCATTCATTGGCATGTTTTACAATTTTCATAATTAACATTCATATTGTGCGAGGCGGAATCGCAGTGGTAGGTACGGTCGCTCGGCCTACCCTCGCTATCATTACGTTGAGCATTGGTGACCAGTGCCATGGCCTCAGTGGTTTGGGGGCCCAACTCCAACCTTTCCATTACCTGTCGCAATTCAGTAATTTCCCCTTGACTTTTTCTGGAGGATCAGAACTCCGTTGTAAGTTTTCCTTATCCTCCAGTATCACTCTGAATTTTCAGTTCAGCGTTCATTCTTGCCTCGAAGGTACGTTGTTGGCCTTTTATAATTTCGCAAGTTGCCCTCGCTTCATTCTGCATTGCTCTCTTAAGGGTAGGATGTAATTATCAGAAGGGAAACCTCGCCACTGCGACTAACTAGATCTATTGTTGCTACACCCCTGGGAAGCAGGGATGAAGTGAAGGAGCCGACAGGAGGTCGGAGGTCCGTAGGCAGACATGACCCCAGACGCCCGGAAGTCCCTAGTATTTCCAGTGCGAAACACCCGCTCTCGCCAGTAGACGCGGAATCCCACGAGAGGGCGACAAAGCGGCCGTTGAGGCAGGACAACGCGCCCTGTCGTTGGCGGGGAGAAATCTTTTCAAAGCGCAGCAACCATGCCATCTGACCATCACTAGACGCACCACAGAACCCGGAGACACTGCCTGAAAGATGAAAGGGAGAAAGATGAAATGACAGGAAATGAGGGAAGAGAGAAATCCTGGTAGAATACACTACTCCGGCATTCGCCTATGCGACCAGAAAAACACACACACACACTAAAAACCATGGTCAGAGTGGGCGGCCACTGGAAATTGAACCTGGGACTTCCGGAATGCGGGCCATGTATGTTACCGCCGTCTCTTAAGGGTATTTACAGGTAAAATTTCTAAATCTTGCTGTTTTTATCCACTTTTTTAAACTTCTGTCACATACTGCTCTACTACAAAGGTGTATTTTAAATTCAATGCAGATATCTTTAACAGTTGTTTAAACATTTTATTTGACTTCTTTATGTTAATCAGGTGTTGCACATGATGCAGAATTATTAATTTTTAAAAAATAAAAATATTATCACATCATTTTAATATTAGCACAGGAAAAAAAAACCGGCGTATAAAAATATTTTTATTTTTGATTGTTTCAGAAAAAAATTTGAACATTTAAATATAATTTTTGTAACAGTTGGTTCTCAGTGGTCGAATTTATTACTTTGATCAATTGATCAAGGTGTAGCAAAATCTATATGCCAGTTTTTAAGTTCATTCTCTCTGGGTGTATGTTAAAAAGTTGAACAAGAACGTTTTATAATCCCACTAATTACACCGCATCGAACACTTTAAATGTGCAAATGCGTAAGAAAAATCAGAGTCGAGTAAAAGGTATGGGAAGTAAATACAGGCCATTACGCCGTGTGTTCTTGGCATTTAATGGGTCAGAAGTTAGATCTTTAAAGCGCTCTGAGACCAAAAGCCACAGTATGCCATTTTAAGCTAAAGACTCAAGCTAAAGTGTTTTCTGGACATAAAAACTAATTTTTGAAGTTTATGAAAATGTTCACCTAATTTCACCTATGGATACCTTTAACTTATTTATTTGTTCCTTTTCTGTTATTTAATATTTTCAATTTCAGCAATTAATTGTGCCCTCATTTCTTAAACTGGAGACTCAGCTGCCTTCCTCCTGATGGTGCTACTTCCCCCACATTTCAGAAACCATGCTTTGCCAGCGCTGGGCACTCAGCAGCTGGTGCGCAAGGAGTTAACCCGTGCTTTGCTTTTGCAACAATTCCCCTTGCTCTGATAGTTTACTCGACAAGTGTAGCTGCAAAATTTCCCTTTGATTTTCTAGATAATTCTCTAATTAACTTATAACGAAAACAGATGTTACGCTGTCCCAGTTATACAGAATTAAATAAAACTGAAGAGGACCTCGCAGACCATTTAAATGAATTAAAAGTATGCGCTTTATTCACCATCACAAAGACCTCTACCTATATTTTGACTGAAGTCACTTTTAGGAAAACAAAATAAGCAAACATTTTACATATAAAGGGTTGTTTGGTGAAGTGAATTCCACTAATATCTTCGCCTAAATTCCTTTACAGATGCCTGACTTAAGTATGAATTTTGGATTTTAGCGACGATTCGTTTTTGAACTACACTACACGTAAAGAATGGAATGCGGCAGAGGAAATTCTTCTCCACTTTCCATTTAAAATATCTGACGTACGAAATTTGCTCTTTATTTACACGATAAATCGTTTCTAAGCTTCTCTCTCTCTCTCTTTCTCTCTCTCTCTCACACACACACACACACACATATATATATACACACACACATATATCCACTACCGTTTGTGAAAATTGCAACACCGACAAGGAGAGGCAAGAATTCAATGAATTTAATACCACAGGTAGTTACATGACAGGTAACAAATGATACGCTTTTCAAACCTATACATGGCCTTTGAGCTCCAATATTCAGTATTTGGTGTGGCCTCCATGCGCTGCAATTAGAGCTGCTATACACCGTAGCATTGAACCAAAAAGGTTCTGCATAAGTTCCTGAGGGATTCTCCTCCACGCAGTTTGTATTCGAGCCCACAAATCCCTGACACTGGTTACTGGAGAACCGTGACGCACCAGGTGCCGACCAATCATATCCCAGACATGTTCGATGGGCGACATGTCAGGCGAACGTGCAGGCCAGGGAAGCAATGGTACCCGTCGCTCTTCGAAAAAGGCTTGTACATTCCTTGCAATACGTGGCCAGGCATGTCCTGTTGAAGAGTGGCCTGTGGAGATGTTTGAAGCAGGGGCAGTACCTCAGGCTCTACAACCACCGTTAGGTACCGGTTGCTGTTTAAAGTGTCCTCAATTCGTAGGAGACGAGATCGGTTGTTGTAACCAATGGCTCCACAAACCATCACACCAGGTGTTTGTCCGCTATGCCACTCAACAATGCACCCCCGCAGGTTGCGCTCATCACGGTACCGCCGGACACGTATGCGGCCATCACTGCAGGACACGTTGAAGCAGGGCTATTCCGAAAAGACTACATTTTGCCACTCAGCACCCCAGGGACGGTGTTCACGTGCCCATTGCAATCGGAGGAGCTTGTGGTTTCTGGACAATGGAAGTCAACGTAATGGCATGCATGCAACCAGTCCAAACTGCACCAGACGGCGACGAACCGTTGATGCAGACAAGTTCACATCTGTTACAGTGCTCCAGCGTCGAGCCAACACTGTGGATGAAGCTGTACGGTCCGTTATGGTCATGCGGACAAGATGACGGTCATTCCGTGCTGTGGTCACGTCCCGCTCTTCACTGCGTATGACCTTCATCTATCCACTGCTTCCACACACGCATCACTGTCGTAGCCCTGTACGAGCCGAAATGTCACGGTATGTCAAACATTCTGCCCCGTTCGAACTCACTCACATGCCGATATGGCTCTCTATGACGTCGACGATGCATACCGCCCATCACTTTATTGTTTCCACCTTGTTTGACAGCTCCGCACTGACTACACTGGGCGCAACACTGACCTTGTCGGACCGACACGAGAGGGCTCTGCTCGGCCTACGTGTACCCCAAACCTAATCACTTATTGCTTGCACACTCTTCTACACTTCCACCAAGTTTGGAGTTATTCGGGAAAATCTTTCTTGGTGTTGCAATTTTCACAAACGGAAATGTATATTATGTACGCGCGCACAACCACACACACCCAAGGATTTTTTCCTAATATATATTTTTATATTTTTTACTACTTAACTACAGTAAGTAGAGGAAGTGTTGGTAGTCCAGCCAAAAAATCGCCACCGAGATTTTCGCTGGAAACACTTTTCGATGCCTCCTTAATAAAAATAATTTTTAGAAAGAGGAAGCGCGCGCGTGTGTGCATGTGTATAAACAGCACAACTAAAAACCGAAATATTGCATAAATACCAAAGGTGGCATTCAAGTTCGGAATCTTCCAAGCATGCGATTCGAAGTGAAAAATAAGAAAACTGCCACTTACATGGAAAGGTTTTTGTTATTTTAAAATTGTTTAATGGCTCTATCGATTTTGTTTAACACACTAAAGTTTAACATATGTTTATGACAAATAAAATGTATTATGTTGAGTTTCCTAGAGATAGCTTCAGGAGCTATTCATTCCGAATGAATTTTGCATACCTTCGTATAATAGCTAACGCTTAAATGGACACAAGCTTATTATACGAAAAATGTAATACAATTTATGTAAAATAAAATGTTTGTGGCATTAATCGTTACCTGGATATTGATTATTATTGCTTTCAACGTTCAAATACTTTTACACCTTTTTAAGAGCTAAGTGGCCATTCAGTTGTTTCTGTGTTCACTAAGAGAAAAATTTTAAAGCCAGCATATAGCGATTCGCTTTTTAAAGATTTGACTATCGCTTCTGCCTCCTGTATCCCAGAATGTAACACACCAGATATTTTGATTTATTATCCTTTCGTTTTTAGGAGCATTAAATCACATATTTTTGGTGAAATTTCGATATAGAATTTTCGAGACGAATGCAGAAATTCTTCTAAGGTGAGGTCAAACACTAGCGTTACATCTGATGCAATATAGGGTGTACCGTATACTAGGTTATTTTCATTAACGAATTTTAAACTGTGTTATCTGATTTAAACAAATACATAATTTACTCTACTTATTTTAATATCTTAAGCTCAATTTTTTTTCTATAAGCATGAATGTGGTGTTTTTCTATGAGTGCAGAAAAGCTGGAGGAGCCATCTGGTTCCTACCACACAGATCGTGTTTCTGCAGTAAAATGAGAAACGACGATTGTGATGAATCCCCATGAGTTCATGTACAAGGGGGAATATGGGAGGGGAGGGGCCCTGAACAGGTTTCTTTTCGCGGCACATGGAGGTTTTAAAAGAGTTTATGCGCATCAAATCCTGAACAATAGCCGGTCTCATCATACTGCTTTTAATATGTTGGTGGTAAGGCACCGATACCACCTTCTGCCAGCTTCTTCACAAAGAAAATGTATTAACTACGCAAATATAACGCTCCGAGATCATTTCTGGAAGTACCCGACAGCGAAGAGTGCTCAACGCAATAGGCTCCAAAAGGCTAAACAAACGCTTTCACTTTAAAAACAAAAACTTTGTAAGGGCCTCCATCTGTGAAGGCCAGTGGAATACCGTCTGAAGCTGCGGTGACGGCATAAATGGAAGCGAGCGTACCTCTGTGTTGGTAGGTGTTGCTTGACATTCAATACCAGTCGCTTAGGCACACAAGGTCCCAACTTCCGAGCCTTAACCATTACCGCTTTAATAAAAATCTTGTATAATAAGCATTCACTAAGCCGTACATCGGGCTTTGCTGTTGTTCTACATCTAGCATGTTTAAAATTTAAACAGAAATTACTACTCCCTTTACTATGTCTTACCTACTACTTTCGACAATTAAAACTGAAGGAAATGCTGAATTTCAAACAGTCATCTTCTTTCGCTGTCAACTTATTTTGTGACCACCTCTGCTGTCGCTTTTCTCCATACAAAATCGATATCCAAAGAAACTGTAATGACGTCTCTAATGAAATTGAGTATGTCAAACTGCCGTGATAGAAATACAGGGTGGTTTGTGAAGAACTGACCCATTTCTTTTTATAATTATTCTGTTCGAAATTCACTCAATGCCCCAATTTTAACACCAAATTAAGCAGAATGTTCTGGAGTTTCGATTGCCGGATGCGCGGCTATTCATGTTTTATTCGTAATTGTTAGTTTTATTGTAGGCAACTGTTTTTGAGATATTGTGCTAGTCAACGTGAAAATGGAGTACACATTAAATGAACGACTCTTCCTTGTAAAGCAATACTGGATTACGAATTAAATTACAGCTACTCAAAGGGTATACCAGAAAGAATTTGGTGTTCGGAATCCTCCCCAAAGAAACACAATACTGGGACTGGTAAACAAATTGGAAACAACTGGATCTCTGGTAACTGGTTCATTTAGGCTTCCCACGGTTGTTCTTGACGTAAGAGCACGACTGATCAGTCACCCAAAAATCATGAAGACGTTTGTCGCAGGAGACAGGGTACAGCTACTCAACGCGTCAGAGAGCTATGAAAAATGCAGGCCTAAAGCCGTATAGGATTACGGTTGTCCATCAGTTACAGGAACCAGATAAGGATAGACGACTGAATTATTGTCGTTGCTTTCAGGTGTTCATTTAGCAAAATCCTGCCATATTGCCCATCACATGGTTCCATTTATCCGGCTATGTGAACTCAAATAACTCACGCTAATGGGCCACCGAAAATCCACATGTTATTCATAAAGCACCAATGCTTCTTGTTTGGTGCGCAATATCCGCACGGAGAATAGTGGGACCAATTTTTTTTAAAACATGTGAACACTGCAGAGTACCGACGGATTTGCATGGAGTTTACTGAGCAACTAGACGATGTAGAGCTGAGTCAAGGATCTTTTCAGCAGGACGGCGCTACATGCCACACATCAAATAAATCCATGGCACTAATTGCAAGTTTCTTTGACGACCGGATAGTTTCCAAGAACCTGTGGTTACCGAGATCTCCGGATTTGTTATCGCCGGACATTACACAGGAGATTCAAGCTATTGACAACAGAGTCCAAAGAATGGCCAGTAACATGGAACGAGGTGTTGAGTTGTGCTTTATGTAGGATGGAGGACGTTTCTATAGAAGTAAATAATCTCCCAAAATTCCTCTGCATTTCAGGTAGCTTAACTCGTTTTAAACAATTAAACAAATAAATGTGTCAGTTCTTCATAATTCATCCTGTATAACATGCTGTGTCAAAAAAGGGGATCATAAAACTAAACCAGCCTTTTCATCTTTTACAGTATTTCTAGAAGATGGCAAAGCGGTTGAGTTGCAGCGGCAGATTGTAACTCTGTTTAGAGGCTGTTAGATTTCAATTGGAATATACCAGTCCTTCAAATCCTTACATACGACGTATTGTATATTGTTTCTAATGTAAAACGGTCTAATTAAATTCCATGTGAGTTTTGACAAAATTAGGGTATTTATAACTCGCAAATCGAAAAATCTAAAGAGCCTACTACAAATAATACGTTTTCTAATGTATAATATTGGTTACTTAGGTTTCTCATTTGAAGACATGTTTAAGTCTTAGCAATGTTAGCAACTTGTCACTATTAGTAGTGAGTTAACGCGGGTTTCAAAACGTGTACGTATGTGTGTTTGTACCCGTGGAATGGTTAGACGGTTTTAGAAACTGTCTATATGAGTAACGTGAGGGGATTACGTGATGTTGAGAGTCTAAGGTGAAGTGTGTATGAAGCTCGTCCCCCTCTCTCTCTCCCTCCCTCTGTGGGTTTTTTTTTAAACAGGTATGTATGTATGTGTATGTGTGTTAGAAGCCGGAGTTAGTACCCGTGTGTGGGATAGAGTGACGTTTGGGAGTCTGAGTGGTAGAATTCTGAAGTCCGTCCCCCTCCCTGTAGCACGTTATTTCCCCTCGTGAAGTTGTTGATACACTGTATTGTTATGATGTGAGGTTAAATGAATAATAAAATAATTAAAAGCCGAAAAAAAATATCTGTAGCACGTTATTTCCCCTCGTGAAGTTGTTGATACACTGTAATGTTATGTTGTGGAGTTAAATAAATAATAAAGATAATTAAAAGCCGAAAAAATATCTGTGTGTGTGCGCGCGTGCGCGCTCACGTGTAGTAAAATTTTGTCTATCTCTTATTATTTTTACCAGTTATGCAAAAGTCGTTCACAATGAAGAATCGTTAGAGCCATTTTTGAGAAAAATGTTCCATGTAAAGGGTAGTCTGGGATGGTGGGGATTTTTCTTAAAAAAAACTTCGTGAAGATACTGAACCAAAATACCAAGTTTGGTGTTTATCCGACTGTTCACATACAGACACACAGACATGTTTCCAAAAATGGGGGGTCTCAAAACATGTATTTCCTGTGAAATCTCGGTATCGAATTTTTGGGTGGAATGCAATACTTACTATACGTAGTAGATAAAGTAAAAAATTGCAAGAAGAGAGGCAATGAAGTGAGAAAAAAAGATGTATGGCTTAAATAATATTGGAGTTATGTGTACGGTTACCGCGTTTGCTAAAACAACTAATGTATGGCTCCCGCGTTCAGAGGCAGAGGACATGTGAATTCGAGTTATGTGTACGGTTATCTCGTCATATCCAAGGTTTTGTTTTCAATGTATGAATCAAAGAAGAAGAGATCCCGTTCAGTAAGAAGGCAATGAGAAAAAAACTAAGGGTGCTAATAATATTCGAGTCAGGTGTACCGTTACGTACGTACGTTTTCGAGTCCCCCCGCAGGTAAAAACTTGGAATCTTTCATCAAGAAGGCAAAATAAGAAATCCATGCGAGTGATTCCCGTTCACGCTGGATCAGTAACAGAAGGGTCAAGACAGCAATGAACTATAAATTACTAAAATTAAATGCTTTAAAAAAACCTCAGCATATCGAGTTCACATGCTGAGACATGCAAATGCAATGTCTTTTCTCTCGTCTCTGTAACCCGAAGGCATAGAGAGAAACCAGGACTTCAGAATTTTTAAATGAACCTAATAATTATAGGTTATGGAAAAACTGAAAGTAGCGTAAGAAATTGCTTATAGCAAAAAGGAAGCAGCAACACGGATCCTACCAATGATATAATTATCGTAAGTACAGGGGCCAGGTGGACAAGGTAATCTTTTGTCACGAACGAATGTCAGCCAATGGTCAGATAACTGCGTGCGCATACGTGGAAGGAGAAGGGAAAATAGGCGTAATAGTATCGTGAACTTATAAAGACGTAGGATACCGTTCTTAAGAACTTAGTACTTATTCCGCTGGACATGTGACTGCAGCATAGAACAAGTGTTTGTGGGGAGGGGGGTTAACAACGTCGGGGACATATAAAATGTGTAAGGGAGTACGAAAAAAGACCATTTGCAACAGAAGTGCGCAGCCAGGAAAGAACATGGATGGTAAGTGAAAAAAATTATTATTTCTTACAATTTCGATCTGTGTGTCTTTTTACATATACTTCAGTGACCCAAACGATCGATTCAATGTGTCTTTTATTTCCGTGTTTTTCGTGACCTAAATAATATAATCCTGTTGAAACGCGTCTGTATGTTTCAGATCAAATCATAAGCCAGCTCAATGAAATTGGAGAAGGCGCTCCAATAGTACCAACAAAGAAACTTGCAGATCTGGAGATAAACGTGCCGTTCAAAATAAACAAGCTGAAGACGCTTAGCACGAGATATGGGGAACGCGTCGTAGTAATATTAGATCAGTATCAGATCTTTCGTCCCGAGCGATTTAAGAGTATGACTACAGAACAGAAAACTGCTATAAATGAAGGAGGCTATCACCTTGTGTACATGGGACAGGAGACGCTAGCTAGCGGGTATCGACGTCACAAGATTACTTTTTTACAAAAAAAGGTATATTAAAACAGTTTTTTGCATGTGTTAGCTCAGTTCAGAAAAAAAAATAATGCATCTCGGAAGAGAAAAAAATTCTTAATGGAATAGTTCTAACTTTTTGACCTTTTAAGATTAATTTGACATAACTATACTGCATGGATAAAAATCTTGTCTTTGTACGTGTAACTCGAAATTTCAGATTATAGCCAGTCGATAAAATGTTAATATTTTCACTTCTCAGATCGTTGCAATAATGAATTGTATAATTTTCAGACGAGTTCAAACATGCAGGAGAATTCTCAAGCGAAGGAGATGCATCTGCAGACACTGCAGTAATCCACAGAAAATTAGACTCCATGACAAGAAAAGGTGAGTTAATGTTCGCATGTATGTGTTAAAACAAAACATTACATTTTTTAAAATAATAAAGTAATCGGATAAGATAATAAATTTTTTCAGCTTAAACATTCAAAAAAAATATAATTTGAAAATATTTCTTTTTTCAGCTATAAGTAAAATTCCATTTCCTCTTTTTAATATATAACTTTAATGTCAGTAGCATCAAACATTAATAATGAAGCAGTTTTGTTATATAAGTGTATTTCATGCTAAAAAGGGATATTTTTCTTTTCAGCTTTAAAGAAAATTAGATTTCACGTTTTAAACTTTACTTTGAAATAAAATGACAATTTTGTTTTCAGCCTTAATAAAGTGAACTATATATTTTTGTTTCAGGTTTCATGCATGCTTCAAAAAAGTAACAAATTAATATCACGAAAAACGAAAATTCGATTTAAAAAACTTTACTTGAAATAAAATCAACATTATTTCCAGCTTAAAGATACTTTGACATCAAACATTACTGTAAATAAAAAAATGAACTATTTGTTATAAATTTTTCAGCTTTCATGCAAGCTTCAAAAAAGTAACAAATTAATATCACGAAAAAAAGAAAATTCGATTTCAGTTTTTTTAAAAAAACTTTACCTGAACATCTTTTTCAGCTTAAAAGATATCAAATATGTATTACTGATGACACCTCATTTATTTCAATTTCAGAGGAACACGTGCACGTGATCTCAAATAAGACCGGAGCCCCGAACAAGAGGACTAATTCGCCGAAAGATGATAGCGCGTCTCCATCAAAGAAACCAAGAACAGAATCGGTGAGTGAACAGAGGCAGAAGGATCTTGCATGCATGACTATTGAATCGGCATTTAAAAATTGGATCTATACGAGTCAAATAGAAAACTCGGTGGGAATGATAGATCCTGAAACATTTCTAGATAAATGTCAACCGCTCGTTAGCAGTGAAATTCGGAGCAATCTCGCTCGTCATTTGTCAGGAATAAAGTTATGTGCCACATTAGTATGCAAATATGTCATCCAAACACCCGAAAATGAAAAGATCGAGACATTTAATTTCAATAGTAAAATGGATGCTATCTTACAAGGTACAAACATTAGCGATTGGTATGAGAATAAACTTAAACATCCCATATTATTCAACATTGATACATTCGAATCGAAAAGCAGTTCGAAATCACTATACCAAATATGTTCGTTAATTCTAAATTTCTGTCACTACGATCCGCTAAATGCATGTTGCAACATAAAAGTGCCAGATTTCATAAAACACAAGAGAGCAGTGACCAATATTAGGAATACTGATAACAAATGTTTCGGATATTGCCTACTGGCATCCAAATTTCCGGTAAAGCGTAACAGCTATAGAGTGAGTTCGTACTCCAAGTACAATATGTTTAAAGAATTTAATTTCGCAGGAATAAAGTTTCCAGTATCTTTAGATGACGTACAAAAATTTGAAAAGCAAAATGATAATATATCTATCACTGTATATGGTATAGACGAATATTCAATTATTCCATTATATCAAACCTCGGAAAGTAAAGAGCATCATGTGAACCTCTTAAGAATTGCCGATGAAGCTAGATCACACTATTGCTTAATAAATGACCTATCTCGCCTGTTGTCCTCACAATTAACTAAACGCAAGTGTAGGATGTGTATATGTGAGGCATGCATGAAATACTTCTCGAATGAAAGCAACCTAGCTAAACATAAAAGGAGATGCATGAAATCGCAAGTTGTTAGTATGCCTGAAATAGGGGTAAATGACACCATTCGATTCAATTCATACTCGAAGTGCTCTCCGGTGCTATTTGTCATATATGCAGATATCGAATCAATACTTAAAAAGTGCATTCATGTCAGCCCTCCGCAGATAGCAGTTGGACGAGATCACTACAAAGACACGAAGCAGTATCAATAGCTTTAAACCTTGTATGCAATTATGACGATACCTTATCGAAATTCAAAATCTTTAGAGGTCCTAATGCGATTCAAGATTTTTTCAGCGAATTAACTGTAATTGCAGACGATGTAATCGATATTTACTCGAAAAACAAAGTTAAATATGACCGATGCAGATAAAATAAAATTCAGAAATACTGATTTCTGTCATCTGTGTGAAGATAAATTTGAGTCCGAATCTGACAAAATATTAGACCATTGTCATTTGACCGGTAGATTCATAGGAGCGGCCCACAATTCGTGTAATCTGAATAGAAAGTTACCAAATTACATACCGATTTTTTTCATTGTGTGTCAAACTACGATTCACATTTTCTCGTGAAACATCTCGCTTACGATCGAGAACCCATATCATGTATTTCACAAACATCTGAAAACTATCTATCATTCAGTAAGAGATATACTCCAATGGAAAAAGTATATATTTCAGATTTCTTGATAGTTATAGATTCCTCGATGATAAATTGAGCAATTTAGCTGATATGCTAAACCCCGAGAACTTTAAAAATACAAACAGAGCATACGAAAATCCTGCACATCGGCAGCTAATGATACGTAAAGGCGTATTTCCATACACATATCTGGATTGCGTAGAGAAATTGAAAGAGACCGCATTACCAGATATATCACAATTTGATGATATAACAACGGAAGATTACTTGCATGCCAAAACAGTAAGGCGAGAGTTAAATATCAGAAACTTAGGCGAATACAGCGATCTATATCTTAAGACTGACACATTGTTATTGACTGACATTTTTGAAACTTTCAGAAACTTATGCCTAAATTTATATAAACTAGATCCGTGCCATTTCTACACTGCTCCCGGTTGGCCTATCAGGCGATGTTAAAGACGACTAAAACAAAATTATCGCTAATCACCGACAAAGAAATGCTAGAGTTTTTCGAGTCAGGAATCAGGGGTGGGCTTTGCACGGTGTCGCAGCGATACTCCAAAGCCAATAACAAGTACATGAATGAATACAACGAATCTCTACCACCTAAATACTTAGCACTTTTCGATTGTACAAACTTATACGGATTTGTTATGGCAAGACATGCAACTCCATGTGGCGAACTCAGATGGTTAAATAGAGATGAAATTAATGCAATAGAATTATTAAACGTACCGCCCGATTCGGAAACGGGTTATGTGCTTGAAGTCGATCTCGAATATCCTAAAGCCATTCACGACGAACACAACGATCTTCCACTGTGTCCAAAGAGCGAAATAACTCCAAAGGATACATGCAATAAGCTCCTTGCAACACTATCTGATAGGTCAAAGTATGTCTTGCATTACCGTAATCTACAGCAATGTGTAGAATTAGGAATGAAGTTGAAATGCATACATAGAGCAGTGGCTTACAAACAATCCTTCTGGTTAAAATCATACATTGACTTGAACGCTGCAAAACGTGCTGAGGAGAAATCTAAATTCGGTCAGAATCTATGGAAAAAAATGAATAATTGTGTTTATGGAAAATTTATGGAAAATGTACGTAAGTATAACGATTTTCGTCTCGTTACCAGTTGGAAACAAGCGTAAAAGCTGATATCGCGTCAAACGTTTTTGCGTTACATTATATTTGACGAGAACGTTGTGGGTATCGAACTGGCAAAGGAAGAAATTCACATGTGTAAGCCCATATACATAGGACAGGCAATACTTGACATTTCTAAATATGTGATGTACCACTTTTATTATAACATTCTGAAAAAGCACCTAAATGATTTGTCTTTAAATTACATGGATACCGATTCATTTTTGTTTGAAACTAGTACAGATGTTTATGATTTTATCAAAACCAACATTCAGCATTTTGATACAACCAATTACCCACCCGATAACATATATTCGATACCTCTGGTAAACAGGAAAGTAATGGGCTTATTTAAAGACGAATTATCGCGCAAATTAATGACAGAATACGCTGGGCTAAGGTCTAAGCTGTACTCATATCGTTTTGATGGTCAGATCGTTAAGAAGTCAAAAGGCGTTTCAAAGGCTGCAATGCGTTCAATAACTTTTGATGATTACCTATCTTGTCTCAATGACATGAATTGTAGCACATTATGCCAGACAAACAACTTTCCAAAGTCGTAAGCATAACGTTCACACAGTAGAAATGAACAAAATTGCATTGAGAGGGCTTGATACCAAACGTTATATGATTGAAAACTCGCATAAAACTATGGCCTGGGGACATTTTTTCTATTCCAAGAGATCCTACTACCTCTGAGCACAGCTGACATTGTAATGTAATTCGAGAGAGAGAGAGAGACTATGTGTTTTTTACCTTATTTGAAAGTATGCCATTTCATGTAATTCTGTTTAATGAGAGAGAGAGACTATGTGTTTTTTTACATTATTGAAAGTATGCCATTTCATGTAATTCTGCTTAATGAGGGACTTGGTAAACCATACTTTTTTCGAGTTCACATTTCCAGTACTCATTTTCTTTGTAATTGAACCTTTTATATACTTTGAACTTCACAAATCTTGTTTTATAAATGAAAACACATGTTCACCTGAATAAGTACTCATTTTTACATGTTTATACTTTTTGGGATGAGGGTTATATTTTCTTTAAAGTTTATGGTATATGTTATGTAAACCAATTTTTTTGAGTTCACAAGTGTTGTTTATGAATGTCGTCCCCATTTAATGTAATTCTGCTTAATGTGAGAGATTGTTGTGCATTTCTTATACTTAAAGCTTTTTATGATGTAAACCATACCTTTTTTACATGTCCTCCTCAATAAGTACTCATTTTTAGAGAGATTTCTTTTTATGCTTTGAAGTTCACAAAATCTTGTTTTATAAATGCAAACACATGTCCACCTGAATAAGTACTCATTTTTACATGTTTATACTTTTTGGGGGTGATGAGGAATATGTAGGGTTATTTTTAACAATTAAATAAAACTCAATTACTTTTGGATTCTGTTGCTTTATTTCTTAAGAAATAAAATTATACAACACACATCCTGAATCCTAAAAACATTTTGTCTTAGTTTCTTTTTGCATCTTCTACACTACAGCATTCCTTTCTATCCATTCACTTTTTGGAAAGCCTAGCCATTTGACGAGTAACCTATTCCCACGTCGACGTAGTACTTTTTCTACAAGATATGTGTCAGGGTAACTAGTTCTTAATAATTCATGACCATAGAATCCGCCTTGTATTACCTTCCCCTCACCATCTTCCAGATGATAGGTGGGTGGGACTGAGCTTCTTACCCTGACAATGCGAAAGATTTCAGTGCTCCAATTAGGTGTGTAACCTTTCTCGAGTAGACCCTTATGCCTAGAGATCCTAACACGGTCCCCAACACTGAACCTCCTGGCGTTCCTCTTTTCGTACCTCATAACATCACGACGATACACCGTGAGGAGGAGATCGTTGTTCCTGACGTCGCGAGGCTTCATCTGAATCGTCGAATGGTAAGTATTATTGTAGATGTTAATGATTCTTGGCAAGAGATCCAGCCATTTATATGAACCTTTAGTCAAAAATTCCTTATGCATCATAGTTTTAAGCGTTCTTATTAAACGCTCGACAGCAGCAGCCTTAATGACACTGAATGTACTATAGTGATTAATTCCATACCTGGTCATTAATTGCTTGAAATGCTTATTGTAAAATTCCTTGCCGTTATCGGATTGAATATTCTTAGGTGTTGTATTCAGATCCTCCAGTATATCTCGCATTGCTTTTGTAACATTCACTCCGGTCTTGTCCTTCACAGGTCTTGCATAAGCCATTTTTGAGTAAAAATTAACAGCAATAAGAATGTACTTATAGTTTCTGTTTTGTTTTGCGTATGGTATCATTTCAATAAGGTCTATTTGTAATAAGTCATTAAGACCTTTACTAATTATTTTCCTACGTAGAAATTTCCTTCTGGCCGGGGAATGTAATTCACTAACGATGTTTCGTCTAATCATGCTATTATTCTCGAGTTTTTCAATTCTGTGATGATCTCTTGAATTTCCGTTGTATGATTCAAATTGCCAGCCTCCCTCGATGCAATGAGCAATCTGAGTCTGCTAATCAGACTTAGGATCGGACCAGTATACGTAGTCCAACTTCCTACCCGGAACGTGCTGCTTCCATTCGAGACCGGAACCGGTCGTAGTGTCGATAAGCCTGCGTATGATATTCTTATATTTATACCCCTTGTTCGATCTCAGACGACCGCTCCTGCTGTAGCCCTGTCTGTGAACTAGAGTTTGTTTCAAAATCTGAGAGTAAATATCCAGATCGTCTTCCGTATACGATGAGGTCTGAGGTACTCGCTTGAATAATAGTTCATACAGCCCGGGGCTAGCCTCATAAGTCTCATCTCCTATCTGAACACTGTTATCTGCAAATGTAATCAATTTATTTCCTATCTTATAATCCCCGTCTTCATACCGTACTCCAAAGGTAACGTCCAGATCGCTGCCGCTAGCTGTTCGAACCTTCTTCAGATAATTCACGAGGGTATCGGCTTCTTCTTCTTCTTCTTCGGGGTGAGAGAGAGGGGTTTTGCTTTTTTCTTGATTCTTTTGTATATCCTTCAGAGGAACGGTGACGGGCTGAAGAACCTCGGACATCACGCGTTGGGTTTCGAACCTGAGACCCCTCAGGGAACGTAACTTTTCCCTTATCGCTTTACTGTGTCGAGCGATGGACTGCTTGAGTCTGATGCCTTCTACATCCATCGTAAAATGAATGCAGATTTAAGCTGCTGGCATCAATATATAGGAGATTTTTAATTCGATACTTAGAATATGTCCATCTTTAGCACGATTAACTGGAGCTGTGAAGGTCAACTTATCGCCCATCATGACGAGTGCAGGATAACTTTCAACGCGTTTATCATTTATTGCAAATATTGCATCCGTTCTCGTATTGGGATGCGATGATGAAATCATATTGCAGCCAAACACCTCTCCGCTAACCGGGGACCTGTAGTATTCGAGTCCCGAAGTTAGCATGTATCTCTGTGAGTTACCTCTGTACAGCTTCGTTTGCAATGTAATGATGAGCTGTCCACTCATTTTCCCTAAAACAGTGTTTATTAGATTCACTCGCGAATTAAGATTAGCAATACTATTCATAATTGAGGCTACCACGGTATCAAGATTTTTTTCTACTGCTGCAATAATTTCTTGAGGCATAGAAACTAGAGTTCGGTTTAAAACTGTCTGTGTTTCCGCATTTTTCTTTACAAGTAAATGTCTAACATATTTTTTATTTGCGGCATCGTTATCGTCCACGGGATCGGCTATCTCCCTTATCCGTTTCTTTCGAAAGGAAACGTTACCGTTCGAATCGGGAAGCGGTGTGTGTGCATTTATGTAATCCAAAATATATTTTTTATTCGGAACATCATGATCGTCAACTGGAGGCAATAGTACCTTCATTCTTATCGTATCCAGAATGACATTCTTTTCTGCATCGCGTTTGAAAGCATATTTACTCAGGTATTCCATTAGGCTCTGATGTTGACCTTCGAGCGATGTTTGCACGTGCTGCCTAAGCATAGCTTCAAATTCGCCCATACGCTGATATGAAGTCTTTTCGGTGAGCGTCTGCATTCGATGCTCGACGATAGTCGTAAGCGTATCCACATACTGTTTAGTCGTTGCATCATATTCTTCTTCAGGATCCTGAATGTTGCATAATCGTTTTTTCTTGAATTGATAGTTTCCCGTGTCATCTCGATTTATAATATAACGGTTAAGCACATCCCTGGATGGGATGATCCTGCGCGATCCGAATCTGTCGATACTCATAGCTGTAATGAGCGATACTCTCTATTTATTCACTCTGATAAATACATCGAAACCGTTTCTGTATCGTCCTTCATTCAGCGGAAATTCAGGTACCATGACAACAAAGGGTCTGTAGTTCGATCTGTCATTACTCTCCCATACTTGCTTACACAACTCTCTGAATTCCGTAAAAGACATGTCAGTATTTACGTAATCGTCGTATATGTGCTTTAAGTTGAGATTATCTTGTCGGAATAGCACGATCATATTTGCATTGTCTCTAATTAGATGTTTGGGTACCTTTGCATAAGATTGTGCAAGATATACAGCATCGACGTTACGGTGTCTGCCCATGCTGTAATACGAAGCTATTTTACCCTGTTTCTCGTTGATGACGTCATCGAATACGAATATGGAATTTTCTCTGGCTTCTGAGGTTTCCAGTACTTTTTCACCGTCCTCGAACGTGTACACTCCTATATCGGATATGGTTTTCAGCACTTTGAGCAGGTACTGATATTTCGGTTGATGCAGTGATTTCGAGTAAATGTAAAGATTCTCGAACCTTAGCCCGTTCTCGTGGATTAGCAGGTTGAGTAAGATATTCGTCTTCCCCGCATTCGAGCTACCCAGAATGAGCGCTCTGACGTTGCTCGGGAAGAGAGAGCCGTGCCTTCCCTCGCGAATGTCATTGTCGAAGTCTAAAACTTGTATGGGTAACGAGCACGTTTGCTTCACTACTTCCATCGTGCGACTAAGATTATAAGTTATATCTTTCGCTTTTTATTTTCATAGTGTATCATGAGCTCTGGACGCGCTCGGAAGGGTTCCGGAGTACTTAATTCTTTGATTAATTCTCTACCGTTTGAGGGTCATTTGCCCGGCTACAGGTACTGCGGTCCCGGAACTAAGCTACATAAGCGATTGCAGCGAGGGGATCCTCCTATAAACGCATTGGACGCTGCGTCTCGAGAACACGATATCGCCTACGCCACACATCAGGATACTGTTCCGAGGCATTTGGCTGATAAGGTTCTTGTGGAAAAAGCCTGGAATCGGGTGCAGTCTGCCGACGCTACTTTTGGCGAGAAGCTTGCCGCTAGACTTGTGACCGCAATCATGAAGGGAAAGCTGGCCATGGGTGCCGGATTGCGCAAACGTCGGAAGAGAATACTACCGCCACCCGCTAGAGGTGGGATCTTACGTTTGCTACCGCTTTTGGCAGCATTGGGTGCTGCAGGTAGCTTGGCAGGTGGAGCCGCACAGATCGCTACCTCGGTGAATAAGAAACGTGCTGCGGAGAAGCAACTGAACGAGTTGGTTCGTCACAATCAGCACATGGAAGCATTAGCCACGGGCAAGGGCAGAGGTCTTAAGAAGGGAGGTGGACGACGCAGGAAGGGAAGGGGCTTGTATCTACGCCCAAAAAACTCGGGGCGAGGTCTGTACTTATCCCGGAAAAAGCCTTAAGCGGTGCGGAGATTGAAACTTATGCTGAACGTCTATGCATTCCTAATTTTAGAGGCGTATACATGCTAGATAAACTGCCTCTAAGACCTAGACGTGCAGAGAGGATCGTCGTCAAT
Source organism: Deroplatys truncata (assembly GCA_030765065.1). NCBI lineage: Eukaryota > Metazoa > Arthropoda > Insecta > Mantodea > Mantidae > Deroplatys > Deroplatys truncata. The sequence goes on along the minus strand of CM060978.1, from coordinate 242,588,418 downwards.
TTGGACAACTCGCAGAATCCCGGTACCCATTGGGTTGCTATACGCAAGGATGGAAATTTAGCCTTTTATTTTGACAGTTTCGGCAATCTGAAACCTCCAAGAGAGATAGAATCCTATCTCGACGGTGTTAAGATCATGTATAATAGACACAGGTATCAGAATTTCGATTCTGTCATTTGTGGTCATCTGTGCTTGCAGTTTCTGTTATAAAACACTTTCGACAGGATGTTCGAATGGTCAAAATGAGTTACACTATCACTGTGAGCGGATCTGATTCTAGTTTCTCTACCCATTTGAATCCGCCACTCCATCTGGATCCAGATGGGGTTTACGAGATTGCTCTACTGAATTTCGAGACATTTTACTCGATACCAAATGTTGATCCTAGCAATAACCTTTTCCATTACGTGCGGGATGGAAAACTTGAAACTGTCGAAATTCCACCTGGACCTTATGAAATAGAAGATATAAACACCTTCCTCAAGGATAGACTCAAAGCCGGCGATGACTTTTTCTCCGTCCCAATAATAACACTATGAAGGCTGAGGTTCGGTGCCCCTACTTTATCGATTTCGCTCGAGAGAGATCGGTGGGCTCTCTTCTCGGTTTCACCGGCAAGCGCACGGTGGAACCGGGTGTACTGACCGAGTCTGACGAACTGGTGAACATCTTTAAGGTCAGCATCATACGCGTCGAGTGCAGCCTTGCCACTGGATCCTTCATCAACGGTAAAAGCGGGCATTCTCTCTACGAGTTTTTCCCGTCGGTTCCTCCGGGCTACCACATCTCGCAGGAACCGCCCAGTCCTATATATCTACCCATCATGGAAACGAATCTCATTGATCATCTCAGCATTCGCGTGGTAGACCAGAACGGGGATACGCTCGACTTCAGAAACGAAACTATAACAGTGAGACTCCACATAAGACGGAATGGGAATAAATTTTAAAAGGCATTACTATAATAAAAAGCTTCTCTCGAGATTGATACCTACTCAGTCTTCGACACGCAAACTGCTAACAACATCCAACCGAGAGTTCCTCGAGCGTCTGGGATTCAAGGTTCTGTAATGGATGTTTTAGACGTGACCGGGGTTCCGACGTTTGACGATAAGATTAGTAAAGAGGAGGAACATGTCTTCCTACCTTACAATACGTCTGCTCTAGATGTGAATGATGAAATTAGAATACCATGCCAAGCCGAGGATTTGTACACGCTTCCTAGCAGAAGTTACCTCTACATAGAGGGATCTGTGACAAAACCTACTGGCGAAGCTTCATCTGCAACACTGACCAACAATGCCATGGCGTTTCTGTTCGATGAAGTTCGCTTAGATATGAATGGTACTACCATAGATAGAAGGAGAAATCCCGGAATTTCTACGACTATGCGCAACTATGCGGCTCTCAACACTTTGGACTCCACTCGCCTGCAGAACGCCGGCTGGACGTATCCCGGAGAACCTGTAGACATCGTGAACGCATCGAATGGTGTATTCAACGCTATCGTTCCTCTTTCGATGCTTCTGGGTTTCGCAGACGATCACAAGGAGCTGATACTTAATAGCAAGTTTGAACTCGTTCTCATTAGATCTAAAAATTCTAATAATTGTGTGATGGGCAACGATGTGACTATCATTAAACTAAACCGCATCGAATGGAGGATGCCCGTACTTAGACTCTCCGATGCCGAGAGGGTGGAGAAACTTAAACTCGTCCAGTCAGATCGCCCACTGCACGTTGCTTTTCGAACCCTGGACCTTCACACTCAACCTGCAGTACCGCAGACTAAAGCGTTCACGTGGAACGTTGCAACGACATCGAAGCTTGAGAAACCGCGTTTTTTCATAGTGGGTGCACAGACCGACAGACTGAACTACCTTGCTAAAGATAGCTCTATCTTTGATCACTGCAAAATATCACCAATCTGAAGCTTTATCTCAACAGCGAATGTTATTCGTATCATGACATGAATTTGGATTTTGCAAATTCAAAGTTTGCATCTCTGTATGATCAGTATTCTAAATTTCAATACTCCTATTATGGCAAAGAAAATTACCCTCTTTTGAAGAGAGGCGATTTTCTGAAATATGCACCACTATTCGTCATAGACTGTTCTCATCAACCGGAGGAGACCGTGACTGGAGCCGTTAACCTCAGATTGGAAGTTCAAGCACCGGCGAATTTTCCTACACAAACATCTTTGTTTTGTTTGATTATTCATGACAAATTGTTCACTTATAAACCCCTAACTCATGTTGTTCAATCTATCATATAAGAAATGAAAAATGTATTTTTTTATATCAATAAAGAATGAAATTTTTATATTTTTTTATTGATTTTAGCATACATCTCCTTTAACTTTTTTCTGACACTCCTACCTCTAACATCGTATGAACACATTGATTTATGAACGTCATACAATTGAAAAAAATTTATTTCAATGTATGGAATTAGTCTCTTCAGTCCTGCTATTGCAACAATGTCCAGGTTTATGACATTTTCGTTTAGACACGTATTCACAAATGCTATTTCATTAACTTTATTCATATGCACTGTTACGTTATACGCATAGATTATATTCTCACTGTACGATAAACGAGGAAGCTTACCGTCTTTCACATACGTTTCAATCACAGCTATATTTCGAACTATTATCTGCCAGTCCTCTTTTGTTATGTATACAAAAGTTTCGTCAACTGCTTTGATGAAGAGGGATGCGAGTTCGTAATGCAGTCCTATATTCACACGATGCTTGGAGCTGATGGAGATGTCGTCGAGCATAAACACACTATTTGGATTCATGTTCCTCTGACTTTTCTGGAATGGGGTCAAAGATGAGCACTATAACGTTCTCTCGAGAGGCTTCCAACATCTTCTTCTTGTTTACGACCTTTGCCTTGTTCCTCTACTTGTCAGGCTTTTTTCGGACCTGTAGACATATACACAACATCTCTGTTTTAACACACACGAGTCATTAATAAAAAAAACTCTTTCTTTTTATTCACAATGGTTCTGCTTACCTTTCTTCTTCTTTCTCCTCCACGGGTTCGGATGTCGACACCAGCCGATCCACGTCGCGATGCGGTGGCACATCTTCTCCTTCGGGCGTTCTGTAAAAACAAAGGCACAGGTTTTTTGCTAGCTATCTTTTTTCTCTCCCTACTAAATCTATTCTATCGCATGTTCTTTACTTACTTACCCTTTTGCTTTGAGATACACGTCGCAGCACTCTCCACAACGGAAGAATGACGACATTTGTTGATGCTGTGATGGTTCCTTACAGATGATGGTATGCGTATCGCCATCACATATTTCCTCATGCTTATCGAGACAGTGCTGCTTCATTTGCTCGTACTCCTCGAGGTTCACCCAGCAACAATTGTCACTATCGCTCGCGATTCTGATATTTTCACTACTCATCGTGCTGGCTCACAGTCGACTGTGAACGCCGATCCATTCTCGTTTCACATTTAATGGATAGGGCGGTGGTGGGGATTGAACATGCTCGTTCTTGCACTGACCTGGTTTATACCGTTACGCACGTGGGCACTTTCTCACATACACAGTCTTCTGTAACATACTCATGCAGCCTCACATTCATACACCTAACTCGAATATTATATTAGCCTCGCATGGTTTTCTTATTTTATAGTCCATTGCCTTCTTGATGAAAGATTCCAAGTTTTTAGCTGTGGGATCTCGAAAATTATTAGTGCGGTTCTTGATGCATTTCAGAGCCATACATTAGTTTTTTTTAGCAAACGCGGTAACCGGACACATAACGAGAATATTATTTAAGCAATACGTCTTTTTTTCTCACTTCATTGCCTCTGAACGGGGTTCTTCTTGCAATTAAGGCATACATTCAGGTTTAGCAAAAAAACAGGGGGGACGTGAGCGCGCACGCGCGCACACACACAGATATCTTTTTCGGCTTTTAATTATCTTTATTATTCATTTAACTCCACAACATAACATTACAGTGTATCAACAACTTCACGAGGGGAAATAACGTGCTACAGATTTTTTTTCGGCTTTTAATTATTTTATTATTCATTTAACTTCACAACATAACAATACAGTGTATCAACAACTTCACGAGGGGAAATAACGTGCTACAGGGAGGGGGACGGACTTCAGAATTCTACCACTCAGACTCCCAAACGTCACTCTACCCCACACACGGGTACTAACTCCGTTTATTCATTACACGGCTTCTAACACACATACACATACATACATACCTGTTTCAAAAAAAAACCACAGAGGGAGGGAGAGAGAGAGAGAGAGAGAGAGAGAGAGAGAGAGAGGGACGAGCTTCATACACACTTCACCTTAGACTCTCAACATCACGTAATCCCCTCACGTTACTCATATAGACGGTTTCTAAAACCGTCTAACCATTCCACGGGTACAAACACACATACGTACACGTTTTGAAACCCGCGTTAACTCACTACTACTATTGTAGTGAATGTTAATGGGTATCGATATTGAAATATCTGCAACTTCATTAGTGTTGCTTACCTCTACTATAGCTTCGTAAGAATGACACTGGATTTGTTTTCCTGCAAAACAACGAGAGTTATGGAGCTTTCTTAGTAAAAGCTAAAAGACTCATAATTAAAATTAAACTAATGTAGTTTGATGTTTTGTTTCATAATATCAGCCATTTAAAACGAGACAAAGAAGTCCAACTTCGGACTTCGTTCTTGTGACAGTAAGTGTACCTACCAGCGAATGTACCCGCTGACGTCATAAACGTATGAATACGCAAAAATATTTGCGAGGAGCATAATACTAGCCCAGTAAAAGTAAGTGGAACAACGGGAACACATTAGTGACAGATGACAAGTAGTGCTACTTTCTGGGAATTTGGAAATTCGAAGTTTCCACCACAGTAGTTTATATAGAGGATCCGAGGTCACTTTTTTGCGTTTATATGGGAAAGGATGTGGAAAATGAGGGAGGATGTTAGGCTAGACAGTAATTGAAGCAGGAAAATGCGTTTATATGGGAGAGATAGGGAATACGAAGGTTTATGCTAGGCTACAAACGGGTTGAAGGAGGAAAATGCGTTTATATGGGAGAGATAGGGAATACGAAGGTTTATGCTGGACTAGACACGGGTTGAAGGAGGAAAATGCGTTTATATGGGAGAGATAGGGAATACGAAGGTTTATGCTAGGCTACACACGGGTTGAAGGAGGAAAATGCGTTTATATGGGAGAGATAGGGAATACGAAGGTTTATGCTGGACTACACCTGGGTTGAAGGAGGAAAATGAGTTTATATGGGAGAGATAGGGAATACGAAGGTTTATGCTGGACTACACACGGGTTGAAGGAGGAAAATGAGTTTATATGGGAGAGATAGGGAATACGAAGGTTTATGCTGGATTACACACGGGTTGAAGGAGTAAAATGCGTTTATATGGGTGAGATAGGGAATACGAAGGTTTATGCTGGACTACACACGGGTTGAAGGAGGAAAATGCGGTTATATGGGAAAGGTAGGGAATACGAAGGTTTATGCTGGACTAGACACGGGTTGAAGGAGGAAAATGCGTTTATTTGGGAGCGATAGGGAATACGAAAGTTTATGCTAGGCTACACACGGGTTGAAGGAGGAAAATGCGTTTATATGGAAGAGATAAGGAATACGAAGGTTTATGGTGGACTAGACACGGGTTGAAAGAGGAAAATGCGTTTATATGGGAGCGATAGGGAATACGAAAGTTTATGCTAGGCTACACACGGGTTGAAAGAGGAAAATGCGTTTATATGGGAGAGATAGGGAATACGAAGGTTTATGCTGGACTAGACACGGGTTGAAGGAGGAAAATGCGTTTATATGGGAGCGCTAGGGAATACGAAGGTTTATGCTAGGCTACACACGGGTTGAAGGAGGAAAATGCGTTTATATGGAAGAGATAAGGAATACGAAGGTTTATGGTGGACTAGACACGGGTTGAAAGAGGAAAATGCTTTATATGGGAGCGATAGGGAATACGAAAGTTTATGCTGGGCTACACACGGGTTGAAAGAGGAAAATGCGTTTATATGGGAGAGATAGGGAATACGAAGGTTTATGCATGACTACACACGGGTTGAAGGAGGAAAATGCGTTTATATGGGAGAGATAGGGAATACGAAGGTTTATGCTAGGCTACACACGTGTTGAAGGAGGAAAATACGTTTATATGGGAGAGATAGGGAATACGAAGGTTTATGCTAGGCTACACACGGGTTGAAGGAGGAAAATGCGTTTATATGGGAGAGATAGGGAATACGAAGGTTTATGCTAGGCTACACACGGGTTGAAGGAGGAAAATGCGTTTATATGGGAGAGATAGGGAATACGAAGGTTTATGCTGGACTAGACACGGGTTGCAGGAGGAAAATGCGTTTATATGGGAGAGATAGGGCCGATGCTAGGCTAGACAGTAGTAGGAGGGGAGTGCGCTTTATATGAGAGAGATAGGGAATACGTGGAGAGGTGCTAGGCTAGACAGAGGCTGCAGGAGGGAGGATACAGGCTTATACTGGAGAGACAGGGAATACGAGGGAGGTGCTAAGACAGATGTTAAAGCTGGCATGCGTTTATATGAGAGAGATAGGAAACCGAGGAGAGGTATTAGGCTAGCAAGGGTTGAATGACAGAGTATGCGTTTATATGGGAGGGACGAGGAAAACGGAGAGAGAGATCCTATGCTAGGAGATGCTTGAAGGAGGGGAGGAAATGTGTTTATATGGGAGAGGTAGGAAAACGATGATAGGTATCAGGAATTGCGGTTAAAAGTGTAATACAAAGAAGAGCATTTTTCAAGAGCTTTAACAAAAAAGAGACCTAAGTATTGAACAATTGTACTGTATTCGAGGAGGGGTCTTTAGTTGAAAAACCCAGTAGTATAGAAATTATAGATCCAGCGCACTTAATATACACGAATTTGGAATTAATATGCTACTTAGGTCTCCCATCTGCTACGCCCTCTCTGGTACCTTTTGGTGGCCGTGAAGGTCATAAATTTTGTGTTGTATAATGGAAAGGTTGACAGGATAATTACAGAGGAGGCATTAAGGGGACCAAGGACAGATTATATGATTTTCTACAATTTTTTTTCAATCTTATTAAAATTTTGTATGTTGGTTTCCCTCATTCTAAATAGCATTATGTGTAAATTTCAATAAAATTGATGAAGTAGTTTTTCAGATATGAGATATTTTCTGTTTTTCATATCGCGATATTTGAAAATTATGAAATACTCCATGCGGGACAAATTTTATTTTTCATCAGTACCACTTTGTCACATTAATATTTGAACTCCTTACAAATTATTCTAGTATGCTTTTTTCATTTTGTGCTTTGAATAACAAATTATTAATTATAATCATTAATGCAGATATTACAGCCTAAAAAGTAAAATTTTTTAGGGTTAATAGCCCACTGTGTCCAAGTTTTACTTAATAGTCCAAAAATGATACTACAACTTCTTTAGATAGAACAGTAGAACTATTATGCCAAGTTTCATGCAAAACTAAAGAAAACTATCCCGCATGGGACATTTGAGATATTGAAAAATGTCGTTCTGAGAAAACTTAAATTTTATATTGAAAACATCTATACAGGCTAATGTACCTGGTGTAAAGGGTTAAAATTGTCCAGAACCATAGCTCTTTCCCTCCTTCTTCTTAGCCTCTTCTGCTTGCAATTTCAACACCTTCTTCTTTCTGGTGGACTTCTGCTGTTGTAATGTGGAGCGGCGACTTTCATACTTTCTGCGAGAATCTCTTTTCAGAGCTATTTTTCTTCCTATTCCAGTAATTTCTTCTCCAGTTGAACTGGCTTTTACTACTTGTGAAGCAATGCATCCCATATTATATTCAGAAATGGCATCAATTACTCCTATGTCTAACCTTTTCCTGGAAACAAAGGTTTCCTTAGGACACTTTCTCCAAATTGAAGAATGTAAACTTTCATTTGCATTCTGAGTTCCACCTTGGGTGCATCTTGACAAAAGTTCAGTACAGGCTAGTCTTTGGTACAATGGTAGTATTTTTACTAGCATAGCAGAAGAAAACTGTATAGACATAACCTTATGGCTTTCTGGCTTTTTTTCTTCTGCAATACTTCTATTGTAGAAGCACCATGAATCCTTTCCAGAAGGACATTTACTATGTTTTGGGCTTTCATCAGTAGATGAGCAATGATACAAAGTGGCATAGATGGCAGATTTCATCCTATCAACATCAGGTAAATTAGAGACAATGGCATTCCTATAATAATTGGTTAACTTGACAATATTAGCTTCTTTTAGTGTTCCTGGTCCTCGCCCACCAAGTTGAGTGCCTTTTGCTTTCCATTCCTGTACCAAATTCCTTAATCCTGTACCCATCCTCTTGGCAATATGGTTAACACACTCTTCTTTTATAATTGTGGTATCTGATCCATATATAGCTTCCTTTGTCAGGTGAAGGAATGTTTTGGCATCACCGTCAGATAATAGAGTTGTGTAGCGCATGGAACACTCACTTACAGACCTCTTCCATAAGATATCTGCTGCAGAAACTTCCATAGCAACAGATGAACCAGAGTAATTCCTACAGCATTCTCCAGGTATACTTTTATGTCCTCTAAGCCATATGTTATACTCTGGAGTATCTTCTCCCAGTTCATTTTGAGAGAGGACACACATGGGACAATATTTTGATAAAATTTCAAAGTCAATGACTAATCCAGTTAAAATATCAATTACTATCCCTATCCCATATAGAGATCTGAACCCTCTTTTGTGCCAGGTTCCATCAAAAGACACAGCTATATCTATTACTTTCTTATTTATGTTTGCTGCATTCAGATCCTTATGGGCTTTATGCACTGCTTCTCTTGATTTGGAAAGAACATTTTTTCTTATGGTCTCTGATTCATCTGCTAAGGCATGCATATGCTTAGTGAATGTTTTAGAATCTATTATATTCACATTCATGCTCATGCAAAATCTTTCCATTGTTCTGTGACCACCTCCAATTTTTAAAAATGTCTCTATACATCTTCTATTTACATCAAAAGCAGCCTTTTTATTTTTGGAATCAGTCTTTACTTTTGGGCTGGAGTAAACATCTGAAAATGTCCTGTCACAATTCTTACATTTTACAGTAAGCTTACATGCTAGGCCCTTATTTTCTCCTGTTTCAATAATCAAAGACTTTTCCCCACACTCATCACATACTATATTGCCACATAACTCATTCAGAACTTGTGAGTAAATTAAAATGTATTTATTTTCATATGGGTTAGGCTGTGTAAGTGGTGTTTCAAAATATCTGAGCTTTTTGTCACTGGCAGAAATTATTTCATGTGTACTGGTATGTGTGGGTAAATTATTATGTACAACAGAAGTAGAATCTGAAATTTCTGTACTACTATTTGAATCAGATAAAATACTTTTGTGATCATATGGCAATGCTGATGGGCCAGGTTGTGATTCTATAGTTTCTTTGGGAACACCTTTCCATCTTTTTCAATATTTTTCAGAGTCTTTAGCTTCCTTTTACTCATCCTACCTGTTGGTTTCCTCCAACTTGCACTTAGTGTATGCATTTCAATTACCAATAAATAAACTTGAAAGACACTGACAGTAATAACCTCACAAAACCAAGCTGCATGTATACACAACACATAATTATTTAAAACTTATAAAACAGATAAAATGTTACAAATAAATTCTTAAAATATTTAAATACTATAATAAAAATATATTTTACTGGTGTGAGACGGCTGTATATTTTATTTCCAAAAAAATCGGCTATATTTTGAACTCATGAAGATGAAGTTTTGTTGTAGTTACAGTAATGAACACCAGATGGAAGCAATAACCAATACACACTGACTATGGTGCAAATTTGAATGATTTTTTTGAAAGAAAGTAACTATTTTGCAAGCGAGAACAAAAATGGGCGTGGCAGGCATTTAAATTTCCGTGCAGTGGTTTTTAAAAATGGCTACCAAACCCTTTAAAAAGGTGCTTATCAGCATAAAATGCATTTAAATGTTTGACTAACATTATAAAGAGTTAATTTTTGCAGAAAACAAAAAATTGAAGATTTTGGCCATTTTCACTAAAAAAATGTCCTAGGTCCCCTTAAGGTCTTCCATCCCTTGTCGAAAGGATAACGGAATGTAATAAATTATGCTTTGTAATCGTGCCGACGAAAGAATAGACAATATTCTCCCCATGTCATTGCATTCTCCCGCACACGTGCGGCTAGGAAAAGCCCACCTGCAACACCCCCTCCCCCTCTTCATTCCATTGTCTGGTTTTTTATACCTGACTGCTCTTTCAAACACACATACCTGCGATATAACAAGAGCCAGGCGGACGCCATAACCCACCCCCTGGGCAAGCTTCATTAACAGAGAATACCTGGGAGCAATAAATTTCCTGCTTGACAAGGGAGCACGCTCATTAATTATAGTTCCCGACTTCCTGGCGCCCATGCCACCATTAACTATAGACCTCACCATCAAGGCACCAACCCTGCCCGCGGGGCAACATTCATTACATAGCAAGCAGTTCTCTTCGAGAGCACCCGAACCTGCACGAAGACCTACAAGAATCACCGAACATATATATCTACATGTTCAATCTATTCTAACTCTCTGTTTTTGCACCTATCGTCTCTTTCAAACAGCTATATCAAAACATGTGTTTAACGTATATCATTACCTATATTAAATCCCTGTGTATACTTAGGTATCCTTAGGTCTATGTTCGAATCTTACTGCAAGCAAAAGTTTAATGTTTAATTGCTAATGAAAAATTTATACTTGAATAGGATAAAACATATTATAGAATTACCCAGATTAATGAAAGGCGTTCTTGGGAATCCAGAGGTTCGAGTTCGAGACTTAGCGTGGCGATACGTTAATGTCTAATAACTAATGAATTAAGTAACATAGACGATTATGGGTAAATCATGTTAATTTTTATATATAATTACGATGCTTAATGTAAGACATTCTTAGGTACCCTGGGGTCCTAGTTCGAATATTAAACTATGGGAATATGGACGGTCAAATTGAAATGTATTTAAAAAATATAATTATTTATATTAAACCCTGGTGTATACTTACGTATCCCGATGCCTAGACTCGATTCCTCATGTTCTTTCTTCTTCTCTCTTTTTCTTTCTTTTCTATTTTTTCTTTCTATCTATCTCTTTTCTTCTTTCGTCTTGACTTGCATACATCCGAGTATTGAAATATATACACGTGCACATACACAGAGGCCTTACACATACAAATACACATGCATACGTATACATACACCAGTACACACGCACGTACATATACATACACACATACACCAGTGCACGCGCACACACAAATATATGCCTATAAACATATACACACACAACAGTGCACGCACACACACACACACACGCTAGCATTGGGAATTATTGTCCTTACAGAATTCAAAAATCTTTGTTTGATTCCCCTGTAAATTAGCAAAATGTAATTCTTTTTAGGCTACCACATTCACAAGACTTTCATTCACACGCATTTTTATAGCTCGTGTATAGACATTATGTAGGTACTCTCTGAGAGAGAGAGAGAGAGAGAGAGAGAAAGAGGGGATTGAACCAAGAAGGGATAGAAATGCTGAGAGCCTCTGCGCAAGTGCAGCAGGTGATAATTCCATTGGGTGCAATAATCACGTGACGTGTAAAGACCGCTGCCATGACGATGTGCTGACATAGCCAGGGGAATTTAGATCCCTATATAAACAGCTTACGGTGTTTCCTAGAACCATTCTGAGCTTATTAACTCTACATTTAAACTTTAACGAACTTTAAAAACAGCAACGCGAGGTGTTTTTTAATTTAAGAAGTGCGAGTCATCGATTTCTACACACACAGCATTTATCAACACTAATACAATGCAAGGTGAGCGAGTTCTTACATAACTACACAAATCAGTGTTGACTTTTTTTCCAATGTATTTAATTTAGTTTAAACAATGCAGTGCATGGAAGAAGAATCGGGACTAGAGTATTACATTTTTATCTGAACCTTACTCACATGGATTTCTCGTCGCGATATTCTTCCATTCACATTCACACGATTTTATCTACTCATTCTGTGTTATTCTAAACATTCATCCTCCATTAACATTCACACGATTTCCTCTACTCATTCTTTGTTTCTATACACATTCTTTGTTTCTATACACATTCTTTGTTTCTCTACACATTATTCTTCCGTGAACATTCATACGATTTTCTCTACCCTGTCATTGTTTTACCATCGCATGGAGTTCTACACCTGCTCTTCTTCCATTGACACAATTTTATCCATCCTCTCATTATTTTGCCATCACATGGAATTCTACACCCATTCACATTCACACGATTCTCTCTACTCACGCCTTGTTTCGCCATCACAGGAATTTCAACACACGTTCATCTTTCATTCTCCATCACGTAGATTTCTCCGCATATATGATAGTCACAAACTAACACTTCTACCAAGCGCCCGAACCTGTACGAAAACCTACGAGTATACCCGAACACAAAAATGTATATACATACTGACAACCCCTGCTTTGTTACCAAACTAGCACTTCTATCAAGCATCCGAACCTGCACGAAGACCTACGCATATCCCCGAACACAAACATGCATAAACATGCAAAACCTGCGGTCATGTAGCACAACACAAACTTTAGTTCTAATATAAAGAAATGCATAACTTGTCCTTCAACCTGATAATGCATTGAAAAAATAAGTCATGATCAATGACTGTTACAGAGTGTTTAGCAAATAGACGTCATAAGGTGGCTGAAGAGCGCAGTTTCCTACCGGCTCGGCGAGTTCAAGATCTTGAAATAGGTCTTAAATATGAGATAAAGGCCTTAAAGAGAGCTCAAAAAGATACGGTACCAGGATCGTTTCTTCGCTGGAGGATTGCCAAGTGTTCGTGCCTGAACGATATAATTCGTTAACCGACGCAGAGCTTGCAGTATGCCTAAAAAATTATATTTGATGTATAAGGGCATGGCAGAGATGGGAAAATTTACGGCATGTAAATTGTCTTTTGTACCCGCAGTGAGGGTATGTATAAATACCAAACTTAAGTATTCAATATTTTCCTATTTTACTATGAAAAAAGTCATAAATAAAACAGCTGACTGATTGATATTACATATAAGGTACAAAAGATGCATGCTATAGAATTTGTACAAAAATTTCATGAAATCACAATGTCACATGTTTTGAATTCAGTTACATATCACATTGAAATAAGGCCTGATATCCGAATGTTTATATAAATCTTTTGTTTCATTTTCCATGTAGTCTAACAAAAGAGTAATTCATTTCAGGTTACCTACAATTCGAAAAGCCTGTTTTCTAAGACTTTTATTCTGTAATGTTTCACACGGAATAAGGGGAAGAAGAACAGATTTGCAGCACAGAAAAGGATGCTAACGCTCTTGGAGGATAGAATAGCCAGCTACACTACATCACCGAAGCAAACAATAAGCATGGGAAGAGACGTCTGCATTTCGAGAAGCCGCGATGTTAAGATAGGATTCTTATATAAAATTCCAGGGCGTGTGGTGAAAAACACGGACAATTTTGTATTCATCCCAAGGCATAGGTCACAGTTATCTCGAGCGAGTCTCACTATATTAGGTGAAAATAAGAATTGGGAGCAGTAATTTAAATGATCGTAAAATACTTTTTAACTGTTTATGAGACTTGTAATTTAAAAAAGACTTGAATCCTGCATGCATTAGCAGTATCAAGACTATTTGCTGTGGGGGTAAAATGATGAAAATACAGACTTTCATTTAAACAATAAAGAAAATTTGCATAACCTAACCATATGCTTGAACAATGAGTTGGAGGAGGAAAGTACTGGAATTGTATGATAAATATAATAAAAAGAATGAAGGTGAGGTTTTACAACTTGTTTTAATTAATTAAAAACCATTAAATTCCTAATGAAAAGGAAATCCCTACATCACAATGATTGGTTTAAAATAGAAGCTGTATCACATGAGACAGCGACCTGTATGTAAACAGAGATTAGAATCGCTTGTTAATCAGACGATTTATATACTTTACCTAATTGAAGTTATCTATACATCAATAGAAGTATTGCTAAACCTAATGAGGATGCTACTACTGCAAAGCATTGTACTGCACTCTATTGCATGTATGATTGAGGAGATTCGATTGGTTATAAACGGGCCAACTATTGATCGAACCAGATCGCATCAATTTTACGCAACTATGCTGCTCTCAACTCAATGGAATCTGATCGTATGCCGAATGCTGGATGTTGTTATACAAGAGAATACATGGACATTGTACATGCAGCAAATCGAGCCTTCAACGCTATAGTACCGCTTTTGATGCTTCTGGGATTTTGCTGGCGATCACAAGGAGCTCATTCCCAATAACAAGTTGGTGTTGGTGGTGATTCGATACAAGAACTCTAAAAACCGCATTATAGTGCCTCATGGTGAAGAGAATGCTGCTGTTAAACTTGTACGAATCGAGTGGAGAATCCTGTGATTCGACTTTCTGATGCTGAAATTCTTGAAATCCTCAAGAGTGCTAAGCCGGATAAGACTCTGTTTCACTTATTTATGACCATGGATCTGCATACTCAGCCTGGTATGCCGCAAGCTAAGCCATTCACCTGGAATATTGCCACCACACACAAAAAATGGAAACGTCGAGATTTGTTGTTTTAGGCGCTCAGAGTTCAAGAACGAGTAATTCATCTAAAGACTGTTCCCTTTTTGATCATTGTAACTAACTAATTTGAGACTTTGTCTTAATAGTGAATGTTATCCCTATCACGATATGAGCTTGGACGCTGGAAACTCTAGATTTGCATCATAGTATGTGTACTCAAACTCCTATTATGTAAAAGAGAATTACCCTTTATTGAAGAGAATATATTTTCTTAAATATACCCGTATATTTGTTATATATTGCTCGCATCAAACAGAGGAATTTGTAAATGGAGCTGTCAACCTCAGAATAGAAATTCAAGCTAGTGTAAATATCCCTGCACAGACCTCATTGTATTCTTTGATAATTCCTGATAAAGTATTCACATACAAGTCTCTGTGTCATGTGATACAGCTTCTATTTTAAACCAATCATTGTGATGTAGGAATTTCCTTTTCATTAGGAATTTAATGGTTTTTGACGAATTAAAACAAGTTGTAAAACCACACCTTCATTCTCTTTATTATTTCTTATAATACAATTCCAGTACTTTCCTCCTCCGACTCATTGTTCCTGCATGTGGCGTTACACT
Organism: Deroplatys truncata; assembly: GCA_030765065.1. Lineage (NCBI taxonomy): Eukaryota > Metazoa > Arthropoda > Insecta > Mantodea > Mantidae > Deroplatys > Deroplatys truncata. The sequence goes on along the minus strand of CM060978.1, from coordinate 242,573,078 downwards.
TGCAATGGTTAGGTTGCGCAAATTTTCTTTATTGTTTAAATGAAAGTCTCTTTATTTTCAACATCTTTCCCCCACATCAAATAGTCTTGATACTGTTAATGCATGCAGGGTTCAAGGCTTTTTAAATTACAAGTCTCATAAACATTTAAAACGTATTTTTACAATCATTTAAATTACTGCTCCCAATTCTTATTTTCACCTATTATAGGGAGACTCGTTCGAGCTAACTCTCAGCTAAGCCTTGGAATGAATACAAAATTGTCCGTGTTTTTCACCATATGCCTGGAATGTTATATAAGAATCCTATCTTAACATTGCGGCTTCTCGAAATGCAGACGTCTGTGATGTAGTGAAGCTGGCTATTCTATCCACCAAGAGCGCAGCATCATTTTCTGAGCTGCAAATCTGTGCTTCTTCTTCCCCTTATTCCGTGTGAAACATTACAGAATGAAAGTCTTAGGAATTATAGGTAACCTGAAAAGAATTATTCTTTTATTAGGCTACATGGAAAATGAAACACAAAAGATTTGTATAAACATTCGGATATCAGGCGTTATTTCAATTATATATATAACATATTATATGTATTCAAAAATATATAACTGAATTCAAAACATGTGGCATTGTGATTTCATGATTTTTTTTAAAAATTCTATAGCATGTAACTTTTGTATCTTTATATGTAATATCAATGAGTCAGCTGTTTTATTTATGAATTTTTCATAGTAAAATAGGAAAACATTAAATACTTAAGCTTGGTATTTCTGCATACCCTCACTGCGGGCACAAAAGACAATTTACATGCCTTAAATTTCCCCATATCTGCCATGCCCTTATATATCCAGTATAATTTTCCCGGCATTTCAGCAAGCTCAGCGTCGGTTAACAAATTATATCGTTCAGGCAGGAACACTTCGCAATCCTCCAGCGAAGAAACGATCCTGGTACCGTATCTTGTTTGAGCTCTCTTTAAGGCGTTTATCTCATATTTAAGACCTATTTCGAGATCTTGAACTCGCCGAGCCATTAGGAAACTGCGCTCTTCAGCCATCTTATGACGTCTATCTGCTAAACACTCTATAACAGATATTGATCATTAATTAGTTTTTCAATGCATTATTAAGGTTGAAGGACAAGTTATGCATTTCTTTATATTAGAACTAAAGTGTGTGTTGTGCTACATGATCGCAGTTTTTTTGTAAGTATGTTTACGCATGTTAGTGTTCGGGGATATGCGTAGGTATTCGTGCAGGTTCGGGTGCTTGATAGAAGTGCTAGATTTGTAACAAAGCAGGGGTTGTCAGTATGTATATGCATCTTTGTGTTCGGGTATACTCGTAGGTTTTCGTACAGGTTCGGGTGCTTGGTAGAAGTTAGTTTGTGACGATTATGTATGCGGAAAAATCTACGTGATGGTGAAGCAAGGCGTGGGTAGAGAGAATCGTGTGAATGGAAGAAGAATGGGTGTAGAAATCCATGTCATGGTAAAACAATGAGAGGATAGAGAAAATCACGTCAATGTAAATGGAAGAAGAGCGGGTGTAGAAATCCATGTGGTGGTGAAACAATGAGGGGGTAGAGAAAACCGTATGATTGTTCACGGAAGAAGAATGTGTAGAGGAATAAAGAATGAGTAGAGAAAATCATATGAATGTTAATAGAAGTAGACTGTGTAGATAAACAATGACTGAGTAGAGAAAATTATATGAATGTTAATGGAAGAAGAATGCTTAGAGAAAATAGTATGAATGTTAATAGAAGAAGAATGGGAGAAGAAATCACTGTGATGGTGTTACAAAGAGGAGGTATAGAAAACCATATGAATGTTCACGGAAAAAGAATGTGTAGAGAAACAAAGAATCACTAGAGAAAATCGTATGAATGTTAATGCTGGATGAATGTGTAGAGAAACTGATAATGAGTAGAGAAAATCGTGTGAATGTCAATGTAAGAAGTGCTCCGAGAAATCCACGTGAGTGTAAAGTTCAGATAAAATATGATACTCTAGTCCCGATTCTTCTTCCATGCAGTGTATTGTTCAAACTAAATTAAATACATTGTAAAAAAACTCAACACTGATTTGTTTAGTTATGTAAAAACCGGCTCACCTTGTATTGTATTAGTGTTGATGAGTGCTGTGTGTGTAGAAATCGATGACTCACACTTCTTAAATTAAAATCACCTCACGTTGCTATATTTGAAGTGCTTTAAACTTTAAATGTGGAGTTAATAAGCTCACAATGGTTCTAGCAATCGTCGTTAGCTATTTATATAGAGATCTAAATTCCCCGGCTATGCCAGCACATCGTCATGGCAGGGGTGTTTACACCTCAAGTGATTATTGCACCCAATAGAATTATCACCTGCTGCACATGCGCAGGGGCTCTCAGCATTTCTATCCCTACTTGGTTCAATTCCCCTCTCTCTCCCTCTCAGAGAGTATAACCATACTGTCTTTACAGGAGCTATAAAAATGTTTGGGAATGAAAGTTATGTGAATGTGGACCCTGAAAAGAATTACATTTTGCTAGATTACAAGGAAATGAATCAAAGATTTTTGGATTCTGTAAAGACAATAATTCCCTATGCTAGCGCACTGGTGTTCGCGCACTGGTGTATGTGAGTATGTTTGTAGCCGTATGTGTGTGTTTGTGTGTGTGAGCGTGCAGTGGTTAATATGTGTATGTTTGTAGTCGTATGTGTGTGCGTGCGTGTGTGTGTACTGGCGTATGTATACGTATGTGCAAGGGGTCTGTGTATATGCGCGTGTATATTTGAATGGAGCGAGCACTGGTGTATGTGTGCATGTTTCTAGGCGTATGTGTGTGTACGTGTGTGTGTACTGGTGTACGTATGCATGTGTATATGTATGTGTAACGGTTCTGTGTATGTGCACGTGTATATATGAATGCTAGGATGTATGCAAATAAAGAAGAACGAAAGAGTTAGAAAGAAAAAAAGAGAAAAGAAAGAAAAAGACAGAAGAAGAAAGAACATAAAGAATCGAGTCTAGGCATCGGGATACCAAGTGTACACCAGGGTTTAATATAAATAATTATATTGTTAAATACATTTTGATCTGACCGTCCATATTCCCATAGTTTAATATTCGAACTAGGGATAAGATTCGAACTAGGACCGCTGGGTAGTTAAGAACATCCTACATTAAGCATCGTAATGATATGTAAAAACTAACATGATTTACCCATAGTCGCCTATGTTACTTAATTGATTAGTTATTATACATTAATGTTTCGCCACGCTAAGACTTGAACTCGGAACTCTAGATACCCATGAACGCCTTTCGTTAATCAGGGTAATGCTATATGTTTTACCCTATCCCAGTATCAATTTTTCATTAGCAATTAAACATTAAACTTTTGCTTGCAGTAAGATTCGAACACAGACCTAAAGGATACCTAAGTATACACAGGGATTTAATATAGGTAATAGAATATGTTAAACACATGTTTTGATATACTTGTTTGAAAGAGACAATAGGTGCAAAAACAGAGAGTTAGAATAGATTGAACATGTAGATATATATGTTCGGTGATTCTCGTAGGTCTTCGTGCAGGTTCGGGTACTCTCGGAGAGAACTGCTTGCTATGTGATGAATGTTGCCCCGCGGGCAGGGCCGGTGCCATGATGACGAGGTCTATAATTGATGACGGCATGGACTCAAGGAAGTCGGGAACTATATTTAATGGCTGTGCTCCCTTGTCAAGCAGGAAATTTATTGTTCCCAGGTATTCTCTGTTAATGAATGTTGCCCAGGAGTATGGCGTCCGTCTACAAGGGATGGAAGACCTTAATGGCTCCTCTGTAATTATCCTGTCAACCTTTCCATTGTACGACACAAAATTTATAACCTCCACTACCACAAAAAGGAACCAGAGGGGGCGTGGCAGACGGGGGGCTTAATTAGCATATTAATTGCAAATTCCTGCATATAATGCGCTGGATCCATCATTTCTATACTACTGGGTTAGGGGGTTTTCAACTAAAGACCCCCTCCTCGAATACCGTACAAATGATCTATACTTAGTTCTTGAATAATGTGGTTCTTTGTATTACAATTTTAACCACCATTCCTATCATCGTTTTCCCTACCTCTCCCATATAAACGCATTTCCTCTCCTCCTTCAAGGATCTCCTAGCTTAGGATCTCTCTCTCTCTCTCTCTCTGCGGTTTCCTCGTCTCTCCCATATAAAGGAATACTCTGACATTCAACCCTTGCTAGCCTAATGCGTCTCCTCGCTTACCTATCTCTCTCACATAAACGCATGCAAATTTTAACATCTACCGTGGCACTTTCCTCGTATTCCCTATCTCTCAAGTATAAGCCTATATTCCCCCTCCTTCAGTATCTGTCTAGCCTAGCACCTCTCCATGTATTCCCTATCTCTCTCATAAAAAGCGCATTCCCCTCCTTCTACCACCGTCTAGCTAATCATTGGCGCTCATATTTCCTATCTCTCCCATATAAACGCATTTTCCTCTTTCAACCCTAGCCTAGCATCAGTCCTTATATTGCCCATCTCTCTCATATAAACGCAAAAACGTGGCCTCGGATCCCTCTATATAAGCTAGTGCCTCTCATCGGGTTTTCCAAAATTATTTGTACTGTGTAGAAAGAAACCTAATTTGGAATTAGAATGCATTTGAAATTGCGTTCGTTGGCGCCATGACAAGCTTTCCGGGCGTTTTAATTTGTTAAAATTGAATTCAATCCGGTATATTCATTATGATTTGAGTGTTCAAAAGGTTATATTGTCTTACTGTTTCACATAATTGGGCAACATGTAATTTCTTAACTTGATCGGTGACCAACTAGGGTTTTAACTTTCAACCATTTCCAATCCTTTCGTTTATTAACAGTTTAAACATAACTACAGAGGGAAATAGATAAGCTGCATTGCATTCTATCTCATTAGAAAGACATAGATGTTCATATGTAATGCAAAGTGCCGTGCTAAACAGCGGTTTGCGACCACTGGATGGTGACGGAAAGTATAGCCGTAAGAGCGGGGTGGTGCAGTGCTATGACGTCACCGGGTACATTTCCAAATGTATTGTCACATTCGATAACTGTTGATGTGAGGTTTTTTTCGTATATGGACACCAATACTAACAAAGTTTTGAAAGTTAATATTAAGAATCCGCGCTAAAACATTTAAGAGGTACGTTTGTTTTGGATTGTTTTATAATAATTTGAACAATTGAATAACGGACAGTGTTTCCGATTTAAATGAAATGGTAAGTATGCATGCATTAGCAAATCAATTACTCATCGCTGGAAGAAACACATCAATATTATGAACGACTAAAATTAATAGGAACATATGCTACGTGCTTAATACGAGATTCAATACTTAATACTCGTAATAGTTGCGATGGAGACCTAATGAGATTGCAGAATATCTCAAATACATAGAAATCTAATTAGTGAGCGTTGGCGTGAAAGCAGCAAGTAATTTATCCGTCGTCTCTAGTATTTTCTTTAAAAGCATATGCATCTACCTTGAGATTTACTTATTTCTTGCTTGACAACTAAGAACTTTAACCTAACCAGACTGGATATTAAAAAAATCTGATGCGCTACATTCACACTACCTTCTCTACTGCCTCTTCTACAAGCCATTCTCACAAAAGCTTATTGTTTTTGTTAATCGAGATAAACTTCCATTACATGTTTACACATTAGTTGTAGGTATAAGACGGATACGGTAGATTAAAGTTATAGTCAGATTTTTAAAAATCAGAAGTTATGGCTTTGAAATTCTATGCTCCATAAGAAAAAATGAATAGCTACTTACCATTTGAGAAAAGTATAAGTAACTGAAGAGTCAAACTAATAACAAAGAATATCTTCGAAACGGCTAACGCTAAAACAAATTGACATAAATTTGTGCTTTAGCGAGATCTGCATTTATTATGTGGTAATGTTTGTCTACCTGTTAGAGATTACCAATGGAGGAAAAGTCATTCAGAATGAAGAGGACTTCATAAGGCATTGGCAGAAAATTCATGCAAATATCAGAAGCATTTGAGCCATTTTTGAAAATCATGTTAACGGTAGTTTGTGGTGGGGGGATTTTGTTGAGTGTCGCATCCTTAGAAGATGGTTTGATATTTAATCGACTTTTCGTTTTTGAGTTACGCCTTTCAGACAGAAAAACACACACTCACAAACACGCACGCGCGCAGGCACATACATACATCATAAACCTTTTTCTAAAAATGAAAAATCTCGGTAATGAACTTACTAAAGGTAAGTGGTCGAGAAATTAACAATGATCTCCTTAATTTATAGAATTTCCTATCTTTTTACTTTCTGTACCACTTGGAGGAAGCATTGTCTTCTATCAAAAAATTCCATACCGAGATTTCAGTAGAAATGCACGTTTTGATATTCTCTGAATCCAAAAAGGCATCTTTAGAAAAAATATCTGTCAGGCCGTCCGTGTGTGTGTGCGCGCGCGTGCGAGCAGTATACCTAACTCAAAAACGAAAAGTTGGTTAAATACCAATTTAAGTTCCAAGGAAGTGACAGGATGATTTTCAAGAAAATCCCTCACCCCATACTACTCTTTACATGGAAAGTTTCTTTATTTTTTATTTTCTCTTAGACGGCTCCAACGATGTTTATTAAAATGTCATAGGTTTAAGTCTTCTCATGAGGTTAACATCTTAGGTTATATCGGCGGCTTATTTGTGGAACAAATTGCTCAAAGGTAATGATGTTCACTCGTTTTACTGTTGCTTTAATCTTTGAGTTTTGCTTATAAGCATGAAATTCTCTCACACACACACACACACACACACACACACACACACACACACACACACACACACACACACACATTTACACTCGCGCTTACAGACTCTGGGGAGGATGGAGAATAATCCTGTCTAAAGAATAATTCTTATTCTCCAGCCGAGAATCGAACCCGGAGCCTCTGGATTTGGAGGCTGACTTCCAGACCACAGCGGCAATCTCCGCATTGAATAATGCAATTTGGTGACATGCAACAAACTCCAGGAATAAACAAATTTAATTTAATAATTCCTATTTCCTACTATCAACGTGTATATAATATCCTTTCAAAAATATGAGAGAGTTTATTGCCCCACGTACGATACAAAGTTTCCGGTGGCCTGCGCCCGACGTTTACTTTCCAGTGGCCTTCGCCCCACGTTTTACTTTTTCGGTGGCCTTCGCCCCAACGTTTTAACAATCAACGTTGTATTTCAATGTTTATTTAAAATATTATATATGTATTCCTCGGCTGCGTCAGTAGTAATTTTGCAGAAACACCTATCTCTTAGCAGGGCTTGGTGCGGCTAAAGAATGAAGGCTTACACAAGTTATAATTTTTACTTCACTCCTTTTATTAATCCTTCACACGATTAAATAACACTTCTCTGATATATCCTACTGTAGAGGTGTGCGGTTATTGTTACTTGTTCCTTTTTAACACGCAAACTTTATATTATTCACGCCGTAATTCATTTTTTTATGTCTCACACTGAATACGTACGGAGCGAACTGCTTGGAACGCTGCCTAGTAGCATCTGCCGTAAGAAACTGTTAAATTTGTACATTTTACTATATTTCAAGTCTCTGATTGGCTAATTCTACTTCAATAGAATACTTTTATTTAACTTCAACTCTTTCTAGTTTTGATTGGCTATTTATAAACTGTTTTATATATTACATTATTGTTCTAAGTATTATTAGTAGCCTTTATTAAACGTTCCGATTCATTATTGCCTCAAGGTTATCTCATTATTAGCAACTGTCGGCTTCTATTCTCACAGCTCCTACATTGTTAAATTATGTAATACATTCACATAACATTATTATACATGTACATAATAACGTAAACATCATACAATGACTGTTACATACACTTTATATATTACATTATACAGATACAGCTTTAAGGCGAGCTGTTATTATATTTTATATTATATAATTAGACTGGCATTATTTAAGTGTTAAAATACTGCCTCAACTTACATCTTTCTGTTGTATTTCGCATAGAATAAACTGGTATTCTTAATAATTCAGTTTGCCCTATTAATATTATTTGAGCTCATTGTATTGAATTTTGTAACATAAGTTGATTTTATCTTTCGGTACACGATAGTAGATATATTAGAGGAAGCATTGTATCCACCCAAAAATTATTTACCGAGTTTTCACCGGAAATGAATGTTTTGAGATCACTTGAATCCAAGCAGAGCTTATTTCCAGAAAAGGCTTTTGTATGTCGTGTGTCTCTGTGAAAGCATAGAAATAATTTCCAGACAAAATGTTTTATTTGAATAAAATAATATGCAAGGCTTCTGGGAAGAGTAAGAGCAGAGAACGTCATATGAGTGTACCAAGCACATTTTTTTGGAATCAACATTTCAATGTTGTTTATTGTATTAAACAATGTGTATTTTGTTTGTCTTTCATGCGCAAAATTTCTGCGAAAATTTGCTATATTATAATTTTAAAATGAAACGAAATTTTATATTAATGAGTTGAATCAACGCGAGAGCCAAGAAACTATGAACCAACTGCGGTGCGTGGAAACATGATAACGCACTACTGCTATAAACAATGTCACGCTGTTGACGTGGTTTTGCTCTGCAGTATTGAGCTGACTGTGATGTGATGTAGTTCAGTTGTTACGGGCTATTTATTGTTTTGTCCTGTACTTAGTCACGTGGTATATTAGGGCTCAGTATACGTTTTCTACTGCACGCGTGTATTTACTTATGATTCGTGTGTTAACTCAGTCAGCTCGCCAAGTGAAAGTACGACTTGCAGAAAGATTTCCAAATGTAAAAGTTCCAGGCTGTACAAAAATCCATAAACTTTACAATAAATTTCAGGCTAAAAAATCTAAAAGACGGTGTACGGTTCTTACCGAAGAAGTATTAGACGACATCGGTCATCGTTTGGAGAATTCCTCCCCAAAATCACTTAGGGGTTTTTCACAACAGGCAGGCATTTCTTATGGCTCTGCGCGAAGAGCTACCAAATTGCAAAGTTAAAACTATATAAAATAGCTGTGGCACATGCTCTTCAACCAGGTGATCCTGTAAATAGGCGCACATTTTGTGAGTGGAGTTTCAATAGTGTACACAATGGCGAAATAGACCTATATTTAATATTTTCCACGGACAAGGGTTGGTTCTACCTTCATGGATATATGTGTACACAAAATAATTGTTATTGGAGCTCTGTCAAACCTAATATTGTTCATGAAGTACCGCTTGGTGCATGGGGCGCCATGAGCGGAGAAAAAGTTATAGAGTCAACAGTTTACGCCCTTACATACGTGAATACAATTTTGTCCCCTGTTTTTAGAAAATTAACATACAGGGAGCGTGATTTTGCCTTTTTTCAACAAGACTCTGCAACAGCTCATTCGGTCAATATTTTGAGGATAGAATCATTAGTGGAGATTTGTGGCCCATCGGTTCCCCAGCCTAATCCCCTGCGAATTCTATCTCTGGTGTAACTTAAAACATGAGAGGTACAGGACAAACCCACACACCCTGGAAGAATTAAAACAAAATATCCGCCAGGAAATTTCTCAACGTGAACTACGGCGAGTGATGGATAGTTTCCTAAAGTGGTGCCAAAAATGCATGGACATCGACGGTGGCCAGCTTTAGCATCTCCTTTCATAAAGTTGGTAAGTAAAGCCTTTAAAAGTAGTTTTAAAAATGTTGTATGGTTTCACCCCGCCTTTCTATGATAGCGGCAGACGTCAACGAGCGCGGGGGACGCGGACAGGAAAAACACCGCGCAGCCGGTTCGTAGTTTTTTGGCTCTCTCTGCAGGTATGCTTCGCTCGACAGGATTCCTAGAAATCTAGGACCGCTACCCTGTTGGACGGGAGGAATGAGTTCCTATTTTTCTGACCGCAGGAGGAATGGATCCTGCACCCATAACTTTAGAACAACAGATCGCTAAAGACTAAACCTAAGAAGCAAAAACGAGGTGTTCTAACGGAGGGAAAAATTTACGAATTTGGTGCATCTATTTGAGGGGAGCCCTAAAAGATACAGTTTATAGGAACAATCCCCACACCAAAGACGAACATAAAAACCAAAAGTTATGAATGTTACGCAATCAGAACTTATGCGTATAAATAGAATGTCTTCACGCAGATGAACATCACTTCCTTATCATTACCTTTCGTGAGTAAGTAACGCGGGTGTTACGGAATGAAAAACCCTAGTGCAATAGGCAGAGTTCGGAGCACGCATACGCGCGATCCGTGGCCTCACCATAAAACGATCGCACTGTACTTCGTGGAATAGAAGAACACGGCTCCAAATCAGTTTCCAATATTACTTATTACTGGATTAAACCAATATGGGTTCTACCATATCTTAAACTTTAGGAGTCAAATATACATATCCCGAGCTACCAGCATACATTATTGGATCTATGGCATTTCCGACACGCCCACTTGCTCTATTTGTATAAAAGGGACCATTACATTTCCTGCAACTAAAAAGTTTCATTGAAAATACAGTAGGTACTACCAATATACAGCGTTATGCTGTAACGTTTTGTAAGGCTTAACAATTATTAAATCCGCTAAACAATTGATTGGCATTCTGTAACTTGGTAACAAACAACATTTTTGTAAGAATAAAGAGTTGGTTGTTGAACACAACAAACCCCGAGACCCCATACTTTCGCGTTTGTTATACAACAGATTCGCAGAGCATCGTTTTAATGCTGCTGTAAGAGGAAAAACACGATAGAAGTTTGTCATCTTAATTGTCAAATGTTTCTTTATTCATTTTAGCGTAAACAGAAATGTTACAAATTACGCATGAGTCAGTAATGTTCCGTGTGATAGCATTGATAAATGATGCTCCCAGCATAACTTTTAAGAGACGAATGGTAATAGGAAAATAAATGTTGTTAATCTCCTATCGTATTAAAAACTAATAATTATTGATTTAAGAATTTTAGGTTCAATACTGACACCTTGTGTCTATTTGCATGGTCCACGAATTTATTGCCTTATTTTTAGGTTAAGATTAGGAAGTAAGAACTTTTGAGACCTGTAGGATGGTACGCGATACGTTTTCGTTTCCCTAATTATTTTAAGATAATTTCCAATCTAAAAGAATTGGCTAGCAGAAAGTTCTTTACCAGTTTCTAGTAAACATAGAAAATTGAATTTATACTGCTGTTGCTGAAAGGGGAAGAAAATAATAGAGGGACGTTAGTTAGGCTATAGAATGTTAATTTATACTTAATAAATCTACATATGATAAATAATTCGAAATAAAATACGTGTAGCTATAACATTCCCGCAGATAACACAACTAGTAAAAGTAACCTTTCTTTTCACTAACACCTTCCATTTAACCAATACCTGAAATAATATGGATACCAATAATGATTTTCATTCAACGATTAAGATGCAAGAACATGTCCACAGAGATATTAAAAGCCGAACGTTGCCAAATCATGAATAAAAGAGAAAATATAACTTATACTTGATGGTATACATTAAAATTTCAGAAAAATCTGCAAGGCAACTGGTATCTTTAAAAAGTATAATTAGAAGCCAAAAATCATAAAGAAAATTAAGCAATAATTGCCGGCTAACATGAATTAGTAAAACCTGTATCAACATAATATGAAACTGCGTTGCTAATTCTTTTGTCAGTCTTTCCTAACTTAAAAGTAAACTCATTTTACAGGGTCGCTGTCACAGTTGTTCAACAGATTCGCGAGTTCCCATAAAACTTCTTGGAGTCGCAAGAAGATGCCAGTCTTCATATTCTGAACGATGGATGCGATTTTAATACATATATAATGTATATTTAATATATAATATTTTTCGTGTGATGTTTTCACAGCACGCTTTGTCTCCATTTTGGCAAGTAACAAAAGCACTCGGTAGTCGGTATTCCGGCGCTGGCGTCAGTGTGCAAACAACACGCTACCGCAAAGCGCGCGAATTTTCGATTAATCGCCCCAGTGGGTTAACAAACCGCGAGAAAACAAATATCGCGATAACAAACAAGTTATAGAATGCCAAATAGCGGCACATTTGTTAAGAGCAGCAAATAATTGTAGTCGCCCTCTTAACAACGAGGCAACAGAATAGCCCTGCACTGTTGCTCATCAATACACAAACGACATCAAAGCCCTCTTGGGTATTATAAAAAGGATTCATCCTCATCACACTATCGTAGAATGACAGAAAGACGTACTCGCAGCTATTAAACAAACGAGAACAAATTCCGTCTCCACAAGAAATTGTTCTTCTGCAGATCAAGACATGACAGTGAACCTTTACAATGGAACATGAACGATTTCCATACCCAGTTGGAATATCTAAAGCTCCACCAATACGATCCGGCTGTCTTGTGTCTACAGGAAACTAATTTTAAAAAATAATACGTTGCTCCAATTAGAGGATATACCAGCCACCACAAAAATAGGCCCAGCTGTCTTCATACCGCAGCGTTGCCACTTAATCCACACCAACCTCTACTTTGAAGCGATCACCACACTTATACTCTCACTTGTTAAATTATAAGTGTGCAAATCGAGCGGGGTGGCTCAGGCGGTAACGTCTGTGGCCCGTATTCGGGACGTCGTGGGTTCGATTGGCGTGGCCGACCCTCCTGATACAAGGTTTTTTTCGGGGGTTTCCCCGGGTCGCTAGGCGAATGTTGGGAAGGATCATTACATCCCCGAATTTCCTCTCCCTTCATTTCATCTCCATTTTCATTTCACTTCAACTCTCATCTGCTTGGTCTCTATCGGGGTCGCAAGTATCGGCGAAGGTCTCGGCATGTGCATGGCAGGGAAAAAGGATGCTGTGAGTAAACCTTTGTCCCCCGGACTGCGAGCGGTCTCCGAGTCCCCCAGGGGATGTGTAAGCCCACAGGGGGACGGGCCGACTGTACCATCCAGCACCAGGAAGTTCAAATCTGTAAATGGCAGGGACCCTGCCCTCTGCCTGACGTACCCCTGGTCCGGTCACCCTCTGTCTCCTTTCACCTCATCTCTCTCTCCCCCAGGGACCTAGGCACAAAAGATCTGCATAGATCTGCTACGTCCCTCTCCGCTTCTAGTCCTATCCTCTCCTATGTGTGTGCGATATTTACTTACCTAACACTAAGCCCATTGGACCTTCCAGACTTAAACAACTAGTAAACCAACTCCCTCGATCCTTTATTATCTTTGGAGATTTCAACTGCCGAGCACTATTTGGGGAAGTAAGGAAACAGACACACGGGAAAGAACAATTGAACAGTTTCTTGAATATAAATAATCTAATTCCAGACCAACATATTATAATTTGGGGGCACGATAAACACAGATCCAGTGACTTTAAGCATATGCTCATCGGACATCTCAGAGGTCTTACAACACTCCCTAAGGTAGAGATCACTTTCCCATAATAACAACAGATCTCCCACTTCTTCAGGAACTCCTAACCCATTTCCAAGGTGGAACATAAAAAAGCGAACTGGGAGGCATACAAAAAAAAAGGCATGGAAGAATAAATAGAATATCTTACTCGAACTCAAGATGTTAGCTCGCATGAAGTTAATAGATTAATACCGGACTTCAGCGATGCAATCATCCAATCAGAGACTACATGCATTCCTATTTTAAGTACATGCCACAAAACTAGGTGGGTCACTTTGCGGAATGAACAATTTAAGACAGCTGAAGAATATTTATTACCGATACAAAAGACACCGAACTGCGATGAATAAGTTAACATTCCAACAATCTGTGCCAAGGCTCGGAGAACGATGAAGCAGAGCAAACAAGATACATTGTTAGCATTCTTAATCTCCTGCCAGCACCAAACTACCCAATATTGAGTTTGGGAAAATTAGAGAATGTCCTAGAACCTATGGTCATATAACAATGTAAAATCCTAGATCGGGTATCTACACAACTGAAACGCAAACGGTTACGAATGTTTTTACTGGCTGCTTCGCAGTCATTACTTCCTCCTCTAACTACGACAATGAATACCTAAAAGAAACTCCCTAACGCTAAGCTATGCTCTCAGACAAACCTGGACTACGATTCAGACGAGAATTGCGACGTTATCGCCATATTTGAACTCAAAGTTCCGAAAGTTTCAATCCAGGACCTGATAACCTATCTTACGAATTTTTAAGTCACCTTTCTGAACCTGCTATCGATTATCTCCTCGCAATATGCAATTATATTTGGGTAACAAAAACCTTTCCTGACCAATGGCGTTCTGTTCAATTATCCACGCTGAAAATCAATAAAGATGCAGACTTAGCTGGAAGTTATAGGCCGATTGCCCTCACTAACACAATGTGTAAACTGCTGGGGAAAACAATAAGCAGAAATTGCTCTGGGTACTTGATGACAAACGATTCTTCTCAGATTCACAAAGTGGCTTTAGACGATTTCATACTACTAGAGACATGCTGACAATTATAGACTCAAAGATAAGAGATGCGCTAAATCACAACCAACATCTGAAGGCTACGATATGACATGGAACCCGCAAAGTCAGAATACTACGCACACATATCAAAGGCAACATGTTGTGCTTTATCAACAACAACTTTTTTAGACAATTCCAAGTTCCTACAACGCAGCTTTGTCTACTTTGACAGTACTAGAAAATGGAGTGCTTAAAGGTTCTGTACTCAGTGTTTCCTTCCCCCCCTTTTTTTTCTTTTTTTAGTGATCGCTAAGAACATCCTCAGCAGCACTACTGTAAAACGATACCTCTTTGCAATGATCTTATATTCTATTCTTTCTTATATTCTCTCCACAATCGGCGATCTCCTTCAAATTTCCATATCAGACATCAGTTTGAGCAGGTTCAACAGCTTTCAAATTCTCACCCCAGAAATCCAAAATATGTATTTGTTTTACAATCATCCAGACAAGGTCACCATCCCAAACATATACCTTATTCGCTTAACGTTTAATCAGAAGTTACAGCAGACTCGACATATTCATGCATTAAAACGAGACCCTTAAAACTATGGATCAACATTTATTTTTATTTGAACATTTTCAATCATTATATATAATATTTTTATAGGAAAATTTCCATATATTTTCACTTGATTCCTATGTTCTGCGGATGATTCATCGGGCATTGATCATGAGCGAACTGTATTACGGTGCTAAAATATACAATTCTGCTACATCATCCCTGCTTAACTACTCAGAACACAGCATCCAAATGGAAGCAAGTGAAACTACCGTAGAACAAGCTTAGTCTAAACTACGAAATCAAAGCTGCTGCAAAGCCAATACTTGTGTTTTCCGGAGACATTCTGGGGAATACTCTAAAAACCGAAAGACTTGCAAGTTGTCACTTCATCTTCGTGTGGCCAACTATCTACGACAGGAATATCCCCCTGTCATGCCCAGAGACTAAAACACTCTCAAGTGCACCTTGATATGAATATTCATTAACGAACGCAAATGACTACCTCAACTTACAAAAAGCTTATCAAAGGAAATCTCCGAAGTATTTGGTTACCACACTCAAATCTATACCATGGCTCCAAAACTTATCTTCGTGCAGGAGGCGCACTTCACAACGACAAATAGTCACTCGTATACAGGCTACCTGATCTGCTCCATGTACAGCCGTAAATTGTATGCAATGAAGCAGGCCCTCATCTACATCGCCTGTCACCAAACCAGACAACTTGTGATATACACAGATTCCCTCATATGCTCTGATTCTGTTAAAGAATTACCCAACGGATTTACAGTTCCTGAAAGGAGTGCACATTCTCTACAGAAGTAATAAGTATATGTAACCAGGGAAAGGATGTACTCGTATGGATACACTCTCTCCAAGGCATAGCAAGACAGAAAGAGCGGATGAAGCGGCCAAGACAGCTACACCACTCCTTTGATACCCACACAACGATATAATAAGATTTTCCAATCCGCCGTGGAATTGTGAAAACAAAACTGGCAAAAACTCTATACGGTGCGAAAAGGATCCACTTTTCCCTTCCCTATCACACCTTCCTAGCACAGAAGAATCAGGTCTTGATAAACAGGTTGAGAATGAGACACACAAGCTCAACCCATTCTCCCTTACTTGCTAGGGAAGTACCTGTAACGTCCAACTGACTGCCTACCGAATGTAAGACGTTCGCCACAGTAATCCTACAGATATAGCTGAGGCGCTCAACAACCACTATCTACTACACACTACTCTTCATAGAATCTATAAAGTAATATAATCTCAATGTTCCACAAATTTTATAAAATTTGCAGTTTCATTTTGTGTTGTAACGTATTGTAAATCCGATTACTATGTAATTTCATGATGTCGCGGTAAGACCTAGATATCAAAGTGACACTAAATAAAGAACTAAGAAAAAAAACCTTCCACCCTCCAAGCGGGAATCGAACTCGGGACAGTCTGTTTTGGAGGCTGGTATTTTAGCCACCAGACCACCGAGAAAATAGAAAGTAAATATTAATAAAGTGACAAAAATAGATTCTAATAAATTGTAGTTCATATTAGCAGATTATGATACAAATGTTAAAAGTAGGGTTTTATTTCGCAATGCTACGAGCAAAATAAAACCACTTTTAAAACGTGTGGCATATACTGTTTTTAGACAGCGCTCGAATTTATAAAACAATATTATATTGATTCCTGAAACTAAAAGAAATATCACGTTTAGAACGAGAGCAACTCCCATGTATAGTGAGATTATTGAAACAAGAAAAATGATATTAAAAACGTGATGTGTCAGATGTTTTGTGATTCGCCAGCAGTCATTTTCAACGTGTTTTACTTACACCAGGCAATGAAGCCATTAAATGCTATATCATATTGCTTTCCGTATTTTTTGGGTAAGTGCTTCTAATATTATTCTTTCTGCTGCTTCTGTAATTTTACCTGGCTCTTCCATTTCAGTTTCTTCTCAATTCATAATTGCCGCCATTTAATCCTTATGTAGATAAAAGAATAATGTTTTAGATCAAAGAAAGCTCACGGCTGCCAATATAAGGTACAGGTTAACTCAAAACGAATTGCGATAAATTGAAGTAGACGATTTGTGTTGTGAACAGATAATGCGACCGCCATGATAAATTAATCAATAGTGTAAAAAGACAATAAAAAGTACAACCTAATGAAGCCAAGTCGAATTATTAAATGTGCAAATACAAAGGTTAATTGCCATGTGATTGGACTTGAACCCAAATTGGTCACAATGGATGGCATAACAATTTTATCGCACTAGTGTGGTAATGTAAAACTTTTAGTTGGAGTGGCCTATGTTAAAAGTTCTAATTTTAGATCCTTCTGTCTAAAAAACAATTTTATGCCCACCTCTAAGCCAGTATTATTAGATAATATTATATTTGCATTTTATGTTAGAAAAACAGCGAATTTGTGATAATAGGAAGATAAACACAGGAAATATGAAAGATTCTAAATAAGATTTCTCAATTTTATAAGCACTACAACTACTTATGATTTTAGGAAACCTTATCCATTTAACACCACTCGATGTTGAAAGCTAATGTCGAAAATATGTGGGAGATAATCATTAGAATGAAAAATAAAAATACCAAGCAGATTTTATAAGTCAAGCTTTAAATACTATAAACTATATACATTATTACAAGAAATTAACCATTTTGTAATGAAACAATGAAGCTTGTTTTTTAAAAGTAATCTTACAAGGATGTAAGCGACTAACACCAAGAAGTGAGAGTTATCGAAACAAAACTTCTTTTGCACGGAGAGATACAACTATCACGTGCTGAGGAAATACAGCTTACCAAAAATAAAATAAAAGGTGTACCTGAAAAATGAAACATAGTCAGGACAGAAGGATGTAACGAATGATGTAACAAACACAAGATGCAGTTAAGAACAACACTGAGAGGTGTAACTTCCAGCAGCTCACCTGTCTCAGCAAGAAAAATACCGCCATTAAGGAATATTAGTGCACTGCGGGACGCCTCTTGGCCCCCTACCACTCCAAGCAATAATTGTCCATTTTTAAACCCTTATTTGAATACAACTTTCAATTATAGCACTCCTCTTTTTGTGTTTCTGAATCTGATCTTAGCGGGTAGTACACAGACGTCACAGAGACCCATCATCGAGTGACATCTGAACCCATTGCCCCTTGCAAACTCAGTTAGTTGAAAAATCTTACTTCTGAAGTCCTTTATTGCCACTTATAGTAAACGAAAATACACGTTTTTTGAGATCTATTGAATAAAAAGGCCGTGTTACATTCACAGGGCTTTCTGAGCCCATTATCGTTTTTTAGGTAAGAGGAAGTATTGCACTCCACCCAAATATTCGATCTCGAGACTTAACCGAAAACACATGTTTTCAGGCCCCCTGAATCCATAAAAAGCAGTTTTAGAAAAATATCCTTGTGTATGTGTGAACAGCATAACTCAAAAATGAAAAGTAGGATGAATACCAAACTTGGTATTTAAGTTGAGAACCTTCCATGGATGCGATACGAAGGTTCTTAACAAAATACTCCACTCCAAGATACCCTTTATATGGAATATTTTTCGAAATTTTCGATCTTATCAAAGGTTGTTCTAACCATTTTGATTTAAATGCCACATATTTAAGATATGTGCATGAGAAAGTGTATATCTTGGATTCTCTGGGAAGCGTTCTTCCTTCTAAAGGAACTTTGTATAACTGGTAAACCATAAATATAGAGAAAAAAAAACGTGCTGCACAAGAAACGTAGATCTCTTTAAAACGCAAATTTTATTCGGTCATTAACGATATATCCTTTATTATTGGTTTGAATTTCTAATACATTTGTCATTTTTTAAAGTGCTGTTGCCTTTCCGTTGTCTCTCGTAATGTCATGGAAAGAGTATGGAAATTAAAGGCCTTGTACCTTCAACGATACGTATAATAAATTATTTCTGCAAAGGTTTTTTCTCGATTAACGCTAAGTACAGGGTTATTCAAAAAGAAGCAACAGACTTTACAAATTTATTTCTTATGAACGACAATAGATAGCGACACATACAATACATCATTGAATAGAGGAAAGTTCAAAGTTTCAAGCCGCACCTATTAGGTCCATTCAGTGCCTACAACAGCGCTGTGTTTACGAGAAAATGGCGACGCCACAGGAAAAGTCGTTTTGTGTGCTGCAGTATGCAAAGAGTAAATCCATTGTTTCAATGCAGCGTGCATTTCATTGTAATTCAACAACGAACCACCTCGTCATACAAAATTTACAGTTGATACAATAAATTCGTAGAAGATGGTTGCATATACAAACGAAAAAGCACTGGTCGTCCTCGCATAACAAATGGTGCTTCTTTTGAACACACAAAACAAAATTTTGAACTTTTCTCTATTCAGTGATGTATCGCATTGTCGCCATCTATTGTCGCTTGTTAGAAATAAATATGTAAAGTCTGTTCGTTCTTTTTGAATAACCTTGTATGCAGAAATAAGCCTTCGTAAGAATAGTTTGTAGAAACATATAATTATAAACGAAAGGAGGTAGAGAAAGTCATCTTAATGTAGGACATCATGGGTTCTTTTATTATAGCGTCTGCAAGATAATATTGGGGAAAAACTTGTTTTTCTTTCTCGTAATGTTAACTGAGATAATCGTTTGCAGAAATAGTTTCATTCTCTATACATTTCCTTGTAAGTATAAGAGGGAACTTAAAGAGCTCAAGAGATAATCAAATCTTTGAAAAACGTGCGTCGCCATATACTGGCTTAGAAATTCGATGTTCGCTTCATGAAATCGCGAGAAACAACTGAATGGTAACAGCAACAAATATTTCGGGAGTGGCTAACGTCACAAAAAGTTACGTGCGAAAAGAATTAGTTAAAACTTCTGCAATTACATTACGTTTGTTAATTTCTTGCTTGTCTACGCTTAATATATTTAATAATTTTCTATGAGAATTTAGCTGGTTGTCTTTTTCTTGCAATCCATGTAGTATTTATTTTGTAGAGTATTGAGTACTTTATTATAATGCAACGCTCTGGCTAATTCTACGGTTTTTAAAATGCAACAGTCTGTTAAAATGGTGTTTAGAACTGGATTATTAGTTTTCTTACTTTCTCATATAATTCTCTTTTACGTTTGCATGAAGTTACAATTCTTAATGTCATCCACGAAAGCTTAAATTGAGCTTTGAAACACTGAAGGAAGCTATTATATTCACATATTTTCGTTTGTTTCCATAAATTTGATATACATATAGCTTCTAATTTTAAATTGAATTCTTTGATGAACATAATTTGTACCTCAGAATCCGATAGTTTCTTTATGAGTGAGAGCAAAATTTAACCCTATCGGAATTGAGAAATACTGTCTATATTGTGGAGGAGCTATTTTGGATTTTTTTAGAAAAGCTTACTGTTATGTGTCATGTGATATGTTTGAAATAAAGAGCATAGTTGTTCCCTTCGAGCATCAAATATCCAACAATCAATATTTATATACCACATATGATTACGTTTCTTTTTGGCTAAATAAAAGTGTGTGGACATGTTCTAGTTGCTTTCTTGTTATTTCCAATATAAGCTTTATGGAGCCTCTAAACAAAAGCTTTTTACTTTTGTGCCAACCTATGCATGCTACCGAGTTTCTAGCATATGGACATATTTTCTGCTGTTGTGACCATCTTCAGATTTTAAACGCCAATGATGAGCTTCGAGAACAGAAAACAGGAAGGGATGATAGATATTTTCCTGGCTATATGATGCAGAGTTAATTGTGCACGAGAAACGCCGAGAGATAGCTATCGGTAGCGGCATGTTTTATACTCGCGTGCTTGTTATCCTATGCAAATTCAAACCGAATATATAGAGACAACAGCAGGAAGATGGTGACAGGTCCCTAGTAGGGTGCCCCCGTGGGCTGCACCCCGCAGTCGTGCTGCAGTAAACTTGTGGTTTACAGGGTGGTCCTCAAGTGGTCCGCCCGACAATTGACTGTCGTGATGCTGCGAGACTGGATGAACGACAAAGATTAACGCGCGAGGGTGGTCTCCACCTGTTTCATTTAGCTCAGCTTAGATCCTTTCAGATTAATTTGAATACTTGCATGCAAACCTGTTTTATTTCTACTCATTTTTAGATGTTATCGTAGCATATATAGGTGATACTACTTCCCATTGCCCATCTAGGCACATGAAACAATTCACGACCCGTTGCACCGGAGTTGGAATTTTGCGTATAAAAGTTTGAAGAAAACTTCTGAATCAATTTAAAACTTAGCGATTAATCGATATTTAAAAAGTGGTTTATATGAACAGTTTCCTAAACAAAATTGCCTACAGCTTTGGGTGAAATGCTACAAGTATGGACTGAAATTTAGCAAGTAAGGTTTTGAGGAACATTTGTTGAGACATTTGAAATTATTCTAATTTGGGCACAAGATTAATGGCTTTTTATATAGATCGCCGCCTAGACATGTATTACTTTCGGATAAAATACCGCAGGTCAGAGATAAAATTGTGTATATGTGGCGGACTTTTGTTAAAACCCGTCATTTAGCAAAAATCCTAGGCACATCATAAAAAGCCGGCGTATGATAAAAAAATGCCCAGTTTTTCATGAAATGACGGAGCTTCTTAGGTATTAAGTGTAACTCTAACCTAACCTCCAACCTAGCTCTAACTTCAACCACAGTAAACTAAAATAAACTAACCTTACCTCAACTAACCTAATCTAATCTAACCTTTCGCTATCTACGGGCTTTTAGAGGCCTGTCAGATGCTGCACTATAGAATGAACTTGTACTACATGCAGCCTTTTCATGCCAGGCCCTAATTGTAGATTTCCATTTTAAAAAATTAAGTTATAAATTGACCTAAAATGACCATCATAACGCCCTCCAAACAAAACACGACTAATGGCATTTACTTTACACATAATATCAAGAAAATTTTATTAAAGACTTTCTTTCTACAACGCTTAGTTTTGGAGATATTATACAGTCTCAGCTTAAATGATCTACTCTGTATATAGTACAGGAGAAATTGAGTTGAACATAGCAATTTAATAGGAAATGCAAGTTTTGATGCTTCCAGAAAACAAAAATCATTTTTACTTTCTCTACTACGTATAGTAAGTAGAGGAAGTACCTATTGCATTCCACTAAAAAATTCGATATCGGGATTTCACCGTCCGTGTGTGTGTCTGTGAACAGCATAACTCAGAAACAAACAGTCGGATAAACACCAAAATTGGTATTTAGGTTCAGTATCTTCTAGAGATGCAAAAAGAAGGTTTTCAAGAAAATTCCTCCACCCCAGATTACCCTTTACATGAAACATTTTTCGATAATTTTAATTTTCTCAAAAATGGCTCTAACGATTTTGATTAAAACATCATATATTTAAGATACTTTCATGACAAATAAAATTCATATCTTGAATTTTCTGGAAATGTCTTCAAAAGTATTCTTAATTGTGAACTACTTTTACATAACTGGTAAACCATAAGAGATAGACAAAATTTTACTACGCAAAAAACGTAGACCGCGTTAAAATACACAATTTATGTCATATACATTTTTTGTTGTTGAGTGCACCATTTTCGAGATATTGCTTGTTATTCCCTTAAATTTACCAATACTTATACTTTTTCTGAAATGGGAATTCCATATTCATTTTTTTTGTCCTGGTAATGCAAAGAGAATGGAATACTCCACATAGCAACCAGGTCTTAAAATAATTGACTATCGCTTAAAGCCTACCAATTCCCCTTGCATCTACAAAAAATTAGCAATAAGATTAATATCTCGATATGATGATGAGATGGGGCTTAAGGGCACTCAACAGCTAAGGTTATTAACGCCCACATCTCGATATTTCGATTAACATGAAGCATATGGAGAATAAGCGTTTGTAAAAATAGTTTGTACAAGAGCAGAGAAAGTCATGTGAGTGTAACACATCAGATTTATATATATAATGCCCTGGATCTGCCTATGTGGCGTGTATATGTGTGATTGTGCGTGTATATGTGTGAGGGGGGAGAGCGGCCGGGGAAAACAGCATAACTCAAAATAAAAGATCCGTAAAAACCAAATGTCTTATCAAGTCAGACATGTTAGTAGTAGAGATTTACGGTTTCTGTGCCACTTAATATGCAGGAATGTGTATTCATATTCTAATTAGGTCTTCCCCACCCCCTGGAACCTGTTGCTTGTAGTTGTGGTCATAAATTTTGTTGAGTATGACGGAAAACTTGATAGGTAAGCAATTAAAGTTATCCATCACCTGTCAAAATGAACAATGGGCATAATAAATTTTGCTTTCTAACAAAAGCAGAGACGCTATTCTACCCATTGCATATCCGCACACGTGCACTTCCACACCTGCAACAACCCACCCCAGACACATTGTTTGTCAAACACGTGCAGTATAACAAAGGCAGTACCTTTTTCTTGTCGAAATGAACAATAGCATAATAAATGTTGTTTGTAACAATAGATAAGGCTGGAGCCACGTAAACAAAAGATGAGACGCTATTGTCCCAACTCTATTGAATTCCCGTGCATCTGAATGCTAGAAAGACCGCCCGTGTAGCAACCCACACATCCAGCCGCACTGTTTGACGAACACGTGCAAAATAACAATAGAGCAGGGTGGAGCCATGCAAACAAAGGGACAGATGCTATTGTCTACCTTTCCATTGTCCCACACAAGAGTTCGTTAGTAAAACCACCTGTGTAGCACCCATTCCACTGCAATATAACAAAAGAGACAGTCTGGCGCTGCGATAGCAAAAGGAACTCTTGGCGTCTTTAAACCTGGCCCTGTCTTTGTTTGACTGTGGGAAAAGAGAGAGAGGTCAGTTCACACAGGGACAAGCGTCATATACCTGCTAGACCATAAATCCACCCGCTCGACAAGGGAGCACCCTCATTAATTTTAGTTTCCCGACATCCTGACCATTAATTACGCGTCTCGCCATCCTGGCACCGGCTTTGCCCTAGGGCATCATTCGTTATAGCTGATGTAGTTCTCTCTGCCCATGTGCAGCATGACATAATACAACTGGATGCAATAATCACGTAACGTGTAAACATCCCCAACATAACGTTGTGCTGGAATCGCGTGGGTTCAATATATATAAACAGCTAACGACGCATGCTAAAACCACTGCGAGTTTATTAACTCAACGTTAAGTACTTTATAACATTGGTGTGATACAGCTTAGTCGAAGTAAGTGCTATTGTCTTCTACACAGCATCCATCATCATCGGTAATATAATGCAAGGTGAGTGAGTTTATACATAACTATGAGAAAAGACGAATCGTTGTTTATCTGAATATCATTTCTGTAATAATTAACATCCGAATTTTTTAAAAAATGTAGAGCTTTCAACAATGCTGCAAATAGTTCTTCAGATCCCAAAGCATAAACATTCATGCGATTTCTCTAATCATTCTTTTTCCATAAACATTCACACGATTTTGTCAACACATTCTTCTATTAACATTCATACGATTTTCTCTAATCATTCTTCTTCCATAAACATTCATACGATTTTCACAACACATTTTATTAACATTCATACCATTTTCTCTACACAATCTCCTATTAACATTCATACGATTTCCTCTACACATTCTTCTTCCATAAACATTCACACGATTTTCTGTGCACATTCTTCTTGCATAAACATTAATACGATTTTCTCTACACATTCTTCTTCTATTAACATTCACACCATTTCCTCTATACAAACTTCTTGCATAAACATTCAACCGACTTTCATTACACATTCTTCTTGCATAAACATTCATACGATTTTCTCAACACATTCTTCTTCTATTCACATTCATACGATTTTCTCTACACATTCTTCTTCCATTAACATTCATACGATTATCACAACACATTTTATAGACATTCATACGATTTTCGCTATGCATTCTTCTATTAACATTCATACGATTTTTGTTAATCATTCCCCTTCCATAAACATTCATACGATTTTCACAACACATTCTATTAAGTTATACCATTTTCCCTACACATTCTTCTATTATCATTCCTACCATTCCCTCTACACATTCTTCTTCCATAAACATTCATACGAATTTCTCAGCAACCTCATTTTCTATTCACATTCACACGATTTTCTCTACACATTCTTCTTCTATAAACATTCACACGATTTTGTGTACACCTTCTTCTTGCATAAACATTCATATGATTTTCTCTACACATTATTTTTCTATTAACATTCACACGATTTCCTCTGTACATTCTTCTTCCATAAACATTCATACGATATTCTATTCACATTCTTCTTCCATAAACATTCATACGATTTCCTCTACACCCTCTTCTTCCATAATCATTCATATGATTTTCTCTACACTTTTATCATCCATTAACACTTATACGATTTGCCCTACTCATTGTTTTCATATCACAATGCTTTCTCTATTCACTCCTCTTTATTAGTTATAAAAAACATTGGAATTTACTCGCTTAAAATTTTCTTCGCAAGTAATACTGTAAACACCGAGGGAGTCGCCAAAACCACATTTGCCAGAATTGGGGGCTCTCGACCTAACCTGTCAATACAGGATCATAGAGAACCTGATAATGGTAATATTGCATCAGGATATAACATGTCAGCACCCCTGGCGGGAGATCATGCATCAGCTGTGCCGCTGCATAGCAGCCATATCTCTAATGACATTAGTAGCCCTCCGTCACTAATCTTATCGGGGGGAATATATCATACCGCCGACCCCAGGATTTGAGGATGTCACTCCCGTTACAGGGGAATGCCAAATGGATAGCCCTATATAGCAGTTTTGCACATGCATTAACTGTGAATACAGAGCAGTTGTAATACAGATGTATAACGATGTGAATGGTAAGTCTAGATATATTATCACACTTAATTTTTTCTAGAAAATATTGGCCTTATCCTTAATGAATGTATAACCAGCGAACAATTCATGCTTGCATCAAAATTTGAATTCTTAAATGAAACATTCAATTTACAGGCATCTTTTCAATTAAAATATTCAATGAGAAGCTAATTCTGCGTTTTGCTTCTTTGTTATAGCTTCTTAAGCGAATTCAATTGGCACCGTGGAGATGGACGAAGCTGGTAGCTTGCCTTAACCTATATTCTCGCAAGACTGCCAGACTCCGCCTCCTCCTGGATTCGAGAATGTTGCACCGATGCCTGTAGGAGACCCGTGGACGATTATTCATACTGAGGGTATGTGCACATGCGTGACTTGCGCCTATAGGACCGTGTACATACAGTTGCTTCGTGAATTGAAAGGTCCGTTTTAACTTCATTTATTCTGGATCTAACATCATTACATTCAGATGTTTTGTGAATCGAATGGGGAGAGTTTTTTAACTTCATTTATTCTAGCTCTAGCAGCGTTACATGAATAATTACCGTAACGTTAACGCCGAACTTTTCTTAATCGATGTTTTACTCATCTTATTTATTAAAATATGCAATTACATAACTAACATAACGTTAACGCATAACTTTACATTTTTTCTCTTCAATGATTTAACAAATATATTTTTTCACATATCTATTTAACTCACATTCGAATTAATTCGGCTTTGTTATTGTTATAGAACCTCCAATAGTGGATACGAATCCTTAACGTGAGTATACAGACAACCAAGCTTTGCTGCGGGGTTTCAAAAAACTCACGAAACTGAAGAGGAGCACGGTCAAGCAATGAACCCCCTCACCCTTCCAGGATCCTTTATGGACCCTCCATCACCTAGTTGAGGGCAATCAGGCTTCGGTCGTAATGATCATTATGACAACGCAACCAGCACTGCTGACACCACCTCCGATAGTAACGACCTCACATACAGCAACAATGCCAAAAAACTAAAGGTTAGTCATACCCAGCTAGAGTGTAAGGTTATTGAATCGACGTTCAAGGACCGCCTTTTCAATAGCTGCATAGAAAACACTTTAGAGATAGCTGATGCCGGTCAATTTCTGCAGGAATGCAGACGTTATGTATTGAGAGAGATGGTTTCTGTACTCAGGAGAAGCTCTTCCGGCTTTAAAGTAAACATTTAACTTGAAATTACATACCTCATACAATCTCCTGAAAAAGAGGATCCAGAAACCGTCTTTTTCAATACCAATACAAAGTTGAGTCTTCAATCAATTAATCTTGACACCTTATACACCTCTATGGTCGATGAAAATCTAAAAAACATCTCGAATTTCGAAGAAGATGCAAGTTCAAAATCTCTGCTCGCTGTCAGAGCTCTTGTTATTGGAACTAGCTTCTATGATCTCTTGAGTGCATCGCGATACATAGAGTTACCCAGTGCAATCAAGATTAAGAAAGCTGTAATAAACATAAAAACCGACGATGAATACTGTTTTGCATGGTGTTTGCTAGCTACAAAGTATCCCGCAAAGCAGCACTGTTATAGAACGAGAAAATACCCTGCAGAACAGTTATTCACTGCATTCAATTACAGAGGGATAGAACTTCCCTTTAAGCCTACATAAAATTTCAGAATTTGAACAGCAAAACCCAGGAGTATCAGTTTCAGTATTTGGGGTAGAAACCAGCACCAGGAAAGACTTAATTGTGAATTTACTACTATTTGAACGAAATGGAAGATCTCACTACTGTCTGATTAAAGACATGTCAAGGCTGACTTCAATGCAAATCAATAAATATAAAAGGAAACAATGGTATGCGAACCCTGTCTGAAGCACTTAAATAATGAAGATGCTTTTTAAAGCATCAATTGAAGTGCATGCAGTTTGAGGTGCTCAAAATGCATAAGCAGGATGAAGTGATTGAGTTCACATCCTAAAGGGTACTCCTGTAAACTTTGTTGTGTGTGCCGATATTGAGAGCGTGTTAGCTAGAGTTTAGTCCTGTGAGCCGCCGGCTAGTCAGAGCCGGACTCGGGCTATCCAGCATCATGAGGCTATATCTATATCTCTTAAGCTCGTATGTCGCCATGGTGACTCATTGTCGAGATCTAAGCTTCAGAGGTCCTGATGCACTCAAGGAGTTCTTCATTGAACTTAAGTTAATAGCCGATATGGTCATTGGCCAATTTAGCCGCAATGAAGAAATGACCTTAACTGCACAGGACGTGGCTGATTTCGGTAATGCTCGTCATTTCCACATATGCAAGAAGAAGTTTGAGGTAGACGACTTGAAGGTACCCTGTCACTGCTATGTGACTGGTGTATTCCGGGGGGCTGCTCATAGTGCATGAAACTTAAATAGACGGGTACCTAATTTTATACCCATTTTTCATTGCCTTAGCAATTATGACAGCCATTTCCTGATGCATATAATGATAATCTAATTTCGTGCATCTCAAATTGCTCAGAGAGATATATCTCATTCAGCAAAAAGCACAGGAGTATCTTTTTCAGGTTTCTAGATAGCTTTAAGTTCTTAGACGACAAGCTGTCTAGTTTAGTCTGCATGCTGAGCTGTGATGAGTTCAAGATCACGAACTCTGAGTATCCCGAACATCATAAGTTGGTGAGCTCTAAGGGAATATTCCCTTACAGCTAAGTCGACTCTCCTAGGTTAAAAGAAAGAGCACTGCCTCCGAGAGAAAAATTCGACAACATATCGGAAGAAGAGTGCAATCACGCCATCAAAATTTAGAATACAATCAATATAAGTAATCTGGACGGATACAGCAACCTGTATCTGAAAACGGATACGCTCTTTTGTCGGGTACATTCGAGAAGTTTAGGGACCTCTCTCTGGAGCTATATAATTTGGACCCCTGCTGGTACTATACCCTGACAGGACTTGCATTTGACGCCATGCTCAAGGTCACCAAGGTCAAGCTTGACCACATTCATTATGTAGAAATGATTAAATTCTTTGAAGGAGGAATCACGGGTGGTATGTGCAGCATATCAAAGAGACATGCAAAAGACAAAAATGAATACCTTCCTGGACATGATGAAAAACAAAAAACTTATATTTGTCTATCTAGACATTAATAATCTATATGCAGCTTCGATGACCAGCCCAATGCCACACAAAAACCTGAGGTGCTTTTCGTCATAAGAAATGGCAATGATAAACTTCTTTGCTGTTGCCCCTGTTTCCCAAAATGGATACATTTTGGAGATCGACCTTGAGTACCCTGAGCATCTCCACGATGAGCACAATGACCTTCCTCTCTGCCTGAAAAGTGAGATAACACCTGGAGGCCAATACATGAAACTGCTGGAAACACTTGAGAATAAAAAGAAGTACACCTTGCACTACAGAAACCTCTAGAAGTGCATTGATTTAGGCGTGGAGCTAAAGAAGAATGGCTGAGATCCTACATTCGGATAAATACAGAGAGACGTGGAAGGGAAACTTCCAAATTCGGGCAGAATTTATGCAAGAAAATGAATAACTCTGTATATGGTAAATCCATTGACAATGTACATAAATACAATGACTTCCGTATCGTTAAAACTTTGAAGCAATGAAAAAAGTTGACAGCACGACCAACTCACGTTCGGGGCATTTTATTTGCAGAAAATCTTGAGGGATAGAACTAGCCAGAGAGGAAGTGCACATGAATAAACCGATCTATATAGGGCAAGCCATCCTTGAGATCTCAAAACATCTCATGTGTGGATTTTGTTACAAGATATTGAAGCCTAACCTAGAGAATTTAATTTTGAACTATATGGACATTAATTCATTTATACTGCAAACTTCAACTAACATCTACAAATTTATAAAGGAAAACCAGTAACACTTTGACAAATCAAAATATGAAGCATAAAAACTGTTCTGGAATTAGGCAGCAAAACAAAAAAGTTATCGGCCTGTTCAAGGATGAGCTTGCAGGGATCCCTATGATAGAATATGTTGAGTTAAGGTCCAAACTATATGCATACAGATAAGACGGCCAAACTGTGATAAAAGCAAAGGGCATCAACAAGATCGGTATGCAGAGTATAAATTTTGAGCACTATTTCGGCTGTCTAAATGACATTAGAAAAACCATCTTAAATAAAACAACATTTTGAAGCTTCAAATATAAAGTCCCGACCATAGAGATGAATAAGATCGCTCAGTGGTAGAGACAATAAAAGAAAACTTGTTGAAGGCTCAGACCAGACAGTTGCCTGGGATCACTATTGTCTGCGTATGGATGACTCTTAGATGTATGTGTATAAATGTATGTATGTAATATTTTAGTGTTGTGATTTTTTTAAATTTTAACTTTTTTGTTTATATATGGCAGACCTTGGATGTATATATATATGTAAATTTTTTAGTTTTATGAACTTTATAACTATTTTGTCCTTATATATTTTATTGATTTTTAATTATACAAAATGCATATAAAATGTAACCTCAAGATAGCGTGTTTATGTATGTACAAGTTTTAATCATGGAATGCGTTCAAAAATGTACCTGTATATAGGTAATTTTTTTAGGTTTTACGTTTTTTAATTTAATTTAAGTCTTTTTGTGTCTATGCATTCATCGATTTTTAACCATAAAATGCGAGTAAAATGTAACAGTGTGTTCACAAAAGCATTAAGTATTGTAAAAAAATATGTTTGAATAATGAATTTTATTTATTCATTGTTTATTATTTTAAGTAAAGGATTTCTATTGTGAAATAAAAAACCACACACATTATTGTGGAATGAAAGCCTCTTTAATTTCGTTATTATTTTTTCTACAATAAATCCTTTCTGTGAATCCATTGAGTATTAGGGAAACCATACCGCTTTACAAGAATCCTATTTCCCTGTCTGCGTAATACTTTCTCTACCACAAATGTATTAGTTTACAGTGTGGATCGTAGTTCATGTCCATATATGGACCCCTTTATCTCATCACCGTCGTTGCCTTTTAGCGTGTATGCAACGGGATTGGTGTGATTCACTAGAACAACTTGAAGAATTTCAACCTCTAATTAGCATCAAAGCTCTTTTCAAAATGTCCCTTGTCCCTGGATATCCTCACATAATCACTAAACCTTCCTGCACCTCTCTTCTCTCTTGATCGTGGTTATATACAGTCAAATCATTGTTCTTCACTTCTATAGGCTTCATTGGAATAGTGGTGCGGTAAGTGTTGTCATGTTTTGCAATGATTTGAGGTAAAAGATCTAGCCACTTGTATGATCCTTGGGCTAGAAATTCGGGATACATCATATTCTTTAAAGTTCTTATTAACCGTTCTACAGCCGCTGCCTTCACATGAGTATGGGTACTCTAGTGATTGATGTTATATTTTGTCATTAAATTTTTAAAATGCTTATTATAAAATTATTTCCCATTGTCACTCCGTATGTTCTTGGATGGGGTTACCATTTCTTGTAGTATATCCTCCATAGCATTTGTAACTTGAAGTCCTGTCTTGTCCTTTAGTGGTCTCGCATATGCCATTTTAGAGTAGAAGTTGATTGCTATGATGATGTACTTATAATTCCTATTGATTTTTGTATGCGGTATCATCTCCACCAAGTCGATCTGAACCAAGTCATGGAATCTCTGCTGATAATCTTTGGTAACGCATGAAGTTTCTCCGGGCTGGAGCATGGAGCTCGCCTGCTATATTTTGCTTCACTGATGTCATGCTATAATCTTTACCGCTGAATAACCTCTTCAATTTCTTGAGTATGATTGATATTGCCGGCGTCTCTAGATACCACAAGTAGCCTAAGGCGATCCATCAGATTATTAGGGTCGGTCAGAAGATGTAGTCTTGCTTCGTATTAGGGCGATGCTCTTTCCACTGTAGTCCTAATCCCTTGTGTTTCGCTACTAGAGGCTTTTATACTTGTAGGAATTGCCCGATCTCAGCTGCCCATGCTTACTGAGGTTTCTTCGATGAACATGCGTTGCTTTAAGTATTTTACTGTGTGTTTCAAGGTCATCTTCAGTGTATGCATGCACTTCAGGTATTCTCTTTAAGATGAGCTCCTTCAATCCAGGCGTGCTTTCATACGTTTCGTCCCCTATTCAAACTTTATTATTGATGAAATCAATAATCTTGTTCCCTAGCATGTAGTTACCATCCTCATATCGTACTCCATATGATGAATCTATTTCATTTGTGTCCTTCTTTCGAACTTTATTCAGGTAATTGTAGAGTTTCTCGTCTTTCACGTCTTTCGGCGATTCCTCCTTGCTGGTAGTATTCTTTTTTGTATTTCAAGTATATCTTGAAGCGGAACTGTCAATTGTTGAAGAGCTTCACTCATCACTCTCTGGTTTCAAACTTCTGGCCTTTAAGAGAGCGTAACTTTTCTCTTATAGCCTTCGTATGCATAGCTACAGATTCTTTAAGTCGTATGCACTCGCTGTCCATCTTGAAATGACCCTGAAATTATACTTTCGCATTAATATATACCCTATTTAGTTAACTTCAGTTTATCAGAGATTTTCAGGTCAATATTTAGAAAATGGCTATCCCTTAAACGATTTCCAGGAGCAGTGAAGCTTAGTCTATCACCATTTGCAATTAGTACAGGCAGAGCTCTAACCACCTTGTTATCTATTTCCAATAATGTATCAGGTTAAATAATGTACAGTAGAAGGTGTTGGTGACGTCATATAGCAGGAAATTATCTCTCCGTTTACACTTGAGTGGTAGTATTCTAGACCTGTTGTTAACATGTACCTCTGTGATTTCCCTCTGAAAGGCAACGACTGCAGTGTAATTACGTGCTCCCCTCTCATTTGCTCTACTAATGCATTTACGACTCTCATTTGTGTTTTAAGGGTATTGACATTATCCATTGTAGTTGTCAGATGCTTATCCATCTGGCGGTTCGCCATGGTTTCCATGTATTTTCCCACTGTTTCTGTAACAGTGGTACTTATTGCACCAAGTCTGCTGTTTAAATGTTGCTGTATTTCATTTTGTTTCCCTCCCACGGAAACTTTAACAAACTTTTTTGTTGCTCCATCACTGTCATCGACAGGATCTGCTACTTCTATTGGTCTTCTTTTTTTTAATGAAACGTTACCGTGTGAATCGAGTGGCGGCCTTCTTGCACTTATATATTACAATACATGCTTCTTATTGGGTACGTCATGATCCTCTTGAGGTGGCAGCATTATTTTCAATCTTATAGCATCCAGGATGATGTTGTTTCCATCGTCGCGTGTAGCGATTTTCACTGGTGCAGTCCTCTGTGATCCAAACCTGTAAACACTCATGATGAACTATGGATGAGCAATTTCTTTATTATAAACTTTAATATATACATCGAATCCGCACCTATATCATTCATGGGAACTTGCGGAACTATTTCCATAAAGAGTTTTCCAGCTGAAGAGCTCCCCCAAACACCTTTACACAAATCTTTAAATTCCGCATACGACATATCTGCGTTTGCGTAATCTTCATATGTATGATTCAAGCTTACATAATCTTGTCTGAAGAGTATGATCATGTTCGCATTATCTCGAATTAAATGCTTCGGACTTTGGCATAGGATCGTGTTAGATATATAGAATCCACATTTCGATAACTGCCCATGCTGTAAAAGGAGGCAATCTTGTCTTGCTTTTCAGTGATGACATCATCAAATATAGAGACTGAATTTTCTTTAATTTCTGATGGGTGCAAGACGCTTTCACCGTGTTCGTGAGTATATACGTCTATACCCTAAATGTTTTCAAGCAGCTCAACGAGATATTGATACTTTGGTTGGTATAGCGACTTTGAATAAATGTACACGTTTTCAAAACGTAGTCCATTCTCGTGAAGTATCATACTGAGTAATACATCTGTTTTTCCAGCACTGGAACTGCCTAGATTTAGCACTCAACATTGCCAGGAAACAGCTTCTCGTGACGATCGCGTCTAAAGTCGCGTTCAAAGTCTAGCACCTGAATAGACAGCGAGCAATCTTGCTTCACCAACTCCATCGTAGCAACTAAAATAAATCACCCTTATTGTATATATGTTAATGAATGCAAGCAATGACAGAGTATAAGAGAACTATGCAGCAATACAATCAATTAGTATACCATGAGAGCTAGGAGGTTAAGGTCGCAAGAGCTTCCGGTTTAATTAACTCTCTCATTAACATGCTACCAATTGAAGCACATTTGCCTGGTTACAGATACTGCGGACCTGGGACAAAGGTAAAAAAACGTATAAAGAGAAGAGACACTGAAATATACCTATTAGACGAAGCGTGCAAACTTCACGACATTGCCTACGCTCAGCATAAGGACTCTGGTTCGAGAAACATTGCAGACAAAAATCTTGGCTGAAAAGGCGTGTAAATCAGTGCAATCATCTGATGCTGCATTAGGCGAAAAGTTGGCAGCGAGACTAGTACCAACAATTATGAAGGAAAGGTAGCTGATGGTGCTGGGTCCAAGAAGAAATGAGGAGCATTTCTACCGCTCATAGAAATTATTGCAGCCCTAGGGCCGCCGATGGAGGTGCAGCACAAATTGCCTCAGCAATAAATAAGAAAAATGCTGCAGATAAACAACTTGCCGAAATGATGAGACACAACAAAGAAATTGAAGCAAGAGGGAAAGGCCTACGAGTGAAGAAGAAGAAGAAGGCGAGGAACACCGAAAGGAAGAGGAGACAGACCAAGAAAGGGAATTTAAAAAACTCCGACAGAGGGCTATACTTGTCCCGGAAAAAGCATTGAGTAACATAGATCTCAACTTGTATGCCGAGCGTTTAAATATTCCTCATTTTAGAGGCGTGTAGATGATCGATCAGCCACCCTCAAGACCTCGTTACAGAGAGAGCATTATTGTCAGAGAATGAAGGCACTTATTGGGTTGCTATAAAGAAGGATGGCAACGTGTCATTTTATTTCGATAGCTTTGGAAACTTGAAGCCTCCAAAAGAGATAGAAAGGTTCCTCAGAGGCGTTAAGGTTCTGTATAACACTAAGAGGTTTCGAGTTTCAGCTCAGTCATCTGCGGTCTCTTGTGCTTGCAATTTCTATCGCAATTAGTTACACTATGGCTGTCAGTGGCAACGAGTCTGTTCTTACTACATACCTGAATCCTCCTCTTCAGATAGATCCAAAGGGTCATTATGAGATTGGTCTATTGAATTTTGAAACCTTCTATTCCTTTCCCAATGTTGATCGGAGTAATAATAAATTTCATTACATTCGCAAAATTGAAATTAAGATCATTTATATATCCGATGGAACTTACGAGATTGCTGATATTAATGAATACATAAAGAGATAAGCTAGGAGTGGATGAGAATGTCTTCCTTATTAGACCTAATAACACAATGAAGGCTGAAATTATATGTCCTTTCACTGTTGATTTTTCCAATGATCGTTCTATAGGATCGCTCTTGGGCTTCAGCGGCAAAGTTATTCCAGCTAATCAGCTGGCTGAATCTGATTTCCTGGTGAGTATATTTAAGGTGAGCATCATTCGGATTGTACAGTATTGCAACAGACTCTTTCATCGACGGTAAAATTGGGCACTGCATTTATGAAGTTTCCTATCTGTTCCGCCTGGATATCATATTTCTCAAGAACCGTCAAATCCAATTTACCTTCCAATCATAAACACCAATGCTATAGAGCAAATTAGTCTTCGTGTAGTGGACCAGAACGGTAATATCATTGACTTTAGAAACGAAGATATGAGGAGATAGAGGAAGCCAGCGACGTCGAGGATATAATAATGGAGTGATTCGACGCACGCATCATACCTTGCCCTTGACACTCAGAGGGTTAACATCACGCAATTGGCAGTTCCTCCAGGCATTAGGCTTCAGAATCCTAATCATGGACATCTTCAATTGTACTGAGACACCGAGATTCGACGACAAGATCACTAAAGAAGAGGAGCATGTGTTTTTACCGTATAATACATCAGCTCTGGACACTAATGACGAGATTGGAATCCCTTGTCAAGCTGAGTATTTATATATATTGTCTATTCGAAGTTATCTATACATCGACGGGAGTATTACTAAAACTAATGGAGCAGCTAGTACTGCAAAGCTTACCAATAACGCTATTGCATTCATGTTTGAGTGGATTCGACTCGATATGAACGGCTCAACTATTGATCAAACCAGAAACCCCGGGATCCCATCAACTTTACACAACTATGCTGCTCTCAACCCCATTGAATCTGATCGTCTGCTGAATGCTGAATGGTGCTATCCTGGAGAAGACATGGGCGTTGTGCATACAGCAAATGGAGCCTTTAACGCTATAGTACCGCTTTCAATGCTTCTGGGATTTGCTGACGACCGCAAGGAACTCATACTCAATAGCAAGTTTGAGTTGGTGGTTCGATTCAAGGACTCTACAACACTATTATAGCACCTCAGGGTGAAAAGAAGGCAAGCGTTAAACTTGTGCGAATTGAGTGGACAATGCCTGTGTTTCGACTTTCTGACGCTGAAAAGGTTGAAATCCTTAAGATTTTCAAGTCGGACAAGGCGCTGTATCTCCCATTAAGGACCATGGGTCTGCATACTCAACCTGCTGTGCCGAAAACTAAATCATATACATGGAATGTCGCCATCACAACAAAAATGGAGAAGCCAAGGTTTGTCATTTTCGGTGCTCAGACTTCAGTATCGAGTAATGCATTTAAAGTCTGTTCCCTTTTTGATTATTGTAACATAACTAACTTGAGACTTTATCCTGATACTGAATGTTATCCCTACCATGACATGAAGTTGCACTTTGGAAACTCGAAGTTCCATCATTGTATGACAACTACTCAAAGTTTCAAAACTCTTACTATGAAAAAGATAATTATCGTTTATTGAAGAGAAAATATTTTCTTAATTTGCTCCTATATTTGTTATAGATTGCTCGCATCAACCAGAAGAGGTTGTAAATGGCGGTGTTAATATCAGAATAGAAATTCAAGCTGGTGCAAATATCCCTGCACAGACCTCATTGTATTCTTTAAAAACTCATGATAAACTATTTACATACAAACCTCTCACTCATGTGATGCAGCTTATATTTTAAACTAATCATTGTAATGTAAGGGTTTCTTTTTTCATTAGGAATGTAAGGAATTTTTAATGAATAAAAACATGATGTAAAAGCTCACCTTCATTCTTTTTATTATTATTTATCATACATTTCTAGCACTTTGCTCCTCCATCTCCTCGTTCCAGCATATGGCGTTACACTTGCAACAGATATGTTTACTTAAATGGTAATCTATAAAGGATTCAATTCTGTTTAGGCTGCAAATTTCATCGCTATTTAAAAGTATTTCACAATCATTTAAATTAGCGTTCAAAAATTTTATTTTGGACTCTTCCATATAAGCAACGATATTATAAGAGAAAATAATATTTTCACAATATTCCACTCGCGGGCACTTTCTCGATGGGAGGAATGCTTTGAATATAGGAAGACTCTTTCGAATTATCTCCCAATCTTGAATTGTCATGTATACAAATTTGTCTGTGTTTTTCACTATAAGCACTGGAAGATCGTAGAAGAACCCTATCTTAACGTTGTGTCTTCTCGAGATGTAGACGTCTCGGCACCCGCTTCTTACCGACGTGTTTCTTGGGGGTTTCGATGCTGGTTATTCTATCCTCCAAGAGCGTCAGCCTCTTTTGTAGGTCTGCAAAGCTGTTCACCTTCGTCCTCCCCTTATTGCAGAATCTGAAACATTGCACAATGAAGTCTTAGAAAAGATGCTTTTGTAGGTGCAGGTACCCTGAAAAGAATTACTTTTTGTTAGGTTACAGGGAGATTAAATAAACATTTTTTCTAGATATGAAAATACTCACGTCAATGTTTTCTTGAGTTCTGCTGGCTTGATGGAAAGGTTCTGAGGTCGTCGGTGTTAGATCCCCGGTCGCCTGTGAATTGGACTCCTTCTGTGCCTCATCCATGTGATTAGCACATTGCGCTGCAAGGGGTATTCCACTATATCTTCTGATTCTTTATCACCCGAAACTATCTCGTTTTTAGGTGCAGGTGCCTCATTTGAATTCTGCAAAGACATAATAATTTCCAATGTTAGTTACGTCTAAATACCCCTGTACTATAGTTTTATGTATCAAAATAGCAATGCATGTTAGTATCGCCTACGCAATTAATTTTTACATTAATGATCTCTGAGGTTACTTATATGTCGATACCAATGTACAATAATGATGCATATTTTTAAAGAGCTACTTACTTTACATTTCTGTGCCTGAAGAGGAATACACCTCAATTGTCATTGCATGGAAAGAATGATGTCATCTGATCGTGTGCCTCAGGTTTTACAAACAGTACAGAGTGAGTATATCCGTTGCAGCACTCTGAATGCCACAGAGAGCTGGGACTTGAAATGAAACTGCACATGTCACTTTCGGAATCAGTCTCCCTGGAAGGAAAGAAATAAAAATAATGAGCCATTTTATTTTCACTCTTCTTTAGAGAAAAGGTTGCGTTCAAGGATAAAAATCTGTACTTACAGCATGCTTCTTTTGTAGACTGGGCAGTTGTCTGTGCATATGCGTCGAGAAGTCATCTGGTCATGATAGGAAGGGATGTTACACACTATAGAATTCATGATGCCATTGCACGACTCTTTATGATAATATGTATAATGGTATGACTCTTCCCCGCATTCGCCCCAAAAATCGTCCATTGTATTATCGTCTCGATTACACATTGAATAATATTCAGAGCAGTTCGAGAAGGGGCTCCTTATATACACGGTATAGGAAAACCGGTTCTTCTATCACATGTAATGACATGCAGAGAGGATCGGTGGAGGGAAACGCGCTGTAGAGCGGGCAGGAATGTGTGTTTTCTCTATGCAGGAGAATCGAGAAGAGCTTGGAGGCGAGGATTCCGTGAGGGGTGGGAGGGGAACGATAACTTCTATTATAGAGAGGAATACACGTAAAGGTTTTTGATATATTTGTTTGAAAGAGACAATTGGTGCAAAAACAGAGAGTTAGAATAGATTGAACATGTATATATATATGCTCGGTGATTCTCATATGTCTTCGTGCAGATTCGTATGTTTGGAGGAGGTGTAAGTATGTTATGTGTGCGCGTGTGTATGCGTGCACTGGTGCATGTGTGTCTGTCTAAGTGTGTGTATGTGTGTGCAAAGGTGTATGAGTGTATGCACTGGTGTACGAGAGTGTGCACTGATGTGCGTGCATGTGTGTGCGTGCACTGGTGTATATGCGTGCGTTGGTGTATATGCACTGGTGTATGCAGTCGTACAGTGGTGTATGTGCGTGCGTGTGCGTGTGTGTATGTGTAAGTGCATTGGTATATATATGTTTAAGGGCTATGTGTATGAGCGTAAATATGTATGTGTAATGACTCTGTGCATGTGTATATATGAAAGCTTGGATGCATGCATGCCAAGAGATAGACAGAAAAGGGAAAAGAAAGAAAAAGGGAGAAGTAGAAAGAAAATAAGGAATCGTGTCTAGCCATCGGGATATCTAATTATACACCAGGGTTTAGTATAAATGATTATATTTGTTAAATACATTTTTAATCTGACGGCGCATACTCACATAGTTAAATATTTATTAAACATTAGAGTTTCGCAGGGTACGATTCGAAGTAGGACCTCTGGGTGCCTAAGAATACCGAGCATTAAAACATCTTAATGATATATAAAAATTAAATTATATTTGTTAAACACATTTTAATCTACCCCGTGCATGCTTCCATAATTTAATATTTATTAAGCAGTAGAATTTCGCAGGGTATGATTCGAACTATGACCCCTGGATACCCTATCAAAGTATACATTTTTCCTTATCGACTAAACATTAAAGTTTGCCTGCAGTAAGACTCGAACACAAGCACAAGGGTATCTAAGTATACATTGTGGTTTAATGTAGGTGATGATATATGTTAAACACGTTTTGATATCACAGTTTGTAAAAGAGACTGTGGCTGCAGAAACAGTACATTATAACTATGCTCGGTGATTCTCGTAGGTTGTCGTGAAGACTCGGCTGCAAATGCGCAGAGAGAACTACATCAGGTATAACGAATGATGCCCTAGGGCAAAGTCGTGCCAGGATGGCGAGGCCCGTAATTAATGGTGGCATGGACGCCAGGATGTCGGGAAACTAAAATTAATGAGGGTGCTCCATTGTCGAGCGCATGGAATTTATGGTCTAGCAGGTTTATGATGCTTGTCCCCGTGTGAACTGACCTCTCTCTCTTTTCCCAGTCAAATAAAGACAGGGGCAGGTCTAAAGACGCCAAGAGTTCCTCTTGTTAACGCTGCGCCAGAATGTCTCTTTTGTTATATTGCAGTGGAATGGGTGCTGCACAGGTGGTCTTCCCATTGAACTCTTGTGTGGGACAATGGTAAGGTAGACAACAGCATGTGTCCCTTTGTTTGCATGGCTCCAGCCTACTCTATTGTTATTTTGCACGTGTTCGTCAAACAATGCGGCTGGGAGGTGTGGGTTGCTACAGGGGCGGTCTTTCTAGCATTCAGGTGCACGGGAATTCAACGGAGTTGGGACAATAGCGTCTCATCTTTTGTTTACGTGGTTCCAGCATTCTCTATTGTTACAAACCAAACTTATTATGCTATTGTTCATTTCGACAGGAAAAATGTACTGCCTTTGTTATAATGCAGGTGTTCGTCAAACAATCCGTCTGGGGGTGGGTTGTTGCAGGTGCGGAAGTGCACGTGTGCGGATATGGAATGGGTAGAATAGCGGCTCCGCTTTCGTTAGAAAGCAAAATTTATAATGTCCATTGTTCATTTTGACAGGTGATGGATAACCTTAATTGCTTACCTGTCAAGCTTTCCATTATACTCAACAAAATTTATGAGCGCAGCTGCAAGCAAAAGGTACCCCGGGGCGTGGCATGGGGTGGGGGAGACCTAATTAGGATATGAATACACATTCCTGCATATTAAGTGGCCCAGAAACCCTAAATCTCTACTACTCATGTTGTAATGATTTAAGCCGAAGATTTTCATCGTACTGTACATGAGTGAGTGAGGCTTCATTCACAATGAAATGCACGCGCTAACGTAACGCAGCATAAGCGCAGCCGTAGGTGTAACGCAAGAAGTTTGCACGGGCTTCTAGATCCTCAAACTAACTCCGGAAATGTTCCGAGTGCACCGTAAGTTTCAAATTAAATAATATAACCAACAATACCAAATGAAAAAGTGCACTCAATATGTTATAAATAAGTAGGTCACAAAAAAATACATACGTCCAACAGCCACCCGTAGCGTTACTGCCATCACGACTGCACCGCTCTATTAAAAAAGCATTTTATACTGTGGCATTGAACTTTATAATAATTTACCAAGAAATATCAAGGCAATTAAAAAAGTAAACCAGCTGAAATCCTGTCTCAAGGCAGATTTAATTAACCACTCCTTTTATTCTATCAATGATTACCTTGAACACAAATGTATGTCATGAGCCATAGTATTTAGCATGTAAAGACCTATTGTATATAATGTAAAAACGTATTATTGTTTATGTTTATAGCTTGATGTGTCCAATACTGCATGTACATTGTACCAAACCACTTTAACGGTAGAATAAAACAAATTATTTGCTGAAAACATTGATAGTTGTGCAAGTACTATGGAAGCAGGGCCATTATTCCGTATGTGGGTAGTGAGCACTTTCGTTATCAATATGTAACACACGCATTTGCATCTTGTTAGCGTTGCTGTCGTTGGCATTCTGCTGCCAAAATTGTAACATCATGGGCCCTAAGCCGCAAGGGCTGCAGCTACGGAGCGACGATAGGGCGTAGCCGTAGGCACAGAACAGCCGTAGAATCTGCGCGTCTAAACTCGAATAATGCTACATTTTCCTTGCTTCGCGATATTCCGTTAGCCATATTTTTTTCATCACGTTCGCAATATCTTATGACAAGATTTCCGCTAAAGCTAAACGGACGCCAAGAAGGGCCCAATGTTTTCGATAAAGTAACAACTCCTACAGAATTTAAGAAACCAGGACACTACATAATCAACTCTGCGTTTTAAAAAGCCAGGATTCCGTAAGTTTCTTAAAATTTCATACTCCTTCCCGCGTACGGAATAATGTCCGGAAACTGCAGCAAGTTATATATGATGTTACAGCTGCACAAGTTATATTAATGCAATGTTCATTATCTCTTTGCACCTGAGCCAAGAAATCTAGGCACAGATGCCGGGTTCATCCACTAAATGAAAGAGGATTCAGTAAGGAGACTACCATAACCTTTTGAGAGAAATGAGAGATGGTGGCACAATTTGTGTGGCACGACCTAATGGAAGAGTGCACGCATGTACATTAGACGGCTAAAGTCTCGCATCGTGATCGTCTGCTGTTGAACAGCAGGCAATCAAAGAGAAAGAAATGCAGAATTCTTCCTCTATGCACGCAACGCAAGCATAAAGTTTGGAGTTTGCAAACTCTTGCGCTTATGCTACGTTTGCGCTTACATTTCATTGTGAATGGGCCCTTAGTCTCCCAAACTGTACGCTTCACGCCTACTAACTGTAAACTAACCATTTTCATTTAATGGACTGAGTTTCAAACACTTGAGTTCTCACACTTCATGCTCATTCACAGTTCCTTCATGATGTTTGTTCTTCCGCTGTATACCAGTGTCGATTCACATAGTTTCTCTAATTACCGAGTTTGCTTCACGTGTAGTGTGCATGTGTTTTTGTTTGTGTTTCGGTCATGAAATTAATTAGCTATTCTCAGAATTGCCGCTGGACAGATACCGGAATCCATGCTACGTAGTCATTCTACATGAGATATGATAATAACTGTGTGATACAAATAGTGCCGAAAAGTTAACTTAAAATGTTTTTTCACTTGTCGGTTATGGATGATGTTGAAAGTATGCCCAGAGATGTTTTCAAAGTAACGCTTCAGAGGTTCTTGGATATTTATCACCACCATATGTTAAATACCCTATAAGCCAAAGGTAGAAGCCCACCTCCGTGGTGTGGGAGTAGCGTCATATACAAGAGGTCCCGACTACGAATATCGGTTAGGATGAATTATCCGGATAGCCGTTTTTCGGAGTTTTCCTTATTCTGAGAGGAACAATCTCGAGTAAGTCTAAGCTCTAAGCAGCCCGGCTTGTTCTTGCCCATTTCATTCATTGTCCGATATGACCAACCAGGTTAAAGGACGTTTAAGTTCATGTAAATAAACAAAAAAATAAATAATAAAAAGTAGAAGAGAGGTTTCTCTGACGGTATTGATATTCCTGGTGCAAATGGCACATAGCACACCCACTCAGTCTTCCTTGGGAAGTTCATTAACAAACACAGTAGTTTCGACCGCCGATAACTTTCTTCAGCGTGCTATCTTGCGGGATTTCTTTCTACCGTCAAGCGCCACATCACCTTTCCATTCATAATGTTATGAAACATTTAGGTGGCAACCACATCTCAGCAATAACGTTTCGATAACAATCATTTCCGTAGCCAATAAATAATATAGTATTTTATCAAAAATAAAATTGTTTTCAGCAACTAAAAAGATTAGACGTTTTGGTTAACGCAACTATATAGGCTATATTTAACAAAGCTTGGTAAGCAAGCTAAACCATGAGTTTAGCTTGCAAATATTCCGCTTTCTTCATTAACGACTTTCTGTCTCCTTCCGGCTTCTAGAATTAATATCTATAAAACCTCAGACATTTAAATGCATTATCCTATTTAATTAATTTTCAAATAAAATAATAGAACAATAATAATAATAAATACAATGTAATAGCAGACCTGTGCAATGCTAAGTACATCAGTATTTCTTGCTTGAGCATACAAAACCGTAGGATACCAAGGTCAACAACTCTGATGTTATTTGAGCATTTCAACATGAATCACATGCTGGAGAGGTTTTTCTTTCAGACAGGGTAGCTACGTGTTTAAAATTATACAGCAATGTCTTCTGCAACATAAGTGAGGCATTCAGTCGATTCCGCATTCTTTTCTTTTCTTTATGTACCCCTTGCTGAGAAAGAGCCATATACCGCTACCCATGGCGAAGGGGTTTTTGGTTGATGTTACTGTTGCTTTGATGGTGTGGAACAGGTGTCCTTTATGGGTTTACACTTCCTCAATTGCTGTAACTGCCAATGTTGCTTTCGCTTGGTACACTTCCAAGTGGGTCACATTTGAGTTACCTCTCAGGAAACTGTCCTTATGCCTGTACGATCACAGTACATCGGTATAAAGCATTCGCGTACTAACAGAAGAGATAGGCACTCTCCTCATGAAGATGATCCACAAATATATAAAGACAATCTCACTTCAAGGTACACTGAGCGACCTCCAGATTCCCTCTGGCCCGTGAGTAGCATCCTGTAAGGTTGGGGTTGTCAGGGTTCCTAATAAAGATCTTAAAACATCAAACATCGGAAATAATTAAGGTAAGGGCAAATTTTACCGGACTGATAGGCCATTACCACAGGATAATTTTTACAAAAGTCTCCCTAAATCCTCCCGGAGCTTCCTCCCTCCAAATATTCTAAATTTCAATGTTTATGGACAGTCATCTATGTTACTAATGATCGGATCAAGTTGAACACTTTTTATTTGCTTTCTGTTGAATGGGCTACAACATTAATTATCTTCATTTTAAGTTAAATACTTTTATTGAGACCTTTAATGAATTAATTAACGCTTTTATTAGTTTAAGGGGAGGTGCAGATCCGAGTGAGAACAAATACTAAACTGGCCATAAATTAC
This sequence comes from Deroplatys truncata, assembly GCA_030765065.1. NCBI lineage: Eukaryota > Metazoa > Arthropoda > Insecta > Mantodea > Mantidae > Deroplatys > Deroplatys truncata. The sequence continues at coordinate 242,528,362 of CM060978.1, read as the reverse complement.
AAAATTGTTATGTAAAAATGTGATATTTTGCAGGTGGTTTCGATTAGTGCCCGCAAGTTCCATAAGAGTTGCAGAATTTTTGCTTTGCATGGTGCAGAGTCAAACTGTTATAATTTAACCTGACATTGCTCAAGAAAAGGAGAATTTTGATAAAAACTGTTACAAATATGGAGTTGATATTTTGCACACAATTTCTCTACATTATATGCAGTAAATTCCTGAAGACATATTTTTAAAATATTAATCATTTATTTTTAAGAAAATAAAAACTACTACTTTTAAATTTTAGAAAATATCACTCCTGTCTCTATGGCAAATACTATAATTGCATATATGTATAAACAAACTGTCTGCAGGGAAACTTTCATTTTTAATGAAGAAGTTTAGGAAATTTCATTATTTTCACTCTAATAATTTTTTAGAAAATGTCCCCTAAAAATAGAAAAATGTAAGCTTCAGAAAACGAGTCTCAAAGCTAAAACATATTTCAGCTAACTAATTCTACTGTTTACATGCTATCCACTTTTTAACAGTTGCTTATGTACCGTCTATAGCCTTAGCTTGTAAGTATTTGCACCAAGATGTCAGGAAATGTAACACAGTTATGCTGTGACATCATTCAAGGTAGCAGGCTCAGTCATTGTCTTTATTTGTTCCAACGGATTTTTTCTTAGAATTAAATGGCAGGGCTTCGCCTTTCGTTGTATTCTTGTTGTGCATTAGCACCTGAAAGGCAGAGTTACGTCTTTCTTGTATGGGTTTTCTGTTATTTTAACACCTGATTTTCTCACACCAAAAATTTTAATTATATTATATGCTAACATACATGCTCATTTTACACTGAAAACAGCAGCAGATTTTTAATTTGATTATAACTGTAAGCTCTCACGGGCAGATTTTGCTCTCACCCAGGAAGAGAGAGAGAGAGAGAAAGAAAGACAGAGAGAGAGAGAGAGAGAGAGAGAGAGAGACTGAAAACTGCAAGTCATTTGGTACGAGTCGAAGTGCTCTCGACAGCCTCTATTTCGCAGCCGGAAATATGTTATTGGTTGAGTGTGGCTAGACACGCTGAGTGCTTTAATTCGCCTATAAATAAGGATGGGGTGGGTCCAGGTTAAATAATCGGTGGTGCTGCATCCGTGAATGAAGATGGGACAGATAGAAGCATCCAATGAGTGTTTTTGAAATTTTCGAAATATATTACGGAACCCATTTTTTAATAAATATTGCATCCTGGACAATGATTTTGGGGTTGGTTGTAATAAACCACTTATAATATTTAAAAGAATTTACAATTTTGATGGAATAAATAACAATATAAACTCACACAAACATACACACAGTTGGTGCCTGTTTGAGAAAGAGGCGTGGCACAGTAGCATTTTAAATTATTTAAGTTTTTAAATGAACTTAGAGATGGAAAACAAACAAAACACCCTTGAAACACTTGCTCAAATATCTAATATATCGAATTAAAATGTTAGAAAAATCAATTTTTTGAAAAATTTTGCCCTCACCTCTCCTTAAGAAAAAAAAATATAAAAAGTAAGTTTCTTGCTCTAAAATTTCGATTTTTGCGCTATTTATTTTGGCACTGTCATATTGTGTAAAAACCACTTCTATAAAAGTTGCAGGCTTCTACTTTTTTGAATCTACTGATATACAGTAATACTATTTACTTATGTGCGATTCTAATGGGAGGGGCGGGAGAGAAAGCAAAAATGTTCTGCGTATGCAGGGCTGTTAGTTAATATAAATTCCTTCATAAATGCAGGATCGCATGAAGTATTTATTCAATATGTGTTTGCAATGTTGACGCCAACACTTGAACGAGCTAAACATTTTCCACGCAACGGGTGCAATACAATATATGTTAGAACGTTCAGCACGTGCGTTGAGAATTTCCCCCGGAACAATTTGTATGTTTTTCAACTCAAAGAGAAACTTCGAAAGCAGACTGTTGGTCGAAGATGTAACTGATTGGTAATTTGGCTGCTAGAGAGGTATTACATGCACCCACGATATTTCCATTCAACATCATGTGGCTTGCTGGCTTAAACAACCTGCCTGAGTGGAATGGATTCATGACTTCTATGGCGAATACTAAAGAAAAATGTAAGAACACATACGTACTGGGAGTACCATTCATAAACCTGGACCTTAGCAAACCATCTACAACTTTTTCTACCCTTAGCAATGTTTCAGGATAGTGCAAGAACTAAAACTGTGCCTGTAAAAAACTTCCCTTCCGAAGGAAGCCATGCTAAGAATTTTTACGCCAGAAAAAAACCCATCGCCCTCCGCCAGGTTTGAACCCGCGACCTCGGGAACTAGAGGCTAGCATGGTAACCACTACATCTCGGAGACGACAGCACTATGAGTCTCGGTGTATGGCCCAACTACTGTAAACCAAAGGGTGAAGGGACGAGCATATTTAAGCTGCGTTCAAGCGTACAGTCTAACTGCTTGTGCTATTATAAAATGAGATAAAGAAAATTTTCTTAATATAAAAGATGCATGCAGTTTTAGAAAAACATTCCAATAAACTGGTGAGAAACGTACAAAATGAACAAGTTGTTCTTGAGGAATCATCAGTAATTGAGGCTTTGTAGAAGACGAAATGCAAGAAGGTTCAATCTGTTTGTCGTACAACTAATCTGTGGGTAAACATTTTGAAGGGCACTAACCTAGTAATACGATTTATTTTACCTGAAAGATCCGGAGATTGGGATTTGCACTTGAACACAATCATTCAAATCCTTCCTATTTTTTGAAGTCCGCTCAATTGTACGTTCGACAGATAACTAAAATTGAATGAAAACCATCTGGAAAACGCTTGGCCTACTTTAAGGAAAAGGGATTTTGTACTGTCAGATGAATTAGCACACATTGGTCTGAAACGTGGACTGATAGGCTTCCATCTTCCCATGAAATCCACGTGGTTCTAACTCACGGACGAGGGCACAATGGACAGCACTCTTTCGAAATAGATCCTTGGGATTCCCTTCTTCTTCAAAGCACACAATGCCGCGGAAGATATTCTTGGAACATCAATACAACATAATGCGCAACATGTTGAACTACGAGAGTAAAGAAAACAATTGATATCTGTATCTTAATAAAATTTCTCTGTAGCTATGACAACAAAATCCGTTCAACAAACTATCGAGAGAATTAATGCCCTTGGAATCTGGATTTATATGTGACAATTCGGTAACCTTATAGCTTTAAAGCTATTGACAAAACCAAACGAAAAATTTCTGAAGACTCCAACTTCATAGAAAAGACATGGTAAAATCTCAAGCAAAGTAAAAATCAGTTAAAGTTAGATTAAAAGAACTTACCTTTTATTCTCAACAGCTCTTTAACTGTATATTCTGTGTCTTCGACAGCTGCTGGGGCAGCAAATTAAGACTATGTGGAATATGAATTGTCACATGTCCACCATCCATATTTGATGGTGTATTTCTTGGAGAGGGTAAACAATCTTCTCTTATGAATATGTTAGATGTTATCCAGAAGCTTGATATAAGCGATGGTACTTATGTTTTGGATGGAAGATTCCTGCTAGAGCTTGAATCATGACTAAAGAATTGTACCTACAATGATGTCTTAAAAGCTACCGTGGATATATTCTCAACAAGTATGGCCAAAATGCGATCGTTGTTTTCGACAGATATTCCGAAGAGCCTGCTACACAGAATGAAGAGCAGAACAGAAGCGCAGCAAGACATCATGACGTAAATGGCAAGACGCCAACAGCCAGAAGTCGCGTAAAGAAGGGGACGCAGCACAGGATGACATCCAGGGGATTACAGCTGGAAAGGTGATGGAGGCTGGCATTTTCAGACTATAATTTTGTTCCAAAAAGAAACGTTAATTTTTCTAATAACAAACTGAACTACATCACATGAGGAGAGGGAGAGTCGGCTTGTGGGTTTACCTGGTGGACAGAAGAAGTCCGGCGTTCCATCTTCGTCGTGCCTGCGGCCTACGTCGATGTTGCAAGGTAGAACTAAGTAAATTTAAGGAAGTGACCAACACGGGGACCTGCTAGGTAGGTGATTGGTTGAGAGAGTTTCTATGTTTATTCTAAGTTAAAATACGCGACAGAATGCTAACTAGTACCTAGCTAGTTACTAACGTAAATATATGTCAGCAGGAATTACATAACTCACCCACGTGTCCGACATCAGGTGATATTTCCTTTAAACATCGTGACACCAAACCCCTGAATGTCGGCAAATGACTTGCAAGAAATCTAAAGCCAATTTTCTGGATTTACTTAAACAAAGTTTGTCATGAATATCTCGAAATTTATGAAATCATATTCATCACATTATTTTAAAATAAAACTATACAATGCTCACAATATATATCCTGCGATATGGCGTTTAAGGAAAACCCAATTTGTCATGAAAATATCTAAAGCATATGATATTTTAATCAAAATCGTTGGAGTCATTTTTGACAAAATTAAAATGTTCGAAAAATGTTCCATGTAAAGGGTAAACTGGGGTGGGGGGATTTTCTTGAAAACCTTCGTGTCGCATCTCTGGAAGATACTGAACCTAAATACGAAGTTTGGCGTTTATCCGACTGTTCGTTTCTGAGTTATGCTGTTCACAGACACACACATACGGACATGTTTCCAAAAATGCTTCTCTGGATTCAGGGGGTCTCAAAATATATATTTCCGGTGAAATTTCGGTATCGAATTTTTGGGTGGAATACAATACTTCCTCTACTTACTATACGTAGTAGACAAAGTAAAAATATACGTTTTGAAAAGAAGCTACTAAAAATTCTGTAAATATAAGAATAAAACAGGAATACAGGATATAAAAATATGCGAAAATAATAATTATCAGAATAACGAAAATTGCAGATTGTTTATTTGGAGAGGAGCAAAACTACGTGAAATATTAGAAAATGAAGGTTATCCGCTACATTTTATTTCGGTAACAAGGACAAATAAAGGACCAAAGGTTAACTAAAATAGGCGTTAATAAGAGTGCAGTTTTTGTCATCCACTTACAGTAATGACATTCTAAAGGATTGGGCATTTTTAGTAGTTCCAGGAATTAAATTGTCGGATAATATATGCATGAATGCTCTTGTATTTGTGGATGACCAAATACTAATTCAGGAAAATAAGTACAATTACAAAACTTCATGTACCTTTAAAATATGCGAATTCTGCAATTTTATAAACTTCAATTACGAAAACAAAATAATTATTTTTGAGGGCAGGATCCAATCTGCTCAAAGATTGTAATAGAGAATTCATTACGAGCCAAATTTTAAATATCTTGGCTGTAAAATAAGTTTTAAGAATGATATTGAACATTTCAAGCAATATGTGAAACCATTCAAAGAACCATTAAAAATATAGGGTTATTCAAAAAGAAGGAACAGATTTGAAATATTCATTTTTAATGAACGACAATAGATAGCAACACATCCGACACATCATTGAATAGAGGAAAGTTCAAAATTGTAAGCCCCTACCTATTAGTTTCCATTCAGTGCCTATAGCGGCGCTGGGTTTGTTTACGAGAAAATGGCAACCCCACAGGAAAAGTCGTTTTGTGTGCTGCAGTATGCAAAGGGTGAATCCATTGTTTCATTTCAGCGTGCATTTCGTTGTAAGTGCAACAAAGAGCCACCTCGTCATAAAAAATTACAATTGATACAATAAATTCGTAGAAGATGGTTGCGTATACAAACGGAAAAGCACTGGTTGTCCTCGCATAACAAATGGTGCTCATTTTGAACACATAAAATAAAATTTTGAACTTTCCTCTCTCAAGTGATGTATGCATGTGTCACCATCTATTGTCGCTCGTTAGAAATAAATACTTAAAGTCTGTTCCTTCATTTTGAATAACCCTGTATAATCAGGAAACATCATCAAAATGAGATTTTTATAAGGTACTGGCTTTATACAGTTGCTTTATGGCAGCAAAATCTGAGTAGCAACATAAAAACATATCAACAAACTCCAAGCAGCAGAAATGAAATTTCTTAGGAGCGTGAAAGCATGTAAATGCTGTATAAAATAAGGAATAATGATAAAAGGGAAGAACTGAACATAGAATAAGCAAGTAATTAAATATTAGATAATAGAGAAAAGTGGATTGAACATTAATAAGAACAGAAAACAAAAGATTCCCAAAAATGGTTTTAAATTATATCCCTAAAGGAAGAAGAGATCAAGGTTGATCCAGGAAACGCTGGAAAAATTGTGAAGTCGGAAGGGGCATATAGCCTAAACCGTGAAGTGGAAGAAGAATAATAAGAATAAAAAGGGCCATAAGTGCATGCTATGTGTAACGAATGAGAAGAGAAGTGGATCGGGTCAAGGAGAGAATGGAGGGAACAGATAAAGGCGAAGAATATTCAAGTTAGCGTCCGTTGGACCAAAGAAAAATCTGACGTGTTACATTCACTTGACTTTCTCTGCCCTCTGTCGCTTATTAGTAGGTATACAAATTATTCAAATTAAAACTTATGTTCCTGTCTACTTTATTTTAATCCAAATAAACCTTTGCAGAATTAGCTACATTACACATTTCGTTATAGATATAAAGGGCGATGGTCAAATGTTTAAGAACTGGATGTTATACGCTACCTTAAAATTCAGGATCAAAGGATGCTTATTTGTATATAATTAGATTAAGCTGTAGTAGTAGAGATAAAAGAATGTAATTATGTATGTATCTAAATATGTGGAGAAGTAAAATCTATCTACTATCTACTGTTTCAATGCAATTGCGAGAAACAACTTAATGTTGAAAGGACTTTATTTAATGAATAAGAAATTAACAATTCGAACCACTAACTCTATCTTGGAAATGGCTTATGCTACAAAAGACTTATTTGAAATAAATTGTGTGTTTTAAAGAGATCTACATTCCTTGTGTAGTATGTTTTTTTTTTTTTAGTCGCTAAACTTGTGTTGTATAACTTAAGTAGTTATACAAGATTATACAAAATTCCTTTCGAATGAAATGGACTTCAAAGGCTATTTCCCAGAAAATTCAAGATAACCAATATATTTGTCATGTAAATGTCATTAATACCTATATGTATTTTAATAAAAATCGTTAGAGCCATTTTTTAGAAAATAAAAAATTTCGAAACATTCTCTATGCAAAGGTAGTTTGGGGTTAGGGACGAAGTGGTTACGCCTGTGGCGGAGGTCCCGGGATCGATCCCCCGGTCGCCAGCGAAATCTGGCTTGTTTCATCTTCTGCCACGACTCTCCTTCCTCTCATTTCCTGTCCCCATCATCTTTCTTGACGGTGTTCGACGGGCGGTGGCTTGCGCTCTGTAAAGGTTTCTTCTGTGGCGTCGCTGCGGTACCACCCAGTTAGGTCTCTCCGCCCCGGGGTACCTGGGCTGTCGGATGTGTTCTATCTGGAAACATTAGGGATCCCGTCCATGCTTGCACCCGTCGGAATTCGAATCTGGTTGGGGTCCCCTCCGTGATACATACCTTTGGGGGGGGGATTTTCTTGAAAATCCTTACGTCGCATCTTTATAAGGCATTGAACCTAAACGCCAAGATTGCCGTTTATCTGCTACTTCGTTTTTAAATTATAAGTTTCAAAACACACACAGGAGCTTTTTCTAAAAATGCTTTTTGATTCAGGAGGCTTCAAAACATGCATTTCCGGTGAAATCTCGGTAATGAATTTTTGGGTGGAATGAAATACCTTCTCTACCCACTATGCACATGGTAGAGAAAGTAAAAATATTAACCAGTGGTTGAATTGAACAATTTTTGAAAGATAACATGAAAATGCAGAAACACAACTGTTGGTTTTCAAAGTCTCATTTAGTGATAACCAAAAATTATCGTACGGGATACTTTATTACGGTTGTATTATTATAGACGCTATAAAAGCACATGCATAGATATACGGGATATTTCTGGAACCACATAGATGCCTTCGCGCAGACTTGCCTTTTAAAGCCTTAAATGTCATTTCATTATTTACTTATCGCATTGGATGACAACATTTTTAATGTAAAGTTTCATTGTTTAATTGTTAAAGCACAATTTTTATGCAATACCTACTTTATGTTGCAATGTTATTCCGGTAGTTCATGCTGCTACAGAGTGAGATATGCTTGTTTCCTTGTAACGCGGATAAGTAGCCGCTACTGCTACCGGTACAGGTAATGGGTTAATCGCTACTTATATATAACTGTTAACGCAAAGTAACCAGAAATACAAGTTACTAACGCTTTGTCAGAACCCTCAATGTATGGGTAAGTGAATTAAGGTTTAACAGAAAAAAAAATCGCTTAGGGAATGTATAAGAAAGAATAATAACGATGGCGGAAGGGCGGAAAAGGATATCTGAAGCTACAAAGGTATACAAATTATTCACCGAACTCTCAGAGAAGATGTCATTAGTGTTTTTTGCTCCAATTAAAGACTGCTGAGAAAGAGATACACTGAGAATAAAGAAGTAATAGAGGTTAATAACGAGAGTGTGGAGGTAAAAAGGACAAAGAAATATATTTTACAAGGTGACATTTTAACAGTGTCAACGCCAATTCCCAATACATGTGGCATCACAGTGAACACTGATGATGATGACATGAGATGAAATGATAATTAGGACGGAAATTTTGGGAGGGAAACGTTCCAGGCCTAAGTTTAGGTTAACTCCCCGACATTTGCCAGTATGAGAACTGAGGGAAACCAGGGAGCACGGTCCTGGTGGGATTCGAAATGCGACCTCCCGTTCACAAACTTAACCTCTCGACAACCCGAATGGCTTTAAAATTCCATAGTGTTTGTATGAGCATCAGAAAAAACGAATAGCAGTTTGTCATCTTAAACAAAATGTGTGTAACATTTGCATGACTTTCTGTGCCACTATTGTTTATTTTATATAGCTCCTGCAAAATGTTCTAACGATAGCTTATTGCTTTCTCTACCACGCAGTTAAGTAGGTAGAGAAAGGATCGTATCCCACCCAAAAATTCGCTATGGAGATTTCACCGGAAATACACGCTTTGAGGACCCCTGAATAAAAATAATATTTCCTTAGAAAACGATCCGTTTGCGTGTGTGTGTGTCTGTGAACATCTGAAAGGTGAAAAGACAAATACATACCAAACTTAGTATTTAAGTTGAGACTTGAAAGTCTTTGGAAGATGCGATACAAAGACTTTTCAAGAAAATCTTCCCATCCCAAGCTAACCTTTACATGGATCATTTTTCAAATTTTCAATTTTTTCAAAATGGCTCGACAATATTGATTAAAATACCACATATTTAAGTTATTTACATGATAAATTACAATGTATATCTTGATTCTTTGAACATAGCATGTGAAGCCACTTCATTTGGATATTTTGCATAAATGGTAAATGTTAAGAGCACAAGAAATGTAGATATCTTTAAAAATCCCAATTTATTTCAAATCCTTTTTGATGGCATCAGCTATTTACGAGAAATCTATTAATATTGGTTTTGTTGTTCAATGCTTTGTTATTTGTTACAGTCCTGTCGCTATACACTTGTTTCTCGCGATGTCATCGAAAGAGTATAAAATAGCGAGCCACTTTTAAACACCTGTCAATTCGGTTTCCTCTATGCCCCTTGCACCTACAAGGAAAGGTGTAATGAAACTGAATGTGCAAATTTTTATCTCGATCAATGGAGACTGAAAAGTAAGCTTGGGTAAGAATAGTTTGTAGAACTTCTATAATAATAAAAGATGGTGTGGAGAAAGTTATGTGAATGCAACGCAATATATGTGTGTGTGTGTATATATATATATATATATATATATATATATATATATGTGTGTGTGTGTGTTTATGTGTAATATTCGTGGACATGCAAAGGGAAAGAAATTTTAAAGCCATGACACAGCGACCGACGTTATACCTACAACGAAATGTGTGAATGTGTAATGAAGATTTACCTCTGTTAACAAGAAATGGATACAAGAATACGCTTTTGTAATAATAGTTTGTAGAAGAGAGAAATGTGATGTGAACGCAACATATCAGTTTTTACTTTCTCTACTACGTACAGTAAGTAGGGGAAGTATTGTATTCCACCCAAAAATTCGATACTGAGATTTTACCGGAAATATATGTTTTGAGACCCCCTGAATCCAAAAAAAAAGCATTTTTGGAAACCTGTCCGTGTGTGTGTCTGTGAACAACATAACTCAGAAACGAACAGTCGGATAAACACCAAACTTGGTATTTAGGTTCAGTATCTTCCAGAGATGGGACACGAAGGTTTTCAAGAAAATCCCCCACCCCAGACTACCCTTTACATGGAACATTTTTCGAAATGTTTAATTTTCTCAAAAATGGCTCTAACGATTTTGATTAAAATATCATATGTTTAAGATATTTTTACGACAAATGAAATGTATTTCTCGAATTTGCTGGGAATGTCTGCAAAAGTATTCTTCATTGTGAACGACTTTTGCATAACTGGTAAACCATAAGACATAGACAAAATGTTACTACCCAGAAAATGTAGATCGTGTTAAAATACACAATTTATGTCATATACATTTTTTTAGTTGAGTGAACCATTTTCGAGATATTGCTTGTTATTCTCTTAAATTTTCCAATACTTTTACTTTTTCTCAAATTCGTTATTCTTTTTTTATATCCTGGACATGCAAAGAGAATGGAGTGCGCCACATAGCAACCAGTTCTTAAAAGATTTGACTATCGCTTATAACCTACCATATTTCCCTTGCATCTACAAGAAAATTAGCAATAAGATTGACATCTCGATTAACATGAAGCATATGGAGAATAAACGTTTGTAAAAACAGTTTGTACAAGAGTAGAGAAAGTCATGTGAGTGTAACACATCAGATTTTTTACTTTTGACTCTTCCGATACCTAGTATGTAGAGTAGTCATTGCATTCCACCCCAAAATTCAATATCAAGGTTTCACCGGAAATACATGTTTTGGGGCCCCCTGAATCCAAAAAAGGCATTTTATGAAAAACTTCCGTATGCACATGTGTGTCTGTCAACAGCATAACTCAAAAATGAAAAGTTCGAGACACGGCAAACTTGGTATTTAACTTCAGTATCTTCCAAAGATGTGATACCAAGATATCCCATTCCTCAAACTACCCTTTACATCAAACATTTTCATAAATGTTTCATTTTTCAAAAAATGGCTCTAACGATTATGAGTAATACATTTAAGATATTTAGATGACAAAAAACTGCATATCTTAGCTTCTCTGGAAATAGTTTTTTTTCTTTGTTTCGTTTTTTACATCATAATTTCCCAGACATCCGTTACTATTGGTATCAATTACCCAAAACTTTTGCAACTTCTTTAAAGTACCCTCCTGTCTCTCGTGATGTCATGGAAAGTGTCAAGCTATGGCGACCAGCTTTTTAATATTTGGTTTCCTCTCTCCTCCTTGTACCTACAGCGATATATATGATCAAACTATTTCTGCTAACTTTTATTTAGATTAACATGAATTAGACAGAAAAAATATTTTGTATGTTACACTCACATAAATTTCTCTATCCATTCAACAAACTATTCTTACAGAAGGCATATTCTTCTATGTAATGAATATTAATCGAGATCAACATTTGTAGAAATGTTTTTATTACGTGTTTCCTTGTATGTAGAATGGGAAGAGGAGAACACAGCAGGCTTAAGCGATAGTGAAATCTTTTAAGACCTAAACGCTATCTGATGAGTTTGATATTCCGTTCTCTTTGCATGACAGGAAAAAAAGCAATAATAATTACTTCCCATTTGAAAAAAGTACACGTATTTGAAAACTCAAAAAAATAGGTAGGTATCTCAGAAATAGTTGACATAAATTGTGTGCTTGAACGAGATCTTTCTTGTGTAGTAATATTGTATCTACCAGTTAAACAAGTCGTTGAGAATGAAGATGAGTTCACAGGCTATTCATGTAAACATCTGAAACATTTGGTATTTTAATTAAAATCGTTAGAGCCATCTTTGAGAAAATCAAAATGAACCAAACACATTCCATGTAAAGGGTAGTTTTGGATGGAGGGATTTTCTTGCAAATCTTCGTGTCACATCCTCCGAAGATGATGTGCTTAAAGACCAAGTTGGTACTTAACCGAGTTATACTGCTTACAATCACACACACACACACACACATGGACCTTTTTCTAAAACTTGTTTCTGCGGTTCAGGGGCCTCAAAACATAAAATCTCCATATTTCTTCATATCCAAAGGGAGGAATACAAGTCTTCCCTTGAACACTATACGTAGTAGAGAAAATAATAAGCTTTATTAGAAATAGTTTTAGAAACAATATGAAAATAAACGAATGTTAATATAACACATCGGATTTTTTTCTATCTACTTCATGTTAATCGAGGAACCTTTGCAGAAATAGTTTCATTGCGCATTTCATTGTAAATACAGTGGGAATACAGGAAACAGAATCGATAGTCAGAGGTTTAAATGTGTGTCGCTATAAGCTGACCTTGAAATTCCACAGGATTTCCATAACATCGCGAGAAACAACCGAATAGCGATAGCACTTTAAAACGCTGTGAAGTATTGAAAAACTCAAATCAATAATAACAGATATCTCTGAAATAGCTGATGGCATAAAATAAGTTATTGGAAATAAATTGTATTTTAAAGACTTTTAAATTTTCTGTGTAATAAGTTTTGTTTATCTCTTTACGTTTACCAGTTATACAAAATTCTTTACTGAGGAGGATTTCACAGTTATTTGCATAAAATTCAAGATATATCTACATTTTGTCATATAATTAATTATCTTATGATACTTTAATTGAAATCGTTAAAGCTCTCAGAAAAGACGAAAAGAACTATCGAACTTTTTTGTATGTAAAGGGTGGTTTGGGGTGAAGGGATTTTCTTGGAAATCTTCGTCATTGACTCCTATCGTTTGGAAGATAGAGTTTATATTGTTCACACACATACACATGGAACATTTTCCAAAAATGCCATTTTAGGGATCAGGAGCTAAAAAGTGTATTTCCGTGAAATCTCGGCATCAAATTTTTGGTTGGAATATAGTACCTCTTCTACTGACTTCTAAGTATATAGTAGATAAAATAAAAAGTATTAAGCTTTTAAAATTCAAACCAATAACGAAGAATATCCCGGAAATGGTTAATGTCACAAAAACTATGCATAATAAAGTTTGTACTTTAAAGGAATCTACATGTTTTCTGTTGTCAATTTTATCTGTTCTTACGATTTACCAATTATAGAACGTCATTTAAAATTAAGAAGAATTCCAGGCTACACCCAGAAAACTCAAGGTATTTATTTTATTTGTCATGCAAATGTCTTACACATATGGTATTAATAAAAACAGATCGAAACATTTTGAGAAAACCAAAAATAACGAAAGGGTAGTTTGGGGTGAAGGCGTTTTCTTTAAAAACTTCGTGTGAACTTCCTTGGGAAACGCTCAACTTAAAAACTAAGTCTGGCATTTAATCGACTTTTCGTTTTTGGGTTACATTGTTCACAGATAGACGGATGCGCGCGCACACAAACACAAACACGGATGTTACATAAATGCTTTTTTGAAGTCATGAAACCTCAAGACGCGTATTCCGGTGAAATTCGTTATCTAATTTTTGGGTGGAATGCAATACTTTCTCTGTTCATTATAGGTAAGTGGTAGAGAAAGTAAAAACTGGCTTATTATAGACAGAGGGACCTCTTTAAGTAAATAATTTAGCAAAAACTATGAGAACATAAGTTGGTATTGTTTGAAAGATAAAACTAATGGAAATGCATAATTAAAAGGAGGAAATGAGGAATAAAAGTTATACCCAAGCAGAAGTGAGTTGTATATACAGTGGATATAACGATTTATCTTAATGAATGTGCAGGTCCAATCTCGGTGCGCAGCCTTTCTAACAGTTTACTAGAAAAGGGAATATCTTGTGGGAACCCTTTACGACATAATCACTGTACTATGAGGACATTCGGACGCTGTTGCCAAGGAAAAGCGACATCACATAAATGCCATATTTGAAATGTGAATGTAGAGAAGATGGAACTCAAAGACAAAATAAGCAATAAAGATGTTTAAGAAACAGTGAATGATAACAGGAAAAGAAACTCGAAGGGGTTTCACTAGAAGGGACGAGTGGGAAAGGATTCCGAGCAGAAGGTATTCAATATCAAGATAAATGATTCATATGTGGGAAGGAAGAGTAAGGCAACAAAGAGGGAGGGGTGGAAGGCCCTGGCCCTCGGGCAGAAAGCTATGAGTAATTGATTCAGTATAAAAATTTGCGTACTGCATCCAAAGGAAAACAAGTTTCATATAAATGAAAACCGGCAGCGCTTGCTTGTCTTTCAGTTTTAGTTTTCAGAAACTAGACGGCACACCACGCACAATTTTAATGTTTTTTTAAATCATATAATGTTTCATTCAACATTCTCCACTCCTGGACGCTTGTCCAACGTTCCGCAAGTTTCCTGACACCCCCAGAGGAAGAAAGAAAGAGTGAAATAAATAAATTGGACTGAATAGCAATCCCCGCAAGCACCGCTTCCTTTGCTTGTCTGAATGAATTCAAGGATCCTTACGCTCTTTTAAGTTGACGGTCCAAGGCAATGACATCGCCATCAAGATGATTTAATAACAAAACACCAAGCTCACGTGAGCTTTTTGCTGAAATTAAATTAGTTTCAAATAAGTAGTTATTGAGACTGAGAAGTTTTGAAATAAAAGTTCTATTATACCAGCACTGAAAATATATTCCAACGATTATTTTACTTGTCATGTAGAGCTCCCGAATACTGGTGGATGGATGGTCTGAACTATTCCAAATCTTATAGGGAGGCATCCCTGAAATACCTGGAAAATACCACCGCTCTCACTTTCATACACATACACACACACGTGCGCGCGCGCGCACACACGCACACACACACACACATTCTCTCTTTATATTGGCATATATATATATATATATATATATATATATATATATATATATAAACAGCTGGAAAATTAAAATCCTGGAAAACACGAAGAAAATTAATATTTCATAAAATACTAACATTGTGCCCTGATATTGTCCAATACGAAATTTCTTTACCCTTCTAAATGCTTGCTGAAACTGATGATTCCTGAAAGCCTTTGTTGCATTTCGTACACATGATTAGTTTCGAATATTGCTATATTTTACTACGCTCTATAAACACTAACGACATAAAGGTTTATGACCTTCTTTGTTAAACAGAAACAAGTTTAGATAACAACCGGAGTACACGCACATGTAGAAGTTTCTTTTCTACAGGATTCTTAACCGCCCTTGTAAAGTTCAATATAAAGGCACTAAAAGGCCTGCTTTTGATTAAATGAAAAAACATTAAATACGTGATTTAGTGATTCATGAACGATGCAAAAATAAGCATTGACTCATAGAAGGAGCAAAGTATTTTAAATGACACATGAACAGAAGCGAAACTCTTGCAATTAAAATTAATTGCTGGAAAGGCAAACTGGTTTCTACTGAACAGGATTTCCTTAGCTGTGCTGCACTTACTCTTGAGATATCGAATGATCTTTCAATGTAGGTCATGCAACAAAGTAAAGTACACATGCCCTTATTGCAACAGCGACTTTCAAGTGCACATAAATGTTGTCGTGTTGTCACATCAGCAGATGATGACGATGACAATATCTTGGATTTATTCCAAACGCATGTTGTTTTTATTATATGTTTAAAATTATATACTTTCACGAACGATTATGGCAATATAAATATACTACGGCAAGGTGTAAAGGGCGAACAACTTATGTCCGACTCCCACTTTAATTATACTGTGACCAAGAGGTTATCCGCAGGTCGGTGCCAGGTAGTCGGAGATAAACAAAGATAAGTCGCGTTCTCCCCTGGCGTAAACACAGAATGGTCTCCAGAAAGTTCTAGAATGTTCTGTGGAAGATTCCGCTGGCTATATAAGACAGTATTCTCCAGACAAATACCATAAAAGCTTGCGAAAAGTTTCAAACTTTTTACATCGCACAGGTAAAGTCGCATTATCGGCTAGGTACCTACATTCCGCCCAGGTAAACTTGAGTGAGCTGCTCTCGATTCCTGGAGCAGTCAGTGAGTTTAATCGGTCAGTTGGCGAGCGCGTTTCTGCTGCGACATCCGGTGCGGTTCTCCGAGCGAGTTGGTGACGATTAGGGACACGCAGCGAGTGTTACTCCGGAGCGAGATATTGTAGAAGTCTTGTGTTCAAATCCTCGGTGAGTGAACCGTCCGAAAGAAGAGGCTACTTCACGAAGACAGCGAAGTAACTAGTTCACATTAGTGAAGTGACTGTGAACTAAATGAATTCCCAAAGAAGCTTGAACCAATCAAAACAGCGGCAGTAAGAACTGAGAGAAGTGAACGTTGAAAAACTGGACAAAGTCACAATGTAAAGAGCACATGGAAAATAGGTTTCCTATAGTGCAGGTGCTCTGTTACGATCTTGTAAACAGATGATCTTGAAAGTGCAGGAAATTTCTCACTCTACACGCTTATGGTAAAGCTTCGGTCGTTCTGAACTTCTTGGTCAATTTGCTGAACAATGTCATCTGTAGCGACAGACTTACGTCCTTGACCTCCCTCATCGTGAACATCGGTCCGGCCTTCGCTAAACTTCCTGCACCATCAGTCATACAGTTCGGACCGTATACCCGTCGGTGAATATCAGCTGCATGAAGGAACCGAATCACATTACATAACTCACATTTGGCGGGAGAGTCAATAGTAGCGGCCATGTTTCCGTGCCAAAACTAGGCTCACAATGACATGGTGAAGTTGGCTGTGGCTGAGGGTAGAGTGGAGGACATGCGCAGTCGCCCTCCACGCACAAACAGTTTCCACCGCTCGTGTGATTGCGCCCGTGCGCGATCGGAAGTTGAAAAAAAATAACCCTCGTAGAAAAACTCGTTTGATATACTATACGGAACGGAGTGAGAGCGGAACAGCCTTGGAACTCTGGTATACACGAGCTCATTTGTGTTCGAAGACATACATGGTACAAATCAATGACCAAAACTCGTTCGACAAACAGCTCTGGTCCCAATATGTAAAGGTTAAATTGGGATGGAGAAAATTCCTAAAACATCTTCGCCTTGTATCCTTAAGCGGTACCACATCCTAGTTATATATTCAATCGAATTTTCTTTATGGTTCATGCTTCACATTGGATTGGATTGTGAAGCGGAGGGGTTGCGACCCCGATCCAGGAATGAGTATATTGCTTCACATACACACGCGCACTCTCCCTCCCTCTCTCTCTTTCTCTATTCAGGCAACCTTAAAGAAAATTTCCGACCAAATCGCAATATAACATTTTTAGTGGGGTGCAATAATTCCCCAAACACAGGCAAGTAGGAGAGAAACTAATAACGTTTTATGTGAATAGTTTGCATATTCATTGATTGGTCATCGGTAATGTATTACACATACAATTTTTCAAATTTTATTTAAAACTGAAAGTGACAAATTAAGATTTTATATAAGTATAAGGTTTTTGAGCACTTTTCCAATATTTATATGAGATAAGTGTTTGGATGCTAAGCTTTGTGTTGGAGTGTTACATCTCTGTAACAAATGCGGACGTAACTCAATACACTGCGGTACTACACGACGTTACAAATCTGCTCCATACATCACATAGGATGACGACTAATGAATATTCACACCCAGCAAGCAAGCCAGCCCCAGTAATCCGATCTCTCCCTCTCTCGGCCAGTAATTGGCATCCAGTAATTAACCGGGAGAGATGTTACCCAGTCATTTGTACTGGCCAGCGTACCGGACGTATCTCATAAATAACCGTGACCAAAACCTCAGGACCAAACAACTTAAAGTCAGTGTACACGGGAAATAATATCTGCTTTACATGCTCTTCATTTGCATTTGTCCGCACTATCTGTTGGACGTGCTTCCAGCCAAAAGATCACATGAGCTCCATAGAGATATATCACTCAATCATTTACTGTCCATATAAAAGTAATTCCTCTACATAAATTATTAACGATAAACGTTGCTTTGAAATGATTCAAATGAAGCAATATAAAATTGGTTTCATAATAAGCAAAGTTAGGAAACAAATGTTGATACCGCAGAGCGGGGTTGTGTCAAAGCAAGCGCACGCACAGGAAACGGAAAAAAAGAAGAATCCTAAATTTTCGGCTCACTTCAACTTGAAAAAATGTAAACGTACAACACTGAATATTATGGAAACTGTCACTGATAAGAAAAAAATGTATATTGTTATAAATTGTACATTTCATCAGTTCCCATTTCTCCTGTAGAAGTGTTTGGTTTCCCTGTTACAGAAAATGTAGAATACACATTTTACTTGTCATTCCTATTTTCACACATATGATATATTAGTTAAAAATCATCAATCACTTTCAAGAGAAAAAATCTGCATGTAAAGGATTGTTTGAAGAACTTAATCTGAATTTTCCTTTTTACAGGACTTCATCCTTTCGCATCCCAATGACTGTTGTCCTTTTGGATTTTCCCACATACACCCACGCATTTACATGGACATAAGCACTCGTGCCCGAGGCGAGACCCAAATTCCAGTGTCCGATTCAATTATTAATTCTGTGTTTACTTGGTTACCCCTCGTGACACACGCGCGCGCGTGCGCCTACGATTTAAATATGCTGTGTGTATTACTACTAAAATTGGTATGCATAGCAAGACGACACAAACTACAAGCTCGAATTCGGTACGTCGAGAATAAAAAAAAAGTGGTAGTTCATCCTGACATAGAAACTGAACATACTGTATTTGTGCAAAAATGCAAGGTTATTGACGCCTTCAAATTACGCAGCCGAGATCACCTGCTCGATATTGATATAGACATGCATATAGTATGTAGAGGGAGTATTACGTTCCATCCAACAGATCAATATCCAGGTTTACCACAAATATACGCTTTGAGGTTCCAAAATAAAAAAACACCTTTTTACTTCCTCTACTACTTAAAGTACGGGAAGTATTGCTATATGTTGGGGTGGTCAACCACTTTTATTCACATCTCACAAACTTAGTACCTCAAAATGTAACACTTTGTTTCACACGCCACGTGGACACACAATCAACAACTATTACTTCACATAAACACTCACACACCAAGAACACGCTGCCTCCCCCAACAAAAATGTTACATGTTGGGGTGAAGGCGAAAAAGCTACCAGAAAATGATTAATTTAGGTCACTCCAACACGCACATGGGGGGGGGCACAACTCGCTGGCAGCAAAAAGTCCGGGACCTTAGTGTGTAACTTAAGCGGAAGGCGTGGGTTTTACATTACACTAAAAGAGTACATAACCACATTACCTGGGATTTATTCACAAAAACGTTTGGCTACTTTACATAGTTAACAAAGGAAACAGGATGAAGCGAGATGCCACAGACCGTAGACCGGTCACACACGACTGGTTCCAACCACCACTTACTCTCGAGTGACGCTAACTTGCCCCCATTAACCCTATCTAGCCAGAGCTGGACAGGAATGACGTCTCATCAGACAATTTCAAACGGATCTTTCCCTTTGGCGTGGTCCGCGCCAAAAGGAAAGACCGTCAAACCGAAATATAACTATGGAGATCCAATAATGCTGCTCTGGTGGCAACAATACAGCACAACAGCGCGTCTGGTAATGACAGTAAAATTAATATGCCAGAGTATTTATTGCATTACACCCAAAAATTCGATATCGAGATTTCACCTGAAATACATGTTTTAAGGTCCCCTGAATCCAAAAAAATCAACTTTAGAAATAGATCCGTTGTGTCTGTGTGACTGTGAACAGCATAACTCAAAA
This sequence comes from Deroplatys truncata, assembly GCA_030765065.1. NCBI lineage: Eukaryota > Metazoa > Arthropoda > Insecta > Mantodea > Mantidae > Deroplatys > Deroplatys truncata. The sequence goes on along the minus strand of CM060978.1, from coordinate 242,508,486 downwards.
ATGAAAAGTGGAATAAATACCAAACTTGGTTCAGTATCTTTCATAGATGTGACACGACGATTTTCAATAAAATCCCCCCCCCGCCCCAGACTAACCTTTACATAGAACATTATTCGACATAACGACTTCATTAAAATATATGTTTAAAATACTTTCATTAGAAATAAAATGGAAATGTCCCCAAAAGTCGTGTTCATTCTGAATGAATTTTGCACAACTGGTAAACCGTAAGAAATAGACAAAATGTTACTACAGGAAAAATGTAGATCTGGTCAAAACACACAATTTATGTATATACATTTTTTTTTGTGGAGTGAACCATTTTCGAGACATTCCTTATTGTTGGTTTGATTGTTCCAATACTTATACTTTTTCTCAAATGTGAATTCGTTTTTCGTTTTTTATTTGCTGAACATGCAAAGAGAACGGAATGCGCCACATAGCAACCAGCTCTTAAAAGATTTGACTATCACTTAAAGCCTAGCAATTCCCCTTGCATCTACAAGAAAATCAGCAATAAGATTCTGCAAATGTTTATCTCGATTAACGTGAAGTAGATGGGGAATAAGCAATTGCAAAAATAGTTTGTACAAGAGTAGAGGAAGTCATATGTGTGTAACACATCAGATTTTTTAAAAAGATCCGTATGTGGGAGTGTATGTGTATATTTGTGAGAGAAGAGCATAACTAAAAACGAAAATTCGAGTAAATACCAAACTTGGAATTTAAGTTCAGAATCTTCCAAATATGCGACATGAAGATTTAAAAAAAATCCCCTAAATTACACTACCCTATACTTTGAAAAAATTTCAAAATTTTTTATATTCTCAAAAATGGAATTAACAATTTTGATTAAAATACCAGATGTTTAAAACATTTACCTAACTAATAAAATGTATATCTTAAATATTCTGCAAATAGAGCGTGAAGTCCTCCTAATTCGAAATGAATTTTGCATAATTTTGTATAACCGGTAAAACGTAAGGGACAGACAATAATGTACCTACTACACAAAAAGTGTAGAGTTCGTTAATACCTACATACAATTTATGTCTAATTATTTTTTTTCGTAGCATTAACCATTTCCTTGACATTTGTTTTTATTTTAAATTAGTTTATACATTTTTGAAGTGCTAAAGTAATTCTTTGTTCTTTGTTTGTTCACACAAAGAGTGGAATTTTAAACACATCACATAGCAGGCCGCAAATATGACTATCGCTTCAATTTCCTGACTGTACATCCAAGGAAAGGTGAGATGGAACCATTTCTGTAAACATTCATGTCGACTGAAACGTAATAGATGAAAGAATAAGTTTATGTAAGAATGATTTGTACAAGACAAAATCATGTAAATGTAACACATAACGCTTTTAGAAAAACGTTTGTGTGAGTATACGTGTGGTGTGTGCGCGCGCGTGTATGTGTGTTGCCTTTGAACAGCATAAATCAAAACCGAAATTTTCGGTAAATACCAAATTTCATATTTAAGTTCAGCATCTTCTAAGAATGCGGCACGAATGTTCTTCTAACATCCCAAGCTACCCTTTACATGGAAAATGTTCCTTATTTTTATTTTCGCAAAATGGCTTTAATGGTCTTAATTAAAATACCATACATTTAAAATATTTACATAACTAATAAAATGTATATCTCAAATTTTCTACAATAGTCTGTAAAGTCTCCTTCATTTGGAATGGCATCTGTATAATTCTTCAGAAATGGTAAACCCTATGTTACACACAAAAATTTACTTCACATAGAAGTTGTTTCTGATTCGCCATCCGATTTATTCGAATAGGCAACCCAATGACATCAGGTATGGTATAATATCTCTCTGTTGCACCATCACATTACGTAGGACGTTCTGGTATTGCTAACACTATTCGATTGTTACATGGGTCTAACCGACACTTCGTATAGTATTGTATGCTTATAATATGAATTACAGTATAACAATCACATAATTAATAATAATAGTAATAATAATAATAACAACACTCCCCACACGTCATGAACAAGCAGTCTGAAGATTACATGTTAGGTTGCTGCTTTGATCCAAATATCCACAACTTGCCTTCTTCTTCGTCTTCTTTATTGTTTCATTAACAAGTTTCTTTAATTTGTTTTGTTGTTGTTTCATTTATACTCAGTCTTTAACTCCAAAGGTCATATCGCCGGCCTCTCTTTAACTTCTATTTTCATATCGGGCACTTAGACTTGAAAAACAATTCGTTGACTATAGGCACTTTAGCGCTGTTGATTTTTTTAAAATAATTTCTCTAACTTGAAAAATACCCACATTCACTCCTACAGACGCTTCCAGACTCTGAGGAGGTAAAAAAAGATTCTACTCAAAGAAAAATGCCTCGCCTCAGTCGGGAATCCAACCTGGGACCTTTGGGTTGAAAAGCCACAATGCTAACCACTCCTCCAGAGCAATCCAGCAACCGGGAGCAGGTCGCCCAGGTTTACGTGGGCGAGATGTTAATCGCCACAGTACCTAACCGCAAATGCGGCTTTACATGTGCAATACAGAAAATCAATAAAGATTTTCGCAAGCTTTTATGTGCGTGGACTATGGGCGGAGTTTAGCTTTCTGTACTGCCATTGGCTGGGTCTCGGCGAACCCATCTGGGCGGCCATGCGCCCAAGTGGTGACCAAGCCCAATCCTGCTTATCTTTGGCGGCCGCTTGCGTGGTAGTCAGGTTAAGCAGGCCGGCTGGCAGCGAAGCAGGATGGGATTTTGTGTTACGGTTTGAGGAATATCCAAGGTAGCAGGTGGGCGGGTCACCGCTAGACGCTTATATCATTGGAATCACAATGAATCGGTGTGCATTCATGGCAAATTTCATTTTAATCTGAGCAGTAGACATCTAGAAATGTTCAACTTAAGTTAGGTATTGAAATTATATAAGAATCAGTACCCAGTCCTCTTAAAGTAGAAAGCCAACAGGATCACTGATAAAGGTACCAAAGCTATCATGAATGCGGTGAATGTACCTACTTCGTTCCTGAACGTGATACGAGGGCGACACTGAAACATTTTGGGAAACTAAACAAGGATTAGTTTTAAAAAAATGTAAATGTTTTTACTTTTTTTTAATTATTCCCCCTTTACATCAATGCATTTTTGCATTCGATGAAACCAGACTTAGAGCAATAATGTCACTCTGAAGTGTCATAAACCACGTTTTTATGATGTTGCACTGCTTCATCTGATGACGAAAAAGTGATTCCACGCATTTTATCTTTAATTTTTGGAACCAAAAAGAAATCACAAGGTGCTAGGTCAGGGCTGTATGGCAGAGGGCCCATAGTGCTGACCTTCAGGGCATCCAGATACTCAGTTGTTAGGATTGCTGTATGCGACGATACGTTATCATGATGTAACATTATTTTTCCTTTTGGGTGTTTTTCACCACCTGTTTCAAACATTTGCGGTAAGCAGACATTTGTGCACATATCGGTAGTAATGGTAGTCTATCAATTAATGCTATAATAGAAATATGGCCCATCTTGGTAAAAAGAACTAGCAACCATTTTCTTACCACCACTGCAAATTCGTCGGACTTTTGTAGGCTTAAGTTCTGTTCATAAGACCCATTGAACCGATTGACTTTTCTTTTCAGGATCATAACAATAAATCCAAGATTCAGCACCAATAACGGTAGCTATTCCAAACCAAATTTGAAGTGCCGCGTTGTTGTTTCGGATCGGGAATCAGTTTATGTGAAATCCATCGACAATAACGTTTTCTCACGTCTAACTGTCGATATAATACGTTTTGAATTTCACTCATACCAATGCCCAATATCGACCTAATAAGTTCATAAGATGTCTGTCGATTTCTTTAAGTATTACTCCAACAACGGCAATATTTTTATCAGTAACAGCAGTTCTTGGGCATCCTTAACAAGTCCATCACTAAGAAAAAATCGATGTCTTTTGAATTCGCTGTAACAATTATAAATGGTTGCCTTAGATGGGACGTCTTTGCCAAATGCATTTCTAAACCGACCTTAACATTGTTTGGGCATAATGACGATTTAAAGTCATAGCCCGGAAATGTTATTCAGTCAAATTCATTTTTGGGTGAACACAAAACTTTGAATCATATAATTAACAAACTATTAAAGCAAATCGAACAAACTACACAACAATAAACTCACAGAACATTAGAAAGTAGCTGTCAAATATAAAGAATTTTCATTTGTATATTAGAGAGATGGTATTCTAAAAGTTTCAGTATCGACCTCGTAATAAAGAGAGGTATCCTCACCGGGGAGCATTGTAACACGAGATGGCACCTGTGTGCCATCAATTCTCCCAACTACAATGGGAGAAGCCGAGCTTTCATTCGGTGTCTGTCGTTGTATAACTCTCCCAGTAACCTATACAAATACTGATTGGACTGTTTCTGCTATCGCTGAATCTTTGTTTTAATTAATGCCCACCTTTCGATTTATAGAAACTCTTTGCTGATATGTCCAGTAGCACCATCGCTCAAGGAGAGTACACACTTTCTTTAGGTTTACATACGAGACTGACACTCAGCTTCCAATAGTCAAGGCCATAAGCCGGCGAAGTTGCAGGCATCTGAACTGAGGCAAGATAACTACAGTGGTCAGAGAGTTCAGAAGACAAATATCAACACTGCTCAAGAGAAAATGTTCGATCCAGCTTCGCTCCGGTTGAATGATGTTAAGACAGATCGATGTGGATGCAGTATCTTGCAGCTGAAGGCCAGTAATAAACTAACTGCTCTAAGGCCGGAGAGGTAAGCACTTTCTATAAATTGAGTTATAATTTCCTTCAACAAGATAAGTATTAGAGAATAAGAGAGCTTGTGTAAACAGTTTCTGCCGCTTCTATCGCTTATTACTGCCCGATATATGCCTTGGAAACTGGACATTATGAGAGCCGTAGAGTTGCTGTGTATTACTGGAATATAAGCAATGGGCCAATAAGCCAGCTGTTACTGCCGGGTTTCGTAAACGAAGATCCCTAGTGGAGTGACTACGCTCCAATCCATGGGAATTAATACTCTCTAAGAAATCCCTGTTGGAATCTACGTTAGACCTGTACTGTATCTACTTTAATTTTTTTCCCCATTACTCTCAGTGACAGATTCAAACTCACGGGAGAGAGCAGAAACAGGAGCGTGCTGTCAGTGGACTAGTAGAACTAAGCTAGTCCCTTAAATATCATCAGCTTATATGTAAACTTTATTAAAGTTCATGTTTTAACCTTACAATACATGGCGACACAAATCTGTTTTCGTTCACTCAGCGCCTGCACTATCTTTCAAGAAAGTAAATGTAGCTTTTCGCGGGTAAGTATCATTAAGGCGTTCCGAGGATAGAGGGTATGAAAACTAAATCGGCCATGGTCGTAGATGTATAGATACTGTCGTGGTCACCATTTTAATTTGTCACTCACTACGAAGGTTTCCATGGCTATATTAACCCAATACGACGAAATATGAACTACATATCACAAAAGAAGTAGCCATTCTCTTGCTGCTGAGATATTAACTACATGGCGTTGCAGATGCAAGAAAACGGAAAACACGTGGAATGATGATTTTAATAGACAATCTACGTTGTATATAACCCACGCCCTAACATTTTCTGTAGTAGATCAGTGATAAAACCCACGCTGTTTTAAGGATTCAGGGTTTGAACCCAAGCATATGGTTATTGCAACTTTTTTACTTTGTAAGACGCAGTAAAGGGCAAATTTACAGCTCTCTTGCAGCTAAGCTAATACTACATGATTTCGAAGAAAATGATAATTTTAATGTAGTCAACTTCTAAATGCTGTATGCAACCTACCTGATCATAACAATAAGCTAATACATAAAATAAGAACTTTTATGTATTAACATAAAATTTTCATCTTGAGAAAAACAAACTTGCAGCTGCAAATATAAATGAGAATAATTTCATGGAGTATAATACATAAAACTGAAAATGTATATCCTCTGTAACTGTTGGTTACAATGTAGTTACTCCATGTATTATAAATAACAAAAAGAAGACGATAGGATAATGGTGCTTAAAAAGCAAACCAAACAACTGCTATTTCATTGATGAAGCCACGCCATATATGAAGATATGAATTAATTTCTCAAACATTTCAGATTTATAGACAATGTAATTCTCCTGGAACAAGAAATTTGTCGAAGCAACGAATAGAAAAGAAAAATGAAATCTTGTGTTTTAGATCCTGGTATAATCGCCCCCAGCTATGATTACATCGTTTATTATTTCTGCATGTTTGCAGCCAGTGCAGAACACCGGTTTGGATTCTGCTGATAAGTTGCCATAGCTTCATCCTTTGAGCAACCAGATTCACTCGCACCCTATCCGATTGACGTTCTTCCCATTCCTCTACTATGAAGACTCATAAATGTTCAATGGGGTTCAGATCAGGAGATCTTGGAGGCCACTCTATGCAGATTACTTCTGGATGGCTCGTTAGCAAATCCTGACACCACTACTGGCGTGTATAAGTACACATACTTCTTGTTCTGGGAAAGTAGCACAAAGGGATAGGAGCAAAGTTCTTTTTTCTCGAGAATATCTACATAGATTGCACTCGTCATTCTTTCTAGCACTTGAAGTAACTCTCTTGTGGTCATATAGGCCCAGAAATGTGCTGCAATTCTTCCCGAATGTTCTGCTCGAACGACGTGTTGAGGCGCGTATCTAGCTCCCCGTGGTCTATACAGACATAGGGTCTCTTGCCGGTCGGATCGAAATACCTTTTCGTCACTCCAGATTACCAGGTCCCAGTAAGCCTGAGGAGGCCAATATTACGCTCAGCCCATTGCAACCTTCTTGCCTTGTGTGACTCAGTGAGAAGGAGCTTAGTGGCAGGACGATGGGATGCAATACCGGTATCCTTTAATCGTTGGCGTATGGTCTCATATGAGCAACCATACTCAACTGCTTTGTCCAGAAAGACAGACCTGTGTCTTAAAGGTTGGTTGCTCACATCTTCTATCAGAGCTTCGTCTTGAGCAACTGTTGTTGCACGAGGCCTACCTGAACGCCTGCGTGATTTGGTTCATTCAACTTCTCCCTTGTGATGCCGGTCTAGCCATTGTTTCACTGTTCTTCGGTCACAACCCACCAATTCTCTGGCGATTTTCGAGGCGTTTTCACTATGAGCAGCACGAATTATGAACAGTTTCACCCTTTTGAGTTGCAGTCAGCTCCACACAACCTCGTGGACGTCGCATGCTGGTTCACTGTGATGAAGCCTTAGTGAAAATGTTCTAATGCAGTGCATAAAGAACTTCCAGCAACGTTTTGCGCATGCCACACTTAACAACATACGTTTTACCACAGAGCTACGACAGCAGATGTTAGTACGGGGTTACATACAACATAGATTTTCGTTCTGTTAAAGTCATCATTCCACGTGTTTTCGGTTTTCTTGCATATTTTCCAATGCCATGTAGTTAATAGCTGAGCTACAAGAGAATTATAACTTGTTTTGTGATATTTAGCCCATATTTCGTCATACTGGGTTAATATAGCCATAGAAACCTTCGAAGTGAGTGACAGTATACATCTACGACCATGGCCGATTTAGTTGTCATACTCACGGAAAGCTTAATGATACTGACCCACGGAAAGTGTCATTTACTTTGTTGAAATACAGTACCTTAACCAGCACCCTAGCCCTCCCTTTGCCGTCAGCAACAACCAATCAGCTCGCCTAGGACTAGCTGCACATCAAGTGTTCTCGTGCCAAATAGCACACGGTGGTGCGCTGGTAAACAGCTTCTTTATATGCATTATTGTTAGAGAAAATATGATAGTACGATTATTGTTTTTATGTATTATGAGTTAAGTTATGCCTGTGAAGTGTCACATGGATTAAAACTTTACGCTGTATAGTATTCATGGAGAGGGACTCGAATGAGAATACAAGTCCTCTGCATCTCACACCAACATCCGACAGCGCAGCTAGTCACGCCTGCCAACAGTCACAATATCCTGTATTTGGATCATTTGTTTAGTACGGTACTTCGTTCGGAGCTTTGGGGTTTTCAGGAAAAGCAAGACATTATAGTAAAGGGGAGGCTTCCTGCGGAGTGAGTGAAAACACAACTGTGTACGTCATTTCAAAATTGAATACTACAACTCTTCAAAATAGCTAACTGCATGTAAATCGAGAAACAAATGATTTTGCTGGCCTTGTATTTATTCTTTTTGAAACGGATACAGGAGCATGGAATAGTGTAGGTTTTTCAGTTATCAGTAATTTTCACAAGGCAAAGAAAGATTCCACATCAAAACACGCAATCACACTTATCTGCAATAACGAAATTTAAAACTTTTGGTAAAACAAGGATAGACTAAGTGAACAAGGCAGGTCGGATGTTTTGAAACAGAACCGACGTTGACTCTAATAGAGAAATAATGAAACAATTAATCGATGTAACTTCCTACTGCCAAACCAAGATCTACCTTTTTGAGGTCATAACGAGCACAATGATTATTATGCACAGTGAGTATTAGTGACGTAATGCTAGACGTAATAAGGAAAGAAGTAAAATGTGCACCTTTTTGTTTTTTTAATGCTGGACGAAACGACGGATGTTGCAAAATTATCTCAGGTTTCCAATGTCATTCGTTATGTAAACGAGCGTGAAACTCAGGGCATTATACAGATGTCAGCAATATCGCTCTACAGTTGCGTTAAGTGAGTATGTGTATAAAATCCTTACAGACTCTAAGTATGAGTCTGAGATTAAGAATATGACGGGGCTGCAACATTTCTGGTAATTTAAATGGTTGCAAGCGCTATTCCTCAACTGTTATGCTGATCGACTTAACTTAGTTTTATCGCAGTCAGTGCAATTCATAAAGAAATGTAAAATATTTTTTAAGACATTGAGTAGCTTTTGTTCATTTTTACTTTCCCTACTAAGTATGCTATGTAGGGGAAGTATTGCATTTCATCCAAAACTCCAATATCAATATTTCACTGGAAATACATGTTTTGAGGCCCCCTGAACAAGATAAAGCATTTTTAGAAAAAGGTCCGTGGCTGTCTGTATGCCTGTGAACAGCATAACTCAAAAACGAATAAATACAAAACTGGGTATTTATGTTCAGTATTTTTCAAAGAAGCGACACAGAGATTTTCAAGAAAATCCCACAACCCCAGATTATGCTTTACATGGAACGTTTTTCGAAAATGATTTTCTCAAAAATTGTTCTAACGATTTTGATTAAAATATCATATGTTTAAGATACTTTTATGACATATGAAATGCATATCTTGAATTTTCTGGGAATGTCCCCAAAAGTAATCTTCATTCTGAATGGTAAACCTTAAAAGATAGACAAAATTTTACTACACAAAAAAATGTAGATGTCGTTACAACACGCAATTTATGTCATATACTTCTCTTTTTTTTCTTTCATGTTTTTGTAGAGTGAACCGTTTCCGATAAATTCCTTGTTATTTCTTTGAATACGAATATACTTATACTTGTTCCCAAATGGGAATTCGTTATTCGTCTTTTTAAATCCTGGCAATGCAAAGACAATGGAATACTCCACATAGCAACCAGCTCTTAAAATATTTGACTATCGCTTAAAGCCTACCAATTCCCCTTGCATCTACAAGAAAATTAGCAATAAGATAGTTTCTGCAAATGTTTATCTCGATTAACATGAAGTAGATGGAGAAAAGCGTTTGTAAAAATAGCCTGTACAAGAGTATAGAAAATCACGTGAGTGTAACACATCAGATTTTTTACTTTCTCTACTATGTAAAGTAAGTAGGGGGAGTATTATATGCCACCCAAAAATTTGATATCGAGATTTCACCGGAAATATACGTTTTGAGGTCCCCTTAATAAAAAAAACAGAGCATTTTTACTTTCTGTACTACATATAGTAAGTAGGAGCAGTATTGCATTACATCCAAGAATTCGATACCGAGATTTCAACGGAAATACATGTTTTGAGGTGCCCCGAATCCAAATAAAGCATTTTTGGAAACATGTCCGTGTGTGCGTCTATCAGACTGTGCACACCATAACTCAAAAAAGTCGGATAAATAATAAACTTGGTATATGAGTTTAGCATCTTCCAAGGATGCGACGCAAAGATTATCAAGAATATACCCCATCCCCAACTACGTTTTATATGCAACATTTTTCGAAAATTTTTATTTTCTCAAAAATGGCGCTAACGATTTTGATTAAAATGCCATATGTTTGAGATATTTTATCGCAAATTTAATCTATATCGTGTACTTTCTGGGAATGTCCTCAGAAGTGCTCTTCATTATAAATGACTTTCGCATAACTGGTAAACTGTAAGAGATATGTTACTACAGAGAAAAATGTAGATGTCTAAAACACACAATTCATGTCATAGGTATATTATATATATTTCGAGTGAACAATTTCCGAGGTATTCCTCGTTATTTGTTTGAATTTTCCAATACATATGCTTTTTCTCAAATGGGAATTCGTTATTGTTTTTTTTAATGTCCTGGACATGCGAAGGGAATGGAATGCTTCACATAGCGACCGGCTCTTAAAAGATTTGAATATCGTATTTCCATATTCCCCTTGTACCCACAAAAAATTTCCAATAATATGATTTCTACAAATGTTTATCAATCGAGATCAAGCATGAAGCATATGGACAATAAGCGTTTGTAAAAATAGTTTGTACAAGAGTAGAAAAAGTCATGTGAGTGTAACACATCAGACTTTTCTCATTCAACAAAGCGTGTAAATGCAATGAATGCATCGAAAGTCAAGAAGAGGTTTCCATCAGTGTCAGTTATGCGTTGGAATTACAACTCTAGGATTGTGAACACGGTGCGTGAAAATAAGACAGAACTGATCTCATTTGTGCAGCACATTGTTGATGACCAGCCTCCTGGGATAGTGACACTTTTATTTGTGCCAGAGGATATTTGGCATCATTAGAGGATTTCACTTTTCTTTTCTGTTGGAAATTTTCAGTCATATTTTTGCTTTTGCTCTCACTGATACATCATTCAGTATTCTCCAGACAAAGACTTCTGATGTAAATTATTGCATTGCAAAAGTGAAAGAGACCATTTCTTTCATTCAATAATCTAGAAAAAAATGATAATATGTATCCAACACTACAAGAAAGTAACACGAATGAAAATGAAGCTAGAAAGCGACGTCGGAAAGGTGAATTGGACGATCCTAGAATGAAATATTTGTGTGTTGACACGATAGTTAGCCAAATGGAAAACTGATTTTGTGATTCACAAGAACTGCTTGATTCGATAAGGTTTGAATCATTCAAAACTAGATTTCCCGAAACTTTGCTTACATCTCTTAAATCAGCCTATAAAAACTTGTTCCATTTCGAAAATTTGCGAAGTGAATTAGTGTCTATTTAAGGTTGTCAGATTTTTCAGCCAGGGCAGTGACTGAGATTGCAAAGTTTTTGAAAGACTCCGAGTTAGGAGAAGAAGCATTTTCAGAATTTTATAAATTATGCTGCCTCATAACTGCTCTTCCAGAGCACATCTACAGTAGAACGTACGTTTTCCTGTTTAGAACGCGTAAAGAGTTCCGTACAGTGAGAAGGCAGACTTTCCCAACTTTCATTGTTATCATCGAAAATGCTCTACTGACAGAATTCAAAGTCGAAGACATTTTTATGATCATGTCATGCCCGAAAAGGAGAGAGGGGGATTCCGTTGATGTACAGATGAAAATGAAGGTAAGCTTTATATTCGTTCTACTGCATATTATCTATAACAACATATTTTATGTACTTTTTCTCCTGTGTAGACTTGTTAAATGGTGTCGTGACAATTCCATTATTGCTGATCTCCGCTGAAAAATATCACCGCATGCCACTGAGCAGAAAACGGCCGAAGAAGTGCTTTGTGAAGTAGACAGCAGAGGCTGGTTATATCGTTGCGACAGAAGTAAAGTTGGATTCAAAAGTTCAGGTGCCAGCGCTGGAAAGGACGCAGGACACTGAAATTGTGCAGATGGATCTTCCAAGGCGGTGTTAACTCTGAGGCAGTGACGTTAAAGATCACTGCATGATCACTATATGTAGCGAGGATAACGACAATAAGGTCGGGTGCAGGCGCTAACGCTGAAGAGGGAGCTGGAAAGTCAAATGAGACAGGTTGGTCTAAGGACGCAGGAAACTGCTCCGACATGTTCGGTTAAGAGACGCCATCTTTTCACCTACTGTAGCGAAAGGATTGGTATGCAACAAATCGCTCAATAATGGCACGCGTGGATATCCATGTCCACTTATCAGTAGATCAAGCGGGTTTTTCAGATGATACAAGCAGGAAATTGATCTCTCTAAGACCTTTATTCATATTGAGTATTATCTATTGTGCCATATATTTGCAAACTTGTTGAATTGTTCATGAGATACTTCAGGACGCAAATTAAAGTTCCGTAGTTTAGTGAACTCAACACTGGCATCCCTAATAGTAACAGAGGTCAAAGTACCGCTTTCTGTGACGGAGAGGTGAGCGTGAAACAGGTGCTAAACAAACAACACACAATAAACACTACGTTATATTTACCCACAATCTGTAGCGTATGTGATTGGTCTTCCTCACTGTGTAACACCTAATCACACTATCGATGTATATGGGTATACGTCGTGGTTTTGCTTTATCAAATGCAGCTCTTAATGAGTTGAACGGGTGATCTTACTTATGATCAGAAGAATTCAGAAAACACACAAAAGGTGAGGATAAATTCCACACAAAGAAAAGAAACCAGAAAAGGAAGCACTAGGCAACAGCACACACAAATTAAAACAATGCACGAAGAAGCCTGCCACTATACTCAATAACGACGCCTCTGAAACTCCTGTCAGCGCGCCGTGCACAACTACAAGATATAATTTCAAGCAAAGGACGGAGAGTCGGCAACTTCTTGTTTTGTGCACTAGCCGTATCCGAGTTATTCATTGTTATTGGTTTGAGTTTTTCGATAGCCGTCATTTTTTTATGTTCTGTTACCATTCAGTTGTTTCCCGCGATGTCGTACAAAGAGTACGGAAATTTAGAGACAGCACATAGCGTCCCGCTTTTTAAAGATTAGATTATTGTTTCAGCCTCCTGGTTCCTCTATGTACCTTAAATGAAACGTATAATGCAGCTATTTCCCCAAACGGTTATCTCGATTAATGTGCAATAGATAGAAAAATAAACTTTTGCAAGGATAGTTGGTAGAAACTATATAAAACGATAGTGCCTGAAGAAAGTCATGGGAGGGTTTCATTTATAAAGTGGTGTGTACATACATCTAATTATTTTGGGGACAATGGAGTTAGTTTTCTTTGTTTTACCTGGCAACAACTCTTCCTTCATGCATTGCACCGATTTTCTATACACGTTTTTTTCCTTCGAAACTGTAAGGTACTTTTTCAGTTTAGGAACACCGACGAAAACATTCTTAACAAAAAGTTGATGTTCCTCTTTTTTATATTTGAAAGTATTTGGTCTTTTCGTACAGAAAGGAACATCTGCAAGCAGTTTTATGAACTGAAAACATCCGAGTTGCACCTTTTATCAGAATGTCATTTTTATATATAAATATCTTAAATACTACCAGTTTTTTGCTTAAAACGAAAGTATAATTCACAAAATATAGTAATTAACTACTCATTCCAAAATAAAACTGGATAGTAACTTTTGATATTTCACCTTTCAAAAATAATATTTCTCAGTTAATTGTGAAGTGATTTTCGAGATTACTTCGTGTTTACGTAATAAATATTTATTGGGTTACAAGGTGAATTTGAAGAAAAAGCAAGGGGGGAAGATATCATATGCAAGAGAGGTTAATCAAATCATAGCAGCTACAACTATGACCACTAATTTCTGTGAGAAGACTTAGGATTTCGAAGGAAATGGAAGAAGTAAGATTATGATGAAGACAGGACTTAAAAAACTCTCTCTTGAGGCGAGTCTTTATTTCTTAAAACAAATAATTTCTATATCGGTGAAAATCCATGTTAGTTTCACGGAAAATTGAAATATATTTTTATTCATTTTTCAAAATTTCCTTGTTTACAAACCAAAAAAAGAATGGAGTTTTACTATGAATAGCTATTTTGCACATCACATTTTTATCTTCACTCACCAAGGAAAATAATACACCGAGACACTCCATATTATCACAAAACACTAATACCTACTTCAAATACTATAAAAAGAATTCAAACAATGTTTATTTCACACTACTTTACACTTGGTATGCCATGCTTTAGAACTTTCTGAGCAAAGGAGAAATTAAGGAATGAAATTCTCGATTAACGTTAACTTCTTACATTTAGATGTGTATAAACAGGATGGACCATCTAAGTTGAGATTGTAAAATATTTCCAAAACTAATCGTTGTAGAAAAAAAAATGGCTTGGATAAAAGTTGCTTGATATTATGGGGAAAGTAAATGTCAGTAGTTATGTTTTGTTTGGAGGACGTTATGATGATCATTTTAGGGCCATTTAATTTTTTAAAATGGGAACCTACATTTTGTATGTTGTTTTATCATTAGAAAAGTGTCTATAAAAATATGTTTATACTGTGACGAGGAATAAGAAAACAAAATAAAAAATGTTGGTCCCAATTACGATACGTAACTCCACCCTCAAATGACCATCCATGGATGTTCCAACCATTAATATAGCGCTCTTCGTACACAGCTATTCAGAATGTCCCTTGTTATTTACGTTGGAGTAAGAACAATTGGAAAATGTTTTACACAAATGTTGTTAAGCCTTTAGGAGGAGTGAGAAAACAACATAAAAAGCTAGGTTACCATTTAAAAAAATTAAATGATCCTAAAATGATCATCATAACGTCCTCCAAACAAAAAACCACTAATGACATATAATATCAAGCAAGTTTTATTCAAAATATTTCTTTCGACAACGCTTAGCTTTTGAGAAATTGTAGTCTCAACTTAAATAGTCCACCCTATATATTACCATGTAATGAACAATATCTCTGTCTTAAACATTGCAATATTTAATCAAAATGCTATAATTGCTACTTAATGTGGAACAAAAAACAACGCGCACATACTATGAAAGTGACATTTCCTTAGTCGCCCCGCCTATGTTTCATTGTGAACTTCACACCCGAAAGGGAATGCGTCACTCTCTTAAGGAGTTTAATAACTAACCGTTTTCTATTTCTCTGGTCTGTCACCTTTTTTCTACGCTATTCGAAAAGAGTCCAATTAAATTTGGTCTGCCAAGATTTATGAGCTGAAAATTTGCGAGTGAAAGTGTTGAGTTTCATGGCCTAATGACTGCGAGTCAATTTCAAATCATTATTACCGATGTCGAAACCAGGATACATTACTCCAAATTAGGTAGCTAAGTGCTATTGGAAGTCAACACTTTCAAGAGTACGAAAGGCAACATTCTGCCATCTTCAAATGCAATTACCTATTTAACCAGGTGCAAGCGCTCACCTTCCATGTGTTCTGTCAGAAAGACTGTTTCCAGCAGTGTCTGTTGATCTGGATGTAAAGCCTCTTTGAACTGGTTTTGTCCGATTCTTTGAGTTTGTCTGTTGCTTATTCTGTACGCAAGATAGCTTTCTTGATATCACACACTGAGCCTTACAAATGTAAGCATACTTAATTAACTATTTACTTTATCGAATGATGGTATGATATTACAAGGGCGTAAGCAAACCCTACTGTAGCAATGGTTACCTTCAATTTCAATAAATTTAAAACAAGTATTCGTCTGTGAAATAATTTAAATACTATTAAAACCACTCAAAAAAACGCTATCTGACTTGGAAATGAAGCACAATTTAGGGATCTATGATTTGTTTTCATTTCAATATCGTTATATATGGCACAAGACTGTGAAAGAATCAGTACTCCAGTTGAATCATTAGGCTACATGCTTCGAAAATATAACAAACTGTGTTAAAAATCCAGCACATCAAATGCAGTATATGCAAATTGCAATTGTACTCTGTAATTTAACAATATTTAATCCTGCAATATTACATGTGCATAATCAACGCAGACATACGAAATGTTTGAGATCAGTGTAACCTATGATAAAGGGACGAACTGCAAATCTCGCTGCATTTGGAAAAATACCAATATACAGATATATAAATTACAATTATGACATGTCATATAACAGCAATGTGTACAATATCGCCGGAACATACAACAGATTTAGAAATAGGAATTTATTAAGGTAAAAACAAATATGTGATCTAAGATCTGATAAGTTACATTCACATCACATTCTCTGCCCCCTACGAGATCTTTATTAGTATGTATACAAATTATTCTTACAAAAGCTTATTTTTATATCTACTACATTTTAATCCAAATAAACCTTTGCAGAAATAGCTACATTACACATTTTGTTGTAAATACAAAGAGAACGGCGAAAGTCAAATCTTAAAGAACTGGACGCTAATCGCCGGCCTTAAAATTCTATACTGTTTCCATTCAATCGCAAGAAACAACTGAATGTTGAAAGACCTTTAACAGACTGATCAGGTAAGGAACAATTCGAACCATTAATAACGAATAATTCAGGAATGGCTTATGCCACAAAAAACTTATTTGAACAAACTGTGTGTTTTAAAGATATCTCCATTTTTTCTACAGTACGTTTTCGTCTATCGCTTAACATTTACAATTTATACAATATTATACAAAATTCCTTCCGGATGAAAAGGAATTAACAGGCTATTCCCAAAAAATGCAATTTATACATTTTGTTTGTCATACAGATATCTTTAATATATAGTACCTTAATCAAAATCGTTAGAGCCTTTTTTTTATTAGAAAATCAAAATTTTCGAAAAATATTCCGTGTAAACGGTAGTTGGGTTGGAAGTATTTTCTTGAAAATATTGTCATATCCTTGGAAGATACTGAACTTATTTACCCCCTATAGCTTACAAGGTATACAACTTAATCTTACGAAAGTTTTTCTATCTGCTTCATTTTACTCCAAACAAACCTTTATAGAAATAGCTACATTACACAGTTCGTTATTTATACACTACTTCCCATTAATTTGAATTAATGCATTCTACTCACAATTAAAGGAGAAGTCGAATGAAACCTGTTATCTTATTTCAGATAAAAACGTTTATTATTACCTTATAAGTAAAACTGAAAGCATAAAACTTACAATGTGGAAAAATACTCTAAGCTTTTGTCTTATCAAAATATCCTTCCCGAGCTTTGATAACAGCAGTACATATTCTAGGCATTGTATTTTCAAGTTATCTAGAATATCTGCATTTACTTGATACCATTTTTCTTGTAACACATCTCACAGATGAGATTTGCTTGTAATTCGTAGTTGATGAACTGCACGGTCTAGATGGTTCCATAACAACGCAATGGGGTTGCAGTCTGGACCTTGAGGTGGCCAAATCATTTTTTTTTCAAAGAATTTCGTTGCACCTTAAATTCGACATATCTCTTGGGATGTGTGTTTGAGGCCATTGTTCTGCTATAAGAACTGCCCATTACACGAGTTTCACTTGGTATGGCATGGTAGTAGAGGATTCTACGGCTTTTGTTCCAAATTTTCTTCAATATTTACAAGATCTATGTCGGAGCCATAGAGGAACCTCAAGGAACCTCCTCCACAATTGGTCTGATGCACTGGAAAATCGTAACACTCCGCTGCATAGCCACGAACAAATGTCCGAAGTTTTGGACTAAACAGCTGGAACTACGTTCAGCTATAAACAGGACCTTTTTTCACTCTTCAGATATCCAATTCCTGTGTTGTTTTGCACAGGTTGAGCATTTCGTTTTGTTAATAGGACGTGACAGTGGTTTCTAAGATCTTACATGTCCATTTAAGGCCCTCACTCCAGAGTCGTCGCTTAATGGTCAAGACTGATATTTGAATATCACTGGTTTCCATTAACTCAGACCGGATTTCAGACGCTGTTTTGAATCTGTCTCGTTTACTTATGAGAGTGAAGTACTTATCTGTTAGAACTGAGGTCTTTCTGGGCTGTTCAGGCTTTGAATGACCCTTCAACACACCAATATCTGCATATCTGGAAACTTGTATGCATCGCCAAGAGATGCCTACTTTCTGTATTTGAGCTATTTCCGTCATGGTTTGCCCTGCATGTGGTAGTGCTGTAATTATAGAACGTTTTTCTACTTATATGTATTTCCTTAGAGTCATTCTACTGTGGCTGATATTCACTGTTTACACTGAGCTTCAGGCAACCTCTGTGCGCGTATTACTGCCTGCTGTGGCCTGGAACAACCAACAAATGATTGCATGCGTATTGTGTGCACTTGCAGTTAACATCAGCTCACACCTAATGCCATCTAGTGCAGTGACTGAAATCGCATTTCTTGCTTGTTTTGCTCTTTGAGTTATAATTTTGAAAATATGTGGGTTTTGGCTTTGACTTGTTTTTATTTTGTAATAATAAACATGTTTATGTAAAATAAAACAACCTGCTTCCTTCACCTTACATTTAATTGCGATTATTATGCATTTATTGAACTTAATGAGCGGTAGTGTATGTGGTGTGTATGTGTATACAACACACACATACAAAGGGAATAACGATAGTCAAATGTTTAAGAACTGGTCGCTATGCGCTGGCCCTAAAATTCCATACTCCTTTCATGACACCGCCAAAAACAACTGAATGTTGACAGGGCATTAAAAGAATGACCAAGTACTGAACAGTTCCAACCATTAATAACGGATATCTCGGAAATGGCGTGATGCTCCAAAAAGGTTATTTGAAATAAATTGTGTGTTTTCGTCTATCGCTTAACATTTACCAGTTATACAAGATTATACCAAATTTCTCCGTAATTAAGAGCACTTTGCAGACTACTCACTCCCAGACAGTTCAAGATATGCATTTTAATTGTCTGAAAATATCTTTAATATGTGGTATTTTAATCAAAAATCCTTAAAACCATTTTTGAAAATAAAAACTTTCGACAAATCTTTCATATAAAGGGTAATTTGGGGTGGGGCTTTTCTTGAAAATCTTTGTGTTGCATCTTTGGAAGGTACTGAACCCAAATACCAACTTTGGTGTTTATCCAACTTTTCGTTTTTGAGTTATGCTGTTCACAAACACGCAGACAGACACAGACACACAGACAGACACACACAGAGACCTTTTTCTAAGAATTTTTTTTATGTATTCAGGGGACCTGAAAACATGTATTTCCGGTGGAATCTCGATATAGAATTTTTGGATGGAATGCAATATCTTCTATACCTGTTACGAGGCAGAGAAAATAAGAAGCGTTATAGCCTGGCACAGAGCATAAATATCCTAAGAAACTACATAGTCTGAAAAATAAATAAAAGAAAATGATATCTTCGTATCTTAATTTGAGTTACATTAAGACCAACAACTCAACTGTTTATAACCGCCGCTTGTGGGTTTAAGCGTCTTTCTTTAATCGCTGACAAAATCGAGCCGTGTTGAATTGACTGACGCTACCTTATACTTTTCTTCTGACTGCGGGAACCCTCGAGTGTTAAAGCGATTGTTATAGTGATTACTGGTGGTTTCTCCATTTCCAAGAGTTCTGGGGGAACCATGAATCCAAAGGAAGCTGTAACGCTTTCGCTGCTGCCTGCAACTTCAACGTGGCTGATCAACGCCACGTGACAGTACACCAACCTCGTCCGATCAGACTATCTAGTTAGGCAGGTGGTCTAGAAGCTCCATTATCTTTCCTCGGAGTAGTAGCTTCTGGATGCGGTAGACCGTATCACTGAACTTCAATAGTATCTATCTGAGCCTTTATCGAGTTCTTTGCAGTTTGGATTACTGACCCCAAGTATTATAACTACAAAATATTTGTTTGCATATCAGAGAATGAAACTAGGATGCATGAACACGAACAATTCAGTATTTGTTTAAAATTTGTTCTGGACTCTTTAGAAATAAATATTTCTTGGGAATTTGTTATACTGAAAAAATATTCAGCTCCGAGTCTGTTTAATGTCATAATTGACATCTTAGAGGCTTCGACTTACCGATGTTTGTCTTCGAGCACGGTGATATGATGGGGCGGCTAACATGGCCGGAATATACAGTGGAATGCAGGCTAAATTTAAAGCAAATAATGCTATATTTGTACATTGCTTGGCACATGTTCTGAATTCTATGTTACAGGATATCCTAAAAGGAATACCGGAGTGCTGGAATGTATTTTGTCAGGGAATCTCCCAAAATATTGTCCCTTTTCACTCATTTAAAAGTTCATGATACAACAAACCTTAGATGTTCTGCCCTCGCGCTGTCTTCTGTTATAGCCAATTACACTGAACCACAAATAGGGGGCCGTGAAAGCCTGCGGTCATATTTGAACTACAAGTAGTTTTTCATACAGCTTGTAAGGATGAAACATCTGACGTAGGTTCTAAAGCAACTGACTTCTTACTGCAGATGCAATTCTTCGATATCTATTTCACGTTGGTGGTTTTGGTTAACCTGTTTTGAACATACTGAAATTGTAAATACTCCCCTATAAGGACAGTTCCTTTATTTTTAATGGCCAATAAAACAACTGCTGAGCTTTCAATAACAATTCCGTACTTAGAGAGATAACTTCGACGCATTCTGGAATGAGAGCATGGTGAAGACTAGCAAAATGGATGTCGAGTCTCAAATGACCACGGGAAAGAGAAAAGCGCCAGGAGTATGATGAATCTAGTGACCGTAATATTCGCAATAAATCCGAAAACTATATTTTTAATTATATTATTACTGGACGTATCACTCAGCTGCCTGGCATCACAAATGCACGTGTATTTTGCAGAAAACAGAGAAGTTTCTTCTGGTCGATGACAACCATAGTGATGAAATTCTGAGTTTCCATGAACCGGATGTTTATAAGGACCATTGCTCCTCTATCGAATTGTGTTACTTCAAAAACCTAGACGGAAAAGGAGAATACATGAACAGTTCTTTTGATAGTCTGATAGGAGGCACACTTGGCGGAACTTGTGAAATTCTGAAAATAATGTTGACCGTTCCGGTAACATTATGTGCTGTTGAACGATCGTTCTCAGGGTTGCGGAGGATAAAACATATCTTGAGTATTATGAGGCAGGATCGCCTAAGTGCTGTTCCTGGCAACCAGTATCATCGTGAAGAAGCAATGGACTTTGATTCTCATCAGTGACAGACGAATTTATTAGCAGGAATGAGCTTAGACGCAACACATTCGCCGGAAAATAGTCAAGAGACTTAGCATTAATTTTCTTCAAGCTTTAAATTAATCAACCATTTAATTAATTTTCAAGTAACTAAAAGCATTTGTACTATACAGGGTGAATCACCTAAAACTTGCACCGCAAATAATTTCGGAAATGGAAAGTGCTATTGATGTGCGGTTTTCACAGCAACGATTCGTAGTCAGGGGCTCGTACATTTAGACTATAAACAGATTTTAATAATATTGAGAAAGTGTATTTTTTTAGCACAGATACAATTAGTAATGGTACAATGCCTTGTTACATCAACAGAATAAAGGTAGGGTAAATTAGAATGTCAGTGGCGTTTGTTGCAAGATTCCAGTGCAAGTGGTTTACGAGAAATCTTATTTTGAAACTTTTGCGCACCGACACTTCTAAAACCTGTGGTAGCACAAACTAAAGAAAAACAAAACGGAATTACAATACTTCTGTGGTTTCTTACAAGTAAAGAAAACAGCCTTTCAATGGGTGTGTTCAAAATGACCACCGGCAGCTTCAATGCACGCTTTCAGTCTGCACACGTTCTAGCATTTCAGCGGAAATTTCAAAGCAAGCAGCAGTAATTCGTCGTTTCATATAGCTGGTGTAAGTTGGTACATCCTTGTAGACAGTGCCTTTCAGCCTTCCCCACAGAAGAAAGTCTAAACGGGTCAGATCCGGTGAACGGGCCGACCAAGGTACAGCTCCTCTTCGTCCAATCCAACGATTTGGAAACAACCGTTAAGACAAGCTGTAGTACTTCGTGTACTCTGGGCTGCACAGCCATCATGTTGGTATCACAGCATTCATGTTGGTACCACAGGCTCTTCCTAGTCTGCAAAGGAACGTCTTCTAGCATCTGTGGCAGATGGTCTGTCAGGAGGCTGCGATACTTGTGCGAGTTCATTGTTCCTTCTATGAACAAAGGGCCTATGAGCTGATGGTTCACTATCCCAAGCCACATGTTTAAACTCCATGGATGCCGACGCTCCACCTGGCGAAGCCAACGGGGATTTTAAACAGACCAATAGTGCATGTTTTTGCGGTTTACCTGGCCATGATTAGTAAATGCTACCTCATCACTAAAAAGATACATGATGAATCGGGAGTATCATGTGTTAATGCCCATGTACAAAAGTTAACACGATTCTCAAAATCGTTTCCATACAGCTCTTGATGGAGAGAGATGTGATAGGGATGGAACCTATGTCGATGGAGAATGTGCAGTACACTTGCTTGACTTATGCCATTTCCACGTGCGATTGTGCGAGAACTAATTTGCGGATCTACTGTAACGGCAGCCAAAACATTAATTTCTGCCTCTTATCCAGTCATTTGTTTGTTTCTGTTACGTTTTCTAGGTGTTACAGTATCACTTTCACGTAATTGGTTGAAGTGCCTGATAAATAATTGCCGAGAGGGTTGACCGTCTATTGGGATACGTTTCGACATACACCGTACAGGAACAAACTGCATTCTTCCTACACTCTCCATACACCATGAACATGTCGGCTTTTTCTGCATTAGTAAACCCCATCTTCCATTCAGGACTTACTGCTTGAACTGTCACAAACTAACTGACCAGAATTTTGCAATGCAATCAATGACACAAAACACAATGCAAACAAACATAACAACATCGTATCTAGCAACTAAGCAGGTTGAATGGGACAAACAATTGTCGGGTGGAAACTTTTCAAAATACGATTTCTCGTAAACCACTTACACTAGAATCCTTCAACAAAGAACCATTGACATTCTAATTTGCCCTAACTTTATTCCGCTGACGGAACTAGGCATTGTTCCATTTAAAAAATTGTATGTTTGCTAAAAAAATACACTTTCTCAGTATTATTAATATCTGTTTATAGGCTAAATGTACGAGCCTCTGACTACCAATCAATGTTGTAAAAACTGCACATCAATAGCACTTTCCATTTCCGAAATATTTGCGGTGCAAGTTTTAGCTGATTCACCCTGTATTATCAGAAATACATTTTTCTCCATTACTTAGTAATTTCACTAAATACGTTCTTAATACCCGGCTTTGTTGTACAATCCTGCTCCCACGAAATGTATAAGAAGTCGGTACCTATGATCTAATTTAGGATTTGCCAAACTACGGCTCGGGGGCCGAACCCGGCTCAGGTGCTGTTTTTGTATGGTCTGACTACAAACTTCAAGAAATATAAGTAAAAAGAATCGTTGTGACTGTATGAAATTGAATTATTTACGAATCTTGAACGATTGAGTAAACTGAAGCACTCAGATTTTTTATTATAGACCTACTGAAGAATAAATACAAGGAAACTAATTTGGTTGATTTTTGCAACTGTCTGCCAAGTGATATTTCCTCACCTGAAATGTTTACACCAGGACTATATCGTGTTCTCACCAACGTAAAGCTGTGAAAAGGCATTTTAAAAATGAACTATGTCAAGCCAAAGTAGGCGTAGATCCAGCTCAGAGAGCATCGGTTCGATCCAGGACGAGTGCAAAAAATTAGCATTGAATGCCCATAAGTCAATCACTCTATACCGCCCCCTGTCAATGGGGCAATGGGGGTAATAAATTTTGTATTGTTTAGTGGAAAAAAGGTTGACCTGTAACATGCACCTGTGTTATAAGGTCCCCAAACTCCTATCAATGGGAACAAAGGGTGTAATAAATTATGCTTTGTTGTCTCTTGGCGCCAGGTATTTTTTGTTATATTGGAGGTGGGAGTATTTTTTGGTTTACAGGCGTCTTGGACGTTTGATATGCCATTTAAAATAGCATCAGGTGCTTTCTTTACTACTTGGCTATGCTAATGAATACCTCTTTCCACTCACGCCTATTGTTTTCCCAGACCACCCAGACCAGGTAATCTGCATTCCAGAGACTACATGGGAGCCATAAAGTTTTGTACTATTTTCTTTTGCGGGGCAAAGGGAATGACAGGTAACATGCACCTGTGTTATTCTCGCCGACAAACAACAGGCAGTTCTATTTCCCCTACCCCTTGCATTTCACTCTTCATTTGTTTACCCTGGACCACCTGCATTACCAGAGACTACCTAGGAGTCATAAAGTTTCTGTATTGTTTTGCGAGACAAAGGGGATGACAGGTAACATGCACCTGTGTTATTCTCGCCGACAAAGGACGGACGCGGTTCTATTTCCCTTTACCCCTTTGCATTCCACTCGTCCTTTGTTTATCCCGGAGAACCTGGATTACAAGACACTACCTGGGAATCATAATTTATTTGTATTATTTTGCGGGACAAAAGGAATGACAGGTACCATGCACCTGTGTGATTCTCGCCGACAAACAACAGACAATTCTATTTTCCCCTACCCCTTGCATTTCACTCTTCATTTGTTTACCCTGGACCACCTGCATTACCAGAGACTACCTAGGAGTCATAAAGTTTCTGTATTGTTTTGCGAGACAAAGGGGATGACAGGTAACATGCACCTGTGTTATTCTCGCCGGCAAAGGACGGACGCGGTTCTATTTCCCTTTACCCCTTTGCATTCCACTCGTCCTTTGTTTATCCCGGAGAACCTGCATTACCAGACACTACCCGGGAATCATAATTTATTTGTATTGTTTTGCGGGACAAAGGGAATGACAGGTAACATGCACCTGTGTGATTCTCGCCCACAAACAACAGACAATTCTATTTTCCCCTACCCCTTGCATTTCACTCTTCATTTGTTTACCCTGGACCACCTGCATTACCAGAGACTACCTAGGAGTCATAAGGTTTCTGTATTGTTTTGCGAGACAAAGGGGATGACAGGTAACATGCACCTGTGTTATTCTCGCCGGCAAAGGACGGACGCGGTTCTATTTCCCTTTACCCCTTTGCATTCCACTCGTCCTTTGTTTATCCCGGAGAACCTGCATTACCAGACACTACCCGGGAGTCATAATTTATTTGTATTGTTTTGCGGGACAAATGGAATGACAGGTACCATGCACCTGTGTGATTCTCGCCGACAAAGGACGGACACGGTTCTATTTCATTTTACCCGTTTGCATTCCAGTCTTCCTTTGTTTACTCCGGACCACCTGCATTACCAGATATTACCTGGGAATCATAACTTCTTTGTATTGTTTTGCGGGACAAGGAGAATGACAGGTAACATGCACCTCTGTGATTCTCGCCGACAAAGGACGGAAGCGGTTCTATTTCCCCCTACCCCTTGCATTCCGCAGTACCCGAGCACTTGTGCGATAGGAAACACAAGTACACCGGCGTCAATCCCCTCCTCCTCTGATTTACATTCTCTGCTTTATACCTGCCGTTTCCTTAAAACACACACACCTGCATCACCTCCCCCATCCACTTTACATTCCATTCTCTGCTTTGCGTCGAACGACTCTTCGAAACAGCGATATCAAAAACTTTACGTGTATTCCTCTTTGTAATAGAACTTATCATCCCCTGTACATTTCCCTCCCCCACTGCATCACTTGACTCAATGCTCTTCTCGATTCTCTTGTATACAGAAAAAACACGACCCCACTCTGCAGAGCGTTCCTCAGCTGACCCCCTCGCTGCACGACATTATATCTGACGTAAGAACCGGTTTTCTATCCATCGTATATAAGGAGCCCATTCTCGCTCTGGCCCTGAATATTATTTGTGGTGTAAATCGAAACGATAATAGGATGGTGGATTTTTGGAGTGAGTGCGGAGAAGGGTCATACCATTATACGTTTTAACATAGAGTCATGCAATGGTGTGTAACATGCCTTCCTATCATGACCAGATGTCTTCTCGTGGTATATGCACTGACGACAGTCCGGTCTACAAAAGAAGTATGATGTAAGTACATATTTTTATTCTTGAATGCTATTTCTAAAAAGGGTGCAATTGGCCTCTAAAAAGACTGAAAATAAAATGACTCATTTATTTGTATTTATTCTTTTCAGGGATGCTGATTCCGAAAGTGACAGTGCGATGGGGCATTCGAGTACTGCAATGGATATACGCACGCTGTCCTATGCGCCAAGCCTGAGGTGCACGATCAGGTGACATCATACTTCACGTGCAATGAGAACTGCAGTGTATTCATGTTCAGGCAGAGAAATTTAAAGTAAGTAGCATCTTTAAAATATGAAACACGGTTGTACATTGGTATCGCCATATAAGTAACCTCAGATATCATTAATGTAAAAAATGAATTGCGTAAGCGATGCTGTCATGTATGTCTATTTCGATATGTAGTATACACCGCTCCAAATGTTTTCCGTTTCACCGGCAGCGGGGCAAGCGGGGTGTCTTATCGAGAGCTTATGCCAGGTGTCTTAGCGCATACCTGCTCTACACGGAAGGTTAAGGTATTTAATAGGCTAAAGAAAATATCATTCCAACACATTTCCCTTAGACGTGGCTGTAAGAATGTAATGACTGTGACAAGAAAACAGTAATAATATTACAATACAGCGACATAAGCAGTATACAAACTAATTTTTAAGAATTAGAGGCATTATATCATTGTATAACAAGCAAGTGTTAAAAAAACCGTTTGGTTTTCAATATTTACTTACTTTCTCTACCCATTATCAACTAACATGTGTTCTTCATTTTCATAATGTCCTTATAAGGTATGGTTTTTCCGTGCATCCTGACAACTTAGGCCAGACATTATTTAAAGTTACAATCCTAAGTTACAGTTTTCCTATTTTGTTGCATGTAAGATGCCGCTACGAGAAACATCCGCTTATCTATTCCACAACTCATCTTTTTACTGTCTCCACTATTTACCTATTATAAGTAAGGAAAGTGTTGTATTCCACCCAAAAATTAAAATACGAGATTCACGGAGATATATCTTTTGAGACCTACTGAAACCAAAGAAAGCATTTTTACTCTCCCTACTAACAGTAAGCAGAGGAAGTATTGTATTCCACCAAAAAATTCAATAACGAGACTCACCGGCAATACATGTTTTGAGACCCATTAAATCCAAAGAAAGCATTTTTACTTCCCCTACTACGCACTTACAGAAAGTAGAGGAATTGTTGTATTCCACCCAAACGTTGAATAACGAGATTTACCGGAAATACACTTTTCAGACCCACTGAATCCAATGAAAGTATTTTTACTTCCTCTTAAACATAGCAACACGAGGTAGAGAAAGTATTGTATTCCACCCAAAAGCTAAATAATGAGATTCACCTGGTATACTCGTTTTGAACTTTTGAATCCAAAGAAAGTATTTTTACTTTCGCTACTACGTAGTTACAGTATGTAGAGCAAGTATTGTATTCTACCCAAACATTGAATAACTGCATTAATGCTCGGAACGGAAATACTCGTTTTCAGGTTCTCTGAAACCAAAAAAAAACGTTTTTACATTCTCTACTACGTAGTTAAAGAAACTGGTAGAGCAAGATCCACCCAAAAACTTAATAACGAGATTCACCGGATTTACGCGTTTGGAGACCCCTGAATGCAAACAAAGCAATTTTACTTTCTCTACTACGTAACTACACGAGGTAGAGAAGGTATTGTATTCCACCCAAAAACTGAATAACCAAATTCACCTCATATATACACGTTTTGAGACTCCCTGGATCCAAAGAGAGCATTTTTACTTTCTCTACCACGTAGTTACAGTAAGTAGAGCAGGTATTGCATTCCACCCAAAAATTGAATGACGAGATTCAACGGAAATACACGTTTTGAGACTCCCTGGATCCAAAGAAAGCATTTTTACCTTCTCTACTACGTAGCTACAGTAAGTAGAGAAAGTATTGTATTCCACCTAAAAATTCAATGTCGTAATTTCATCATAAATCATGGTTGTGACACCCTGAATGCAATGAATTTATTTTTAGAAAATGGTCCAAGTGTGTTTGTGTGTGTATCCACGAACAGCATTAATCAAAAGCAAAAGGTTGATTATAAACCGAACTTAGTGTTTAAGTTCAACTTCTTCCAAGAATGCGACACTGAGATTTTAAAGAAAATCCCCCATTCCAAACTACTTTTACATTAGACATTTTTCGAAATTTCTATTCTTTAAAAAATGACGAAGAATTTTGATTAAAATACATACGTTTAAGCTATTTTGATGATAAATAGAATATATATATATTTTATTTTCTAGGAATAGTCTGTAAATTAGTCTTTATTGTAAATGACTTGATAATTAGTAAATCGTAAGAGAGAGACAGAATCTTACTGCATAAGAATTGTAGATCTTGTTAAAGCACAACATTTATATCTAATAACATTTCTATTTTATATCAAATAACTTTTATATTTTAGCTATTCTGAAATATTCGTTGTTATTAGTTTGAATTTTCAAATACTTTGTATTTCTCTCAACTGCAAATAGCTATTGTTTTTCTTTCTTTTTTCTTTCTTTCTTACTAGTGTTCATACAAACAGAACAGAATTTCTTTCGGAATCAGCATGCCTGAAAAGAATAAATAGAAATCAATGAGTCATTTTATTTCCACTCTGTTTAGAGACCAATTGCACCCTTTTTAGAAATGGTATTCAAGAATAAAAATATGTACTTACATCATACTTCTTTTGTAGACCGGACAGTTGTCAGTGCATATACCACGAGAAGACATCTGGTCATGATAGGAAGGCATGTTACACACCATTGCACGACTCTATGTTAATACGTATAACGGTATGACCCTTCTCCGCACTCACTCCAAAAATGGTCCATCGTATTATGATTTCAATTTACACCACAAATAATATTCAGAGCCAGAACGAGAATGGCCTTCTTATATAGGATGAAAACCGGTTCTTACGTCAGATATAATGTCGTGCAGCGAGGGGTCAGCAGGGGAACGCTCTGCAGAGTGGGGTCGTGTTTTTCTCTATACAAGAGAATCGAGAAGAGCATGGACTCAAGTGATGGAGTGGGGGAGGGAATAGAGAGAGGAATACGCGTAAAGTTTTTGATATCGCTCTTTTGAAGAGTCGTTCGATGCAAAGCAGAGAATGGAATGTAGAGGGGATGGGGGAGGTGATGCAGGTGTGTGTCTTTTAAGGAGACGACAGGTATAAAGCAGAGAATGGAATGCGGAGGGGGAGGTGATAGTCGCAGGTGTGCTTGTGTTTCCTATCGCACAAGTGCTCGGGAACTGCAAAATGCAAGGGGAAGGGGGAATAGAACCGCTTCTGTCCTCTGTCGGCGTGAATCACACAGGTGCAGGTTACCTGACATTCTCTTTGTCCCGCAAAACAATACAAAGACATTATGATTCCAGGTAATGTCTGGTAATGCAGGTGGTCAGGGATAAACAAAGGAAGAGTGGAATGCAAACGGGTAAAGTGAAATAGAACCGTGTCCGTCCTTTGTCGGCGAGAATAACACAGGTGCATGTTGCCTGTCATTCCCTTTGTCTCGCAAAACAATACAAAAATTTATGACTCCCAGGTAGTCTCTGGTAATGCAGGTTGTTCGGGATAAACATCTTGCACCGAGAAATGCAAGAGTAGGGTGAAATAGAACCGCGTCTGTCCTTTGTCGGCGAGAATAATACAGGTAAATGTTACCTGCTATTCCCTTTGCCCCGCAAAACACTACAAAATTTATGACTCCCAGGTGCTCTCTGGTAATGCAGATGGTCAAGGGTAAACAAAGGAAGAGTGGAATGCAAACGGCTAAAATGAAATAGAACCGTGTCCGTCCTTTGTCGGCGAGAATAACACAGGTGCATATTGCCTGTCATTCCCTTTGTCTCGCAAAACAATACAAAAATGTATGACTCCCAGGTAGTCTCTGGTAATGCAGGTTGTTCGGGGTAAACATCTTGCACTGAGAAATGCAAGAGTAGGGGGAAATAGAACCGCGTCTGTCCTTTGTCGGCGAGAATAATACTGGTAAATGTTACCTGCTATTCCCTTTGGCCCGCAAAACACTACAAAATTTATGACTCCCAGGTACTCTCTGGTAATGCATGTGATCCGGGGTAAACATCTTGCACAGAGGAATGCAAGGGGTAGGGGGAAATAGAATAGCGGCTGTCCTTTGTGGGCGAGAATAATACCGGTGCATGTGACCTGCCATTCCCTTTGCCACGCAAAACAATACAAAAATTTAAGACTCCCAGGTACTCTCTGGCAATGCATGTGGTCCGGGGTTAACATCTTGCATTGAGGAATACAAAGGGTAGGGGGAAATAGAATAGCGACTGTCCTTTGTGGGCGAGAATAATACAGGTGCATGTTACCTGTCATTCCCTTTGTCCCGCAAAACAATACAAAAATGTATGACTCCCAGGTAGTCTCTGGAGTGCAGGTGGTCCGGAATAAATAAACGAAGAGTGGAATGCAAGGGGTAGGGTAAAATAGAACTGCGTCTGTCCTTTGTCGGCGAGAATAACACAGGTGCATATTACCCGTCATTCCCTTTGCCCTGCAAAAAAGTACAAGAATTTATGACTCCCAGGTCGTCTCTGCAATGCCGACTAGCCTGGTCTGGGTGGAATGAGGTATTCAGTAGTAAAGAAAGCACCTGATGCTATTTTAAATGGCATATTAACCCTCCAAGACTCCTGTAAACCAAAAAATACCCCCACCTCCAATATAACAAAAATAATCTGGCGCCAATCTATACACCATTCAAGAGACAACAAAGCATAATTTATTACACCCTTTGTTCTCATTGGCAGGACGTGTGGGACGTTATAACACAGGTGCATGTTACATGTCAACCTTTTTTCCACTAAACATTGCAACATGTATTACCCCTCATTGTCCCATTGACAGGGGGCGGTGTAGAGTGATTGATTTATGGGCATTCTATGCTATTTTTTTCACTCGACCTAGATCGAACCGTTGCTCCCTAAACTGGATCTCTCAATTACACACTACTAGGGACTAATCATATGTTAAGCATTTAATTACGTCAGTTATTAAAACGTAACTGTAGATTTTAGTTCAAAAAATAGTGTTTGAAAAACTTGATATGTGCGCTTCGCCCGCGATTCATTCTTCGATTAATGTGGCTCCCGTTCTGAAAAGCCTGGTAACCCCTGATCTAATGCATAGACATCCAACTGTTAAATACCTCTTTGTAGCAAGTAATCGTCGGTCAACTTGTGAAACGCTGATAACCATAAGATCTGCTTAACAGTGATCCCAGTTCTGCCTCAGACACTCACTGATCCGCGTGTTCACTATTTTGTTTTCTAGTGAGTGCTATTTCTTTTATTATATTATTTTCTGTGTTTTCTATTTCCTCATTGTTCACTTGTCGGTTCGAGGAGCCATAT
Source organism: Deroplatys truncata (assembly GCA_030765065.1). Lineage (NCBI taxonomy): Eukaryota > Metazoa > Arthropoda > Insecta > Mantodea > Mantidae > Deroplatys > Deroplatys truncata. Next base: position 242,476,981 of record CM060978.1, on the reverse strand, counting down.
AGGTCAACCTCCATGTTATGCCCTGGGTTAATTTCCCATTATGTTCACTGATATCTGCTGAACTAGGTATTTGTCTCAATAAAAAAGAACGCAGTTGTGTTCAGTTGTTCCATGCCCGAGTTATTTAAGTGCGATGCGAAGTGTAGTGGTTGCGTTTTTCAATACCCTGTTTAATCATGCTCAAAGTAAAATCGAGTAATTCAGGTAGACTTAAAGACTTTCAAGCAGAATTTTGCAACAAGTATTTCTACGGATAATAACATTTTATTTTGTAAGGCATGTCGAAACAAAGTAGGCAGTAAAATACGATAGAAAAGTATTGCAACATACAACACATCAAATCATAAGGAATTAGTTCTTAAAAACGTGGTACAAATGACGGAAGCATACAGAGCGTATGGAGTATATAGTGTTAACAGTCTATCACAGTTTCCTGCGGATCTGTGTCAGACGTTTACGCCTCCACTCACTAAATTCAGTAATCCAACACTAAGAAATTCTTTTCAGAGTAATATACATATGAACACGTACCAGATGAAAGTACTTTGAGTAAAACATATGTGTAACGCGGTGCTACCAAGGTGCAATTTCAAAAATTAAACAAACAAAACCTTAGGAATCAGCTTGTGTGGGTGAGTGTTAAAAAGGCCGAACACTGCAAGTCGTTACATCGGCAATACAATAGTTGAAACGCTTTGTAAAGGTAAAGGCGGTCATAAGAAAAAAAAGAAAATAAAAAAGAATAACCTATCTGCCAAATACTATTAAATCCATCCTTGATCCCGCATGTATCATATCACAGAGTAAGGTAAAATCAAAACGTTATATTTAGTGTGAGACAATCGAGAAAGCATGAAGGATCCATAATTGACACAATAGAAGAAAAAGTCCGTGGCCTCTCGAGCGGTTACAAAGAACGATAATTACAGGTGACCTAAAAAGATATGAGAATGGACTCCTAAAGCATGGGAAGATGGTGTCAAAGACCTGGATGGGCATTAAAAAACCAAGTTAAAGAGAATGAAACTACGTTTGGAACTTTGGTACTGTGGAGGAAAGGGCACTGCTATGATTTATAAAAATCATCAATTTAAGTAACATTTTAAGTATGAATAATTATTGTATTTTACTGTTTAACAGATTTTAGGACATTTCTTGGTCACCGTTCTATCTTATATGAACCTTACACATGAGTATTATAGTCATTATTTGCAAGTTATAATGCCTCTTATAGATGGAATAATGACAAGGCTTCGGATATAGTGATCACATGACGTACTTCATGGAAATACTGTCATTAATAATTATTGTGGGCAGCATTATTGGATCATTACTTGGTTTAAGAGAGCGTTAGGATAATAAAAAAGAAAACCCCTTAGGTAAACGATTGGTTTTCGTTTCATTGTTAATTTTTTGAAGACTGCTTGGTTATATCATAAACCTGTTTTATATATATAACGTATCTCACTTTAAGGAAAGAAGTAACGGTTGTTTTTAGTGAAACATACTTGTAAAATTTAACATATTGTGTAATCTGTATTTACAATTAGAAACTTCTAAAGGTGAACTTAACAGACATTCCAGCACCTATGTTGTTACGCATTTGAAATTGTTGCACTTATTGCAAACATTCTCAGGCGGTTAGTTCTTTTGAGACCAAAATATAAAAAAATAAATAAATACAAATAAAAATTTCTGATGTGTTACACTCACATGACTTTCTCTACTCTTGTACAAACTATTTTTACAAACGCTTATTCTCCATATGCTTCATGTTAATCGAGATGTCAATCTTATTGCTAATTTTCTTGTAGATGCAAGGGGAATATGGTAGGTTTTAAGCGATAGTCAAATATTTTAAGAGCTGGATGCTATGTAGCGCATTCCATTCTCTTTGTATGTACAGGACATAAAAAAATGAATAACGAATTCCCATTTCAAGAAATATGTTTCACTCACATGATTTTCTCTACACTTGTACAAATTATTTTTACAAGCACTTATTCTCCATGTATTTTCATATTAATCTAGATAAACATTTGCAGAAACGATCTTTTGACATGCAAAGAGAATCACATTTTACACATAGGGACCAGTTCTAAAAATATTTGACTATCGCTTAAGGCGTACTATGTTCCCCTTGTTTTGTATTTGCAAGGGCAATATAGAAATACAGTAGGCTTTAAGCATAGACATATATATTAATAGCTGCTTGCTAGGTGCAGCACCATTCTCTTTGCCTCAGATTAATACTCTTTGCATATACAATACAAAAAATGAATAACGAATTCCCATTTGAGAAAATAAGTATTGAAAACAAGCAATATCTCGAAAATGGTTCACTCAACAAAAAATGTATATGACATAAATTGTGTATTTTAACGCGATCTACCTTTCTTGTGTAGTAAAATTTTGTCTATCTCTTATGTTTTACCAGTTATGCAAAAGTACAATGAAGAATACTTTTGGAGACATTCCCAGAAAATTCAAGATATACCTACATTTTATTTGTCATGAAAATATCTTAAATATATGATATTTTAATCAAAATCGTTAGAGCCATTTTTGAGAAAATTAAAATTTTCGAAAAATGTTTCATGTAAATGGTAATCTGGGGTGGGGGGATTTTCTTGAAAACCTTCATGTCGCATCTCTGGAAGATACTGAACCTAAATACCAAGTTTGGTGTTTATCCGACTGTTCGTTTCTGAGTTATGCTGTTCACAGACAGACAGACACACACACACACACACACACACACACACAGACACACACACACACGGACATGTTTCCAAGAATGCTTTTTTAGGATTCAGGGGGTCTCAAAACATATATTTCCGGTGAAATCTCGGTATCGAATTTTTGGATGGAATACAATACTTCCCCTACTTACTATACGTAGTAGAGAAAGTAAAACTGTATATGACATAAATTGTATATTTTAACACGATCTACATTTTTTGTGCAGTAAACTTTTGTTTATCTCTTATTGTTTACCAGTTATGCAAAAGTCCTTCACAATGAAGAATACTTTTGGAGATATTCCCAGAAAATTCAAGATATACATTTCATTTGTCATGAAAATATCTTAAACATATTATATTTTAATCAAAATCGTTAGAGCCAATTTTGAGAAAATTAAATTTTTCGGGGATTTTCTTGAAAACCTTCGTGTCGCATCTCTGGAAGATACTGAACCTAAATACCAAGTTTGGTGTTTATCCGACTGTTCGTTTCTGAGTTATGTTGTACACAGACACACACACACGGACATGTTTCCAGAAATGCTTTTTTTGGATTCAGGGGGTCTCAAAACATATATTTTGGGTGAAATCTCGGTATCGAATTTTTGGATGGAATACTATACTTCCCCTACTTACTATACGTAGTAGAGAAAGTAATATGTACTTGTCCCAACAAGCAATTATTGTTTCCAGTAAAAGTAAGAGATTAGTTTTCGAGTGGTGTTATAACATGATTTGTCGAATTGGAGTTTCCGAGATGTGCGAGTGACGTATTTGCCTCGCATAAATAAGTTTCGATTTCGAAACTCGGTTGGGATGAATTATATGGATAAAGTCTCCCCCACCCACAATTTTCTATTATACTTAGGAGAGGAATAGAGGACAACTCTAAGCTCTATGGGCCATAGGTTCATTTGAGCATCACTTCACTCATTTCATTCATTCATTCATTCATTCATTCATTCATTCATTCATTCACGGACTGATATGACATCCTTTAAAGGATATTAAACCCACACAAAATATAAATGAATAAAATCGAGAGTACTAAATTAATATTTTTAAACGTAAATGGCTATTTTGGGAATAGATATAAACGTTTGTGCTTCGAATGAAAGTGTTTTGCATGGTGACCTGTGTAGCAACATTACCGCCTGATTATATCAACACAAAAAGGAATTCTTAAATAATTATAAATTATGAATAATTAATGATTAATTAACACACAATTTAGTAATTTTCTACAATTTTAAAGTAATTTGATTAAAAACCTCACCAATGGATAGCCCGTCCAAATGTGTGTATATGTTTAAAGTTTCATTAATATTTCCCAATAAACAAAGACGTAAATGCGTAGGAAAATCTACAAGATTTAGGCGAAACACAGCAACTTCGCTTGAAAACGTTAATTGTATTTTTCCGAGCATGGGGCCATAGAAATCCAACATTTCTTTGTACTTCGCGGGGAAGAGCCTATTTTTAAGAGAAAAAGGCAACGGACTTTTCCCACCGTTTAAGCTTCGAATTTTCAACCAAGAGCCAATAAAGATACAGAGTAATTTTGTTAGAACCAATGAGAAGGTAGGAAAGACGTGGTTGCATGTACAAAAATTCGGAGACAAGTAGCAAATTGATATATGTAAACGTAAGCGTGGATTTCACACAGTTTGTTATGATTCTTCGTTAAGTGAACACGTGGTACTCCGAGTTAGAAAAGGACGCTTAGTTCCGAAATTTGCTAAGTGCCGCGCAATTATGTCATCATAAAGTGGTATACGGGAAATATTTATATAGTGTGTTAACGGTATTCATCCATATAAATATATACAAGCTTATAATCGAGTTAATATTTGTCAAGTGACTACTCTAAGTTCGCGCGAATCTAAAGAACGGTGATAGAGCACCGAGATATTAAATAACAAGCCGAAGCAGGCTTTAATGTTCCAAGAGACAATAGTGGGAAGACAGTGTTAAAAGAATCACACGTGTTAGGGAATACCAGAAAATCTTGCAGGATATCTAGCATAAAGACGCGCCGGAGTGAGAAAGATGAAAACAGTTGTTCTTTCAAGACAATATCCTGGTGTCACCACTCCCGTATCCTATCCCTGACAGTAGACATTCGTTCATATGAACGATTACAAGGAAAGAATCGCATGAATCGTGGCAGTCTTAGCATGAATCGTCGTTCAGAACGAATCGCAAGAATCGTACATGAATCGTCGTTCAAAAAGAATCGTGATCAGGACATTCTCGATTCATTCTGGCTTGCGCTTTGGCTGCCAAGCCGAGCCCGGACGAATGTTGCCGAGTGAGTACGATGATGAGCACGGAAATTACCAAGCGGCAAGCATTGTGATGCTGTAACATGGTATACGAAAACAGAACAACAGTATTGTCAAGTTCTGTCGATTCGTAGTACACCGGAATGATCAAAGTATTGAGTGAATTACACAGGTCTAAAAAATCGCTAGAATTCATAATATGAATTGGTAGATCAACACGATTCTTTGAGATGCTGATGTCATAACCTAGGAGTACCGAGTTCAGCCGAGAAAGATAAATTCTTAAAAACAAATTGTGTAAATACCTGTAAAGCGCAGTAAAATGAATCTAAGCATTGCCAATGGATGAACGTAGGCTGCAGCACGTGGTATAAACAATAGAAGTAATTTTCAGTACTTTACCGAGAGATTTGATACACAGTATTGCATGATTACAGTGTAGTAGATATTATAATATTCAATACCAAAATATATGCAAAATGTAGGAAAAATAGAGAATTTTAAAATTCTTGGTTTGATTAACATTGTGATTATAAAATATTAAAGTGTTTAAAATTATATAATTAAAAAGCATTAATTTATATGCTATAATCTACATTAAAAGTATAGGAACATGCATCGATATAACTAACCAAATTCTAATGCATTAATAGTACCTCGAATATGCCGATGTAAAATTTATATAAAAATTATTATTCTCTGCACGCACGGTCACGTATTTATAAAAGTTATAGAGCTTATTGGCCCGCGCAACTGCGGTAGTGGTGACGAATGATGATATGATGATAGTAATAATAATAATAATGATAATGATAATAATAATAATAATAAAAAAGCGGACAAAAGTAAACTTCAGAGGGCGGAAACGATTTTTTACCAAGAACTTAAGGATGCACTAGATTAGATCTAATAATAAATGAAATATAAAATCATAGAACTGAATATTTATAAATTATATGATAAAATCGAAGAAAATTAATTTAATTGAAAAGGTCATATGAACTTCACTACACGATTGAAGAAAGAATACCACTATTAATTAATAAGTACAAATCGTCAGGAAAAAGAGACATCGGACACCCCAGGAAAAGATGGGAGTAAAGAATGCGAAGGCAGGTGGAATGCCTAATCATCGAAATGAAGAAGAATATAATAATAATGTCTTCATAATTACTTTGCATAATACCTTATGTAATCGCGACTTAAGTGGAATCACACAGGATGGTTTCATTGACAAATTCAGGAAACTGCAAGTGTATTACTCAAAATAGCGCGGAAAGCATTTTTACATACATTGTCTTTTTTACGTGAAAGAAAAAAGATCATAACCCTCATCGTAACAACAAACTCCTGATTGCGCATTTTGTCTGCAAACTGCAAAGTACAAACGGGGGACGGTTCATATAAGAATTGTGAGTGAGAATAGGTGGCAGTCAAGCGGACGATTCATGATTGAATCGTGCAACGTGCAGTGGGTTAGACCAGCAGGCAAGCAGACGATTCATGAACGAATCGTGCACTAAGGCAGGCGAGCAGACAAGGGTACGATTCATGAACGAATCGTATGAATCGATTCATGACTCGTGAACGAATCGTATGAATCGATTACTGCAAAAGAATCGCTCGACCCAACCCTACCTGACAGTAGGGAATTTAAGATCGATTCGCCGACAGATGACATCGGTGAAATCGAATCCTGAAGACGATCACCTACGAAGTAGCGACAAGGACGACAACGACGCAAGGTAAAAGCCACCTATCTACGACGGGGAACCGCTACATCAGTGTTTTAATGTGCTGCATTATTAGTGCATGGGTATCAGGTTTTAGAAAGAAATCCATCTAGTATTTGGGCTAAAATTGCTTAACACACTTGTGACAGACACGAAAACATATTTGACTCTCCAGTTAAGTTGGCATTTAAGTTCATTTCCAATTGCATGTCTGCACATATGTGGATAGCCTGGATCGACTAGACCGCGGCCTACAAGCCCAGAAACAACATTCTACTGGATGAACCGCTGGATATGCATATTTTGGCCGTATAAGAACGTAAGAATTGGAGACAACTACAAACTGAAAATCTCTCTGTAGTTTACAAGGAATAAATAAAAACACAACAATTCAGGTTATGAAGACCTCCAGTAGTTCTAAAATGAATATCCAGGTAAATGGATTTTACATGTTCCGAAATCAATGTACAATTCTTCAAGGACTGCCTATATGATCAAGCGGCCAGCGTTCTGTATTCTCAACCTAGAGGACCCGGGTTAGATTACTGCCTTGTGCGGAGTAATTTGTTTTTAGTTAGAATCATTCTCCACCCTCCGCAGAGCCTGAAGTATATATGTGCGATTGCATGTGAGTGTATTTCCCAATTGAAACGAATGATGCCTGCAGTCAACGAGTTAGTAACATCATCCGTTATTTTTAAAGTTAAAGTCTCCGATATGATCATGGTAGTTAAAAGGGGCTATACAAGTGAAATAAAAACAAAAACGAAAATAATACTTAAGGTTTTTAATTCGTAACACATATAAATAGTGAGATTAGCAGAATAAAAAGCAAACCGTTCTTCATCTGTTCCATAAGGAGTAGGTACAGATATAAGCCATTTAATAAGGCACCGACGTCTGTTATACGAAACCTTGGTTGTACAGCGCAGCGTACGAACTGATCAGCGTACTTTATCTGGAAAAATATTAGTAATTCTAAATTCTTTATCGTACTTTTAGGTTAAAAACACCCCAGCAAGAGAACCTTCATAACTGAAATTAAATACAAAGCATAACATCAAAATCTGATGTGTTACATTCCCATAATTCTCTCTGCTCACTATCGTTTATTTTTATACAAACTATTCTTGCGAAATCTTCTACTTCTATCTATTTATGTTAATGGAGATAAACCTTTGTAGAAATAGTTTAATCACACATTCCGTTGTGGACACATGTGGGACACGGGACACCGAGTCGACCGATGTTCAAAAGCGGTCGCTATATGGTAGCCTTGAATTTTCATAATCTTTCCTTGACATCACGATAAACATCTGAATAGTAAAATATTGACAAATTCAGGCCAGAAATAACGGATATCTCAGAAATGACTGATGTTATGAAAAAGCTATTTGAAATCAATTTAGGTTTTAAAGATATGTATATTCCCCCTGCGTTTTTGTTTATCTCTTTTGGCTTACCGTTTATATAAAATTTTACAAAATTCTTATCGAATGAAGAGAACTTCATACGCTATCGCAGAAAATTCAAAATATATATTTTGAAGATATACATAAATTTTTAATGTAGTCATATTAAATAGAAAGTATTTTAATAATAATTATTAGAGCTGATTTTAAGAAAATAAATAATTTCGAAGAATGTTCCGTGTAGAGCATATAGAGTTTGGAGCGGAGGAATTTCTTAAAAATCTACCGGTAAGATCTTTGGAAAGTAATGAACTTAAATACCAAGTTTGTTATTTATCGGCATTTGTTTTTGATTATGCTGTTTCACGCGCGCACACACACACACACACACACACACACACACACACACAGACCTTTTCCTACAAATCTGATGTGTTGTATTTACCTGACACCAAACTATCTTTACAAAAGCTTATCTACTTCCGAGACAAACATATCTACACATTTCTTGTAGGCATCACGCTAAAGCTACAGTCATATTTTTAAAAATCACTACGTGATGGCTTTGATATGCCATGTTCCTTGCATGACCACGAGAAAAATCGGATATGTTATATTCACATGATGTTCTTTACCTACTATCGTTTATTTTATATAGCTTTTAAACACTACTCTTACGAGAAAGCTTATTTCTTTCTCTACCACGTTCTTAGTAAGTAGAGAAGGTATTGCATTCCACCCAAAATTTCCATACCGAAATTTCACCGAAAATACATATTCCGAGGCCCTCTGAGTCCAAAAAAGCATTTTCAGGAAAATATCAGCGTGTGTGAGTGTGAGTGTGTGTGTGTGTGTGTGTGTGTGTGTGTGTGTGTGTGTGTGTGTGAAAGAGACTGTGAACAGCATGACCCAAAAACCAAAATTTGAATCAATATCTTATAAAGATGCGACAGGGAGATTTTCAAGAACATCCTCTCATCCCAACTTCCCTTTGCAAAGATCATTTTTTGAAAATTTTTATTTCCTAAAATATGGCTGTAACGATTTTGATTAAAATACCCTACATTACAGATATTTACATAACAAATAAAATGTATATCTTGAATTTTCTGGGAATAGCCTGTGAAGTCCTCTTCATTCGGTAGAACTTTTGTATAATCTTGTATAACTTGTAAACGTTATGCCATAGACGAAAAGATACTGCACAGAAATTGTAGATATGCTTAAAACACACAGTTTATTTCAAATGACTTTTTTGTGGCTTCAGCCATTTCCAAGATATTCGTTATGCATGTTCCGAATTGTTCAACACAGCCATTCTTTTGAAGTCCTGTCGATTTTCAATTGTTTCTCGCGATGTCATGGAAAAAGAAAACATTTTTAAAACCAGCATATACCACCCAGTTCTAAAACATTTGACTATCGTTATTCCCTTTGTACCTGTAACGAAATGTTTATCTCTGTCCTGAAAGGTTTATCTCAATTAAAATGAAGTACATATGAAAATAAACTTTCGTAAGAATAAATCCACTAATAAACGATAAAGGTTAGAGAGTCATTTGAATATAGCACATCAAATTTGTTTTCTATCCACTTCATATTGCTCGAAGTGAAGAAATAGTTTGGTTATACATTTCGTTGTAGATACAAGAGATATAGAGATCACCGAGTCGACAGTCAGATGTTTAAAAGCTAGTCGATATGCTATGCTGGCCTTGAAATTCCATACCCTTTCCATAACATTGCGAAAAACAACTGAAAAGAAAATTACAAAGTGATGAAGAATTCAAACCAATAATAACGTCTATATATCTCGAAACGGCTGATATTGTGGAAAAGGTTTTTCTAAATAAATGCTAGGTATGATTTACAAAGATGTTCATGTTTTTGTCTGTTTTTTATGGTTTACAAAACTATGCAAATGTCTTTCCGAAAGAAGAGGACTTTGCAGGCTATTTCCAGAAAATTTTGTATAATATATATTTCAATTTTAATGTAGATATCTTAAATAATAAAAATTACAGCATATTTGAGAAAATAAAAATGTCTAAACGTTTTTCGTTTATAGGGTAGTTTGGGGTGGGGGAAGTTTCTTGAAAACCTTTATGTCGAATCTTTAGAAGTTACTTAGCTTAAGTACCAAGTTTTGTATTCATTGAACTTTTCGTTTTTCAGTTATGTTGTTAACAGACACATACACATACACCCGAGCGGATGCACACAAACGGGCTTTTTTTTGTAAAAAAATGCTTTTCTGGGTTCAGGGGGCCTCAAAACTGTATTTCCGGTGAACTCTCAATACAAAATTGTTTGGGTGGAATACAATACTTCCTATTATGTACACAAAGTAAAAATCTGATGTGTTAAGTTCACAGAACTTTCTCCGCCTCTTATGGTTTATTTTTATACAGCTTCTACAAGGTATTCTTTGGAAAGCTTATTTTTCTATCTACTTGATGTTAATGCGCAAATCATTTCTTTACAGAGCGTTGAACATACAGGGGGTATAGAGGAAATCGAATCGATAGCAAGGTGTTTAAAAACCGGTGCCTATATGCTGATCTAGAAATTTTATACGCTTTCCATGACTTCGCGAAAAACAACTGAGTAGCGACAGAGCTTCAAAGAGTGAAAAAGCATGGAAACTAAAATATATATAACAATGGTTATCTCGAAAAACACGGATGCTACAAAAAAACTTATTTTTGAAGTTTCCAATAAATTCTGTGTTCTAAACAGAGCTACATTTTTGTGTAGTACGGCTTTGGTATCTATTAACGTTTACCAATTATACAAAATTATAGAAAATTCCTTCCGAAGGAAGAATGCTTCATAGGCCATTCACAAAAAAATAAGATATAGATTTTATTTGTTTTGTTAATAAATTATACACATGTTCAGTTAATCAAGATTGTTTGGGCTATTTTTGAAAAAATCGAAAGTTTCCAAAAATCTTCCACGTAAACTAGTTTGGAATGGCGGGATTTTCTTCAAAATCATCAGATGGCATCTTTGCAAAATACTGAATGAGTACTGCCCTCCTACATGGACCTTTTTACTTTCTCTACCACATATCTAGTAGATAAGTTACTGCATTCCATAAAAAAAAATCGAGATATCACCGGAATTAGATTTTATGATTTCCCGTGAAACAAAAAAAATTGTCAAGGAAGTGGCGCGTTTCTCTCTCTCTCTCTCTCTCTCTCTCTCTGTGTGTGTAAACGACATAGCCCAAAAAAGAAATATCCGATAAATACCAAATTTGGTACTTAGATTCGGCATGTCTAAGGATGTGACACAAAGATTTTCAAGAAAATTCCTTGCGCAAACTACCCTTTACATGGAATATTTTTCGATATTTTCTACTTTCTCAAAAATGACCTAAGTATTGTTTAAGTTACTCACGACAAATAAAATAATTTAAGTTTTCTGGGAGAATCTGTGAAATCCTCTTCATTCGTACAGAATATTTCTTAACTTGGTATAATTGGTAAAGGGCAGCGCTGTGGCCGAGTAGTTAGACCGCTCGCCTCATCAGTTCGAACCCAGGACCCGCATGTGGGATTTGTAGCGGACAAAGCGGTGTAAGGGCGTTTTTTTCTTCAGGTTCTCGGTTTGCCCCATCATTTCATTCCACCGGTGCTCCATCTTCACCTTTTGCTGTCATTCACCTTCATCTATCGTCTACTTCCTCGCTTTCATCAAGGGCGTCGTGTTGTTCACTCTCTCAGATCTAAAGATTCCCTCAGCGTCTGATCCCAGGCATTGACTTGCAAGTCCTACATAAGATGAGGGTAAACGGGTGGTAAACCATAAGAGATACAACTTGCTCTACAAAAAATAAAAGTAAAGTTCTTTAAACACACACAGTTTATTTCAAATATGTTTTTTGTGGCTTTAACCATTTCCGAGATACCTATACTCTTTACATGACATCGTGAGAAACAACTGAATAGCGAAAACATCTTAAAAATGACAAGAGTAGAGATGTTATGCCGATTTGAGCGCACAGAGAGATGCCGACATCTGATAAAGTTCTTTGATCTATGCCGCTAGCCCCGCCCCCTCCCTTTGTGCGCTACTATTTGCCGCCCGGTCGCGTGCCGCTAGCTCCGCCCCCTTCCCTTTGTGCGCTGATCTAATGCCGACAGGGTCTGTGCCGGCAGGTCCTCCCCCCTCCCCCTGTGGTCACGTGGCGGTGACCCGCCCCCCCTCCATCCCCCATACGCGTGTCCTCCCTCCCCTTTGTGTTCTGGTTGGTTCCCTGTGGATAGGTGGGAGAGTGTGTATTGTTCCTATACGGTGACTACATTCCCGCCCCCCTCATTGTGACTTGTCTAAATCCCTGCCGTGTGATTGGCTTGGGGTAGGGGATGTGCCGCTCGGGGTGAGGGGTTATATGTGAGGGTTCTCGGTGCGTGACGTTGGCGGTGTGGGAATGCGATTCTCGATGCCTGCCGCACATCGGCAAATCGTTTGAGTACATAATTGTGTCAATCAATTAGGTAATGTGTGTTATTGAAAAAAATAAAAATAAGTATGCCCATCATATTACTACTAATGCAATTAAACGCTGTTCGTCGAGCAATTAAGTATTTTTGATTGAATCGCGCACACCTTGTCCTAAACCCCCCTTATATTACTACTATTGCAATGAAACGCGGCTAGTCGGTTGATGAATACATTTAAGTATTTTTTGAATGATTAATTGACTCGCGCGCAACTGTTCGTTATCGTATATGTGTGGTAGCATGTGTATAATTATTACGAGTAATAACATTTATTTAATTCTACTTTTGAGGGAAAATATATTTTGGATTTATAAGAATATTACAACACTTGGATGAAAGGACAGACTTGACGTAACACTCGTTATCGCGTGATAATTGCGGTGGAACACCGACCGCAACCTTCCGCTCCGAGACGTTTCACACGAATGACTAACTCTCGATATTTGGACTGGCAAGTCGACTTCCGCATCCCCTCCACTCCCGCTTCAGTTCGCAACATACACTAGCGCGCCAAGTGGTAATATGAGTGAAACTCCAGCGAGTGTTCCCACACAGCGCCTCTGGTGGTCATATCTGAAAGTTGTAAATTCACCATATTTAAACTCATTATGGGTGCAAGACGGCCATCTTAACTCTATATAATTCTGCGAAATATGATTCCGGAAAAAATAAAGGCGAATTAACATGCGAGGTGCGTTCATGCTGGCTCCGGGGGAATTGATTATGAAATAAATAAAAAATAAATAAGACTCTCGCTGATCGATGAAAACAATTAAATATTTTTAATAATTAATGTAATTGACTCGCGCGCCTAGAGATATCTCACCCAATTATTCATCTACCATGAATATCTCACTTCTAATGAAACGGCGCAGTCTATCGATTAAAAACAATTAAGTTTTTTTATTGATTAATGTAATTGAATCGAACGCAACTGTTCGTTATCGTATATGCGAGAATATTACGCGTATATAACTATTACGGCTAATAACGTGTGTTTAATTCTTCTTTTGACTGGAGGGTTTATAAAAAATATTACATTGCTTAGATGAATTAAAAAGCAACTTAAAGCGAAATTGCAAATAGCTTGTATGAGACGTTAACACGAGAACCCTTTACGAAAAAACAAGACGCAATGTGACAGCAATGCCCTGTCCATCATGAGAGGCGGTTAAAACAGGACGCGTGGGTTTTCCCCACTACCTGCTCTTAATGGCTAGGGGTATCCAGCACATAGGAGTACGCTTCAACTGACGTTAAAAATAAAAGCCCTCTATGTCTCTTCTCGCACGAGAGAAGTAATAATTACAATTCAAAACAGGCGTACCTGTAAGTAACACGCCCGAAGACTACAAATATAAATTTTATATTCGTTTTAAATGTTCTTTCTAAAGACGTAGCGAACTTTGAGAAATTCAACGAATTATTCACTGGCGTACACTGCATGAAAGAAATATGGTGTACACCCCTGAAGAATGCATATGTAGACCCATTAGCAGACAAGGGCAAAACTCTTCCACACCATTAATTTTCGTCAGAAGAATGTAAAAACAAGGTCTTGTATAGAGCTCTTAGTGAACAATGACACCCGTTTTCCAGTTGATTAAACATCCAAAGTGCTCTGAAAAACCACAGGCCCTCGGGGATAAATAACTTTTAGCGACACAAAAAGATCTTAATGGCTTCCCCGGTACAGAAATTCCATCATACACTGCGGAAAAACCTGTCTAGACATGTTTTAAGCTTACCACAAAAAATGTTTTCCGATAATTAATATAATTCTACATGAAGAATATTAATGATTTAAGTTTTCAATTAAACGTATACTGTATAGATTCTGTACTTAAACATTCGATTGTATCTTTGTCATTATTTAAATACTCGCGTACAAGAAATGCAAACATGATATCAAAAAATTAAACTGATTTTTTTCGGAATGTTAAACAAAGAAATATGATTTGGCGAGAGTAATATGAAGAATAAAAAGTATTCAGAATGATAGATATTACATACGTTATTAAAATAAGGCTCTCGCTGATCGATGAAAACAATTAAATATTTTTTATTAATTAATTGTATATGAATTGACTCGCGCATTTGCTTGCTGTCGTATGTGCATGATTATTACGACTAATAGCATTTGTTTAATTCTAAATAATGAAATATGGGGCCTTGCCTAAACAATCCTCGTTACTCTTAATTTATTCCATTTTTAAAAAGATTGGGCTTAGTAAACATAGGACGAGTACGATTTTAAATACCCCATCCATTCGAGAGATATTTTTCGAATATTCCAGCATGTTAATATAAACTTAATACACACACACGCACAAATTCATTTCAAGTAATCTAACGATATTGAATAAAATATTAAATGTTTAAGATATTGTAATGAGAAATGAATTGTATATCTCGAATTTTCTGGGCCGCAGGCTGCAGGATCGCTCATCAAATACCGTAATGATTCAGACACCCGAACACCCGAATGGTAAGCATTCTTCAGAGTTTTTAAATAAGTAATGTAACAATTCATATTAACTTCTTGTTCATATTCTTTATTATTATTTGTATTATTATTTCCAGGAAGTGGACTTTATTTTGGTATCGACCATCCATCGAGCGCTGCACAGGCAGCGCCAGGCTTCCAGACCTTCCTGGTACCAAATCATCATGGAGGCGGCTCTACCATCCGTACATGCAGCAACACTCGTAAGGTGAGAATTTACAGACGGGTGTTTGAGGATTTGTAACTAAAAAATTACATGATAGTAGACATACAATGTCGATTCTGGCACACAAAGGCATGCCTCCGACAGCATAGAGTTCTGGATTGTATAAGGAGAAAAGGATATATTTAAGGGGAGTTTCTCACCCATATGCAGTCACATAACTCTTTCGGTCTCCCAGAATGCTATGTATTTTTCACGAGGGTGTTTAAAACATGTATTTTTTTTTCACGTATAGAGTGTAGATTCTTTAGAACTCTGTACTTAAACATGCTATACTATTATTATTTATTTATTTTTTCCAGGAAATGGACTTTATTTCGGAGGCGGTATCGGTCAACATGCGACCGCTGCACCGGTAGCATCAGGCTTCGCGAGCGTTGTACCAGCAGGCTTCGCGACCGCTGCACCGCCACCTCCAGGCTTCCAGACCTTCCTGGCACCAAATCAGCAGGGTGGGGGCCCTGCCCCATACATGCAGCAAGCACCGAACGGTAAGAATTTTTTCAATATTTTATGAAGTTCTTTTTACACATTCTATATTATTATTAATATTGTTATTATTTTCAGGAAGTGGACTTTATTTCGGAGGCGGGTTTTTTCTGGGAATGTCTCCAAAGTATTCTTCATTCTGAACGACTTTTGCAAAACTGATAAACCATAAGAGATAGACAAAATTTTACTACACAAAAAATGGAGATCGCGTTAAAATACATAATTTATAACATATACATTCTTGTTGTTGAGTAAATCGTTTTTCGAGATATTGCTTGTTATTCCATTAAAATTTTCCAATACTTATACTTTTTCTCAAATTCATTATTCTTGTTTTATGTCCTCGATATGCAAAGAGAATGGAATGCACCACATAGCAACCAGCGTTAAAATATTTGACTATCGCTTAAAACCTATCATATTCACATTGTATCGTCATGAAAATTACCAATAACATTGACATCTCGATATCTCGATTAACATGAAGCATATAGGGAATAAGTGCTTGTAAAAATAGTTTGTACAAGAGTAGAGAAAGCCATGTGAGTGTATCACATCAGATTTTTTGATATTGGTTTAAATTTTCAAATACTTTTAACTTTTCTCAAGCGGTAACTCGCTATTCGTTTTTTCCCGTGGTAATGCATAGAGAATAGAATTATAAAGCCATCACATAGCATCAGACGTTCTTTAAACACCTGTAACGTGTCTATTCACAATCGAAAGGTTGCTGGTTCGAGGAAAATTATATCTACAGAAACAATACATTATTTTCGCTCTGTGATTAATTTGGTAATGTAACAATAATTAACAATGAATTTTTAGCGGTAAATGTAAAAAATAAAATATATTTTTTATTTCCTAGCGTCATACGCAGAAGCATTCCCCTTAAGGAACGCTGGCGTGAGCGATGGTTTCCCCCATAACGGGTTTAGACTTGCTTACGAAATGTCCCTGTGCGAGGCTAGCATTTCCCTCTCCTTCTCGAATTTTTGGAGTAGCCAATCAAAATTGCTGTATTATATACCGTCACATCTCTCACCCCTTCAGATTTTTATCAGGCGAAGCGATATAAAAGCAGTAGCTTCCCCAGCGATTTCACTGTATTGTGACAACACAGCGAGCTAAGATCTCTGCAAACTTTTCTCATTCAAAGTGAAATTTCAACGAACATCATGTCTGGTAAGTTGTAACAAAACACTTCATTTACTTTAAAAGTTAAATTATTACTCTGTACATTTAACTTATATTCGCGTTCTTGTTTTTAATGCATGGCATTTATATGCGAATAGCTGAGCATTCTAAAAGTTAATAGCTAGACAAGTGAATTTTCTGAAATGTGAACAGTTTAGTTAAGTATTCATTTTAGGCAAGCTTATTCTACATTTAATAGCTAACTGCGCGAATTCTCAAAATGGGAATAATTTAGTTAAGTATTCACCTTGTTGAGTAATTATTATTCCAGATATTTAAATGCAGGATTTCACAGAGTGAATTATATTCCTTTTGGAGAAAATACAATTATTTGAATACCTTATTAACGTTTTTGCTTTAGAATATTACAAAAAGTCTGTTGCGCGAATCATTCGCTCTAACAAAGTAAATATCTACATTATATTAAAACATTTAAATTGAAAAATACAGTACTTAATGAACTTCATTAGTGAATCAGAACCTCAATTATATTTACACATATTATCATTTTCAGAAAAAAGTTAATAAGTTTGTAACTTTCAAATAAATGAAATTTTGTTATGCAACACATTCTCTAATAAAGAATATGTTTTTTTCTCTTCCTAATGCAGAAAGTTTGACATCTCAACTTAACACATTGGCTGAGGGTAGCATTTACCCAGCCGTTCAAAGACTACAAGATCTTCAGCCAGAGGAGCCTTATAATATAAAATCCTTAAGAAAAATTGATACTCGATACGGTGCTAGAGTCGTTGCACTTTTAGAGAATAAGCAAGTGTTTCTCCCGACAAGATATTCAACCCTAACAAGCCAACAGTTGGAGGAAATGCCTGGGAAGTTTCAAATGGTATATCATGGAGTAGTACCAGCCGGCAAGTTTAAGACATGTAAATTGTCTTTTCTTCCTATTAAGGTTTGTAGAAATAATTCAGCTATCCTTTCAAAGCTTCATTTAGAGTTACATTCGTTGAGTTTATAAATTCGCACTTCAGTAGGATAACATTTGTCTAAAGTATACATCAATATGTAAAAAAATAACGTCCAGGATGTAGTCTGAGCGAGGATCTGCAGAAAGAAGTTTAATAGTCTATTCACTGATTCTTTACCTCAAAGCAGATACCTACAGCAAGTTTCAAATAATTTCCAGCAGGATAGCAGTTGTCAAAAGCATGCATCACTGTATTAAAAAAATATGTGTAAATAATGTCTAGATTGTACTCTGTGTGATTTCGTGCAGAAAGAACTTTAATACCCCTTGCAGTGATTCTCCACATCGAAGTATATACCTACAAGAAGTTGCAAATAATGTGAATGTGTGTTACAGGATTGCCCAGCTGAATGTAAATGAAGAGGAAGAACGAGATAGCTTAAAACATCATAAACAGAAATGTGATAGGAACATTCTCAACACCTCCCAGTAACCTCAATCAATGAAGAATTGCACCAGTGCGGAACATACATGGAAAAAACATCCGCGTGTGTAGAATATAACAATAATATATATATATAATTATGTACTCATTATTACTGCTATACCAGCCTATACCATTGATTTCATAAATAATTTCATAATTGTTTAAGGAGAATGCCTATCTTAAAAACATTGATGCTACATGAACTATTACTGAAAGAGACTTGAATAAATGGGAATCTAGAAGCCAGAACCATCTTAATATTGGGCTGTATGATATGAGGTGTATAAAAAGATTAATAAAAAAATGAGGTCTATGTAATATAAACAACATTTATTTTTTATAAACATTTTCCTATTACATTCCTATACAAAAAAACATACATATTTCCTAAAGACAAAGGTGATAGTCTAGACATTCTAAAACACTCAGTTATATAATCATATACATCACACAGAAAGAGACCTGCATTATCCATAAAAAACTAAACATCTCAAGAATGTCTGGATGATGTATTTTATAAGTACAAGGTTTTGATATTTCAAAGTTCCTGTTAACCATGACTGTAATTGATTAACACAATTTCTCGATCCTGTCATGCTATAACTTTAGAAGCTTTCAGCTTACTTATAATCTCCTCAATCTCTTGTGTGTGACTATTATTACCAGCATTCCTCGATGCAATTAGTAACCTCAATATATTTACTAGTCTATTTGGATTTTCAAGCGTAGATATCACTGAATCATCATCATATGAAGATTTCATATTCTCGCGACTCCCGCTGTATCCAGATTTTTCACCATCAGTAGTCTCCAGTGAAGGACAGAGGCTTGATCCGGTATAACATCCCCCTCTATACATCTTCGGATCTTCGAGTGTAGGAGAGAGAGTCGATCCAGTATAACATGTTGCTCTATGAAGCTTAAATCTTGACAAAGAACGATTCTTAAAAATCCGCTCGCATATACAGCATCTAATGACGTGTTTTCCTCCATGTGTAATGTATGAAAAATTGAGTTTCTCATCCGCTAGTTGCACAGCTTTTCTCCGGCAGGAGCTCATGCTAAAACTAAAAGAAATTAAATGAATACGGGAATGCTAACGCTCGAAGGAATTAAAAGCGAATGAATGAATTCATAACACGCAGCTATGTATATATTCAGTGTGAGGACGCCGGAGGGAATCGCAATCTTCGCATAGCAGCGGGAAAGGATGCTCTCTGGAAACATTTGTGGAGAAGGAGGCTCTCAACAGAACATGGCGAATGCGAGCATGGAAAAAGGATGCTCTCTGGGAACATTCGTGGAAAAAGGATGCTCTCAACAGAACATAACGAGTGCGAGCATGGAAAAAGGATGCTCTCTGGAAACGTTTGTTACATAGCGTGATTCCATTGTTACATAGCGTGATTCCTTTGTTACATAGCGTGATTCCTTTGTTACATAGCGCGATTCCTTTGTTACATGGCGCGATTCCTTTGTTACATGGCGCGATTCCTTTGTTACATAGCGCGATTCCTTTGTTACATAGCGTGATTCCTTTGTTACATACCGTGATTCCTTTGTTACATGGCGCGATTCCTTTGTTACATGGCGTGATTCCTTTGTTACATGGCGCGATTCCTTTGTTACATGGCGCGATTCCTTTGTTACATACCGTGATTACTTTGTTACATGGCGCGATTCCTTTGTTATATGTCGCGATTCCTTTGTTACATGGCGCGATTCCTTTGTTACATGGCGCGAGTCCTTTGTTACATGGCGTGAGTCCTTTGTTACATAGCGCGATTCCTTTGTTACATAGCGCGATTCCTTTGTTACATGGCGCGATTCCTTTGTTACATAGCGCGATTCCTTTGTTACATAGCGCGATTCCTTTGTTACATGGCGCGATTCCTTTGTTACATGGCGCGATTCCTTTGTTACATACCGCGATTCCTTTGTTACATGGCGCGATTCCTTTGTTACATGGCGCGATTCCTTTGTTACATGGCGTGAGTCCTTTGTTACATAGCGCGATTCCTTTGTTACATACCGCGATTCCTTTGTTACATGGCGCGATTCCTTTGTTACATGGCGTGAGTCCTTTGTTACATAGCGCGATTCCTTTGTTACATAGCGCGATTCCTTTGTTACATGGCGCGGGAATGGGAATGCTAACGCTCGAAGGAATTAAAAGCGAATGAATGAATTCATAACACGCAGCTATGTATATATTCAGTGTGAGGACGCCGGAGGGAATCGCAATCTTCGCATAGCAGCGGGAAAGGATGCTCTCTGGAAACATTTGTGGAGAAGGAGGCTCTCAACAGAACATGGCGAATGCGAGCATGGAAAAAGGATGCTCTCTGGGAACATTCGTGGAAAAAGGATGCTCTCAACAGAACATAACGAGTGCGAGCATGGAAAAAGGATGCTCTCTGGAAACGTTTGTGGAAAAGGCTGCGTAACAATGGAATCACGCTATGTAACAAAGGAATCACGTTATGTAACAAAGGAATCACGCTATGTAACAAAGGAATCACGCTATGTAACAAAGGAATCGCGCTATGTAACAAAGGAATCGCGCTATGTAACAAAGGAATCACGCAATGTAACAAAGGAATCGCGCTATGTAACAAAGGAATCGCGCCATGTAACAAAGGAATCGCGCCATGTAACAAACGAATCGCGCTATGTAACAAAGGAATCGAGCCATGTAACCAAGGAATCGCGCCATGTAACAAAGGAATCACGCCATGTAACAAAGGAATCGCGCCATGTAACAAAGGAATCGCGCCATGTAACAAAGGAATCGCGGTATGTAACAAAGGAATCGCGGTATGTAACAAAGGAATCGCGCCATGTAACAAAGGAATCGCGCCATGTAACAAAGGACTCACGCCATGTAACAAAGGAATCGCGCCATGTAACAAAGGACTCACGCCATGTAACAAAGGAATCGCGGTATGTAACAAAGGAATCGCGCCATGTAACAAAGGAATCGCGCCATGTAACAAAGGAATCGCGCCATGTAACAAAGGAATCGCGCCATGTAACAAAGGAATCGCGCCATGTAACAAAGGAATCACGGTATGTAACAAAGGAATCGCGCCATGTAACAAAGGACTCACGCCATGTAACAAAGGAATCGCGCCATGTAACAAAGGAATCGCGGTATGTAACAAAGGAATCGCTCTATGTAACAAAGGACTCACGCCATGTAACAAAGGAATCGCGCCATGTAACAAAGGAATCGCGCCATGTAACAAAGGAATCGCGGTATGTAACAAAGGAATCGCGCCATGTAACAAAGGAATCGCGCTATGTAACAAAGGACTCACGGTATGTAACAAAGGAATCGCGGTATGTAACAAAGGAATCGCGCCATGTAACAAAGGAATCACGCCATGTAACAAAGGAATCGCGGTATGTAACAAAGGAATCGCGCCATGTAGCAAAGGAATCGCGCTATGTAACAAAGGACTCACGCCATGTAACAAAGGAATCGCGCCATGTAACAAAGGAATCGCGGTATGTAACAAAGGAATCGCTCTATGTAACAAAGGACTCACGCCATGTAACAAAGGAATCGCGCCATGTAACAAAGGAATCGCGCCATGTAACAAAGGAATCGCGCCATGTAACAAAGGAATCGCGCTATGTAACAAAGGAATCGCGCTATGTAACAAAGGAATCGCGCCATGTAACAAAGGAATCGCGCTATGTAACAAAGGAATCGCGCTATGTAACAAAGGAATCGCGCCATGTAACAAAGGAATCGCGCCATGTAACAAAGGAATCGCGCCATGTAACAAAGGAATCGCGGCATGTAACAAAGGAATCGCGCCATGTAACAAAGGAATCGCGCCATGTAACAAAGGAATCACGGTATGTAACAAAGGAATCGCGCTATGTAACAAAGGAATCGCGCCATGTAACAAAGGAATCGCGCCATGTAACAAAGGAATCGCGCTATGTAACAAAGGAATCGCGCTATGTAACAAAGGACTCACGCCATGTAACAAAGGAATCGCGCCATGTAACAAAGGAATCGCGGTGTGTAACAAAGGAATCGCGCTATGTAACAAAGGACTCACGCCATGTAACAAAGGAATCGCGCCATGTAACAAAGGAATCGCGCCATGTAACAAAGGAATCGCGGTATGTAACAAAGGAATCGCGCCATGTAACAAAGGAATCGCGCCATGTAACAAAGGAATCGCGCTATGTAACAAAGGAATCGCGCTATGTAACAAAGGAATCGCGCCATGTAACAAAGGAATCGCGCTATGTAACAAAGGAATCGCGCTATGTAACAAAGGACTCACGCCATGTAACAAAGGACTCGCGCCATGTAACAAAGGAATCGCGCCATGTAACAAAGGAATCGCGACATATAACAAAGGAATCGCGCCATGTAACAAAGGAATCACGGTATGTAACAAAGGACTCGCGCCATGTAACAAAGGAATCGCGCCATGTAACAAAGGAATCGCGACATATAACAAAGGAATCGCGCCATGTAACAAAGGAATCACGGTATGTAACAAAGGAATCGCGCCATGTAACAAAGGAATCGCGCCATGTAACAAAGGAATCACGCCATGTAACAAAGGAATCGCGCCATGTAACAAAGGAATCACGGTATGTAACAAAGGAATCACGCTATGTAACAAAGGAATCGCGCTATGTAACAAAGGAATCGCGCCATGTAACAAAGGAATCGCGCCATGTAACAAAGGAATCGCGCTATGTAACAAAGGAATCACGCTATGTAACAAAGGAATCACGCTATGTAACAATGGAATCACGCTATGTAACAAACGTTTCCAGAGAGCATCCTTTTTCCATGCTCGCACTCGTTATGTTCTGTTGAGAGCATCCTTTTTCCACGAATGTTCCCAGAGAGCATCCTTTTGCCATGCTCGCATTCGCCATGTTCTGTTGAGAGCCTCCTTCTCCACAAATGTTTCCAGAGAGCATCCTTTCCCGCTGCTATGCGAAGATTGCGATTCCCTCCGGCGTCCTCACACTGAATATATACATAGCTGCGTGTTATGAATTCATTCATTCGCTTTTAATTCCTTCGAGCGTTAGCATTCCCGTATTCATTTAATTTCTTTTAGTTTTAGCATGAGCTCCTGCCGGAGAAAAGCTGTGCAACTAGCGGATGAGAAACTCAATTTTTCATACATTACACATGGAGGAAAACACGTCATTAGATGCTGTATATGCGAGCGGATTTTTAAGAATCGTTCTTTGTCAAGATTTAAGCTTCATAGAGCAACATGTTATACTGGATCGACTCTCTCTCCTACACTCGAAGATCCGAAGATGTATAGAGGGGGATGTTATACCGGATCAAGCCTCTGTCCTTCACTGGAGACTACTGATGGTGAAAAATCTGGATACAGCGGGAGTCGCGAGAATATGAAATCTTCATATGATGATGATTCAGTGATATCTACGCTTGAAAATCCAAATAGACTAGTAAATATATTGAGGTTACTAATTGCATCGAGGAATGCTGGTAATAATAGTCACACACAAGAGATTGAGGAGATTATAAGTAAGCTGAAAGCTTCTAAAGTTATAGCATGACAGGATCGAGAAATTGTGTTAATCAATTACAGTCATGGTTAACAGGAACTTTGAAATATCAAAACCTTGTACTTATAAAATACATCATCCAGACATTCTTGAGATGTTTAGTTTTTTATGGATAATGCAGGTCTCTTTCTGTGTGATGTATATGATTATATAACTGAGTGTTTTAGAATGTCTAGACTATCACCTTTGTCTTTAGGAAATATGTATGTTTTTTTGTATAGGAATGTAATAGGAAAATGTTTATAAAAAATAAATGTTGTTTATATTACATAGACCTCATTTTTTTATTAATCTTTTTATACACCTCATATCATACAGCCCAATATTAAGATGGTTCTGGCTTCTAGATTCCCATTTATTCAAGTCTCTTTCAGTAATAGTTCATGTAGCATCAATGTTTTTAAGATAGGCATTCTCCTTAAACAATTATGAAATTATTTATGAAATCAATGGTATAGGCTGGTATAGCAGTAATAATGAGTACATAATTATATATATATATTATTGTTATATTCTACACACGCGGATGTTTTTTCCATGTATGTTCCGCACTGGTGCAATTCTTCATTGATTGAGGTTACTGGGAGGTGTTGAGAATGTTCCTATCACATTTCTGTTTATGATGTTTTAAGCTATCTCGTTCTTCCTCTTCATTTACATTCAGCTGGGCAATCCTGTAACACACATTCACATTATTTGCAACTTCTTGTAGGTATATACTTCGATGTGGAGAATCACTGCAAGGGGTATTAAAGTTCTTTCTGCACGAAATCACACAGAGTACAATCTAGACATTATTTACACATATTTTTTTAATACAGTGATGCATGCTTTTGACAACTGCTATCCTGCTGGAAATTATTTGAAACTTGCTGTAGGTATCTGCTTTGAGGTAAAGAATCAGTGAATAGACTATTAAACTTCTTTCTGCAGATCCTCGCTCAGACTACATCCTGGACGTTATTTTTTTACATATTGATGTATACTTTAGACAAATGTTATCCTACTGAAGTGCGAATTTATAAACTCAACGAATGTAACTCTAAATGATGCTTTGAAAGGATAGCTGAATTATTTCTACAAACCTTAATAGGAAGAAAAGACAATTTACATGTCTTAAACTTGCCGGCTGGTACTACTCCATGATATACCATTTGAAACTTCCCAGGCATTTCCTCCAACTGTTGGCTTGTTAGGGTTGAATATCTTGTCGGGAGAAACACTTGCTTATTCTCTAAAAGTGCAACGACTCTAGCACCGTATCGAGTATCAATTTTTCTTAAGGATTTTATATTATAAGGCTCCTCTGGCTGAAGATCTTGTAGTCTTTGAACGGCTGGGTAAATGCTACCCTCAGCCAATGTGTTAAGTTGAGATGTCAAACTTTCTGCATTAGGAAGAGAAAAAAACATATTCTTTATTAGAGAATGTGTTGCATAACAAAATTTCATTTATTTGAAAGTTACAAACTTATTAACTTTTTTCTGAAAATGATAATATGTGTAAATATAATTGAGGTTCTGATTCACTAATGAAGTTCATTAAGTACTGTATTTTTCAATTTAAATGTTTTAATATAATGTAGATATTTACTTTGTTAGAGCGAATGATTCGCGCAACAGACTTTTTGTAATATTCTAAAGCAAAAACGTTAATAAGGTATTCAAATAATTGTATTTTCTCCAAAAGGAATATAATTCACTCTGTGAAATCCTGCATTTAAATATCTGGAATAATAATTACTCAACAAGGTGAATACTTAACTAAATTATTCCCATTTTGAGAATTCGCGCAGTTAGCTATTAAATGTAGAATAAGCTTGCCTAAAATGAATACTTAACTAAACTGTTCACATTTCAGAAAATTCACTTGTCTAGCTATTAACTTTTAGAATGCTCAGCTATTCGCATATAAATGCCATGCATTAAAAACAAGAACGCGAATATGAGTTAAATGTACAGAGTAATAATTTAACTTTTAAAGTAAATGAAGTGTTTTGTTACAACTTACCAGACATGATGTTCGTTGAAATTTCACTTTGAATGAGAAAAGTTTGCAGAGATCTTAGCTCGCTGTGTTGTCACAATACAGTGAAATCGCTGGGGAAGCTACTGCTTTTATATCGCTTCGCCTGATAAAAATCTGAAGGGGTGAGAGATGTGACGGTATATAATACAGCAATTTTGATTGGCTACTCCAAAAATTCGAGAAGGAGAGGGAAATGCTAGCCTCGCACAGGGACATTTCGTAAGCAAGTCTAAACCCGTTATGGGGGAAACCATCGCTCACGCCAGCGTTCCTTAAGGGGAATGCTTCTGCGTATGACGCTAGGAAATAAAAAATATATTTTATTTTTTACATTTACCGCTAAAAATTCATTGTTAATTATTGTTACATTACCAAATTAATCACAGAGCGAAAATAATGTATTGTTTCTGTAGATATAATTTTCCTCGAACCAGCAACCTTTCGATTGTGAATAGACACGTTACAGGTGTTTAAAGAACGTCTGATGCTATGTGATGGCTTTATAATTCTATTCTCTATGCATTACCACGGGAAAAAACGAATAGCGAGTTACCGCTTGAGAAAAGTTAAAAGTATTTGAAAATTTAAACCAATATCAAAAAATCTGATGTGATACACTCACATGGCTTTCTCTACTCTTGTACAAACTATTTTTACAAGCACTTATTCCCTATATGCTTCATGTTAATCGAGATATCGAGATGTCAATGTTATTGGTAATTTTCATGACGATACAATGTGAATATGATAGGTTTTAAGCGATAGTCAAATATTTTAACGCTGGTTGCTATGTGGTGCATTCCATTCTCTTTGCATATCGAGGACATAAAACAAGAATAATGAATTTGAGAAAAAGTATAAGTATTGGAAAATTTTAATGGAATAACAAGCAATATCTCGAAAAACGATTTACTCAACAACAAGAATGTATATGTTATAAATTATGTATTTTAACGCGATCTCCATTTTTTGTGTAGTAAAATTTTGTCTATCTCTTATGGTTTATCAGTCTTGCAAAAGTCGTTCAGAATGAAGAATACTTTGGAGACATTCCCAGAAAAAACCCGCCTCCGAAATAAAGTCCACTTCCTGAAAATAATAACAATATTAATAATAATATAGAATGTGTAAAAAGAACTTCATAAAATATTGAAAAAATTCTTACCGTTCGGTGCTTGCTGCATGTATGGGGCAGGGCCCCCACCCTGCTGATTTGGTGCCAGGAAGGTCTGGAAGCCTGGAGGTGGCGGTGCAGCGGTCGCGAAGCCTGCTGGTACAACGCTCGCGAAGCCTGATGCTACCGGTGCAGCGGTCGCATGTTGACCGATACCGCCTCCGAAATAAAGTCCATTTCCTGGAAAAAATAAATAAATAATAATAGTATAGCATGTTTAAGTACAGAGTTCTAAAGAATCTACACTCTATACGTGAAAAAAAAATACATGTTTTAAACACCCTCGTGAAAAATACATAGCATTCTGGGAGACCGAAAGAGTTATGTGACTGCATATGGGTGAGAAACTCCCCTTAAATATATCCTTTTCTCCTTATACAATCCAGAACTCTATGCTGTCGGAGGCATGCCTTTGTGTGCCAGAATCGACATTGTATGTCTACTATCATGTAATTTTTTAGTTACAAATCCTCAAACACCCGTCTGTAAATTCTCACCTTACGAGTGTTGCTGCATGTACGGATGGTAGAGCAGCCTCCATGATGATTTGGTACCAGGAAGGTCTGGAAGCCTGGCGCTGCCTGTGCAGCGCTCGATGGATGGTCGATACCAAAATAAAGTCCACTTCCTGGAAATAATAATACAAATAATAATAAAGAATATGAACAAGAAGTTAATATGAATTGTTACATTACTTATTTAAAAACTCTGAAGAATGCTTACCATTCGGGTGTTCGGGTGTCTGAATCATTACGGTATTTGATGAGCGATCCTGCAGCCTGCGGCCCAGAAAATTCGAGATATACAATTCATTTCTCATTACAATATCTTAAACATTTAATATTTTATTCAATATCGTTAGATTACTTGAAATGAATTTGTGCGTGTGTGTGTATTAAGTTTATATTAACATGCTGGAATATTCGAAAAATATCTCTCGAATGGATGGGGTATTTAAAATCGTACTCGTCCTATGTTTACTAAGCCCAATCTTTTTAAAAATGGAATAAATTAAGAGTAACGAGGATTGTTTAGGCAAGGCCCCATATTTCATTATTTAGAATTAAACAAATGCTATTAGTCGTAATAATCATGCACATACGACAGCAAGCAAATGCGCGAGTCAATTCATATACAATTAATTAATAAAAAAATATTTAATTGTTTTCATCGATCAGCGAGAGCCTTATTTTAATAACGTATGTAATATCTATCATTCTGAATACTTTTTATTCTTCATATTACTCTCGCCAAATCATATTTCTTTGTTTAACATTCCGAAAAAAATCAGTTTAATTTTTTGATATCATGTTTGCATTTCTTGTACGCGAGTATTTAAATAATGACAAAGATACAATCGAATGTTTAAGTACAGAATCTATACAGTATACGTTTAATTGAAAACTTAAATCATTAATATTCTTCATGTAGAATTATATTAATTATCGGAAAACATTTTTTGTGGTAAGCTTAAAACATGTCTAGACAGGTTTTTCCGCAGTGTATGATGGAATTTCTGTACCGGGGAAGCCATTAAGATCTTTTTGTGTCGCTAAAAGTTATTTATCCCCGAGGGCCTGTGGTTTTTCAGAGCACTTTGGATGTTTAATCAACTGGAAAACGGGTGTCATTGTTCACTAAGAGCTCTATACAAGACCTTGTTTTTACATTCTTCTGACGAAAATTAATGGTGTGGAAGAGTTTTGCCCTTGTCTGCTAATGGGTCTACATATGCATTCTTCAGGGGTGTACACCATATTTCTTTCATGCAGTGTACGCCAGTGAATAATTCGTTGAATTTCTCAAAGTTCGCTACGTCTTTAGAAAGAACATTTAAAACGAATATAAAATTTATATTTGTAGTCTTCGGGCGTGTTACTTACAGGTACGCCTGTTTTGAATTGTAATTATTACTTCTCTCGTGCGAGAAGAGACATAGAGGGCTTTTATTTTTAACGTCAGTTGAAGCGTACTCCTATGTGCTGGATACCCCTAGCCATTAAGAGCAGGTAGTGGGGAAAACCCACGCGTCCTGTTTTAACCGCCTCTCATGATGGACAGGGCATTGCTGTCACATTGCGTCTTGTTTTTTCGTAAAGGGTTCTCGTGTTAACGTCTCATACAAGCTATTTGCAATTTCGCTTTAAGTTGCTTTTTAATTCATCTAAGCAATGTAATATTTTTTATAAACCCTCCAGTCAAAAGAAGAATTAAACACACGTTATTAGCCGTAATAGTTATATACGCGTAATATTCTCGCATATACGATAACGAACAGTTGCGTTCGATTCAATTACATTAATCAATAAAAAAACTTAATTGTTTTTAATCGATAGACTGCGCCGTTTCATTAGAAGTGAGATATTCATGGTAGATGAATAATTGGGTGAGATATCTCTAGGCGCGCGAGTCAATTACATTAATTATTAAAAATATTTAATTGTTTTCATCGATCAGCGAGAGTCTTATTTATTTTTTATTTATTTCATAATCAATTCCCCCGGAGCCAGCATGAACGCACCTCGCATGTTAATTCGCCTTTATTTTTTCCGGAATCATATTTCGCAGAATTATATAGAGTTAAGATGGCCGTCTTGCACCCATAATGAGTTTAAATATGGTGAATTTACAACTTTCAGATATGACCACCAGAGGCGCTGTGTGGGAACACTCGCTGGAGTTTCACTCATATTACCACTTGGCGCGCTAGTGTATGTTGCGAACTGAAGCGGGAGTGGAGGGGATGCGGAAGTCGACTTGCCAGTCCAAATATCGAGAGTTAGTCATTCGTGTGAAACGTCTCGGAGCGGAAGGTTGCGGTCGGTGTTCCACCGCAATTATCACGCGATAACGAGTGTTACGTCAAGTCTGTCCTTTCATCCAAGTGTTGTAATATTCTTATAAATCCAAAATATATTTTCCCTCAAAAGTAGAATTAAATAAATGTTATTACTCGTAATAATTATACACATGCTACCACACATATACGATAACGAACAGTTGCGCGCGAGTCAATTAATCATTCAAAAAATACTTAAATGTATTCATCAACCGACTAGCCGCGTTTCATTGCAATAGTAGTAATATAAGGGGGGTTTAGGACAAGGTGTGCGCGATTCAATCAAAAATACTTAATTGCTCGACGAACAGCGTTTAATTGCATTAGTAGTAATATGATGGGCATACTTATTTTTATTTTTTTCAATAACACACATTACCTAATTGATTGACACAATTATGTACTCAAACGATTTGCCGATGTGCGGCAGGCATCGAGAATCGCATTCCCACACCGCCAACGTCACGCACCGAGAACCCTCACATATAACCCCTCACCCCGAGCGGCACATCCCCTACCCCAAGCCAATCACACGGCAGGGATTTAGACAAGTCACAATGAGGGGGGCGGGAATGTAGTCACCGTATAGGAACAATACACACTCTCCCACCTATCCACAGGGAACCAACCAGAACACAAAGGGGAGGGAGGACACGCGTATGGGGGATGGAGGGGGGGCGGGTCACCGCCACGTGACCACAGGGGGAGGGGGGAGGACCTGCCGGCACAGACCCTGTCGGCATTAGATCAGCGCACAAAGGGAAGGGGGCGGAGCTAGCGGCACGCGACCGGGCGGCAAATAGTAGCGCACAAAGGGAGGGGGCGGGGCTAGCGGCATAGATCAAAGAACTTTATCAGATGTCGGCATCTCTCTGTGCGCTCAAATCGGCATAACATCTCTACTGACAAGGTTTAGAACATTTAAAATCAATTTACAACGGACATCTCGGAAATGGCTGACTCGCAAAACATTACTGGAAATAAATTGCCTTTTAAAGAGCTCTACATTTTTTGTGTAGTAAGTGTTTGTGCATCGTTTAAAGTTTAGCAAAAATTCCTTTTAAATAAAGAGGACTCCACAGGCTAATCGCAGAAAATTCAAGCCATATATTTTGTTGTGTAAATACCTGGGTGGAATGCAGCACTAGTTTTATTTACTACGGGTAAGTAGTGGAAAAAGTAAAACTATTTGTTTATTCAACGGTGTCTCAAAACCTGATTCCCGATATTGAAATTCTAGGTGGAATGCAATATTTCCTCATTTGCATTATGTGTCGTCAGAGGATGACGACATGTATCAGGGACAAATGACATCGGAATGAATTATTTGTTGTGAAATTTCCGAATAGGAGGTGTTTGGGACAACCGTGAGGGTGGGCGTACGCAAATGAAGGCTTTTATTGCTTCTCTCTGCGGAGTGCTGTCACCATGCCCCAACAAAACTACATCCCGTTCTGCTCAGGCAAGCGGGCACGGTTCGATCCTTCGAGTTTCTCTCACGTTATTTTATCACTTCTATCAACACTTATGGCACACTAATACTTCAGGCATGGTGAATTATTTATTGGCTCTAACCAATAGTAACAGCACCCATCAATACTGACTCCGTTTTATTAACTTATTCTGCCTGAGCGCCTTTCATTTCCACTATTTATTGAATAAAAACATTATTTAAGATTACTCGTACTATATTGTTAATAAGCTGAAACTCTTGGAGGACTGGTGTTTATTTCGAATTAAGCAGATCATTAAAAATACTTATAAAACGCTTATAGGTATAAAGTAAAAATAATATATTACAATACCTATAGGTACCTACATCAATTTTCGTTTTTGTTACTTCCTGGAAACTTAAGTCATTTTACTTGTGAGATATACCGATTCTATGGAATTTCTCGAACAAGGGACTTAGAATTTTTGCGGCTTATTAAGTAGTCTGAATTCTTTAATCTTTTATACATAAAACAATCTTGGTTAAACGAGCTATAAAAAGTATTGGGAAATACACTTCATAGATTGCCTGTTTTTTGTAATGTTTATATGAGAGAAAGCTAAGAATTTAATTGATTCTGCTCTTAATGCTCTTTTCGGCTCAAATAACCAACAAGTGTAGGTACTTCATGTTCTAAAATCCTTGAAAAACGCGTTAAATAATTTATAATAATTTGAGTACAACTCTAAACACTAGACAAAAGAACATATTTTGAAAATTTAGATGGATATCATTACTAACTTTTGTAAAAAATAATGCTAAGTTCGTATTTTCCAAGATGATTTAAAGGAAGTGTGTGATTTTTATAGAGAAACGAAGCATTCTTATGCCGTTTCTACGTCGAAGTGTGGATTAGCAACAAACTGTAAGAATGAAACAACGCACCATCACTGCATATCAGGACTTTAGTTCCAAATGTTGAACCACCCGGTAGAAAATCA
The DNA here is from genome assembly GCA_030765065.1 of Deroplatys truncata. NCBI lineage: Eukaryota > Metazoa > Arthropoda > Insecta > Mantodea > Mantidae > Deroplatys > Deroplatys truncata. The sequence goes on along the minus strand of CM060978.1, from coordinate 242,444,403 downwards.
GCAGCGCGGCCAAGGACCGGAAGGAAAAGATAAGACGAGAGAAGCTGTAGTGGCAGTTCTCGCCTGCATACGCCGCACACCACTGTCCATCTCGCCCTGCCCTGCAACCATGAAAGATGAAAGGAAATGATATGAAACCCATATACCGACCTGGAAGAATCCCAAGGTCCGGTACAACGAGATCCAGAATACTACAGTTGGGGTTCCGTTAAGATGTCAAAATGTAATTAAATCAGAATCCAAACTGCAGCTCGACAAAGGGCTATTGTCATTGCTCATGTAAGCGTATATTATTATACTTCTCGACTATGTCTTTACAAAGTACAAGTATTGTATTCCACCCAAAAATTAAATGTCGAAACTTTACGGGAAATACATGTTTTGGGATCCCCTGAATCTAAAGAAAATATTTTTAGAAAAAACGGTCCGCGCATGTGTATATTGTAAACAGCATACCTCAAAAAAGTAATACCAGATAACTGCCAAACTTGGTATTTAAGTTCAGTATCTTCCAAAGATACGATGTGAAGATTTTCAACAAAATATATATCTTGAATTTTCTGAGAGTAACCTGTGAGGTCCTCTTCATACAGAAGTTTTGTATAATTTCGTTTAACTGGGTAAACAAATCCTAAGATAGTATAGACAAAAACGTAGATTTCTTCAAAACACAGAATTTATTTCAAATGGTTTTCCCTGTGGCATCAGCCATTTTGGAAATATCCGTTATTATTGGTTTGAATTTTTCAATATTTGTCATTTTTGGAAGTGCCGCTGTTAATAATTCGTTTCTCGCAATGTCATGACCAACATAATATAGTTTAACGAAATATGCAAAGGTTTGTTTACATTAACATAAAAGAAAATAAGCGTTCTTTTGAATAGTAGCTATACAGAAATAAACCATAGTAGATAGAGATATTCATGTGAACGTACACATTCTTTCTTTTAAAAGTTGTGAACTTCCTGATTAAAATTATTTCTCTTAACTCTACCAATTTTGTTACAGATTTAGTGGTGAATTGTTAGTGAAAACCCCCTTCAATAAATGCAGACGCCTGAAACTGTAGGTAATAATGTACGAGTGCAATAATTTATCGCTCCATAATTTTACGTGTTTTTTATAACGCTTAGTTGATAATATGCAGCTTCTAGCTTTTTGTTCTCACTATACCAAAATAACATACTTGTTCTTTATTAGGTCACATCATGTGTAGGTCTTTTGTGTATTATTTCTGCACCGACAGTTGCAGGGTGACCTGTTCATTAGCTGGTAATACCACCATCACAAGTACCTTTAGCGAGATGCCAGTACTCGACATACCATCGGATTCCATGGCGGTCAAGTGCGTTTTTCAACATCTGTTCACAGTAATCATTAAAGATAAAAGTGAATGGAGAAATGCATCCCTAACAAGTTGGTCCATTGGGTCCTTAGTACATTATAGAAGGATCTCGGGTAAACAGTCAACCAGCAACCTACGGCACAAACCCCAAGACAAGGCCATGACTTAGTCTTGGAAACCATTGCACAGATTTTCAGGCAGAAGTATTTGCAATACTTGTCTTTATTTGCTTATGTGAGCAGAAAAGGTACAATGGTAAACAAATCATCATTATAAATAACAGCCGGACCTCATTCCTGGCATTCAAATCCCACCAAGCTCATTCCATGATTGCGTGGACTGTCTCCGCCCGGAATCAGATCGAGATTCATTTGGCTACCTGGTCATTGTGGCATACTGGGCAATAGAGTAGCAGATAAACTTGCCAAAAGAGGGACCAAGATCTCTGGACCAGAGCCTGACCAAAGCCCTGCATTTAAGAGACCGTAAATAAGTTCGAAAAATAATTGTTATAATTGCTGGACTTGGACCTTCGGAATATGAAACTCTTTGATGGCAATCCTCTTTGCCGCCTCTGTAAACAATCCGCAGAAACTGCTGAATACCTCCTTGTGGAATGTAATTAACTGAAAAGACGCAGATTTGCAACTCGACCCTCATGGTTTGTAGAAAAGATCTGAAATATTTTTGAACAGTAGATCTATAACTATGAAGGTGACAAGGAGCCCACAAGGAACCTAGGCTGAGGTGCCTTGGGTCTCGACAGATTCCTTACAAATCAAATCAAACTACTGCTGCACGCATACAAATATGTATAATGCCAGATGTACATTTAATAGCTTAAAGAGGGTGTATTAAAGCAAAAGATGCGCATGCTTAGGCTGCCTTTATAATGTAACTTTAACGCATAAAAAATATTGTCTCTCCTTGCAATTTACATTAAAAATAATGCGTATATGGTCGGATCAGCACCATCTAACTTCTAACTGCTAAATGTTACAGTATTTTAAGTTAATTTCCTATACAACACAATTGAAATTTAGCATTAACTACGTGAGCCACGTATGATGATCTCGTATATCATTCATATCTTATTACCAAATCCGCTTAAAAGGCAAGTTAGTGAAATTAAATAATCTGATGTATTACTCACATGGCTTTCTCCAACCATAATGTTCATTGTTTTATCTCTTCCAAAAACTATGTTACAAAATTTTATTTTTCCGTGTGCTTTATATTAATTGACAAAACGTTTGTAAAGTAGTTTCTTTACACATTTCGCTGTAAGTACAAATGGGATACAAGAAGTAAAATTCTGATATGTTAAATTCACACAACTTTCTCTAACAACTCTTCTAAAACCTATTCTTAAAAAACCTTATTTTTCTATTTCTTGTAAGCAAGATGAATGATTGCAGAAACGCTTTCATTACGCATTTCATTATACGCACAAACGGATACAGGAGGTTGAAATGATAAAGAAATCTTTAAAAGCGTGTCTCTAGTGATGACTTTACAATTTCATTATAGGCACAAAGGGATACAGGAGGTTGAAATGATAAACAAATCTTTAAAAGCGTGTCTCTAGTGATGACTTTGAAATTTCATTATAGGCACAAAGGGATACAGGAGGTTGAAATGATAAACAAATCTTTAAAAGCGTGTCTCTAGTGATGACTTTGAAATTTCATTATAGGCACAAAGGGATACAGGAGGTTAAAATGATAAAGAAATCTTTAAAAGCGTGTCTCTAGTGATGACTTTGAAATTTCATTATAGGCACAAAGGGATACAGGAGGATAAAATGATAAACAAATCTTTAAAAGCTTGTCTCTAGTGATGACTTTGAAATTTCATTATAGGCACAAAGGGATACAGGAGGTTGAAATGATAAAGAAATCTTTAAAAGCGTGTCCCTAGTGATGACTTTGAAATTTCATTATAGGCACAAAGGGATACAGGAGGTTAAAATGATAAAGAAACTTTTAAAAGCGTGTCTTTAGTGATGACTTTGAAATTTCATTATAGGCACAAACGGATACAGGAGGTTGAAATGATAAACAAATCTTTAAAAGGGTGTCTCTATTGATGACTTTGAAATTTCATTATAGGCACAAACGGATACAGGAGGTTGAAATGATAAACAAATCTTTAAAAGCGTGTCTCTAGTGATGACTTTACAATTTCATTATAGGCACAAACGGATACAGGAGGTTGAAATGATAAACAAATCTTTAAAAGCGTGTCTCTAGTGATGACTTTGAAATTTCATTATAGGCACAAACGGATACAGGAGGTTGAAATGATAAACAAATCTTTAAAAGCGTGTCTCTAGTGATGACTTTGAAATTTCATTATAGGCACAAACGGATACAGGAGGTTGAAATGATAAACAAATCTTTAAAAGCGTGTCTCTAGTGATGAATTTGAAATTTCATTATAGGCACTAACGGATACAGGAGGTTGAAATGATAAACAAATCTTTAAGAGCGTGTCTCTAGTGATGACCTTGAAATTTCATTATAGGCACAAACGGATACAGGAGGTTGAAATGATAAACAAATCTTTAAAAGCGTGTCTCTAGTGATGACTTTAAATTTCATTATAGGCACAAAGGGATACAGGAGGTTGAAATGATAAACAAATCTTTAAAAGCGTGTCTCTAGTGATGACTTTGAAATTTCATTATAGGCACAAACGGATACAGGAGGTTGAAATGATAAACAAATCTTTAAAAGCGTGTCTCTAGTGATGGCTTTGAAATTTCATTATAGGCACAAACGGATACAGGAGGTGGAAATGATAAACAAATCTTTAAAACCGTGTCTCTAGTGATGGCTTTGAAATTTCATTATAGGCACAAACGGATACAGGAGGTTGAAATGATAAACAAATCTTTAAAAGCGTGTCTCTAGTGATGACTTTGAAATTTCATTATAGGCACAAACGGATACAGGAGGTTGAAATGATAAACAAATCTTTAAAAGCGTGTCTCTAGTGATGGCTTTGAAATTTCATTATAGGCACAAACGGATACAGGAGGTGGAAATGATAAACAAATCTTTAAAAGCGTGTCTCTAGTGATGTCTTTGAAATTTCATTATAGGCACAAACGGATACAGGAGGTTGAAATGATAAACAAATCTTTAAAAGCGTGTCTCTAGTGATGACTTTAAATTTCATTATAGGCACAAAGGGATACAGGAGGTTGAAATGATAAACAAATCTTTAAAAGCGTGTCTCTAGTGATGACTTTGAAATTTCATTATAGGCACAAACGGATACAGGAGGTTGAAATGATAAACAAATCTTTAAAAGCGTGTCTCTAGTGATGGCTTTGAAATTTCATTATAGGCACAAACGGATACAGGAGGTGGAAATGATAAACAAATCTTTAAAAGCGTGTCTCTAGTGATGGCTTTGAAATTTCATTATAGGCACAAACGGATACAGGAGGTTGAAATGATAAACAAATCTTTAAAAGCGTGTCTCTAGTGATGACTTTGAAATTTCATTATAGGCACAAACGGATACAGGAGGTTGAAATGATAAACAAATCTTTAAAAGCGTGTCTCTAGTGATGACTTTGAAATTTCATTACAGGCACAAAGGGATACAGGAGGTTGAAATGATAAACAAATCTTTAAAAGCGTGTCTCTAGTGATGGCTTTGAAATTTCATTATAGGCACAAACGGATACAGGAGGTGGAAATGATAAACAAATCTTTAAAAGCGTGTCTCTAGTGATGTCTTTGAAATTTCATTATAGGCACAAACGGATACAGGAGGTTGAAATGATAAACAAATCTTTAAAAGCGTGTCTCTAGTGATGACATTGAAATTTCATTATAGGCACAAACGGATACAGGAGGTGGAAATGATAAACAAATCTTTAAAAGCGTGTCTCTAGTGATGGCTTTGAAATTTCATTATAGGCACAAACGGATACAGGAGGTTGAAATGATAATCAAATCTTTAAAAGCGTGTCTCTAGTGATGACTTTGAAATGTCATTATAAGCACAGACGGATACAGGAGGTTGAAATGATAAACAAATCTTTAAAAGCGTGTCTCTAGTGATGACTTTGAAATGTCATTATAAGCACAGACGGATACAAGAGGTTGAAATGATAAACAAATCTTTAAAAGCGTGTCTCTAGTGATGACTTTGAAATGTCATTATAAGCACAAACGGATACAGGAGGTTGAAATGATAAACAAATCTTTAAAAGCGTGTCTCTAGTGATGACTTTGAAATGTCATTATAAGCACAGACGGATACAGGAGGTTGAAATAATAAACAAATCTTTAAAAGCGTGTCTCTAGTGATGACTTTGAAATTTCATTAATCGCATGAGCACCACAAGAAAACGTATGGCGACTTACAATATAACGGACGTCTCGGAAATGGCTGATACCACTATAAAGTTATTTCAAATAAAGTATGTGTTTTAAGGACATCTATGCTTTTTATAATAAATTCTTTATAGGTTTACCAGTTATACAAAATTATATAAAATTCCATTCAAATGAATAAGACTTCAGAAGCTATAACCAGAAAATTTAAATTATACATTTTATTAGTTGTATAAATATTCGAAAATGGTTCTATGTAAAGGATAGTTTGCATTAGGGGACTTTCTTGAAAATCTTCGTTTCGCATCCTTGTAAAACGTACAAGTAGGTACTAAGCTTGGTATTCATCCATTTCGTTTTAAATTTACGCTGTTTACAGACATACAGACACACACACGCACACATTCACATAGTAGCCATACACACAGAAAGACATTTATATAAAAAAACATCATAAATGATGAAAATTTCAAATTAATATAACGGATATCTTGGAAAAGTTATTTGAAATAAGTTATTTAAAATAATTTGTGTTTTTAAAGAAATCTGCATTTGTGTCTATTTCTAATAGTTTGCCATTTATATAAAATTATACAAAATTCCATACGAATGAAGAGGATATCATAAGCTATTCTAGAAAATATAGGGTCTTTCAACAAGAGTGTCCTATCTTTGAACTTAAATAAAACACGTTCTATAAATGATAGAGATTTATTTCCTTTGGAACATAATTAATGTCATTACGTGTGGAAGAGAACATCAGTTAAGTGACCCCCGCGACTTCGTTGGGTTGCGCGTATACGGTTGACCCAATTTTCAATGACAGAAGAACGAAAATTAGGTCCAACTTCACGAATAACACGCGTGATGTTATTCATAATATCATTTACTGTTTCTGGCTTGTTGACATAAACTCGAGATTTAACATAACCCCAAAAAAGTAATCCAACGGCGTTAAATCACATGAACTCGGGGTCAGTTAACATCACCACCACGGGAAATGATGAAACCTCTGAACTTCTCCTTCAAAAGATCGATTGTTTCGTGAGCAGTATAACATGTGGCACCATCTTGCTGGAACCAGATATTTCTGACATCCATACCATCCAATTGAGGCCAAAAATAGTCTCTTATAAGAGCCTGGTACCTTTCTCCATTGAAAGTTAGAGCTTCTTCATTTTCATCTTGGAAAAAATATGGACCAATGATTCCACCATACCAAAATCCACACCACACAGTAACCTTTTGGGGATGAAGTGGTCGTTCTTGAATCTGCATTGAATTGTGATTGCTCCAATAGCGGCAATTTTGTTTGTTAGCACAACCATCCATCCAAAAGTGGGCTTCGTCGCTGAAGATGATTTTTCGACAAAAATCCGGGTCAGCTTCCAATTGCTCCATAGCCAGTCAGCGAATACACAGCGCAATCTATGGTCGTTGGGCTTTAGTTCTTGAGTTAATACCATTTTTTAAGCGTGAAACTTCAAGTCAAGATGCAGAATTCGCCAAGTTGTGGTCGGCGAAAGCCCCAATTCTTGCGCTCGACGAGCAATTGATTTGTTTCTGTTCTCGCGTATACTCTCACGAACGGCGCCTATGTTTTCGTTGCAACGCATACGTCGATTACGTACAGGCGTTCTTTGATCGCTGACAGAACCACTTCTTTCAAATTTATCGATCAACCGCCGAATCGTTCTCTCGCAGGGACGATTACGCACACCGTAAACTTCACGCAATACACGGAAGGTTTGGCGAACAGATGATCCATTTTGATAATAAATTTTCACAATTTCTAGCGTTGGTGAATGCTGTAACGTTCCATGGCTATTTGACAATAACAACTGTAACCACATGAAAAAAATGAGTGGTGTAACTCAATAACAACGGCAGCTATCACATGTTAAAGATAGGACACTTTTGTTGAAAGACCCTATACAAGATATGCATTTTATTTCAAACATAAATATCCTAAGTATATGGAGTTTGAGCCATTTTTGAAAATATGTGTAATATTACAAACAAATTTTGATGTAAAGGATAGTCAAAACAGTGCTCAAACTGTGACATTTTCGAGTTCCCAAACGCGCATTCCAATCACCTTCACAACAGAAGCCGTAGTTTTGCTTATACTGCAGACAGAGTTGCCACTTGCTAGGACGAGAGAATAACTGACACGACCGGAGCTTTATATCTCTAGCATACTTGGAAATGCTTATGTATGTGTGTATGTGTATGTATATAAAGCTATATATATACAGGGTGAATCATCTAAAAATTGCACCGCAAATATTTCGGAAATGAAAAGTGCTTTTGACGCCATCCATCCTACTGCACCACAGCGACACTAAGCGCCCAGGTCATTAAGTAAATACTTTGGTAGTATGTATATTCAGTTACCTAAGGTTTATTTACATTTTAAATTAACACAAACTGTATAAAAAGAGCAGAAAGCTATAGGCAAAATAATACGCGTTTCTTCGTTGATTTCATGTTTGTTTTTTGTTGTGTGTTTTCGCTTGTTAAACTCATGTTGAATTTATTTTCTTCAAAAATTATGTCGACGGGATGGTTAAATTGGCTATTTTAAAAGGCAGCTTTGTGTCGTATATTCGCCTATAATTATTATACGGAACCTGAACATTTCTAGCTTTGGAAAAAATACTCCATTAATACGAAACAAAAATAAACGGAAAGCACAGAAAATTTGTATTTTTCCACAAGTACGTGACAACAACCTTGGAACCTCCGTCGCCCCGTAGGCCAACGAAGTAATTTGTGTGTGTTAAAGAGGATGGAAATCGTTCTATCAAGATTTACTGAACTTAACGCTCAGAGAATTAAACATTTGCGTAAGAAGAAGGAAAATAAATGGGCACATAAGTATGAGGTGAAATTAAATTGAGTTTTATTTATGGACGCTCTTTAGCTGCTGTGGTCCTTAGCGTCCCATTCTATATTAAGCGTGAAAGACGGTAATTTTGCTCAGAGGCCTCTTTATCAGGCTTGATGTTATTTTATGTGCCGTAAATCTACGACACGGGACCTTCCGAAGGAAGCCATGATAAGGATTTTACGCCCGAAAAAATCCATCGCCCTCCGCCGGGTTTGAACCCGCGACCTTGGGAACTAGAAGCTAGCATGGTACCACTAGTCCACGGAGGACGACAGCACGAGGCGTGTTTTTAAAGTAAGTACAGATATTATTTTTAAAAAAATAACGCAGCATTATTTTCCAAATATTTTATTATCATTACTCATATCATCTTGCACTACTTCTCCACTCAGTCACCGCCATTATTCAGGCTCTTGTCGTAACGGGAAACCAGTTTTTGTAGGCCTTCGTCAAAGAATGATGCCACCTGTGATGAAGGCCAAGTCTGCACTTCTTGTTTCACAACATCATCGTTGTTGAAATGTTTCCAACCAAATTCTGCGATCAGATCCGGAGTTTGTTTGGCTTTATGTGGCCGGGCATTGTCACTCATTATTGTTTCTCCATGAATATTTGCTGGCATAACACTTCTCGCATGCAAAGAACGAATCACTGATCTGACTTCACAGTCGGCCGGTCATTCGATTGTTTTTAACATTACGAAACGCTCTAATAACAGGAAAACACAAAGTGAGGATCGCTCACAGCTGTGTCTGGCTTTCTAATGAATGGAGGAAGTGATCGCACATGCTCAAAATCGCGACTGCAGCAGCAAAATATTAAACGGTACTTACTTTATAAACATGCCTCTACAGGTCATATTAATAAGAAAGAAGAGAAGTAAGAGAAAGAGACATAGGTAGATGATAATCCTGACTCATAAATAGCATATTTTAGTATAAAAATATGTTTGCATTTACATCATAATGCTGACCGATGCCTATGATTTGAATGTTTGGAATTTATACATGGTGCTTCAGAAATTCTAGTAACACAAAGTAATATCCTTTAAATGAAACACCTTATTTTTCAGTCGATACATATGTGTTGCAATAGCGGCCTTGACTCAAATGATAAAACCATGAAGTAGCACATTCTGAGATATGTTTGACTTGTATTTATGAGGTGGTGGTTGAAATAAAGTAGTGATTTATGGACAGATGAAGCAAAATCTCATAAGAATGGAGTTACCTACCGCTAAAAGTATACACAATATTTAAAATTGTTTTTTTTGTCATTGCCCTTAATACAAATCTAAGATACTTCGGTCTTATATAATTTGAATAATTAAAAGACTGCGGCAATTTATGGAGTTAAATAACTGTCCACTACTTCAAATCGTACATTACAACGCAAATACAAAAAATATTTCTTATATATTAAAGGTGTATTGTATAAGTGTGTAAGGTGTAAAGTATAAGTATTGACAGGAATTACTTTAACTATAATGGTTATACTGAGTTATGCTTCATTTTTCACATCACAACTTATGTTTTTCCCTGACTATCAGCCTGCTGTTCAAGACTTCGCGAGTGCTTTTAAGACGATTTTACGGTTTTCTGGTTTATTTGGTTGCGAAAATTAAGGGCACTTTACGTTTGAAAAAACTGAGTGATGGACCTGGTTCCCCCTACCAAATAAAACTGTAACCTGTTGGTGTCAAGGATCACTTATTGAACTGGCGTCCAAAGAAAAGGAAAGAGAGAGGCATATTAGGCATTGTTTTCCAAAGGCGCTGTTTACAGGCATCAAGGCTAGAGTTAAACACACGGTGAGCCCTCACTCTGTCTGACAGACGTTTCACATCCGGGAATTTTACCCGATTTTTGTATGCGGGTGATTTTTTCTAGAGTGGGACAGCAGCGGAGAAACATAGTTCGTTATGATATACAGCCAATGGGATGTGCAGATGCATTGCAGCAAAGCTCACTGACAGCTTTACCCGACTGTTGCAACAGCGATTAGGCCTGAAGTTTAGCACGACTTACGCAAGGGAGGGGAGGTAGCTTATGGCATTACATCCAAAAAGATTATATCGAAATTTCACCGGAAATACACGTTTTGTGCTCCTTTGAATGAAAAAAGAAAACATTTACAAGAAAAAAGTTCGCATTTAAGTCGGGCATATTTTAAAAATGCAATACGAAGAATTTTACAGCTTCCGTCTTCCAAAGCAAACATTTATACTGAAACTTTTTCATTATTTTCTCAAAAACTAATTTAACGATTTTCATTAAAGTACTATACATATGCTGGTATGGCGAATAAGATACCTACATATTGTCAAAGTGCGTTTGGCAGTAGCAGTCATATAGTAATTAATGTAAAACTTTTTGGCCATATAATCCTAAATTGTTAAACGCGGAACATAAAGCTACATGCGGTAGTCAAGTGGCGAGGTACGGAAGTCGCTGTGTCAGACTTAGGATAATGATCGGAGTTGCGGTCAGTACGTTAACGTATGGGTGACGTATTGCCTCAGTCGGATTTCGCTTTAAAAACCCTCGGTTTTGGTCGCTCGGGGTGTTCTATCTCGTATTGCGGCGGGAGCCTGCGTCGCTTGGTTTCTTGAAAACCCACTGTTACAAAGTTTCGCTTTATCAGTGATACTGCAGCACCCTTCAGTCCAGGTTAAGCTCTTAATTAATTTGTAACTTCTTTGGCCCAGACCCATGTTTGATAATAAATTATTTATGACATCTTAACAGTGAGACTTAGCTGCTTTAGTCTGGCTTCACCCAGTCATACCTGTATCCCTTTCCTACAACCTTCCGTAGGGTAAGTGCTCCCGTATATAGTTTTCCTTTTCGAATTCCCTCTCAACTGCTTGCTATTACCCCATTAGTGCCAAGGGCAGAGGACATGCTAGCAGACAGCCGTCGGCTACACTAGGTATCCTGGGTCTCAGCGAGTAGGCCCCTTACCCACAAAAACGCAAAATTGAGGCAGAAGCGCCCGGGTCCGGCTCACGGCGGGGGATTGCCCTTGGTCCCGATACGACAGCGCACCACCCCTATCATTGTAGGGGTAGCCGTAACAATTGTTGGAGGCGCCGGCTCTGCTAGCACTCCCACGGTTTCATTTCCAAGAGGGGTAAGCTTTAGCATTCTTCCCCTGGGGAAGCCCCCTTAAGTAGGGAAGCACTAGTTTGGAGTGCCCCATCATAACGTTATATTTAGTAAAAAGAGTCCTTCTTCCTCACCCACCCACTAAAGAAAACTTCCGACCATTCCTTTTTAATTGCTGCTTCTAGGGAACTAAGAGCATGTGACCAGCGTATTAAAAATGTTTGTTTTAAGCATGTAGTGTGTGAGTTCAGTGTTTAAACCATAGCCACACAAGTGCACACATAGTAGAAGGTTGTAAGATATCTCACATACGCAGCTCAATGCCCCTCCCCATTAGAGTTGGAAGGTAGAAGCAGGAGCGGGTTATCTAACAATTATAGAGTGAGCTTTTTTGTATGGATTTTCTTAAGGAATTAGATCCAATTAGCCCTACGTCGCAAGAAATACTACAGCTACACTAGCAGCCTCATGAAACCACTGATAGTCCAGCAGCAAAACGCGGTAACATATATACAAGTCTTGTCCGGGAAGCTTTCAGATTTATATAATCACATTGCGGTCAGGTAAAGTGTTGGACCCCAAGCAGTGTTAATACAGGATGGAAGTATTTTAATAAATCCTTCCATGTCAACTAAGGTTCAGGACATACCCCTAACCCCACCCCAGTTAGACGAAGATTGTTTTTATTGAGTTACAAGCATTCCTTGCAAATATACAATTTTTATGGTATTTTCCAACAATCCAAATTTATAATTTTAACACAACGTACTCATAACAATGATATACGTGTCAAGGACTATTCATCTCTTTGAATTTGTAATTCCAATATGTTGCTTTCATCTCATTTAATTACTGCGTCAACTTCATAGATTCTTTATCCGTTTAATTTAGTTTGGAAACTGACAGATGTGGAGTGTATCACTTACTGGAGGAGGTAATCACATTCAAATAAACTTCTGTATTCTGAATTAAGTATTCTTTTTAACGAGTCATAGTTCATGGCAGCTGTTCGGTAGTGCGATGAACACTAGGATTACGATAATAATCTTGGACACTGATGTCTATTCAAATTTATTTTAAACAATACGAATTTTTAGTGTGATTTAAACCTGATTTGGGTTATGTCATATTTAAACAATTTTATGTCATGTAGTTATGCTAATTATACGATGTTCCGGCAGATAGCTTCTAAATTGTATCTTCCCTCTTCGGAGTTCAAATGGAGAATTGAGTTTTATTTATGGGCGCTCTTAACTACTGTGGTTCTCATTCCCATTCTATATTGGGCATGAAAGACCGAAACGTTTGCTCAGAGGCCTATTTATCAGACCTCAGGTTCTTTTACGTGCTATAAATCTACGTCATGGGACCACCGGCTTTACTCCCCTTCCGAAGGAAGACATACTAAGGATTTTTACGCTGAAAAAAATTCATTGTCCTCCGCCGGGATTGAATCCACGACCTCGTGGACTATTATGAAGATTATAATAATAATAATTTTGCCTTTGGCACGGTTACTAAAGAAACTGTTTATTAATAGGTTACTAAGTATATACATACATAGCTTTTCTACATACGAAAGGAATAACATTTTAATAAAAATTAAATAAAACTACGATCGGCAGTTTAACAACATTTTAACATCAAATGTAACAAACAAATATACATGGTTAAGCAAGTTAAACACGTATATAATAAAAGAAGGTTAATAGCTACCTGTAAGTACGAGGGGTAATCAGAAACCAACGTTACAAGGCCGATATTCCTGGAGTTTCGTCGTTATGGAGAAATTAGTAGCCTGCGGTAATTCTAATACATGTGATTAGCAACTGTGCAGAGTTTCAGCCACCAGCCACCTAAAGCACTAGTTTAGGCAAGGACAAATGGCGATTGGTCTAACGAAGATATCACTCCGTTATTCGATTTCTGTGAGCTAACCGCGGTTGAAATTCACCGGCAGCTGGTAGAGGTTTACGAAGAGACTATAATGTCTCGTCAACATGTCGCAGAATGGTGTCGAAAGTTTGCGGCCGGATGTCCCTGACAAGGACTTAGCACGGCATCAACAGATTTGAACACAGCTCGGGTGGAGGAGGTGATTCAGGACAACAAAGGATCACGTTACGGCATATGACGGCAGAATTGTGAATGTCGTTCGAAAGCGTTCTTCACATTCTTCACAATATTCTGCAGTACCGGAAAGTTTGTTCCCGATAGTTTCCACGAAAACTGTTCAACCAACACAAGGAGAAACGCGTGGAGCAAGTCTCCAACTTTTGCAATGGTTCTCCACGGAAGGGAACCGGGTTTCTTCATCACTGTGACACGGGTGGCGAAACATGGATCCACCACAGTAGCATATTACAGAGAGAGAGAGCACATTTTTTGCGTTTATATGGGAAAGGATGGGGAAAACGAGGGTAGATGCGACGGTTCATAGAGGAAAATGCGTTTATATGGGAGAGATAGGGAATACGAGGGTCGATGCTAGGTTAGACAGCGGTTGAAGGAGTGGGGATGCGCTTTATATGAGAGAGGTGGGGGAATACGAGGAGATGTGCTAGGCTAGACAGAGTTTCAGGTGTGGAGTACAATTTATATGGGAAAGATAGGCAGAACGTCGACAGATGCTGAAGGAGGGGAATATAGGCTTATACGGGAGAGATAGGGAATACGAGGAGAGGTGCTGGACTATACAGGGCTTGAAGGGTAGAATATGTTTTTTATATGGTAGAGCTAGCAAACCGAGGAGAGGTATTAGGCTAGTAGGGTTTGAATAGTAGAGTATACGCTTATATGAAGAGACAAGGAAAACTAGGATAGATGCTAGGTTGAGAGAGCCGTCAAGGAGGAAAATGCGTTTATACTGGAGAGATAGGGAAAACGAGGTGAGATCCGAGGTAGAGCAGGTGCTGAAGGAGGGAAACGCCCTTTATGTGTTAGAGGTAGGAAATACGAGAAGAAGTGGTTAGTTCGACGGATGTTGAGGGATAGGGTATTCGTTTATACGGGGAAGATACGGAAAACGTGGAGAGATCCTATGCTAGGAGACAGTTGAAGGAGGGCAATGCGCTTTATATGAGGGAAGTGGGGAATACGAGAAGAGGTGCTAGTCTAGACAGGGGTTGAGGAGTACAGTAAGCGTTTATATGAGCAGTATACGGAAAACATCGAGAGATGCTAGGCTTGACAGAGGCTGAAGGAGGGGGAATGTAGGTTTATACAGGTGAGGTAGAAAACCTAGGAGAGATGCTAGGCTAGACAGATGCTGGCCTAGACAGATGCTGAAGGAGAGAGGGATACACTTTATACGGAAGAGATAGGGGAAACGTGGAGAGATGTTAGGATAGACAGAGTTAAAAGCAGAATGTGTTTTGTGTGTGTGTGTGAGAGAGAGAGAGAGAGAGAGAGATAGCAAACCGAGGAGAGGTATTAGGTTAGGAGTGTTTGAATGGTAGAGTATGCGTTTGCATGGAGAGACAAGGAAAACGAGGATAGATGCTAGGTTGAGAGAGCCTTCAAGGAGGAAAATGCTATTATATGAGAGCGGTAGGGAATACGAGGACAGGTGCTAGTCTAGACAGAGGCTGAGGAATATAGTATGCGTTTATATGGGAAAATACGGAAAACGGGAAGAGATGTTAGGCTAGACAGAGGCTGAAGGAGGGGGGAATGTAGGTTTATACAGGTGAGGTAGGAAACCTAGGAGAGATGCTAGGCTAGACAGATGCTGAAGTAGAGAGGGATACGCTTTATAAGGAAGAGATAGGGGAAAACGTGGATAAACAGAGTTAAAGGAGGAAGAGGTTTAGACCGCAAAGACACCGCCAATTAAAGTATACAAATGTTTTGACACTCTTTGGCGGTATTTTCTCGACACTGGAGGGTTAAGTCCCTCGGCGCTAAAGTTCTAAAATATCTGTGTCAATCAATCAGGTAATGTTCGTCCATGCATAACATCGTCTAACGTTATTGAAAAAGAATCAAGGATTTATGCTGCTAACGTCCCGACATCGTACCTCTAAAGGGCTGGACGCAGACCGAAGTACCCCGCCGCATGTATTTTGATTGATTAATGTAAATAAGTGTACATGTAGGATGAACCGATTAATATCGCAGGTGTTTATGGTAATTCAGAGTAGCAATTCGTACCAGAGCTATATAATGTAATTTTCATATGATTCGGGTAGAATGTAGGGTATTTAAGTTATTTTAACAGGTAATTCAGGTAGCGTCACAGGTATTCATGGTAATATAGAGAGTAATTGGATTATAAACATTACCATTATGCTACGCGGTGTTATGTGAGTACACGGTTATGTTACGTGTTGTTATGTCTGGTTACGTGGTCATGTTATGCTGTGCTACATCTTGTTACGTGGTGTTACGTGTTGATAGTTGTTACATTTACTGGTTACGTTGTTATTACGAGTTGTTACGTCTTGTTACGTGCTTATGCTATGTGGTTATGATGCGTTTGGTTACGTGCTTGTGTTACGAGGTTATGCTCCGTCTTGTTACGTGGTTATGTTTCGTGGTGTTACGTCTTGTTACGTGGTTACGAGCCGCTGATACGTCTTGTTACGTTTAGTGGTTACATCATGTCACAGGGGGTTACGTCATGTTACGTGGTTACAGGGTTACTACATGTTACGTTTTTACATTTACTGGTTACGTTGGTTATGTGTTTTACGTCCTGTTACGTGCTTATGCTACGTGGTTATGTTACGTTTGGTTATGTGCTTGTGTTATGAGGTTGTGTTGCGTCTTGTTACGTTATGTTAGGTTGCGTTACGTGGTGTTACGTCCTGTTACGTGGGTACGTGACGGTGTTACGTGTTGTTACGTTAACTGGTTACGTCATGTCACAGGGTGTTACGTCATGTTACGTGGGTACATGTTTACTACGTGTTGTTATGTTGTTACATTTACTGGTTACGTTGGTTCCGAGTTGTTACGTCTTGTCACGTGCTTATCCCTCGTGGTTATGTTACAGTTTGTTACGTGCTTGTGTTATGAGGTTATGTTGCATCTTGTTACATTGTTATGTTAGGTTGTGTTACGTGGCTATGTTACGTGGTGTTACGTCTTGTTACGTGGGTACGTGCTGGTGTTACGTCTTGTTACGTTTACTGGTTACGTCATGTCACAGGGTGTTACGTCATGTTACGTGGTGATGATACGTGGTTACATGGTTATTATGTGTTGCTACGTTGCTACATTTACTGGTTCGTTGTTGTTACGCTCTGTTACGTGCTTGTGTTACGAGGTTATGCTCCGTCTCGTTATGTGGTTATGTTACGTTGTGTTACGTGGCTATGTTACGCGGTGTTACGTCTTGTTACGTGGTTGCATGCCGGTGTTACGTCTTGTTACGTCATGTTATGTGGTTATGATACGTGGTTACATGGTTACTACGTGTTGTTACAGTTACTGGTTACGTTGTTACATTTAATGTTGCATTTACTGTTTACGTTGTTACATTTACTGTTACATTGGTTACATTTACTGGTTACGTCTTTATATTTACTGTTACATTGGTTACATTTACTGGTTACGTCTTTATATTTACTGTTACATTGGTTACATTTACTGGTTACGTGCTTATGTTACGTAGTGTGACGTCTTGGCACGTGGATACGTTACGGTGTTACGTTTTGTCACGTCATGTTACGTGGCTATGATACGTGCTTACATGGTTACCAGGTGTTGTTATAATTACTGGTTGCGTTGTTACATTTACAGTTACATTTACTGGTTACGTGTTTATGTTACGTAGTGTGACGTCTTGTTACGCAGCTATGTTACGTTGTGTTACGTCTTGACACGTGGTTACGTGGTTATGTTACGTAGTGTTACGTCTTGTCATGCGGTTATGTCAGTTGTGTTACATCTTGTTACATTGGTTAGGTTAGACGATGATAGGATTGAATAGACAATGAGTAGCGTAGGTAGGGATAGGTTAGGGAGTTCGGTGCGGGGTTAGCTTCGAATACTTCTATATACCTTCACTGTAACCTTATATGCAGTTTATCCCTCTCCTCTCGCACACTAACTTTTTAACATATAAAAAGTTTGTAAGATTTAGAAAACACGTATATAAAAGCGTTGCAGCATTGGATGAGAAATGTTTATAATCTAATTACTCTCTATATTACCATGAATACCTGTGACGCTACCTGAATTACCTGTTAAAATAACTTAAACACTCTACATTCTACCCGAATCATATGAAAATTACATTATATAGCTCTGGTACGAATTGCTACTCTGAATTACCATAAACACCTGCGATATTAATCGGTTCATCCTACATGTACACTTATTTACATTAATCAATCAAAATACATGCGGCGGGGTACTTCGGTCTGCGTCCAGCCCTTTAGAGGTACGATGTCGGGACGTTAGCAGCATAAATCCTTGATTCTTTTTCAATAACGTTAGACGATGTTATGCATGGACGAACATTACCTGATTGATTGACACAGATATTTTAGAACTTTAGCGCCGAGGGACTAACCCTCCAGTGTCGAGAAAATACCGCCAAAGAGTGTCAAAACATTTGTATACTTTAATTGGCGGTGTCTTTGCGGTCTAAACCTCTTCCTCCTTTAACTCTGTTTATCCACGTTTTCCCCTATCTCTTCCGTATAAAGCGTATCCCTCTCTACTTCAGCATCTGTCTAGCCTAGCATCTCTCCTAGGTTTCCTACCTCACCTGTATAAACCTACATTCCCCCTCCTTCAGCCTCTGTCTAGCCTAACATCTCTTCCCGTTTTCCGTATTTTCCCATATAAACGCATACTATATTCCTCAGTCTCTGTCTAGACTAGCACCTGTCCTCGTAATCCCTACCGCTCTCATATAATAGCATTTTCCTCCTTGAAGGCTCTCTCAACCTAGCATCTATCCTCGTTTTCCTTGTCTCTCCATGCAAACGCATACTCTACCATTCAAACACTCCTAACCTAATACCTCTCCTCGGTTTGCTATCTCTCTCTCTCTCTCCCTCTCTCTCACACACAAAACACATTCTGCTTTTAACTCTGTCTATCCTAGCATCTCTCCACGTTTCCCCTATCTCTTCCGTATAAAGCATATCCCTCTCTTCTTCAGCATCTGTCTAGCCAAGCATCTCTCCTAGGTTTTCTACCTCACCTATATAAACCTACATTCCCCCTCCTTCAGCCTCTGTCAAGCCTAGCATCTCTCGATGTTTCCCGTATACTGCTCATATAAACGCTTACTGTACTCCTCAACCCCTGTCTAGACTAGCACCTCTTCTCGTATTCCCCACTTCCCTCATATAAAGCGCATTGCCCTCCTTCAACTTTCTCCCAGCATAGGATCTCTCCACGTTTACCATATCTTCCCCGTATAAACGAATACGTATCCCTTAATATCTGTCGAACTAACTACCTCTTCTCGTATTCTCTACCTCTAACACATAAAGGGCGTTTCCCTCCTTCAGCACCTGCTCTACCGCGGATCTCACCTCGTTTTCTCTATCTCTCCCATATAAACCATTTTCCTCCTTGAAGGCTCTCTCAACCTAGCATCTATTCTCGTTTTCCTCGTCTCTTCATATAAACATATACTCCACTATTCAAACCCTCCTAGCCTAATACTTCTCTTCGGTTTGCTAGCTCTCCCATATAAAAACATTGTACCATTCAAGCCCTGTATAGTCTAGCACCTCTCCTCGTATTCCTTATCTCTCCCGTATAAGCCTATATTCCCCTCCTTCAGCATTTGTCTATCATATCATCTGTTTACATTCTCCCTATCTTTCCCATATAAACGTATACTCCACACTTCAAACTCTGTCTAGCCTAGCACATCTCCCCGTATTCCCCCACCTCTCTCATATAAAGCGCATCCCCACTCCTTCAACCGCTGTGTAACCTAGCATCGACCCTCGTAGTCCCTATCTCTCCCATATAAACGCATTTTCCTCCTTGAACCGTCGCATCTACCCTCGTTTTTCCTATCCTTTCCTATACAAACACAAAACGTGTACTCGCTCTCTCTGTAATATGCTACTCACCACTACATCCCCAGCAGTCAGCGCTCGTCAATGGAGTGGAAACTCCCCTTCTCTGTATACACAAAGAAGTTTAAGGTGGCGCCATCTGCCGGGAAGGTGATGGCCACATTATTTTGGGACAGCGCGGGTGTCATACTCGTGGAGGTTTTGGAAAAAGGGCACACAGTAGCCGCTGTCTGATACTGCGAGACCTTGACCAGATTGCGCGAAGCAATCAGGAGGAAACGGCTAGGACTTCTCACCGAGGGCTTCATCTTCCTTTAAGACAACGCGCGACCTCATACAGCCCAGAGGACCACCACACTCTCGAAGCAGTTTCGCTGAGACATCATCGATCACTCTCCCTACAGCACGGATCTCGCTCCAAGCGACTTTCATGTTTTTCCTCACTTGTCGGAGCACTAGGAAGCGGACGATTCGCTTCAGACGAGGAGGTGAAACGCTTCGGGAACAACGTGGCTGAAGACGCAAAGACAGGACTTTTACCAGGAGGGAATATTAAAATTCATTCCACTTAGCGACTAGTGTCTAAACCGATATGGTGACTAATGTCGAAAAACAACCTAATATATGTACTATCAGTTGCCTGTATGGGTTGTATGAAATTATATACTAAACTCACACTCAGACGCTCACCCTCATTCATACCTCCAAAATCTAGGGATAATAGAAATAATTGTAATTAAAGACAAAATTTCGCCCACCAAATGTGAATCGCATCTTCCTCTAGATTAGAGGATAGCTCGCTAACAAATAAACTGCAAAAGCAGAGAAACCAATTCTATATACCATTTTTATGTCTGTTTACCATCTCAAATCAGCGCTTAAAATCGATTCTTGTTGTGGATGGACCCATCGCCATGTTTGTGTACTTTTGAAACATCGAAAGAAAGTTCATGCTTGATGTAAGGCAATGAAAGGGAACATTTTTGAATAGCAAGTGATGTGAACATCACATGCTGCAGAGTAGATACAACTTCTTGGGGTATGTAATTACTCCGCCATAAAGTCTGAGTCGTAACTAGAGGCACGATTAAATTAGAATAGAAAAATCACGGTCGACCCTGAGTGACCACATAAATGCCAGCAATCACGTAATCACATCCCATGATCCTTGGCAACGTGAGGCAACCATGAACATCACCCTTATTTTTCTTTACGAGTTCTGTGTGCAAGCAAGATTGACGTGGACTTCAATGCACGGTAAAGACAGGAGCGAGGTAAAATGCACTGATCGGCAACCAATAATGAAAATCGAAATGTATCCAATTAACCATTCATGCAGAAAATCCGAAGACTCATTGGTATGACAAGGTTCTGTTATGTGTAATTTTAATGTAGGTATGCAGAACCATTGGGGAATAGCTTTTTTAAATTCATGCCCAAATGAAATGAAACCATAATTAAGACCTTTCAGAGTAACTGCTTCTATCGCATATATTCTCTTTAGATACCATTTGAGGATACTAGTTTGTTTACTATGTTGATGGAAAAAGCCTAGATGAACTGTTGCTATTCCCAGTTTCCCTTAAGATGAATGCCTTTCGATGCTCTAGTGTGAACAGTTTTCTGGACTACAATGCAACTAACTTGTTCACGCCTTACTGTTACTGTTCGAAAGACTACTTACTGTATTATGTATTATTCTTTCCTGAATATAGATTTAATTTCAAATAATATTATACTTGCCAAACGCACTTCGCCTTCTTCAGGGGATTGAGTTTGGGTTCTAAAACATGATATACATAATCCGCAACTCCGGGGTCCAAAAAGTTTTTGCTCAAGGAACCCTCTTTTTCTTTCTTGTTTGTTTCTAATTTTCTTGTTTTCTATTAACACTTTTTCCAACTGACTTTTATAAATATTTGCCTTCTTCCCCTGCTCGAGTTTCTGCATAATATAATTGAAATATTTCGGAAAGGGAAACTAACAATATAAGTGTAGGTAAAAAAGTCTTGTACTTCGGCAAAAGAAAACTATGTGCAACTGGAAACATTTTATTTGATGACGAAGTAAAGTGAACGGTGAAGCAGAATGTTGAATGAGGCACACTATTACGTTGGCTCTATATTATTACATAAATATTGTCAGTAACAATAATTCAGACCTATACATGTCAAACATATTACAGCTGCGTTTGAAATGTTGAGAGATAAAAAGAGAAAAGCAAACAAATACGCAAGTGGTCCAGTGGCACTGGAAATATGCATGACATACGTTGCTCACAAGCAACACATTTGAAACAAAGCACTAAAACTTCGTTTTGAGCTTATGAACTAAGATTGGAATAAAATTAAGGGAGAAAATTGTATGAATAAGTATGTTCTACAAAAATGCAGTATCGCCATTAAATACAGAGAATTAATTACATGATACTAAATAGTATTCTTCAGTAACTTCAAAGTGTTTGAGAAAATATAAACACAGAAGCAAAACGCTGAGCTGAGGTGATCGTCAGTCATTCAATATTTTCCATGTTGCTTTAAGTACGCACCACTAATTATATACTTGAGATACAAAACTGTATTTTTCGCTTGTATTTTGGGAGGAGAATAACAGCAAAGCAAATTATAATAAAAATATGAGAGAATAAAAACCAGGCTTGGGGAGCGACGGGAATTAAGGGCATACTCGACCATGTTTGTTAAGTTTTATAAAAAGTAAATTCAACTCATACAAACACTGATCGGATGTTCTTTTAGACAGTTGAACTTTAGAACATGAAGCTATTTTGAAATGCGAATAAAACTGAGAAATTAAAACCAGTTCTTTGAACGATATTTTCGCATGCCAGTGTAATGGCCATCATACCCAAAGCACAATAAGCTTCATTTTGTTATTTATTATACATCTTTTGCAAATAAATTCTCACTACTTCCCGTGTGTAATGTGCCCCAAAGGTGGTTCAATTGCTTCTCCTTTTCTTATCCGTGCAACCAGCCTTACTCCTTTGTACCGCGTTGTGAGGTGCTGGCACAGCACGCGCGCGTCACTTTTTCTAAGATGCCCTTTTTGAATGGTAGACTTCAAAACGTCTATTCCCGTAGAATATTTGTATTGAATTTTTGGGTAGATTACAATTCTTCCTTTAGCCACTGCACATCGGTGATAGACATATATATATATATATATATATATATATATATATATATATATATATATATATATATATGACAGGTTTTAATGACTTTATACATAATTATTTATTGACCTTTTTCTCCGAATTCATCAGCAGTCAGTGCAGTATGTGATCTTATTGTAACGCAGCGGCTATGATACAAGATTATCAAGACATAGGCACCGAGCGGTCGGTGTAAAACAAAATAACGTGCTTGCCAGCGTAAACACCGGGCGCGCTATCAGGAGATAGCTAGAATCTTCTGGAAGCTTTATCTTTTCCCTTCTCCAGAAAGTGTGTCAATATAGTTCTAAAACGTTCGAGAACATTCTGTGGAAGATTCCCTGCCTATATAAGCGAGCGCTCTCGCGGCGCCGCTCCCCGCCGCCACTACTGCGGGAGTGAGTCACCGCCGACTGCATGGCACACGACCTCATACATTGCCGCCGCTTCTGCGCCTCTTGTGGAGGCCAGGGGCACTATACCGGCCAGGCAGCGTGCCCACTGCATCCACGCCGAGCTCCGACGACGCACACCGCGTCCCCAGGCTCAGGCGCCGCACATCACATCCGACGCTGCCTCTGTACTACTCCAGAAGTTGGAGGACATACAGGCGGAACTGCTGCACCTCTCGGAGAAAATCACAGCCCTGGTGAGAATGTCTCCGAAATCAGGTTAGATATCAACTCTCACCAATACTCTGACACGTCCAGATTTCCACTGATCAACTCAGTGTGACTGACGGGACAAAGTAGCATACATAACCACAACAGTCAGAAAGTACGTCAAGGAGGAAGTGGCAGCCCTCCAGATAATGGTGGACGAAAGATTTACGACGCCGACCTTCAGCCAGCTTCCGGTTTCAAAGACTCGCGGCGGCAGGTTTGGCCGCTAGCGTAATCACATCTAACTACTTCCTGAACATCTTCACCCTATAATTCCTATATCTACCACACAATCCGAATCCCCAAGGTCGTAAGTAGATCTCCGGTCATGTTTATGTCCTGGCTCCTACTTTCGCCTGGCTTAGGCTCAGTGGGCCGGCCAATATATCCGTTCCCTGAATGCGCAGGTGCAATAGCGGTACTGCTGCATATCCTCTCTGAATCTCTCTTTTTCCTTCTTCGTTTCTTCGTGGAGGAGTTTTTAATGGGTATGTCGACTATTGGAGAGTTCCACACTCTCAGTGTTGACTCCAACCGGGGCTGGGGTAGTGATTAAATCATTTTCTTTTCCACTAAAAAAGGCAACCAGGCAGTCGCGAGTGGAGAGCGAGTCGAGTGCGAGATGAGTGGGTGTCGAGTGCGCGTCGAGTGGCGACAGCAGAGTGAGTCGCGTGAATCAGTGAGAATCAACTGAGAGTTCAGTGGCGTTGGTCAGCGAGTGAACGAGCAAGTTACATTCAAGTAATGTTCTTCGAACAGGTCGATGACGACTGTTGTGACGTACAGCAAGTGCTACCATGGAGCGACGGTTGTGGAGGTTCGTGTTCCACTCCCGAGTGAAGTGAACCGCCCGGCATGAAGGGGCGGCGAAGTGACGAGAATTGAATTAGTTCACCTTAGTGAAGTGACATTGGTGAAGCGATCTCCCAGGGAAGGTGAGCTATATAAATACGAAACAGTGACATAGAAAAACAAAACAGTGAGAAGTGAGAAGGGTGACAGTTGAAAAACTGGAGAAATTAACACTGGTGTTAAGAGTGGGATTGAAGATTGAAACGCCAAGATGGAGAAAATGTTTAAGACATTATTGGCCAAAATGGAAGAGATGGAGATAAAATTGAAATCCGGAATGGACAAGATGGGAACAGAAATGAAGACCGAAATAGACAAGATACAAACTGAAGTGAAAGTGGTGAAATCTGGAATAGCGGAAGTGTAGACAAAGTGCAACCTGGAATGGAGAAGATGGGAATGAAAGTGAAGAGTGTTAAGGAAGAAATGAAGACTGAAATGCAGAAACTGAAACTCCATCTCGTTGGCGACATTGACACTATAAAATCTGAAATAAAGCCATCGGTGAAGGAGTTAAAAGGCACTAAATCTAACGTGGAAGATGGCATTAATGCGATGAAGGAGCGCCTAGTTCAGCGAGGAAAACGGCTAGATGGGCAGACGTAAGAAAACAAGAGGACGACAGAGGCCGCAATGGACGAACATCTGAATCAGCAGATGACAGAGAGTGCTGCAGCCCTACGCCAGGCATGGTACAATCTGCAGTTGGTTGGGACGAGGAGACCTTGAGGAAGGAGCAGCTTAAGGATCGAGACATGGGACCGATCCTAAAGGATAAAGAATCTGGCGTGCGACCGCATGGGCGGATATTTCTCCCAGAGGCCCGAGCTATAAGAGCTGTTGGATGCTGTGGTCAGGAACGGTGTTTCGCAGAAAGTGTGGGAGCCCGCAGCGGAACAGCTGGTGTCCCCGAAAGAGAAACGCTGAAGTTAGTCCTTGAGAATTGTCAACACTATCGGCCCGGATGCGAACGAGACCCCGAAGAAACTACATCACCGATACTACCGTTTGCATCTTCGAAGTGACGTGAAAAGGTGGTGCCCATCATGCGACAGGTCCTGGGCCCTCGTCGCACATTCGGTGTCGGCTCCGAGGGGGCCTGGTGGTAGATGACTGTGATCATCCTGTTGCAGATCGTGGAGTGTTCGGGACAAAAAACTCTGAGGAGGGAACTGTGTGAGGCAGGGGCTATGGCCCACGGATATCCGCGCCGAGCGTTCGGAGTAAACAAGATAACGGCCGCTGCTGGCGTAAACACCGGCGCGCTATTCGGAGATAACTAGAACTTTCTGAAAGCTTTAACTCCCCCGCCTCCGGAAAGTGTGTAGAAATAGTTCTAAAACGTTCAAGAACCTTCTGGGAAGATTGCACTGCCTATATAAGCGAGCGCTCTCACGTTCAGTCAGGCAGTCGCGAGTTGAAAGCGATCCGAGTGCGACATAGTGGAGTCAGTGCGAGGTCAGTGCGTGTCGAATGGAGTCGAGTGGCGACGAGAGTCGCTTAAGTCAGTGCAAGTCGACTGAGAATTGCATGGGGCCTGTCAGCGAGTGAGCGAACGTTAGCAAGCGATTCTCCAAAGGAGTCGGTGACGACTGTTGTGACGTATAGCGAGTGCTACGGCGGAGCAACGATTGTGAAGGTCTTGTGCTCGACTCCCTAGTGAAGCGAAACGTCCGGCGTGAACAGGCTGCGTCACAAAGGAGGTAAAGTGACGAGAGAATTGAACTAGTTCACCTCAATAAATTGACATTGGTGAAGTGAACTCCCGTGAAGGTGAACTGCTAAGAAAGGAAACAGTGACATTTATAAACAAAATAGTGAGAACTGAGAAAACTGACAGTTGAAAAACTGGACGAAGTCATAATATTTTGTTTATAAACCCAAAAACTCTTTTGTTTTACATGTTAGAGTCTCCGAAACAGAAGGGAGATAACCGTAGTTAAACAAATAGTAGATTTGGCGACAAGTAGTAGACGTTGCATTCATATTAAGAATTGTTTACAAATGGTACCGCAATAGCTGTTTCATAATGTACAACAGTTCTTCAGCATACACACAGCCATTGGTGGTGTTTAGAGAATTATCAGCTTTAGTAGTTCCTACTTGACAATATCATGTGTGGGAATGAACGATGGCAGCCTTGTACACCAATGGGAAGTACACCGAAATGCTTCTTTTCTACGAGGAAACCCGAAGGAATTCCGGGGCTTGAGGCTTGCCTGCTCTACCAGCAACGTTAGGTATCCCAAATGGCGTTGCCCACCCACACCATGTTTCCAAGATTGGAGAGGTGTTTAAAGAAACAGGCAGCTTACGTTCTAACGACACGCTTCTGGAGGTCCGCGGAATCGTGGTACACCAGAGTTTCAACTCTTTTCAAGGGCTTGACATCACACAAAATATATCGAAGTCGGCGGTAGCTATTTTTAACAGCCTTAGTCGTTGAATGTTACCAGTTTTACTTACAGCATTTCAGTTTTCTTTTTTACTGCTTTCCTATCTTTTGGATCCTTACTGCCTTCCTTCTCCATATTTCAACTATCTCTGTACGTAAACAAAGCGTTTCTGGACATGGGTTTATTCTCAAAATATGTGGTACTCATCTATCTACCGCCGAGCCTAATAAAATTTATATGGACTCTGTATTCCAGAGATCGCGTGTGTTCTTTGTAGGTAATGTATCGTCAAGGCATTATTCTTTCTTGCACATAAGGAATACTTAAATGATTGTACGTGTATGCGTTCGCGTTTGTCACATCATTTAGGGGATGAACAAGTAGTGTATAAAATACACTCCGTTATGGTTATGAATAGGCCTAGGGTTTTTGTGACATAAAAATCACCATAATATGCAAAATAAAATATACTGTTATAACCTAAAATGTACTAAAATGTGCAAAATAACTTAAAAAGTATGAGCTAGTAATATTATAATGGTGTCCAGGGTTCCATTCCCGGCTGGGGGGGTGGGAATTGAGTACGTTTATTTAGTAATGGGCTTCATAAGCAATAAAATTAGCAAGCATCACCACTAATAAAACTAACGTGGTAAATATAACCAGTATGTATGCTGCAACATCCATAATTATGTGATTTTTTCGTGGATAATAATGCATCACACAGCAATATTCAGGCTTGGTTTTCTATAGCCCCGTTTGACTGCTACGGTCATATAGAGGATCTTGATTGAAACAATTGATAGTCTTCGTGCTCTTTCAATTTTTAGGTTAATTTATTCTCACACGCACAATCACTTTCAATCCAAACTGCCAGACTCTATGGTGGGTAGGGAATAATACAAATTAAAGAAAAATGCTCCCGTCCGGCCGGGAATCGAACCCGGGACTTCCGGGTGAGTAATCAGCTCGCTGACCACTCGACCATGGAAGCAATCGTCAGGCACTTTGTTCTAATAAAATTCTGCACAGATGAAGCGAAGTCAATATTTACTGCAGCGTTGCGTCGACTATATTGCTTATGTGATTAGAATTCTGATTCATGTTTCAAAAAATGAGATTCCGACATAAATCTCCGAGGATTAATAAGTGGAGAGACCTTAGGCTTCTTTCCAATTTTTTTTATCAAAAATCAAATGTTATTTTGTTATTTTCAAGTTCTTTTTGGTCAGAAATTAGTAGTAGCAGATACCAATTCTTTTTATGTCAGTTCTAATATTCGTGGCATTACTTCCTGCCACATTACTACAGTTCGGATCTCAACACATGTAGGATCCCTTAGCGGCATTAAAATGTCCCCAGCTCCTAAATCAACATCCATTTGAATTAAGCAAGTGAAATACATTAAATGATCGTATGTACGCAGCATATATTTCAACTCACTCACTTCGAAAAGTCTATTTCATTTAAAAAATTGCGTGAGGTTTATCCGTGCGAAAACTAACCTGGAAGCATTCATGTGTTGCAAGAACTAAGCGTTAGGTGGTATTTTTTAAATATTCAGTTTTATATGAGAAATAAATAAATATATAAGGCCGTTTTTGTCTGTTAGTTCTCCAAATTTAGCTCACGCAGAGTTAACAACTTTGTTTTTGGCTTGTTGGCACTTTTAATTTATTTTCTGCATCTATTTTAATAACACATATTGCAGCATGCTGATTCTATGTCTGTGCCTCTGCTCTGCGGTAGACACAATTGAACCTTCTTCAACATATATGTTTACATAAGAAAATATAGCCTTCCTTCAGCACTTGAGCAATACGCAGCCACCGAACACCGAATATAGCTCGATGTACCTCGCCCAGCTTCGTCATTCTTCGGGAATACTCGTAAATTCAGGCGAGGGACCATTACTACCAGATAGAAAGGCTACGTTCTCTTGCGCTCCTCCACTTGCAGATCCCTAATACCTACAATAAGAAATGTTGTATTCCACCAAAAAATTTGATTTCGA
The DNA here is from genome assembly GCA_030765065.1 of Deroplatys truncata. Lineage (NCBI taxonomy): Eukaryota > Metazoa > Arthropoda > Insecta > Mantodea > Mantidae > Deroplatys > Deroplatys truncata. The sequence continues at coordinate 242,415,609 of CM060978.1, read as the reverse complement.
GATTTCACCGGAAATGCACGCTTTTAGGCCCTCTGAACCCAAAATAAACATTCTTAGAAGAAAACTTCGCGCGCGCGTGTATCTATGGATAGGTAACTGTAAGCTGAAAAGTCCGATAAGCAGCAACTTGGTACTAAGTCAAAGATGCGATAGAACATTTTCAAGAAACTCCCCTAATCTAAATCACTCTTTACACGAGATTTTTCCATAGTTTTAATTTTCTCAAAAATGGCTCTGACGATTTTGTTAAAGTGCTATATAGTTAAGATATTTACATCATAAATAAAAGGTATATCCTAAACTTTCTGTAAAAAGCCCATGAAGTCCTCATCATTCGTAGAGAATTTCGTACATATGTGTATAGTTGGTAAATAAGGTAGATGAAAACTTACTAAACAGAAAATGTAGACCTCTTTAAAACACACAATTTCTGTAAAATATTCCATTTTGTGATATAAGCTGTATCCGATTACTCGTTTTCAATACTTTGTCATTTTCTAAAGTGCTGTGTTTATTTATGTTGTTTCACGCGATTTCCTGTAAAGAATTACAAGGGCAGCTTATAGCGAGAAGCTTTTAAATATCTCATCGATTCAGTTTCCTCTTGTAACCGAGCGAATTGGCTTCGCGGTAACGAAGTCCCGGGTTTGATTCCTGTCAACCACCCATTCACCTTGGGATTTTCGTGATTTTTCCTGGTCGATAGGCGAATGCAACGGTGGTTTCTCATCTACCACAATTTCCTTCCCTTTCATTCCCATCTTTCAGGTGTGCTTTGTCGTGTCTATAGTGGTGCCGGAAAAATTGCACGGATAGTAGTATACATACAGGTATTCTGGCTCACTTTTTGCGTTGATATGGGAAAAGATAGGAAAAACGAGGACAGCTGATAGGCTAGACAGATGCTGTAGAAGGGGAAATATAGACTTATATAGAGGAGAGTTAGGGAATACGAGCAGAGGTACTACACTAGACAGGGCTTGAAGGGTAGAATATGGCTTTTATATGGGAGAGCTAGCAAACCGAGGAGAGGTATTAGGCTAGGAGGGTTTGAATGGCAGAGTATGCGTTTATATGGGAGAGATAGGGAATACGAGGACCGGTGCTAGGCTAGACAGAGGCTGAAGTAGGGGAATGCTCCTTATATGAGAGAGGTAGGGAATACAGAAGTGCTAGGCTAGACAGAGTTTGAGGTGTGGAGTATGCGTTTTTATGGGGAAGATAGGGAAAACGTGGACAGATGGTATGCTAGACAGATGCTGAAGGAGGGGAATATAGGCTTATACTAAGAGATAGGGAATACGAGGAGAGGTGCTAGACTAGACAGGGCTTGAAGGGTAGAATGTGGGTTTTTTATAGGAGAGCTAGCAAATCGAGGAGCGGAATTAGGCTAGGCGGGTTTGAAAAGTAGAGTATGCGTTTATATGAAGAGACGAGGAAACGAAGGGTAGATGCTAGATTGAGAGAGTCTTCTAGCACACGTTTATCGATCGAACAATATATGCTACCAACCTAGCAACTGTGCATATGGCATCCCGACAGATTGTGTTCAACAAGCCTATTATCATTGGAATGAGTGTGTTGGACATCTCCAAGACAATGTACCACTATCACAATGATGTGTTGTTACCGTATAATGGAGCTGAAAACCTGAAGCTTATGTATATGGACACTGATTCATTCATTCATCGAGTGAGAACTGAAGATGTGTACCAGGGCAAGCTACGTTTTCTGGAGCTCCTAGATAAGCTGATTATCCTACAAGCCATATATGCTATTCAGCCCTAAACAAGAAGGTGTTTGAAGCAATTTAAAGATGAGGCTAATGGTAAAATCATCCAGCGCTTTGTCGGACTACGACCTAAGATGTACACTAGATATCCACGGCTCAATGCTAAAGAAGATTAAAGGCATAAAACGTAGTGCTATTAAGCAGTACGTCACATTCGAGAGCTATACTGACTGCCTTAAAACCAGAGAAATAATAAGAACGCCGATGAATCTGATCCTGTCACACTGAGCTGATCTTATCACACTGCAAGTGAATAAAATTACATTGACTCCATACGCCGACAAAAGAGTTATTGCCGAGGATGGCATAACGACATATGCATATGGACATTACAGCATTACAAATAGTGCTTAAGAGAATGTAAGCCGAAGATGAAGATTTTCTCCGTGAGTCTACAATTTTAAAAAAATGGAAGTTTACCTATGTGATGTGTATACACCTAGCAAACACCTGATGAATAAAGAAGAAAAGGAAGATGGAAGGGGAGGTGTTAACCCTTCCATTAGGAGCAATCCCAGTGCTATTCTCAAGCCTAGATAAAGGGGAGAGACGCCTGCAACGAACTAAAATAAAGGTATGTTGATGTAAAACTTCTCAATTAAGACTCTCAAATAATAAAACCAATAAAACGCCACAATTTCACGAAAAGAAATGGCTATCTCTGGTTAGGGAGATTAGGTGGTGTTACGTCTTGTTGTGTTTCTGGTTTACGTGATGTCACAGGGTGTTACGCCATGTTACGTGGTTTCATGTTTGCTACGTTCTGTTACGTCTTGTTACATGGTTACGTGCTTATGTTATATAGTGCTACGTGCTTATGTTACGCAATGTTACGTTGGTTACGTTTTGTCACGTGGTTATGATACGTGGTGTTACGTCTTGTTACGTGATGTTACGTCTTGTCACGTAGTTACGTGGCTATGTTACGAAGTGTGACGTCTTGTTACGTGGTTATGTTACGCGGTGTTACGTCTTGTCACGCGGTTACGTGCTCTGTTACGTTGACTTACGTGTCTATGTTACGTCTTGTCACGCGGTTACGTGCTTATGCTGCGTTGTGTTACGTGGTTACGTTTGTTGGTTACGTTACGTCTTGTTACGTGGTTATGTTACGCAGTGTTACGTCTTGTTGCGTCGTTACGTTTGCTGGTTACGTTACGTCTTGTTACGTTGGTTAGGTTAGATGATGATAGAATTGAATAGACAATGAGAACTCAAGGTAGAGATAGGTTAGGGCCTTCGGATACTTCTATATAACTTCACTGTAAACCAATATCCAGTTTATCCCTCTCCGTGTCGCACATTACCTGTTTAACATGTAGAAAGTTTGTAAGATTTAGAAAAAAGTATATAAAGTGATGTAACTTTGAATGATAAATGTTTATAATCTAAATACTTTCTATATTACTGTGAATACCTGTGACGCTACCTGAGTTACCTGTTAAAATGAGTTGAATACCCGACATACTACCGAATCATATGAAAATTACCTTCAATAGATGTGGTACGAATCGTTGCTCTAGATTACCATGAACACTTGTGATTCTAACCGGTTTACGCTACATATATACGATACTATCCGAATTACTCTTTATACTGTAACAACAAATAAAATGCTTAATTGAAATAATTGTATTCATCGATCCACGAGCAGCGTTTAATTACATTAATCAATCAAAATACACGCGGTGGAATACTTCGATCGAGGGTCTGCGACCACCCTTAAGAGGCGCGATACCGGGACGTTAGAACGCAATATAGCCTTTGTTAGCGTTGAAATCTTGAAGTCAGTGAGTCTAAATGATGTTGTGCTTGGACGAACATTACACATACATCACCACTAACCTCCCTAGCTTCTCTTCGCGTTTTCCTATATTTTCCCATATAAACGTATACTCTACTCCTCAACCTCTGTTTAGATTGGTATGTCTCCTCGTATTCCCTAACTCTCTCATATAAAGCGCATTGACCTCCTTCGTCTCTCTCCTACCATAGGATCTCTCTCCGCTTTCCATATCTTCCACACATAAAGGAATTTCCGTACTCCTCGAACTGTGTCAACCTAATACATCTCTTCGTATTCCTTACCTCTATCACATAAAGGGCGTTCCCTCCTCCTTCAGCACCTTCTCTACTTCGGATCTCACCTCGTTTTTCCAATGTCCCCCATATAAACCCATTTTCCTCCTTGAAGACTCTCTCAACCTAGCATCTACCCTTCGTTTCCTCGTCTCTTCATATAAACGCATACTCTACTTTTCAAACCCGCCTAGCCTAATACCTCTCCTCGGTTTGCTAGCTCTCCCATAAAAAACTCACATTATACCCTTCAAGCCCTGTCTAGTCTAGCACCTCTCCTCGTATTCCCTATCTCTCAGTATAAGCCTTTATTCCCCTCCTTCAGGATCTGTCTAGCATACCATCTGTCCACGTTTTCCCTATCTTTCCCATAAAAACGCATACTCCACACCTCAAACTCTGTCTAGCCTAGCACTTCTCCTGTATTCCCTACCTCTCTCATATAAGGAGCATTCCCCTACTTCAGCCTCTGTCTAGCCTAGCACCGGTCCTCGTATTCCCTATCTCTCCTATATAAACACATACTCTACCATTCAAACCCTCCTAGCCTAATACCTCTCCTCGGTTTGGTAGCTCTCGCATATAAACGTATACGCTACCATTCAAACCCTCCTAGCCTAATACCTCTCCTCGGTTTGCTAGCTCTCCCATATAAAAGCCATATTCTACCCTTCAGGCCCTGTCTAGTGTAGTACCTCTCCTCGTATTCCCTAACTCTCCTCTATATAAGTCTATATTCTACCTCCTACAGCATCTGTCTAGCTTATTAGCTGTCCACGTTTTCCCTATCTTCCCCATATAAAGACATTTTCCTCCTTGAACCGTCGCATCTACCCTCGTTTTCCCTATCTTTTCCCATATAAACGCAAAAAAGTGAGCCAGAATACCTCTATATATGCTCCTCTGGATGCTTGCCCAAAGAAAGAGTATTCCCCGTAGTCACCGGAGGGCTGCTTGGTTGACGGGTCGTTCATAGCATCTGGGCAGCTCCAGTAGTGTGGCGGGTCTTAGGGCCTGGAACTATTTCCGCGCGTTTCTGTGACCTGTCCGCCTGTGGTTCCTTCACTTCATATTTTACTCCTGGAGGGTGGTAGCCGCAATAGATGTCTCGCAGGTCGACATGCGCGAGATGTCCCGCTCCATTGTATACCCTGTCTCCGTATATCTACAACGAAATGATAATGAAACTATATTTGCAAAGGTTTATCTCCATCAATATGAACTAGATAGAAAAATAGTTTGTAAAATGGTTAATAGTAGGTAGAGAAAGTCATATGAGTGTAACACATCAGATTTCGCATGTGCGGATCTTTGTGTCGGGGTAATGAGATATCCAACCCGATGTTTCCTCAGCGTCTCAAAAGAAAGAAAAAAAGAAGATAAGTAAAAAGAATAGCGGACTATTCGGGATGTGAGCCTTGGAACTCTCGTATGTGCCCCATAAACGCTACCGTCTCTCTCATTTTGCTGCTCTATCTTTCTGTATTTACTTATACCTGACTACTGGTTGCTGCACTAAATGAGATTTTAAGGGAAGTGTTCAACGATATAACCCTTTTTCTTAAATTAAAAATGATCCATCACGTGGGAAATGTTTTAATGTAGTATTATTATTTTATAAACATGTCTGTCAGGTGGATAACCTTCAGGAAAGTGTTCCCCAAATGTTCTGCTGCACAGAGCAGATGTTTAAACAAATAAAAGATTTCACTACAGCCACGTACTCGGTTAACCATCAGATACAGGAGGGTTGACAGGGAAGAATGTTAAACTTAAACAAATAGAGGGCCTTTTAAACCGATAACACTGTAATATATTTAGGCCAATAATATTTCTTAAATGTCCCTTAGCGCAATTTTACGGATGCGGGTTGAAGAAAATGCATTCTATAGATTACGAGGACAAGTATCCGCCCTCATCCAGATAAGGGTGTCGATCTCTAACATTCGCAGCTGTAGGTGAATGAATACGAAGCTGACCACGCCTCTTGCGAGTTCCCACGGTTTACAAGTCACCTTCACCTTTCACCATTCTATGTATAGATGGGGACTCTACAGCCTTATCTGAGAATGAATAGCCCCGTCCAGATCTTCAGTATCAACTGCACCAGCATTGAAGGTTATGCCTTTGAGCTCCGGATCCTTCTCAAGAGATTAGAGTCATGAGTGGCCTATAACATTGGCAGGCCTTGGTCAACTACCTTGAATGCATTTCGCAAAATCAACCCAGATAAACCTGCATTACAATCATTTTAAGCATAGTAATGAGGACCATTCCAAGGCAAAATAAGCACATCAAATGGAAGAAAGAATAAGGATAGCTTCAAAATTAACTTCTCAGAAGTATAATACTGCCCATAAACTTCTGTGGTTCGGCGCTCTCAGCTTAAATGTATAGAGTGTATCAGAAACAGTTTTGCTTCAAGGAAATCGCCCCAAATCGGTGGCCTTGGAAGTAATAGAAGGTTAACAAAAGCTTAATTCTGAATCTGCAAAAAAACACGGTGATAGGAATTAATTGCATTTTGTAATATATTATATATATGATTGTTGAATGGAATATCTGGAAAAAGAAAATATCTAGTATTTATTGTAAAACTTCACAATATTGCATATTTTATGTCCTTGGCTATAGATACATATTTTTGTACAAATAGCCTTCACCTGCAGTTGCTCATAAATGTTAGGGCGTCATGATGACTATTGCTAATTTTAGTAATTTTAGTATTATAATCAACAAATAAAAGCCAAGAAAATCTTGTATTTTAGCCAATGATTGTCTACCGCATCATGTTTTATCGTTTTGTGACCATTCCTTCTTCCGCTTTTGTGATTACAAAATTGATATTACTGAAACAGTTACACCATATGTAATAATTTGAATAATATGAAATGTCCTGGGTACTAATGCACCCTGCAGAGAAGTGGGTCAGCAGATTCGTTCGCGGGACTGTGGTTCGATTCTCGCCTTTGCGATGTCACACCTAGCTCATGTTTAGGCCCATTGCGGTTCGTAGTCCATCGTTATATGTAACGGACACTGTTGGATGTCTCCAGCTAATAAATGGGTCCCTCGGTGGAACCAGTTCAATATGGGAAGCGTTGGAAACAACAACGACAATAAAATGTTGCATTCACACAACGGTCCCTGTTCACTCTTCTACAAGCTATTCTTACGAAAGCTTATTCTTCTATCTACTCCCTGTTAATCGAGATAAATTTTCGTGACATATTAACACATTTTGCTGTAGGTATAGAAAGATTAAAGCAGAGTCAGATTTTAAAAAAGTGAATCGATGTGATGACTTTGGAATTCTATACCCACTGCATGACCACGATAAAAAACGAGTAGCGACTTACCACTTGAAATAAGTATAAGCGTTTGAAAATTCAAACCAATATAAAGACTGCCACGGAAAAGGTTAACGCCACAACAACTTTATTTGATTTGGCATAAATCATGAGTTTTAACGAGATTCACAATTCTTATGTAATAAGGTTTTGTCTACTTATTACGGTTTATTCAAAATGAGAGGACTTCACAGGCTATTCGCACATTTCATTTGTCATGCAATATCTTAAACATGTGAATTTGAATCAAAACGAATACAAATTAACGACAAAGTTTCCAATGTAAAGGGAGTTTGTGATGTGGGGGATTTGCTTGAACATCTGCATGACGCAGATTCTGAACTTAATTACCTAGTTTGGTATTTTACCAACTTTGAGCTATGCTGCTCACAGCACTCGCTTACATAAAGCATTGACACACACACGCACATGAACCTTAATTCCAATTTGTTTTAACTCACAGAATCTCAAAACATGTAAGGTGAAATCTCGCTATCGACCTTTTGGTGAGCTACAAATCTTCCTCTATTTATATAGGTAAGTAGCAAAAATGTTTTGGGGAGAGGGGCCCTTAAAACGTGTATTTGCAGTGAAATCTCGCTATCGAATTTTTGATGGAAAACAAATCCTCCTCTATTTATAAAGTAGGTTTTTAGCAGAGAAAGCATACACGCTTGGGGACTTCAAAACGTATATTTGCCGTGAAATCTCGGCATAGAATTTTTGGGTGGAATACGCAACTTCCTTCACTTACTACAGGTAAGTAAAATAGATCAATAAGTCTTTCACAGCTTAATACAAAGCTTCACTTACAAGTTAGATTTTAACTGGTATTTTTATGATTTTCCAATAATTTCTTTCCTTTCAAACTTTACATTAACTCAATCATGAAATAGTCTAATTAAATTCTACTCGAGTTATGCTTTTGTCTAGGCAAATAAAATCATGGCATCATTACACATAAATCTATCCATAAAATACAAAATACTCGAATAGTAAGGTTACTGTAGATAAAAGTTTATATAGTCTAGAAACCTCTGAACTCAAAAGAATGTCTCAAATATATCACTTTATGCTTTTCATTGGAATAATTAAACATTTATTTAGGAGCGTTAGCAGCCCTTGTAAAATATTTTTTGTACATCCATGGTTCATTCGAACCTGCCCCACCCATTATTAAAATTCTGTTTATCTGACTATACAATAAGTTATCTTCTGCGACTTTAAGCCGGACAACGTTTGTGGCTCCCATTTGAGAGATCGGATTCGAATCATTTGGGACAGCCAACGTGACCGAAAGTTTTTTTCGCCGTTTTCCTTAATTGCTAGCCAGGTTGATTAATTTATCAACACGAATTTTGTTCTTGTACACTTCACCACCCTCCCTGTGACGGTCTGATCACCCATACAGGGCTTCCGTGATCCAGGACCCAAACCTCCTCTAGAGGTGCCTGATCCAAGGCGTCGGCTGATAAAGTCCTACACAAAGGAGGATGATCACATGAATAAGTTATTTTGCAATCTGTTGCATCTTACTCGTCTTATCTAAATATGTATTAGATGGAATATTATGTTTTATCCCTATATTTTCAATATGTATTCTATTTCCACTTCGTTTTAGGTTTGCCACTTTAATCACTAATAATTGCTTGCTAAGGAGTCAGCCAGTTGTTTCCAGCTTTGTCATTGTTGATGTAAGAATTGTTGGCTTAGCACACTCATTCTTTTCGAAGCGTGGATTGTCAACCTGTGCGTCTTATGCAAACATACTGTCGGAGTATGAGCAGCAGCCACAACAAGCCCTGGAAGAAATGAGGTGGATGTGCGGCAGCATGGGCGGGATTCCTAACGATACCAGACGGATTACATCCTGGTGCCAGCAAGCACTGCATAATACCCTGTGCTCCTGGGGGTCCTTTGACAACACACGCTCTCAGAGAGAGCCCCAGCAGGCCCACCAAACGAGCAGGCGAAATTCTGCACAATCCACTGTCCAGCTGCAACACGCCGATCACCGTCGCGTGGTCCTTCAACTCTGAAACAGATGAAAAGAAATGATGTGATGGAACAGGAAATGATGGGCAGGAAACTCGCGTAAAAAGAGGAACCACCTCAGCAATTCGCCTATCGGCCCGGAAACGCGAAAAACACTTAAAATCAGACAAAAATTGAACCCGGGACCTCCCAAGTGAGAGCCTTACACTTTACCGCGGAACCATCTCGCTCGGTCGTCGAAGGTAGTACTACAAGTTTGTGGTATTACAGCGGTATAATCATTATGTGTGAATTAGTCGTGAGTAAGTAGAGAAATAATTTTATGTGAATAACCTGTAGAATCGCTGTGAAAATAAATCATAAAAAGTAGAGAAAGTCATGTGATTGTTGCACGTAAAGAAGGCCACTGCAGATGCAGAGAAGAGGAATAAAGGAGCACGGGGTGTGTCCATGGCAAGCAGTAGAAAGGAGCCGCGAGATGTTTGATGTAACTGGACGTGACATGAGTACCGGGCGAGGCACTAAGTATTACTTAACTTTCAATATCAAGTACAGACGTCATCAAGAGCCTCGAGACATATTTTATCTCTAGATCGATCCTCTTTCAGACTACCAGCCTTGACATGCTTCTGCAATTCTTCTGCTATGGAAAGAAATAAGCTTTGAAACTTCAATGCACGTATTTCACACTGCTTCATATCGCTTGTGTGATTTATACAATTTTAAAATTAGAATATAGTTTTGCAGATATTACCACAGGTTTGCTCAAATGCTACTCCTGCGCTTACCTTGAGCATCATCTATTAAACTCGACGCAAACACTTCACCAAAGTGTGTTTTCTGAGGTGCGCGCGTACGTGTGTGCGGGGGAGGGCGGACACTTTAACATGTTAACTTAAAAACGAAAAGATGGATAAGTGTAACTTTTCATACTTAAGTAAGCCTCCTTTGACGAGTAGGATGAAAATTCTAAGAATTCTCCCGTCTCTACCCAAACGATTCCTTACATTGAAAAGTTTATGTTCAGTTTCATTTTTTCAAAAGTAGCTCTAAGCGTTTTTATTTAACTATCACATGTTTAAGCTATTGGCATGACGAATAAAATGCTTATCTAAAAATTTAGGCAAATAGCATACAAAATCCTCTTCATTCCTATAATATCTATATCAATATTATAAAGAGAAAATGTGTGTATGTAGGGGTAATCTCAAAAACCACTCAGCCTATTTTGATTATCTTTCACCGCTGGTCACAATGTCCAGATGGTCACAATCTAAATAATGTTTCAAACAATTTGAAAACTGGGAGGTTAGGGGTTTCTTTTTTATATTCATGTCTCTAAATTTCAATCTCGTTTCGTTGACTATGGATACCAGAGGCCTCTTTTGGCACTTATTGCAAATATGGCAGATTTTTAATGGCCTCGAGGCCAAAGGGGTAAATGGGGAGGCTTAAAATTTTAAAATTACGTTTTTAGAGGGTTTAAGAGGTTTATATATAGTTCACATCACCATACTTCCTTCACATTTCACTGACGTTTTATCAAATAATATTCTCGGTATGATTCAGACAAAAGTTGGTACACGTGGATTCTAGAAACTGACAAAAATGATAAGCTACCACTCCAATCAATCCCTAACAACCAACACTCTTTGGCCTAACTAGATGAAACTGTTCAGCCTTTACTGTTTAAACCATATGATCAAAATATTAAACAATTATACAATAGGAGTTGGCAAAACTCATAGGTACGTTACAACTTCCAAAGCGTAGCTAATTCTTATTTTGAATTGTATATTACTCGAAGCTTTTAAGAGCTACCTTTACTTTATTTCCAACGCCTTATAGATGAAACTACACTGCTTGGTCAACCAGAGCACAAATCTCTGCACTTGGATTCAGAGGTATAGCTAGGGGGGGGCGGGTTGGAAACCTCCCCTTTGATAAAACCACCGTAAAATTAATAGAAAAGTAACTTGGTTAAAATAGGATCTTTCTAGGTTGGTGGGAACGAGATACTTAAACGTGTCAGTAGCATTATTACTTATGACGCATGTCTTGATACAAATTCTTTAAAAAATGGATCCGTACACATATAACCCCTCTAATATTTTTCTGGCTACGTTGCTGCTTAGATTATAGGACTTGAAAATTATAAAATACCATACAACTTCAAAAAGCTACCCATACTCAGATTTTTTAGTCCCTTAAATTGTCACTATATGACCAATCCGGACAAAACTTTGGACACTCGCGCTTTAGGTGCAAGCACAAATTACAGATTGCTTGCGACTATAAAAATCTCCCCATCCTTATTTTTCAATCCCGTACTTATAGAAAGTAACAATGCAATGCCGGGAAATCTACATTAATATTACCTTAATGTCTCTAAGCATTATCTCTTTCACCGCTCGTTTTACCAGAGTAGTTCTTGGCAAGCAGTTTCATCTCATCCAATGTATCAGTTAATTGTTTTCTTCTGATCGGTTTCACCATTGTTCTTTCATCACCCATTACTTCTGAAATAATTTTCTTTTAGTTGTTTTACTTATCCTTTACAAGGCCTCATTTCTTCTCCAGTACGCATTTCCAATGCTTCCAACCGTTTTTTTTCACATAGCCGAATATACCTCTAAATAAACAGTCGAATATCCTCTAACTTCACATTATTTTTCACTTCGAGAATTCCCATTGTATACCATCTTAGAAGATTGTATTTGCAACGTAGCAAGCGACATATCTCGTCACTGGAGAGCTTATTTTATGAGGTAAAAACGATATTTCAAGTAAAAGGTGTGTTTTTATATGGAAAAATATCTGTTAAAGTTTCAGAAATTAAATGAAATATTAGAACAAGTAAAATGGTATTGAAGTTTTTATACATTACACATATATGTACAGTGTTTGGGGAAGCTCCGTTTTCTCTTCTTCTTTTTTTCATATGAAATAATAAAACACGTTGATGTATATAAGTTCAACGACTTATCCGTTAAATACTTGTAACAGAAATACGCGACAAAAACCAATGTGTCCTAAACTAATTTAATTTAATTTTTGCTGATCTTAACATTATTCTTCCATTCGAAACGCCTCCGCGTTACGCTACACGCCATTTTACCTGAGAGAATGGTTGCCAGCGAGTAGAGCCGGCAAGGTTGGCAACACACCACTCTCAAACCATCTACTGAACGGGTAGAGGAGATAGAAGGGGAAGTATGCGTACGTGGAAAAGTCACGTCAGATGGTGGGAGAGAGAAACCTGCATAGTGCGACAAAGGGAGTTGTCAAACATACGCATCACTGCAAGGGCAACTTCACTGTATAACGTATCCAACCTCAGACATGTAACATCGAGTTATCGTTGAACTACTAAACTAACATAAACTAGTAGCTGCAAACTTCGTCCTTATTATGAAGCTCGCAAGAAAGGACAGCATAGCACGTGATCGTCGTTGAGTGAACAAAGCCAGCTTGCTTTCTTTAAGAGCAAATGCAGCGTTCAGAGCAACAGTAAAATGTGCTGCTTCAAGTGGACAATTGATTCACAATGATAATCCGGTGACATCTGTCCTAAGTATATTATTTGAATGTATTTTGGCTAAATAACTAGACATTCAAGAAGGGTTAAAATGTCGGGACAGAACTTAAAACGGACATTCAAGCAACAATTTATGACTATTCTGCACTTAAAACAGTATCGTTATTGAGAATGCTTATAAACGCAAAAGGAAAGTGAATAAGTAACCTTAAGAGTGAGTTTAGAAGTAGGTGTGATCTCTCAACAGCTGGTGCCCACCTGCCCGCCCCTTTTAGGTGTTTTACTTTTATAGGAAAATCGCGTTATGAACACAACAAACGTAGTCATGTTTTCGCTAAAGCACATGCAAAATGGGAACTGCCAACCTAAAGTGAAATCCGTTAAATATGCGATGTGTTGTGTTTCTGCGAACGTGAATCACTCGAGTTTTAGACGCGCTGATCTCTCGGCTACCCCCTGTCGTCGCTTCGCAGTTACCTGCTACACTCCTCTACTTCTAAAAAACATCCCTCTGCTACGCTTTGAGGCTGAGGGCCCTCAATCTCTCGGCTACGCCCTGTCGTCGCTTCGCAGTTACCTGCTACACTCCTCTACTTCTAAAAAACATCCCTCTGCTACGCTTTGAGGCTGAGGGCCGTCAATCTCTCGGCTACGCCTTGAGGCTGAGTATCTTACTGGCTTTGGCGGCATTAGTTATTCATATGTTGCGTTAGAGATAGCGTATGACTTAGTGTGACATCTGTAGGACATATAAGACATCATTTCCATCGCTGTGGAAGACACACTAAGACCAGAAAGTCGCAAATTATAACTTCTGTGGGTGAATGGTCATTGTAGTTTGCGAATGTTATTTTATTGTACTTAGCATATGTGTTACAAAAGAATGTAAATTTAAATGATTAAACTATGAATTGCAAGTGAAAGTGGAAAATGTAAAGCACGTGAAAATAAATGCAAAATTCTTCAGCAACAAAGAACTCAAATTAGTCATAATATATATATATATATATGTGTGTGTGTGTGTGTGTGTTGCTTAAAATTCTTAGTGTACTATTAATTCCAGTGAACGAATTACTGGATATGATTCAATGGATAATTCAGCAAGAAGCTTCCACAAAATGAGTGTAATGCATGTGAACAATTGAATGTATATTTTTGGCCAATTTCAAATATAGAATGTATTTAAAACTATTTGTGATTTACTGCAATTGTGCTAAGGCTGATCAGGGCTATGGCTACCGAACCCAAGTTCAGCGTTACACTGTTTAAAACAAACACAGCTTTGTGCTCAAAAATTTTTTTCTAAATATTATTTCTCCGTATGCTACATTTATATTCCGTAATTAGCCTTCAATTTGGAGATGAAAATATTGGAGATACGTAAGGTAGTAATGCTTATCTTGAAATGATACATTTATAGCACTTCATTCAACCAGTTATAAACAGATATATACAACTGGTTTGAATAGAATGGACAGCTTCTATTCAACCGATCGAAACCAAAATCTCTCATTTATATTTCTACACCCATTGGTGATAGCTGCAAAGTTAAAATATTTGCATGAAGACAGATATGAAATATCCTAAACTTTTTATCTACCATTGTTGCATTCGGCCACTGTATTGCAAGGAAAATAGCAATACAACAATAAAGTGGCACGTGAATTCCCTCTTACTCTATCTCGTACATATATTATCGATTTCACAACTTTTATGTTCATAACCTCTTGAAATAAAATACTTTTTGTTTCTGTTTTAAAAAAGAAATGGCAGTGAAGAAAAAGGAAATCCATCAGTCTACAGCATCTGAATTTGAACAGAAAAGTGAAATTTGTCATTTGGCGAGATACTGTGTTCTCTGGCGAAGATGCTATTGCTTAAATAAGGGTCTCTGCTGTTTTGCCTGGAGCTACATTCTACGAAAAACACGTAAAACTGTCACAGAAGTATCCATCAATAAAAACAAAGACAGAAGAGACAAACGCACGTATCACTCGCTGATCTGGGTATGGGTTTGTAACTTTTCTTCGTCTCGCTTCCTGTTCATCCCTTCACGTGCAGAAGTATAAAGAAACAAATTGAACTGGCCATGTCTTATCTTCCAGTGTAACAGTGAACACCGAATTACATGTATTTGGTTTGTTTTAGTTCTATTTTTCCTGTAAAACCATTCAAAAAGATTTGTTAGATGCGATGGTTCCTTTCTGTCAAAGATGAAGCCAGTAATGTAGATTATTTGTAGACGAATCAATAGACAATTCTTGTAAAATTCAGATGAACATAAGTGGATCGCAAAATACTGGAACGATTTTGGGGATTTCTTGAAATTCATGACAGAACTGGTCTTGGCTTAGCGGAAAATATTTTACCAGAACTTATCGGAATGGATAAATTTCCAGGGAAACTCATCTGCCAAACGTACGATGGGGCTTCAGTTATGAAGGAACAAAAAGAGGGCGTGTAGTGCCCCAATGCTACTTATATTCATTAGTGTATCAGGCTAATTCGATCCTACAAAAAAAAATTCCACCGCCTCCTCCCAAAACATTGAACCTCCTTTTCAAAACCACCCAAAAGACTGGAATGTTTCAATCAGTTTGTGCAGAAAAAGAATGTTTTCTGCTTCTCCACTAGCTGGTATTTTCAACACAAAACTAATTAACACCATATATGAATACAAGGATACTTTGCTAGAGTGTTTTGAGCGCATATGAGATAACGAATTTTAATAACAATGCAATTGCTCAATCGGTAGGGTCATGTCACGTGTAGCCATTTTTTACTTCCTCTACTATATGTAGAAAGTAGGGGAAATATTGCATTCCACCCAAACATTCGATACCAAGATTTCACCGGAAATAAGTGTTTTGAGGCCCTCTGAATCCAAAACAGCATTTTTAGAAAAACCCCATGTGTGTGTGTGTGTGTGTGTATGTGTGTGTGTGTGTGTGAACAGCATAGCTCGAAAACAAAAAGTTGGATAAATACCAAAATTGGTTTTTAGGTTCAGTATCTTTCAAAGATGCGACATAAAGGTTTTGAAGAAAATCCCCCACCCCAAACTACTCTTTGCATAGAACATTTTTCGAAAATTCTGATTTTCTAAAAAAACGGTTCCATTTTTATTAAAATACCACGTATTAAACATATTTACCTGACAAACAAAATGTATATCTTGAATTTTCTGGGAATAGCCTGTGAAGTTCACTTTATTCGGAAGGAATTTTATGTAATATTCTATAGCTGGTATACGTAAAGCGATAGACGAAAACGTGCTGCATAGAAACGGCAGATCTCTTTAAAACAGACAATTTATTCAAATAACTTTGTGTGGCATACATCATTATTAATGTTCGAATCGTTCAATACTTTGCTATCCTTTTAAAGTCGCATCGATCTTGTTGTTTCTCGTGATGCCACTTATTTTAAAGTTCTCTTGTTTACCCAGCTTATGATTACTGTATTTTGCTGTTTACTTTACCGCAACTAACATACGACACAACACAAACACCCATACCCTTGGCGGGACTCGAACCTGCGACCCTCGGCTTGGCGAAGCGCCGAAGCTATACGCTCTAGCGACACCACGGCTATGAGGACCGCCACATCATGGAAAGTGTATGGAATTTTAGACCAGCGTACAGCGTCCAGCTCTTAAACATTTGACTATCGTTATTCCGTTTCTATCTATGTATAATGTAGTTATTACTGCAAAAGGTTTGTTTAAAATTAAATAGAAAAATGAGTTTCGTAAGAATAGTTTGTAAAAGTCAAAGGAATGTATCACATCAGATTTTTTATTGTATGCAGCAAATAAATATTTATGCGTTCAGAGTTACGAGATCTTTTAGATAAGTTTTATGACAGCGGAAAGTGGTGAACTTAGCCACAAGTGGTGACGCTGACCTGGAAGTATGTGATATAATTATCACCAGATTAAAGAAACATTTACATTTTCTGATCACTTGAGTGCCTCAAAATTGTTTGCCGTTAACAGCTTGAAAGAATATAACTTGACATTTCCAAGTTGCCCTCAAAGCATATGTGCACAAGAACTTGTCGCAATGTACTGGCACCCTCCCAATGACAACAGTGGAACGTTAACGATACTTTACAACCTTTAAAAGAATAAAGACTTTCCTGAGAAATACGATGGGAGCAGAGAGGCTGACTGCTCTGGCACTGCTATCCCTAGAAAAAAGGTTGGTATGTAATATTCCAGACTTCAGTTACAAAGTTATAGAGACATTCTCGAAAGTTAGGGAGAGGAGAGCGGAATTGGTGGACAAAAACTAAATGGTATGTGTCATGCATACATTTAGGTCTACGTTTTGTTAGACTCAATGTGTGACCCCGTAACTCTTAATTCACGGGCCGTGACGTTCAACAAACCATAGCAGTTAAGATTAGTAAAACAAATTTGCTACTTTTAGTTAAAACTCGACTAGAAGTAATTTCAGATGTCATATTATTACACATACTACACTTGTATTTCTGCATAAAGTCACACGGCAGTGTTGCTATATTATAGCACACTCCACGGGATACAGTACATCTAGATACCAGAATAAGAAATGTTAGCTCGCCGGTATTCTAATTCTAAATGTTGAAGTAGTGCTTTATCTAAAGAGCGGCTGGGAAGCTATATAAAGACAAGAGTCGAAGTCGCGACGCAAACGGCAGAGCACTGCGTCAAGTACGGCGAGTGAATTGTCTAAAAGAAGAAGAAAGAAATCGCATCGTATAAACGAATGTTATCGGAGTTGTTATTAGTATTATAGAATTTCTCCAGCTTAATCAATGCGATAGTTATTTAAAATTACATCAATGTTTTGGGAGCCTGTATTGTCCCCATCATTTCGCTCTTAAAACTCAATATTGCTTTAAAAACTCTCACATGGCATCAAGCCCGAGGAACTCTAGGGCATATACGACACCAGGAAAGCTTTAGTTCTTATTTAGTGTAAATACGTACTGTTTATAGTTGGTAGAAGAATAAGGGTCATAGTATATTACAGAGACGTAAATTATAGCTTCAGAACTTCAGAAATTATAGCTTCAGAACTTATAGCTTCAGGATACGGAAACGTTAGAAAGCCAAGACTGGGGCATTTGCTGCATTCATTGCGGGGCGCAACAGGTTGCTTTACCTTGAACATGTGTGTATAATGAAGTGGTCAGCGCCTCGATTGATATTTCCAAGTGCTGGGTT
Organism: Deroplatys truncata; assembly: GCA_030765065.1. Classification (NCBI taxonomy): domain Eukaryota; kingdom Metazoa; phylum Arthropoda; class Insecta; order Mantodea; family Mantidae; genus Deroplatys; species Deroplatys truncata. The sequence continues at coordinate 242,397,643 of CM060978.1, read as the reverse complement.
CGATTCCCAGAGAATTTATTCCTGATTAGAACGTTTTTAATGTTGACTGTGATTTGAAAAATTTTACAATGGATTTAAGATGTCCTCTGACAAATAATCCCCAAATTAGCCTTCGTTGTTACTTCCACTGTAGCTGCATTCTACAGTCTGCCCAACTTCAGAAACCGGCCACAGGGAAGATCCCTGAGAATTGGCAAGAATATGGATCCTATTGGAAAAAATCTTATGTGTTAAATTCACGTGGCTTTCTCTACCCTCTATCGTCCATTAGTGGGTATAAAAAATTATTCTTACGAAACTTATTTTACTGTTTCATTTTAATCGAGATAAATCCTTTGCAGTAATAAATGCATTACACATTTGGTTATAGATACAAAGGGAATAGCGATAATCAAATGTTTAAGAACTGGACGCTGTATGCAGGCCTTAAAATTCCATATCTTTTCCATGACATCACGAGAAACAACAATATCGACAGGACTTTAAAAGAATAGCAAAGGATTGAACGATTTGAAGATTACTAACGGATATCTCTGAAATGACGTATGCCAGAAAAAGTTATTTGAAATAAATTTTGTGTTTTAAAGAGTTCTACCGTTTTTATGTAGCACGTTTTCGTCTATCGCTTTACCCATACCAGTTATACAAGATTATACAACATTCCTTTCAAATAAAGTGAACTTCACAGGCTGTTCCCAGAAAATTCAAGATATACATTTTATTTTTGTCATGTAAATATCTTTAATATATGACATCTTAATCCAAATCGTTAGAGCCAGTTTTGAGGAAATAAAAAATTTCAAAAATTGTTCCATGTGAAGCAGAGGCAGGCAAAGCTTGTGTCGCGACTCAGAGTGTAATCACAACGTAACGCGACTGAAAACGCACACAGCCTGAGTCAGTGTTGCGAGGCGAGAGGGTGGTTGGAAGTAAACACTTCAGTGGCGGAGTTCGTGATAGCATTATCTACTAAACCATCATTTTCCGGAAAACGGAAGTTTAATGCTGAATGGGAGGCCATTGTAGTTAATAATAATGATGATCATTATCATTTATTTATTAGTTTTAGGAACTGAAGGTATGACATTATTGCAGGAGTTAACTGCAAAGAACATTGTACAGAAAGTCCCAAAAATTGATGACTGTAAATACAAAACTACAAATGCTAGTTATGTACTTACCTGGGAGATCCCTCAGTCCCTAAAATCTTTTCAAGAAGGTAAATTTCTGAAACTACTTCCGAATTTTAATAATATTGATTTATCTTGAAGGACCATTAAAAGGCTAGTGGAAAGCCTTTCACAAAATGTAGAAAGTCAACTTAAAACGCAGTATAATAATGAACTAAACTACTATCAAGCGTCAGTGCAGGAGCTCTGCAACCGTAACTACCCCCTTCCCTCGCAGCAAGCCTTACTTTTGTGTTTCTTGTGAGGGTTGCGTTGTGTTGTGTTGTTGGCGCAAAACTGACCTCTGATGTAGTTGTTAGTTTGGGTGGGAGGATTTTCTTGAAAATTTGAAATAAATACTTTGGTATTTATCCGACTTTAGCGTTTGAGTTTTACTCTTCATAGACACACACGCGCGCGCGGACGTTTTTCTCAAAACATGAGGTGAAATCCCGTATCGAACTTTAGGGTGGTGTGCAATATCTTCTCTACCTATTATGTATGTGGTAGAGAAAGTAAAAATAGTTGTAGAGGTGACCTGATGGTATGATGTGACAAATCTATAAGCAGTTCGACCCCCTTAGTTGTCTTGGCCTAACTTTCCCTACATATTATTCTAAAGCTCCTTGTACACGATCAAATTGTTGTCAAATTCAATGCTTTACAAGACTTTTCAAGAGTTGTCGCAACTTCATAAATTTTCTCGTCCAATTCCTTCTAATACTTTTAAAGTCTTGAAAGTAAATAAGGACGTGTTCTAAACGATCAAAGAGTTAATGATTTGACGGCTTTGGCCAAAGAAGCGAGTATTTTCCTAGCGTCACGAAATCTGCAACAAAAATGGCTGCCTGGGCAAGGGATGTTGTTTGTGAGTTGATTCGGCTGTATGAAATCTGGCCATGTTTGTAGGTTGTGGACTCTATAGTGTATCACAATAAGATGAAGAAGACGAAGGCGTGTGAAGAAATTGCTAGGCAGATTTCGGAAGAATACAATGTATTAACGCAATGTTATATAGTGTAGTTAAACTATCAATTCGTGTTATTTCCACTGCTTAATAGTAATGTGGTTTCATGGGCTATAATAAGAGAAAATGTTATGTAATCACATAAAGAAGAATATTTCATTGCACATACCTTGACCTAACATATTTGCACGAGATAAATTATCAAATCAACATGTTTTGAAGAGGTTCGGTTAGGCAAAAAGACAACCTGTAAATACTGTGAATGGACTCTGAAAGTACTTCCGTAACTACCCATGCCACTGTTACGGTTATCATAATTACTGCTAGCACTAAACATTTGCATTATACTAGTTTTATTTTAAGGTTCAAGGCAAGTACAAGAAACTACCACCGAGCGGGAAGGCTCAGGCGGTAAAGTCTGTGGCCCGCATTCGGGAGGTCCCGGATTCAAATCCCGTGGGCCGACCAATATGTCTCAGGTTTTTTCGTAGTTTTCCTCATTCGCTAAGGTAAATACCGGATTGGATATTTAATACCGCGACCCAAAGTTCCATCTTAAGTCTAAAACAATAGTAAAATGAAAAATAAGTGGTAATAGCGAATGCTATGCCATCTATTAGACTGGACGGCACCCTAACGCCATCTGCACGGTACGAAGCAGAAGATCGGGCTGCCATGCGCTGGGGGTCTCTGTGGGCACGTGGCGACGCAAGATGGCATTTCCAGGGATGAGACCTAGAAGGCTAGCCGCCTTTCTGTGTGGAGGCGGCGGTTGGACTGGATGGCACCCTAATACCATCTGCACGGCATGGATCAGGTGGTTACGGGAATGAGACCTAGAAGGCTAACTGTCCGCCTTTCTGTGTGAGGGCGGCGGTTAGACTGGACGGCACCCTAATGCCATCTGCACGGCATTGATCAGATGGTTACGGGAATGAGACCTAGAAGGCTAACTGTCCGCCTTTCTGTGTGGAGGCGGCGGTTAGACTGGACGGCACCCTAATCCCATCTGCACGGCATTGATCTGATGGTTACGGGAATGAGACCTAGAAGGCTAACTGTCCGCCTTTCTGTGTGGAGGCGGCGGTTGGACTAGACGGCACCCTAATTCCATCTGCACGGCATGGATCAGGTGGTTACGGGAATGAGACCTAGAAGGCTAACTGTCCGCCTTTCTGTCTGAGGGCGGCGGTTAGACTGAACGGTACCCTAATGCCATCTGCACAGCATAAAGCAGGAATTACAGGGATGAGACCTAGAAGCCTAACTGTCCGCCTTTGTATAGGAGCGGCGGTTGGACTGGACGGCACCCTAATGCCGTCTGCATGGCACGAGAGCAGAAGATTCGGTAGCTATGCGCTAGGATCTCTGTGACACGTGACGCAGCGGATGGTTACAGGGATGAGACAATGAAGGCTAACTGTCCATCACATATCGTTCTAAGAGTTATCCACCAACTGATCCGTCGCGATATGACCAAAGAGTTAAAGCGATGTAAAATAAAATAGAATAAAGAAAAAACAGCATTTACCTTGGACATCATAATGTATTACACCACTGGAATTTTATGGAAGGCAATATCCTTTCGTATAAATAAATATCAGAACTTTTGGCTTTCTCAATGTTTTACAAAATTAAGATATTTCTTATGATCTTTTTTTGGGGGGGGGATGAATAGCAACATTCTTTACGTGCAATTGGAAGGAGTATTAAAAAGTTATTTATTTAAAAAGATTCAATTGAAATGAGAGCAGAAGAATTTTAGTTTAGCTCTGATCTAAAATATATGTATTTTATATAGACAAAGTGCCTTTTACCTCTGGTGTGCATATTTATATATTTGCATAATCTCTATGCAGAGGATTTAGTAATTTTCCAAAGTGCAGAAAAGCTTAACTTTAAGAAATCCATAAATTGAACAACATTGTGCTGGTGAAATTAAATTACATAATGTGAAAAAAATACCACGTCGAAAACATGGAATACCTAGCAGTCAGAGTGAAATGATGGAAATGTGATGGAAGTGCTCTGAAAGAGGTTTTGCAGCCCACTTTTAAATATCAATTCTCAGCATGTTTTTCTCGAAAATCGTCTCAATTGCTTACTGTAAATTGTAATGAATTAACGCAGTTTGCAGACATTAATGTAAACAAGAGCAATAATAATAATAATAATAATAATAATAATAATAATAATAATAATAATAATAATAATAATAATAATAATAATAATAATAATAATAATAATCTATAGCAGAGTCAAGTAATGGCTATTGCTTCTAACGTACAGCATGTTGCAGAAATAAAACAAATGTAGTACCTGCTTTTTGTATGCCATTTAATTCTTCCGCCATCCAATTTAAATGCTTCAAGTATTTACCTTTGCCTTTAACCCACTCCGCTACAGTAAAACTCTAGGTAATAACAATCTTTAAAAATAAGTGGCAGTACCGGGATACTCTGAATAAACTGTACGACTTGTACGACTTTTAACATGTTTTTATTAAAATGTTTTATAACAACTATTTTTCAATTTAACTACTATTAGTATAGATTTAATGAGCACATCTTTATTTTCTGACAGCTTACATATCTCTAGCCTGCATTTACATGCTGTTGTATTTTTACAGATGCGAACTGGAACTACCTCAAATGACATCAAGTCCAAAATCAATGGATTGCGGACACAATTTTTGGCGGAGAACGCTAAAACTTTTTTTTTTAAAAAAAGGATGTTCTTATAGATGACTTCTATGAGCCATCATTGTGGTGCTACCAGATGCTAAATGCTAAATGCTCAACTCAAACAAAGGAACAGCATCTCCAGCATAACTCCATAGTAAGACACGCGTGTACGCGAAGTACTTTGCAGTTACATAGGTACATGCTGATAGTGCCTCTCTGCTATGTTGTTATAACTTGTGTCTGCCATACTACACTCCCAATAGAGTTGAAGTACATAAGCACATAGCATTGTCTGTACAGCGGTTGCCCATCTGATTTGTTATAGAATTAGGGAACTTCATGAATGAATTCAGTTCACTTTCATTTGGCATGTAGCTGCTATCTCTTTCTGCACATAAGAAGAGTAGAGTGCAAGGTGCCAGAGTTATAAGCTCAACTTTTTCTGGTAACAATGCAAGTGTGGCGAGAAAGATGCGGAAACGGTTAGCTAAAATACCAAAGGCATTTTCAACAGTACGTCGTGCTCTACTCAAACGATAATTGAAAATCCGCTTCTCTTGTGATAAATTTCAATTTCGTAATGTGCATCTGTAGAGGGAATCCATCACCTTTACATATGCATTTGGTGTTCCTCCTCGTTCCAAAGTTTCATTATTTGGCAGATAAAGCGACCCTGCTCTCTCTCTCTCTCTCTCTCTCTCTCTCTCTCTCTCTGAACACTCCTTCATCTCTTACTTACTCCAACATCGACATATATGAACTTGGCATCTACTAGTCCAAGAAATACAACGCTGTGTGTATTCTTGTAATTGTACAAAGTTGAGCCAGGACTCCTTGGAGGCCGAAATTCTATGTGTTTGACATCCAGGGTTCCAAAGCAGTTTGGAAAATTCCATTTGTTGTTCATTTCTGCAGCAATTTCCCACCAATCATCAGCAGACTGTGGCATCCGAAATCAATTTTAAAATTAATGTGATTATTCTTTGTTTCAGAATGAAGAGCAAGTAACAGTTGTACAGGAAGAAAATGTTGAAACTCAGCTGAGTGCTACAGAGTTAGATGTCATTACATTGCCAAGGTCCAAATTTTACTCTGAACACAAAGACGAAAAGGAAGGAAACTGTTGCAGAGAAGCAGTTCCTCATCAAAACAACAGAGCTCCTCGAAAAATCCGCCCCTGCTCCAACACGAGAGAGGAAAAATATGTGTTCGAAGAATTTGTGGCCCAAAAATTAAAATAACTAAAAGGTAACAGTAAAAAAGAAAGAGCCATATTAGAGACCCATCAGATATTACACCAATTCCTTCAGGAAGAGAATGTTGTTTTGGATTTATCGTAATAAACTAATGTGGAAAAAAACAAACTTATATGCATTTATTCTGCTCTTAATTACCAATCCTTCCTTTTGAAGGTTCACTATAAAGTGTAACTTTCAGCATCAGCTTCAAACGGGTAGATGTATACCAAACTGCCTTGATATAAGTTGGATTAGTTAGTGTAATTATTAAAGTAATGCTATGTACAGTGGTTTAGCCAGGACTTGTAGTTCCAGAAAGGGATTGAACATTTTAGAATTTAAAGATAGGTAGATGAGCAGCCGAATGTATAGAGCAGGGTATGAAAAACATATATTATCCTTTTAAATCTTGACTGAGATTAGAATTAAATTAAGCGCAGTTCATAGAGACCTTCCTAAAAGTTTGTAGTAATAGTTGAACATTGAAAATGCCATCTCTGATTGATATATCTTAAAATGAGATAGGAGGTAACTACTTTATTTGAACTATGATTACTTCCTTGTGTAGACGGATTTAGCTTAATCTTCATCATTCATGGGATGCTACGAAATAAAGGAGAAATGTTTGCTTATCTCTATCTGTATCACTCCCATTTTAATCCATTTTAAGACTTAATATTCTGTACATGAGCATCTGGGAATTCACATTTTTACTTTCTCTACTACGTATAGTAAGTAGGGGAAGTATTGCATTCCACCCAAAAATTCGATACCGAGATTTCACAGAAATATATGTTTTGAGACCACCTGAATCCAAAAAAAGGCATTTTTGGAAACATGTTCGTGTGTGTGTCTGTGAACAGCATAACTCAGAAACCAACAGTCGGATAAACACCAAACTAGGTATTTAGGTTCAGTATCTTCCAGAGATGCGACAAGAAAGTTTTCAAGAAAATCCCCCCACCCCAGATTACCCTTTACATGGAACATTTTTCGAAAAATTTAATTTTCTCAAAGTGGCTCTAACGATTTTGATTAAAATATCATATGTTTATTTTCATGACTAATGAAATGTATATATCGTATTTTCTGGGAATGTCTCCAAAAGTATTCTTCATTGTGAACGACTTCTGCATAACTGAACACCATAAAGATAGACAAAATTGTACTATACAAAAAAATGTAGATCGCGTTAAAATACACAATTTATGTCATATACATTTTTTGTTGTTGAGTGAACCATTTTGGAGATATTGCTTGTTATTCCCTTAAATTTTCCAATACTTAAACTTTTTCTCAAATGGGAATTCGTTATTCTTTTTTTTTGTCTTGGATATGCAAAGAGTATTAATCTGTGGCAAAGAGAATGGTGCTGCACATAGCAACCAGCCATTAACAGATATGTATATGCTTAAAGGCTACTGTATTTCTATATTGCCCTTGCAAATACAAATCAAGGGGAACATAGTAGGCCTTAAGCGATAGTCAAATATTTTTTATACTGAGAAATAAACGAACAGCTATGATTTTGTGAATCTTCTATCGGTTTTTGCTTCAAAGGAATGCTGATTTGAACCAATTTATAAGACCGTTTCATTTTATTAATTCATAGTTTATTGTTCGTCATAGTAACATTTTAAATGTTCCTATTTTAGTTTATATTTTTTGTTCCCACGGTTAAAGGCCGTTTTTTTTATTCATTCATATAATATTTGTTATAGTACCATTTTCAGGTGTTTCTGTTCTTTGTTTACTGGTTTACGTTTTAAGACCATTCATAATGCCTAGTAAGAAACGAACCAGTTTTAATGTTAATGTTAAGAAGTTGATTTTCGTAAAAACAGCCAAGTGATTGCTGGCACCTTGAGCCAAAATAACGACATATTTGGTGAGGTTAAAAACACAGTGCACAAGCAACTCGGTGATGGCGTTATGTTTTTCAACTGTAATAAATATTGATGCTTCGAGTTCTGAAGTAATTGATAAAATTATTCATTTAGGCAATGATTTGCACTTAAAATCCATTTCAAATTATGATGGTGTTATGCCATATCTGCCTTACTTGTGCGCTGATGAGGTTTTGCTGCAGGATATTGTAATTGATGATGTAAAAGTAATCTGCAGTGCAATGACAAATAATCTTGCATTACAAGAGATCATACCGAGGGATTTAGGCAGCGTGTTAAAAACTTTTTTCCAGTGCTATCATTACAGTGTGTTTACTGCACAGTTAAAATCTATAGCTCTTATTACTTTCTCTACTACATATAGTAAGTAGGGGAAGTAGGTATTGTATTCCACCCAAAAATTCGATACCGAGATTTCACCGGAAATATATGTTTTGAGACCCCCTGAATAAAAAAAACATTTTTGGAAACATGTCCGTGTGTGTGTGCTTGTGTCTCTGTGTGTGTGTCTGTCTGTGAACATCATAACTCAGAAACGAACAGTCGGATAAACACCAAACTTGGTATTTAGGTTCAGTATCTTCCGGAGATGCGACACGAAGGTTTTCAAGAAAATCCCCCCAACCCAGACTACCCTTTACATGGAACATTTTTCGAAAATTTTAATTTTCTCAAAAATGGCTCTAACGATTTTGATTAAAATATCATATGTTTAAGATATTTTCATGACAAATAAAATGTATATCTCAAAATTTCTGGGAATGTCTCCAAAAGTATTCTTCATTGTGAACGACTTTTTCATAACTGGTAAACCATAAGAGATAGACAAAATTTTACTACACAAAAAATGTAGATCGCGTTAAAATACACAATTTATGTCATATACATTTTTTGTTGTTGAGTGAACCATTTTCGAGATATTGCTGGTTATTCCCTTAAGTTTTTCAATACTTATTTTCTCAAATGGAAATTCGGTATTCATTTTTTTTTCTTGGATATGCAAAGAGTATTAATTTGTGGGAAAGGGAATGGTACTGCACATAGCAACCAGCTATTAAGAGATATGTATATGCTTAAAGGCTACTGTATTTCTATATTACCCTTGCAAATACAAAACAAAGGGAACATAGTACGCCTTAAGCGATAATCAAATATGTTTAGAACTGGTCGCTATGTGTAAAATGTAATTCTCTTTGCATGTCAAGAACATAAAAAAAAATAACAACGATTTCTCAGTTGTGAAAAAGTGTAAGTATTGGAAAATTCAAAGAAATAACAAGGAATATCTAGAAAATGGTTCACTTTACAAAAAAATTCCGTGTTACACTCACATGACTTTTTCTACTCTTGTGCAAACTATTTTTACAAACGTTTATTCTCCATATGCTTCATGTTAATCGAGATATCGAGATGTTAATCTTATTGCTACTTTTCTTGTAGATGCACGGGGAATTGGTAGCCTTTAAGTTATAGTCAAATATTTTAAGAGCTGGTTGGTATGTGGAGTATTCCATTTTCTTAGCATTCCCAGGACAAAAAAAATGAATAACGAATTTGAGAAAAAGTATAAGTATTGGAAAATTTAACGGAATAACAAGCAATATCTCGAAAATGGTTTATTTAACAACAAAAACTTTATATGACATACATTGTGTATTTTAACGCGATCTACATTTTTTGTGTAGTAAAATTGTGTATCTCTTATGGTTTACCAGTTATGTAACAGTCGTACACAATGAAGAATACTTTTGGAGACATTCCCAGAAAATTCAAGATATACATTTCATTTCTCATGAAAATATCTTAAACATATGATAGTTTAATCAAAATCGTTAGAGCCATTTTTGAGAAAATAAAAATTTTCGAAAAATGTTCCATGTAAGGGGTAGTTTTGGGTGAAGGGATTTTCTTGAAAACCTTTATGATCCGACTTTTCGTTTTTGAGTTATGCTGTTCACATCAGACAGTCACACACACACACACACACACACACACACACACACAAGACATACACACGGACATGTTTTCAAAAATGGTTTATTTTTTTATGTTCTGGACATGCAAAGAGGATGCAATGCTCCACATAGCCACCAGCTCTTAAAAGATTTGAGTATCGCTTAAAGGCTACCATATTCCCCTTACACTTACAAGAAAATTAGTAATAAGATAGAGTCTGCAGATGTTTATCTCGATTAACATGAAGCATATGGAGAATAAGCGTTTGTAAAAATAGTTTGTACAAGAGTAGAGAAAGTCATGCGAGTGTAACACATCAGATGTTTTAAATGTTATTTTTACTTTATTTATTTCACTTACAGCATGTTTTACTTTTATTCTTGTTACTTTTTATGCAAGTATTATTTGGATTTAGTTAATTATCTGTACAACTGTAGTGAAATTAAGTATGCAGCCTTTGGAATTTTAGGAAATCAGATGTCAAGATGCTACATTGCAGATTTATTTTATTTTTTTTTTTACCTCAGAAGTGGCCCAATCTATATTTCCCCTGTAGCGGTTCCTCCTTGGCAGAACCCCACTACGTTGATGATGATGGACCGTTAGAAGATGATGGATGCTGTAGGTCGTATTGATGCTCGTACTCTTGTGATGTATCAAGGCGTTCTCGTATACTGGAATCTAATGATCGTATATCTGTATTCTTGTGTGTGTGTGTGTGTGTGTGTGTGTGTGTGTTAGTAGCTTGTAATTATTATTTTATAATTGTACCACAGCTGCTGTATTTTGAATCTGAAAGCAATTGTGTATTATCAGGGTTAGGTATGGAGAATGTTAAAATATTTTGCACACACTTATTCTGTTAACTATTTCACGGTATTTTAGATAAACCACGTGTACATATTCACAATTCACTATCACCTTTATCATGTCAAAATATGTATAACTTGCAGACGTTAAATACGTAGTTTTAGCGTCTATTTAGAGACGAGCTTATAGTCTACCTTCCTGCTCGAAGACTGACAAGCTTCTGTTAGCGTTCCCTTCAACCGTTTTCTTAGCGTACGCATTTGAATTATATCAGGTTCCATTGTCTTAACTATAAATCCAAGGTTCGTTACATGCTTACGTAGATGCTACTGCATTTCTCGTAATTTTTATTACCGGTTATATAGCTAACAATGCCTTTCCCTCTCATATTATGTTATAACGTTATATACTTGTACTCTACCATGTGTACATTATCAATATATGTCTTATGTGTTTTTAACATCCTCTTTATACGTAAAACTTAGAACAAAACATTAAAGAAAGAAATTATTAATGTGTTGACGCTGAGAAGCTGTGAATTATATATCTTATTACATTAATGAGTCATCGTATTAGTTTGCCCGTGGCTAGTAATGTGCGTTGCTTCACCCCATGCAAGGGAGAACTCCTGATTCTTCTCAGGAGGGATAACATTTAATAAACAGAATGCAATTTCAAATGTTTAATTTTTTAGAAAATTATATTTATAATAGTATTGCAACTAAGTTTATATTTATCACAATTATGACACTGCCCTTACATTTTCTTAAATCATTATACTACCCTATAATTGGGGTTTTCGCTAAAAAATAATGTTAGTGAAGTAGATATAGTTTAACGTGAGTATTTAATTCTCATGCATTCAGTGTTATCTGGTAATCTGTATTGCTTAGTTTATAGCTTGATATAAGACTTACAATCAATGTAGGTATATATTCTACGAAGCGGTGGGTGTTCCATTGTTTGTTGTGATGCATCTTGCGTCTAGAAAGGATGGAAAGAGTCAATTGTATGGCTATCTGATGCATGAAGGTTCTTTTCTCATACCTGATCCAAAGAAAGCGGAACATTGCATTTTTACGGCTATGTACATGCACATTCAAGCGAGTAACGATCATTGTGCTCGTCGTAGAGATTCCAATCGATGCACCAACCAATCTCTGACCGCTACATAAGTGGACGCTACTTCACGCTGGTTTCTGACAAACCAATATTTACCTCTAACATCTCTTTTCTGTTATGCAGAAATATTTCTGATTTCTCACAACAACGCTTCCTTTATGGTGATATCGTGATACTGAGCCTGTGTCATGATTGCTGGGATCAGTATTTTACTGTTGTATCCTGCTGGATTTGAACCTTGCTGGTAGAAATAAGTAATCTGTTATATCAGTTAGCAACATTACATCAAAAGGTGAAAAACGAGGCTGCAAATTTGAGCGATGGTACATGTTGTGTTAATGAACTTATGGTGAATTCTATATCCTCCTCTGTCTTCACATATGGCGACGAAGGCTTGCCACCTCACAAATCGTAAAAGATCTATAATGAATACGAAAGGATAAAGAAAAAATTACAAAAAGGCCGATGTTACTATAAAAAAGTTTGGACCCTAGAGCTCGTTACACTTATTCAATGTTATGGCGATCCGCAACATCCCAGTTGCACTATCAAGTCAGCTAAAGAAAACCGTTGCAGTGTTTCAAGTGGATACTAATGCACCACAAATTTATAACAAAACAAAAGCCAAAAAAATATAAATAAATAAAATACACTCTCAGCTCAATTCCTTTTCTCGTTAAAAGAAAATATGTTGGTTTAAGATGTGCCACTTATAGAAACACAGATGAACGGGGAGCTCCACTACTCACCATAACTCTTGTTATTATACAGAGACAGCCAAAACTACAACCGGAGCGCGGTGTTTTTCCTGTCCGCGTCCTCGGTGCCGTCTGCCGCTAGCATAGAAAGGCGCGGATGAAACCATACAACATTTTTAAAACTACTTTTAAAGGCCTTACTTACCAACTTTATGAAAGGAAATGCTGAAACTGGCCACCGTCGTTGTCCATACACTTAGTGAACTATCCATAACTCGCTGTATTTCACATGGAGAAATGCTGGCAATTTCCTGGCGGATATTTTGTTTTGATTCTTCCAGGGTGTGTGGGTTTGTCTTGTACACTTTATGTTTAAAGTTACCCAGAGATAAAAATCGCAGGGGTTAGGTCGGGGGAACGAGGAGGCCACAAATCTCTAATAATTCTGCACTCAAACACACTTTCAATTGTTCTCATCGAAATGTTTGCCGTATGAGCTGTTGCAGAGTCTTGTTGAAAAAAGGCGAAATTGCGCTCCCTGTCTGTTAATTTTTTTTTAAAAAAAAGAGGGGGGCAAAATTGTATTCACGTATGTAAGATCGTCAACCGTTGACTGAAAACAATTGGCCCTATAAATCTTTCTCCGCTCATGGCGCACCATACATCAATTTTTTCGTCATGAAGGGGTATTCATGGACAATATTAGGTTTATCAGAGCTCCCATAACGATTATTTTGTATACACACATATCCATGAAGGTGGAACCAAGCCTCTTCCCTGAAAAAATATTAAATATGGGTCTATTTTGCTATTGTGTACACTATTGAGACTCCACTCACAAAATGTGCACCTAATTACAGGATCACTTGGTTGAAGAGCACGTGCCACAGTTATTTTATATGGTTTTAACTTTGCAGTTTGGTAGCTCTTCGAGCAGAGCCATAAGAAATGCCTGCCTGTTGTGAAAGATGCCAAGTGATTCTGGGGGGGGGGGAAATTGTCCAAACGATAACCGATGTCGTCTAATGTTTCTTCGCTAAGAACCGTACCCGTCTTTTAAATTTCTTAGCCTGAACACTTCCTGTGGCCTGACATTTATTGTAAAGTTCATGGATTGTTGTACGGCTTGAAACTTTTACACTTGGAAATCTTTCTATAAATCGTACTTACTTTCATTTGGCGAGCTGACTAAGTTAACACATACGAATCATAAATAAATACACGCTGTGCAGTAGAAAACATATACTGAACCATAATATACTTTGTGACTAAGCACAGAACAAAATAATAAATATCTCGTAATAACTGAACTACATCACAGTCAACTCAATACTACACTTCACACTGCAGAGCAAAACCACGTCAACAATGTGACGTTGTTTATAGCAGCAGTGCGTTATCATGTTTCCACACGCCCAGTGGAAAAACACAGCGCAGCCGGTTCGTAGTTTCTTGGCTCTCCCGTTAGTTTAGCAATGAGGTGCGCTCAGTATATACCTCGTAGCTGATGTTACACTCACCAACTGGTTGCCAACTCAAACTGTACATACTCTCTAACCATAACAAAGCAAAATTCCCAAGTGAAATTAACGACACTGTGAAAAACATGCTGTTTTCTATAAAAGTATACTTTTTTCGATTCAGGAAGGTTTAAAACGTGTGTTTGTTGTAAGATAGCAATAAAGCATTACTTTAATCATTAAACCTAGAGAATTAGTCATTTAACCTAGGGGTGGACAGAGGAATTAAAGTGGCCTTGATACGAAGTAGCCTGCAAAGAATGTCAGCAAGGATGATGAATAAGATGTATGAAAAACCGATGGAAATTATATAAGTTACGTAACTGCTAAACAATGCGATAAATGTCCTTACGAGTGGGATGTTTAGGACACAGTTATACATCAGGCCGTAATTTTGATACTAGTAAGAAAAGGACACTTTGTTATTAGTTTAGTATTATATGTTCTAATTTATATCTGATTAAATGTTGGAATTTATGTTGAAGATATAGGCGGATATACAGTTCATTAGACAATAATAATTCTTCTATTAAAATATATTACTCTGGCTATTTCATCCTTCTCTGTTTCCATGCCGCAATCCTAGTAAATAGTGAATCTGCTCATCAATTTGCGAGTCTTAATTCGTGATTGTTACAGGTGCTCCATCCGTGGGAACGTTCGCTGAATATGCATCACAAAATTCAACACGGTCATCTCTGCTCTCTTAATGACGAAATGGACCTCATGCTCTTATGAAACATTCATATGACGTGCAGTCGTGCGCAAAGGCAATGCAGCAGGGACAATGTTCGGTAGCCAAGAGGCAAGCACCTGTGGAATGACACAACCCACTGATGGATGAGTGCTAGTCATGAAACAGTTCATTGATGCAAATCCTCATCTTTCTGTTCCAACTTACCTGCTACCTAATAATTGGCATAATCTATTTTCTCGATTAACAGTTAAGCAGCACTCTGAAGGGTGCTCTTTAGTAGTTACATTAAGTCGCTTGTATATAACAAACTTTTTTTTTCAATTCAAGAGTTTACAAGAAACATTTTCAAATACTGAAAAATATTTGACATTGGACAAGACTTTACAAGACCTGGCAAGACTTACAAAGTCATAAATTCAAAATGAAGGCAACACAGTTCGCTTCTCATGCTCTTGGACTGGCTATGGGGTATAGGTTACAAAATAAAAGGATAAAACAGAGAAAATTTTGGACAGGTAGAGGAGTGTTTGAGTTACTGTACAAAGAACTGGCAGTGGAAGATCCAACCTCTTACATAAACTGTTTACGCATGGATAAAACTAATTTTGCATTATTACTATTGTTATTGTTTGCATTATTACCAAACAGAACATCATAATGCGAGAAAGCATACCAGCTCATATCAGACTAGCACTAACCTTAAGGTTTCTTGCTACAGGTGAAAGCTTCGCTAGTTTGATGTAAACCACCACAATACCATTTACAATTATAGCAAAAATCATACCAGAAGTATTTAAAGCTATATTTGATGGTCTCCGAGACAGATATCCACCCCTTGTTGGAGTGCTTTTCTTTTAGGCTTACTTATTCACCCGACAATATTAATGTGCAAAACAAACATTTTTTCAGAGTTAGCATTATGCCATAAATATTCAAATAATTCCAACATGAAAACTAGTAGTAGTGAAGATAATATATATATATATATATATACATATATATAAGTAATTTTTTGCTATTCTTTGACCAAATCTCGTTCATGCATTGCCTTAAGTTCATAAAACAATGATATTTCTGAAACTGAAGTAGCACACTGCTACACCTGTGGTACACTAGTACCAAAAATCTGATGTGTTATACTCACATGACTTTCTCTACTCTTGTAGAAACTATTCTTACAAACGCTTATTCTCCATATGCCTCATGTTAATCGAGATATCGAGATGTTAATCTTATTGCTAATTTTCCTGTAGATGCAAGGGGAATTGCTAGACTTTAAGCGATAGTCAAATATTTTAAGAGCTGGTTGCTATGTGGAGTATTCCATTCTCTTTGCATTACCAGGACAAAAGAAAAAAAATAAAGAGCTGTAGATTTTAACTGTGCAGTAAACACACCGTAGTGATAGCACTGGAAAAATGTTTTTAACACGCAGCCTAAATCCCTCGGTATGATCCCTTGTAATGCAAAATTATTTGTCAATGCACTGCAGATTACTTTTACATCATCAATTACAATATCCTGCAGCCAAACCTCATCAGCGCACAAGTAAGTGACATAACACCGTCATAATTTGAAATTGATTTTAAGTGCAAATCATTGCCTAAATGAAGAATTTTATCAATTACTTCAGAACTCCAAGCATCAACATTTATTACACTTGAAAAACATAACGCCATCACCGAGTTGCTTGTGCACTATGTGTTTTTAACCTCACCAAATATGTCGTTATTTTGGCCCAAGGTGCCAGCAATCACTTTGGCTGTTTTTACGAAAATCAACTTCTTAACATTAACATTAAAACTGGTTCGTTTCTTACTAGTCATTATGAAAAGTCTTAAAATGTAAACCAGTAAACAAAGAACACAAAACAAAACAGAAACACCTGAAAATGGTATTAGAACAAATAATAAACGAATGAATAAAATGAAACAGCCCTTAACCGTGGAAACAAAAAAAATATAAACTAAAACAGGAATATTTAAAATGCTACTATAACGAACAATAATATATGAATTAATAAAGTGAAACGATCTTACGAAATTGGTTCAAATCATTCCTTTGAAGCAAAAACCGATAGAAGATTCACAAAAACATAGCAGTTCGTTTATTTCTCAGTATAAAAAATGTTTGACTATCGCTTAAGGCCTACTTTTTTGTCCTGGACATGCAAAGAGAATGGAATGCGCCACATAGCAACCAGCTCTTAAAAGATTTGACTATCGGTTAAATACTACCATATTCCCCTTGCACCTACAAGAAAATTAGCTATAAGATTAACATATCGATTAACATGAAGCATATGGAGAATAAGCGTTTGTAAAAATAGTTTGTACAAGAGTAGAGAAAGTCATGTGAGTGTAACTCATCAGATATTTAATGCAAATTGCCATTGCTGTAGTGGAATGGTATATCAACCTAGCAATCAGCTGCACAGGAAAACCACAAGGAACCCTTTTTGGAATAGCCAGAATAAGGATTTACCCGTAATTGCTCCCGAATGAGCTCTCGGTGTACTAATGAGTCCACTCACTCAGTAACCCAAAAATATGACATCTATATTTCACTGTGATTGGATGTTTACCTCTGCACGCATATGTCTGTCTGAGTGCATGTCTCAAAATGAAAAGTGACATTACAGGTATTCAACTTAGGCATTTTTCGAAGCAACCTCTTACATCTTAACTTACATTTTGCTAGGAAAAGGCTCCGCTTGTTTTTACTTTCTTTCTAAAATGATTGTAATTATTTTTCTGCTGCATGATAATAGCCATAAAGTAGAGACAAACACATAATACAGCTAAAACGCAGATCTCGTTAAAGTAAAGTATGAAGTTTTTGTCAAATAGCTTTTTACTTCATTTGTCATACGTTTAAAACTGTATCCTATTGTTGTTCGACTTTCTGCATGTAACATAGGATGTATTATACAACTATGTGGATGTATTTTACCATGATTAGCAATAATGGTTTAAATAATTTATAGAATCCTATGAAATGACGGCTTCACGAAAGTCATATAATCTCTATATCTAGGATTTTTCCCCTTATCATAAGACCTAGTCAACTGTAGTCCTTTGATCTTAAATGGCATGACTTATTCTGAAACTTTCTACCTTCGCAGTTCTTAATCAGTTTTTAACCATCGCAAATTCACAATTCAAACTCAAGTATTTCTGTCGCAA
This sequence comes from Deroplatys truncata, assembly GCA_030765065.1. NCBI lineage: Eukaryota > Metazoa > Arthropoda > Insecta > Mantodea > Mantidae > Deroplatys > Deroplatys truncata. Next base: position 242,379,690 of record CM060978.1, on the reverse strand, counting down.
ATAACGAACATTGCAGTTATTTTAAACGCCTGCCTGCATTTGGTTTGGGAATTTTTATCACTTTCCTCATTTAATAAATGCTCTCAGCGATGTATTGCTAGTACTCTTTTCCTTTTCACGGTATGCACTTTGTTTACCCCATCTGTTTCAACTGATTGTCCGTCTCTCTGCGAAGTGCTCAGCTCAAGCTGGGAGCTGTAATACGTCCTAGTGCCAATGGTTGTACTTTGACATACAATACGCGATCAAAAGTAACGACACCTGGCTGAAAATGACGTACAAGTTCGTGGCGCCCTTCATCGGTAATGCTGGAAGTCAATATGGTGTTGGCCCACCCTTAGCCTTGATGACAGCGGTCACTCTCGCAGGCATACTTTGAATCAGGTGCTGGAAGGCTTCTTGGGGAATGGCAGCCCATTCTTCACGGAGTGCGGAACTGAGGAGAGGTATCGATGTAGGTCGGTGCGGCCTGGCACGAAGTCGGCGTTCCAAAACATCCCAAAGGTGTTCTATAGGATTCAAGTCAGGACTCTGTGCAGGCCGGTCCATTACAGAGATGTTACTGTCGTGTAACCACTCCGCCACAGCCCGTGCAGTATGAACAGGTGTTCGACCGTGTTGAAAGATGCAATCGCCATCTCCGAATTGCTCTTCAACAGTGGGAAGCAAGAAGGTGCTTAAAATATCAATGTAGGTCTGCACTGTGATCGTGCCACGAAAACAAGGGGTGCAAGCCCCCTCCAGGAAAAACACGACCACACCATAACACCACCACCTCCGAATTTCACTGTTGGCACTACACACGCTGGCAGATGAGTTCACCGGGCATTCGCCATACCCACACCCTGCCATCGGATCGCCACATTGTGTACCGTGATTCGTCACTCCACACACTGTTCAATCGTATAATGTTGATGCTCCGTACACCAAGCGAGGCGTTGTTTGGCATTTTCCTGCGTGATGTGTGGCTTATGAGCAGCCGATCGACCATGGAATCCAAGGTTTCTCACCTCACACCTAACCGGCATAGTACTTGGAGTGGATCCTGATGCAGTTTGGAATTCCTGTGTGATGGTCTGGATAGATGTCTGCCTATTACTCTTTACGACCCTCTTCAAATGTCGGGGGTCTCTGTCAGTCAACAGACGAGGTCGGCCTGTACGCTTGTGTGGTGTACATGTCCCTTCACGTTTCCACTTCACTATCACATCAGAGACAGTGAACCTAGGGATGTTTAGGAGTGTGGAAATCTCGCGTACAGACTTGTGACACAAGTGACACCCAATCACCTGACCACGTTCGAAGTCCGTGAGTTCCACGTAACGTCCCATTCTGCTGTTTCAGGATGTCTAATGACAACTGAGGTCGCAGATATGAGTACCAGGCAGTAGGTTGCAGCACAATGCACCTAAGATGAAAAAACTATGTTTGTGGGGATGTCCGGATACTCCTGATCACATAGTGTACTTGGGCTAAATCCTTGAAGAGGGTTATAGTGAGCTTGTGTCAGTACAATAGTGTAATCATCCCATGAACGAAGTTTAATTACTTATTACGATTAATAAAGATGAATATATTTATTGTATCTTGTGTATCAGAATGTACCGAAATTAATTATTCTCTTGTTCCTTCTCGAATATGAAACGTTTAATTAGGTTTTTCTACTTGTAACTTTTTAATTGGTAATGAAACGTTAATATACCATTCATTGTGCTTTCGTAACTGAAAGCCAGCTATTTTATTAGTTATGATGCTTTCATTCAGATTGTCAAGTGATTAGATTAGGAGAATGGCATTATGATATACGTAAAATGACGGAAAGATTTAAAAGACTACGAAGCAAAACAGCTAACAGGTAATTTCTTTTAGCGTCCTTAATGCATACCTTGTAAAAGCCAATCTTCCTAACCTAACGTGGTTTTAAGGCATGATATTCATTATGCGCTAAGTAAGAGGATATAAATTCTGTATTTATCAACAATACAAACTGAGAATGGTTGTGACTCTATGGTAATACAGATGCGCCACTATACGGCCTGTTTTAAACACTTCTCAGCAAAACATTAAAGCTGCCTTCTCAACTCATGTTTCAGCGAAAAACCGAGATAAAACTTATCCCTGTCTACCGAATAACTATCCACTCTACAACAAAACTGCTTGGTTTGCAATTGTGCGTGAAAACTTAAGCGAACATTCTTTTGGATCCTGTTTGCATTGGCATGAACAAATAACTCAGCATTATTTATTTTAACACGTCGGAATCTACAGCACATATCACTATAGAGTTGCTACAAATATGTCAGGAATAATCGTGTAATGGAAATGATGAGGTTGAGATGTATTTTCCGTTTCATTTGTTTCCATAACAAATCAAGCAAAATGCTCTTATGCAAACAAAGTATCTTTATAGTCCTGAATTAACTCGAGCTTATGGACATATCGACGATAGATTAAACCGGCGCCTGATCGCAACCTGTGATTCTGGATAACTTCTCGAAGTCTAAACTTGACATTTGGCACTAGCTCGGAGCATCACCTTGAGTTGGCCGAGGGAAAGCTACACATTCTCCGCTCCATTGTGTGCTGTGGAGATTAGCTGGATATCATCCCTCCGCCCCTCTCTCCGCCGTGTAATTTCTAAGTACCTCAATCTGGTCACGACGAGACGAGGCAGGGCCTGCCGGACTGTGTGATGTATGGGAAACAAACACTGAGGAAATCATCCAGTAATTACTTTCCCATTCATACGGCACTTGCTTACCAGTGGGAGGGAACCCACTTTCTGCATCACATGTACCATAGTAACTTAGGCAAATAGCTCGAATATTGCATGTCCAAACATTGTAGAAATACATCTCAGTTAATAAAACTGTAGCTAAATGTATTTCTGAATGTTTCACTCACAATATGGACGAATAGCTTTTAAGAACGCCTTGGATATCAGCCAATGGCAACTTGATTAAAGGTAATTATTGCATTGGTCAGTGGTCTGATTCTGATTCTGCTTTTCCAACCTTGTACCACACACGGCTTGGTGGAAGAACAATTACCATTGATTGACCCAATAGTTGTTAAACTATGAAGCCCAGAAGTTAAAGTACTTACGACATTGGGGTATGTCATCTCAAAACAGTTTGAGATCTCCTTGTGGTTTACCGGAAAATACGAGTCAGTTGCGGAATTTAATGTACGTGCCGCATATTGTCATGGTAACTCAGATGGCTAGAGCAATCGGACCGAAACCGGAAAATCTGTGGTTCAAATCCCGACTATGGCACTGAATTTTTCAGTAGTCTCATTCTACCTTTCCAATGATAATTATGCCATATCCATGTTTAATTGCATTCTTATTTAGCGAATATTGTCCTAACTTTTCCCCCCGATTTTGGAAAATTAAAAAGAAAATGGCCACCTTGAGATTAGCCACACGCCAAACTTTGAATCAAATTGTCTTCAAAGAAAGAGTTCTTCCACAGAGTTTGAATCTTTAATCTCTTATTGTAATATTTTGCCTTTTCTTTCGAAGTTAGGCATTGTTTCATAAATCAACATAAGTAGTCGTGGTACGAGGTGAATTCCATAACTACGATCCGTGAACAATATTTAATGGATGATAGGCCTGAATGACGTTTCACGCCTGCAGCGCTTTCTACCGACTCATCAGGAACCTACCAGTGTTGGTGTGACGCAGTAGACGTTTGTCAGTCGGTGAGAGCAGATCGCAATAGCCACGACAATCGTAGATGCCGCTAGTGAAGTGCGCGGTGTGATTAAATTTTTGCTGGCAAAAGGGTCTTCAGTTGCGGACATCCATCGTGATGGACCGGACATAATGAGTGAAAAACAGGTTCGACACTGATGTCGGGAATTTCGAAATGGCCGTACAAATGTGCACGATGAACAGCTGAGTGGTAGCCCAGTATTCGGACGGACGACATCGTTGAGCAAGTGAACCAAAAATTTCGAAGTGATCGACGTTTGACGATTAGTGGTCTGGCTGATGGATTCCCAAATGTTTCTCGGACCTCACTTTACAGGATTGTCTTAAACTTTGTGCGAGGTGGGTGCCAAAATTGCTCACCGGTCAGCACAAAGAGCAACGAATGTTTTGTGCACGATAGTTATCGGAGCGCTATAGACAAGATGGAGATGGTTTGTTTTCCCACATTGTTACGGGCGACGAGACATGGATAGCGTACACCAATGCAGAATCGAAACTGTCAATGCAGTGGAGCCGTTCCGGTTCACCCAAACCAAAAACGTTTAAGCAATCGCCGTACACGAATCGCAAAATGATGGCTATCGTGTTTTGAGACGAAAAGGGCGTCCTTTTGAGTGATTTCAAGGCCCGTGGGTCAACAATTACAAACGCTTAGCAAACTGAGACGTGCGATCCAAAATAGACGCCGTGGGAAACTGTCGTCTGGCATCATCCTCCTGCACGACAATGCACGCCCGCACACCGCTGTCAAAACCAAAGAGAAGATTCAAGAGTTTCGTTGGGAACTCTTTGACCTACCTCCATACAGTTCCGACCTGGCACCAAGCGACTATTTCCTCTTCTTGCATTTCAAATGGTGGCTGGGTGGACAACGTTTTCAAACCGATGATGAACTCAAGACGAGCGTTACCAAGTGGTTCAAGTCCCAGGTGACAGACTTCTATGCTGTGGGGTTAAAGAAGCTGGTGCAGCATTACAGCAAGTGTATAGACGTGAAAGGCGATTATGTAGAAAAGTAAAGTATATACCTATGTAGGCACATATTACTGTCAATAAAAACATTGTCTCATGAGCGATGTTGTTATTATGACCAAACGGACCTCAGTTTTGGAATACACCTCGTACAATGTGCTGAGGGATGTTGATTTGTTTTAAGCAGACTTTAAGTAGAGGTTACTTTTATTGCATTATTTGTTTATATTTCATTCACGAAATAGTCATAAATACTATAATAAATAAATCTACATCAGATGTCCAAATATGCTCTCCATTTCAGCACATTCAACTTTTGTCTTATCTTTCTCGCGCGTTCAATGATAATTTAATATCACTATTATACAGGTTACCAATGGTTGGAAACCTTATCATTGACGTTTAAACATCACAAAATATACTTATTTTACGACACTAGTTACATCAGCTTAGCCGACATGCCGGGATTTTATCCAGTAAATCAATGTACATGAATATAACGGGTCTTCAGATCTATTCGACCTTTACCGACCGCCAGTCGAGCCCCTCCTCTCAAAAGGGAGGTGCAGAACTGAACCTCGGACTGCTTGCGTTTTCGACTTGGTAAACAGCTTAATGTACTACGGCACTTGTTTTTCATTAGGGCATTTTGGCGTTCTTTACACGCAAGGTGGAAGTGACCACATGGTTGAGTGCTACTTCCGAACTGGGAGGATTCGAGGAGCCTATCATTACGATACTGGCCGCTTTGTGAATAATTTTCTCTGTTCTTGACCAGAATTTCATCAATCCCGAGACAAAACGTGATAAAAAAAGAAAATAGAGTTGTTTTTACTAACAAAAAGGAGATACAAATAAAATATTTAAAATGTTTATAAAGGTTCCTTCAGATGCTTTTTTGTTAAAAAACCTTCTAATTATTTCAGTTACCTATCCGCATACGTGCGGAGATTGCGAGTTTACGAAACGCAAGCGAAAGTACCCCATTTCACTAAGGTGACTTCGAAACTGTTGACATCCACTCCTTCCACTCATCCTTCATTCTCTGAGAGAGGTGCTGGCGCTTCAAAGTACTGACCTCATGAGCAGACAACCGACTGGGCGACAATGGCAGAATAGATCTGAAGACCCGTAGGAGGACATAAATACAGGAGTACCACCTGTATTTAAATACTGCATACGAAGTGTGTATGATCAATAACGTAGCCATTTCCCTCTACTCGGTATATAACGTGATATCTTGACTAATCTGTCCAATCATGTTCTCTATCTGTTTGTCCCTCTTTCTGTAACACACAGACGCTAATCTTTCACGAATTCTTTTGCAGAAGGAAAGGAATTTGGCCGTTTTATAAAACACAAATTTGTTTCAATTTGACAGTTGAACATTAATTTTTATATACCTACTGGTATTTTCGTAGGAATAGAAACGTGAGTAATTTCAAAGCATTCCACTGGATAAGCTTGATGAGAGTAATAAATTGTTTTTAAATGAACAATGTTTTAGCATCGAAATGCACTTCTGAATTAAACTCATATATTAAAATGTGATTTACTAAACTCAGGTGACTTTTGCTACCCACTATCGTTCATTTTAATATAGTTTCAAGTAACTATTGTTACTTTTCTAGTTCATGTTAATCCACATAAATGATTGCACAAAAAGTTTATTACATATTTCATTGTCGGTACTGTACGAGAGAAATACAAGGAATTGAAGGCATAAAAATAAATCCTGTGGTGCTACAGCCCGCGAAGGGCCTGGACATGGCAACCCGACTGCTGGCCTCACGCCCACGTACACAGGGCAGAAGAGGGCGATCATCCAACCGATACGAGGAGATGATGTAAACTGAAGCGATAGTCAAATGGTAAAAAACGGGTCCTACGGGCTTACTTTGGAACTTCGTATTATTTCTATGACATCACAAGAAACACTGAACAGTAATGGCACGGGAAAAAAAACGCAGAACTCATAAAAATGCACAATTTCTGTCAAAGTTATTTTATTAGTAGCGGTAGAGTTTTCCAAATATTTCATGTTGCATATTTAATGTTCACGTAACGGCCATGCTTGAAAGTTTGCGATTCTTGTATCTCTCATCCCCCTCCATTTTTTCCATTGCAAGAGCTTGTTAACAATATAAACATTTGAATGCTGTTTCCACATGCTGAAACCTTATTGCTTAATTTGAAACAATTCCTAGCTAGAAATCTGGTCTGTTACATTCTTTTTCTACTCCTACAAACTGTTCTTGCAAAGATTATTCATCTGTGACTTCTTGTTAATCTAAATAAATTTCAGTATTTGTACATTTACTCACAACTGCCTCTGTGATCAGAGCCACAATTCTGACTTCTCAATCCAGAAGACCGGGTTCAATTCCCGGATGGGATTGGGGAATTATTCTTTTATGAGAATGTTTCCTTACCTTCCGCAGAAATAAAAATGTATTAAATATAAACTGTATGCTTTAAGAAGTATTACATTTTCTTTGAAGTAAGATTTTGTCTATCTCTTACGTTTACCAATTATAAAAAAAATCCATCAGAAATTCAGAAGAAGACTTATCCCCAAACAATTCAAGATATACAGTTTCTTTGTCCTGCAAATATCTTAAACATATGCTATTTTAATCAAAATAGTTAGAGCCATTTTAGAGAAAATGAAAACGAATGAACACTTTTCTATGTAAAGGGTAGTTTGGAGTGGAGAGACTTTCTTGAAAATCTTCGTGTCACATCCTTAAAAGATGCTGAGCTTAAATATCAGTTTAACCAATCTTTCGTTTTTGAGTTATCCTACTGCGCTCTCGCTCGCTCTCTCTCTCACAGACACATACACACTTTTCTAGAAATGATTTATTTGGATTCAGGAAGATCAAAATCTGAAGATATTTCCGGTAAAATCTCCGTATCGAATTTCTGGGTGAAATGCTGCACTTGCTCTACTTGCTTGTTAGAGGGTATGCATCCAGGCCCCACATCGACGTCTCCTGGCCGTGCGAACACGACCTCAAATTCCACGAGTATTGCGTATTTCCTCACAACTTGCCACAATTCGATTCTGAAGGGATTTCATTTCGGCACCGAATAAACCACCGACACGAACAAACCAAGGGTATTAATTGACCCACAAGTAGAAATCGATAGGTGTAAACCAAGTGAGCGTGGTAGCCAAGCAATTGGGCCACCTCTACCTATCCATCGATCAGGAAACCTTCGATCCAAGTAACGCGAGCGGTACGACTGAAGTGGGCAGGAGCGCCATCACGTAAGAAGTGAGCTTGTTGACGAATGCTCAGGAGAGTGTCTTCATACACATGAGGTATGGTGTTTTCCAGAAATTTGAGTACACCTGCTCCATAAATCTGTTTACAAGTACATGGTGTCCAATTAACCGATCACCAACGATGTTGAGAGCGAAGCGTACTTGGTGATGAGATGGAACAATTGCATGTGGATTTTCATTTGCTCGTACATGCTATTGTGGAAGTTTGTAATGCCATCACGTGTGAACTGTGCTTCATCTGTAAATAATACTAAGGCAGGAATGTTCGGATTTGTAGCACACAGCTGCACGAACCACTTGCAGAACATCAATCCAACCTTGGTAATCTGCTGGTGACAGGGACTGTACATGTTGCAAATGATAAGGATACAACTGTTGCTCTCGCAACAGTCTCCAGACAGTCGTATGAGGAACATTCACTTGCAACGCTAAACTTTGTCCACTGGTAGAAGGAGTCGTGTGCACAGAATCCAGAATCCCCTCCTCTACATCTGGAGTTGTTGATCTTGGTCGTCCCCTTCCCAAACCAGGAGATTTAAACTTCTCAAGAGCGCACAGACGGCGACGAAGACGTTCAAATGTCTTCCGATATGAACATCTTCGCTGTGGGTATAAACGACGAGCCAGCACAGCATTGCCGTCCGCCTTACCGTACATAAAGTGCATTTCTACCAGCTCCTGATTTCAGCACAGTCGCTCAGTCGAATGTCAAACTTCGCCTCGGACTGCCGTCCTTTACACGGCAATTACCTGCGGGAAGAAAAAGGTTCCGGTGTATATCACTGTTTTGAAGGCCATAACTCAGAAACCAAGCATTTTCGGACACATCCCAAGAGATGATTGGTCTCAAAATTCAATCCCAACCAAAAAAATTGATAAAGAAATTGATAAACACACACACACACACACACCAGGGTGCAGAAGGACCGCTGCATCCTAATAGGCAGCTCGAGGAGCTACATGCTTCCTCTTTTCTATCATTACTACCTATACACAAACCGCCATCCTTAACCATCATTTGTTCTGAAAATAGTCATTGTGCGGTTAAACCCTGATGAAGGTGGGCACGCAGCAAAAACTCACTCGGGCTAAAACTTAGCCTGCCAGCAGCCAGTCGCAGTCAGTCCGGACACAAGTCGTAATGGACTTTATTTATTGTCTACACATGGGGAATGCATACCTAAATTTATGCCCTCTATTTTTGAAACATCCCATATAGGTAAGTATAGGTCGCGCCACGGATTTTGGCATGTTAAAATGTTAATGGAAAGCTACGAAGCGAGCCATTTACCGTATAGATGTATGACACATACGGGGCTGCAGCTCGAAGAATGGTGCAAGTTGAGACGGGAGTTGTATACGGTGGAAGGAACTGGACCACAACTGGACAGAAGGAACCACGTGCTAGTTGTAAGGGAGGTATTGAAACATCAGAAGGTATATGTCAATATCCCTGGCGAGACCTATGGTACAGAAAGTAGTAAAGATGACAAATGAAAGTACTCGAAAATTCAAGCCAATAATGCCACAAAAATAAGCCATTTAAAGTCCTTGTGTTCTTGAAGCAGTTTTTGTGTAACAAGTTTTTCTTCTCTTATGGTTTACTATGCACACGAAATTGAAGAGGATTTCCCAGGCATTGGATTATGCACATAACGCAATGGATTATCGACATAACCAAAACGTATTCTTGAACCCTTCCCTCATATACCAACATTTGTCATATTACTATTTTTCTCCATCAAAAACAGCTTAAGGTGCAGTTTTGGCCAGATTTTTATGAACTTTAGGGACCGTCTGGATTTAGATTAGATACTGTTGTCTATGACTAAGACAATAACAATGAAAACACTGTTTTAACTAAAAAAAATCTGATGTGTTACACTCACATGACTTTCTCTACTCTTGTACAAACTATTTTTACAAACGCTTATTCTCCATATGCTTCATGTTAATGGAGATATCGAGATGTCAATCTTATTTGTAATTTTCTTGTAGATGCAAGGGGAATATGGTAGGTTTTAAGCGATAGTCAAATATTTTAACGCTGGTTGCTATGTGGCGCATTCCATTCTCTTTGCATGTCCAGGACAAAAAAAAATGAATAACGAATTTGAGAAAAAGTATAAGTATTGGAAAATTTAAGCGAATAACAAGTAATATCTCGCAAACGGTTCACTCAACAAAAGAAATGTATATGACATAAATTGTGTATTTTAACGCGATCTACATTTTTCATGTAGTAAAATTTTGTCTATCTCTTATGGTTTACCAGTTATGAAAAAGTCGTTCATAATGAAGAATACTTTTGGAGACATTCCCAGAAAATTCGAGATATACATTTTATTTGTCATGACAATATCTTAAACATATGATATTTTAATCAAAATCGTTAGAGCCGTTTTTGAGAAAATTAAAATTTTCGAAAAATGTTCCATGTAAAGGGTAGTCTGGGGTGGGGGGATTTTCTTGAAAACCTTCGTGTCGCATCTCTGGAAGATACTGAACCTAAATACCAAGTTTGGTGTTTATCCGACTCTTCGTTTTTGAGTTATGCTGTTCACAGACACACAGACACACAGACAGACACACACACGGACATGTTTCCAAAAATGCTTTTTTTGGATTCAGTGAGTCTCAAAACATGTATTTCCGGTGAAATCTCGGTATCGAAATTTTGGGTGGAATACAATACTTCCCCTACTTACTATACGTAGTAGAGAAAGTAATATAAATAGTAAAATACTTTATCTACGGAGTAAACTTCAGACCGATTTTTATTTGGTAATGTGTGAAGAGGATGCTTAACAATTATTATACACCTATGAAACACGAGAAAAGGTTCCACATATAGTATCTTATATGAATAACAAATGTGCTACATTCACATGACCTTCCCTGCCCACTTCTCATTAACTATCCTTATAAAACCTTATTCTTGAACCTGGTTAATATTAACCGAGACAAACATTTGCAAAAATGGTTTTATTACACATTCCGTTATAGGTACAAGAGGAATACAATAGGCATAGGATATACAACGGAGAGGAACACCTCGCACACTGGGACCTATGGGAGGTCAATTATGGCTTCCACCTCCCAGCAGGATGGATGAAGTGAATAAACCACAGGAAGCTACAGGCCACGGAAACGCGCGGACATCCCTAATAGTTCCTGGTTCAAATATCCGTCCTACTACTGAAGCTGCCCAGAGAGGGTGATGAACGACCCATCCAACCAAGCAGCCTTCTAGTGTCACGGGAAATACTCTTTCCTTGGAGCAAGCATCCGCGCCATTTGTCCGTCAGCACTCCACATCACAAAACCTAGAAGCACAGGGAAATGCCATCGTGGTAAATGAGAAACCACTCCAGCATTCGCATAATGACCAGATAAAATCACGAAAAACCCAAAGTCAGAGTAGGGGATGAGCGGAATCGATTCCGGAACCTCCCGAATGCGAGCCTCACACTTACCGCGGAGCCAACTCATCAGTGAGCATAAGCCATACTCAAATATTTTAAAGGCGAGTCGCTATGTGGTGGCTATCGGATCGTTCTCTTTGCATGACCAGCACAAAAGTATTCTGTGATACACTCACATGACTTTCTCTACCCTCTATCTTTATTAGTGGTATACAAACTATTCTTACTAAAGGTTATTTTTCTATCTGTTACATTTAATCCGAATAAACCTTTGCAAAAATAGCTACGTTACACGTTTCGTTATAAATACAAAAAGAACAGAAATAGTAAAATGTTAAAGAACTTGGCTCTAAATGCTGCCTTAAAATTACAGATTGTTTCCATGCAATCGTGAGAAACAACTGAATATCGATGGGGCTTTAAAACAATGACAAATGTTGTGGAATTTGGTTGTGATAATACATTTATAAGAACACATGTGGTTTTGGCAACATTTGTTTGGGTGGCTCTTGGGTTGGTAACACGGACCGGAATGACGTAATAGGAGTGGGGGTAAACCGGTTATATCGTGAGTAAGCGTCTAGGACGCTATCTGTTGTAATGTAACTAGCGAGGAGTGCAGACATGTTAGGTTAGGATGCTCCGTCAAGCAGAAGGTAACATGTATCAGTTTTAATTCAATATATATTCTGTCCATCTAAATTTCTGTCATGTGAATTCTTAATGTAGTTAGTTCCTTCTTTCCTTCCCCATAATGACCTAGGAATATTTTAAGAGTTTTCAAGTGTTTTTAGGAACATTTATTAGCTCGCCCCGTCGGACCTCTGTAGATTGCTATGAGTTAGGTCCTGGTACCATGCTCTACCCCACGTGATATGTGAGAATATAAGAGGTTACGACAATATTGAACAATTCGAACCTTTAATAACGGATATCTCAGATAAGCTTATGCCAGAAAAAAACTTATTTCAAGTAAATCTCTGTTTTTAAGAGATATACTTTATGTGGTAGGTTTTCGTCTATCGCTTAACGTTTACAAGTTATACAAGACTATACAAAACTTGAAGAAAGTATATCTTTACGTTGGTTACGTAAGAGTTACTGTTGTTGGATTTAGCCTCACGCTTGGGAAGCCAATTTGAAGTAGAATAGTTGCTTTAGTGTAACTGCCCCACGTATAGGAGCCAATTTGAAGAGGCTATTGTTCTTCAACTTGTTTATGTATTTATTTCCACACTTGGGAAACCAATTTGAAGAAAGTGTTCTGTTGTTGAAGTTTGCACCACGCTTTGGGCGTTAATTTGAAGTAGATTGTTTGTTACGTAATATGCTGCTACGTATGTAACACCGATTTGAAGATGTATTTTTTTGTTGTTGTTACACTACAACTTTAAAAAATATTTAACTTTGTTATTAAACAGGTTCTATAGATATTATTTATGTTTGTTTTTTCCTCGGTAGCTTCAGTATTATTTTAGTCATGTATCTCTTAGACAGGGCGTGGTACGACAAGAATGTAGGCTTACACAGATTTTAAGTTTAAATTCACTTCTTTCTTATTAATCCTTGACACAAATTAAATAGCACTACACTGATATCAAGAGCTGTGAGATTCTTTTATTTAATACTTGTACTTTGTTAACGCATATACTTAATTTTCGTTTCACACGAATACGTAACTTTTCTCCAGAGAACACATCTTCCATCCGGTCACTACCAAGGTCTGCCAGCAACTGAACATATTTCAACCGTTCAAACCCGTAAACTTCTGTATTTCAAGTCTCTGATTGGCTAATCCTAGTCCAATAGAATACCTGCATTTCATTAAAGCTTTTTCTGGCTGTTGATTGGCTAATTTTAAATTGTCACAATATTTACATTATGGCTGCCCTAATCATGACTAGTAGCATTCAAACTCTCAAACTCATTATTGCCTCAAGGTTACCTCATTGTTACCTCATTGTTAGCAACTTTAAACTTATTATTCTCACAGCTCTTACATTATTAAATTAGTATTGTATTCACATAACATTTTTAAACATGTTTACAATAATATAAGCATCTGCAATGACTTCCATGTAAAGGGTAGTTGGAGCGGGGGATTCTATTGAAAGTCTCCGTGTCGCATCCTTGTAAGATACTACATTGAAATAACAAGTTTGGTATTTATCCGAACACGCAAACACACACACGGCCATGTTTCCAAAAATGCTTTAATTGGGAGCGCCTCAAAACATGTATTTCCGGTGAAATCTCGACATCGAATTTTTGGGTGGAATGCAATACTTCCCTTACTTATTACACGAAGTAGAGAAAGTAAAAAAACAAAACAAAAACAAGCAAACAAACGAATAGCGACTTACAGATGAAAAACGTAAAGTATAACTGAATAATAATAATAATGAAATGCCTCTAATATGCTGAATGTCCCAAAAATTATTTGATATAATTTTTGTGTTTTAACGAGATCTACAATTTTTGTGTAATAAATGTACGGTTTACAAGCTATAAAACGTTCCTTCAGAATGAAGAGAACTTCACAGGCTATTGGAAGAAAATCGAAGAGATACATTTTATTTACATGCAAATATCTTAAAGATATGATATTTTAATCAGAATCGAAGAGCCATTTTTGAGAAAATAAAAATAATGAAACTTTTTCCATTTAAAGGATAGTTTGGAAGGGGTTATTTTCTTGAAAATCTTCGTGTCGTATTCGTAGAAGATACTGAACTTAAGTACCAAGTTTGGTATTGAACCATTTTTGTTATTGAGTTATGCTGTCCACAGACATACCTACATGCATACATACATGCATACATACGTACATACATGCATATGTACGTACATACATACACACATACATATGTATACACACATACATACATGCTACACACATACATGCATACGTACGTAAATATGCAGGTACGTGCGTACATACATGCAATCATGCATATATATTTATATATATATACATATGTGCATACGTACATACACACATACATACATATATACATACATACACACATACATACGTACATACACACATACATACATACATGCATACATGCATATATACATACACATACATATATACATACACACATACAAACACATACATACATGCATACACACATACTTACACATAATATATACATACACACTTACAAACACATACATACATGCATACCTACATACATGCATATATACATACATACACACGTACACGGGCTATTTTCAAAAATTATTTTTATTGAGGGGCCTCAAAACATGAATTTCCGGTGAAACCTGGACATCGAATTTTTTAGTAGAAAACTGTGCTTTCTGATCGATAAGAAGGTTCTGTCTTATGTGATATAACTTAGGAATTTCACGCATTTGTTAGCTTAATCCCAGAAACCGTGAGGCAGAAAAGCCAAGGCTCATAAAGACAAAACAACCTTGAATGTAGTACTACCTACATAATTTCAGTGCCGCTTGTTTACGATATCTACTGAAATGTTCTCTTTCCGGTGTATACTTTTACGATGCAGGTGCGCTTGAAGCAGAAGGGACGACGGCATCTCTCTTTTTATATTTCGTTTACGACTACTGCTTCCTGAACTCTTGAAGTACTTCATTCCAATGGAAGAAAACGTCATGAGTTCGATTAAGTTTTTCCCTAATGATAAGGAATACTCCACTTTTTCGAACCTGGAATTTCGTTCGGGTTTCACCGGTAGTTAGTTGCCTGTGGTGATTTGATTCTCAGAAATCAGATTCTCAGAAACGATTTCTCATAATAGTATTTAGGTGTTTATTTCAGCATTGACATTTTCAGTAATCGGAGCATGGAAGGAACCTAAGAACAGTAAACATCAAAGAAAGTGAAAGAAGCTCGATAACGGTCTTGAAGATAACTTTGGGCCAAACCGGTTTAGTTTGAGAAGTATACCACCTGAGCCACCGTGATACCCGAAAGAAATCCAGTTTCGAACGAGTGGAATGTTGCTTGGAGTCTTCAGAAATCTATGGAATTAATTGTTCTTTCACCCAAGCCGTGTGTTGGACAGGGTTGGAAAGGTGGAATCAGATGACTGAAAAAGTCAATGCCATAGCCGGAATTTGAACCACGGATCTCTCGGTCTCCGTCGTTGCTATGGTAGCTCAGTGGCTAGAGCAACCGGACGGAGACCGGGAGATCCGTGGTTCAAATCCCGGCTATGGCATTGAATTTTTCAGTCATCTGATTCAGAAATCTAGTTTGTAAGCCGAAGAAATTAGCACCTAACTTAAGATAATGCCCTTAAAACTAACATTTATCTATTTTGTATTACTTCGAAAGCAGTGCTGCTAGGTAATAGGACTTCAAATAGCTCTGTGCGAAACCGGATCGTTAGTTGCACTTTTCAGCGGGTTTTAGTAAGTAAATCATCAAGTTAGGAACGCGCCGAGGGTGGGAGTGCTTCTGATCTTGCAGGTTTCTCTATAAACAAATATGATGTACAGATTGAAGGCAATACACCCTACTTCGATAGCAGGTAGACCAGAATTAAAGAGTAGTAGAAGGAGAAAAAAGGCAATGTATGTTTAACTTCTGATAGTTACCTCATGGTTTAATTAAGATATTAATGCACAGAAATCTGAGTTACATTGTCTTTTCTTTTACATCTAACGCAATATCAGCTCTTTTAGCGTATGACACGGATTGTTGAAAAATCTTATCCATAGTTTTAATTGAGGAGGCTGAAAGTCCATCTTCCTCATTGTTCCTTTCAAATAATGTCACATGCTCCTTGTGTTTCACTGAATTACAAGTTGTTTAACATGATGTTTTAAACGGACTTTGATCTCTAATGTTACATCTGATTGTTTCGCCATTTGTGCTGAAGTGCTCCATGCCAAATTCCGCTACAAACGATGCTTATTGTGATGCTGTATGAACTCTCATTTACTTTAGACATACTGTCACAGTTCTTCACTGGTCTATACATATGTATATGCATAGAATAAATGGTTCCGTCTGTTAGGTTGGGAAGGAGAGTGTCCGTCACAATAATTGACATCACCTATAACATCGTGCGGTAAAACGATTGCTCTATTTACCTACTAAAACCCCTCTGCCTGCTAATGACATATAAGAGGGCTAAACTACTAGTCACGTCTTCTTTTTATGTAAAATGGTGCATGCCCTTACCTCACTTTACTTCTGCTTCATCGCTGACGTTGAGGAAATCACCTGTAACAAACAGACAATATATTTAGAAAAGGTGTAATTATTTCCTTAAGGCATTTATTAAAGTTCATGTATACACTGGTACCCGAGGTCACTAAGGCACGATCCCATGAATGCTGTCAGGACCGTCCTCCCTGTCTAGTGTTTCGTCCAGGTTTTGCTCAGTCCCCATAACTGGCAAATATCGGGCAGGTACCCTACAGTTAGGCTTGGGAACGTTTACTTCCATGTATCACTAGCGTCCACAATCTGTGTGCCGCGTGCAGTGAGGATGGACGTTAAACACTATTTAATTTAAACATTCCCTCTTTGCTGTGAGACCAGAGATAAAATTCGTATTCGTGCTTAAGGAGTTTCTATGGCACAAAATACAACAAATACGACAAAAAAGGTTTAATTATTTTTTCGATTTTACCATCGGTCAACGGCAGAGAGAATAGGTACATAGGTTATCTATTATATCAAATTTGATACAATCGGCCTTCATGACTGATTCGTTGATAGAGCGAGAAAAACATCCGAAACCTTATCGTGTCGTATATGATACATAGGATCGCTAGAGCTTATACAATGTAGCAAAGATTTGAATCTAGAGTTGAATAATTGCTTTAGTAGTGCTCATGCGCAGTATATGGTTCTTTTAAACCTGCATACAAATGTCCACAAGTAAGCAAGCAAATGTATGCAAACTGTTTGTGAACAGTATGCTTGCAGTTCCTTTCAGTTAGTGTGCGGATAAAATCAAGAAACAATTCTTCTATGTTTTGGAAAATGTGCTGTATTGTCACTAATCGAGGTCATAAATTCTGCTGGATTGTGTAGAAAGATTATAAAATTAGGACAAGGAATTGAAAACCTGCCAAGAAAATATGAAGTCAGCGTAGTGAATATGCAGAAGGAAATTCAAGAATTAAACATCAATTTTGACGTGAAAAAAAGAAATAATGAATTGTCAACGCTGTTGTTTTCTCACACTGATTTGTATATGAAAATATGTTTTTACTCCAAGACTATGAGTCTAGAGGGAGCAGATTATCTGATAATTATGTTGATGACTATAATTAAGTTAACTTTGTATTTATTACAATATATGGTTAATACATTGCTCATCGGCAAGAACACTGCATATTTGAATCAGTGCTTAAAATCACTTGGTGTTACTATGACCAAATTTTTAAACCCAGGCCATTATATAATTTCAAATTCTCTAAAATACTGCCACTATACTTTCGACAATTTACGGTACAGCATCATCTTTTTCTTGAACGAGAAATATAATATGTATGCGGCAATTTCACACAGACATGTTTGCCTCTACGTGTGGATAAGCTTGGTCCCACAAACTGTTCACAGAAACTCAGTGCGTTTGTTGGAAACGCTTCTATTTTTGCTTGCGGGCGTTTAGGTGAGGACTAGGCCTATGCTGGCTGCAACTATAGCTAGGTCACGTTAACGCTTCTACTCTTAGGCTTAGTGTTACAGTCACGGGTCATTGAGAGCATTCACTGCGGCCATGTTTGTTTACCTCAAGTGTGTTTCTCGTTTGGGGAAGAGCATAGAATGCTTATGCTCGCTATCCACTTTGGATAGTACGAGCTATCGTAGAGGGTCCCGAAAACGGAAGAGCATCGCACGCAGGCCAGTGACTCCCGGAAGGGAGGAATGAGGGGGAGAGATTCGAAGGGCGACCAAATCCAGATGACGGGCGCAAGTACATGTAGGATCCCTAACGTTTCCAGATATAATGCACCCGACGGCACCCACAAGTCGCCAACCTCCGGCGGGCCCTCCGGTGCAGAGCCCATTCGGAGGGGAGACCTAACTGAGCAGACCCCTTAGTGATGCCAGGAAAGAAAGCTCTACAGAGCGAAGCCAATGTCCAGCCGCAACCCGCCTGGTCCTACAATCCTGAAGGGGATGACAAAGAAGAGGGAGGAGAGTCTTGGTAGATGATTCACCACCTCAGCATTCGCCTGACGACGCGGGGATCGGACCCGGTACCTACCGAATGCGGGGCTGAGCCGTCCCGTTCAGTCACTTTGGATGGGAAATGGCGGCGCAAAGGATGGTGACACTGGGAACTAGATACCGTGCGCACAACCATACTTGTCCATTCTAAGCCACGTGCTTGCTTTTGCCGTGTTAGAAGAGAGCGCGTGGGCGCATGGCTGATGAGAGAGACACCGGCTAAGGCGCGCTCGCTTAGTTCCCCTGTGACGTCACAAGCATAGTCTGAACAGCAAAAGCCAATACGGAATCGTAGCGGTTGTACATAAAATAAATGCTGTAGATATGTACGTAATAAATATTACGAAAAACTACTATCCGTTGACTGCTCTTGTTGGAATCCCGTGCGTAGTACTAAAAATTACAAATATCATTCATCGCCCTATACAAGAAACTGGCGTGAAACATAAAGTACAGAAACCAAATTACTGGATCGCTAAGTGTCATGCTTTTCTCACAGTGTTTCGACAGCATTTAATTACTTGACTAGGCAATTAACAATGTACTCTTTACAATAAAAGACATACATCGTATGAAACTTGGAAAACCTGCAATATAACGTTTTCTGGCCACAGTTCATGATATTACACGCGATATGAACAAACTATCAAAGCGACTTAAAATAAATCATAAATATTAATGTCTTGCAAGTTTCGTACGTTTAGATCCCGTGGTTAACTAAATGTTACTTTTTATTACATACGTGTACACTTTTTAACACACTCCAGAGGACGTGTGATTGCAAATAATTTTATCAAACATTTATTGTTCTGCCATTTTTCAATGCCAGCTTTCTGTAGAACCTGATCTTTTAATTTCTATACACATAAAAAATTTTAAAAGAAAAATCAAAAGTAATAAACATGTTGTTATTGCTAATTCAAATTACTAAACATTTAAAAAATATTTTTCTTAATTTTTTTCTCGTTTTCTAAGAAATTTTAAAGATTTGACACAGACAACTATAAAAATAGGTCAAGTGGGGGATTTACTTTTATGAAAAACTTGAATGTAGTGATATTTATAAGAGTTGAGGCCAAATTGTATAGATGCATCACACATTTATCAACAAAATAATAATAATAATAATAATAATAATAATAATAATAATAATAATAATATACCGTTTACCTTAAAATGAAATTTAAATACAAGTTCATTTCAATTTCCCTGTGTTAGAATAAATTCATGACAAAGTGTTTTTTATATTGCTCAAAATTAACACAATTTTTTCCAATATACAAGAGTGCGGGTTAAAAATAAGGCTTCCACTAACATTCCTAAGAAAAGCCTAGTCAACATTTATCAAGGTATAAACGTCCCAAGCTATTAATCATTCCAATATTTAAAGTATCCATCATTCAAAAGATTGCGTTGAATTAAAATGTTTATGAAAGTTTTAATTCCTTAAATTTCAAAGATTTATACCAAATGTTATATATACAGGACGAAGCAGAACTTCACCGACAAACTCTCAGAGGTTGTTCAGGGAGTATTTCGGTTAAGGGACCTACGGTCTCCGGCGACTCACTACAAAGTGATTGCATTTCATTTGGTTTCTTGCTCCAATTAGCTTTGTATCTATATTGCACTGAAAACATTACAGAACAGTGCAAGTGTCGACGGTATGCGCTGTGTGTCTTGGTTTTAAACAAATTGTTTCCATCCGCTCACTGTACCTGCTGTTGACAACAGTAATGCATGCCCCCTTTTAACTCGTTGTCCTCAAGCTTGCATTCAGTACTGCTCGGTTGTGTCTAGGGTTTTATGGTAGCTGTGCGTTAGCAGTGATACACAGCAGTATGGATAGGTTTACTGATGAACAGCTGGCCAATATCCATCTCTTGAATGCAATGGAAGAGCGGCACAACGACGCTATGCTGAGCTGTTCCCGCAACGACGGCAACCACATCACAGTACCTTTGCTTCTGTACATTGCCGCCTTCCGTGTTAGAATGGAAGATACTGTACTAGCCATGCGAGGTATGCCAGAACACCCGATCTGGAAGAGAATGTGTTACACGCGACTGGTGACAATCCTGCCGGTAGTAGTCAGAGCGTTGCACGAGCTCTGAATACTAGGCCAATCAACTGTATTGAGAGTAGTACATGAACAACAATTGCACCCTTATCACTCACAGAAGGTGCAGTCATTGCAGCCAGCGGACCTCCCATTTCGAGTGAAGTTTGCAAATTGATTCCTGCAGCAATGTGCAGAAAACTACAATTTTCTTGCTTTGGTGTTTACAGACGAGGCCAAGTATAAAAGAGAGAGCATGTTCAACAGTAGAAATAGCCATGTATGGGATTATGAAAATCCACACGCACTGGTGTATCGATCATATCAACAGCAGTTTACTGTGAATGTATGGGCTGGTATCGTCAAGACTTTTGTGATTGGTCCTTACGTACTTCCTGATATACTGAACGAAGTTATTAATTTACACCCGGTATAACTATACACGTGATTTTCGTTGGTAGAGAAAGCTGTGTGAATAAATCGCATTGGATTTTTACTTTCTCCGCTATGCACTCTGATTTAGCATAACTCTAAAACTGTAAGTACCAATAAATATCAAAATTGGTATTTTAGAATCTTCAAGCGACAGGAAGATTTTCAAGAAAATCCCTCCACCACAAACTACCCCTTACATGAATATTTTTAGATATAGATCGCTCTTGACGATTTTGATTAAAATTCCATATATTTAAGACACATGAAAAAATAAAAATGTATATCTGAATTTTCTGGGAATATCCTTTGAAATCCTCTTCTTTCGGAAATAATTTTGTACAGTTCCCTGTAATTGGTAAACGATACAAGGTAAACAAACACTTAACACATAGAAAATTTGGAAATATTTAAACCACACAATACATGTATTTCCAATAAATTGTTTTGTGACATCAGCTATTGCCACATAGTTACCACTATTTCCCAATACTTTTTCATTTTTACTTTCTCTACTGTGTACTTACAGAAAGTATTTCATTCCACCCAAAAACCTCGATGCCGAGATTTCACCGGAAATACACGTTTGGAGGCCTATTCAACCTACCCCAAAAAGAGAGCATTTTAGAAAAAGGTCGTGTATGTGTGTGTATGTGTGTGTGTGTGTGTGTGTGTTAACAGCGTGACCCCAAAACGAAATGTCCAATAAATGTCCCCGCCACCTCAAACTACCCTTTACATGGAAGATTTTTCAAAATGTTGGATTTTCTCAAAATAGCTCTAAAGATTTTGATTAAAATACCATTGTTTAAGATGTTTACATGAAGAATAAAACGTAGATATATCTTGAATTTTCTGGAGTAGACTGTGAAGCCCTCTTCATTTGGAAGGAATTTTGTAGAAATGGTAAACCATAAGAGACAGAAAAATACTTACTACACAACATGTGTAGATCTCTTTAAATGATATAATTTACTTCAAACAACTTTATTTCTGGCTTGCCTATTTCCGAGATATCCTTGTTATTGGTTTGAAATTTCAATACCTTTGTCAGTAGGTAAGATGTATTCTATCCCATACAAAAATTTGATGTCGAAATGTCACCTGAAATACATGCTTTAAGGCCGCCTGTTTCCAAGAAAAGCATTTTTAGCAAAAGATATGTGTGTGTGTGTGTGTGTGTGTGTGTGTGTGTGTGTGTGTGTCTGTGTGTCTGCGAACAACACAGATCAAAAATGGAATGTCGAATAAATACCAAACTTGGCATTTAAATTCAGCATGTTTCAAAGATACGACACGAAGATTTTAAAGAAAATCCTTCAGCCCAAACTACCCTTTACATGGAATATTTTCCTAATGGTTTTATTTTCTCATAAACAGCCCTAATGATTCTGATTAAAATGCATTATGTTTAAGAAATTTACATGACAATAAAGTGTATATTTTGAGTTTTCCGGAAACAGACTGTGAAGTCATCCGGAAGGAACTTTGTACAATTTGTTTAACTCGCAAACCAAAAGAGGCAGACAATAACGCACTACACGGAAAATATAGATTTCTTTAGATCTACAATTTATTCCTTATTATTGATTTAAACTTTTCAATGCTTTTGTCATTTTTTAAGTACTGCCAAAGTTCAGCTGTTTCTCGCGATGTCATGGACGTTTATAATAATTAAATTTCAGCAGATAAAAGAATAAGCCTTCGCAAGAATATTGTAGAAGATTTATAAAAATAAACAAGAGTGGATAGAGAAAGTCGTGTGAGTTTAACACATGATATATATTTTTAAGTGCTGTCGCTATTCAGTTGTTTTTCTAATGTCATGGATGTCATTTCTGGCCCAGCATATAGCGACCTGGTTTTTAAACATAAGACTATCGCTTCGGTTTCCTCTATGCATTTTATGCGAGTACCTTAACGAAATGTGTAACGTAACTATTTCTGAAAGCTTTATCTGGATTTAACATGAAATAAATAGAAAAGTAAGCTGTTGTAACAACAGTTTATAGAAGCTATATAAATATAAACGACAGTATGTAGAGACAGTCATGTGAATGTTTCTCGCAATGTCATAAAAGAGTATGGAATTTCTAGGCCAGCGTATAGCTGTGGCTATCACTTCGGTTTCCTGTATCCCCTAGTATGCGGGATATAAGTGTTACAGCAAACATTTATCTTGATTAACATGAAGTAGACAGAAAAATAAGTTTTTGTTAAGAATAGTTTGTAGAAGTTGGTGGGCAGAGAAAGGCATGTGAAATTATCACATCAGGGGTGTCGTTTTTGTTTAAATAATCTGACATTCTTTTTATAGGTTCGTATTAAGTACTGACGAAACTAGATAACCTTCTTATTTCTGTCATTCTGAATAAGCTTTGTGTTATTCATTGGTTAGCTTTATCTCTGGTTATTCAGATAAAAGGCAGCAGGGTTCATTGAGGCAAATTTGTGCTGAGAAAGCTACTGCTTTGATCGAGGGTTTGCAAAATGTTTTAACATAACTGTACGCTGAGCTAACATCCTTAACAAACGCTAGAGCAGCACATCGCTTCAGACATTGCTTGAGGAGTTGGCTACCTGGCGGCGCGCAGCAAGGAAACCGTAATTGGGGCTCGAACCATGTAGCCAAGGAGACGGAACGAATGTTAATAAAAAGGCGCTGGGCTGGCTTCGTGTTTTAAGGCAGGTGTATCCGGGCCCGGCGCTATGTTCTCACGCTTGTCAACGGAACCAAAGGTATTAAAACGCACGTGTTCTCTGTTGGACAATACCCTTCCTCTTATTTTCATGTCTTGATTCTTGCAGAATTTTCCTTCCTTTCTTTAACCCGGAAGAGCAAATAGGACATTTAACTTAACGTTTAAATGCTATTTGTATAGTTTTTCCTCCCATTTTTGTGTCTTAACGTATCCTAGAGCTCCATGATGGTAAGTGCATTTCATTTTGTTTAAATTGTATCTAAAATTGTATTCTCATGAGTGGGTATATAATTCCTTTTAGCCCGTTTCCTCTTATTTAATTGTCCTTCCAAATATATTTGCCTTCTGTTTTCTCTGTCTAAGCCTTTACCTCCTCTTTCGATTCTAATATCTTAATGTCACCACACACATTTGTTTTCTGTTTCTGTATTTCTCTCTCTTCCCTTCTCTCTTTCTCTCTCGCTCTCTCTCGTGTCACAACTTTATTAAACAGGTATTTTCGCGTATAATTGTTAGAAGAAACCCTCATTTATCTCAGACTGACGGTTCTGCTAACTCCCGTAACAACTGTTTAATTTTTCTATTGATGACAGTTTTATTTCCCTCTGTACAGATCCGGTTGGATTTACTGCATTTTTACACAGACTTTGTAGGCCATAGAAAGTGCTTACCATGCCAGGATTCTTTGCAAGATTCAACCAGATTTTAAAATTTTCAATAAACAGAAATGCTCAGCTTTCCATGACGACACATTACCGCTGTAGGATGCCCTAATGGGCATTATACGTCTCCAATCTTCAGTAGTAGAGCTTCGAATCCCGGTTATTCTGAATTTTCAAACCTGATTCAAGCTTCCACCCTTAGCATACTAACATTTAGTGTGGAAAAACAATTAACAGAATCAACTCAACATTTATAAGTGCGAGTAAGGAAAACCACAAGAAACTTAATCGGAATGGGGACTTCAACTTTTGCTCCTCTTGAATGAGAATTTTACGTCATCACTGAGCTATAGGTATGCATTCATCGGAAACGCGTGTTTTGAGTCCCCGAATCCGTGAAAGAAAGAAAGAAAATATTTGAGAAATGTACCCAGGCATGTTTGCGTGCGTACATGACGCGTGTATGTGTTTGTCAATTCATAGGTCACATACCACCGAAGATGCAAGGCGAGCCAGAGAATTTCTCGCATTTCTGCTACTCTTTAGGTACAAACTCTTATCGCACATTTATTTTATTAAAAATAGCCTTCATAATTTTAATAACATTGAAACAATCACATTGTAAATAAAATTCATAATTTGTATTCTCTGCGATTTTCATTCTTGCTTATTTTTATGATTATAGAAAATTACATTAAGTATTATATATAAAAGAAACGGAAAATGCATATGTTCAATTTATGGGCAAGAGATGTGGCGCCTTTCTAAAGTATTTGCTGTCTTACATTAAAATGTCCGCAAACTTAAGCGGCTCAATCTGTTCTTCCTAATGAGCAACAAAATGCTTTCTTTTATGCAACCTGCTCTTTATTACAACACGTGCGTTACCTAATTGAAACCACTACATTTAACGCCATTAACATGAATGTACCAAAAATACACGTTCAAATGGAAATGAGAATGTGTATTGAAGAGTCACTTGGCCGCAGAATGTGTATGTAACAGACCGCTAGTTCACCCCCCCCCCCCAGAATTGTAAACATTACGTGAGATATGTTATCGCATTTATGTACTGTGTACTGGTCTCGCTGGCTCAGTCCCCCTTTCTATGAAAGGAATTAGGATACAAACTATCGTCAATTGCAGCGTCATCAGCGCACATAGGAGTAATTGCCATTTCGAGAACCCATCACACATTTGTTAGTCCGGTGCGATTGAGCGCAGGAATGGATGCGTACGTTTATATTTGCAGCTGAATCTCCTTTTCCTGTTACAAATAAAGAAGATAGCAGCAGCAGCAGGTAAAGAAAGGAGAGGAGGAATGATTATTAAAATTGAAAGATGCCTGCCTGCCACTAGCGACTGAAAGCAAGCGTTTACTAACAGATGTTAAAACGATGCAAGTGATTATAAAAATGCATGACGAAGTAACGGTGATATGACAGTGAAAAGTAATAAGCGCTGGATTATTTCAAAATGTG
Organism: Deroplatys truncata; assembly: GCA_030765065.1. Lineage (NCBI taxonomy): Eukaryota > Metazoa > Arthropoda > Insecta > Mantodea > Mantidae > Deroplatys > Deroplatys truncata. The sequence continues at coordinate 242,353,761 of CM060978.1, read as the reverse complement.
CTGTAGAACCGTATGAGTTTGAAAAGACCTTCAGTGCGGAGAGCGGAGAGGTTCGAAAGCGGCACCTCCTAGTCGCAGAAATAGCACCCGGGGGCAGCACCGGGTGTTACGTAATCGACGAATGGTTATAAACATAAACCCCCAAAGGCGACCTCCTTAACAGGCAGAGTCGGCTCTCCCACGCCAGCAAACGAGTTATACCGTTACTCATGCGCACAGTAACGTCACCAAATAGCCTGCTTTACTTCAATACAAAAGATATAGGCTAATGATCAAGTGCATCAGCATTCGAACATATTCAGACATCCGTAGTAACCACAGCGCGTATTTTCACGGCGTGCCATACGCTGCAAATATAGAAGTAAAAGGTTATAGATCATCCTTTAAACAACAGAGGTCTCTTCTACTTCTTCTCCTCCTCCTTTCAGGGTTAGCTGAATGCACATATTCTGTCTCTGTTCCGTCATCTCTTGCGTGGTAGAAATCCCAACGAGCAGACTGTAAACGTTACTATAAATTTCTTTCTGTCTGCATATATTTGTTGAAAAATGTTTTGAAAGGAGGAGACATTTGGCAATCCCAAGCTTTCAACATCAATATATAGTGCTTTTCCTTCACACTCGCTCGCAGGCCGCCGCAGCTCGGACTCCCGCCGAAACTGTTATATCCCCGCAACCGCCTCTCATACTTACAATTGCAATTTCAATGATACCTTATCATAAGAGATGTTGCCCTTCGTTATCAGCATTTTTCGGATACTTACGAGTTTTTAGATCTGGTAACTATAAAGTAGTAATGTAGGCGTGGTTTAAGTAATAAGACGGCGGGCATCTAAATCTCTCGCTGGTACCGTCGTCAGAGGTACTTACGTGTGGATTTGAAGCGCTTATGTGAGTAGCGATCTCGCAGATGAGCATTTTAGCGACTCACGGCAGGTTATGCTTCCGGTTATTCCCAACTGTAACTATGATACTGCAGAAGTTAGAGATTTAAGACTTCAGTTGTTACAATTTCAAGTGCTACAATCAGTGTATTTCTTCATCTCAAACGATCGGCAACTCCAATAACTCAAAATATTATTTCACAATTAATTTCTGAGTCAATCTAAATAGGTGTCCTTCACAACACATCCACGTATACCTCGAGAGAAAGTACTCATAGCTCTACCACTGGAGCAGCTGGCAGCAGATATTGGAGACAACGAGAAAAGGTGGCAACTACATTCATGGTTCAAACTGTCGCACCATCGCGGCATTTCACACTCGGCTTGATAATATTAAACAGTCTTAAGACGCATGGGCTAAAATAAAACCTAAATTAAAAATCGGAAACTATATTAAAACAAACCTGCATATTATAAAATAAGCTATCTTTCAACCATAAACGTTGTCTTATGTTTCAATGTCTTATTCTTTAGGAAGCACATTATACCTACATATATATATATTGCACTAAAGATACTATGTATGTTACTTAGCCTGAAGATTGGCTATGAATATTAATATTATAACTGGTAGGTACAGTAGAAATCAAAGGAGCTTCTGACTTATAATTTCTGAATTTTTTAAAAAATCAAGAACATATAAAGTAAAAGCAGTTAAGGTTCCTTCTGAAATTAGGTGGGGCAATACCAGCATGAGGACTGAGATGGCGGCTTCCTCATATTAGAGTGTAAGAGGCAGCAATTGCATTATGGGAATGATTATTCACTTTGCTAATGAATTTCTTTTTTGTATTATTAGTAAAACTTACATTCTTTAATGAAAACAAATCAAACCGAAACGCTTGTTATAACTGTTAACAATCAAATAGGGGGTCACGAATTCGCTTATCCAATTTTATTTAAGCGTACAATGAAGGAAAACATTAAGACGCGACCTATAGTACTATTGATGAAAGTGATAATACAACTGCCCGTATTTTGTAGAGGTCACGGCAGCACATCGCCTAGTTACAACTGCTAAATCATAGCAAAAGTTAGGATTTCAAAACTGGTAAATTGTGGGAAACTAAGTGCTTAAAAACAAGTAAAAACAGATAGAAGGCGCTAGATATCCTGAGGTTAAACAGCACATGCAGCTTTTTATTTGTATATTTATGTTTTTGAGAACGCTGTAGATTAAATCTTCAGTATCTTCGTTCGAAAGTAAGCCAAAATATTGTTATTTATTTATTTATTTATTTGCTTCTGGCCTTCCAAAGCTAACTTAATGGTTCTGTGTAATTAATTAGATTAAAAAAATCGCCTATGAGTTGGAATTTGAACTTTGGATTTTCAGAAGGCGATCACCACGTGATTTCCCCAGAGTCGCAGAGAAATGCTGGAGTGGCTTCTTCTCTACCACGATTTCCTTTCCATAATTTCCCTTCCATCCGTTCTCTTCTCAACTTTCAGGTGTGCCATGTTATAATGACTATAAATTAAGAGTAGAAGAGGCGAGGAAAAGAAGAATAGAAGAGGGAGAGAGGGATAATATAAACGATGATTTAGAAGAAAAACAAATTTTTCGTACACAAAATCAAGATGGGGAAAAGGGTGTGTGGAGAGGGTCAAGGATGGAGAAAACTACAAAATAAGGCAGGAGAGCGGCGCTTAGAGCGGGGATATGCAGGGGTTTGTAGCCATTAAACACTACGATTAGATGGATAAGGGAGGGAGTGATTTCGAGAGATGCTGCAAGGCAGAGAAGGAATCGGACAAGATGACGGTCAGTAGCTGAGGGACGCGTTTTATTCATATATGAAAGTGTAGTGTTAATGTTTAAAAAGCGGGCAAAATTATCGCTAAATGAAAGTGAAAAAATTTATGTTTCAAATTTAATATTAAATTAAAAGTGAAGTGAAGTGCAGTGCAGAAGAAGAAAGGTTCATTAAAAACATTGAAAAAAGGTTAATCTTAATAAGAAACCCGAAGAAACGAAATATCAATAAAAATACCAGGAGGAAATACATGAGTAAGTAAATTATATAAATAATAATATCAGTAGATAAAATTAAAGGAAATTTAAGTTTATTAAGTATAATTAAAGTGAGTAGTATAAAAACAATTTAAGTAATAAATGTCAAAATAGAAATTAAAGAAATAAAGATTTATATAATTGAACTTAAATATTAATTAAATAATATGTACACAATAAATAAACAAAATATTAAGATTTTAAAAAAATTCCATTTCATTAAACAAAAAAATTCATAAATAAAGAAACAAAAGATACTGGATACCAGTATCTACCAGTACTGGTTACCGGTAAATGGTTATTTTGGAAAATTTTAATGTTAAATTACATGTTCTAATTTGTTTGGTAGGGAAGTTTGTTTTTGTAGTTTATTATGTAGTTATAGAGTATAAGCTGGTTACAGCTTATAAGAAATACTGGTTACCAGTCTATGTTGCGTAATATTTCATTTCAAAGCTGAATCGCCCGATCTAAATATTCAATATGAGCTGTTCGTTAAAGAAAAGAGCGTTCTCCCCTTTCTTTCTTTTGCGTAAATTCTGATGCACTTTGAGCTACATTTCTGATGTCATTTTCTTTTTGTGCACTATCTAAAATTTAACGCAATTTTTAAGCATTTTACGGACTTTAAGGTTCTTAGAAATCTGTTTTTATCAAGGATAGTTACTTAAACCAAATGAACGAAGTAAACTCTTTCTTTCTTATTTTCTATCTTTCTTTCTGTCTTTCTTTCTTCTGAAGTCACGTACTCTGTAGAAACAGAATCATTAGGGCACATGTATTCTAGAAAGAAACATCATATGAGAAGAATGCGTCCAGGGTTTCAAACTAAGGTATCCGACCTTCCTTACCGATGCTGCAGCTGCCTTCCTCCATCTTACGACAAATGTTCCTCACTTGATTGTCCATGAGAAGCTATCCATAATTAGAAGTAACGTTAAAGGCGAATGAGATTTATATTTGAGCTATTTGTGCTCTCTGAAAGAAAAACTCTTTCGGAATATCTAAAAATATTCTCAGGCTTTTAAGCGATTCGTGCTTTACAATTTAGTGTGAAGATTTCACAGGAAGCGGGATGATGATGATGATGATGATGATGATAATATGGGTTAAGGACGCAAAACATCCCTAACAACGTATAAAATTTAAAATCCAAAAACTAAAATACAGGTCACAAAACCGCATAATCTAAAACAATAAAAAAAACAACATATCAAAGTCTAAAAACCACTACACCAAAAACATGGGAAATAAAACAATAAAAGATTAAACTACGTGTCAAAAACTGTAGAAGTCAAGGGACAAGAGCGCCATATGTCCGCCGGGGAGAAGAGCCCCATTAAAACAGACAATATAAAACCACAAAACTAAAGACACTCAAATGCGTCGACTAAAACCACTGTCACTAATAAAACGTAAAATACATTCCACAGCATGCACGTCGTCTACCAATACGTTGGCTATGCCAACAGGCAGAGACACACGAACGCGCAATGGAGCTAAAACTTGACACTCAGCTAAAATGTGACGCACCGTTAAGGGCGCATCACATGCTCACAGAGTGGTGCAGGGTCAACAATGAACAGGTGTCTATGACTAAAAAGGCAACGTCCGATACGTAAACGAGCTAAATTATCCTCTTCCCGACGAGAAGAACGGGAGAGTTTTAACCTCCCGCAACTTGTTTCCCCGGAGGGCCGTCCACTCAATGCGCCAACGCGCGAGGATGCGGTGACGTATAATAACAAGAAATCTGTGGTGGGAACAGCAGAGGTAAAACATCTGGGCGATAAAATTGCCGATTTGGCAGCGGCGTCGGCAGACTCATTCCCTGAGATGCCCACATGACCTGGAATCCACACGAAGGGGACGCTGATGCCAGAAGCACCAAGCGAGTGAAGCAGGTCATGAATGCGCTGTACGAACGGGTGGTAGGTGTACAGCACGCGAATACTCTGAAGAGCACTCAGAGAGTGAGTACAAACACAGTGCCTAAGTCGTGCCGCTGAATGTATAAAAGGGATTGATAAATACTAAAAAGTTCGGCGGCAAAAATCGAACATTGTCCCGGTAAACGAAAGATAAGACTATTTTGACCATCGATAAAGGCATACCCTACTCCAACATCAGTCTTAGACCCAACAGTATAGATAAAATGAAAGTCCCGGAATTGCGCCTGAAGTTCTAAAAACGCCGATCTAAGGATTGAAGAAGGGGTCTCATTCTTGGGCATCGACATTAATCCAAGGTGACAGTGGGCCTCAGCGCGCACCCAAGGAGGAAACCGCGTTTTTCCCCTCGGAAGGGTCGGCGCTGGCGTAACGTCCAAATTTCGAAGAAGCTGTCGAAATCGAACCCCTGGAGGGAGCATTGCAGAGGAGCTAACTAAATAATGCCGATCGAAAAATAACTCGAAGAACGGTGGTCAGGCAAGCTTGAGAGTCGACATGCATAGCTGCACAAAAGCATCTCAGGACAGTGGAGGCTCTGCAGCTTCAGCGTACAGACTGGGCACAGGGCTAGTTGGAAAAGCCCCTGTAGCACTCTTATGCCACAATGGTGAATGGCATTCAAGCGACGTAACACAGATGGACGCGCCGATGAATAGACAATGCACCCGTAATCAAGCTTGGATCGGACCAATGAGCGATAAAGACGCAGAAGGACGGATCGATCACCTCCGCAGGATGTGCCACTTAAAACACGTAAAAGATTAAGAGAACGGTCACACTTTGCTTTTAGAAACGAAATGTGCGAAGTCCAGCTCAGCTTTCGCCTCGTCTGCAAACGGAAGACAAACCGGCCCATGATGGAGAGAGGTCGAAGGGAAAGTCTTCCGGCGCCAGAAATTTACACAGACGGATTTCTCGGGCAGAAATTAAAGCCGTTGGCGTTATTCCAGGCGTAGAGATGGTCGATACAGCTTTGGAGACGGCGTTCAGCAGACAGGTCCGCCGTGAACTGCAATAAGTAGCAAAATCGTTAACAAAAAGGGACGATAAAATGCCAGGGGGAATACACTCAACAATGGGGTGGACAGCAATCGCCCAAAGTGTGGCACTGAGTACAGAGCCCTGCGGTACACCGCGCTCTTGAATAAAACGACTAGATAAAACCGAGCCCACACGTACACGAAAGACGCGATCCGTCATAAACTCCCGAAGAAATATGGGAAGGCGACCGCATATATTCCATGCGTGGAGTGTACATAAAATGCCGCCCCTCCAACAAGTGCCATAAGCTTTCTCCAGGTCAAAAAATACAGCCACTGTTTGACACTTTCTCAGAAATCCGTTCATAGTATGCGTCGACAGAGATACTAGATGGTCGACGCTAGAGTGGTGGCGACGAAACCAGCACTCAGCTTTCGCCAGAAGGTTCTGAGACTCAAGCCACCATGTCAACCGCCCATTGATCATGCGCTCCACCACCTTGCAAATGCAACTGGTGAGGGAGATAGTGTGGTAGCTGGAAGGTAGTTGGCGATCCTTCCCAGGCTTAAGATTTGGGACGATGATGGCTTCGCTCCAAACTGAAGGGAAAACGCCGTCTTGCCAAATATGATTATAGACCTGTAAGAAAAAGAGTTTACTGTCGCCTGAAAGGTTCTGTAATATCAAGACATGAATGCCGTCCGGCCCAGGAGCGGAGTGCCTAGAGAAATGGAGGGCGTGCTCCAGCTCCCTCATTGAGAAAAGGTGATTATAACACCCCTGATTAGGAGATCGAAAATTATAGGTCACGGAATCTAGCCGGTCTTTGAGAGTGCGAAAGCCGGCGGAATAATGGTCAGAACTGGAAACCGCCTCAAAGGCAGCACCCAGAGTGTTAGCAATGGCAGCCGGATCCACTATAGTGGTATTGGGAACCTGAAGGCCAGACACAGTACAATGCCACACTTTACCGGAGAAGCGACGAAGTTTATCCCAAACAACAGAGGAAGGCGTGAAGCGATTAAAAGACTCGACAAAACGAGTCCAGGACGCCTTCTTGCTATCCTGAATAATGCGATGAGCCCTGCGCGCGATTGTTTAAAGACAACCAAATTATCCAGTTTAGGGTGTCGCCGAAACACCCTAAGCGCACCTCTACGGGCACGAACAGCGTCCCGACAATCCACGGTCCACCACGGAACAGGAATACCCGAGGGTGGGAGGACGAATGGGGAATTGTGCGTTCGGCGGCAGATAGAATCGTAGAGGTAAGGTGCTCCAACATTTGGTTAACGTCAGTGAAGGGCTGGTCCTAAATACACACGAGGCTGGTCTACAGTCTCCCCTCGGTTTTATGGAATTTCCAGGTAGGTGGTCTGGAATGCTGGACGTGGTGAGATAGAAGAGAAACGCTGGCGTGGGTGTCGCGACGACGTTCCACTGCAGACGACAAGCAAGCTGGATGAAGCACACGGCAGGTCCATGTGAAAGAATGTACCAGAAGACTCAGAAAGAAAAATACGCTCACCTATATTGAGGAAGGAGAGGTTGACCTGAGCAAACATGTCTGAAAGAAGCTTTCCCCTCGCACAACCCCACAGGGGGTGATGGGCATTAAAATCTCCCAACAGAAGAAATGGCGTTGGGAGAGCGGACAGGAGATCTCGAATGTCCGCGTTAATGAGGGGAGACGATGGAGGTGAATAGACGGAGCAAATAGAAAAGAAAAAACCGGGTAATTGAAGCCTAACGGCAACAGCTTGCAAGTAGGCCGTAAGTGTGAGAGTCTGAAAATGAACGTTGTTACACACTAATAGCATGACACCTCCATGAGCAGGAGTACCCTCATGAGGTGTAAGACCGTAGCGAACCGGAGTATACCAAAGGATCATGAGGACTAAGCTTGGTCTCCTGCAAACACACGACCATAGGTGAATGGAAACGCCATACAAGTTGCAGTTCCGCCCTATGCGATCGTACATCACGTAAATTCCAGATCAGGATAGCCATGAATAAAAGGGATAAACTTCCTACTTAGAAGGGCGGCTCAAAATAATCTGCAAAACCTTGGGGCTCGGACTTTTGGTATGGAGTTGGTCAGCCTCAATTGCTTCCTCGAAGGGAGGGCCCACGCGCTCAGTGCCAGAAACCGATGCAAGCGCCAAGAATTGGTTCTGGGTGGCAATGGGTGAAGGGTGCCTCTGAGCGCGGCTTGTCCCAGGAGCATCCTGGGATTGCGCCATCCGAGCAGGAGAGGGTAAACCTTTCTGACCGTGCACCCGCGGAGGGTCTTTAAGAAAATCTTCCTTAGGAAGCTTTTGGTTGGATTTATTCTCAGTGTCTTGCGACTTCAGTACCTTTGGACCAGCTTTAGATGGCTTGATAAGTGTGCCAGAGATGGACGGCCGGATGGTAGTTGCAGTCAAGGCAGTCATGGTCCAGGTCTGAGTTTCGGCATTCTTCTGGGGTACTGGCGAGGCAACAATAGAACTGAATGTACCCGATCGCAGGAGCGCAGGTTGGGCCGCATGGAAACGCCTCCGGGCCTCAGCGAAGGAGAGTTTCTGCTTCTCTCCGATCTCCTGGGTCGTCTTTTCGTCTAAGTACCGCGGACAGTCGGCAAATGACGCAGAATGAGACCCTTTGCAATTAATGCAGACGGGGCTGATGAACAGGTACCATCGTGTGAGGGCTGACTACAAGTGGCACAGATGGAAACGGCACTCTGCGTATGCCCAAAACGTTGGCATTTAAAACAACGCAGAGGTATAGGAATATAGGGTCTCACCGCAATTCGTTTGTACCCTGCTGAAATACTCATGGGCAGCTCAACGCCATCGAAAGTGATAAACAGGATCGCTTTTAGCCTGCACTCGATGAACGGTTGTCACCTTTTGTTCAGAAAGATAGTCGACAAGTTCACCGTCCGACATACCATCGAGGCTATGGGTAGAAACGACGCCTCGACAGGAATTCAAGGTTCGGTGCTTCTCAACACGGATGGGATAACCGTTGAGAAGCGTGGCGCGCAACAAGGACTTACTTTGTGGTTCGGACTTGGTTTGAACCAACAATGAACCATTCCGAAGATGAGTGCAGGACTGAACAGCACCAGCAATAGCGTCAGTGCCCTTCTGAATAATAAAAGGGTTCACCTTCTCAAACGATTTTCCTCCCTCTGTGCGAGTAATGACCAAGTAACAACCAGATGGCGGTGGTGCTACTTCTGTTAGAATGACTTTTCGGCACTTTTTATTAATAATGTATAAAGAGGGCTCCATAGCGAAAGAAATCCTCCACCATTGCAGCCGTCTCCGAACTTGGGCTCTGCCTTCCCGGGCGTTACCCCGGCTTGGGTGAGTTGCCCATCCATACCGATCTCACCCCAGGGTCATACCTCCCAGAACATAGACAGAGGTACCTAATGGCCGTGGGGAGTCAGCAGTTCATGCAATGGCTCCCTCGCGGGACTGCAGTTGAATAGTGGATACGAACACGCTACTACATGACGACCCCGGATGGTGGGGATGCCGCCATTACCCACTCACCCAGCTGCGCGGGTATCCGTCAGGCTGTGTCCACGGAGGATTAAAATAAAGAAAATCCGAAAATAAACCAAAAGTGTGTGGGCGTTTCGCACGCAAGGTAGGCAGGCGAGGAAGGAAAAGAAATGTTTGAATGGTTGTGTTGCGAAATGTTCGTAAAGAGACCAGACAAGAAAGAAACAATGGCGAGGGGCGGCATGGAACGAAATGCAAAGAACGCACGAGAGCCTACCTTGTGTTCCACAGTCACAAGGACGAACACACCTCGACCGGACGAGGGTGGAGGGATGACGATGGAGATGAGTGGCTCGGGACCCTGGGTGCGCCTAACCCGTACTCACATAAAGTGAGCTCCTGGGGGGACAGGAAGCGGGAAGTGACGGGTAGACTACAACAAAGAGACAACCATTCTGGCATGCAGAGACCATCGAGTGTTGAAGAGGATCTTAGGAGAAACCAGCAATCCTTCATGGTCATAGGGCACGGCATTTAATGATTTTGCATCTTCGTAATTTTTTGGCAATTTTTAGCTCATTTTGAACATTTTTGACACTTTTCCAAAACGCCGTGAGATTAGTTTATTTAATTCGAGATTTTTAATTATTATAATTCAGTATTTTTCATTGTCAATCCAATTCCTTGGAATTAAGTAGATCTTATGCTAACCGCTACCTCTATTTTTCAAGGACCGTGCATAATGGACTTACCCACTTCTAAGAATTCAATTTCTTAGCGCTTATGCTACCTCCTACCCCTATTTTCCAATGAATGTGCTTAATGGACTTACCCACACTCCCAAGGAAATTCCTATTTCCAGGTAAACCGGCATTGTTGTTGAGGTCTGATCAGTTGTTCCTTAGGTACGAGCACCATAAGAGCAAATATTGTTCTGCAAGATCTGTGATGTGAGAGTGGCTGCTGAAAAAAAGTTTACGGTAGAACAACGTATGTCACGGGAGAAACATGTTCGTGGTCTGCAGCGACTTGAAAATAAATCTAGTGTAAGCTTACAGCAGATGCTTCTGGGCGAAACTAGTTCAACATTTTCTCCATTTTGTGAGAAACTATGTGAAGCATTTTTATCTACCGATATTCCACTTCACAAGCTGAATCATCCTAAGCTGCGCGCTTTCTTAGAAGAGGAGACCGGGAAAAGAATTCCAGATCCCAGGACATTGAGAAGAACCTACGTTGATCGGTGCTACGCCAAAATTCTGCAACAAATAAGAAAAAGGATTGGAGAAAAAAATATATTCGTATCGATCGACGAGACAACAGAGTATGTAGCTAATGTTATTGTTGGAGTTCTATGGAGAACAATTTCTACTACATTGTGAGCAGTTGGACAAAGTGAACTATTCAACCATCAGCTTAGTATTTGACCATGCATTGAGAGTGTTCTTGAAAGCACTCTCTCGAGTTTTAGCATTGAAAGCAGAAGCTCAGTTACCCTTTTCACCTGTTTTGACTAGATGGGGAACATGGCTCGAGGCTTATAGTTATTATTGCATGAATTTCGACGATGTGAAGAAAGTAGTTAATTCTTATGATAATGCTGAGTCTGTGCCAATAAAAAAGGCGCAAGAACTGCTGGCTGATAAAGAAATTGCGGTTAAACTTTCTTACATAAAAACCAATTTTGGATTCCTTCCTGATACAATAACTTCTCTGGAAAAATCTCAAGTGACATTAGTGGAACAGTTACAATTAGTGGACAAAGTAGTGAATGATTTGAGCCGTGCATGTGGTAAAGTGGGTGATGCCGTGTCAATGAAAATAAAGAAGTGTGTAGACAAGAACGCGGAATATAAAACATTGTGTTCAGGGCCTTGTCGTGAACATTTTCCTCTTGCTGACTGTGAGTTAAATCCAGGAGATATTGCTTACTTTCAGTATGCTCCAATTGTTTCCGTTGAAGTAGAGAGGAGCTTTTCCATTTACAAGTCAGTACTAGCAGACAATAGACAGTCATTTTTGTTTGAGAATCTCAGCAAATTTGTGATTGTTAACTGCAATTCAAAATTGTTATAAAAGTGCACTGAAATGGATTTTCTACAATAAAAGGTATTGTAACTATTTTAAGTTGTGTTTATAATTTTCTTTTAATATTTTGATGTTATATTTTATGTAACTTAGTAACCAAGTGAGTGTTTAATATACAATAATAAATAACATTTTTATTGCCAATTCTTTATTTTTTGGTTATATTTTAATGTTGTTCTTCATTTCTTGGTTATTTTTTGTAATTTGTAGGTCATGAATGCATTTTTTATTTTGAATTTTTTACCAAATTATAGGTCATTAAATGTCTTGCCCTAGTCAATCAGCAACGAGAAATTCCACGACGTATTAAGATTTTCTTCCGAAAACGGAAGAGAACGGGAGAAACAAATCGTTTGGAATGATGAATCACATTGCATGATGCTTTGTTTCAAAGGAAAAGTGTGGGTTGTGGAGTACCTATCTAATGAACGAAAACTATCGACCTGTATTTGATGTTCTTGTTACTCTACCTGACAACGTCACAACAGCTGAGTAAAAATACATCTCAGCCTTTTAATTCCTGCCTACTATTGGAGACATTTGGGAATGGTCATCATGTGTATGAACATGCAAAGTGTTGATACACAACAACTTGGTGAGAACTGTCTGCTATGATCAGAATCGGTGAGAGCATTCTGTGACAAGTTTAGGAACACCAAATGATATGTCCATCGATACATCTGTTACGGCAACTCTTCTCAGAGAAAAGGATGCCGTTCTGCTGTCAGAAAGAGTTGGGGCTGTTATAAAATCGAAAAGCATGCCGTTCCTGTGTTAGATGGCATCACATGAAATCTACTCATAGACAAAAATAAAGTACAGTTTCAATGGATATTTGTTTACTTTTTATCACTTTTTTAGGCTAAGAACATTTATTTCGCTTTGTGAACGGTCAGGAGATGGACGCACAAGGCCGTTTTTCTTTGACAGTATCAACACTTGTCTCTCAAATCTAGAACTGAAAAACTTGCATTAAAAACTTCCTTTCACTTTAGTAAGCAACCGACCTCGAAAAGGTACAGTATCAATGGATATGATCAAGTAATTAGCATTACTGATTCGTTTCCAAGCTTCATCCAGTTGAACAAGTTGTAAAACTATTATTTGCTGTGTCTAGATTTCATCCCCAATCGCTCACAGCATTAGCAGCCAAGAGAATTTAAAACGCGGTGTGCTTTTCTAAGCAAATTAAGTATTTCTCAATGGTAATATAATATTGCAAGGCAGCAAAATTTGCAGTTATCAGATCTCAAACAAGCTTACAGGAAACTCGGTTACATAATCACATTTTAACAAATACTTTCTCGAATTTATCGACACCTGCTATAAGGAGTACTGAGGGCTTATTTATCAAATGAATCTTTCTATTGCGGGGGGGGGGGCTTTCTTAAAAATTATTTCACTCTGTTACCTCTGTCTGTATTTCTATTACAAAATTGATGGAATATCTTATTGAAGCGCTTATTCTTAACGCCCCTGATAATACACCTGACCCAAACAGACAATGAATGACGCGATGCTTATGGCGAGCTCACAAATTAGTCCGGAGTGCAGAGACCTAACATTTATAAGAAAAGAAAGTCTCGTACAGACAATGCATCGAAACCAAGATTCAAATTCGAGTCCGGACCAACGCGAACCTATACATCACTGTAAGGGAAAGGGAGTGCGGAGGAACGAAGCAAACTAATCAACGTATTTAAACATTTATACGATTGCATAATAATAATAATAATAATAATAATAATAATAATAATAATAATAATAATACAGGATATAAAATACCATCTCTCTTACTCGGCGTTTCACGAATGCATTCTGTAAGTATGAGGTTGAAAATAAGGATAGGGCTAGTTTTTAAAAGGTATGAGTAACCTATTACTTCATCTGGGACAAAACTATAAGCCCAGCTTAGCCAAATAGTGCAGATTTGTACATGAGGGGCTGATAATATCAATAGAAATAGCATGTGTTTTCAACGACTTCTGCAGTATAAGTGCGAAAATGTGTATTCCGTTTGACCAAATGATGCATTTTGATATACGGAATAGAAAACAAACTTAAGTACACCTTTTAAAATTTGAAAATATTGAAAATGAAGATAGGCGTAGTTTTTGGAAGCTGCAAGGTAACACCTGATTTTTGCCAGTTTCTATAATATGGTTGTACAATCGGCCAAATACGTCAAACAGTGCAGATTTCTATATAACGATTTGGGATTAAAATATAGTAGGGGCACTTTTTCAGATGTGTAATCTAGCTTACAGTTTTCGGTGGCTCCAATAGCATAAAATTACACTGTTTTGTCCACATTGGGCATGCACGTAAGGGGTTGAAATTAAGGGAGTGGAAGTTTCTAAAATTTATAGGGTAGCTTATCTTTTTGCAAGATTTTAGAATCGGAGAGCTCCATTTGGTCTAAATAATACTAAAGATACTCCTCGATAACAATGTTCAGAGGAAAATTTGTTGATATAAACATGACATGTATTGAATTGTACGCTCCAATAATTGAATTGTAAAATATGTTAAGCCTACTGGCTGGAAGCAATTCCAAATCTCCCATTTTCGCAATAAAACGTCAAATAATTACGTCTAAAGTTCATCTTCTACAAAACGGGAAACTCCCCAATTCCTCTTCCCCAATTTTTAAATTGTGTGAAAATATTTTATGAGCTAAGTCCGTCTCTAAGAACAATTCTTTTCAGGGTGAATGAATTACCACAGTAGATTGAATGGTTTCCAGATTTCCTTCGCTCTCTCCCCACATACACACACATTTTCTCTCTTTATAAAGTCAGTATATTTATTTAAAAATCTGACCTGAAATGGGTTTGCAATAAAGGCACAGAATAATAATAATAATAATAATAATAATAATAATAATAATAATAATAATAACATACCAAAATTCTTAACAGAAAAGATACATCAAAATAGGTTCATCTAGCAGAATGTTGTAAGTTGTCCATCTTGATATAAGTTTTAATTTGAATATAATCTAAATAGGAAAATATATGCAATAAATAGAAGCACAGTTAAGAATTTCTAATATCACATGATATGTTATATCGGCATGTGTGACAATAAAAAGTAGCACAAAATAAAGAACAAACTCGAAATCTTCGAAATTTCTAGAGCATTATAGAAACAAAGAGCAGAAATAAAGATGATGGACAGTAAATCGTGTGTGGATATGTTTTCATTTATGAAATGAAACAAAAGAAACAGAGAAAGAAAACGAAAGTTCATTTAGGGAGTTCAATAGTGCCCTTAATGCCCAGCAAATGTTTGTTTGAAGATAAACTCTTATTCTCCAACTTGAATGAAAGTTATCTCAAAATGCAAAGGAAGTGAGGGGGTCGCACTGCTCTCCGGTACTGCCTCCAGCGCCTCCTTGCTCACTTTATTGTTGGAAGGGACTGGATATGCTGGTAATGAAGAGTCAAGACAACGGACTTGGCAAGGAAAGGAGAAATATTACTTTTACAGTCAAGCGATACGACTACAACTTCCATTGGAATTAACAACATTTCAGTGTAACGTCTCTGTGAGAACGCCATGGAAATGAGTTACTGACCGTGTAGAACCAAGAACTCAGGAACATTACCATAATGGAACGAAGGATAGAAACAAAAACGGTTGGTCATTTGTCATTTAATTAATTATCCCACCCAAGTTATGAACAAACACTTGCTATTTTCCAGATGGGTTTATTTCTTTAATTGCAAGCTCCAAACATTGGGGAGGATGTGTGCTTCGATGTGGAGGCAAAAAATTTCTAATTATTTAGACAATTTAGGCATTATAAATATACTAAAATAAAACGATATACTTTGGAAAATATGTAATTAAGGGGACCAATCTGTGAATTTTCCAAAATTCAAAGTTCTCTACTGACTGGTTTTAATTTTTTACCATAGTTCATGTCTATATACTAGTTTGGTTGCAAAGTTTGGCGCATATACATTAAGGTCGTTCCTGGATTACGCATTTTAAAATCAGATTTAAGCTATTCTATAAAAAATTAACCTTACAATGCAGTTTTCATTTTTTAAACAATATTTCATATTTACATTCCTTATTAGTTAGAACATGTTATTCTAGGAAACATGGTTTTAAATTAAATGATTTTTAAAAAGTAATTTCGTTCTATTGTCAATTTCGGCTTTTGCAAAACATATATACTTATCAAACTTTCTGGTTAATACCTTTGACTTACAGTAGTAACTGCTTAACAAGTTTTAGTTAGCATGTATTGAAGCTCTTTCTTAAGTTTCACTATTACTTAAAAATTGCATCGCAAGAAGCATTTTAAATGCTGAAAAATGCCTAAAATATCACAACCGAGAAAAGTGCACTGGAACATTTGAACACATTAACAAGTTTAAAATTCTGCTAATGTATGTTTCATAAAATAGCGTTAATTTTAACTTAAAATGCATAATTTATAAGCTGGTTAGAATGTGTGCACCAAATTTAGGAAAACCATTTCTAGAAATTGGGGAAAAATGTGGGAATATGAGAAAAATCTTCAAATACGCTACCACATTCTGCCCTCAGGGTTATTTAATTCGTGATAATACTCCTTCATTTTCACTCCCATAACAAAAACATTTACACGAAAACGTTCCAAGAAAGACGAACTTGATTAATATGTTGAAAAGCCTAAATTGTAATTTTTGACCAATTTTCACCCTTAAAACCATAAATGAGAAAAAGGATGTAAAAATAGCTTTCAAATAGATGCTTAGATCACAATAGAACTACTCTTACAACCACAAACACACTAAGCTTTTGAAAGAACTGTAATACCGTCCTCCTCATTCGGATTTATTCTATCTATAATTTGAGACACAGGAGTGTTTTGACGTTCATATTTTAACTAGCAGCTGAAATTAAAATAAATACAGGTTGGTACAAACGACTATCCATTTAAAAAACCCAAGTTCACCTCGCAAAACTCTTAAGAAAATGGCACATTTGTAACCCCAGTGCTTACAACCTTGGGTGCTTTTGCCACTTTGATAAAGCAAGGCAAAAATCTTCCAAACATTTCGAAAGTTCAACTGCATGTAAAATAAATACCCAAACACGATGGTATTCTTGTATGGTTCTAATGACACTTTCATTATTAAATAGCAAAGAATTAATGATAACAGATATTCAGATCTATTTTGCACTTCTTTGGTGTATTGAAACAAACGGTTTTCGAGTTTCTCTCTAGTTGGTGCACATTTAACGGGCTAAATTTCATTACACTGAGTTACTTATGTTTTAAGAAGATAACATCATTAACACTCAAATTGGGTTTTTCTAAGACACTAGAACTTAAAAACGAAAATCTGATGTGTTACATTCACATGAATTTCTCTGTCCATTCCCATTTATTTTTATATACGAGGGCTGATCAATAAAGCCTGAGACTTATTTTTTTCTGTAGTTTCCTTGATAGTTTTATGTCTCTACCACGAATACTTGAAAAGAGCAGGGTTTCATGTATAATGTCCATAAGCGATAGCACTCTCGTAACGGTAGGTTAGTAGTAATGCTGTATACTGTTGACCCTACTTGAATTTCGCATACCACAAAATGGAGATGACACGAGAGGAGCAATACAGCGCAATAAAATTTTATTTTCGTTTAAATCATACAGCCTTGAAACTTTTGAAAAGCTGAAGCAAGCATACGATGAAGATGCACTACCTCGTGTTTAGGTGGTTCAAAGACTTCAAAGAAGGGCGAGTCCTCTGTGCTAAGCAAGGTGGGCCTGGTGTTTCGGAATGGAATGATTTACAAGCATGCAGTTCTCCCCCTCACACTACTGTTACACCAGCTACTACACGTCAGTATTGGCTACACTGAGGAAGCACATTACAAGGAAACGTCCAGAACATCATCGGAATGGGTGGCGACTTCATCACGACAACGCGCGGCCTCACGTCGCAAATCAAGTCCAGGAATTTTTGGCTAAATTCAACATTACCTGTGTGCCGCATCCGCCTTAAAACCCCGGTCTTAGCCCCTGTGATTTCTTTTTATTCCCATTACTAACGGCAAAGCTCCGGGGCATTCGATTTGAGAGCACTGAAGCAGTGCTGAAGAAAGTGAGGCGATTCTCAAAGACCTGACAAAGAATGGCCTGCACCATGTGTTCGAGGACTGGCAGAGACGGTATAAAAAGTGCATTCAAGTAGGAGGGGGCTACTTTGAAAAAGATCATGTCAACATTGAAATGGAGTAATAAATATCGTGAAAAAAATCAGTCTCAGTCTTTATTGGTCAGCCTTCGTAGCTTCTACAAGTTATTCTTATAAAAACTTAATTTTCTATAGAGTTCTATAATCGAGATAAACGTTTGCGGAAACGTTTTATTACACATTACATTGTGAGATCATACAAGAGATATACAGGAAACCGAAGTGATAGACAAATGTTTAAAAGCGGGTCGCTATGTCGTGTCCTTGAAATTCCATACTCTTTCCATGGCATCGAGAGAAATAACTGAATTATGATAGCACTTCAATAAATGACAAGGCAGTGAAAAACTGGAACCACTACCAACAGACATCTCGGGAATGACTAATTAAAATAAATTGTCTACGTTTTAAGGATATCTGCATTTCGTTGCATATAATTTGTGGTTTATCAGTTCCACAAATTCTACAAAATTGCTTCCGATTTATGAGGACTTCATAGACTATATCCCCACTATTACATGTGAGGGGTTGGCCTGTTAAAATACTTCCAGCTAGAATCATCCTTAAAATGGCCAACAATGATCAGATCATGGCTCCAGTACAGTTGTATGACAGAGCAAATTGAGTCAATACATTTCCAGTACAGTACAACTGAACAGCATAAAGGAGGAGAAGAACAAAACGAAGCTTTAGCTTTGAAATCAGGACAATGACAACAAGAGCTACACTCATCTTTTGTTCCACTGATCAAGAATCAGCTGCAAATGAGGGCGTTTTCATTTTCTAACAATTCAAGAATAGAAGGCACAACTTTTGGATGTTCCTACATCCACATGTACTCTAACCTTCCTTCTGCTAACCAGACTTTGAAGATGTTCTTAACGCACCCACGTGTGAAGTTATTTCAAAAGTAGACCCAGGTTAAATCCTACAGGAACAGGCTTCATCCTCTCAAAGCAAGAATTGGACAATGCTAATCAGAAGTAAAAAGAACTGTACCTGTAACTGTTAGTGTATCCCTTCAGAAGCAATGAAACTTGCAGCTAAGAAGTGAGTAGGTAAAACTTCATTAAATGTTCACCATCTGTACAACATATTAATATCCATTGTTTTTTTTCTTCAAATTTTTAAAAGAACCATTTTGGATATATTCAAGGTCAAACAAAAGATTTGATCTTGAACTGTCAATTTTACAAAACCTTGTCAAAAGACTCGTATAATATGAACGCCGATTCCAATAGCGTTAAAATGAAAATAAATTGAACTCCCTAGTAGGGAAAAATGTTTTGTAACTATCCCAAACTTGTTTTGTGCAATTTTTTGATTTTTTAAGGAGTCCTACACACGAACTTTAGTGAGTAAAAATCTGAAACAAATAGTTTTTTCTATTATTTCATGTGTAGAACAAAACATGCAAATTTTATTAAATTCCCTGACTTGAATCTGAAAAGTGAATTTATTTTCCTTGATTTGCATACATGCAATTATATGCACTATAAAGTTTAACTTACAAGCACAGATGAACAGAAAAAATATGTAAAACTTACTTCCCATATCACAAGTAAAAACATTCTGATGCGTTACATTCACATAACCTGCTCTACCTCTATTGTTTATTAGTGGGTACACAAATTATTCTTACAAAAGTTTATTTTTCTATCTACTTCATTTTAATACAGATAAACCTTTGAACAGTGATAGTCAAATATTTTAGAACTGGTCGTTATATGCTGATCCTAAAATTCCATACTCTTGCCATGCAATCGCAAGAAACAACCGAACGTTGACAGGACTTATGACAAATCGAACCATTAAAACCGGATATCTTGGAAATGCCTGATGCCACAAAAAATATTTGAAATAAATTGCGCTTTAAAGAGGTCTATATTTTTGTATAGTACGTTTTCGTCTATCGCTTAAGGTTTACCAGTTATACAAGATTATATAAAATTCCTTAGGAATAAACACACTTCGCAGAAAATTAAAAATATACATTTTATTTGACATCTAAGTATGTTTAATATATGGTATTTTAATCACAATCGTTAAAGCCATTTTAGAAACTCAAAATTTTCCAAAAATGTTCCATGAAAAGGGTGATTTGGGGCGGGGGGATTTTCTTGAAAATCTTCCAAGTTAGGTATTTATCCGACTTTTCGTTTTTTAGTCATGCTGTTCACACACACACACACACGCGCGCGCGCGCGCGCGGACCTTTTTCTAAAAATGCTTTTTTTAATCAGTGTGCCTCAAAACATGTATTTTCGGTGAAATTTTGGTGTCTAATTTTTGGTTGGAATGCAATACCTTCTCTACCTACTTGGTACGTGGTAGAGAAAGCAATAAACTAAATATTAATTTGCATACAAATCCTAATGTCTAGTCATATGTGATGGCTTTGAAATGTTGTCCTGTTTGCATGGCCTCGAGAAAAACCTGGTGTTGCATTCACGTGACTTTCTCTTCTCACTCTTCTATAAACTATGTTTATAAAGGCCTGTTCTTTTATCTGCTGTTTGTTAATCGAGATAAACGTTCATTACATATTTCGTTGTGGGTATAAGAGGAATACAGTAGGCTAAAGCGATAGTCAGAATTTTAAAAAGCACTATGTGAAGGCCTTGCTGATTGCACGACCATAAGAAGAAACAATAGCGACTTACCACTAGAAAAAAGTACGTGTACCTGAAAATTAAAACCAGCACAATAATATCTCGTAAATGGTTAACCCCACAATGGTAATTCACACTGAAGAGCACTTCACATTCAAGATATACATTTTATTTGTCATGCAAATATACGGTATTTTAATCAAAATTGTTACAGCCATTTTAGTGAAAATAAAAACGAACGATAAACACACGCGGAACTTTTGCTAAAAATGTTTTTCTGGAATCGGAGGACCTCCAAACTTGTATTAGAGTATTTACTCCATACCTACAGAATATTTGAGCGGAAAGCTATACTTCCATTCCTTACTACAGCTAAGTAGTAGAGAAGGCAACACTGACAAAATTATTGAACAATTCAAACAAATACAACAAACGTATCGGAAAGTGCGATGCCACAAACAAATTGTTTGAAATAAATTGTGTTTTTCTAATGAAACCCACAACTTTTGTTTGTGTAATACTCTTATGGTTTACCAGTTATCCAAAATTATACAAAATTCATTCGATGAAGCGCGCTTCATTGACTATTCCCAGAAAATTAAAGTGTATTCGTTTCATCAGCTCTGTAAATATTTTAAATATATGGTATTTTAATAAAATTTTCCAAATGAAAATTAACGAAATGTTTTCCATATAAATGGACCCACCGATTTTCTTAAAAATCCTCGTGTCGCAGCCTTGGAACATAAAATACCAAGTTTCGTATCTAAATGACTTTTTGTTTTTGAGTTACTCGTATGTTGTTCACAGAAAAACAGACGAGGGACACACACGCGCACCTTTTTCTAAAAATGTTTTTTGGGAAAGGTTACAGGAATCTCAAAACTTAAATCTGGATATCGAATTTTTAGGTGGAATGCTTTAATTCCTCTGCCTACTATTGTGGTGGCAGTAATAATGTTCCACGCTTGATTGTAAAACGGGTAGAAAAGTTTCCTTTTTAACACAAATTTGAGACTTTTTACATGTTAGTAGTATACAGAAGGAGAGGCAGTGAATCACACATACAATCCAACTTGTTCTCGAATTTGCTCACGTTTCAAATAAATTAATTCTCTCGTTTAATATTAGAATCGGTCAAATTCACCGGTTAACGATTTATAATTGTGGGCGCCGGGGTAGCGCAGCGGTTTTATTTCCGGTTCTCGTATTGAGGGTCCAGGGTTCGATTCCCGGATCTGGGGTGGCGACTTTGAGTAGATCATATCACGCCTTCACCTCCGACTTGCTCATGTGAAGTATCCCCCAAGGCCCAACGTAGTTCAGAGTCCGTGGTAAAAGCTGTAGGTCCTCTCATTGCATCACCCTTCCGTCAGAAATGGGTCCAGTCATCACTTGGAGGAATGAGGTATGCCTCGAAGGTCTTAGGCCATATGGGGAGCGTTAGAAACCACGCCGACGACGATTTATAATTTTGTAGTTGCATGTCACATATTACTGAACCCAGTGAAGGAAACTTTATGAATTCTATGAATTTGGTAACTGTAAACCCCTTTAAAATGCTATTTTTGAAATATAATTATAAATCCTTTAATTTTTCTCCCCTATCTATTAGGGCCGGTAAAATACCGGTAAAATACGCGTTTGCTGCTCCTGCAGTGTTAAAATAATATTTTCGGTGTTGCTCTGCAGATAAAAGTTAGCGATCTATTGTTGTTTCCACATAACTCAAGAATCATTTAATGTTATATATCAACGTATTGTTTTAGTAACACGTGTAAACTCATACTATATTACTTTTTATTTGTGGTATGTGTTTTTCTGTACTAACATGACATGAAGATACACGAAAGTTACGAAATATTGTCATGCTTTGAATTATTGCCCGAAAATGAATCAGAAGGAGATGATTCTTTCAAGTCATTTGAAGACGATTAGCTTGCAATTGAAAATGAGAATGGTCCTTTTACTACAGGATAAACACCACAATGAGGGTAAAACATAAAAAAATCTGATGTGTTACACTCACATGACTTTCTCTACTCTTGTACAAACTATTTTACAAACGCTTATTCTCCATCTACTTCATGTTAATCGAGATAAACATTTGCAGACTCTATCTTATTGCTAAGTTTCTTGTAGATGTAAGGGGAATATATATTTACAAGAACAATATAGAAATACAGTAGCCTTTAAGCACATACATATCTCTTAATAACTGGTTGCTAGGTGCAGCACCATTCCCTTTGCCACAGATTAATACTCTTTGCATATCCAAGTCAAAAAAATGAATAACGAATTCCCATTTGAGAAAATAAGTATTGAAAAATTTAAGGAAATAGCAAGCAATATCTCGAAAATGGTTCACTCAACAAAAAAAATGTATATGACATAAATTGTGTATTTTAACGCGATCTACATTTTTTGTGTAGTAAAATTTTGTCTATCTCTTATGGTTTGCCAGTTATGCAAAAGTCGTTCACAATGAAGAATACTTTTGGAGACATTCCCAGAAAATTCAAGATATACATTTTATTTATCATGAAAATATCTTAAACGTATGATATTTTAATCAAAATCGTTAGAGCCATTTTTGAGAAAATTAAAATTGTCGAAAAATCTTCCATGTAAAGGGTAATCTGGGTTGGGGGGATTTTCTTGAAAACCTTCGTGTCGCATCTCTGGAAGATACTGAACCTAAATACCAAGTTTGGTGTTTATCCGAGTGTTCGTTTCTGAATTATGCTGTTCACAGACACACAGACAGACACACGGACATGTTTCCAAAAATGCTTTTTTACTTTCTCTACTACGTATAGTAAGTAGGGGAAGTATTGCATTCCACCCAAAAATTCGATACCGAGATTTCACCGGAAATACATGTTTTGAGACCTCCTGAATCCAAAAAAAGCATTTTTGGAAACATGTCCGTATGTGTGTCTGTGTGTGTGTGTGTGTCTGTGTGTGTGTGTGTGTGTGTGTGTCTGTGTGTGTGTCTGTGAACAGCATAACTCAAAAACGAACAATCGGATAAACACCAAAACTTGGTATTTAGGTTCAGTATCTTCCAAGGATGCGACACGAAGGTTTTCAAGAAAATCCCCCCACCTCAGAGTACCCTTTACATGGAAGATTTTACGAAAATTTTAATTTTTTCAAAAATGGCTCTAACGATTTTGATTAAAATATCATATATTTAAGGTATTTTTATGACAAATAAAATGTATATCTTGAATTTCCTGGGAATGTCTCCAAAAGTATTCTTTATTGTGAACGACTTTCGCATAACTGGTAAACCATAAGAGATAGACAAAATTTTACTACACAAAAAATGTAGATCGCATTAAAATACACAATTTATGTCATATACATTTTTTTAGTTGAGTGAACCATTTTCGAGATATTGCCTGTTATTTCCTTAAATTTTCCAATACTTATACTTTTTCTCAAATTCGTTATTCAATTTTTTATGCCCTGGATATGCAAAAGAATAGAATGCGCCACATAGCAACCAGCGTTAAAATATTTGACTAGTGCTTAAAACCTACCATATTTCCCTTGCATCCACATGAACATTACCAATAAGATTCACATCTCAATATCTCGATTAACATGAAGCATATGGAGAATAAGCGTTTGTAAAAATAGCTTGTATAAGAGTAGAGAAAGTCATGTGAGTGTAACACATCAGATTTTTTTGGATTCAGAGGGCCTCAAAACATGTATTTCCGGTGAAATCTCGGTATCGAATTTTTGGGTGGAATACAATACTTCCCCTACTTACTATACGTAGTAGAGAAAGCAATAAACTCTAAAATCAGGATTAAATAGAAATGTATGATAAAGTTGTGATTAACAATATGAACAGTGAAGGATCGTAATTTATGGTAGTACTCTCGATTAAAATAGTTCTATTACATAATTTGTAGTATATCTGATGCAAATAATTTCTTATGTTTGTTTGTTTATGATTTATCTACGTAAACAATTAAAAACAATTGCTAACTCTAAAGGAAGATTGATGATAATGTAACCTGAAAAAGGCGAAAATTATCAAGGAATGATTTTGACCGGTGCTGGTCTAATTAGGTGTTATTAAACTCCTGGTCCTTCCAGTCTTAAGAATCAAATATCTTGAAAGTTTGGTACTTTTCAAATAACCACACTTTTTCAAAAATCCTCCTCAGTTGTATCTAATTTAGTTGTTTTCTCTAAAGTTTGTACGTAACATTTGGAATATGAAAGCGCTATAAGCCACCAGCTGTGTGAAACCAGGACAACGGAAGTTTGCATGCACGGTGTCAACCTTACTTATGTCTCGCAGGAAATGAAGTACGGAGAAGCTATTTAATCAACCATCAAACTCTTGATTAATTATGGATGACCAAGAACTGGTAACCACCACCTGACACAAACACAATGCATCGCGTCTGAGTGCTCAAGGGTGTCCAAATTCGACTAGAGATCCTTTGTATAAAAATATTATGTACAACAGTCGCATCTGACATCTAATACAAACTACTAATTGTTATACAGCTTATGTGTACAAAAGTTCATTTCTCACTCTACTTTTTGTTAATCTTGGCCTATGTCCACAAGAAATGAGTGCAATTAGCTGATACCCATGATAATACCATGGAAATAAACATTTTGTACATTGAGACAAGTCTCAATTTAAACAGACTGTGAATATATATTTTAAGTTTTATTTTTTAACTACATTGGTCTTATCGGTGGCCTTTCGTTCGGAACGTATTGCGTATTGGCAATGGTGTTAACTCGTATTCTCTTGTCGTTGGGTTTCTTGCACGTTTTGGATTTTAATCATTAGAGTGCACACACACTGACATTCTCATTCATACTTCCAGACTATGGGGAGGATAGGGAAATCTTGGCTAGAGAAAAATGTCCACCCCAACCGGGAATCGAATCCGGGACTCGCACAGCAGGCAGGTGCACTACCGACTGAGCTACGGGACCAGCCTATCAATATATTGTACAAACTCTTAGTAGATGCCCATTCAGAAATAAAAGAATAGCCACTATTGTTGCTTGCTGTGTGTCAACCATACTTATGCAAATAAATAATATTTTTGTAAGAACCAAATTATTAAGGATTATTTGTGGAGCTTCACCTACTACTCGTTGTTGCAGCAACACTTGAATTAACTTGCGATATTTACACTTCACCGTATATAGTATGTTTCAAATTGTATTTTAGATGTGAAGAGAAATGCCCATATAATTCTATTCATAAATATCCAGTAAGGACTTCAAAGAGAAGATACAAAACGGTTGTGAAATAGAATCGCTTAAATTATGTAATATTTTGATTATTGAAGCTTCTTCCATGTGTTATTTTAATCTAAGTGTTTTACTTCGATAACCCTCTTTGCAATGTCCAGAAACTTAGACAGTTGATTGGAAATAATGTATTTGTATAGTTTTCTTTTTCTTCATTCCCTTCTTCTCTTTTTACATTCACACTGTCGTGCATAAAAAGTGACCCATTCCCCTAGATCGCCATAGTGTTTTTCCTTCCGCAAGGTTTTCAGGTAACTGACGTTTGACTCAGTCCTCTATGTGGCTGGCCTGAAAAACAATTCAAGGGCATTCAAACTGACCAATGAACGATGTGGAATGAAGGGATGGTCCGGATACCTTCGCTACGATTGCTACACAAGGAAAGGCTAAACCAATTACAATATAATTCGATCTTCTGGAGGAAGGAGTAAAGAGTTAAACTGAACGTAGCTACATTCACGTATCAGTGACATGCAGACGAAGGTTAAGTTGTTGCCGCTACTAACATGCAAGGTTTAAATTGTAATGTTAACCTTCGACCACACTTTGGGCGAGATAAAGTACCAGTGGTTAGAGTTATGCTCACGCTGGTTGGGGTTTTACCAGTACGAACATAAACAGACCCATTCCATTGTGGGCCACATTTTATGCACTCCAGTATACATGCTAAATGCGTACATGTATACATTTATCAGTAACATACATTTATTTATTAAACAGTGAAAAAAATTAAATAAACGACAGTAAACATTTCGCAGTAAGTCAATGCCAAAAACACGTTTTATTTGACGTCAATTGTATATTCCAGTCAACCTTTGCACTCTTAAAGCGGTTTATAATTTCGCACTTGTACAAAATGCAGTGATAATGAAGATATACCTTTATTCGTCGAACCAATATCTCAAACTTCAGACAGCTTAATATAGAGTCTTAGAGTCATTTTTGAGAAAATAATCGAGCGCGATAACTCCGCGGTAACGTATGAGAGGTCCCGGATCGGTAGGCGAATGCTGGGTGGTTCCTCTTCTTCCACGAATTTCCTGTCCCTCTTTTCCTGTACCCATCATTTCCTTCATTTTCGTCTCTTTCAGGACTGAAGGACCACGCGACGGTGTTCTGCGTGTTGCGATTGGCAGCTGGTTGTGCGCTTTGCGAGGGTTTCTCCCTGGCGTCGGTCGGACTGCAAACGGACCCGCCTCCGGGTGCTTTCGGGGGCAGATTTCCCTTCGGGATACTCCCGTGGTTAGGGGCTTTGAAGGGGATTAAGCGGCTTTGGATGCGTTTGATCTGGAAACGTTAGGAACCCCACCCAGCTTGGGCATGATGTCTCCCAGATTTGGTCGCCCTTCAGGTCTCTTCCCTCATTTATCCCTCCCAGGGGTCGAGTTCGAAGCACAAAGTGCCACATGGCCTACATGAGGTGCTCTGTCCCGGTTTTGGGGCCCCTCAGTAATGTGTAGCTTTTTTATTTTTTATTTTTTGTTGAGAAAATAGTTATTTGGAGTTGAAGTTGGCTTAAGTGTGATATGTTGTTTTTATCAGGGTTTTCGGTTTTCAGTTATTCTGTTCACAGATAGATAGAGGGAGAGAAAGAGAGAGGGGCACACTGACACTCTCCCTCTCACACACACGATATATTTTGTAAAAGCGCTTTTTCGGGGAATGGGAGATCAAGTGTATTTCAAAACGTAAGCTTCCAGTGAAATTTTGATATTCAATTAATGATTCCTCTACCTTAGTTACACGGTAGGGAAAAATACGCCCCATAAATGACGGTACTTGTCTGCAGGAGAAAGTCGCCAATTTGAAAGGGAAGTTGTGTGGAGAGTTGGTACCATGAACACAGGAAATCATTTGTTTCCAACGCCTTAATCTAACATCCCACCCTGGAAGGAAGACCGCCACATGTGCAAAAATTTCAGGAAGTGGGGTAATTATGTAGCTCAATAATCTGTAATTCAAATTTTATTAAATTTATAACCCATACGAAAAGGATTCGATATAGCGTCCATAACCGAACAGACATTATCTATCATTATAAGAATTAAAATTAACAGAGCTGTGTCAACATTTGCCGTCTCACGCGAAGTCTCTAAGGACCGTGGTGATGTTCCTTCCCTCAAGTAGCGTATATTACAAATGTATAGCTTCAATGCCAACTGATATTATTAGGTGCAGCAATTATTGACTTCGTATGCCTCCTGTTCGGCATCTTTTAAACTAACAATAAGTTACATGAACGTTGTTTTGTTACTGAAACGTATTCATTCGACAATGATTTACAACCAAGTCTATGCAACATGCCTAGAACTCGACTTAGCACACTGAGTTTACAATTTATCATTTCGATAAAATCATTGAAATTACTTTTAATGCTGCATTGTTGGTGTGTGCATTTACGAAAGGTGGTAATAATGCAGTGATGTAAGTTATTTGTCAAGTGTGCTTACTGTTCCGTTGTCCTAAAACGTTCACATTGACTAGTTTTCTGGAACTGACTGGTGAAAAATTCTATGCCAAAGTCGGGATTTGAACCACGGATCCTCGGCTTAGCATGGCGCTCCTCTAACCTTCTGAACTACCACGGAAATATGCTGGCACGACATTCTCCAGCGACTCACATTTTTCCTTGTAAAACCATAGGGCATTTTCAAATTAATTTTGCAATAACATAGTCCAATGCTTCTCACAGTCGTGCAAGTACTTGCAGTCCCGGGCTTCATAATTAATCACGATGAGATCAATCAGTATTAATTGCCGTGTGTATGGCATTAGAGACCGCCTTGTGGTTTACTGGAAAAAATATGAGTCAGTTGACGGATTATTTAAGCCGAAGATCCGTTGTTGAAATCCCAGGTATGGTATTCATTATGATTCTACCTTTAGTGTATACACGGCATGAGTGGAACTGTATAGCTTTCATTCATTTTACCTTATTAGTTTCTCTACCCTTATGCCTCACGTAGATGGTATTGTTGCATTATACCCAAAAGTCCATTGCAGAAGTTCATCATGAACACACGTTTTGAGTACCCTAAAAATGAAAGGAAGAAACAAAGTATATTTAGAAACATGTCCGCAAGCGCGTGTGTGGCGGCATTTTTATGAGTATTTTTCAGATTACATTTGATGCTCCGTCAAACTGCGCTATTTTTAACCAGAGTGTTATTCCCAAGTTAAGTTTTTTCGTTGCAATCTGAAAGAGATATGAATTGATGCGGACAGAAAGATTGTCTGCAGCGGTATTGATGCACCGCTTCACAGGTTAAAAGAGCTAAACTGTGTGTCCTGTGCACAATCAGTTTGCGTACAATTACTTCGACGTGCAGCTGTGTAGTGGAATGTCCTCGCTTCGATTCTCGGTTTGCAGGTTGAGGACGAACCCAAGAACTGTTGCGATCGTTTTTATCTAAGATACCCAGATCTGGGTACCTTGGTTTCTACCGTGAAGGATTGAGCCTCTGAGATGGAATGATGGTTGCAGGGTGTCGATCGTTATTTTAGAAGGTTGAAGGGAAGAGGGTGGCAATGATTGCTCCTCGACGGCTGCTTATAAGGGTGCAGCTGTCATTTTTTGAAAAAAGTATGTTTTGTGGGCGTGTTATTCATTTAACAAGACGAGTTAACACTTGTTGGATTGAATAAGAGCACCGATTTAGATGCTGGTGGATAAGATGCTTTCGTAGTATCTTCTTCAACGGAGGGAAGAAGTAAAAGAAGCTGAACGCTAGGTTCCGACTGTAATAATAATAATAATAACAATAATAATAATAAATAATAATAATAAATAATAATAATAATTATTATTATGTTTTCTTGAAGTTAAACGCCTTTAGCCTGGTAAGCCATATCGGACGATGAATCAATGAAATAGGTGAAACGATGCTCGAATGAGCCCCGGAGTTCATAGAGCTTATAGTCACTCGTCATTCGTCTTCTCAGGATAAGGGAGAACACCTTATTCGAATAGCTCACCCTAACCGAGATTCGAACTCGAGACATCTTAAATGTGAGGCAGACACGCTACCCACACAACACGGAGGCGGGCTTAGAAATTATTGTTCTACTATAAAATTGCCGTACCTAATGCTCCAGTGTAAGTATCTACAGTAATGCAGCTGATTTCCCAATCGTTTGTAGTTATAGATGGACAGTTACTTAAAATCAATTGTAACATTCGCCATTCCAAAGTAACGAATCATGTATCCAACTACCGAGTCATTAACAGTGAGAACATAAAACTCTTTAATTACCAGCTTTCAGAACAAACCTGGGAAGAAATATACAAAAACAACAAAATGAATGATAAGTTTAACTCCTTTCTAAATACTTTCATAAGGATTCATAACTCAAGTTTTCCATCTCATGTAAAGAAAATTATTTACACACCTAGAAATGGTTGGTTAACACAAGGTATTAAGATATCCTGCAAACACAAAAGAGAACTCTACATGCTACTAGAGTAAGCAACTGCGAGAAACATAGACAACACTATAAAGAGTATTGTAAAATTTTAAAAAAGGTTATAAATGTAGCTAAAAATTCTGCTATGTAAAGCAGATAGAGTCCTCAAATAACAAGCCTAAGACAATATGGAAAATTATAAAAAAAGGGACTGGCAAACATCACACAAAAAATGAAATAAAAGAAATTAGAGTAAATCATATCACCACAAAAGAACCACAAGAAATAACCACATTATTTAATGAGTATTATATTCAGTTAGCAGAAAATTTACTGTTACAGTCCAAACAACATGTGAAGGATCCTATTTCACATTTGAAAAAATCAAGTTTAGAACAACCTATTTGTACAGAAATAGTACCCACGAGCACGATAGAAGTAAATAAAAGGATAAAACCCCTCAAAAACAAGAATTCACGGGTTATGACGAAATAACTACTAAGATATTAAAACTATGCGGCGATAAAATTAGCAAAAGTTTAAGTCATATATAACTTCTCCCTTGTAACATGGACTTTTCCTGACAGGCTAAAATGTTCTATAGTTAAACCACTATACAAGAAAGGGCAAAAGTCACAACTGTCGAACTGTAGACCAGTATCATTACTAACTGCTTTCTCCAAATCATTTGAAAAACTTATGTTAAAACGAATATGTCACCACCTAATCAAAAATAATATTTTAGCAAAGGAGCAGTTTGGATTTAGGAAAAACATCTTAACCAATGATGCTAATTTCAACTTAAGGAATGAAATTTTGAAATCACTTGATAATATATGTAATACACTAGGAATATTCTGTGACCTATCAAAAGCATTTGACTGTGTAAATCATAACATACTCTTATCAAAATTATCATATTATGGCATTAAGAATAAAACATATCAATGGATTGCATAGTAACTATCAAACAGACATCAAAAGGTCATAATAGATACTGCAGATAATTCTAAAACATATTCCAAATGGTCAGAAATAGAGCATGGTGTTCCACAAGGTTCGATTTTGGGTCCATTATTGTATCTAATATATGTCAACGACCTCCCCAGAGTAATAAATGAACATGCTCACCCAGTTCTCTTTGCGGATGATACAAGTATTATAATTAAAGAACACAACATCAGTTGCCTCTCAGAGTTAGCCAACAGTATTTTCAGTGTGCTAAATAATTCGTTCGATGGTAAAAAAATTCATATAAACTTAGAAAAAACTAAGTATATGAATTTTTGCACAAAAATAAAAGTATTGCAGACATAAGAATTGAACATGAAGCAATGAAATTACTGAAACTTGTAGCATAAAATTTCTTGGTTTTATTATAGATCATAATATGAATTGAAAAGACCATATTGACTACTTCCCACCAAAACTAAGCTCTGCATGCTTTGCAATTAGATTATTAATTAATTTTACAAATAAAACCATCCTAAAACAGTATTTTATGCTTATTTTCATTCAATTATGACTTATGGAATAACATTTTGGGAAAATTCAGTAGACACAAAAAAAATATTTCTTCTACAAAAAAAGGTAATAAGAATAATGGCAGGTGTAAAGAAATCAACTCATTGTAAACCACTATTCAAAACATTTGGAATTCTACCATTAGCCTGTGAGTATATTTTAGCTGTACTTTTAACCGTGGTTGACCACCCAGAAGTGTTCATAAAAATTCAGACATACACAGCAAACAAACCGGAAATGGGCAGGACTTACACAGGCCAAGCAATAACCTACAAGTATTCCAAAAAGGGCTTACTACAATGGTATAGTATTATTTAATTCACTTCCATCATACATTAAGGAATTGAAAACTAATAAAAATAAATTCAAGTTAGCATTAAAAGATATCTCATCACTCACACCTTCGATACAGAGGAGGATTTCTTTCATTCAAAAAAATAGCTGACTATAAAATGTTACCAAATTTTATAACTACATTAAGTATAAATAATATTGTTTTAAATTTTTTTAGCTCTAACGTACTCTACTAAGAACTACAATTTATTTACAAACAAGTACACAATGTAATTATGTATTATGACGTAATCTACATCCTAGGGTAGACTAGCTTTCTTTAAGCTGGTCTAGCTCACTATAGGGTCTACAGATTGAGATGTTATGTTATGTTAGTATGCAAACTTACGTGTGAAATTGGAAAGGCACGTAAACCGAATAATACAGAGTAAGGATCAATACTGCATTAACTCAAACTTTATTCAAGAAGTAGTATTAATAAATACCATTCACTGTCTCGTCTCAGTAACTTCACGGCATGTATGAAATTATTGATAGCACGTAATATTACTAGAGATAAGTTGCATGAAAAGTTTCTCAACAAAGCTTTTCTTGCCGAGTTATCAGACACGCACGTACTATGAAAATGCTGTTATCACTTTATCTGCTGTTGCTATATTGCACTAAAGTACATTTGTGTAAGAGATTCGTCGAACAAACTTTGAATACCCCTGTTTAGTGAGACAACGTCGGTTGACACTGCGCGCACACGCGAGCTGAAAGGAGGGGAGAAAATACTAATGAAAGGCTTTCAATAAGGTAAAGCAAAAACAACTGGCGAACAAAGTCTTGCTCGCCAATATTACAGAAGATGATGCTGATTGTGTAAATAACAAAAGGTACTATTCTCTCTGTGTAGCTTATTTTAAAATAAATTAATTATCCCGAATTTTATATAGCGGTGTCCAAAAGGCGTGTTGCAGTTGTAATTACATCGTGAAATAAGAGTCAGTAAAGCAGGTAGACCAAGCTGTCTCGCGTGTAATCACGCGCATGATTTGTGTCCAACGCTACTTTAGAAGAAACGTAGATAATAATTGGGTCACAAATATTTGCTTTCTAGAATAATGTTAAGTCTGGGAGAGCAAACTGAATTTCTAGAGTTATTAAAATGTCTTACCCAAAGAATTACATAACTTCTCATTAGAAGCACTAAGGTCAACAGCTAACATGTCTGAAATTGAGACAGTCATTTGTTTTTTACTTTCTCGAAGTAACGTATAGTAAGTAGGGGAAGTATTGTACTCCACCCAAAAATTCGATGTCGAGATTTCACCGAAAATATGTGTTTTGAGCACCCCTGAAACCAAAAGAAGCATTTTTAGAAAAAAGTTCCCAAACTATCCTTAATTGACAATTTTTTTAAATTTGTTGATCTTCTGAACGATTTTGATTAAAATACATGTATTAAAGATATTTACATGAGTAATAAAATGTATATTTTGAATTTTCTGGGAATAGTCTGTGAAATCCTCTTCATTCGGAAGGAATTTTGCGTAATCTTGTATAACTGATAAATGTTAAGCGATAGAGGAAAGCATACTACACAAAAATTGTGGGTCTCTTTAAAACACAATTTATTTCAAATATTTTTTGTGGCATAAGCCATTTCTGAGATATCCGTTATTAATGTTTCGAATATTTTAACGCTTATTCTTTTAAAAGTCGTAACTTTTCAGTAGTTTCTCGCGATGTCATGCAAAGAGTGTGGAATTTTAAGGTCAGCATATAGCGTCCAGTTGTTAAACATTTGACTATCGCTGTTCTCTGTGTATCTTTAACGAAATGTGTAATGCAGCTGTTTCCGGTAAGATTTATCGCGATTGAAACGAAGTTGATAGGAAAATAAACTTTCGTATGAATAATTTTTATACCCACTAATAAGCGATAGAAGGCAGAGAAAGTAGTGTGAATATAACACATCAAATTTTTTTATTTATATGCCAGAAGAGACTGTCAGTTCAGCGAAAACTCCAAGTAGATTCTGCTTTAAATCAACTCTGATAAAAAGCATTATTCCGTTTAGTAAGTGTATTACAACTATAATAATAATACTGAGGAGGTGAAGAAGATGATCTAGAAAACGAACAAGAAGAGAAGCAGGACATGATACAGTATTTGACATATACCTACGGTGACAAGGGGTTTCGGATCGATTTCCTTCTATTGGAATTTCGGCAAGATCAGCGCTTATTAAATGGCAATTGCCTATAAAAAGACTCAGGAGAAGAGCGTTCTCAGAAGAAAGTTTGGAAAGTTTGTTGTACTGATAGAATTGCCTTCCCAAGTTCTATCATATGGAAACAGGCCTTCAAAATTAATATTTAAGTTGTTTGCACTTGTGTTTTTTTGGTAACAGAGGTTTACCGTATGTCCGCAAAACACTCTGGTGTTACATTCACATGATTTTCTCTACCCATTACTCAACAAACCATTCTTACAAAGTCTTATTGTATTTTCACATCAGGTTAATCGATAATCGAGATAAACGTTTCCAGAAAATGTTTCATTACACATTCACTGTAGCTACAAGAGGGTTACAAGAGGCTGGTGCGACAGTCAAATGTTTAAAAAGCGTGTTGCTATGCTCTGTCTTTGAAATTCCACTCATTCCACCATCACAACGAATGGCAACTTGGCACTTCAAAAAAGAAGTATATTGAATTAACAACGAATATTTCGGAAAAGTGTTAGTGCTACAAGAATTATTCGGCATAAATTGTGTTTTAAGAAATCTGCGTTATTTTAATGTGGTGTTTTTGTCTATTTCTTACGGCTTGCCAATTATATAAAAGCAGGACTCAGAATGAACAAGGCTGCTGGCAGAAAACTCAAGATATACGTTTTATTTCTTAAGCAAATATCTTAACATATGGTATTTCAATCAAAATCGTTAGTCATTTTTGATAGAATCAGAAATGAGGGAGCATTTTCCATGTAAAGGCTGGTTTGGAATATGAGGACACAATGACGCAAACCTGAGTACACGTGTTAAGTCATTTAGTTCTATGAGAATTAATCTAGAAACACTACAACTGTATGACACCAACTGATGCTGCAAAGTTAGCAAGATTAAACAAAATTCTTTTTCTATTATATTTACGTACCTTTAAAGGTATATGTTAGAATTAGATTATTTTCTATTAGTGCATTATTCATAATAAGCATGTGTAGAACCATGCCCGTCTTGGTGGACGAATTGATGTAAGGGCCTCTCAGGCCCACGTTCTACTTGCAATGATTCATCATTCCTGAAAATCATCTATTACGTCCAAAAGGAAAGGGGGGAAAACCCTGTGCAGAAGACAGATGCCTCGTCTGAAAATGTTTAGAACACAGCCTTCGAGTCTCAACTACACTTTGGTGCTTTTCCGCACACATCGTAACCATATCCGTGTGTTCGTTAATGGTGAACGTCTGAATGACGTAGCTAGAACTGCAAGCAGGCGACCACGCGACGCTTGTTTGTACGAAACTTCACGTAAACACATGCAGACACTCAGTAACCTTTCGCTTCGTACCTGCACTGCTCCTTTCAACATCAGTGATGCGGCAACGGGAAACATAAACTGCAAAGGACGGCTTGTTTGGGCCACCTTGTATATATATATATATATATATATATATATATATTGCTTGAATAAAATATCCGGGCCATTTGTCTTATTTTACCTGAATTAGCCGTGGAATAACAACTATTTTCTACTCCACAATATACTCAAGGAATAACCAAAGCCTTCTTCGCAAGTCCGTTCTTTTATAAGTCTTCGTATTCCAGTAAATAGGCTTTGTAAATCCTTTTTACTAGTTTATTAATTTGAATAAGGTGTTTTCTAACCTATGTCCGTTAGAAAGAAAAGGTCTTTTCATTGTGAAATACTTTTTAAAATCGGGTGAGTGGTCACACACACACGCACGCACACACACACACACACACACACATCCTGCCTGCCTGCAGAACACAGGGGCAGAACACAGTTTGGTATATTTGAAGATCAGTCAATTAGCTCAAAGTATCGGCGATTCCCAGACCTACAAGACAGACGTTCCCGCGCATTTAACAATGTTCAGATCATTGTCAGTTAGCTACCACCTTAAAGAATGTGTGTTGTGTGCTGTTTTATCTGAGTGTTGTATATTTTCACATTGTTTCTATCTCGGTAAGTAGAACAAGCTACTATTTTATTAAATATGACTTAAATACTGACCTTTAAGCTGCACATTGATAAAATTGCATGGCTAATATCTTCTTTATAATCTAGATCATTAAGCATAAACATAACTTACGCTATTAGGGAAGAACCGAATCAGCTTCCGGTAAAGACGGTGATGACGTTGATGTCATCTTTGCGAGGATTCTGTTTAAATTATTGTTTTATGCAAACAAATCACTTTTGTAAAGTTTTAGCTTAATCTATTTTTAGTACAACACTAAATTTTACTGGCAGTATTTAAATTATTACTTGTATGCATTATTTTTCAGCTGTATAACAAATATGCTGGTGTTCCGGTTTGTCCGGATTCGAGGCAAAATTGACTACAGTGCATGTTTTCATACACCCGAAAGTAAACACTGGTGGATTCATTTTTTTATGGTTTTAAGGCAAATTTATGTTGCTAATAAAGAAAATAATGTACTTACTCACTTTTAGGCCTTTATTTATGCCCTTTACTATTTTACAGCACAACACGCCTTAAGTGTACTGTTCTACTGAGGGTTTTCCTATACACCAAACGTAAACGCGTTTTCAAAACTAGAATGGCACAAACACATTTAGTTGAAATAGAAATGAAAGTTCGCTATTTGTTATAGCAATAACCATTCTGGTTGTCTTAATAAAATCAGCGCAAAATAACGTGTCCTCCGGAAATGTCCTATCCTAATAGGCAAACATTTCCCCACAATATGTAATGATTCGGCAGAAACACCAACACGCCTTACCTCAGTATTACTAATACTAACTCGCAATGTCTGAGCAAATTTTGCATTCAGCAAGGAAACCACACTACCAGTATCCACCAAAGCAAGCATAGGAACACGTATTAATTCAGTAACAATACCCGGCAAACTGATATTTTACAAGCTAACACTTTCCTCAGCTGGCCCTTCCCCGGGCTACCAAAGTGACGGATTTACGTATTACCGCCACAGTAGTAGTGGTGGTATCGTCACCTACACCGGCAGTATCATAATCATCATTAAACGGTGCACAAGATAAATGTTTTCATTTCTTTCTTTGTCTATGTCTATTAAAAGACGAGCTGCATTCCATCAAAAATTCGATATCGCGGTTTTACCGGAAATACATGTTTTGAAGTCCCTTGAATTAAATAAGCATTTCTATAAAAATATCGCTTGTGTATGTGTGTGTGAACAGCCTAACTCAAAAACGAAATGTTGGTCGAATACCAAACTTCGTGTTTAAAAAGTTCAATGGTTTCAAAGATGCGACAGGAAGATTTTCAAAAAATCATCCCCTCCCAAAGTACCTTTTACATGGAACATTTGGTTATTTTTTTATTTTCTCAAAAATGACTCTAACAATAATTTTGATTAAAGTAACTTAAAAGGATTAAAATGGTTTTAATTAAAATCTATATTACGAAATAATATACACTGCCGTTTGTGAAAATTACAACACTAAGAAGGAAACGCATAAATTTAATGAATTTAATTCCACATGTTAGGTAACAAATGATAAACTTTTCAAACCTATACATGACTTTTGGGCCGTAATATTCAGCATTTGGTGTAGCCTCCATGCGCTGAAATTAGAGCTTCTATACGCCGTGGCATTGAATCAAAAAGGTTCTCAATTAGTTCCTGAGGGATTTCCCTCCACGCAGTTTGTATTCGAGCCCACAAATCCGTGACACGGTTACTGGAGGACTGTGACGCACCAGGTGCCGACCAACCATATCCCAGACATGTTCGACGGGCAACATGTCAGGCGAACTTGCAGGCTAGGGAAGCAATGGTAACAGTCGCTCTTCGAAGAAGGCTTGTACATTCCTCGCAATATGTGGCCAGGCATGTCCTGTTGAAGTGTGGCCTGTGGAAAAGCTTGAAGCAGGGGGAGCACCTCAGTTTCTACAACCACCGCTAGGTACCGGTTGGTGTTCAAAGTGCCCTCAATTCATAAAAGGTGAGATAGCTTGTTGTAACCAATGGCTCCCCAAATCATCACACCTGGTGTTTGTCTGCTATGCCGCTCAACAATGCAGCCCTCCAGGTTGCGCTCACCACGGTACAGTCGGACACGTATGCGGCCATCACTGCAGGACATGTTGACACGGGACTCGTTCGAAAAGACTA
Organism: Deroplatys truncata; assembly: GCA_030765065.1. NCBI lineage: Eukaryota > Metazoa > Arthropoda > Insecta > Mantodea > Mantidae > Deroplatys > Deroplatys truncata. The sequence continues at coordinate 242,315,590 of CM060978.1, read as the reverse complement.
CATTTTGCCACTCAGCACCCCAGTGACGGTGTCCACGTGCCCATTGCAGTCGGAGGAGTTTGTGGTTTCTGAACAATGGAAGCCGACGTAATGGCATGCATGCAACCAGTCCAACCTGCAGCAGACGGCGATGAACCGTTGATGCAGATAAGTTCACTCCTGCTGCAGTGCTCCAGCGTCGAGCCAACACTGTGGATGAAGCTGTGTACGGTCCGTTATGGCCATGCAGATAAGATGACGGTCATTCCGTGCTGTGGTTATGAGCCGTGGTCCAGTACCCACTCTTCGCTGTGTACGACCTTCATCTATACACTGCTTCCGCACACGCATCACTGTCGTAGCAGCATGCCCTGTATAAGCCGAAATATCACGGTATGACAAACCCGCTTCCCGGAGACCGATCATTATGCCCGTTCGAACTCACTCACAGGCCGATATGGCTCCCTTTGACGTCGACGAGACATACTGGCACTCACTTTATTGTTTCTACCTTGTTTGACGGCTCTGCACTGACTACACTGGGCGCAACACTGACCTAGCCTGACCGACACGAGAGGGCTCTGCTCGGCCTACGTGTACCCATCTCTCTGCAACCTAACAACTTATTGTTTGCACACTCTTCTACACTGCCACCAAGTTTGGAGTTATTCGGAAAATTCTTTCTTGGTGTTGCAATTTTCACAAACGGCAGTGTATTTACATTAACTTTCCTTATGAATCATCTTCCCTACAAGATGCAATTTCAGTTTTCTGTAGAGCCAACCTCAATCTGTTCTTCAATATCCAGATTTCAATTTGGTGTGTAGACCATTCGACCTTATCCACCACCTCTTCTCTGGATTCCCCAGACTCTAGAAGGGACAGATCATCGGCGTATCCAATAGATGTTGTGCCCATCGGCAACTGCACTCTGAATACATCATAACAGATGTTCCACGGGGTAGGTCCCAAAACTGAACCTTGCGGTACTCCACGCATCATATCTAGATGCTAGTATGACCTCCCAATAGCATCCCATTGTTCAGATAACTATATATAATAGCCTAAGCTCATCGATTATTCCTTTCCACGGTGCCGAATTAAAAGCATTTTAACGCCCAGAATCAGCAGTGCCGAATAAATATTAGAACATGCTCGGGCATCTGTCACAAAATGCAGTACACCTTGGATTGTATCCATTGTCGACAACCCTCGCCGAAAGCCAAGTTAGTTAGGTGAGAAGTCCTCTCCTTTCTCTATTTCCTGGAATAATTGCTTGTTGAGTATAAGTTCCATAAGTTTGCCCAGAACATCAAGTAGACAGATAAGTCTATAAAACTTGTATCCTCCTAACTTATTGTATTTTTCGATAAGAATAAGTTTCCCTTTTCTGGGGAACACATCACCACGTAGAATAGGAGAAAAAAATCCAGGAGTAACCGCGGATTCCGTATCGAAAGAAGCTTCACAATCTCTAGAGGGACTCCATCTGGTTCATTTGCTTTCCCGGACTTTATCCTATGGCCTGCAGCGCGGATCTCCTCAATAGTACAAATTAGAATAGTCTCTCCCTATATCAATGATAGTTTCTGGCTAGATTATCGTAGCATGTGCGGGGTGCAATGTCCTAGCTATCTGCTGTTGTTCCTCATCGGTGAGTTTTATTGGCGACCGCAAGGCAATTTTACCAGTGACAATTTTGTTATACCCCACATACCCGCATTAACTTCTATAATGAGGGTGGTCCACGCATTTCTCTAATTTTTATACCGCAACTTTAAGGGTTTTACGGCGATTTTTATAGTCGCGCAATGCAATTTGCTGTTCAACAGAGCCAACATTGCGTCTGTTAATTCTAGTAACAAGTCCTTAAGACCTAGTAGACTGTCTCCGTAGATCTGCAGTTACGTCACTCCACCAGTAGCATGGGCGTATTTCCTATGGAGAACAAAGTTGCCTGCATTGTATATAGCCTGGTCTATTCCATACATCTGATGTAGAAAACTTGAACGTATTTGCTCTTCGAGAGCGCCAATAATTGTTCTTGCTTCTCTTCCTTGTAAACTCAAGCCTTAGATCTGCAGTAATGCTGCGGAGATGACGCGGATATACTCACCTCGGCGCAAACACATTTATGATAACTTTAAGTTTTCTTCATGGCAGACACCAGTTGCCTACCAGTCTTCCAAAATCCTGGCTGTAAATTTTAATATATATATATAGAAGCACCCTCAATGACGTCCAAAAGTAGGCATTTCCCCTTTATGTCCTCTATTGGGGAAACCAAGCAAAGCGCCAAATCTCAACCAATAAACAGACACTTACGATGTTGCTGCATACTTGTACTTAGTGCAAACAGGAAACTATGAAAATCTGCTATATTACACACTGGAGAAAAATAGCACGAATATACCACCAAGTCATCATTATCTATCCATACAAACCGTCTCCACCCGCTGTATTTCTCACTTGGAAAGAACTACAAGATAAATATATGGCCGCATCAAGTCTATCAACCATCAACCATATGGAAGTAAGTATACTTTGTCATGTTCTTATTTATTTCAGCAGCAATCGTAAAGTCCAGAAGCTCAGAAAGAATATATGCCGTATTAGGTCCATAGTCCTCTTACTCTGATCAGCACTGAGCTGCATAAATTTAATGGAAGCAGCAGCAGCAGCAGTAGCGGTAGTGGTAGTAGTGGTGGTGGTGGTAGTGGTGGTGGTGGTAGTGGTGGTGGTGGTGGTAGTGGTGGTAGTGGTAGTAGTGGTAGTGGTAGTAGTAGTATCAGCAGTAATACAAGAAGAAACAGTAGAAGTGGCAATGGATATGGGATATAGTGGTGGTGGTGGTAGTAATAGTAGTGGTATTAGTAGTACAAGAAATAGTAGTGGTGTTGGCAGTGGATGAGATAGTGAATGGTAGTAATAATAATGGTTGTGGTGGTGGTAGTAATAGTAGTAGCAGTAGAAGAAGAAACAGAAATAGTGGAGGCAGTGGTATTGTCGGCGGTTGATGATGAGGTGATGGTGCCAATAGTGGTAGTTGTAGTTGAAGTGCTAGTAGTAGTAGTAGTAATAGTAGTAAGTAGTAGAATAGTACTAGCGGAAGTAGAAACAGTAGAACATTAGTATAGTAGTAGTAGTACTAGTAGTAGTAGTAGTAGTAGTAGTAGTAGTGGTAGTAGTAGTAGTAGTAGTAGTAGTAGTAGTAGTAGTAGTAGTAGAATAAGCATGTAGTGGTACCATAGATGTGGTGGTGTTGGTATTAGTTTTGGTGGTAGTAGTAGTTGTAGTAGTAGTAGTAGTAGTAGTAGTAGTAGTAGTAGTAGTAGTAGTAGTAGTAGTAGTAGAAGAAGAAGATTAAGAAACAGTAGTGGCGGTGCAGGGAATGTTGTGATGATATTAGTAGTATAGGGTCTTTCAACAAGAGTGTCCTGTCTTTAACATGTGATAGCTGCCTGTTTTATTGAGTTGAAGCACTCATTTTTTTCATGTGGTTACAGTTGTTATTGACAAATAGCCATGGAACGTTACAGTATTCAGCAACGGGAAGAAATTTTGAAAATTTATTATTAAAATGGATCATCTGTTCGCCAAACCTTCCGTGTATTGCGTGAAGTTTACGGTGTGCATAATCGTCCCTGCTAGAGAACGATTCGGCGTTTGATCGATAAATTTGAAAGAAGTGGTTCTGTCATCGATCAAAGAACGCCTGTACGTAATCCACGTAAGCGCTCCAACGAAAACATAGACGCCGTTTCGTGAGAGTTGAGGCAGTATTTTATATCACAACACTGTGAAGGCCAGAGTGATGGTATGAAAATTAACATTATTGTATGACAATGATTTTAGATGTTTGTTAGCTATAAGCATTGTTAGGAAATAAGTTTACACGGCCTCACTGAAACTGACAATAGGAGTAACAATGAAGCGAGGGGGTGAGTTGTTTATTCAAAATAGTAAAACAACCAGTCGCTCAGAAAAAAGATAACACGAGAGATTACTGCGACAAATTGGCGCCCAACGTGGGGTGAAATAACCAGGAAGGGACGAAATAACCAGAACGTGGAGCGAATGGAGCAGTGCAATTAACTACAACGCAGATCCCAGAAACAACCACCAGAACGACCGACGACGCGGATGAGAGGACATCAGTAACTACGAGAACAGAAGGCAACAGGGGAATTCGACTACAGAACACTAAGACAGCGAGATGACGCAGATCCATCGTAGTACGACGCAGAGGCGAAATATACATCTAGGAGAGAGGGGCAGGAAACTGGACATCAATGCAACATCATCAGATAGCATCATAAAGGTTAGAAAATTGTAAATTGTATCCTAAAAGAAAAACAATTGTGAGAAATTAAATGTTGTTGAGGAGTGGAAGAATTAAGAAAACAATGTCCACTAATAATACTGAAGAAACAATTATGGAAGGGGATAATGTAACAGTTGACTGTAATTCAATACAGGTTACGGAAAATAGCTCAAACAATGTAGGATTTGAGGGAGGAAATATTAGTGAAGAAAGTGAGAATAGAAACATTTCAGGGCAGATAGCCGACGACAGAGATAGATATATTAGACATGTGGGTCAGAGTATTGTACCAAACAGGGGTGAAGTAACTGTAACGGTGGTGAAAATGAAGGTTCACAAAGAGATGTAGGTAAATACAGTAGGAAATGTTAATTTTGATGCTGGTATGCTGATGGAAATATTGAGAAATTTTGGTGAAACTTTAAATAAGAGTATCACAGACCAATTAGAAAGTAATAGGAAATTAAATTAAAACATGGAAAATATTGGTAAGAGTAATGAGAAATTAGAAAAAAATAGATCAAAACAGGGAAGATATGAAAAAGAAAAAGGAAACATGAAGAGAAGAAAAGAAAAGAATGGAAGCTCAAAATAGGAGATTTAGTTTTGGTTAAAACTAAGAAATTGTCTAATAAGGCAAATATTTCTAATGTTTCTAAAATATCATGGATCATATGAAGTTGTTGGAGTATATGAAAACACATATGAATTATGTAACCCAGCAACCCGCAAAACCATTGGAAAGTTCCATATTGAGATGCTGAAACAATACAACATTGAGCATAAAGATGAAATAGAATACCAAGAAGATGAAAAGCAAATCCAGGATAAGTAAATATAAACTGCAGAACAAAGTATTGGAATGTAAGAGGGTTAACTATGTATATATGTCATAAGAAAGGAGAAATAAATTCAGGACAAAAATAAATGTTAAAAGGGGAAAAAGAACATTTTCTTAGTAAATTATAACCACATTTGAAATGAAGCATGCAATAATGATAATTTAATGTCATTTTAAAGTAAAAGTATGCAGATATAATTCAAAGAGTATTGTGAATATAAAGTACAAAAAAATAAAAAAGGGTAAAGATAATTAAAGCAAAACACTTGTGTAGCACACAGATAATGTGAAATTATGTCTAGAATTAAGAGATGCAAATATATTTGTGTAGAGCAAGGGTGGCGAAAACTACTTCCTTCCGCGAGTCACCAAATATGCAACACGCAATGCATCATTCACAGCACGTGTAAAACAAAGGGACGGTTGCAGAGAGGGAACGGCGCCTGCGAGTCAAAATAACTCGCGAAGCACTTTTTCGCCACCTCTGGTGTAGAGGATGAATATTTTGGTAAATATGTTCAATAATTACAAAATGAACCAGGTTAGAAATCCTAAGTGTATAAAGCTTTATGTCAGTAACCTAAGAAAGTATAACCATTTTGTAACAGTGACCCAAATAGTTCAGGGTACAGTATTTGATGTATAAAAAAATAACTTGTCAGATTCAGGTATATAAACACATTAGACAAGAGCCAGTGAATAGTGGCGAGAAAAAGGCAAAATGTATAACGTGTGTAAAATGCGTGTGCAGTGTTACGTACAAGTGATTGATACCGTGTGTTACAAGATTCAGGAGACTAAAATCCCAATTATAAAATTTCCAAAAAAGGTAACTATTTATAATTATGTTTCTAGTGGGGATATGAGGCAGTATTTTATATCACAACACTGTGAAGGCCAGAGTTATTGTATGTAAATTAACATTATTGTATGACAATAATTTTAGGTGTTTGTTAGGCTATAAGCATTGTTAGGAAATAAGTTTACACGGCCTCACTGAAACTGACAATAGGAGTGGGTAACAATGAAGCGAGGGGGTGAGTTGTTTATCAATTAGAAGAGACAAACAAATGACGTCAGGTTAGCGTGCCTTTCTTTAGAAATGGAGGGAATATCTTACCTAGAGCATATGTTTTAGTAATTATGATTGGTTTATAAAATAGACGCCAATGTTGGCGCGATTTATCAACCAATAGCAGCTCTATTATAATTTTTAGGCATATCGGAGTGAGGGAGTATAAATTCTTGAGCCAAAGGCAAGTATCGCGCAGTTCTACTGAATCATTCACAAGGTAAACGTCGCGCAGTTCTAAGAAATCTCTCTCGCAAGTTACACGTCAGGCAGTTCTAAGGAAGCATTCACGAAGTACACATTACGCAATTCTACAGAATCTCTCGCGTCGTAAAGTTAGTTACAAAATGTGAAATACGCGAATTAATAGTGCGCGGCAAATAAGTGATTGTAGTTACATTCGAAAATATAACAGTTTCAGTCAGGCGTGTATCAAGATTAAACATGTGAAATTAATTAAGTGTGACGGCAATAAAAGTGTAAAAACAAATTCTTTTATCAGTGTTATCTTTTAGTAACAACTCCTTTCCGTTTACACGCCCTGCTCAAGAGATATTTGCTCGACTGAGTAATAATAGCTAGCCGGAGGACAAAGAACCCAAAATTCAAAATAGTAAAACAATAACCAGGCGCTCAGAAAAAGGATAACACGAGAGATTACTGCGACAGAGTGTACGCGAGAACGGAAACAAATCAATTGCTCGTCGAGCGCAAGAATTGGGGCTTTCGCCGACCACAACTTGGCGAATTCTGCATCTGAACTTGAAATTTCACGCTTACAAAATGGTGTTAACTCAAGAACTAAAGCCCAACGACCATAGGTTGCCCCGTGTATTCGCTGACTGGGCTATGGAGCAATTGGAAACTGACCCGGATTTTTGTAGAAAAATCATCTTGAGCGACGAACCCCACTTTTGGATGAATTTGTGTTAACAAACAAAATTTCCGCTATTGGAGCATTCACAATCCAATTTAGATTCAAGAACGACAATTTCATCCCCAAAAGGTTACTGTGTGGTGTGCATTTTGGTATGGTGGAATCATTGGTCCATATTTTTTCCAAGATGAAGATGGAGAAGCTCTAACTGTCAATGGAGAAAGATACCGGGCTCTTATAAGGGACTATTTTTGGCCTCAATTGGATGGTATGGATCTCAGAAACATCTGGTTCCAGCAAGATGGTGCCACATGTCATACTTCTCTCGAAACAACCGATCTTTTGAAGGAGAAGTTCAGAGGTTTCATCATTTCCCGTGGTGGTGATGTTAACTGGCCCCCGAGGTCATGTGATTTAACGCCGTTGGATTACTTTTTGTGGGCTATGTTAAATCTCGAGTTTATGTCAACAAGCCAGAAACAGTAAAAGATATTCGTGTTATTCGTGAAGTTGGACCTAATTTACGTTCTTCTGTCATTGAAAATTGGGTCAACCGTATACGCGCAACCCAACGAAGTCGCGGCGGTCACTTAACTGAAGTTCTCTTCCACACGTAATGACATTAATTATGTTCCAAAATAAAAAAAAATAAATAAACCTCTATCATTTATAGAACGTGTTTTATTTAAGTTCAAAGATAGGATACTCTTGTTGAAAGACCCTATATTAGCTGTAGCGGACATTTTTTGTTAGTGTGTAACTTCCAATAAAGGTTATCGCACTAAAAACCCCTGCAAATCTTGCAACATGGCGGAATCACCTCTCGGCGTTACTTCGCAATGCAGCTTCCGTGTTGATCCTCTTTATTCCTGTATTTTTCTTTTCCCTTTCATATTTGTTTGTTATGTATCTTCTAAAGCCTTCCATTTTTTTTCGTTCTCAAGCATTTCGTTTGTGGTATTTTGGGCTGTTATGATTTGTGCAATTTGTCTGGTAGTTTTATTCTCTCATATCTCCCAATTTGTCACATTTCAATACACTATATTCAGGTGTATCCCTTTCACCACAGTATGAGTATTTTCATTGAATAGGTATGGTTTGAATCGTCCATGTCCAGACAGGAATTGCCTAACATATCCAACTTTTACAAGTTTTCTTGTTAACCATGGTTCTATTTCTGGTATTAATGTCTTTGTGCATTGAGCCGTTTCTGTCTCTAATTCCCATTCATCCTGTCATTGTTTGATGAGGTTTTTCCTTTCCTTTTACTTTTAGACTTTATTCGGTTTATTTCTATGTTGTTTTTTTTACCAATAAATGTATGATTATGGTTCCCGCTAATACCTATACTGCCCTCGGGGAGATCGTTATGTAGTCATTGGCTATTCTTACTGCGATATCCCGTTGTACCCTCGCAATAATTCTCCTGTATGTTATTTTTTCTATCCAAGTTTTCCAGGCGGGCGCACCATATAAGGACTTTTCTTTACCCTGCTTTGGATCCCCCAATGCTAGGCATTAATCGTCCCAATGGTCCTATACTTTTCTCCGCCTTTCCAACCACGTAATTTATGTGTCCACATTCATTCTATGTCCAATTTGTATACCCAAGTATTTTGGACCTTATTTCTTACCGCCAAAACTCACATTTATTTCTTTATTGTTATTCTTCCCCATAAAATGACTATTTTTGTTTTCTCGGAGCTAACTGTGGGCCCGTTTTGAACAACCAAATTTGAATATTATTCATAGACCATTCTATTTTTTTTTCCACATCCTCTTTGGATTTACTGCATACTATTAAAACCAGGTCGTCAGCATAGCCAGTGGTATCGGTAAGTCCTCTTTTGGTACTCCATCATAAACTACGTTCCCAAGACTGATCCTTGTGGTACTCCACAACTCATGTCCATATTTATATTTTTCCTACCAGTACTTGCCTATCTTCTAAATAGCTGCAGATAAGTTGTTAAAATGCACCTATTTACCTTCTTTTCAATTCATTTATTATACCTAACCATGGCGCTGAATTAAAAGTATTTTTTATATCCAGAGTGACCATGACTGCATATTTCTTCGTTTGTTTTCTTTCTATCTCTACAGATCTTCTTATAGTCTCTATTGCATGTAGTATCGACAGGCCTTTCCTGAAACAAAAATGTGTTTGTGCAAAACCTTCTTTGTGGTCGATCTCTTCTGTGATTTTTTTTTTATAATCTGCACAAAAAGTTTCCCTATTACATTTATTAAACAGAGTGGTCTTTGTGATTTATTACCATTTGCTTTCTTTCGGGTTTTCAATTAATAGTAATTTAGTTACTTTCAGCTCTTTCGGAAAAATTCGTTTAGAAATCAGTCCATTTACTGTTTTCCCGAAAACATCTGGCTTTTGTTCCACTTTGATCTTAATGACTTTTGGGGGGTTCCATCAGGCCTCGCTGTTTTCCCGGTTTTTATTCATTTTGCAGCTTCTATTACTTCATTTCTTTGACCTCCAGGTATGTCTTTCTCTGTTAGCTTCTATATCTGGCCAAGCATTTGTTTTGTTTTGGAAATAGAATTTCACTCATTTTCAGCAGTTCTTCCTCCATAATTTCTAGTAGTGATCTAGGCCCCTATCTTTTCTGTTACTATTTCATATCCAGTACCTCATGGATCTGGGTCAATTTCAGTACTTAGCTGGTCTCAAACATTCTTTTTGGTAGTTTAATAGCCTTTCTTTTATAGAGTTTACGACCTCTCTATATTGATTTTGTATGTCATATTTTTCATGTTCTGTAATATTTTACCCTTGTCACTTTTCTTCGTGCTTCGTTTTCGTAGTTGTGAAATGGTTTCATTCCAAGAGTATACTGATTTATGTTTTCAAAAACCTTTTTTTTCCTTCTAAGTCTGTAACTATATACACCTTCCATTACTTGTCCAAGTTCTTTGGGTTGGTGTGTATAGTCTGGAGTTTCAGTTTGCTTCTCCATCTTTTTAAGTAAAGTGTTTTTATTCCCTTTTTTTGAATACCATTCTTTTCTGTCTGCTATTCGTAATGTCGGTGTAGGGGTTTGTTTTTGTAGTTTAATGTATATGTTTTTATGATGTTGTAAAGTTTCTTCATCATTCAAATACAATTTAATGATTAACCTCCCACCTCTGCTGAACACATTGTAATGTGCACATATGAGCCATTATTTCTTTCAAAGGTAGGTGTTTTCCAATAATTATAGCACTCTATATTATAATAATTTGCGCTGATCCACTCCGTCTTTCTTATCCTCTATCGATGATCCCCAGCAAAAAGCTTTAGCATTAAAATCGCCTTCAATTATATACTTTTACTGTTATACTAGTCTTATTTCAATAACAATTGTAGGATTTTTTTCCTCATTTATTGTATGTGAGGTATAGCAAGAGTAAATAACCAACCATCAGTTTCCAGTATATATATATATATATATATCCTGATAGTAGTAGTAGTAGTAGTAGTAGTAGTAGTAGTAGTAGTAGTAGTAGTAGTAAGGCTAATGGTAGTGGTGGTAGTAGTAGTAGTAGTAGTAGTAGTAGTAGTAGTAGTAGTAGTAGTAGTAGTAGTAGTAGTAGTAGTAGTAGCAGTAACAGATGACTAAGAAGAAGAATAGTAGTAGGTGATAATAATGGTGGGGATGGTAGTAATCGTAATTTGGGATAATAAAGGTATAAATAAATGTTATAAATTGGTATTATAGTACAATTATTATGCTCCTTTAATGGGAGACTTGGCAACATAAAACGTATCCTCACAATTTTCTATTACTACTACGTTAAATATTGGTCACACATTACTTTTATTTACAGTTGCTTTTTCAGTTTTTCGGGCGTTTCTAGTGCGGTTTTTGGATTTTGGGCTTGGATTATAAACCTCAACTAACTAAAGGAATCTCAAAATAACCTAACGGAACTTATTATTAAGATCCCTTAATAGTATTATTATTATTGTTAAGTCACATAATAAGTTAAGCGATATAACAATGATATAAAAAAAATATTATAAAAATCATAATTGAGAGTTTATTGTAGTCATGCGTGGTCATCTGTGCTGTGGTGTTTTCGTGTTAAAGAATTACATTTACAGTATCAAATTGTTCATTGTGAAAAATATAATTCTGTAAATCTCATTCGAAAATCCACTGCAAGACATTTATATTGAACTAGGAAGTACGTTTTAAATTATCTTTATATTAAAATTGAGCTGCACAAATTTACATGCAATTCAACCAATCAGAAATGTATGAGAACTTCCAACAATATCTATTTGAGCAAATGTAAATTCAGTAAAACCAGAAAATAGCTAGGGAAGCTTTAAAGTACCGACTCGTGAATGTGAAGCTCGCGACTCAAATTCCGCCAGCATCGTTTTTCCTAAAGATTTTTCTTCAGGTTTTCCTCAGTCCGCAAAACTGGCAAAATGTCAGGAAAGTGTTCTTTACATAGGCCTAGAACATTTCCCTCCCACATATCATTTCCCAAATACCATTTCAATTATCATCAGTGTTCACCGCCTTTGGTGTGTCAAACACTATTCAAAATTTCAAAGCTATGAAGCAGTATCGTTTAAATCAAGAGTGGTGAAAACACCTTTCTCTCTCTCTCTCTCTCTCTCTCTCTCTCTCTCTCTCTCTCTCGAGTCATCGAATATGCAACACGTACTACACCACTCAGTAGCATATGGAAAACAAATGAACAGACAGCTAGAAAAGGAGTGGCGCCTGCGAGTCAGACTGCCTCGCGAGTCCCGTTTTCGCCACCACTGGTTTAAATTATTTAACAATCTGCATGATTACTTGTATATTTCTTCCTTGTTACTCTAGCAGAACGCCTTATTACTTATTCTAGAATATGCAAACGTTTTGAATTTCTTTTTTCAAAATTTCTCACTTTCACCTGAAAAAGAAGCGGGAGCAAAGCATTATTAGGTTATGTTGCATATGGAGGTTCAATTTTTACTTTCTCTACTACGTATAGTAAGTAGGGGAAGTATTGCATTCCACCCAAAAATTCGATACCGAGATTTCACCGGAAATACATGTTTTGAGACCTCCTGAATCCAAAAAAAGCATTTTTGGAAACATGTCCGTGTGTGTGTCTGTGTGTGTGTCTGTGTGTCTGTGTGTGTGTGTGTGTCTGTGTGTGTGTGTGTCTGTGAACAGCATAACTCAAAAACGAACAGTCGGATAAGCACCAAACTTGGTATTTAGGTTCAGTATCTTCCAGAGATGCGACACGAAGGTTTTCAAGAAAATCCCCCCACCCCAGACTACCCTTTACATGGAAGATTTTTCGAAAATTTTAATTTTCTCAAAAATGGCTCTAACGATTTTGATGAAAATATCATATGTTTAAGATAATGTCATGAGAATTAAAATGTATATCTCGAATTTTCTGGGAATGTCTCCAAAAGTATTCTTCATTGTGAACGACTTTTGCATAACTGGTAAACCATAAGAGATAGACAAAATTTTACTACACAAAAAATGTAGATCGCGTTAAAATACACAACTTATGTCATATACATTTCTTTTGTTGAGTGAACCGTTTTCGAGATATTGCTTGTTATTCCCTTAAATTTTCCAATACTTGTACTTTTTCTCACATTCGTTATTCATTTTTTTTATGTCCTGGACATGCAAAGAGAATGGAATGCGCCACATAGCAACCAGCGTTAAAATATTTGACTATCGCTTAAAAGCTACCATATTTCCCTTGCATCTACAAGAAAATTACCAATAAGATTGACATCTCGATATCTCGATTAACATGAACCATATGGAGAATAAGCGTTTGTAAAATTAGATTGTACAAGAGTAGAGAAAGTCATGTGAGTGTAACACATCAGATTTTTTTTATTTTGTTTTTTGTGTTATTCTAAAAGGCAAACACCAAATGTATTGGTTAATGCGCTTTACAATGTCCGGGATTGTTTAATATTGAGAATTTAATAGGAGTTTTTTATTTTTGACACTGGTATGCTCCGTGGTTGAGATTAAACTGTTTGCCGTCCTGCTGCATTTAAGTTCAATATTTCTCAACATTTTATTGCGATTCATTGAAGAATGTACACAGTCACAAAATGATGTTCACTGCCAAAGACAAGAAATACACTCATTCTGCTCATGACGTCATAGCGGGTGACAATCCAGAGCGCAAGTCTCACTTGTAAGGGGGTTTCGATAAGCGGTAAATATGCTGATTCGTTGTACACTACTAACTTCCTTTTACCTATATCTGCGATATATTTTTACTGAAAAACAGAACCTTCTGATATCAATTTACGCATAGTGTTATTATCCCGGTCAGCAGAGGGAAACGTCCGAGGTACGTGATTTACAGTGTTTATCATCACATTGCTCGGGGGTCTCCTGGATGTACCTTGAGCAAGAAAGGTCACGATGAAGGAAGAACAACCAACACTGTCTGTGATATATGGCAGGTACCAGACTTCTCCGTTACAACTGGCCGAAAGCCAGACCTACCACGTGGCTTCATAATGCTTCTCATTGAATTCTACTAGCTATGGAATTCCTTGCGCTCCACTCGCCGCTCCCCCTCCCGTTTCTTGCTTGCGGCTATCTTGCGTATCTGATTAGCTAATTTGAAAAAGCGCTTAAAATGAGGAGAATGAAATGACTTCCCACCCTTTCTATGGCCATCAGACTGTCTTTTTAGAAACTTATGTTTCCTTCCTCATAAATAACAAAAGCAGCAAACGGGATTTGTACTGTTGAGCTGACAGAGTTTGCGACATTGCATTTCGTTTTTTCTTTTTCTGTTTCAACGTCCGTTAACCGGGTAGGTCATATCGGTCGATGAATGGAATGAGTGAAAGGATGCTCAAATCAGCCGGGGTCTATAGCGCTTAGAGTTACCCAATACTCATCTTTTTCAGGACAAGGGAAAGCCCCGGTAAAAGGCTTATTCGGGTAACGAGATTTGAATTCAGGACATCTATAATAAGAGGCAGCACACTACCCTCGCACCATGGGGGTGCCCAATAATGTATTTTGTAGGCTCTTTCAAAACATACTTAAAGTTTTAAGAGCCTTTGCAAGATCAGGTTTGTTTTCCACCAGCAGCAAACCCTGAGCTCTTTTTCAGTCCTTTGAAGAGTTGCTTGGATCTCAGAATTAATAATAGATTCGCCCGCAACACATTATTGAAAAACAAAACGACCGTTATACCTTGACAAGCTGAGGAGCAATCAAAAACCACCTCAAGGGCACGCGAGAAATACCATTCGGGTTGGCTCTCAGCCCAACTTAGTCACCGCCGTTGTCGTAGGTTTGTCTGTCCTGTTTGCACCGACCAACTGTACAGCAGGTCAACACGGTTCATTTTGCCATCGCGCGTTCGAACTAATCACCTATAGTGCAAACGGTCTTTTAAAACCTTCTGACCACGATTTGGTCAGAAGGTGACTTTTTGCTCCAGTGCTTTCGTAAGTTAGCAACAGAAAAAAAAGTCGAAAGGTACAAGATCGATCAAAATCCTGATTAAAGTTGTTTCTTTTCGAATGAGCCTTCTGCACCAATGCATCCGTGGTTCCCATGTATCTTACTCTGCGTAGTGAAACCTTTTGTAAACCGACCTGAAACGTTCGCACTTCAGCGTTTTATAACGAGTTCTTTGTTTCGTACAAACCTAGGTTTACTGCAATACTCCTCCCCGTAGAGATCCGAAGTGCATGCGACCTGCATGTAAGTCTTTACCCATTTCGTGTAGGTTTAAAGTTCATTTTCGTATTAATCCCAAGATTTATGGCAAAATAGGTTCATGCACTACTAATTCTGCTGAGAAGACTCATGATTTTATGGTTGCTGTACCGTGTTTTTGACGCGTAGCAATTAGTTCTCTGGTCGCTCTGGTTAATCATATTTCAGCCAGAGCATATCTCACGCCTCTGTACTTGCCAAGATCGTGAGCCCAGTGTATCTAAAACTAAACTTAAAACCACGGGTTTTAGAAAAAAGCTGATGAAACAAGATAATATTTACGACATTGGTTAACGGCCCTTGATTCGTATCATCATGCAATGGAAGTTGGTCGTGGACCCTCGGATGAGCTTAGTCCCCGATTACTGACCTAGATAACAAGGAACAATCCAAAATATGACCTGCTAATCTTTAGCGGAGGGTTGTTGCCTTGTTCTATTCCATTGCTATTGAATTTTGAAATGTTTCTCCTCTTTATTTAGGTCTGTCTCTGCGTTTCGAAGAAACAGTCTTTACTAAAAAAATGTTAATAACTAATATTACGATTAGATTCTTATTTGTGGAATGGCAGTACGCTAGTGATGTATGGCTTGAGGATTTCGCGGAGACATTGATTCTGCCAGTGTCGAAAAAAATGCCAAAGAATACAATGGTTTTAGGTCTATAAGGTAAAGATTCTACAGAATACTGCATCGGTGCCTAAGGTCTAACTTCCAAGGTGAATTAGACGAACAACCGTTCAGGGAAATAAAATGCACAAGAAGTGCAACTGGAGGGCTACGAACGATTGGCAAGCAGCGAGCGTTATTTAGAGAAAGATAAGGTACTGTCAGTGACTCAGGAGATTGACTTTGTCCTTGAACTGCAAGCGTGCAGTGGACTGGGAGCTTCTTGCGTAAGCTGTAGATAGTGCAACACCAACAGTTCAAAAATATTGTCAACAAGTGCAGTCTTACTGCAGGCAGTGTCAGAGGATGCTACAGTGTTAAAACGCGTTGTATTGCGAGTGTCAAATTAATATAATCCATTAGTGAAATGGCTAACTTTCGGAAAAAGGGAAAAACCATTCATAGCGAGGCTCGCGAAATAATAAACCATGTAAACGAGCAATGCAAAAAGGAAGCAGAGCAGAAACAACTAATTCTACCGATTTCGCGAGGGATGAGAGAACAGGCAATTAGTGCGGTGTGTCTGTGGGAACAATTAAGAATATAAGAGAAGAAATTGCGAAGAGAACAGAAGGAAGCCCTTTACGCACTGCAGGCAAGACAAGACCTCCAAATCCAGAACGAAATATAAATATAGACGATTTCGACATGTGCTCATTAAGCGGACAATAATGGACTTCTACGTCAATAAAAAGATAGTTCCGACATGCAGAAAGTTACTCCTGTAGTTAGAAGTAAGATACAATTTCCTTGGGGGGAGAGTTATTCGGAAATTGGGATTTAGATGGCGCAAGTGCCGAGGAAAGCGAACAATCTTAATCGAAAAGCCAAGAATTGTTGAATGGAGATGCAAATACTTGGCTGAGCTAGGGGAACACCGAAGTCAAGGCAGGGATATCGTTTATTTGGATGAAATGTGGATGGACAATAATTTAACATTCAAGAAATGTTGGCAAGCTGATGGGATCACAGGGGTGCTTACTGATGGTAGTGCAGGAAACACTCATTGACCAAGAGAAAAGTTATTTAAGATTGACCGCATCCTTAATGCACATGGACACTCCACTCTGTATCTGCCGCCTTACAATTGCGATCTTAATCCCATTGAGGTTGCATGGGCGACAGTAAAGCACTTCATAAGGGAGCGCAACGTTACTGGGGAATTTTCGTTATCTCGTTTATTGAGTTTAACCAACGAAGGAATCTCTGCGGTACCTGCAGAACACTGGGTAGGATATCACCGGCATGTTAGAAAGTTAGAAGATGGTTACTGTCCATGGATCGTGTGGTTTCTGATGTGATCGATCAGATTATTATTTCAAATGCAAACGACAGTTCTTCTGATGAGCAAGAAGGGATATTATCCGATGACTCGGACTCCGAATCATCTGCATCGATCTTGCATACCCTTTGGATTAATGGGGTTAGTAAAATAATATTCCACATGCATAGTGTCGTAAATATACTGTTTTACATGTATACACGCTTTACAAGTTCACTTATTGAAATTATGATCATAATTGTTTTGTTTAATGCGGTAATAATGTAATATTGATGTTACTTCGCCTAATATTTGTTGTCGCGGAAAGAAAGGATAAGTACCTTTGGAACAGGATGTAAGCAATAAAGCGATAGGAAAGAATAACACAACCCTCTCTCAGGTTCGCTTACGTCAACCTCAAGGACAAAGCTAAACTCCTGAGTCACAGACAGTAGTGTACGTGGCACGTGGCTAATCTGGAAAAGACATTTGACAATGCAGACTAGAAGAGGATTACGAAAGCAGGCTGGTGTGGAATGGGGAGAGAGAGAGAGAGAGACAGAGAAGGGTACTTAGTAAGCTCAGTATGAAGCAAGTCATTGGAGTCAGGATAACAAATGAATATTAAGAGAACTAGAATGGGGCTATAGCCTTTATCACCCAACCTGTTCAACATCGATTGAAGAATTGCATAAGTTTATTTACGAAGAAAAGGAACAATGTTACTAGGACGAAGAAGAAAAATATGTATAAAGTGTTCTAATCTTATCACTGTTTGCAGGGAAGGAAAAACATCTTATGTCTTACTTATAACATGCTAACAGAGAAGCACGACAACGATGAGGAATAGGTACATGATCAAGATAAACATAAAAAGACAAAGATAATGATTACTGGAATATAAGCAAAGGCGAGACTTTTGCAAAACTGATATGGCGCATTGGAACAGACACAAACTTTTGATGACATAAGTTAAAGCAGCATTTTATGTGGACTAATTGAAGAAACAACTAGGGATAAGCGATAAGCCGTGTCTTTTGGAGGAAGAAATTGGACGTTTTGACGAGGTGAGGAAAAATAGCTGGATTTAAAATGCGGATATGGGGACAAATAGAAGGTAAATGGAGTAAATCACTGACAATAGTATTGGCGAAGGAAGAGCAATACTGAAAGTGATTAGAAAAACGAAAATAAATTAGTTGCGATATTGGACAGGATGAAACTGCTTGCTAAGAGACGTATAGAAGGAGATGATGAATGGGGAAATGTTTGGGGTAAAATAGATACCGGATAATGCACATTATTAAGATAAAATACGTTCAGAGCAGAAAAGAGGTAAGTACGCATTTGTAGTGAAGGACCTATCTTAGAGCAGAAACCACTGCTTACTGACACCACGATCCTTTCTGGTAGTCTGAAACAAAAGTGCAATCTATTACTTTCAATGTCTATAATAAACGTCCTCTCTCCCCTTAATTGAAACACTAATTTAAATGTCTAAATTCAGCATACATACCGAATGAGTTAATCACGGTAGAGTTAAAGTGAATATGTTGCTGGAACGAAATTGTGTAAATAAACCGTTTAGACAGGCGTTTCATAATAACCACTTTTGATAATCATTTTAGTTAGAAATCGCAATAGATTTTTTGCTTCTATAAATTAGCGTGCATAAAGTATGTTTCTGTGTTAATGGTACACTTCTCAGCACGCTAATTAGAAATACTGAAAACATAAATTCCAACTATTTATTATTAATATTCACGAAAACATTATTTAAATGGAATTTACAACATTTGGAGATTTGATATATCCATTATTTTCTTCTCGCAGGACATATTTATATTGTACAACAGAATATTGAATCTTAATTTTGTCAACGAAGTTTAGCTTGTTGGAATTTCCCTTTCATCTTCGCATTCATAAATTAGCAAGCTTAAAAGTAAATTTCCCTAAAAGTGCATATGTTTAAGACCGCTAATTAGAAATGCTGAAAATACAAAATCCAAATATTTATTACGACTATTCACAACACACTTATTCTATTCTCTTTGAAATATAAATACAGTAGGGGTTTTCAACCGACTATCTAAAAAATCTTGTATGAAACACTTGCGAAATTAGTTTTTTAAGCTCTCGGGTATTGTCCTCTCACCTTAGGTTCGGTGGACAATCTCTGCTGCTCGTGCTTAAAACGCTATCTTTTCGCCGTTTGTCATATAAACAGCTAATATAAGCACTAATTTACGGACGCAAATAAAAATGACAGGTATAGGACACAATTGGGACTATTTTGCTTCTATTTGTGTTATCAATTATGACACATCCTAAATGTGTACATTTTCCATCTACGTCCGAAACTCAAACTTATTGCACATCTCAGTATGCGCCAAATCCACCACTCGACTGTTCCGGGTACGCACTCTGGCATCTATGAATCATAGAGTACCGTTGCACTTGGCTGCAGCCCAAAGTACTGCGTATATGAGAAACTCGGAAACAAGGCACTTTCAACACCCGGTCTTCCCTTGGAAAAAATGCTATAGATAAAGAGCTGTGTATGTCAGTGAACAACAATTGCAGCGGTTGACGCCCTCACGTTGGACCTCCATAACGAGTGTACAAACAACCTGAGGGTGCGGGAGAACACGTTTACAAGATGCGAGCGATTGTTGGGAAATCTTATCGATGATGTCGGACGGACGACGCCCATCGTAAGCGTGATCAAGAAACGTTCCTCGGTGGTTAACTGGGCCATCAGGTTCCCGGTGGGAACTTGCACAACCAGTTTCGCTATTCCAGGATGTTTTATTGTTTTTATATTTATTTTACCGAATTTCATGTTAGGTTTCTGAATTAGGCTCTAGCTCGTTAATGCCAGGTAATGAATGACACACTTAGTGACAGATGCGTACATTTTCAACAAAGAAAAAATTACACTCTCTGATGGATGTTGAAAGCCGTGTGCAATACTGGGTAAATTTCTGTTAGCTTCAGGAAAATAAGTAAGAAGCAAATTAACAATGGAATCACTTCAGCCTGACTACGACTGTTGTCAAGTTCATTTGAACAGCCGCTGCTCTGCTTCTTAAGTGTTGCGCACGTTAATGGGACTTGCAACTGTTATCAAGGATTGACTATATGCCTTTGAAGTCCTCTTTATTTGGAATGAATTTTATATAATTTTGTATAACTTATAAACCGTAAGAGATAATCTGAAACTTGCTACACAAAAACTGTAGATCTCATTAAAACGCACTATTTATGCTAAATAAATAAACAAATACACACACACACACAAATTAAATTGAGTTTCTATTTATGGACGCTCTTTAACTACTGTGGTTCTTAGCGTCGCATTCTAAATTGGGCGTGAAAGACGGAAACTTTGTTCACAGCCCTCTTATCAGGCTTGAGGTTCTTTTACGTGCTGTAAATCTACGACACGGGACCACCTGCTTTACTTCCCTTCCGAAGGAAGCCACGCTAAGGATTTTTACGTTCAAGCCCTCCGCCGGGTTTGAACCCGCGACATTGAGAACTAGAGGCTAGCACGGTACCACTAGTCCACGGAGGACGACACACACACACACACACACACACACACACACACACACACACACATGTATATATATGCACCGGGTGGCCCAGCAGCGCCAAATATTTCCCTTGTGCGATAACCCTTCGTGCGTTAAAAGAGTTGCAGAATTCAACGGGCAACTCCAAGTGAACACAGTCAGTGGGGAACTGGCGTATTATCTGAGCGACCTTCGTCCAATCCTCTTGCTTCACAATTACCATCGTATCATCGAAGAGGATTAGCGCATAGTGCAGTTCCTAGGCTTGCATTAGAGTGTACCGTCCGCTGATAGACAACAATATTGTAAGCAGACAAAAAAGTCTTAAAAGGTTCATTACAGAGATTTTATTTTCGAGGGAATAAACTCACATTTTAGATTAATAAATAATTAAAAACTCTTTATTGGACCTATCAATATGCGCACATGGCTATTTTTAATTGCGTTTATGCTGTTGTCTAAAATTACGGACTATACGCACTGTAGAGTTAAATCAAAATACAGCTCCGTAACGAAAACTATGCAAACTATAAACCCTCATCCTGAAATTCTAATAAAGCTATGTAACTTATAAATTAATGATATACTTTCTTTCATAAAACTAAACTAATAGCATTATTATTTTAGGTAACACTTTTTATGGTAGCGGTAGAACAACAGAATGAAAGATATCTTGAAACGGTAACCTTTCGTGTCCATGCGGGTAGTTATTGCCAGTCCGAAAGTCATCCCTGACAGTAGCTGCTCGCGGGCTACTCTAGCGAGTCAACCCTGCATAAGCCTATTTTAAATGTACTCGGAAGTTCATCAGATTCAGTCATTGACCAGCAGAGATGAATTTAGCTTCAGGGAAACCTACCAAAGGATTGGTGTGACGCAGAATGTCTTTGTCAATCGGTGAGAGAAATCGCAATGGCCGCGACAATCGTCGATCCCGCCAGTTATAAAGTGCGCGGTGTGAGTAGACTTTTGTTGGCAAAAGGATCTCAGCTGCAGACATCCATCCTGAGTTATGCCTCGTGTAAGGATAATGAGTGATAAACAGGTTCGACACTGGTGTCGAGAATTTCGAAATGAACAGTGGAGTTGTAGCCCAGTATTCGGACCGTTGACATCGTTGAGCAAGTGAACCAAAAACTTCGAAGTGCTGGCGTTTGACGATTAGTGGTCTGGCTGATGAATTTCCAAATGTTGCTCGAACCTCACTTTACAGGGTTGTCACTGAACACTTGGATATCGGAAACTTTCTGCGAGGTGGGTATCAAAACTGCTCACCGGTCAGCACAAACAGCAACAAATGCGTAGTGCACGGCAGTTTTTGGAGCGCTATAGACAAGGTGAAGATGGTTTGTTTTCCCACATTATTACGGGGGACAAGACATGGATAGCGTACACCAACGCAGAATCCAAACAACAGTCAATGCAGTGGCGCCGTTCCAGTTCACCCAAACCAAAAATGTGTAAGCAATGGCCGTACATGAATCACAAAATGATGTCTACCGTGTTTTGGGACGAAAAGGGCGTCCTTTCGATTGACAGCAACGCTTACCAAACTGAGACGTGCGATCCAAAATCGACGCCGCGGGAAACTATCGTATGGCATCATCCTCCTGCACGACAATGCACGCCCGCACACTGCTGCCAAAACCAAAGAGAAGATTCAAGAGTTTCGTTAGGAACTTTTCGACCATCCTCCGCACAGTCCCGACCTGGCACCAAGCGACTATTTCCTCTTCTTGCATTTGAAACGGTGGCTGGGTGGACAACGATTTCAAACCGACGATGAACTCAAGACGAGCGTTACCAACTGGTTCAAGTCCTAGGCGGCAGATTTCTATACCGAGGGGTTAAAGAAGCTGATATAGCGTTACAGCAAGTGTTTAGATGTGAACAGCGATTATGTGGAATAGTAAGGTATATATGTAGGCACATATTACTGTCAATAAAAACATTATCTCATCAGCGATGTGGTTATTATGACCAAACGGACGTTAGTTTTGGAATACACCTCGTAGTAGTTCCGGCCTCCCATTGAGTTTAATTAAAACTTTAGCATTCCGTTCCGCTTTCGCTTTGGCTGACTTTAACCATCTAACACTCGACAACGGCTGCCGAGGTCGTTCAGACAGAGACTTATGAACGGGAGTTCCGCGGTTCAAATCCTGCCGAGTCCAACCTCGCTGGTTTTCCTCATTCTAACTGCCAAATGGAATTATCTTGAGCTTAGGCCTGGAACGTTTCCTCCGCCTGAGGTAAGTTACACTATCAAATATACATACCATCTCCAGACTAAGATTTTAAAGTTGTATCTCTTTCTTTAGAAGAACATAGGTTTAACACGCATAAATTTTATCATATAACCTGGGGTCCAATTGGGCCCTTACAGTCTTGAAAGTTGGTGGCAACAGAGCATCTATAACTGTTGTTAGTACAAATACAAGAAGTGAATTTGAACAGTGTTATATGGAAATTCTTAACCATTGTTTTAATTTGTTTCGCTTGGTGCAGTAAATACTAAGTATTCAGTATGAAGGTGAGACTTTCCCAGCCACGCTTCTACATAAGAGGGATAAGAGAAGAGGAAATAAAGGAGTAAACAGAAAATATGTTAGCAGAAGTCACTCTGAGGAGACTTCTGCTGAATCAGAGCAGGCATATTACAGTCTACCACGGTATCAAAATTGAAATAATGATAAATATAATTATAATAATAATAATAATAATAATAATAATAATAATAATAATAATAATAAAAATGCAGTTAATAATTTAGAAGGCTTCGCTGAGGTACAAGGAAGACTGTCACAATAGCTTAGATTGTGCTGGTGTAATAGCATACGTAATATGAACTACAGGATTTCCAAAACATAAAGCAGAGATTTCCAGGAGTAGGCACCTTATCCTGTAATCTGGAAGATAAAATAAATATAAAGCGTTTTCTTTGCCAACAACGGGCGACGTGTGCATATTACACAGCAAAAAATATATTTTGAACATAAAGCCTCTTTAAAATACCTCATACTTCAAGATATTGCATCACAAAGTAAAAACTGTTTGTAGCAACTGTCGAATACCTTGTTGCGCAGATCTTGTGAGCTTCTTTCTGAAAACTGCAGCTACTCCGAATGAACTTGTCGCTCAAGCAATTGTAGACTGTACATATACAATGTTTACTACTTTTGTTACTAGCATTTATCTAAAAATATTACATAATGCTTTCCTTTATTTCAACATGTTATTCGGCATGCAAGCACATTCGTGTACACGCATTCATTTATCTAAATCATGAATGAATTTAACAAGTATGTAACCTTAGTTTAAAATATAATTATTATAGGTATATCCCTGTGATCAGACAGGAAAAAGGCTACCTGATTAGTATTACAAATAAGGTACACCGTAAGTCTTACGTTCATTCTTGTGGGGCTGCGTACCAGCGATGAAAACAATGCAGCTGTCTGTCCACTAAATTTTTGTTGTGATGAGTGATTAGAATGGTGGTGTAAAATGTAAGCATACGCTTAAAACGCTGCCTAGCTCTTAGAAGCTCCTAGCTGTGTAGAAAACGGGTTCTGTGAATTCCTGGAATTTTATATGTGAATTCCTACAAAGATAAAATATTCATTCCCGCTTAGTACAGGCACTGAGTAACGTTATACCGGCTGGTTTGGTTAAATGTTTTATCTTTTTTCAATGTTTAAAATGATACCACTTTCAAACAGCTAGGTATTAACTCCTTAGTCAAAACATTATTTAAAATGAATATGTCAAGTTCTTGATATTTTATTTCTGTAGCACACTTTCTTAACGTTATCAAATCTTGTGATGCGGCCACGTGAACATAGATTCATCGCCTCTTGTAGAAATTGTACTTTCTTCAATGTCTTCGTTTTTCTAAATGAGACATTCACAGGCAGTGTGTAAAAAACAAAGACCGATGGGAAAGTGACAATATAATCACGTCCTATGCCTGATAGGCACAGTCCATGGTGATGAAGATACTTATGGAGTATCTGAATGTTGACTATTGGCTGGGATCACTATGCAGCGAATTTGACCTGTAGTACGCAGATTGTTACTGGTGAGAGTACTGACGCACTTATTTGGATTACCATTTCTTGAAGAAGACGTTACTGAAAATTGTAACCTGACATATCTATTTTGGACCAAGGTCTTAATGCACAGCAGTTTCACAATATTAGAATTTTAAACAAAGAACAAAATAGCATCCTTAACGATACCACCCTGTATTAAGATTGCTTAGAATGCTTCAACAATCCATAAAATTGTAGGAATTAACACATTTCCCCGATATTATAGGAATTCACAACAATCCGTAGAGAAATATTACTGTAATGGATAATTCTTCCTTCTTTCTTAGACAATTATATCAGCCACACATCCGTACTTAACATTTGCAAGCTATGGTATATCTGTAGGGGTATTCTGAACTTGAAAATTCCGAGCATAAACAAAGGTTTATGTTCGCCTTGCTGAACGCAATCCTGAGTTAGTTTTATAATAATGCTCTATGTTTCCTTTTTACAATAACACCAGTAATGATTACTATCACCTGCACTAGCAGAAATCAGCTCACAGTTTTCAAAGCAGTTGCAGTAACCCTGCCATTACGGAAATGTGAGGTGTGTCCGTGCATGAAGTTTGCTCGTGACTTGTAAATTTAGTCAAAATACATGGCATTCTCTGAACAGGTGGAAGTAGCGCAACCGGCAGAGTAGTCATGTGATAAATTCTCTTCATAAGAAAGGAAAAGTATCATTCACTAATGCATGAACATTCACTTTACGCTTCCTTTTATCCGATTCCATTTGCCCAAAGCTTCAAATCTGAATAGCATTGGTAGCAATGACAAGAAAATTAGCTCTAAAAGCACATACAGTATCAATGGAAAGTTAGTAGACATAGTGTCGTAACAATGAATGTAACTGGGGTAAACATTTGATTACAATTTAAAAAGTAAATCCATTTTTATATTATTCAGTTCTATCAGCAGCGACAAAATAACGAAAACAAAAGAATAATACAAATTACTTATCATACCCATCATCATCAAACTTTCCTACCTATTCTCTTATCTTGAGGTAATGAAGATTTTGTGTTCTCAAATTACTATAAAGAAGGAAAAACCTGACATTTTACCATGGAAGCTGCACACCGGTAGAGCAGCGATCGTTCTGTAGTTAGAAAAAGCGAAACCGAGATAATTCATAGAAGAGCGGTTCAGAAGAAAGGAAAACTGAGTGTCTGAGTACCAGTGAATAAAGAGATATCAGAAAAACTAGACACAGCCCAGGGGTAATCCGTTATTGGAAACATATTAATATTATTCGAAAATATACTGGCAAATTCTTGAGTAATTGCAGTGAAGGAGAAACAGTAAGGTACAACAAGGTTTCGCAAGAAGGACCACTCTCTTAGTCAGAGACCTCCATGGCATTGCGCCAAATAGCACACACTGTTATCAAAAATCAAAACCTGAAATATGATAAGATTTTGCACCATTTCATCTTCAAGTTGGTTTTAGACTCAGCAAAGGAGATATTGACCTAAACCGACGAAATTATCAAATTCTACATTTTTACTGTCTCTACCAAGTACCTAGTAAGTAGAGAAGGTATTGAATTCCACCCAAAAGTTCGATACCGAGATTTCACCAGAAATACATGTTTTGAGGCACTCTGAATAAAAAGCGCATTTTTAGGAAAAGGTCCGTGTGTGTGTGTGTGTGTGTGTGTGTGTGTGTGTGTGTGTGTGTGTGTGTGAACAGCATAACTGAAAAACGAAAGATACTAAAAAATTCGGATAAATACCAAACTTGAATTTAAATTCAGGTCCTTCCAAAGATGCGACACGAAGATTTTCAAGAAAATCTCCCACCCAAACTACCCTTTACAGGAACATGAAACACTCAATTAACGTTTTTCGAATTTTTTATTTTCTAGCAAATGGCTCCAAAGATTTTTATTCAAATATCATATATTAAAGATATTTTCATTACAAATAAAATGTATATCTTGAATTTTCTCGGAATAACCTGTGAAGTCCTCCTCATGCCGAAGGAATTTTGTATAATCTTTTATAACTGGCAAAGGTTAAGTCATGGACGAAGATATACTACACAATAAATGTAGATCTCTTTAAAATACACAATTTATTCCAAATATTTTTGTAGCATCAGGCATTTCTATCATATCCGTTATTAATGGTTAAAATTGTTGATTACTTAGTCATTCTTTTGAAGTCCTGTCGATTTTCAGCTGTTTCTCGCGATGTCATGGAAAGAGTATGGTATTGCAAGGCCAACATAGAGCGTCCAGTTGTTAAACATTTGACTATCGCTACTCCCTTTGTATCTATAACGAAATGTGTAATGCAAATATTCTTTAAAGGTTTGTCTCAATTAAAATGAAGTAGATAGGAAAGTAAACGTTCGTAAGAATAATTTGTATACCCACTAATAAGCGATAGAGGGTAGGGAAAGTCATGTGACTGTAACACGTCAGATTTTTACTTTTCAATACAGCTAAGGAAAATGCACATCATGTGCCATTATAGTTTTTTGCATTCTTCGAATTTGAAATGTGTATTAACAATGTTATAGTCAATGGGTAAGAATTTAACGGTTTACCGTGTCTTCTATTGCATTTTTCTTCACCATGTATTTTACTCTGTCTCTCACTTAACCATATTAGTTGGAGGAAATATTGCATTTCAGATGTTCCCCTGAATACAGAAAGATACGGATTTTAGAAAAAGGTCCATCCTGTATGTGTGAACAGCACAAAAATTTTCTGATGTGTTACACTCACATGACTTTTTCTACTCTTGTACAAACTATTTTACAAACGCTTATTCTCCGTCTACTTCATGTTAACCGAGATAAACATTTGCAGACTCTATCTTATTGCTAATTTTCTTGTACATGTAAGGGGAATATATATTTACAAGGGCAATATAGAAATACAGTAGCCTTTAAGCACATACATATCTCTTAATAGCTGGTTGCTAGGTGCAGCACCATTCCCTTTGCCACAGACTAATACTCTTTGCATATCCAAAACAAAAAGATGAATAACGAATTCCCATTTGAGAAAATAAGTATTGAAAAATTTAAGGGAATAACAAGCAATATCTCGAAAATGGTTCACTCAACAAAAAAGAGGTATATGTCATAAATTGTGTATTTTAACGCGATCTACATTTTTTGTGCAGTAAAATTTTGTTTGTCTCTCATGGTTTACCAGTTATGCAAAAGTCGTTCACAATGAAGAATACTTTTGGAGACATTCCCAGAAAATTTGAGATATGCATTTTATTTGCCATGAAAATATCTTAAACATACGATATTTTAATCAAAATCGTTAGAGTCATTTTTGAGAGAATTAAGATTCTCGAAAAATATTCCATGTAAAGGGTAATCTGGGGTGGGGGGATTTTCTTGAAAACCTTCGTGTCGCATCTCTGGAAGATACTGAGCCTAAATACCAAGTTTGGTGTTTATGCGACTGTTCGTTTCTGAGTTATGCTGTTCACAGACAGACACACACTCACAGACACACAGACACACACACGGACATGTTTCAAAAAATGCTTTTTTTGGATTCAGGGGGTCTCAAAACATATATTTCCGGTAAAATCTCGGTATCGAATATTTGGGTGGAATACAATACTTCCCCTACTTACTATACGTAGTAGAGAAAGTAATAAATACCAAAGTTGGCATTAAGCTCAGCATTTTCCAAGGTCGTGGCATGAAGATTTTCAAGCAAATCCTCCCACCCCAAACTTACTTCTACATGCAAAGTGTTTGGTATGTTTTATTTTCTTAACAAGAGCTTTAACGATTTTTATTAAACTATCGTCCTTGTATTTAAGATATCTCCTTGACACATTATATACAGGATGTTTCAGAAATACTTTTACAAACTTCGGGTATGGGTTCCTTACACCACAAGGAGGAAAAAAGTTCATATGAACATATGTCCCATAATCCTTTTTCTCCTTAGGAGGTGTTCAATACAGTGGTACACTTATAACACAAAACTCACAATAAATGCTCGAAATGTCCTCCTTTTGCTTCTATGCATGCCTGTACTCGTCGAATCAAAGTACCCTGTCAAAAACTCCGGGATGGTGTCGAATGGTTTCGCAGGCTTCCATGACACGTCGATGAAGCGTTTCTGCATCCGGGATGGCTGCTCCTTAAACCAATGATTTAAGATGTCCAAATAGGTAAACATTCACAGGATTGAGGTCGGGAGAACGTGCACGCCATGGAACTGGTCCTCCTCTGCCTATCCATCGGTCATGGTAGATACCAGTCCGTGCATCTCGAACATGCGACTAAAATGTGCCGGATCCTCATCATGCATAAACCACATGTTTTTTTTTTATTTGCAGGGGCACATCTTCGTGAAGTAAGTCGGGAAGAGTGTGCTGGATAAAGTCCATGTAGACAGCACCAGTAAGACGTGCTGGTAAAACGTATGGACCTTCCAGGCAGTCACCTACAATGCCAGCCCACACATTCAGACTAAACTGTTGCTTATGTCTAGCCTGAAGTACAGCATGAGGATTACGATATGCCCATAAGTGTACGTTGTGGAAATTAGTAACTCCATCTCTCCCAAACGTTGCCTCGTCTGTAAACAAAACTGACGAGACAAACAATGGATTGGCTGTTTGTGCTACAAACCATCGCAAAAGTTATCCCGTGGTGGATAATTGGCAGGCGAAAGACCCTGCACACGTTGAATATGATATGGATACAGGAGCTGCTCGTGAAGTACCCTCCATGCTGTCACGTGTGATGTACCAGATGCCACCGCCAATTGTCTTGTACTGATACCTGGATCGTCTTCGACACACTTTAACATCTGTTCTTCGCGTTCCGGCGTACGAACAACTCTTGGTCTTCCTCGATCAACAGTCCGTGGTGCAACGATTCCTGTCTCAGCAAGGCGACGATAAACAGCGACAAAGGTTGGATGACTCGGTTGTCTTCGGTCTGGAAACTCCATCTGATAAGAGCCGTGCAGCCTCGCGTCCATTACCATTCGCGCGACCATACATAAAAATCATGTCTGCCTGTTCACGAAATGAATATCCAGCCATGGTGGAACGAAACACGTGCAGTTAACTCACTACATGTACACAATTGAAACGTTGAAGACAGACTAATGACAAATGACAAACGTAAACAAGTCTCCATGGCAACACCTCGCCATCTACCGTATGTAGTACAATGGGTCAACGCCTTCTATGAATGCATAGAGAATTGAAGTTTTGAGGTTGGACCCGAAGGCCGTTGAGCTCACACTTTCATTGTGACAGGAATAACGCGAAAACCAAGGATCATGGGACATATATTCATATGAACTTTTCCCCTTCTTTTGGTGGAGGAACCCATACCCGAAATTTGTAAAAGTATTTCTGAAACATCCTGTATAGCAATAGCTTGTGAAGTCCTCTTCATGCTGTCGGTTTGGGTGGGTCGGTTGGTTAGGCGCTGGCCTTTGATTCCTAATATCGGGTTCAAACTCGGCCCAACCCCTGGTTTTTAATTGTGCTTAAAAGCGACAGACTCATGTCAATCGATTTACTAGCACGTAAAAGAGCGGGACCAAATCCCGGCACACCATCGGCGTTGATATGATTCTGGCAATTGACAGTATCAATAATAAACAAAATATTTATTTCTCTTCATTCTGAATTACTTTTAAACAATTTAGTATAACTGGTAAACGATAGAAAAAAAATCTCACTACACAAAAAATCTTGATCTCGTTAAAACACAATGCATGTAACATGTTGTGCAGCATTAACCATTTTCGAGATATTTATTACTACTGGCCTGAGTTTTCAAATACTTTTTGGAGTGCTAAATCGCCATTGGTTTGTTTCTGATGTTTATTCAAAGAGAGATGTTCCAAAGTTAGCGCAGAGACACTGGCTTTTTATAAGACAACCGCTTCAGCCTCCTGTATACCTCCTGTACTTTGTACGAAATATGGAATGAAACCATTTCTGCAAACATCTATATCGATTAAAATGAAGTAGAAAAATGAATAGGCTCTTGTAAGAATAATTTGTAGAAAAGTGGGTAGAGAAAGTTATGCTACACAAGTAGAGTACACCTAGAATACTCGAGCGCACTTTATGCGCATACATGGGAAAATATAGGGAAAACCAGGAGAAATGCTAGGGTAGACAGAAGTTGAAGGAGGAAAATGCGTTTATATGGGGTAGATAGGGCATACCAGGATAGATGCTAGGCTAGACGAGGTAAGGGTAGAATGTGCGTTTATATGAGAACAGACATGGAAAACGAGGAGAGAGGCTAAGCTAGACAAGGGTTGAAGGGTGGAATATGCGTTTATATGGGAAAACATAGAGAAAACCAGAAGAGATGCTAGGCTAGACGGGAATTGAAGGGTAGCATATGCATATGCGCTTATATGGGAAAAGATAGGAAAAGGGGGAGAGATGCTAGGTTAGACAGGAGTTGAAGGGTAGAATACGCGTATTAAATGGGAGAGATAGGGAATATGAAGAGATATGCTAGGCTAGACAGGAATTGGAAAGCAGAATATGCGTTTATATGGGTGAGATAGGAAGACATGGGGAGATGCTAGGCTAGGCGGGGTTAGAGGACTAGAAAATTCGTTTATATGGGAAGGGACAAGGAATACGAGGAGAGATGCTAGGGAAGACAGGGATTGACGCTATCTAGGGGTGTTTTCCAGGATGGGTGGAATAGTTTAGGAGGTATTTAGAGAACTGGTGTGGCTACAGATATTTCGGGAGGCACTTATAAGCCATTTTTGAGGACACTTTTAGCTTACCTTGCAGGTAGTGTGGTGGAATTGTGATGCACTGGAATAGACATTTAGCAGCCTCTTTAGGCTTTAGGACATTTTGGAATACAGGCAGGAGAATGTCAGGTGTTTCAAAAGCACTTTAGCCGTCAGTGCAAGTGTTTTCATGGTATCCTTACTGGTTTTTGAGGTATTCCGAAGGGGTTTTTACAAACAGGAGCAGGTATTTCCATTGTGTTGGCGTTGGTTTTTGGTATTCGAATAGTTTTTACACAACAGGAGCAGATATTTTCATGGTATTGCACAGGGTTTCTGAGTCGCTACGTGTTAATTCCCATCACATCTTCGCTTGGTGTATTCTGAGTAGCGCTTTCGGGAGACGTCTTTCTCCCATCTTCAGCTAGAAGGCGACTGACTTTTCGCACACTCCCCTGACCCTTAAGAAGTAACTCAGCTGGTGGTTTTTCTGTCCTCTGTTGGGAAAAGTTGAAATAAAGTTGTCTTGACGTTACTACTATCTGTGGTGAACATTTGGAACTCATTTGTCTTCTCTCTTGCAATATGATTGGATAAGCTGCATCAAGTAATCTGTTGTTGGGATTTCAAAATTAAAAATATTCTTGCTGTTAAGTTGGTTGAAAATCTTTTCCCAAATTTCCAGTTGTGAAGAAGTATCAATAGGTTTTAATAATTTTATATCTGGTCCTATTTCATGTTTACGAGTCCAAAAATGGTTAGTAACTGCTGATTTATCTATTTGTTTTAATTTTATATTTCTGTGGTGTTGACTCCAACTATTTTTAAATTTCATTTTGTTCTACAAAGATATGAACCTTGGCAATCTTGACATGGAATTTGATATATACCTGCTTTTTTGTATTATCTATTGTATTATTCAAAGGTGTATTCAACATATTTCTCAAATTATACATATTCTGACGTGGAAGCTGGATATTAAATTTTATGAATATTTTTTTCAAAATATCTAAACATCAGAGAATGGTATGTAAATTTCTTGTATATTAAGTACTTTTTATCAGGATTCTGCAAAGTGCTATTTGTATGTAAAGTATGTTTCTTTTTGTGTTTAGTAATTAACTTATTAATAAGCTGTGGTTTAAATCCATTTTCAGTAGCCACGTTCTTAATGTATTTTAGTTCAGTGAAATAATCTTCTTTTTACAAGGGAATATTAATAAGTCTGAAGACTAAGCTTCTAAGTACAGCAAGTTGATGTAAAGTAGGGTTATATAAATTATTTTTATGTAATTGTCCAGATGAGTAGGGTTTGTATAAATTCCAAAATTGATATTATTGTTTTTTCTTTTTACAAGTAAATCTAGAAAAGGTAAGGTATTATTTATTTCTATTCCCATGGTGAATTTAATATTTGTATCCTGTTTGTTCAAAATATCGAATGTTAAATTTGCACGTTGTAGAGGAATAATAACAAAAATGTCATCTACATATCTGTAGCAAATCTTGAAAATATCTGGGTATTATGTTGTAACAGCTTTTTCCACCTTATAGCAACAGCTATAAAGGTCTACAAGAAGTGGAGACAGTGGGTCGCCCATAGCCAGTCCAGGTGTATGCTTATAAAAATTCTTATTGAAAGTAAAAAAACTTTGCGTAATACAGCAGGTCCTAAGTGCAATCATATCTTGAATGTAATTATCTTGTAAATTAAGTGATGATAACCAAGTTTTTAACAGTGCGGGAATGCTATCTGTAGGTACATTAGTAAATAGTGATATAACATCAAAGGACACTAATAAATCTTGTTTACTAAGTGTGAAATTCCTAATATTCTTAATTAATTCTGCAGAAGTTTTTATGCTTAGTGATGGAAATGTGTCTAAAGATGAAAATTCTTTTGTCAACCATTTCCCTAACCCATAACTGGACGACACTATATTATTAATAATAGGTCGCATACTGTTGTCTTTTTATGGACTTCTGTATATTCTAATGCTAACATATCATAAACTATGTACAGCTCATAGGTCTTTCTAACCCAGCCTTAAGCTACTTTGGTGATATTATTGTTTTTATTCAGCTTTTCTCGTTTTTATGTGGTTACATTTTGGGGTTAGAGTAGGAGCTTTACCAGTTAATCGATGTTTCATTAGATAAGAATTGTATGGGTGGACACCTCTTCTCTTTTTTATGGGCTTGCGGCCAGCGTTAGGATTTGTTCTTTACGGCAGAGTAAACGACTCCCCTTTCGTCTTCTTATTCTTCTTTCTTCATCAGATGTCTGCTATGTGTATGCGCAGCACTTGAGTAAACTTCCAGTTCATATTTATAGACTCACGGAGAAAAATATTACCTTGAGATCAAGGTTACATGCTCATAAGCACTCCTGGTAATGCTGTAATATCCATACGTGTATATTGTTATTCCATCCCCTGCAATGACCCTTTTGTCGTCGTAAGGAGTCAATGTAATTTTATACACTTGTACTGACGTAACAATATGCTCTCGTGACAGGATAAGACTCGTCGGAGTTCTTTTAATTCTTTGGTTTTAAAACAGTCTGTATAGCTGTCAAATGTGATGTACTGCTTAATGGCACTACATTTTATATCTTTAATATTTTTATCATAGAGCCATGGATATCTAGCATATACATCTTGGGTCGTAGTCCCACAAAGCGTTGAATGATTTTACCATTATCTTCAAATTTCCCAGTACCATTTTGTTTTGAGTGGAGTGGCATATATGGTTCGCAGGGTAATCCGCTGTATCTAAATGCTCAATAAGAAATAAGCGTGTCCTGGTACACATCCGTTGTTCTCACCCGATGGATGAATGTGTTTGTATTCATGTACATAAGCTGCAGATTTTGAACACCGTAGTACGGTATCAGCATATCATAATGATAGCGGCCATGAGGGTTTCAAAATGTCTATCACTCTCATGCGTATGTATATTGGATTGTTGAACACTATGTTACGTGAAGCCATATGTACAGCAGCCATATATTGTCCTATAGATAAACGTAGGTTTAGGCAGTCAACTTTTCCAAGGTCTTCTCACTCGTAACCAATCGTATATCCACACGATTAGGTAGGTTCTCCATAGCTTTTTCAAACCTAGCATTGTTGAACCGCTTTTAGAGATCCTTCTCAAAATCATTCGCAGCCTGCTATCGTAGTCTGTTGTTAAATTCCACGCAAGGTTTTAACCATGGCGACTGTCGGAATTGTAGCGCACGATGGACCTTTGTTAACTGTAATCCCTTACTAAGAGCTAGCTTCAAGGTACATGCACTACATACTTCTTCCGGGCTCCAAAATACGGTATTAGTTGCTTTGCGGATGACCCCTTAGGATTTCACGCACTCAGGCAGGAAAGGTAGATCGTTATGTAGATGATGGAGCTCAGATGAACATTCGATATAAACTTCTAAAATATATCCGTAATGGTCATCTTCTTTGAAACAGTTTACATCCATATTTTCTGGAGAAACCCACTCAAATCCACCATAACTGAGAGCGTGGCCCATTGCCAATCGCATTGGTTATTTGCATCTTCATAGGTGAAAAATTGGGTTGGCGTCGACGTATCAAACATCCATATAGATGTTTGTTTCGGCGTACCGGTGGGAGACTTGACATAAACCTCCTCCTATATACCAAATTCTACCATGAGCAGTTGATCATTATCCACAAACAGTTGAAGTTCAATTCCAGTGTACAAAAGCATGGCATCCTATGCAAGTCATGGACAGGTCAAATAGTGTCCAGGATCAACCTTGTGGTTTTCAGGGTCTGGTATCTGAATCCTAAAGCTCGTCTACAAAGAAACTAATACTCCATTTTTGACCACAGAAAAGGCTCATTATATGAGCTTGAACCAAGCTCTTAGTCATGGACTACAGCTAACAAGTCCAGCGTGTGCTACTATTCCGACAGTCACAGTGGTTACAACCCTACGTGTAATTTAACAACGGGCTAAATCAGCATTGATACCGTGAAACTATCTGCAGTAGTTTCTAAAAGCCCTTCAGAATATCTAAAAACCAGTGTTCAATACCATGAACACGCCTGCAGCAGTGTTTAAAGACCCTTCAGAATGTCTAAAAACTAATGTCAAAACTATGGAAATATACAGACCACTTTATAAAGATCCTTCAGAATTCCACAAAACCCTTTGTCAATACCATGAAAATACGTGCTCTTGTTTTCTAAAAAACATTATAATACTCCAAAAACCAACGTCAACACAATGTACCTATTCCCTTCGGAACACTTAAAAACCCAGTGAGGATACCATGAAAATACCTGCACTGACGGCTAAATGCCTTTGAAACACCTGACATTCTCCTGTCCGTATTCCAAAATGTCTTAAAACCTGCAAGAGGTTGCTCAATGTCTATTCCCCTGCATCAAATCACCATCAGAATCCTGCAAGGTAAGCTAAAAGTGTCCTCAAAAATGGTTTATAAGAGCCTCCCGAAATATCTATAGCTACACAAGGTTTCTAAATACCTCCTAAACTATCCCACCCTTCCTGGAAAACACCCCTAAATTCCTTTACTCCGTCTTCCCAAGCATCTCTCACGTATTCCTTGTCTCATCCCATATAAACACATTTCCTCGTCTCTACCCCTGCTTAGCCTAGCATCTCTCCACGTTCTTCTATCTCTCCCATATAAACGCAATTCTGCCCTTCAACCCCTGTCTAGCATAGCATATCTCCTCGTATTACCTATATGTTCCCATATAAATCATATTCTATCGTTCAATCCCCGCCTAGCCCAACATATCTCCTCGATTTCCCTATGTTTTCCCATCTAAACGGACATTCTACGCTTTTACCCCTGTCTAGCTTAGCCTCTCTTCTCGTTTTCCCTATCTTTTCCCATATAAACCCATGTTCTACCCTTAAACCCCTGCCTACCCTTGCATCTTTTGTTTTCCCTATCTCTTCTGATACAAACGCATATTCTACCCTGCAATCCCGTGTAGCCTAGCATCTCTCTTAGTATCCCTATCTCCCCCATATAAAGGAATTTCCCTCCGTCAAGCTCCGTCTAGCTTAGCATCTCTCCCCGTTTACCCTGTCTTTTCCCATGTATACGCAAAAAGTGCGCTCGAGTACCCTTATATACCTACCTACACATCAGATTTTTCTGTATATAAACTGGTGCTTGCACATAAGCTATGTTTCAGTTTTAAGGAAAAATGTTAAATTTTGTTTTCATACATACATTCACACTTTATGTATATTATTTTTCAGTAACGATGTTGGGTTTGGCAGAAGCAATCGTTAATCATAATTTTTATCAATATTTATTAAAAAACTGAAAGAAACACAAATTAATTATCTCAAAATGTATGAATTAAAAACTAATAAGCAGTCATATTCTTTTAATCTTAAAAGACATGAAACAATTGAATTAGTGTTACACTTACATTTTTATTTTGTGTAATCATCAAGCTCAATTTAGTACTTTGTAATTAAACTATTATAAACTTTTTAATATATTGAAAATCAGTTGTCATATCAAATTGAAACTTTCCACGTTGTAATTATCTTAAGTAAATGACATCAAAATTACATAAATTGGTAAATTCAGTCCTAGTGTCCCTTAAGGAGGCGTTACAAGCACGAAGGCATTTATGGCATCGCAGACAAGGAAAAAAAATTCTCAGACACAGAATCTTTTGAACAGGTGGAAAAAGACATTCTTGTTGAAAAGCTTCTCCTGAAGCTTCTAAGACGGACTGTTCCTCATTTTCACATAAATGCTCTTTATTACATAAGCATTGGTGCTATGAAACTTTCCTCTTCAGGTTGGGAAAGTGAAATGAAACCTAATATCGTATACTTACATATTTCGTCATTCTGCTTGTAGAGTTTTATTTAAATTTTGTGTTTTTGCTCTTTCTCCCTCTCACATGAACCGTCCTATATGCATTAAGAGATTATTTTTGTTCATTCCCCCATATTGGTTCAAAGGCGTCTATTTTTCTTACTCTTACTTCCAAGTTTCAAAACTGAGCGGGATGGCTTGGGGATAGTGTCTGAGGCTGGTATGCTGCGGGCTCAATACTCGTTGGCAGGGCTATCCTGACCTTGAGTTATATCCAAGGTCAATACACCAATGCTTGATGGATTAATTCCTATCACGAATTTTCCTGTCCCTCATTTCCACTTATTTGATTTCATGTTTCAGGAGCCTGGCACGATGGACGGTGATGTGCATGGATGCTCTGAAGAGAGAACTGTTTCTTCCTTGGCAGAGAACCTTCTGTTCGAACCTGTCCGTGCGAATAGGAGCAGCGGGTGGTAGGTGTTCAATCTAGAAACGTTAGGGATTGCGCTGTGCTACCGCTATCAGATATGGCCGCCTTTCGTGCTCTCCTTTCTCATTCCCTCCTCCCGTAGGTTTAGCAGGTGCAATAGGCCTATCCTTGGTCGTAGTACGTACAGATAGGAGTAGGCGATCGTAGAATACTCAATCTGGAAACGTTAGCGATTGCGCTGCGCCTGTCACCATCAGATATGACCACTCTTCATGCTCTCTCGCCTAATCCCTTCCTGCAGGAGGTTTAGCAGGTGAAATAAGCCCAACCAGTGCATGCGGATAGGCGGAGAGGGATGGCAGATGATCAGTCTGGAAACGTTAGGGATGAGATCTGGTTTACTTCGTGGTTTTTGACTCATTGCTTCTTTCGTATATTTAGCAGCTGCAATAGGCCTAGTTTTAAACGCTTCCCCCTCTTCCAAAACTATCCACCTGTAGCTGGTCCAGTCAAATTAGCGTTAACAGTTTATTTATGGAGAATTTTACTTACAACATGCAACTCCATTTTTGACAGGAAACAGATGTACAATATACAATGAAATTCTAACAGTTATTTATCATAAATGAGGTTTGTGCCGAAAATTTAAAGCGGGATCTTAGAAAGATTTCACTTTTTCTATTGCAGGCTTATGGTAGGTAGGCAAAATGCTGTATTGGAACCAAATATTCCATAGTGAGATTTCACCGGATATGTACATTTTGATGTGCGTTGAACGCAAAAATACTTGCTCAAAAACGATACCAAGTGGCCCAACAGCGCCGTGTTTCACGTGTGTAGATATTCCTTCGTGCGTTAAAATAGTTGCAAAATGAAACGGGGCAATTCTAAGCAAACGCAGGTCATTCGGGAACTGGCGCAATAGCGTGGGGGACCTTCATTCTAATCCCTTTGCTTATCAGCGAGGACGATTAGCGGATCAATCATTGAGAGGCAGTTCCTAGGTTTCATTAGAAGATGCAGTCAGTGATGATAGACAAGAACGTGTCAACAGACCGAAAAGATTTTATAATGTTTTCCACTTAAGTTACAGAGACTTTATTTTCGAGGGAATAAATTCACTTTTTAGATTGCCAAACAATTAGAACGTCTTTATTGGACCTATCTGTTACTGATTATAGCTATTTTATAAATTGTGTTGGGGAACAGATTGACAGCGATACAATTACGTGCTCTCATGTTTGCATGACTTTCGTTACATCGCTTTAATGTTTTGATTTACTATACGCTCATTTGATTTCGCTCTACTATGCGTATAATGCGTAATAATAATAATAATAATAATAATAATAGAATTAAAAATAATAAGCATAATAATAGGGGAACAAGTACCAGTGATAGGCATTATGTGCTCTCATGTTTGCATGGCT
The DNA here is from genome assembly GCA_030765065.1 of Deroplatys truncata. NCBI lineage: Eukaryota > Metazoa > Arthropoda > Insecta > Mantodea > Mantidae > Deroplatys > Deroplatys truncata. Next base: position 242,276,729 of record CM060978.1, on the reverse strand, counting down.
TTCGTTACATCGCTTTAATGTTTTGATTTACTATACGCTCATTTGATTTCGCTCTACTATGCGTATAATGCGTAATAATAATAATAATAATAATAATAATAATAATAAAATTAAAAATAATAAGCATAATAATAGGGGAACAAGTACCAGTGATAGGCATTATGTGCTCTCATGTTTGCATGGCTTTCGTTACATCGCTTTAATGTTTTGATTTACTATACGCTCATTTGATTTCGCTCTACTATGCGTATAATGCGTAATAATAATAATAATAATAATAATAATAATAATAATAATAATAATAATAAAATTAAAAATAATAAGCATAATAATAGGGGAACAAGTACCAGTGATAGGCATTATGTGCTCTCATGTTTGCATGGCTTTCGTTACATCGCTTTAATGTTTTGATTTACTATACGCTCATTTGATTTCGCTCTACTATGCGTATAATGCGTAATAATAATAATAATAATAATAATAATAATAATAATAATAATAATAATAATAATAATAATAATAATAAAATTAAAAATAATAAGCATAATAATAGGGGAACAAGTACCAGTGATAGGCATTATGTGCTCTCATGTTTGCATGGCTTTCGTTACATCGCTTTAATGTTTTGATTTACTATACGCTCATTTGATTTCGCTCTACTATGCGTATAATGCGTAATAATAATAATAATAATAATAATAATAATAATAATAATAATAATAATAACAACATTAAAAATAATAAGCATAATAATAAGGGAACAATAACCAGTGATAGGCATTACGTGCTCTTATGTTGGCATGCTTTCGTTACGGCCCTTTAATGTTTTGATTTAACTGTACAATGTTTATAATCCGTAATGTCAAACAACAGCGTAAATGCAATTTACAAAATGGCTATTAACGGATACTGATAGGTCCAATAAAGACATTTTAATTATTTGTGAATCTAAAAAAATATTCTCTCGAAAATAAAGTCTCTGTAACTGAAGTGGGATATACTCTAAGGCCTTTTCAGTCTGTTTACACTGTTGTTGTCTATCATTACTTACTGCACGCTCAAGTGCAAGCTTGGGAACTGCCTCTCAATAATTCAGGTAATTAATATAATAATAAATAACAATGATATTTATTATGGTGATCCGCTAATCATCTTCGCTGATAAGTAAGAGGAGTAGAACGAAGTTCGCTCACTTTATTGCACCAGTTCCCCAATGACCTGCATTTGCTTGGAATTGCCCCGTTTAATTTTGCAAGCCTATTAACGCACACACGTGAAATACGTCGTGGTTGGGCCACCTTGTACATATAGTCAGTTACAGCTTAAACATGTTTGTTGAAGGTTTTGAATAACGTTCCCAAATTACTCTTAACATGAAAAATAATGTTACTTTTTAACTATTAAAATAGCTCTAACAATTTGTATTAAAATATCATTGTGATATTTGAATTAGGACTAAAATTTATATGCTTAATTTCCTGTGAATAAACTGTGAACTCTTCTTTAATTTTGTCTAAGTTCATTTCCCTTAGAAACCATAAGAAGGAGACGAAAATGTGATTGCTGAAAAAAATTAGAGTTCATTAAAATATAAAATATCGGTGTAAGATTGGCATTTGAGGACCAGGTCAAAATTGGCATAATACGAAATCACTTCTAGGCAGTTATATATCGATTAACATTAAGTGGAACGTTTATTAATAGTCACAAAGGGTGCCTCTAAAATGGTAATGTACAGAGAAACTTGTGTAGTGTACTGCATCAGATTTTTTCCTAAAGATCTTTGAAATTTATAAATTTTCGTTCCTCTCAACCCGCCTAAAAATAACCCAAACTTCTTTTATAATGTCATACTACGTGCTATTGTGGGCTGCATTAAAAAAGTCTACTTGAGATTTTCCTTGGTCTTTGGGAAGATGAAGTCGCACACAGCTAGGTCAGGTGGATAGCATAGATGTGGCAACACTTTTACCTTTTCTGTCGCCAGAAAGTCCATTGCTCTGATAGCATTGTGCGCTGAGGCAGTGGGCCAAGTGCATTTGATGTCGCTAATATTTCTAACTATATCCCAAACATACTACTTAAAAGGAACTGCGCAATGTGATGTCCAAAGCCACTGAAACATTCGTGAAGAAATACGCCAATACACTCTTCTGCGAACTCGGGCTTCTACGGACTTAAATTGCTGGCTTATCTCCGGGGAAGCGCCATACTTGCTTTCGGGATCATATTTTGTCACCGGTTACGATGCTGTAGGTGACCTTGAAACGTCGCCTCAAATTTCTCCGTATCACCATTGAGTCTTATCACGGAGTTTAGCACCCAAAGGCAGATCCCCTCATGAGGGTCAACGTCTGCGGACGATAGTCTCTACCCCACTCTATACAATATTTAAGGTCTCCTCTGTATGCCAGAACGTCATATAATACTTTTCTTTCATCATTTTCTTCACTGCATAAACTCTTGCCTCAGTTCTGCTGTTGGCAGGGCGACCAATGTGAGGGCCATCTTCCAGGGCTATTGACCTCGAAATTTCAGGAATCAATTCTATGTGGCTCTAGAAGCAATGGACTCATCCAAAGCCACTAAAGAAAGAGTTCCGCTATGCCCAGGTTTTTCGCAAGCTCGCAAGATAAACGATTCATCTCACTCGCGGTTCAGCCGCATGGGTATAAAGGTATACAAAAGCCAATGAAGGTAGAAGCGATAAAAAAGAAAAATTGAAGCAGTTATACTGTTGCTTGACTGGTAGGTGAAACAATATTTTGCGCAATCCTCGGATAAAATTTGCCATTTATTTTTCTGTTCCTTTTTACGGAACGGAATCAACACTCATTATTGCTTAAACGAACTTGAATTTGCCTTGCTGCACTGCAGTTTTTCATTTGGTAATAATCGATAATACATACAGCATAACCCAAAAAGTGCAATGTATAGCTTTATTTTTTAACATTCGCTACAAATAGAACGCGAGCTATTCAGATCGCTAATGATGTCATGTGTCGTAAAAAAAAGAGGAACTAGATGGACCTTACTGCGTTCTGTTGCTCTGTAGCCGCTCGTCCGAACTTGGAGTAATAATTATACAAAATATTTGCATACAAGATCCATCAATGAATTCCCTTGTTCGCTGTTTGATGAACGCCACATAGAACAAAAGACTAGACAACAAGCAGAGGTGTTGTCTTTCTTTAAAACAAAGCCACGTCGCGCATGCAACACAATTATTGTTTCAAAGATATTGATAGCAGATATGACAACAGCACACTGCAAGTGCAACCTTTGACAATGGGATTATCTCATCTTGGGGAGGCTAAAAGAGGATGTAAGAAGATATCGCGATAAAGAATTTTAAATTTTAGTTCAACCAAGGTATAACCAGCTCGGTGCTAAGAAAGGGGCGTTGTTCCAGACTTGGATGCGATACTGCCTAAAAAGACTTTTAAGTACCCTCAAAATGGCTCCAAGTTGTTAATTGTATTTTAAAATTAGCTTATTCTTGTATACAGTGTTGTGTAGTGATTAATAATTTTCTGCCTAGGATTGTAAGCTAGTAAACATATCGTATTATCTTAAGAAATATTACTGAACTGCAATACATCGTAATCATATAATTCAACTATACGTCTCAATATTTCAGCTGAAGTAGGCTCAAGGGTATAAAATACGTAGGACATTTCCTTTATCATCACCATTCATGAAACCTTTGAAATATGTGTTTGTTTTTCTCTGACAAAGAGGAACTTTACCAACAAACCCCATCGGTCTATTTGAACTTTATTCGCTTTCGTGCCGCAAAAGGCCTATCTTCTTCTGACGGACCCTTGCGGCTCATGGGCATATATCATCAGACGCGATGAGCTTCTGGTTGCGCGAGAATCATAAAAATAACTGCTAGTAGTTCTAGACTGCAACTCATACCCTCTTGATGAATACTGCGAAATTACGAGCCAGGTTAGCCGGAAATTGGAAGAATCATCTGGTTTGCATGTCGTAACAACTTAATAGGATGCACAATGTAGTCTTATTAAGGGAGCAGAAATTAAAGTAATGCATGCTTTATGTTAATTTGTATGGTTTGCTAGGAAAAATCCAATAGAAAATAACAGCTGTGCTTATCCCATTCTCAGGAATCCAAGAAAATGTATCGGCAACTGTGTAGGATCATTACCGTTAGTTCCAGGTTCCAACTCCGCGTAATTACTATCATTGGCGAATATGAAAGATCTGATGTAATACATTCACATGACTTTCTGTACCCTCTATCTCAAATGTTTAAGAATTGGACGCTATACGCTCGCCATAAAATTCCACACTGTTTCCATGCAATCGCGAGAAACAAATGCATGCTGAAAAGACTTTAAGAGAATGTCCAAGAAATGAACAATTCGAACCTTTAATAACGGATATCTCAGAAACGGCTTATGCCACAAAAAAGAAACTTATGTTAAGTAAGTTGTGTGTTATAAAGAGATCTACAATTTTTTATGTGGTACGTTCTCGTCTATCGCTTAACGTTTACAAGTTATACACGATTATACAAAATTCCTTCCGAATGAAGAGCACTTCCTAGGCTATTCCCAGAGAACTAAAACATAAAATTTATTTGTTATGTAAATACCGTTCGTACATAGTATTTTAATCAACATCGTTAGAGCCATGTTTTAGAAAATCAAAATTTTCGAAAAATGTTCCATGTAAAAGGTACATGGGGGTTGGGAGATTTTCTTGAAAATCTTCATGTCGCATCCTTGGAAGATACTGAACACAAATACCAAGTTTCGTATTTATACTATTTTGCGTTTTTGAGTTATGCTGTTCATACACACACACACACACACACACACACACTAAAAATACCTTTTTTTTTCAGGGGGCCTCAAGGTATATATTTCCGGTGAAATCTACACATCGAATTTTTGGATGGACTACAATACTTCCCCTACTTACTATACCTAGGGAGAAAGTAAAAAGTACATTGTATGGAACAAATCCACATTTCTTATGGAAAGCAAATATATCAAGTGACTTTGTCACCTCTGTGGCATGGTTTCTCTGTCTTTCGATTCCTGATCGAAACAGAAGTGTCCGTAAAGCTTACCCCAAAGTTCTCCCTTATTCTGTTAAATCGTGCCCCACATAATTTCAGTGTTAAAGTGCTCCTTGTTAATTTCGAACTGGTTTCAGTAATTTCGTTCACGCATTCCTTGAATGCTAAAGCAAACAACGGGAGGTTAAAATTATTCTTCCCCGCAGAGGAGAGATCATTCAATTTCTCAAAGAAAATTAAGGAGGAGTGCCGAACATAAAGACAGGTCCTTAGCTTCTTGCGTGACAGCATAATAATATTAATAATAATAATAATAATAATAGTCCCTAGCACCGCAATAGAACAGTCGTACTCCGTGGTGTACTGGTTACCATGCTAAACCTCTAGTTCTCGAGGTCGCGGGTTTAAACCCCGCGGAGGGCGATGGATTTTTTCGGGCGTAAAAATCCTAAGCATTGCTTTCTTCGGAAGGGAAGTAAAGCCGGTGGTCCCGTGTCGTAGATTCACGGCACGTACAAGAACCTCAAGCCTGATAAGAGGCCTCTGATCAAAATTACCGATCTTTCACTCCCAATATAGAATGGGACGCTAAGGACCATAGTAGTTAAAGAGCGTCCATAAATGAACTCAAAAAAAGTGTGGTGTGTTACACTCACATGACTTGCTCTACTCTTGTACAAACTATTTTTACAAACGTTTATTCTCCCTCTACTTCATATTAATCAACATATCGAGATGTTAATCTTATTGTTAATTTTCTTGTAGGTGCAAGGGGAATATGGTAGGATTTAAGTGATAGTCAAATGTTTTAAGAGCTGGTTGCCATGTGGAGCGTTCCGTTCTCTTTGCAAGTATTGGAAGATTAAAACAAATAATAAGGAATATTTCGGAAATGGTTCACTCCACACAAAAAAAATGTACATGACAAAAATTGTGTATTTTAACGAGATCTACATTTTTGTGTAGAAAGATTTGTCTCTCTCTCTTACAGTTTACCAGTTATGCAAAAGCCATTCAGAATGAAGAGGACTTCTGGGAACATTCCCAAAAAATTCAAGACATACATTTCATTTGTTATGAAAATATCTTAAATATATGACATTTTAATGAAAATGTTGGAGCATTGAGAAAGTCAAAACTTTCGAAAAATTTTCCATGTAAAGGGTAGCCTGGTGTGGGGGGATTTTCTTGAAAGCCTTCGTGTTGCATCTTTGAAAGACACTGAACCTAAATACCAAGTTTGGTATTTATCCGACTTTTCGTTTTTCAGCTATGCTGTTCACAGACACACATCTACACACACACAGGGAACTTTATATATATGGATTCAGGGGTCTCTATAAACATGTATTTTCGGTGAAATCTGGGTATCGAATTTTTTGGTGGAATGCAATACTTACCCTACTTACTATATGTAGTAGAGAAAGTAAATAAAGCAAACACAACAGCCTGAGTGACTGACTCTGTCACCGTTTGCGATACACGTTTATTTAAATTGAAATCTAAAAGCTGACATCGCGAACTTTCGCTGTTGTCCTAGTCCCTCCTCAAGTGACACTCGTTAAGTCATGTTTAGTGTTTTGATCTAATTCCTCTCTTGGCGCACCATTAACTTAAAGGGTTTATATTGCTTTACGATGCACAAGCCTAGAAAGCAATATGGCGCATGTTTAGGTTCAGGAACAGTCTCCTTAGAACAACGATAACCATGTTTTACTAATTTGAGATATGGGTGATCGCAAATTGGATTCATCTACGTATTAAATAACGAAATAGCAGCACTGATAAAAGATCAATAACGGCCATAATGCTCCACCAATAGGAACAATATATCTATTGGGCTTTTACAGATACGAATATGTATGGTCTCGTAGCTTATAACAGGTAAAATACATCTGCATGAATCTCCTACTTTTTCACCCGTTTTTGCCGTCCTAATCTCGCTTTTGTGTAATAGCATGTGTCTGAACCTACTAAGTCATTCATTACAACTCAGTTTAGCTTGCAGCAGCGTATTTTTCTTTATGATGCTTTTATCAAATAATCTTCTGCAGAACTTCCGTCACAAACTGCCAGACATGTAATTCTTGCAGATCAGGCATCCATAGTCTCATGAATAAAATACAGGATATTTCTTGAATAATAGCGCACTCTATTATGCCATATGTTCACTGAAGAGTTTGTTTGTTTTTTTCTTGAGATACAATGATGTTTTCTCAATCAAGATCATATGTTTCAACACCACTTACTGTAACGCAGATAAGTCAAGCATGTATGTTCACAGTTTTCGTGTGAATTTCAGTTACGTTTAACCGTAACTGCTTATAAGTAAACCTCTTCCTCTTTCTTCCTTTCTCTCTCTCCTCCCCAATTTGAAGAATATACTATAAACATATTATGTTTTCAAAACCGAAAATGAAACTGGTTTTGCTGAGATGATAGCAAAAATTAAAATAAAAATAATAAATATTTTAATGTTACACAAACTTGTACCTATTCTTTATGCGTGTACTGTACGTATTCCATTGTAACCACAAAATGACAATAAAATGTCCAGAATTGTACTGAATCACACACACACATAATGGTACAAGAAATAACTGATACCGGCTGTGACGTATTTATTAGCTCTGCTGCTACTGTGACGTGGCTAGCTTGTTTGTTTGGTTGCTTATCTGGCAGTGGCTAGTGGGTCTGGAATTTCTTTTCCCAATACATAATGTACCGTCAGCAATTGTAACTAAAAGTTTTCTCCTTACTAATGACACCACACACTTCATTTTCCCACCTTATAAATTCCATAGTCTTCTCCCCAAGCAAATTCATAGGTCCGTGGATAGTGTTCTCAAGAATATTATTACAGACAATTTCATTATTCTTTCTCATTTATTTCTGCTATAGTTTTACAATATCCAGTTAACAAGCATATAGTTTTTTGTATCCAAGTTAATTTCTCACTTTAAGTTATCTTCCCAAATATTAACATACAATAAATTTTAATCTTACATTCGAGTATTCTGCTCCTAACCATATCACAACGTTATTTTAGCAAACCTACAAACAATTTCCTTCCCAACTACAAGAAACAATCATGCATTCTGTATGCAGGTACTAAACCACATGTCACTATTGAATAAATATTCTTTCACTAAAACGTGAACTATGATTTAGTAAAACCAAATTTCACTAAAACGTGAATAATAATCTTGCATGCATACCTAACCCTATGTCACAATAAACATCTTTACATATCAGCACCGTCACTTAGTACTGATTATTTAAGAATACTCGATAATCTTGTATTATCACATATTATGTTCCTAACATGCCATCATTAGACCCTTTAGGACTACAAGTATAAAACTGTAACCACATTTACTGAAATGCTCACTTGAAGCTAGCATACGGATATTAAAAATTCCTCTTTTAATTATTTAAAATTAAATGTTTTACTCTTTTTAAGACCAAATCGCAATCCCTATTCGACAGGTGTGTAGGTTGCCACGTGGTGCTTTCAGATGAGGATTACCCATGAATAACTTCTATGGCCTACGTACTCCTGTAGAATTTTCTTCTCAAATTCTTCGTTGGAAACGATGCTCTGGAGAGAGACCACTTTTATGGCCACTTCTACTTCGACGCGTCGACTTTCTCTGAATTTTTCTCTAATTCTCTGAAGCGCCTTCCCCAAGGAAGATAAGCAGTTTCTTCGACAAATTGGGCATGAATGTGCCTAACTAATTCTCACCTAGCATATTATTTGTGTCACTACTGGTAAAACACGTAGCGACGTAATTGCAGCCCATCCATCTCTTGTCGCAACTCTATGCAATCACTACTATAATACCAATTACCATAAACATAATGTCAGGTATGTAGGCAAACCTGCCGTATATACACATATAATGAAACTGCCACTTAGAAATTGCTTACGAAAATTCGATCATTACCCTTTACTATGTGGTCTTAACTAGAAGACAGCACTTCCAAAGCCCATACTACGTATCCATCGTGTTTCCATCAGCAACTGACCAGCCAAAATCCAACTCGAAGTGACACGGTCAGGTGCACGTTTCGTATGCGGGCTATCAACTCGCTGTTCCGTGACTTGCTCCTACCCCTGGTTTACTTTTTCATTCTTTCTCAAACCCAAGCTCTTCTTAGCAATAACCATACCCATTCTATGCGCGGTATAACAATTTAAAACTTCAATTTTGAATATCAAACGGTATTAAACCATAATACCGTTACACTGCTTAAATATTCAGCCTATCAGAATTTTGTAAATAATAGTTTGTTAAATATATCAGCTCATTAACTTTCATGTAATACTTTTTAAATACACAATAAGAAGAGGGACATTTCGAGTATTTGACTTCATATTTCATTATAACTCCGTAGGCAAAATTAATTACGATGCTAAAAATCCTGTACTCTGAATGGGGGTGTAATACATGATGGCATACTATCAAGTTTCACAACATCTATGTACCTACCCACACAACCACCCGTCCCTCCCTCCATCCATGCACCCACCACCCACCCATCTATCCATGCCATACTATCAAGTTTCACAACATCTATGTACCTACCCACACAACCACCCGTCCCTCCCTCCAACCATGCACCCACCACCCACCCATCTATCCATGCCATACTATCAAGTTTCACAACATCTATGTACCTACCCACACAACCACCCGTCCCTCCCTCCAACCATGCACCCACCACCCACCCATCTATCCATGGCATACTATCAAGTTTTAAGTTTCACCTAAGTCTTTGCTGTGTGTAATCCTCCCACCTTCCTCTCTCACTTTCTGTATCTCTCTCTCTCTCTCTCTCTCTCTCTCTCTCTCTCTCTCTCTCTTATATACACACACTTTAAAATCTGATTTATTTCTTTAGAGTAAGTCATTGTGAACGTTACGATAAGTAATTTTTGCAAAATCTAATATTACAGTTTTAAATTACTGTTATGATATATATATATATTTAAATGTACATATAATTTGAATTTTGGTACGAAATATTAAATTGCAAGTAGTTTAACTGTAATCATTTTAAACTATTACCTGTAATAGTTTTTAAATTGACAAAAATGTCACATGTAAATAGCAATGTCTTATTAAGAAATCACTTTGGAGCACCGAATTCAGCCGCAAACTCTTGTTGCCTGCAGGTTGGTAATATGCACGTTTCAGAGATTAATTCCCCTCCCAGAACACAAGTCCTTGGAATTAAGATGTTCTCTAGCCGTTTACACTGCCCCAGGAAGTCGAGATCATAAAAGAGATTTATTCAAAATTTGCACTTTTAGAACTGACAGCCTGCTGGGAAAATTCGATAGAAACCGATAGGATCTAAAATTAAGTGAGTAACAGAAGGGCATTATGAATGTAAGTAAGTGAGGTTCAGACTGGTTGGCTGTAAATATGGAGGCTTTCAGTGGAGTTTATAAATCACAGTGATTTAGTGGTTCTCAGTTGCATATTTTCAGCACTTATAGTCACACTAACTGCATGTCTGGAATTGAACGATGAAGAAATAACACGCTATCCGACAACCATGCCTGGTGAGATTACCCGAATAGCAGTTTGAAGCGACGAGATCGAGATTGCGTCTTTTTCATTTGTTGTTATTTCTCCCCCACCCGCATATTAACACCCTGCTGACAATTTCCCCTCGCTTTATTAATATATTTTCCTTTTATTACAAATAAATCGTCTTGATTGATTCTTCAAAACATATACAATTTAAAACGGTATATTTGTATCTATCCCATTCGGGGACTATGTAAAGGCATGTGATAAAGTGGAAGGAGAAAAATTAATGGAAATGTTATATGGAACTTTATTAAAGCATTTGTTAGGAGAAAAATTAATGAATATTCTTTATAGAAGAAAATGTATTAATTTAGATTTATAACAGGCCTAAAGAATGTAATTTTAAAATAATGATAATAGACTAGTAGTGATGTCCTTAAATTAAAAACGATAATTAAGGCTGCCGATTTGTCAGAGATTCTTCTTACAAAAACTTATCACTATGTTATGGCAAGATCTTCACTTTGCTTTGAATTACATGAAATAATTCAGAATTACTTTTAACGACAATGAAATTTAACATAGGAATCGTCTTCATTAGAAGACTCCCTTATAGACAGCACAATTACGAGCAAGTGTATCTTTTAGTGCTACAAAACATTAGATAACTAAAATTTATTAACTTGAAATATTAATCAAAATAAACCTTCAAAGCATAAGGAAGAAAAAAGAATTCGAAGAAAAGTTTTTTATAGGATTATGGCGACGCTACATGGCACCGAAGTATACCTTCTAACGAAAAAAGAATTAGTCTCAGAATCCAAGTAAGATGGAATGGCCACGCATTTCAATAAAAAACAGATTTTAAAATAATGGATGTAATTACAATATTCAACTTGGACAATTCATGTTTTGATGAGGTTTGTTGGACGTTTTTCGAATTGATGCAGTGGTTATTGTTTTGAAACATAACACGTATTTTATTGGAAAGTATGAAATTTGTTTGAAATATTTTAATAATACATAACAAAATATTTTGCGTATACAGTTCACCTTCCCTGCAATAGAATTTTCATTTTATGAAAAAACGGTTGTTGCAACAAAAAAGGAATTTGAAGTATTAAAGAAATGCACAATCTTCTTCCAAATAATTACAGTAACGTTACCCTCATGTGAATCTTGCAGTTAGATGGGAGGAAGCCTAAGTGATTTTATAAACAACTCAGTTGAACTTCTGTACCAAACAATTTCTTGATATCTGTCTTAATGCTCTCAGAAACACGATAAACTAGACTAGATTATTCTTTTGCTTGACATCTGTATAGAATCTCTTATCTCACCATGTCAGGGGTGGCAGAACTTCAGTTTTGATTTTAACAGCCCTTCTGTCTCCAGTTGCAATTTCTTTGTGACGTATTACCATCCAGTCCTCTCCCAGAACTCTACAGCTTTCTACACTTTCTCATAATAAGCAGGAGATTCAAAGCTTCTAACATTTTCTTCCGTTCTTTTTCTATACGGACGAATACGCGATTGCCAGTATAAATGCCCGAGAACTCGTAGCATGCTGATTTTTATTCTGCACACCACAAGCATCCACAAAGAGTCTGATGATAATGACGTAACTGTCGAACTGTGAGCTACTTAAACGCTGGTGATAACTGACCTCCCTGCTTGCACCTCGATTCATAAGTAGAACCTTGGATATTTAGTATCAACGTCTGTTCACACGTTTATGTGAGATATCTGACGGGAATAAGAAGCCTCATTTACCGATAATTTGGGAGCGCCTATGCTGCATATTATAAACAAACGTTTTGCTACCATAAGATTCCTCCTTCAAGAGTTTGTGAACTGTTTTAGCTCGAATTTTTGCATATCCGTAAATTCTAATACTAATCCCTGCTTCTTTGTTATATCAACCCTAACTTTTATTTCATATGTAACCTCTGACAGTAATTATATTTATCATTTGCTGGGACATGGTGTTCCAAAACCAAGGTTAAGTTGGTGGTAAATGTTTTTGTAAAATATAACTTTGCTTTTACTTCTAAAGTGTCTGGCGTTGAATTATTAAATATAGTAAATACTTTTCTGATACTTAATGTAATTGCTACACACAGCCTCCTACTTTTGTGTCTCAAAAACGACTTTCACCTGCTCTCAATTTCGACAAAAACTCTGGTTACTTTTCGTCTTTTAGCCTGGCACTTTCCAACTATATGGTCACCTCCACGTTTATTTTGTACACCTTTGGCACTCGATATACTTGTGTAACTGTCATTATACTAGAAACACCATATCAAATAATTTTCTAAAACAATGTGCTTACACAAACATTTCTGCCTTTCCAGAGTGCAAGAGTTGTGTGTATGTGTTTTTCCACGCTATCGCCATGACTTTGCGTTCATTTAGAAAGATAAACAATTGTCTTATTCTTCCTTCTTGGATTTGTTAAATCAAGCCCTTTAGTGCTATAAACTACAGTGACTGGAATAGCACAGCATCGGAAAAGTCCCTCACGGTGTTCACAAGCGGGCTCAAATTTCAATTAATGGGGATCTTTAAAACGATGTCTGGAATATTCCAGAAAAAAGTCTGTGTTGTATTGACTACTTTCTACACACTATTCTGTTATCTTCTTGTTGTTAAATCGGGAAAATATACATGACACATTTTACATATTTCGTTGTAGCTATAAGAAGAATGTAACAAGCTAAAGCACCAGTCAGATCTTTTGAAAGGGGAGTCGCTTCCATGCTCCTTGATCAACAGGGAAAGAAAATACAAAAATCTGATGTGTTACACTCACATGACTTTCTCTACTCTTGTACAAACTATTTTTACAAACGCTTATTCTCCATCTACTTCATGTTAATCGAGATATCGAGATGTTATTCTTATTGCTAACTTTCTTGTAGGTGCAAGGGGAATTGGTAGGGTTTAAGCGATAGTCAAATATTTTAAGAGCTGGTTGCTATGTACAGTATTCCATTCTCTTTGCATTACCAGGACAAAAAAAGAAATGAATAACGAATTCCCATTTGAGAAAAAAGTATAAGTATTGGAAAATTTAAGGGAATAACAAGCAATATCTCGAAAATGGTTCACTCAACAAAAAAAATGTATATGACATAAATTGTGTATTTTAACGCGATCTACATTTTTTGTGTAGTAAAATTTGGTCTATCTCTTATGGTTTACAGTTATGCAAACGTCGTTCACAATGAACAACACTTTTGGAGATATTCCCAGAAAATTCAAGATATACATTTTATTTGTCGTGAAAGCATCTTAAATATATGATATTTTAATCAAAATAGTTAGAGCCATTATTGAGAACATTAACATTTTCGAAACATGTTCCATGTAAAGGGTAATCTGGGGTGGGGGGATTTTCTTGAAAAGCTTCGTGTCGCATCTCTGGAAGATACTAAACCTAAATAGCAAGTTTGGTGTTTATCCGACTGTTGTTATGCTGTTCACAGACGCACACACGAACATGTTTCCAAAAATACTTTTTTTTGGTTCAGGGAGTCTCAAAACATATATTTCCGGTGAAATCTTGGTATCGAATTTTTGGGTGGAATACAATACTTCCCCTAACTGCTATACGTAGTAGAGAAAGTAAAAAAAAAAAAAAAATAACGAATTTCCATTTGAGAAAGAGCATAAGTATTGGAAAATCCAAACAAATAACAAGGTATATCTCAGAAATGGTTTACTGGAAAAAAATGTATATGACATAAATTGTGTTTCAACGAGAACTACATTTTTTGTGTAGCCAAATTTTGTCTATCTCTTATGGTTTACCAGTTATGCAAAAGCTATTCAGAATGAAGAGGGCTTTTGAGAACATTCCCATAACATTCAAAATATACGTTTAATTTTTCATGAAAATATCTTAAAAATATATTTGAATCAAAATCGTTAGAGCTATTTTTGAAAAAAATCAAAATTTTCAAAAAATGCTCCACATAAAGGCTAGTCTGAAAATCTTCGTGTCGCATCTTTTAAAGATACCGAATCCAAATATCAAGTTTTGTATTTATTTCACTTTTCGTTTTTGAATTATGCTGTTGACAGATATACACACGGACCTTTTTCTAAGAATGCCTTTTTTGGATTCGAAAAGAAAATATACCGTGTAAATTGTGTGGGATCAAAAGCTGGATAACATAAGGGTACTGTTGTTAACTTAAACGAGGTAATGCATACTGTTATTATATAACTACGAGCTATTAAAATTAATTATATACGATTGTCGGGCTTCATATTATTGTGCTCGTTTCGTTTTACGTTTCATCTTTTTCCTTACACCTCTGTTTTCAGTTTTTACCTTCGAAATTGAATATAATCCTTATTTTACCTCACAGCTGTCTAATAATGACTGTTATAAACTGAACCGACGACAATAAAATAAAGTCTCTATCATTATCAATAATGTTAATCCAACGAAACCCACTTCTAAATACAATTTTCTTCACTTTTTTTATTTTTTATTTATGGACGTTCTTTAACTACTATGTCCTTAGCGTACCATTCTATGTTGGACGTGAAAGACCGGTAATTTTGCTCAGAGGCCTCTTTATCAGGTTTGAGGTTCTTTTACGTGCTGTAAATCTACGACACGGGACCACCGGCTTTACTTCCTTTCCGAAGGAAGCCACGCTAAGGATTTTACGCCCGAAAAAATCCATCGCCCTCCGCACGGTACCACTTGTCCACGGAGGACGACTTTTCTTCACTAATTCGTCATTTGTGGTTATATTCAGCTTCAGTGATGGACAATTATTACTCTTATTTACGTATTGATCTAGTACTCAATTTTTAGGCTTATAAATGGATGGGACACATAGAAATCTTACTGTACAGAGTGCAAAGAATCTATCGGAAACTTCAAATTTAATTTTGACTTGAGATGGACAATTTGCGTTTTGATTAGTTGCTCCTGTATATATTAATCATATAAAAGTAGTTCTTCTATACATTTCACGTTCATCACAATAAATATTTGTTTAGGCATGGTTTAAAGACAGGCATTGCGTGCTTTGATAATGAAAGTTATGCAAACTACACTCAAATATTCACATAGCAAGTCGATTTTCGTTAGCATACAGATCAAGCGAAGTGAAAAATCGCATATTTTCAGATCTATCACAGATGCTGCCTTAAATTACACTAGGAAAATTTAAATATACAGCAGTTTATATTTGAAAAAAGGTACAAAACTGTTATTGGAGATAAATTGAGTATTTTAATCAGCTAAAATCTTCCTATAGTAATCCCTTAGGGTTTTAGACGCTGGGAGTGAAAACGACTCATTGGTTATTCAAGAAGTTCACTTCTACTCTACATTTTATTTACAATGTCATTATCTCAAACAGCCCTTTTTAGAGAGAGAGAGAGAGAGAAATGACGAAGGTTCCATGTAAATGTTTGTTTGGGGTTCGGCCTTTATCTTTGGAAAGTGCTGAACTTAAATTGGAAGACTTTGGCTTTTGAGTTACTCAGTTCCAGAGAAATAAGAACATGCCACCTTTTAACTTTCTCTACTACGTATAGCAAGTAGGGGAAGTATTGTATTCCACCCAAAAATTCGATACCGAGATTTCACCGGAAATATATGTTTTGAGACCCCCTGAATCCAAAAAAAGCATTTTTGGAAACATGTCCGTGTGTGTGTCTGTCTGTGAACAGCATAACTCAGAAACGAACAGTCGGATAAGCACCAAACTTGGTATTTACGTTCAGTATCTTCCAGAGATGCGACACCAAGGTTTTCAAGAAAATCCCCCCACCCCAGATGACCCTTTACATGGAAGATTTTTCGAAAATTTTAATTTTCTCAAAAATGGCTCTAACGATTTTGATTAAAATATCATATGTTTAAGATATTTTCATGACAAATAAAATATATATCTTGAATTTTCTGGAAATGTCTCCAAAAGTATTCTTCATTGTGAACGACTTTTGCATAACTGGTAAACCATAAGAAATAGACAAACTTTTACTACACAAAAATGTAGATCGCGTTAAAATACACAATTTGTCATATACATTTTTTTTTGTTGAGTGAACCATTTTCGAGATATTGCTTGTTGGTGGTGCGGTTTAAGGGCGCTAAACTACTAAGGTCATCAGCGTTATTGCTTGCTTGCTATTCCCTTAAATTTTTCAATACTTATTTTCTCAAATGGGAATTCGTTATTCATTTTTTTGTCTTAGATATGCAAAGAGTATTAATCTGTGGCAAAGAGAATGGCGCTGCACCTAGCAACCAGCTATTAAGAGATATGTATGTGCTTAAAGCCTAATGTATTTCTATATTGCCCTTGTAAATATATATTCCCCTTACATCTACAAGAAAATTAGCAATAAGATAGAGTCTGCAAATGTTTATCTCGATTAACATGAACTAGACGGAGAATAAGCGATTGTAAAAATAGTTTGTACAACAGTAGAGAAAGTCATGTGAGTGTAACACATCAGATTTTTTTGTCCTAGTAATGCAAAGAGAATGGAATACTCCACATAGCAACCAGCTCTTAAAATATTTGACTACCGCTTAAAGGCTAGCAATTCCCCTTGCATCTACAAGAAAATTAGCAATAAGATTGACATCTCGATATCTCGATTAACATGAAGCATATGGGGAATAAGCGTTTGTAAAAATATTTTGTACAAGAGTAGAGAAAGTCATGTGAGTGTAACACATCAGGTTTCTTCTAATCCTGGGAAGCCTTAAAACGTGTATTTCCTGTGAAATCTAGTACTGAATTTATTTTGGAATACAATGCTTCTCTCTAACACAGGTAAACGGTAAATAGGATAAAGCTAAAGAAATACAGTAATAACTATTATAATTTATATCATTGTGTTATATAACTATTATTATAATTATTAACTTTAAATTGGATAAAGCATCTTGAAAGATGAGTTTATTGTTGAAGCGTCTTTAATAAATAAAGAAAAAAGATAGTCAACAAGCACTCAACCATGCACCTTAAGATAAAGGTTAGTACGCCGACCGAGAATAAAATATAACAGGAGAAACGGCCAACTATTACTGTGAAATAGACGATCAGAATGGCGCAAAATGCGTCGCTGCAAGTTTTGTTCAATTGGAGAAAACAGACCACTTATGTAACACTTTGTTACTCCCTTCAAATCAAGTGCACTAAACCTTGAGGGTGTGAAGCTGCGCAGAGCACGCGAGTAGCAGAGACTGTAGGAAATATTGGCAGTAATTGGCACCGGGATGCAGAGACAGTGCATGCTGTAGACACTTATTAACCCGTTAATTACTTGTGTATGCGCGCAGCTGAGCGAGGTGAACTACTCTTGCTTCCAAACAAATCCTGCAAGAGACTGATAGTATACAACTGGACTGCCATTACAGATTCATTTAAACAAGTTACAATACGAAACATTTTGTTTTATCGATTCAAGCGCTTATTGTACTCATGGAAACATGCTTGAATGCTAAAAATATTTTAATGAAAAGTTCATCCTCAAATTAACAGAAAATGACATTGCATTGTAATGTTGCGTCCTTTGAAAGCAAGGAAAAATATTTTAAAGTGCCATTTCGCGAGCCTCTCGAAAACGCTTCTGATGTAAGCGACCGAGTTGTGACGTCACCGTCCAGTACGATCTGGAGTAATGTTATATGCTTGCATTGATGGTGGATGTATACAGCGCGTATGTAAAGCCATGGTGAAGTTTTGACCAGTCACAGAAAATCAACGAAACAAGATAGAAATGTGAAACCTTCACTAAATGAAAGCAAAACTCTCCAAGTCTGCATACCTGTTCAGTGCAGTTCGACGTGGCTTCTATGTGTTGTTCTAAACCCATAAAACTGTGTGTAGCGCAATATATGGAAGCTAAACGATATTCTAGTTCATCCAACACAGGTCTAAGGACAACAGCATAACAAAGTGAATAGTGTCTCTGATTCTCTTCTTTAAATGGTTAATGTCACTGGTACGAACACTGTACACACGTTGCTTCACATAGCCCCAAAGTAAAAGTTTAAGGACGTTAAGTGCGGGGATCGTGGTAACCATCCCTTAAATCCACCCTTCCTATCCACCACTGGGAAAATGGTTTATCCAAAAACTCGCGAACAATGTTGGCACAGTGTCTTGTTGAAAGATGCCACTGTGTGGTATTGCATACAATAGCAACATGTCAAGGTAGTTGTTTGGCGTCACAGGTCTGCTCCGCAGAGAAATATGGGCTATAATCGTATCATGCATGAGGGACACACCAGACGTTCAGCTTAGGGGTTTCCTTCGGAAGGGATGCAAAGCCGGTGGTCCCGTGTCGTAGATTTACGCCACGTAAAAGAAGCTCAAGCCTGATAAAGAGGCCTCT
Organism: Deroplatys truncata; assembly: GCA_030765065.1. NCBI lineage: Eukaryota > Metazoa > Arthropoda > Insecta > Mantodea > Mantidae > Deroplatys > Deroplatys truncata. Next base: position 242,257,751 of record CM060978.1, on the reverse strand, counting down.
GAACAAAATTATCGGTTTTTCACGCCCAATATAGAATGGGACGCTAAAGACCACAACAGTTAAAGAGCGTCCATAAATAAAATTCAAATTAATCTTTAACCTTAGGGGTGTTACGTTCATACTCATCATGGACACCTAGATGTTCATAAGACCACATCCTGACAAAGCGGAGACGTTTCTTTAAAACTTTATGAATCGTAGTCTTCATTAGGCCTAGCTCTGGAACACACGTACGCTCCGATTTCTTGGGGCTTCTTGGTAGCAAGTCCGTGTAGGCTCTACAGACTCGTCGTTAACCGAAGGCCTACCAGAACGGTTTTGGTTCAACAAATCGTGTTTCCTTATCCCACCGGTTAATGTTATTGCTATGCGGCAGCTCTTCGTTGTACAGGCGACGATATTAACGCTGAATACGCGTCACGGATTCAAACTTAGCAAGCCACAGAAAACACTTTCCTTTGCACCGTCCACCTCTTGGCGTGAGTGGCGCTGCAGCTACGCGATTGCTTCATTGTTGTGCTGTGTGTGTTGCGTCATTACTTGCCCGCGCTACAGCTACATACACACCCTCTTAATGTAAGACGTGTTTCATCCTTTGGTTTCGTTTCGTTTAGCCATTATGAGTTCATAACTGCGCCATCACTTTGCGGACACACTGTTAGAGATTTATTTATGCATACTTTTATATCAAAATAATGGATGAAGATTTTAAAAATCCACAATTGGATAATCTGCGATGCATGGATGCATTAATGGTAACATACAAATAACGATTGTTTTGTGGCTCCCGAAATTAGAGGATCGAAAGCATATTGTTAACTAGCATACTCATCTGTTATGCGCCTGATTGTTCAAGTTTGCTAAGTTGCAACAAAACTACTGCTTAGATTGAAAAACTAAGATATGTTATTGATTAGTTTTCAGAAGATAATAGTGAAGCATAATAATCCTATTGCTCATTTGTGACTAGTTATTCCGATAAACATCTGGCTTAAAACTGTTTTTCATCACATTAGCAAATTGTTTTCCTATTAATTTGTATTAGACAAACATAGAATGCCACAGCGGTATTGGGGGAAGAATAAAAATAGCTGCAACTTGTAGATGCTATAAAATACAAATGTAAAGCTTAAAAAGCCCCAAGGCATCTGTAATTATGGATAACATTAAGAAAACAGCAATAAATCAGTGTGGGTTTTATTTTGTTACATGAAGCTAGTGATATTAATGATAGTGATGATAAGGAGTAACGTTAATTGTTTAACATAGAGTGACCAGATGTTTTGAGTTCCACCTAATTTGTCACGACAAAAAAAATAGGTTACTTAATTTTATTAAATATATCAAAGTCATCTGAAACGTTAAATTAAGTCATTTAAAGTGGCAAATGTATGGTTTCAACTTGGCATTAGAAAACAATTAAGCATAAAAGCATAGAAAATGTTACAATTGTTTTAACTTACATCAAAATGAATCCTCGCAGCAATACGTTGTAGATTTCTCCGAGGTATAATTGATTTATTTGCCATTGGAAAATCCCTTTTTTTTCTTTTCTTGTTTTTCCTTATTTCAGATTTTCTGGCACGTGAATAAACAAAATTTTAGAATTATGTGATATATTGGAGCATTGAAGAACTACACGCGATTTGTAACCTTTATGCTTCAAAATCTGGTCGGAATTCATGTTGATTCCGAAACCAAAATATTCTGCTACATATCCTACTCAAAAACCACATGTAATTGCACCATGCATTTAGATAAAAGGGTTTTACATAGCACACGCGATTAACTCTTACTGCTCGGAACGCGAACATAGAGGGTGACGTTCGACAAATAAAGATGCCTTATTGCAGCACGTGACCTCTTTGCAGCCTAAATTGTAATTTAATGATATTTAGAAATATTATTTTTGCTTCCTGATATTATTTTCGGATTCTGTAACATTATTAATCCGAATAGTTCATATGTGAGCACAATAACATCGCCGTACATATTTCCAATTCTGACGTGTTGGTTTCAAATCTAAAGGTTTTCACTATAAGTAAAGTTGTTTTAAATTTCTCTGCAACCTACCTATTATATGCAGATGACATACTGTAGTTTACTTTAAAATTCGATATCGAGATTTCACCGGAAATGTAAGTTTTGAAACAAAAACAGAGTACTTTAAAAGAAAACGCACGTGAACAGCATAACTGAAATACCAAAAGTCGGATAGCTAACAAATTTCAGTCAAACAGAGTGTAAGGTACCCCTATTAAACCACACCTTACATGGGAAAATTGGCGTTATTTTTTCTTAGGTTAAAATGTATCTAAAGATTAAGATTAAAATACGATATATTAAAGAGATTGTGCGAAACATTATATTTATATATTTAATATTCTGAGAAAAGCCTCTGAATTCTTATTCATGCCGATTGAATTCTGTGTACTTTTGTATAACTGGAAAACCACAAGTGAGACAAAAATTTATCACAGAAAAAAAATGTAGCTCATTAAACTACACGTTGTATTCTTTTTACGCAGCGTTTGCCGTTATTGATTACATTATATCAAGCACGTTATATGGCGGACACCAGTGAAAGTTTGCGATTCATCTTTTTTCTTTCTATCACAAGAGCCTATTATCAGGCTAAACACTTGTGATGCTCATTTGAAGTCATTCCTATACAAAAGTATTTGGGAATAACATAACCTGGATAAAACAATCATGTTTTATGTGAGCACTACTATAATCTATAAGGAATATATGTGAATTTGTCACGGGACAGACATTTGTGTGTGTTAGTATCAGGTTTTCCAGTTTAAAGCCATATACTAAATAGCATCTTAACGAAGGAAATCCATTTATCCGTTATAGTTTGAAAATTCGTGCGGATAAAAGCACTTTTTTGAATCATACACATATACGAGTATAAGAATACGAGGCTGATTTTCTAAACATCGCGCATAATTTATTTTTTTTTTAATTGAACGTTAATTTTTATGGTATACTTTTACACTCCTGTAATATATTCCCTGCGTCTCACTTATCGAATCACAAAGTACATGAGGGAGCCGAAGTTTCATCATGATGAAATATTTAAAGGGGTTAAAAATGTAGAAAAGTAAGCTAAATTTAAGGGAGACGTCAGAAGAAAAGCTATTTTAGAGAAGAAAATAACGTCCGCGCATGGTCAAAATTAGTGGACTACTGTTCGGCCTCCATTCGCGCTGTTTACTGCTCATCAACGTTCCTTGTATGCGGATGAATGTTCTCAAGGATGCATGGTCCAACCTCAAGCCATCTAACTCAGCTTTTTGTAAATGTTTCTGCATAATGTTCATTGGGAATCACAGTAAGACACTGTCGGCCCACATCTGTGGTGTAAGGGTAGCGTGTATGCCTCCATTCAAGGAATGCCGTGCTCGAGTCTCGGATACGGTGAATTGTCCGATAATTCTACGCTCTATGAATCCCGCGGACTTATTTCTTCAGCAAAATTCCCTCAGTCCTCGATATTACCAATGTACCCGGTTAAAAAACGTTAAAACTTAACCCCCCCCCCAAAGAAAGCTGCTGAAACACTTGCTTCACGTGCAATCCCATATGCCACGGTCTTAAGTGACGATAATAATCTGTTTGAAGTTCGATTGCACTCGTTGCTGAATATTTTCAAACATTCAACTATTTCCCCACTCAGAACTCACCATAAAATTCACTCACATAACTGTGAATTTCCCTGGAGAATTTTACTGCATAAAGCTTGAATCCTAATTTATGACTTTTGATCTTCAACGCTCCATTACTGTTCACATATTCATGGTGAATGCAAGAATAGCAGTTATTTTTGTAGCCTTAAATTCTTGTTAATGTTTGGGACAGCAAACTATATCTGATTTTTCTTTGTATATCCTCATAATTACCGAGCATTTCCAGCCTAGGAATACTGCAAAATACGATTTTATAGGCAAATTTGACAACTGATGTTACAACTAGCTATTTTGTCTTTGATGAGGAACTGTACAGTCTCGTCGTAGTGATGTGCAAGTGTTGGTGCTTGCGGAGCGCGACACTCAGATTGGTTCCCTGGTACCGGCATAGGATGTTTCTTATTAGGAAGGTGTGGAACGGGTGCACGCAGCCTCGAAAATCTCCACAAGCTAGCTTAGTTTCTACTTTAGTTTTACATACATGAGGAGGAGGAAAATGAGGCGTATACAAAAACATAATAGAAGACACCATGCCCATTTATGTGTGTATCTACTTCAAACAGCAGTCGTCCAATTTTGAAATCAGAAAAAATTATTTTAAAATTCTAGAATGCATTTAATATAGATAAACAAGAATTCCTGGAAGAATAATTAAATATGAGACTATGGAAACTATGTAGAGAAGGAACTTGAACGAAGGTCGGCAAGAGCGTGGAATACAGTAAGGGGATGCAACAAATGACTGCGCAGTTGTATTTTAAAATGCATTTCTTTTGTTAATTAGAAAACCTTTTGGCGTCACAAACTGTACAAATAAAGAAAACTTAGCATTAGTAGAACAATACGTTGCTAAGGTGCTATTACAGCTACATATCCTGTAGCGGCAGCCCCAGGAGTGCCATAGTCCATCGCCAACCGCTAAAATCTCTATCTCCATCCATACAGTCGTCCTCCGTGGATAGTGGTACCATGCTAGCCTCTAGTTCCCAAGGTCGCGGCTTCAAACCCGGCGGTGGGCGATGGATATTTTTCGGGCGTAAAGATCCTTAGCATGGCTTCCTTCGGAAGGGAAGTAAAGCCGGTGGTCACGTGTCGTAGATTTACGGTATGTAAAAGAACCTCAAGCCTGATAAAGGGGCCTCTGAGCAAAATTACCGGTCTTTCACGCCCAATATGGAATGGGACGCTAACAACCTTAGTAGTTAAAGAGCGTCCATAAATAATAATAAAAAAGAAACTCCATCCATACAGAACATTATGAGTAGAGGGTAGCAAGAGGGTGATGTTTTGATCAACAACCAAGCAGTGGCTTGCTTTCAGGATGATATTGCGGAACGCTTAGAGTTGCAAAAGAGAAACTACACGTGATATCTATCACTCGTAAGCGTTCGATACTTATGAAGAAAATTAAATATCTTAAAGGGGATGAAAATTCAACATTACTCATAAAACATGCGTTAACAGAAATGATGGACTCTCTCAAGACTCTTGTAGGATTGACATACTTGCCAACCCAACAGGCTCATCATCTGGATATATCATCGATCCAATAGTGAGAATGGAGCAGAACAACCATCTGAAGCACATGATGGAAAATGTCGAATCTAGGAGCCTGCCACTCCCTACTACCTTGAGAAGTACAAATATTATTTATCACCATTTATCACCAAATTGGGCTGATGGTTGGGGACAAGAAGAACCATGCCCAGTCAATTTGCTAAGATTTGCCAAAAATTCAGTCTCAACGCCAATTTTATGTACAGCATTCCAGTTTTTGCCCTTACAGATTCAATAAAAATTCTCCAAAATAATCTATACTCAAATTAATTTCATTTTTAGCTTATGTTTAAAAGAAGGAGAACCATACTTTTAGTTAATTCCCCCCCTAAAACAGCATTTCCCCCCGTTTTTTTACTTAAGATTGCATTTTATTTGAATGATGATATTCTTATTTTATATAATCATTTGTAAAATATTAAGCTTGTCTATTTGGCAGTCCCTAGTTTTGGGAAAGCTGAAAGTTTTCTTTCTGAATAAAAGTAGACAACACTACCGTCGTCTCAAATGCAATAGTTCAAACAGCACGAGTTCTATAAGGGGACCACCTTAAACCCTCTTATAATTAACATAGCAACTTGTGACATAACTCAAGCTATAGAAGGAAAAGAAGAAAACATTTATTTCTAGGATACTGCCTTACAGTGATGACAGGCCCCAATTTTGTTTGTTTCGCCTTTTATGCCGTCTACAGCATTCATTAATATTATGTGACTACATGCTTCTAGCATCTGCTCTCAAATGTGATGATGATGATGATAACTGATTATTACTTTCTCTACTACGTATAGTAAGTAGGGGAAGTATTGTATTCCACCCAAAAATTCGATACCGAGATTTCACCGGAAATACATGTTTTGAGACCCCCTGAATCCAAAAAAGCATTTTTGGAAACATGTACGTGTGTGTGACTGTGTGTCTGTGAACAGCATAACTCAGAAACGAACAGCGGATAAACACCAAACTTTGTATTTAGGTTCAGTATCTTCCAGAGAAGCGACACGAAGATTTTCAAGAAAATCCCCCACCCCAGATTACCCTTTACACGGAAAAGTTTTCGAAAATTTTAATTTTCTCAAAAATGGCTCTAACGATTTTGATTAAAATATCATATGTTTAAGATATTTTCATGGCAAATGAAATGTATATCTCGAATTTTCTGGGAATGTCTCCAAAAGTGTTCATTGTGAACGACTTTTGCATAACTGGTAAACCATAAGAGAAAGACAAAATTTTAATACACAAAAAATGTAGATCTCGTTAAAATACACAATTTATGTCATATACATTTTTTTTGTTGAGTGAACCATTTTCGAGATATTGCTTGTTATTCCTTAAATTTTACAATACATATACTTTTGCTCATATGGGAATTCGTTATTCATTTTTTTGACTTGGATATGCAAAGAGTATTAATCTGTGGCAAAGAGAATGGTACTGCACATAGCAACCTAGCTATTAAGAGATATGTCTACGCTGAAAGGCTATTGCATTTCTATATTACCCTTGCAAATACAAAACAAGGGGAACATAGTACGCCTTAAGCGATAGTCAAATATTTTTAGAACTGGTCGCTATGTGTAAAATGTAATTCTCTTTGCATGTCAAAAGATCGTTTCTGCAAATGTTTATCTCGATTAACATGAAATAGATGGAAAATAAGAGTTTGTAAAAATAGTTTGTACAAGTCATATCACATTGTTGTTTTTAAATTGCTCGCGTTTTTTCCACAATTTTGTTTAAAGTTAGTTATTTTCTTCTCTACATGCTTTCTTTATATTGTAATAATTGGTAGCCTAAACAATCAGACTTTGATGTTGTTCTACTATTTCTTTGCCTATTGTAATTTTGTACCAAGTATGTTTCCTTTCTTTTAAATGCCACGCATTTTGTTTTTAATTTATGTAGTAAAACTCCAACTTTTGGCTTTTTTGTATTGTACATTGCTTTTTGCAGATTATTATTGTCCTTAGCTAAAACTAATTGATCACTGCCAATGCAATGAAATCTAATTATGTAAAATGTTCCGTTTTAACTTTCAGTATGGCCCACAGTATTACCTGAACTTCCCGAAATTGCTGAAGTATTATTTTATGATTGTAATTATATGTTACACTTTTTACCAAGTTCAGAAAGTCGTATTTCCTGCAGTTTAAACTATTGACGAAACAATATAGTAGCTCCAAATGATCTAATAACCATGCAATAGTAATTTAAATAAATCATGAAAATGTATTTATTAAATGTTATTAACGAAGTCTCACTTCCGTTGAAATAGACCATTCCAAGCTAAAGCGGATTTGGTCACATTTATTTAATTATTTTAAGGAGAGCAAAGCAACTAGTACAATTATTGAAAAAAGAAATAAGTAATAAATAGAAATAAAAGAAATAATACCTTGTCACCTTGAAACCTTTTCAACAAAGTTTGTAACAAGTGCTTAGATTATGTTTAAATATTAATTTATGCTCATTGTCATGTTTAATCAAGCTAATTAAGTCCTTAAGCTTACGATGCACAGTTAACTTATCCCCTTTAACCCCGAGGCCGTCAAAATATATATTGGCATCATAAATATGTAGACAAATGGTGAAGGTGTTGTAGTAAATTTGAGCAAGAACGTGTTCGTCTTTTCCACGGAGTGACGCCTGAGACGGTGTCTTGGAGCTGTATGGTAACTGGTCACTGAACAGGTTCCTGATCGATGTTAAACACAGCGCATAATGTTATGGCAATTTAATTGCTGGGCAAATGGGAGACAGACCGTTACTTCACACCTGGTCTGTTTCCAATATGAACGCTTTCCGGCCAGCTTCGGTAATGACGTGATGCTCCATGGAATTTCGAACATTATGCCTTCCACGCCTTCCGGTGCGCATGCGCTTGCCAGGGTTCAAGGACCGGGGATTTCATTTTAAAAGAAGCTGAAATTTATTTGATAAAGACTGAGACACCGGCGTAAATCTGTACACTTTTAAAGATCCCGCCAGATACAATAGCTACTTGCGCATTGCGGGATTAATAAAATAAATCAACAAGGTGATCTAGTCACAACAAACATTATTATTATTATTGTATTCTAGCAGCGTTTAACGCCTTTGTACATGACATCACAGGCAATGGACACTGATGATACACGAAAAGAAAGTATAACTAGGAAAGGAAATTTGGGAAGAAAACATTGTAGGCCTAAGTTTAGGGCATCTTCACAGCATTTTCCTGGCATGAAGACAAGGAAAAGCTGAAAACAAAACGTATTAGGGACGACGATCATGGCTGAATTTGAACCACGGATGCATTCACCGGAGGAGTGTTAGTGATCAGTATATTAATAACGATTATTATCATTATTATTATTATTATTATTATTATTAAAGAGAGACAATTGGGAGAAGGGGTTGTGTGTGCGTGTTTGTGTGCGCTGAGATAATCTCGGTAAATGTTTAATCATTTTGGCAATTGTCACAAAATAATGAAAAGCTCTGTGCTTTATAAGGGTCTTTCACATAAATGCCACAGGATTGTACTACAGTTTAGTTAACAAAATCAGGGAATATTGTTGTCCTTTATAGCGCAAACCATAGACTTTTTGGCATTCCGGCACTAGAAGGGTATAGGGAAATCAATTTTTTTTAAAGCTGGGATGATAGGGGGTCACCGAATTTACCTCTGATGTCGATGCATATTAGGATTACAAATACAAGTTTAAAACTCCATACCTAACCATACTTTCATCCCCATACATACAAAACTACAGTGTCTAAACTTTTAATAGCGCTTTGTTCATTTATCGTTTTAGGGTTCGATGAAACCAACCTTGCCACTTTTAGAAATATCCATAATCCTCACATTCGACTCCTTAAAACAAATCTTTACACTTATGATCTGTTTGGCATAACTTCCACTAGGTCACGAAGGACGACACAGCCCGCGTAGTCCCTCCTCTTTTTCTCCGCGCTGGAACCACCGCTCGCTCTGCAATTAAGAGCCTTCGGATGGTTCAGCGGGATCTCTTAGCGTCCAGTTGTAGCATGACGCGCCCGAGGTCCACCTTGGCTTCGAAGAACCAAAGGGTGTCCAGAAACAGAATGATTTCTTTAGCGATTGCGGCAACGAAAGCCAACAATTGTAGACTGCTCCTGCGACGGGTTACACCAGGTAAGCTTCCTCTCTCACGGACAGGAGGCGGTTCGTATCTCGTAGCGAATTACCGCCGTCTCCTGGTAGTCCCCGCACCACGTCCGGCTTAGCAATAATCATGAGGCTCACGTCTCTGCCAGTACCCTGCAGGGACAATCCCGAATCCAGCCTTACGCTACCGGACCATTCTCGCCGTTCCCAACCACGGTATTCAACGTGATGAGAGGGGAAGATAATGGCGGCACAGGTGTATCCTCTTCACTTCGGATCTTATAATTTTCCTGATACTCGGCCGGGGTGCCCCTTCTGTTCGCCCTTACGTGTCAGGGCTCTCCATAACTTCAGCACAATATCCCGGCCCCATTTCTACGACGGTTTAGTTGTCGTGATTTGCGACTCGCGGTAAAACTCTGGCTGGCACCGGTGTAGTTCTAACAGTCGTCATCTTTGTTGCTTCAATACGGAGGGCAGCCTCAGGGTATCGTTAGCCTTGTGGTGTTCGGCTAGTAGAAGCTACTATTTCACCTCCCAGTCTCATCTCGCTGATAAAAGCCTGGTCTGCCTCCGTGGAAATAAAATCCGGTGATAAATCCGCCACAGTAAAGTATGCCCGCCGCTACAGTGTGCTCCCATGGCGAATTCTTGAAGGTCTCGTCTGGTTGCTGCACTCTTGCCTTTAGCTGGGCGACTGGTTAGCGGCCATCAGGCATGTTCTCCATAGCGCACCCCAAAGTTTAACCAAGTTGTCAGCCGAGCCTCCAGCGGGAAGGTGGCAAGGTTTCGGTTGCTTGCCCCTGCAGGATAGCCAACAACTGTATCGTCTTCTCCGCCGTCCTCCATCTCTTGTGGTAGCAATGGTCTCAAACTACTGTCTAAACACCGCCCACGTCTAAGTTTCTTCGAATTTCGGAGGTTTCTCCACCAGCGCCTCGTAGTCCTGGACCCCTCTAAACGTTCAGCACGGATAGTGGCTTCTAGGTCTCTCGCAGTGACCACTCTGTGATAGTGTCTGAGGCTATCTCCGCAGACGCGCATCTCCTACAATGTGGCGTCCATCATCCTCTTGTTTTACTTGGTCTTCTGGTCAAGACGCTCTTTCACTGTAGCTTCTACCATTGTCTTGATTTCTTTGCTCTGCTGGTCTAACGGTTTCTCTTGCTGATTTAGACGTTCTTCCAATGGACTAATGTTTCCTTTCATATCAACTCTAATTTCTTGTAACTCCACTGCAATGTCATTTTTCAACTCTTTCAAGCAGCATTTATATCAGATTTCACAGAATCAATGTAAAAACGATGTCGAATTTCACATTTTCCATTTCGTTTCTCATTTTAGTTCCATCTTATCTATTTCGGATTTCATTTCCGCCTGCATCATCTGCATTCCGGTATTCACACTTTACATTTTACTCTCCATTTGCTCCATTCCGACCAATTTTTAAACATTTCCTCCATTGTGGCTTTCAATTCCTGATCCTGACACCAGTATGACTTTGTTCAGTTTTCACCGTCCCTTCACTTTTCTTTTCTATGCCCGTAGTGACGTATGGAGTCTAGCGAAAAGCATCTTCTTCCTACCCCTTTACTCGCTGGTGTGTAGAGCAAAGGATTCCTCTCCCTCTTCCGGATATTTACTAACTGTCGAATACATAAGACTTCTTTTCTCTCTTCCGGGTGCTCGCTAACTGTCGAACAAAGGACTTCTCTTCTATCGCTTGCAGAGCAGCACTCGCTGTACGTCACGACAATAATCATCTATCTGGCGAAAGCGCTTCTATTTATACCCGTTATATGTTCCGTTCACTTCCTATGCTGTCGAGAATGAGAGTTAAATCTCGAGGCTATCTCATTGTTCTTCATCAGCCCCCAGACGCCTCGGCCCTCTTCTCTATCTAATATCATTCGTGTTCCGGTTAGCGCTGACAAATGCTCTGCTATTCACGCAACAGATGTATGCGATATATGTATGGGTCTCATCAAAGATTACACATTGTGTGTGTGTGTGTGTGTGTGTTTATGTAAAAGAGAGTGAGAGAGACATTACTCTCAAGAATCACTGAGCAGATCTTCCTAATGTTTCACTTTTCTATACAAACGTGTCTGGGTGAACATTTGTACACCATAACTTAATGCACAATGTTTCTGTATCAGTAAAAGCACGCAAAAGTTAATAAGAATAGGCTTAAAGAGGTGCAGAAGAAACTGAAGTCTATGCGTATGTTCGTTATTCTCTTGAGCTTGTGTTACGATGCCCGGCTAACAGCTGAGGTTTGCTAACCTGTAGTTAAAAGACTTAAAAGACTTGCCCTCCGGGCGTTACACCAAGATAACACATTATTAGTTCTCCCTGCAGACAAAGGCAACGCCACTGTTGTCATGGACCCTGGCTACCACAGCAAGGTTACATAATTATTGACAGATACAACCTATAAGCAGATCGACAATGACTCGACCGGCACGGTCACCGGTCGACCGCAAACTCATCACATCGTCGAGCCGGCCCCTTGATACTAGGAATTCGGCGGTCCCTACAGCCGCCGTTCCACCACGACTATATGGTTTTCCTAAGGTTCACAAGCCTGAGGTGCCGCTTCGACCTATAATTAGTGCTATAAGGCTCGCCTACATACCATTTAGCCAAACAGTTGACTAACACCTCATCCCTCTCTCATCCCTAGTAGGCGACTGCGAACATCATGTGAAGAACTCTGCAATGTTTGTTCAAACTATAAAGAATCTGCGGTTGGACTCAGAGGACTATTAATCAGCTTTGAGGTGGTTTTTCTGTTGACTCGTGTTCCCTTACAAGATACACTGGAACTACTAGCCAAACATTTTCCGCAGGACATCGTGAAACATTTTGAGCATGTCCTAACCTACCTACTTCACCTAAAACAACGAAATCTGCGAACAGACTGATGGTGTGACTATAGGTTCTCCCCTCTCTCCTGCGGTGGCAACCTGTACACGGAACACTTCGAACACACCGCCCTCCAGTCGGCACAACTAAACCAAAGGTTTTTTTTTACCATATGTCGACGATACTTTTGTTATTTGGCCCCACGGTAGGGATACACTACAAACCTTTCTTGTTCACCTTAATGGTCTCCACCCTGACATCAGGTTCACCGTGGAGATCGAAAGCCAAGGTTGGCTTCCATTTCTGGATGTTCTTATTCATAAGAGGAGAGACGGTACACTAGCGCATAGCGTCTACAGAAAAAACACACTTATAGACCGGTACCTCGACGCCCGCAGTCATCACCATTTCACCCAGCAGACAACTGCTCTCACTATCCAGTTCCATCATGCACATGAAATCGCAGACCAAAATCACAATGCCCAGGAACTACAACATCTAAAAGATACGTTTAAGAAAAACGGCTACAGCAATGAAGACCCAAACGAGCCCATAGGAAAGTCATCAAGCGCAATAACCACCTCGAGGACATTTGCACTGACACACGTCTTAAGGACACGTGCACTTCAGATGAAGGATCAAAACCCAAGGAGAAAGCCTACATCCTCTTCTACAGCACAGTATCCAATAAGATTGCCGTATTTTAAAAAAGACCATCTTCTTGGCATCTAAGAAACTCGGACAACGCATGGGATCGGCCAAGTTTTGGCGCTCAAAACTCCGGCTGTTTATATAATCCCGTGCCAACGTGGGAAAGTTTACGTCGGACAGACCGGCCGTTCCATTGAAGATAGGTGTGCGGAACATAAACGGCATCTCCGGTTCTTACAACCTGAGAAATCGACAATAGCACAACATAGTTTTGACCATGACCAAAGCATACTCTTTGACCAGGTCACGGTGTTGCACCATAGCGACCGATATTTTGACATAATCGTAAAAGAGGCTATAGAAATTAAACTAGAGTCTAATAATAACTTCAATAGAGACAACGGCCTTTTGCTCAGCACTGCATGGTCGAGGGCTTTAGACTGCACGGAAGCAGCTCTCATAGATATAACTTCGCTAACTTCTCCCAGTCGGCCAGTCAGAGAGGACCGGCTCGGCCTTTAGCCCCGGCCTTCCGACTGCGGGTATATACAGTAGGGACAGATTCCGGCTCACGTCAGTTCCTGAAGAAGGCCACAAAGTCAAGATGGCCGAAGGCTCGAGTAATTTCATCGTTATAACACGGCTGATAACCCGAGAAGCTCCAATTAGTAACCTCTGGTTACCGTTACTGATGGATAAACGAAGTGCACCATATTACGAACACTAGATAGTTGTCCCGTTAGTTGCTCTAACCAACTAAGCTACCACGGCGACATCGTAGCTCATTAAATTCCCCAACTGACACGCATTCTTTCCGGTAAATACAAAGAGCTCTCAAATTCATTTTGCGATGACATACAGGACGGAAACCGAAAGATACGTGGTTCAAATGTCGGCTATGCCAATGAATTTATTAGTCTGATTCTACCTTTCCAACCTTGTCCTACACACGGTTGGTGTGAAAGAATAATTAATTAGCATTTATTGATATAATAGTACGTTAATCTATGAAGCCCGGGACTTAAACTACTTACGACACTGTCAGTCATCATTGGGGCATGTCATCTCAAAATGCATTTGAGAATGTGTAAAGGTGATACCGTAATTATTGGCAGGAAGCTATAAATAATTAAAGAAATAATAGTAAGATTTTTTTTTCTTTTTTTCGAGTGGAGGAGGAAATGATTTAATCACTTACCCCAGCCCCGATGGGAGTCGGGACTGAGAGTGTGGGACTCACCAATAGTCGGCATATCCACTAAAAACTCCTCCACCGGAATGAAAAATGGAAGAAGGAAGAAAGAGGAAGTCGGAGTGGTAATGTGGCCGTACCGCTTTTGCACCGGCGGATTCAAGGTAAGGAAGTAATGGCCGGCCACGAGGGCCTAAGCCAGGTGAGGAGGTGCCAGGACGCAAGCATGACCGAGGCCCTGCTTGCGCCCTTGGGAATTCAGGAGTGAAGAGTTGCCGCAGTTCCCAGGTTGCGGCCATGGAAATTCAAGGGTGAGACATGAGGAAAAGTAGGAGAGGTAAGGTGTGTCGGTAGGCAAACTAGACGATGGCCAGTATGCCCCCGCGAAGTAGAGTGCAGTCTTGCTTAGAAGTTCTTTCTGTGTCTGTTGCGGCCTCTGGTTGCTGCGTCCGGCCAGTCCGATGAATCTGTGACTGGCTGTTGAGGCTCCCGGCCGAAGTGGTGCTCGTCCCTGATCATTCGCTGTATTGAGGTGCGGAGTTTGTCCAGATGGAACATGTAGTCCCCAAACTTTAGAGTGGTGTCCAGTTGTACCCTGCAGGTGTGGATGAATCCATCTGATTTGGTTTGAAGATCTCGAAGCTGCATCAACTGTGCCTGAAGTGCTCCAAGACGTGTCGGCTGGTCATCAGGTTCAGTGTCGGCGTCGTCCGGTTCGACGAGGTGGCCCTCGATGCGTTCCAGCTTGCGCTGGACCGATGCGAGGATCCGTCATCACCTTGGAGGCCCGTGATCTGTCTTGAGAGGGCTAAGATTGCCCTGGCCGAGGTCCGCTGCTTGGCCTCAACTGCCGCAAGGCGCGTGTTGGTTGCGCAGCGTAGCTCAGCCAGGCGAGAGTTGAAGTCGTTGAAGGTGGTCTTGAAGTCCTGAAGTGTGACCTGCATAGCAGACAGAGTGGCCTGTAATTATGCTTGTGGATGCGAGGAGTCAGGAACCGTCCGTGGAGGCTCAGCCCCACGGGGGGGGGGCGTCTGCGGAGGCTGTAGAGTTGACGTCAGTGTAGCTGACCCAGTTGGTTGTTGTTTCCGGGGGTACAGGGAGCACTGAGCCTGCCCTGTGTAGTGTGTACGCCCGGAACAGGTGGCGCAGTATCGGCGACGTCGGCGAAGGTCGTGGGCGGTGCAGTTTGCCGTGAGGCATCCTGCCCCGCAGTAATGGCACCGAGGTGCAGCGACGCATGCCTCCGCTGTGTGACCGAAGACACAACAGCGGCGGCAGGGTACCGGGCGTTGACTCCTACTGGCCTCGATGCGCAAGCACTGCCCCAGCAGAGGCAGGCTTGACCCCAAGGCCGCCTGAGCGTCCGCGGCGGATCCGAGATGGAGGCAAACCAGCGGTGTTGGCCCTCGTTTTGAGGAAATTCGGGATGCCCGAATTGCCGAGTGCCAGTGGTGTCTTGCGGCATCCAGCACGAAGTGTACTGGCAGGTCCCTCGGTACTCCAGAGATGACTACACTGTGGCGGCCATCTGCCGGAGGGTGCGTCGGCGGTGACATCGGGCTCACCAAGGGTGGTAAGCCGGCGGTAGTCGGTGGCGTCGTGCAGCCCTGAGAAGCAGAGCCGGAGGCAACAGGTGCAGACGTTGCAATGCTGCGACCGGGTGAAGCAGCAGCAGAAGCGTAGCTGCGCCCGGTCAGCGGTGACGGCGAAGCAGCCTTCCCGGCGGATGCCGGTGGAGCTGCCGGCGAGTCGGCGGAGTCTGCGGCCGGAGTCGGCTGGAGAGCGCTGGGCTCCTCAGCGGTGGCCGGAGAAGCAGCAGCGGAAGCTTCAGCGGCAAGGCGTTTCCTTCTCTTCACCATTTCGGCGATCTCGTTGAGTGTAGAGATGTTGCCTCGGCGGAGTCTCGAAGCGAAGCGAAGTGCCGTGTAATAGTAAGAGAAACAATTGCAATAAAAAATGTCCGTATATTAAATCAATGTATAATGGAATAAACTTGAGTTGAAAGATTTGCCCGTAAAGAAGAAGATAATCAGCAAGTCAAGTTGAGAAAAGTCATTAGCAACAGCGAGGAGCGAACACGCTAGGCATAAAGATTCCTGGATTGTAAAGTTAGGTTATAAGTTTGCATAGTCACTTAGGCCAATTCCAGAAATCGAAAAGTGAAAGGTTCCTAGATTCGGGTGAGCCATAGCATAGTAACAACGGGAGTTACGGTATAACAGTCAGAGACACACATGAAGAGAATAATTGTAAGATTGCCTCCGCGCACAATGGGATGTTGGTAGGGGAGTAATAAGTAGGCGGAGCTTAAGTAATAAAACAGCGTATATTGCTAAAATTAGCTTCTTGTCGTTCTTTCCTCGTGTACTATCTTTTAAAAAAGTAAATGGTCAACTCCAATGCGACTTGCGCGAAGGGTCACGTAATTCCCAGACGTTCTTGCATAGATGGTATGAGAATGAAGTTCGGCATATACTTCCCTTGCTGTGAAAGGCAGTAGCCATCCGCTTACCTCGCAGTTTTGAATAACAATATTTCAGCAATCATTGTAAACCAACGGGCAAATATTACAAATTCAACTTCAGTACACTTGTAGAAAGTATGTGGTTATTGTGTTTCGATTAAGTAGTGGTCCAGAAGTAAAAGCAATTCCTATGTTGGATGCTTTGCTTACAAACGTATGCTTAATCACCAACACGTTGTCCCTGTGCTTAGAATAGCTGAAGTCGTTAAAGCTTGTTAATGCTGATCAACAGTGGTGACGAAAATTGGATCGAGTTCCACATAATGTATATTCTTTTATAGGAGACATTATTTATGTAACCTGTGCCAATTAATATAAAATTATGCAAATTGATGGAACCTCTTTCTGATAAAGCTTCTCCTTGAGAGCTGTAAATTACATGGTTATTTTTACTTCGCTTTTTGCACGCTGTCTTACAAACGCTGCAATACGATTGGAATTTTATAAGTAAATGCTGTATAAAATATTAATTGCGATTGCTGCAAACAAAACACGTTTTTTTCTTTTAGTTTTATTTATGGACGCTCTTTAACTGCTATGGTTCTTAGTGTCCCATTCTATATTGGGCGTGAAAGACAGACAGCTAATTTTGCTCAGAAGCCTCTTTATCAGGCTTGGGGTTCCTTTACATGCCGTAAATGTACGGCACGGACTACCGGTTTTACTTCCCTTTCGAAGGAAGCCATGTTAAGAATTTTTTAGCCCGAAAAAAGCCATCGCCTTCCGCCGAGTTTGAACCCGCGACCTCGGGAACTAGAGGCTAGCATGGTAACCACTACACCACGGAGGGCGACAAAAACAAAACAGGGAATACCCTACCTCAACTCTCAATCATTCCCTCTGAAATTAATTACATTTTACTTTGAATACCCACATTCAAAGACATGTCTATATAAATCTCGAAGGCCATCACCATGTTAAAGAAGTTACTTCACTCATGCACTGTTAATGTTTACATTAGCTTACAGTGGATGTAACAAAGCATTATATCTTCATGTTAGATTGTCTCGACAAACAAGGAAATTAAAATGTTTCAGGTACAAATAACGAAAATATATATTTTATAAATTTTGAGTGAACTCAACATGTTTACATTTCTTTAAAGCTAATTATGCAGTACACAAATATCATGCTATGTGAGACTCCAAAGCAAATGAATTTAATATATTACATATCATGGTAAAGCATGTAATGGTAAAAAGACGGTATTAATGCATAAAAATGCATTGTTGGATGCCAGTGAATATAGTAATTAATAGCATATTAAACAGAACACAGGCAGTTGTAGATTACTTGAACTTGCAGCAACATCTAGCAGCGTTGCCATTTCGTTTATTTCCAAGCACTATAGGATGTTGTCATGTCCCAATTAACTGAATTTCTAGAAGTATGTGTTTAATATGATTCTCCATTCCGGAAAAAGGAATCTAGATGAATTAAAGACGTTTGTTAATTTTCCATTTCAGAAAATAAGCATGCGGGAGGCGAGGATGGAACACCAACACTTTTGGAATCTAGGGATCACGCTGTAACGGTCTCGGCTATTGCTCAGTTGCCTAATTTACGCTCTCTTCATATGATACTAAGTTTTATTCTGTCGCTAACTAAGCAACAAGTTTCATTGCAAGGTTAAAGTTCATAGCACCCTGAGAAATGGTTAAGTATTTTACTTTTGTTTCTGGATATTCGTTTACATTTATAAAACGATAAAAAGAGAAATTATCTAGAACAAACATGAGTGTCGCAGTATTCAGGTTCAAGTGTAAGTTCCTTTAGTTGCTTTTATTAACGACTCTCTTTTTATATTGTTATGATGAGTCACTGCACCAACAGAATATCAAATTTTGTTAGTAGATGCAATTCCACATTAACTTATCTTAATTGGCCACAGAAGGTATAAGGGGGAATAGTGCAGCATTCTGTCTTATTCAGCCAACAATTTTTTTAACTACGTGATCCAGTATCCATAAGAACGATTAAACTGCCTCTCGGGAAATAAATCTTTAATGTAGCCTTCTGTACTTTTAATTTTGCCAAATCAGTTAGGTATTCATTAATAACATTAAATGTTTTACTTATGTCTTTGGACAAATTCCAAACCACAAAAAATCACGGATATTATGTTTATATATAGATAATTCAAGATTTGACAAGGAAATAGTTCCAATTTAAACATGACCTTACACCAAATAACTAAATGCTTCCTATAGGTGGAAAAAATTAACATAAGGAGTTACAACGGAATTAATTATAACTATGATAAGCAACGGTATGATGTTAAAAAGTAGAGATGAAAAGCTTAGACAAAAACAAAAGGTTTTACTAACTTTCGGACCGCTGTAATTTCCTCTTCAAAGGCAAGCTGAGAGCTAAATGCCCACCGCGTTTATATCGGGGAGGAAAAATGGATACCACCGGAAGTGTGGCGCCCAGGGCCATCTGAGTTTTTGAGAAGACAAGAAAGGCGAAAGAGAAAATGTGAAGGGCTGAATAACAGTCATTTGGGACCATGAGGTGTCTACTCTTTGTATAAAAATACCTGCGGCCATTTCTCTGCCTATATGACTGCTTTATGCAGTACAAAGATAAAGTATTTGTGAAACTGAAGTCTTCAAGCTCTTTGGTGTCTGTCGTCTGCGGGAAGAGTCAATGAAGCAATGCTCCTTTCGTTATAGCGCCATCTAAAGACTGCTAGTGGCTGTAGAATAACCGCTGCTTAGGTTGGAAACCTGGGTGGTCTTAAACCGCTAATGATCCTCACTGATAATTCCTAATACAGTGTGTCCACAAATATAATGTCATACTTTGAACTGGTATTGCGTCGCTTTAGATAGTCGTATTTGGATAAAGTTGGTGACATTTGCAAGAAAAAATCAAATATTTTTTACAATACCTCATGACATTGAATGTGGCCCCCACGAGTAATGCTGTAGACATCAAGGCGGATATTCTCATTCACGCCACACACGCTCCAACATATCTGATGAAATGGACTGGATGGCAGTAGTGATACGAATTTGCACTTCTTGAGGTTTTGAGGCAATGGGGATACATGGACACAATCCTTTATGTAACCCCATAAAAAGGCGTTACAGACCGTCAAGTAAGGCAACCTCGGAAGCCACCAGTAGAACACATTTCCGGCAACTCCAATCCATCTTCCTGGACGTCCTTCATTCAGATGTTCCCGAACATGTAAATGCCAGTGAAGCGGTGCTCCGTCTTGTTCCAGTTGTGGAAATAGCCATTCAGTGAGCATGTCAAGATAAGTTGGACCGTTGACAGTCGCCTCTCGAAAGAAAAATGGGTCATAGACTTGACGTTTCGATACGGTACAAAAGACATTCACTTCCAAAATAGCAAGTGGATTCTGACTCCCTCAAATACTAACATTATGCCTGTTCACTTTTCCACTAACGCGGAATGTTGCTCATCACTGAAAATTATTTTTTCTGACAGATTTTCATTATCCTCCATTAGTACCAATAAATTACAGAGAAATCTAATCGTTTTGCAGGGTTATCAGGTTTCAACTTGTGCACTGATGCAGTTTGTAGGAGTGAAATTCAGTCGCGTATGCAGAATCTTAGATACGGTGGATTTAGGGATGTTTAACTGCTGACTAGCTCTACGGACAGACTTCTTAGGACTACGTACAAATGCCTCCTGCACTGACAGATGGTCTCCCTGAATGGCATTTCCTTTGATGGCATAGGCAGCCACGATCCACAAAATCAGGGTAGCACCTCAAAATTGATGTGTGTAGGAGCTTGGTGTTAAAACCTTCGACTAAAATCACTCTGAATCTGCACCAGACTCTGCGTGCTATGATATTCCTAAGCACAGCAATTACGTTCTTGTGGGTTCGCCGTAACTCCTTAAAACTTCTTTAATAACAACATAATTTTATAAACAAACATTCATATGTAACCTGCCTGGTAATTATCCAACAATGAACCCATATCGACTAATCACAAAGTGAGTTAATTTAGTTTCTGTGTTTGATTCTCGCGATCCTGTCCATTGTTGACATACACAAAAATATTTGAATTTTTTTTTCGAATGTCATCAACTGCACCCAAAAATACGACTATCTAAAGCGATGCAATACCACTTCAAAGTACGACAGTATTTTTATGGACACACTGCATTTCCCATCCTACATAGACAGAGAACTAAGAACCATGGAACAAGCAAGATTCGACATTCTAAAATACATTATTTATCGAGCAAGGTATTTTACTTATGAGCGTTTACCCAATAACATTGTTTTATTTTTAATCCTGTATACAAAATAATCGGTTTCATTTTAGGTAACCGGTGCGATGTTATCGTCACTGTAACATTCACATTTACTTTTGACGAATTTTGTCAAAAAACCAGGATGTTTAAATCAAGCGATATTTTTATTTAATCGTCCTCATTTTTTGAACTGAATATTGTAATATTTTACAAACATTGCTTACATCCACGATAATGTGGATTAAACATTATAAAGAAATCGAATCGGTTCTTCCAACTTCATTTGTCTAAACCCCTGAAATATTCCTTCTGTTTCAAAAATGCTGCAAATATAGGTAACCATACGTCCAGGAATTACGAATCCACAGATCTAACTTCCTAGTTTCACTCTGTAAAGCGATGGAAATCATGGAGTGTTTAGACAGCTATTTTACTGGGTTCTTGGTCTCCATACTGATGAAATATATAATTCAACGGCGTAGCCAGAACATTTCCTAGCGCAGGGGGAGGGGAGGGCCTTCATGTGAATCATAGAATTTACGACAGAATAAATTCAGATTTGCCACTTTAGAGTGTCAAAGACGCAAACACTGTCGTTTTACTAACAACAATTGCACAAAGCACAGTCGATAACCTTTAAGAGCTGCAGTCTTCTATACACAAAAGAATTACTATGTACAGCTCAATGCGACTTCACGGGGATTGCAGCCGAGTGATACACTACGTGATCAAAAGTATCCGGACACCTGGCTGAAAATGACGTACAAGTTTTTGGCGCCCTCCATCGGTAATGCTGGATGTCAATATGGTGTTGGCCCACCCTTAGCCTTGATGACAGCGTTCACTCTCGCAGGCATACTTTCAATCAGGTGCTGGAACGTTTCTTGGGGAATGGCGGCCCATTCTTCACGAAGTGCGGAACTGAGGAGAGGTATCGATGTAGGTCGGTGAGGCCTGGCACGAAGTCGGCGTTCCAAAACATCCCATAGGATTCAAGTCAGGACTCTGTGCAGGCCAGTCCATTACAGGGATGTTATTGCCGTGTAACCACTCCGTCACAGCCGGTGCAGTATGAACAGGTGCTCGATCGTGTTGATTAGATGCAATCGCCATCCCCGAATTGCTCTTCAACAGCGGGAAGCAAGAAGGTGCTTAAAATATCAATGTAGGTCCGCGCTGTGATCGTGCCACGCAAAACACAAGGGGTGCAAGCCCCTCCAGGAAAAACATGATATCATAACACCTTCACCTCCGAATTTCACTTTTGCACTACACACGCTGGCAGATGACGTTCACCGGGCATTCGCCATACCCACACCCTGCCATCGGATCGCCACATTGTGTACCGTGATTCGTCACTTCACACAACATTTTGCCACTGTTCAACCGTGTAATGTTGACGCTCCTTACACCAAGCGAGGCGTCGTTTGGCATTTTCCTGCGTGATGTGTGGCTTATGAGCAGCCGCTCGACCATGGAATCCAAGGTTTCTCACCTTACGCCTGTCACAGTACTTGGAGTAGATCCTGATGCAGTTTGGAATTCCTGTATGAATAGTCTGGATAGATGTCTGCCTATTGCACTTTACGACCCTCTTCAAATGTCGGCGGTCTCTGTCAGCCAACACACGAGGTCGGCCTGTACGCTTTTGTGCTGTACATGTCCCTTTACGTTTCCACTTCACTATCACATCAGAAACAGTGGACCTAGGGATGTTTAGGAGTCCGGATACTTTTGATCACATAGTGTATGCGGTTCCGTGAACAAACTTTCTAGCATAGTAAATAACCAACGCCCAGAAAGTTTCAGATCTTAACTACGTGCAGTTGCTTAATTTTATGTAAGTAAATGACCTATAACAATAACATACTCACTTTCTGCTTCAGCCATCAATACTGTTAACTAATTTTACAAACAAAAGAATAAGTAAAATAATAATAAGGGGAGTAGAATATTATAGGGGATCCGAGCACTGCTTTTGCGTTTATATGGGGAAGATAGGGACCACGAGGATCGATTGCTAGGCTAGACAGGAGTGGGGATATGCTTTATATGTGAAGGCAGAGAATACGAGGAGAAGTGCTAGACTATACAGAGTTTGAGGTGTGGAATATGCGTTTATATGGGAAACAGGAAAAACGTGGACAGATGGTAGGCTAGAAAGATGCTAAAGGACGGGCAATATGGGCTTATACGCGAGAAATAGGGAATACGAGGAAAGGTACTAGACTAGACAGGGCTTGAATGCTAGAATATGACTTTATATGGGAGAGATAGAGAACAGAGGAAAGGTATTAGGCTAGGAGGGTTTGAATGACAGAGTATGCGTTTATATGGGGAGACGAGGAAAACGATGGTAGTAGCTATGTTGGAGGAGCGTTCAAGGAGGAAAATACGTATATATGAGAGAGATGGAAGACGATGGCCGATGCTAGGATAGACAGGGTCTGGAGGAGGGAACTACGCTTCGTATGGGAGGTAGGGAATACTAGGAGAAGTGCTAGGCTAGACAGAGTTTGAGGTGTGGAGTAGGCGCTTATATGGGAAAGATAAGAAAAAGATGGACATGATAGGCTAGATAGATGCTGAAAGAGGGAATATGGAGTTATATACAGGAGAGATAGGGAATGCGGGAAGAGGTGTTTGAGTAGACAGGGCTTGAAGAGTAGAATATGCATTTTATATGGGAGAGCTAGCAAACCGAGAAGAGGTATTAGGCTAGGAGGGTTTGAATAATAGAGTATACGTTTATGTGGATAGACGAGGGCAGATTCTAGGTTGAGAGAACCTTCAAGGTGGAAAATGCGTTTATATGGGAGAGATAGGGAAAACGAGGAGGGTTCCGAGGTAGAGCGGGGTTGAAGGAGGGGAACGCCCTTTATGTGTTAGAGGTAGGGAATATGAGGTAGTTGGTTAACAGAGGTTGAGGAGTAGCGTATAGGTTTATGTGGGAAAGATATGGAAAACGGAGAGAGATCCTATGCTAGGAGAGAGTTGAAGGAGGACAATGCGCTTTATATGAGAGAGGTAGGGAATACGAGGAGAGGTGTTAATCTAGACAGAGGTTGAGGAGTAGAGTATGCGTTTATATGGGAAAATATAGGAAAACGGGAAGCGAGGCAATAGAGGTTAGTGTTGATGTTTGTGTAATGTTCATCCATGCATTTAGACTCATTGATTTCTAGGGTTAAACGCTAACAAAAACTATATTGCGTTCTAACGTCCCAGCATCATGCCTCTAAAGGATTGGACGCTGGTCGTCGATCGAAGTACCCCGTCGCGTGTATTTTGATTGATTAATGTAATTAAACGCTGCTCGTCGATCGATGAATACAATTATTCCAATTAAGCACTTTTTAGAGTAATTCGGATAGTATCGTATACATGTAGGGTAAACCGGTTAGTATTACAAGTGTTCATGGTAATTCAGAACAGGGATTCGTACCAGAGCTATTTACGGTAATTTTCATATGATTCGGGTAGTATGTCGGGTATTTAAGTCATTTTAACTCAGGTAGCGTCACAAGTATTCGCGGTAATATAGAGAGTAATTAGATTGTAAACATTTCTCATCCAACATTACAACACTATTATATATTTTTTCTAAATCTTACAAACGTTTTATACGTTAAACAGTTAGTGAGCAAAACGGAGAAGGATAAACTTCATATTGGTTAACACTGAAGGTATATCGAAGTATTCGAAACTAACCCCACACCGAACGCCCTAACCTTGACTTCTCATTGTCTATTCAATCCTAACATCATCTAACCTAAGCAACGTAACAACACGGAGCACCACGTAACAAGACGTAACACTGCGTAACATAACCGCGTAACAAGGCGTAACACCGCGTAACATAACTACGTAACAAGATCACACCACGTAACATAGCCGCGTAACCACGTATCATAACCACGTGACAAGACGTAACAAAAGTAACATCGCGTAACACCATGTAACAAGCACGTAACCACGTAACAAGACGTAACAACACGTAGCAACCATGTAACCACGTAACATAACGTACCACCCTGTGAGATGACGTAACAAGACGTAACACCACCTAATATACCTATCAAAAGATAACCTCGCATTCCTTTTAGGGAAATTGCGGCGTTTGATTCAGGTTTTATTATTTGAGGGTCTTAATTGAAAAGTTTTACATCAACATACCTTTATTTTAGTTCGCTGTACGCGCCTCTCTCCTTTATCTAGGCTTGAGACTAGCACTAGAGTTTTTCCCATAATGGCAGGGTTAACGCCTGGTAAAGTTCCTGATCCCTGCTATTTACATTTAGTCTAAAGATTGTCATATTTCATTTTAAGGTCGCCTTTGTTAAAGACGAGGTCTTGCAATCCATTTGCAATCCCGCCCCTATCTCCGAGGTGTCAACATCGTTGTTCTCTCAGAAAATAATCATCTTTCTAAAGTGTTATCAAGGTGAAGAGGCGTACATTTCCTTGAAGAAGGATTAGTACGTTATTACATCAAAGTAAAAATGAATAAGCCCTCATATAAGGATATCATTCCTAGTGCATCAGGATATTCTTGTGGTAAATGTGAAAAGACATTTCTACGTGGGTTGATAAAAGACGGCATGAGCTACGTTGTAAGAAGCTCTTCAAATATAAAAGAAGCCTGCATTAACATCCAGAATTATACAGATGAGCTATGCTTTATGTATTCTGTATTAGAGAAATTCATTGAGAAGAATGCATAACGTGTGAGCAAGTACAAGCAACTTAAAAATAAATATGACTTCAGCTGTGTTACTTATCCAAATCCTCTTTCTCAAATATCTAAATTTGCGAAGCTTAACAAGATGTCTATCAACGTCTTCGGCCTGGATGAAAAGAATGAAGTGTATCCAATAAAGGTCGCTGGGGCTGAACTACCTGAACACCGTGACCTCCTACTATTGAGTGATAGTAGTGGAAAACATCACTACGTATATATAAAGAATTTTGAAAAAACTTATTCGACGTCAGAAAACTAAGCATAAAGAACGTAAGCGTTCATAACATACCTGTAAGCGTTGTTTTACACATTTTGATGATCAGTGTCGAAGAAGTGAACTGGAAAAGCTACAAGAACATGCTGCCATCTGTAATCAACGCGGTATTGCAAGGGTAGTTATGCCTACCGAGGAGAAATCCATTTTACAGTTTAAACATTTTGAAAGGATGTTGAAACTACCTTACGTCATCTATGCAGACTTTGAAAGCATTCCCGCCCCCTATCATGTATATAAACCCAATCCTGAAACTTCATATACAACCCCTTATTAGCAGCATGTACCCATGAGTTTCTGCGTTTACGTTAAACCGTCATTCAGCTTTGAACATCTGGAAACTGATCTTCCTAAGCATCCCTATGTATATCGTGGTGTTGATGCTGGTCAAACGTTTATGGGACCTGTCGATCCTTCCAAAGCAAAATAATATATACAAATCTATCATGCCTCTGATACTTACAGATCAACAGCAGAGGGTTTTCAACTCCTCTACAGTATGCCGTTTGCGTGGAAAAACCTTTACATGTGAGCGGTTGGAAGTAATTCCTAGCTCTGAAGAAAGCTATATATCATTCTCCAAGTATGTAGGAGATGTAAAGCTTTGGTTTGCGGATAGATTTCTGTTTCTCAATACAAGCTTGGATAATTGGTGAAAAATCTAACATCGTACCCTGAAACACTTCGGAGAAAACAAGTTGAAGTTGATAATCGTGACGGAGTATTTCCCTATGATTATGTCACTTCATGGGATGCTTTCAACGAAACCTGCTTGCCTCCTAAGGACTCCTTCTACAACAGATTAAATGAAGAAGAAATTAGTGATGCTGACTACGATAATGCTAGAAATGTATGGGAGCTGTTTAACGTGAGAAACCTGGGCGAGTACAGCGACCTCTACTTAACCTCTGATGTACTTCTTCTAGTTGATGTCTTTGAGATATTTAGAGATCAAACGCTCAAAACACACAAAGTCGACCCTGCCCATTGTTTCACCTCTCCAGGACTTACATGTTACCCCATGTTGCTGTATACTGGAATTCAGCTGGAATTGTTACAAGATTATGACTAATTACTCATGGTGGAATCCGGCATAAGAAGAGGTTTACGTCAAGCTTCCCACCGGTATGCCGAAGCAATGAAGCCTACATGTAGAAGTATGATCCGTCGAGACCAACCCAATTTATTACATATGAGGACGCCAATAACCAATATGGTTGGGCCATGTGCCACGCCATTCCTTATGGTGGATTTGAGTGGGTGTCATCTGAAAAACTCTACTTAGAAAGACTACAAGAACCTAATCCTCGTGGATATATATTAGAAGTTGACATCGAGCATCCCGCGGAACTTCACAATCTACACAATGACCTGTCTTTCCTGCTTGAGTGAATGAAGCTTAAGAACTCGACTACAAAGAAAGTGATACCCCATCTTAGACTCGAAATAAGTATGTAGTGCATTACATGGCTTTGAAGCAAGCACTTAATCATGCACTACGGCTAACAAACATCCATCGTGTGCTACAATTCCGACAGTCACAGTGGTGAAACCTTATGTGAAGTTTAACAATAGGCTGCGACAACAGGTTGCAAATGACTTCGAGAAGGATCTCTACAAACTGTTCAACAACGCCATGTTTGGAAAACCTATAGAGAACCCACGTAATCGTATGGATATACGACTGGTTACATATGAGAAGACCATGGAAAAGCTGATCGCTAAGCCCACGTTTATCGATAGGACGATTTATGCTGCTAATCTAGCAGCTGTAGATATGACCTCGCGACAGATCGTATTCAGCAAGCCTATATGAGTGTATGAGTGTGTTCGACATCTCCAAGACATTAATGTACCACTATCATTATGATGTGTTGTTGCCACATTATGGAGCTGAAAACCTGAAGCTTATGTTCACTGATTCGTTCATTCATCATGTGACAACTGAAGATGTGTAGCAGGTCAAACTACGTTTTCTCGAACACCTGGATACAGCTGATTATTCTGTCAACCATATATGTCACTTTACTCAGAACAAAAAGGTGTTGGGGAAATTTAAAGATGACGGCAATAGCAAAATCATTATACGCTTTGTTGGACTACGACCTAAGATGTACGCCTTAGATATTCAAGGCTCGATGATAAAAAAGATTAAAGGCATAAAACGTAGTTCTATTAAGCAGTACATTACATTTGACCTATATACAGACTGTCTTAAAACCCGTGAAATCATCAGAACGCCCATGAATCTGATCCTGTCCTGGGAGCATGCTATTAGCACAGTGCAAGTGAATAAAATCACATTGACACTCCGTTTGATAACAAAGGAGTTGTTCCCTAAGATGGAATAACTACATATGCATATGGGCATTACAGCATTACAAACAGTGCATAACAGAATGTAAGTCAAGGATGAAGATTTGCTCCAATCTACAATTTCTACAATTTAAAAAATGGAAGTGTGTCCATGTGATGTGTATACACCTAACAGACTCCTGATGAATAACGAAGAATAAGAAGATGGAAGGGGAGGCGTTAATCCTGCCATTATGGGAAAAGCTCTAGTGCTAGTCTCAAGCCTAGATAAAGGAGAGAGGCGGTTACAACGAACTAAAGTAAAGGTATGTTGATGTAAAGGTTTTCAATTAAGACTCTCAAATAATAAAACTTGAATCAAATGCCGCAATTTCCCTAAAAGAAACACGAGGTTATCTTTGGTTAGGATATTAGGTGGTGTTACGTCTTGTTACGTTTCTGGTTACGTCACGTCACAGGGTGTTACTTCATGTTACGTGGTTATGATGCGGGTTTACATGGTTGCCTCGTGTTGTTACGTCTTGTTAAGTGGTTATGTGCCAATGTTACGTGGTGCTACGCGATGTTACGTTGGTTACCTCTTGTCACATAGTTATGATACGTGGTGTTACGTCTTGTTATGTCTTGTCACGTGGTTACGTGGCTATGTTACGTATTGTGACGTCTTGTTACTTGGTTATGTTACGCGGTGTTACGTCTTGTCACTTGGCTAGATGTTTATGTTACGTGGCTATGTTACGTGGTGTTACGTCTTGTTACGTGGTTATGTTGCACAGTGTTACGTCTTGTTACTTGGTTATGTTACGCAGTGTTACGTTTTGTTACGTGGTGCCACGTCTTGTTACGTTGATTAGGTTAGATGATGATAGGATTGAATAGACAAGGAGAAGTCAAGGTCCGGATAGGTTGGGGCGTTCGGTGTGGGGTTAGTTTAGAATACTTCGGTATACCTTCAGTGTAAACCAATATGCAGTTTATCCCTCTCCGTCTTTCACAATGTTTAACATATAAAACGTTTGTAAGACTTAGATAAAAAAGTATATAAAGGTGTTGTAACGTTGGATGAGAAATGTTTATAATCTAATTACTTTCTACGAAGGCAGTTCAGAAAGTCCCAGACGTTTTGGCCTATCGTGACCATGAGTAGGGCTAGCGCGGCCATCTTGATGTCAGAACGTTCCTACATTCAGTACGCATCCAGCTGTAGTAGCGTGAGGACTGTGCCTTCCTTGCTATGCTCTCTGTGAGTTGTTAAAATGTGCGCTGCAATAGAAAATCCCTCCACTTGTGTAGTGCGGTTGGCTAAAAAGAGCAAACCAATTGAAATTTATCGTCAAGTTTGTGGTGTTTACGGGCGAGGAATAACGAGTGAAAGCCGAGTCAGGCAATGGTGCATTGATTTTAAAAATGGCCGTACCAATGTTCACGACGAGGATCTCAGTGGTAAGCCTAGCCTTATGACTGATGAACTGTCAATGCATATCAATGACAAAATTCGTGAAAAACGTCGTTTCACGACTACAGAACTTTCGGAACATTTTCCCCAAATTTCACGGAGTTTGGTGCATCAAATAGATGCTTTGATACTGACGCTGAACTGCATGCCGGTGTAAATCAGTGGTTGAAATCGCAGGCGGCAGATTTCAACAGAGAGGGTATTGAAAAACTTGTGCCTTAGTATGAAACATGCCTCAATTTGAATGTCGATTATCTAGAAAAATAGCTTAGGAGTATACCTTTCAAATGTACATAATAAACGTTGATATTTGCATTTTGTTAATTGTTGATTTCAAAACGTCTGGGACTTTTGGATTACCCTCGTACATTGCCGTGAACACCTGTGACGCTACCTGAGTTACCTGTTAAAATGATTTAAATACCCGACATACTCCCCGAATCATATGAAAATTACCGTAAATAGCTCTGGTACGAATCCCTGTTCTGAATTACCATGAACACTTGTGATACTAACCGGTTTACCCTACAAGTATACGATACTATTCGAATTACTCTTTATACTGTAACAATAAAAAGTGCTTAATTGGAATAATTGTATTCATCGATCGACGAGCAGCGTTTAATTACATTAATCCATCAAAATACGCGCGGCGCGGTACTTCGATCGACGACCAGCGGAAAGTTAGAACGCAATATAGGCTTTGTTAGCGTTTAAATCTTGAAGTCAATGAGTCTAAATGATGTTATGCATGAATGAACATTACACATACATCAACACTAACCTCCCTAGCCTCTCTTACCGTTTTCCTATATTTTCCCATATAAACGCGTACTTCTACTCCTCAACCTCTGTCTAGATTAGCACCTTTCCTCGTATTCCCTACGTCTCTCATATAAAGCGCATTGCCCTCCTTCAACTCTCTCCTAGCTTAGGATCTCTCTCCGTTTTCCATATCTTCCCCACATAAACCTATACCCAACTCCTCAACCTCTGTCTAACTACCTCTTCTCGTATTCCCTACCTCTAACACATAAAGGGCGTTTCCCTCCTTCAAACTCTGCTCTACCTCGGAACTCTCCTCGTTTTCCCTATCTCTCCCATATAAACGCATTTTCCTCCTTGACGGTTCTCTCAAGCTAAAATCTGCCCTTGTCTCCCCATATAAACGTATACTCTACTATTCAAACCCTCCTAGTTTAATACCTCTCCTCGGTTTGCTAGCTCTCCCATATAAAAGAGTTTGGTACCACGAGGTTTGCGTTGGTGCCCGAGGGAAAAAGGGCTCTTTATGTGGAAGTTGGCAGTGATCAGAATTGTACCTAGTGTGGTATAGTTTCGATCAATTTTACTACATTCTGTAACCTTCTCTTGTGTTTAAACTAACACTTGTAATGGGGCAATATTTGTGTTATATATTCATTAAACATCAAAGAACAAGTGCCATGGTTAAAATTATTTCTTTCCTCATTATCTTTCCAGTTATAATAGCATTTGGCCGAAATGATCGAAATTGTACCACCTTCTACTAATTTCCGATGCAGTTTTCATCTACATTTTCTGAAATGTTCAACATTAGTGTAGATATTAATGGCAAATTAAAATACTAATTTGGGTTCTTTATATAAATAAAATAATCACTTCTATGTCAAATGAAAGAGAAAGAAAAAAATTACATCGATATATACACTTTTATATACAAACTAATAGATATTTCTTAAAAAGCCCTAATCAAATTGTACATATTCACCTCAAAAATTAAAGTTAAATTTTGGGTCAGAAATGTCTAGTAAGTTACTGTAAGGGTCAGGTTGTAAAATTCAAAATGTTATGTCTATAAAAAGGAACTATTCAATAACAGTGTTTCGACCCAAATCAAGTTTCAGGAAGTTTGATAATTTAATATTAATTTTGATAGTGTAATCAATCCATATAAGGTAATTAAAATATCATATAAACTAAACGCTCTCACTTTATATTGTTACAATTTCTTGGGTCCGAACTGGACTTCTGCGATTGCCTTGCCAAATGCATTCCGCGCCTCATTTTCAACTCTTTATAGAGTGTTAACTTTCAGCCGCTTCCCCTTTTCTTTTAAATCGCATGGAAATTATTAAAGAAATATCTTTATACTTCCCTGGTTTGCTAGCACACAAAGAAACACAATAGTTCAGAAGCAGAAGCATTTAATAGGACTGCGACAACCACAGTAAGGTTGAACAATGGCTCTCGGTGGCCATGTATGACATTTTCGGGGAGGTAGTAATTTTCACGTAAACAAACAGACCTCACTAATCATACATGTAGATCTAAGTGATCTTTAGCAGACATGTACTGATTTTACTGGCGTAAGCCGAAATTTTTCGGTACTTGTTACATGTTATGATATTTTTTGGCCGACATTATAATACGCTGATTACATGTGACGTAAGTGAACTATTATGGCATCCATAATATTTCAGCGAACTTATGATCTAACCCGGCGGCGCGCGCAGCTTCCCTACTGCCCATACCTTTAAACACCTGTAAAGCAGCACTGGGATCAGTTCCCCAGATATACTACGAAATATTTGTACTAAAAAATTCTGCACATTGTAATTTTAATGTTATAATAAACTGAGTTCATTTAAATTGCTTCAACATGCGTTGCTATCACGTTGCCTGTAACAAATCAATAAATACAACGTGGACTCAACGGTGGTGCCATCTATTGTACTACTCGCAAACACGCTCAAGTTGCTGCCATGCGATTAGCATTTAATTGCACATAATTAACAAAGTACGGGCCGATTTTTTCGTCGTGACAGGGCAGAAACGAAGAGGAGGAGAAGGCAGTCTAGGATGGGGGAGAACGGCTGGCAGTATTTCCCTTGTGTGGACTCGGAACGTATGGTGATGTCGCCTTATCTCACGTTGTGTACGCCCCTGCTGCTCTGTTGCTACTGACTCAATACCTTCCCAGAAAATAAATGGATTTGTCTAACTACTGTGCATACAGATAAGCCTGCCACGACGAAAAAATCGACCCGTAAGATTAGTTTGTAAAAGCTCAAAGTTTTGAAATTATAGTTTGGTCGACCAAAAACAATCGTATACAACTTAACTATAATGGTAAGTAAGACGCCCGTGTGCAAATTATGAAACTCGCTACTGCTAGTTTCATAAACATAGTCGCGTCTTAATTACTGGCATGAAGGTTCTTGTTGCATAATATACTATTTTGTATTCACTCCGCATAAAGTTTACAAACACAGTATCGATTCTATCAACAGTAACTCTCTTGGTCACGCCATGGTCTTCTGTTTATTAGGATGTATTTCCATAACAGCTGGCAGCTTGTAGTGTTGTAGTTATGAGTTTCTTAGTTTTGTCAATAATAGCATCCATGTCAACGAAATTTTAGGAAAGCTAAAAATATTGTTCCGAAGAAGTCGCACATACACAGAAAAGATATGTGGCACTAAATCAAGAGATGGGGGCATATGCTTTTTTTTTATTCATTTATTTTATTTCCCTGACATCTTCAAGGATGCAAATCAGTGTAACCTTCATTTTCATGCATTGGCTCTGTTTTGTCTTTTCGCAAACAGATTCAATCCGAACAGTATTGTTTAAAGAATCTATTTTTCTTAATGGTTAATTTCACGGATTGTTATCCATCTCTAAATCAATCACTTTACGAATTGATTACCGTTGGTAAGTAAATAATGATGGTACACGTGAACAAATGAATCTCCCTCATATCTGCCGAATTACCGATGACAATAAGACGGTCCGTTACGCGTTTTCCATTGGATTCTGTCTGTGCGGCATCATACGGCAAATGAACCTTGTTTTTGTTAATAAGTAACAGTGTTACTTTATTGCTGCACAGCTATCATCCGTAACGGAAGAAATTATGGGCTAAAAGTAGAGGAATTATGACTTAAGTTTCGTTTCAATGATTCCTCAAACAAATCAGTCTACCTCCTCTAACTCTACACTCTGGAATGCCCAGAGTGATTAGAGTGACGCAAAGCAGTACAATGTTGCTTACATTAAGGGGAGGAGTAAGGCAAATGCCATTATAGGAAGCACGGCTTTACTTGGGGAGGGCCACTGTTGCAAACAAAGTTGAGTATTATGCTTCAGTGATGACTGTCATCATTAAGTACAAGTACAGGGGTGTTAAGAATGTATATATTACGACCTAGCTCTGCAATAACCGAGTTTTAGGATACTTACCTATCCCTTTAATTGCGGCTGGTCAAGCTTATTAGCTCTGCCACTAAAAGGTATTACAGTCCGTCTACATCTTCAAGACTGTAGCATTAATACAAATAACACAATTTCCGTACTCGTATAGAAATCCCACAACCTTTAGCTCGGTGGTAAACACTTCGCTCCTTACGAAAGGTTATTTTCTTTAGTAGGTAGTTGCGTTTCTTTCAATTTTGTGACAATACTTTTCCTGACTCCTTTAATAGCTCTTTAAGCAAGTTATTTTAACAGTTGTAGATGAATATACAATTCAAGACCAGAAGGTGTGTGATGTCTATGCATCCGGAGGAGTGAGGAAAATCTTCAAATTAAAATGAGAATGAAAATTTGACATTAGCCAAGTCCAAATCTTTATAGTGAGCATGAAGTAATGTCAACTAACTTGCTGTGTACGGTAGAGAAGAGCCGTGGCGATGGCAAGTGTGAATTAGTGCTGGTATCGAGACATTGTCTCTGGCTACGGAGATATTAGCATACATAGGGAGACAAAACAACGAGCTATACGTGGAGTTGTCATTAACGTATTCAAATCCCGGGTTATGGGATGGGCAGTCAGGCAGGCGTCTAGAGATGTATGGCCCAACGAGTGTACTGCTTGTTGGCATGACACAGGGTACACTCATCCTCAAATCATATTCCATGTTCTGCCATCGACTTACACCGGTGTTAAACTTTGTTTTCTCTGCTGCTTTCACTTACTTGGTAAGGCTTAAAAATAAAGGGGCGAAACGTGCGGTCAATTTCTTTGTACCGCTAAACTAAGAACCACGTAAGTCGGATTTCACTTGGATCTAGTTGCTTTGGACGCCTCTGTCCCTGGAATAGCGACTGTTAGTACATTTTAAGCGAGTAGATCCTCTTCTAACTCGTTTCTTCCTATGTCTGTCAGTACTTGCTTTGGACGCCTCTATCCCTGGAATAGCGACTGCTAGTACATTTTAAGCGAGCAGATCCTCTTCTAACTCGTTTCTTCCTATGTCTGTCAGTACTTGCTTTGGACGCCTCTGTCCCTGGAATAGCGACTGTTAGTACATTTTAAGCGAGCAGATCCTCTTCTAACTCGTTTCTTCCTATGTCTGTCAGTACTTGCTTTGGACGCTTCTGTCCCTGGAATAGCGACTGTTAGTACATTTTAAGCGAGTAGATCCTCTTCTAACTCGTTTCTTCCTATGTCTGTCAGTACTTGCTTTGGACGCCTCTGTTCCTGGAATAGCGACTGTTAGTACATTTTAAGCGAGCAGATCCTCTTCTAACTCGTTTCTTCCTATGTCTGTCAGTACTTGCTTTGGACGCCTCTGTTCCTGGAATAGCGACTGCTAGTACATTTTAAGCGAGCAGAGCCTCTTCTAACTCGTTTCTTCCTATGTCTGTCAGTACTTGCTTTGGACGCCTCTGTTCCTGGAATAGCGACTGTTAGTACATTTTAAGCGAGCAGATCCTCTTCTAACTCGTTTCTTCCTATGTCTGTCAGTACTTGCTTTGGACGCCTCTGTCCCTGGAATAGCGACTGTTAGTACATTTTAAGCGAGTAGATCCTCTTCTAACTCGTTTCTTCCTATGTCTGTCAGTACTTGCTTTGGACGCCTCTGTTCCTGGAATAGCGACTGCTAGTACATTTTAAGCGAGCAGATCCTCCTCTAACTCGTTTCTTCCTATGTCTGTCAGTACTTGCTTTGGACGCCTCTGTCCCTGGAATAGCGACTGTTAGTACATTTTAAGCGAGTAGATCCTCTTCTAACTCGTTTCTTCCTATGTCTGTCAGTACTTGCTTTGGACGCCTCTGTCCCTGGAATATTACTGTTAGTACATTTTAAGCGAGTAGATCCTCTTCTAACTCGTTTCTTCCTATGTCTGTCAGTACTTGCTTTCGACGCCTCTATCCCTGGAATAGCGACTGCTAGTACATTTTAAGCGAGTAGATCCTCTTCTAACTCGTTTCTTCCTATGTCTGTCAGTACTTGCTTTGGACGCCTCTTTCCCTGGAATAGCGACTGCTAGTACATTTTAAGCGAGTAGATCCTCTTCTAACTCGTTTCTTCCTATGTCTGTCAGTACTTGCTTTGGACGCCTCTATCCCTGGAATAGCGACTGTTAGTACATTTTAAGTGAGTAGATCCTCTTCTAACTCGTTTCTT
Organism: Deroplatys truncata; assembly: GCA_030765065.1. Taxonomy (NCBI): domain Eukaryota; kingdom Metazoa; phylum Arthropoda; class Insecta; order Mantodea; family Mantidae; genus Deroplatys; species Deroplatys truncata. Next base: position 242,221,708 of record CM060978.1, on the reverse strand, counting down.
CCTATGTCTGTCAGTACTTGCTTTGGACGCCTCTGTTCCTGGAATAGCGACTGCTAGTACATTTTAAGCGAGCAGATCCTCCTCTAACTCGTTTCTTCCTATGTCTGTCAGTACTTGCTTTGGACGCCTCTTTCCCTGGAATAGCGACTGTTAGTACATTTTAAGCGAGTAGATCCTCTTCTAACTCGTTTCTTCCTATGTCTGTCAGTACTTGCTTTGGACGCCTCTGTCCCTGGAATAGTACTGTTAGTACATTTTAAGCGAGTAGATCCTCTTCTAACTCGTTTCTTCCTATGTCTGTCAGTACTTGCTTTCGACGCCTCTATCCCTGGAATAGCGACTGCTAGTACATTTTAAGCGAGCAGATCCCCTTCTAACTCGTTTCTTCCTATGTCTGTCAGTACTTGCTTTGGACGCCTCTTTCCCTGGAATAGCGACTGTTAGTACATTTTAAGCGAGATCCTCTTCTAACTCGTTTCTTCCTATGTCTGTCAGTACTAGCTTTGGACGCCTCTGTCCCTGGAATAGTACTGTTAGTACATTTTAAGCGAGTAGATCCTCTTCTAACTCGTTTCTTCCTATGTCTGTCAGTACTTGCTTTCGACGCCTCTATCCCTGGAATAGCGACTGCTAGTACATTTTAAGCGAGCAGATCCTCTTCTAACTCGTTTCTTCCTATGTCTGTCAGTACTTGCTTTGGACGCCTCTTTCCCTGTAATAGCGACTGTTAGTACATTTTAAGCGAGTAGATCCTCTTCTAACTCGTTTCTTCCTATGTCTGTCAGTACTTGCTTTGGACGCCTCTTTCCCTGGAATAGCGACTGTTAGTACATTTTAAGCGAGTAGATCCTCTTCTAACTCGTTTCTTCCTATGTCTGTCAGTACTTGCTTTGGACGCCTCTGTCCCTGGAATAGTACTGTTAGTACATTTTAAGCGAGTAGATCCTCTTCTAACTCGTTTCTTCCTATGTCTGTCAGTACTTGCTTTCGACGCCTCTATCCCTGGAATAGCGACTGCTAGTACATTTTAAGCGAGCAGATCCTCTTCTAACTCGTTTCTTCCTATGTCTGTCAGTACTTGCTTTGGACGCTTCTGTCCCTGGAATAGCGACTGTTAGTACATTTTAAGCGAGTAGATCCTCTTCTAACTCGTTTCTTCCTATGTCTGTCAGTACTTGCTTTGGACGCCTCTGTTCCTGGAATAGCGACTGTTAGTACATTTTAAGCGAGCAGATCCTCTTCTAACTCGTTTCTTCCTATGTCTGTCAGTACTTGCTTTGGACGCCTCTGTTCCTGGAATAGCGACTGCTAGTACATTTTAAGCGAGCAGATCCTCTTCTAACTCGTTTCTTCCTATGTCTGTCAGTACTTGCTTTGGACGCCTCTGTTCCTGGAATAGCGACTGTTAGTACATTTTAAGCGAGCAGATCCTCTTCTAACTCGTTTCTTCCTATGTCTGTCAGTACTTGCTTTGGACGCCTCTGTCCCTGGAATAGCGACTGTTAGTACATTTTAAGCGAGTAGATCCTCTTCTAACTCGTTTCTTCCTATGTCTGTCAGTACTTGCTTTGGACGCCTCTGTTCCTGGAATAGCGACTGCTAGTACATTTTAAGCGAGCAGATCCTCCTCTAACTCGTTTCTTCCTATGTCTGTCAGTACTTGCTTTGGACGCCTCTGTCCCTGGAATAGCGACTGTTAGTACATTTTAAGCGAGTAGATCCTCTTCTAACTCGTTTCTTCCTATGTCTGTCAGTACTTGCTTTGGACGCCTCTGTCCCTGGAATATTACTGTTAGTACATTTTAAGCGAGTAGATCCTCTTCTAACTCGTTTCTTCCTATGTCTGTCAGTACTTGCTTTCGACGCCTCTATCCCTGGAATAGCGACTGCTAGTACATTTTAAGCGAGTAGATCCTCTTCTAACTCGTTTCTTCCTATGTCTGTCAGTACTTGCTTTGGACGCCTCTTTCCCTGGAATAGCGACTGCTAGTACATTTTAAGCGAGTAGATCCTCTTCTAACTCGTTTCTTCCTATGTCTGTCAGTACTTGCTTTGGACGCCTCTATCCCTGGAATAGCGACTGTTAGTACATTTTAAGTGAGTAGATCCTCTTCTAACTCGTTTCTTCCTATGTCTGTCAGTACTTGCTTTGGACGCCTCTGTTCCTGGAATAGCGACTGCTAGTACATTTTAAGCGAGCAGATCCTCCTCTAACTCGTTTCTTCCTATGTCTGTCAGTACTTGCTTTGGACGCCTCTTTCCCTGGAATAGCGACTGTTAGTACATTTTAAGCGAGTAGATCCTCTTCTAACTCGTTTCTTCCTATGTCTGTCAGTACTTGCTTTGGACGCCTCTGTCCCTGGAATAGTACTGTTAGTACATTTTAAGCGAGTAGATCCTCTTCTAACTCGTTTCTTCCTATGTCTGTCAGTACTTGCTTTCGACGCCTCTATCCCTGGAATAGCGACTGCTAGTACATTTTAAGCGAGCAGATCCCCTTCTAACTCGTTTCTTCCTATGTCTGTCAGTACTTGCTTTGGACGCCTCTTTCCCTGGAATAGCGACTGTTAGTACATTTTAAGCGAGATCCTCTTCTAACTCGTTTCTTCCTATGTCTGTCAGTACTAGCTTTGGACGCCTCTGTCCCTGGAATAGTACTGTTAGTACATTTTAAGCGAGTAGATCCTCTTCTAACTCGTTTCTTCCTATGTCTGTCAGTACTTGCTTTCGACGCCTCTATCCCTGGAATAGCGACTGCTAGTACATTTTAAGCGAGCAGATCCTCTTCTAACTCGTTTCTTCCTATGTCTGTCAGTACTTGCTTTGGACGCCTCTTTCCCTGGAATAGCGACTGTTAGTACATTTTAAGCGAGTAGATCCTCTTCTAACTCGTTTCTTCCTATGTCTGTCAGTACTTGCTTTGGACGCCTCTTTCCCTGGAATAGCGACTGTTAGTACATTTTAAGCGAGTAGATCCTCTTCTAACTCGTTTCTTCCTATGTCTGTCAGTACTTGCTTTGGACGCCTCTGTCCCTGGAATAGTACTGTTAGTACATTTTAAGCGAGTAGATCCTCTTCTAACTCGTTTCTTCCTATGTCTGTCAGTACTTGCTTTCGACGCCTCTATCCCTGGAATAGCGACTGCTAGTACATTTTAAGCGAGCAGATCCTCTTCTAACTCGTTTCTTCCTATGTCTGTCAGTACTTGCTTTGGACGCCTCTTTCCCTGGAATAGCGACTGTTAGTACATTTTAAGCGAGTAGATCCTCTTCTAACTCGTTTCTTCCTATGTCTGTCAGTACTTGCTTTGGACGCCTCTGTCCCTGAAACAGTACTGTTAGTATATTTTAAGCGAGTAGATCCTCTTCTAACTCGTTTCTTCCTATGTCTGTCAGTACTTGCTTTGGACGCCTCTGTCCCTGGAATAGGGACTGTTAGTACATTTTAAGCGAGTAGATCCTCTTCTAACTCGTTTCTTCCTATGTCTGTCAGTACTTGCTTTGGACGCCTCTGTCCCTGGAATAGCGACTGTTAGTACATTTTAAGCGAGTAGATCCTCTTCCAACTCGTTTCTTCCTATGTCTGTCAGTACTTGCTTTCGACGCCTCTTTCCCTGGAATAGCGACTGCTAGTACATTTTAAGCGAGTAGATCCTCTTCTAACTCGTTTCTTCCTATGTCTGTCAGTACTTGCTTTGGACGCCTCTGTCCCTGGAATAGCGACTGCTAGTACATTTTAAGCAAGTAGATCCTCTTCTAACTCGTTTCTTCCTGTCTGTCAGTACTTGCTTTGGACGCCTCTATCCCTGGAATAGCGACTGCTAGTACATTTTAAGCGAGCAGATCCTCTTCTAACTCGTTTCTTCCTATGTCTGTCAGTACTTGCTTTGGACGCCTCTTTCCCTGGAATAGCGACTGTTAGTACATTTTAAGCGAGTAGATCCTCTTCTAACTCGTTTCTTCCTATGTCTGTCAGTACTTGCTTTGGACGCCTCTTTCCCTGGAATAGCGACTGTTAGTACATTTTAAGCGAGTAGATCCTCTTCTAACTCGTTTCTTCCTATGTCTGTCAGTACTTGCTTTGGACGCCTCTGTCCCTGGAATAGTACTGTTAGTACATTTTAAGCGAGTAGATCCTCTTCTAACTCGTTTCTTCCTATGTCTGTCAGTACTTGCTTTCGACGCCTCTATCCCTGGAATAGCGACTGCTAGTACATTTTAAGCGAGCAGATCCTCTTCTAACTCGTTTCTTCCTATGTCTGTCAGTACTTGCTTTGGACGCTTCTGTCCCTGGAATAGCGACTGTTAGTACATTTTAAGCGAGTAGATCCTCTTCTAACTCGTTTCTTCCTATGTCTGTCAGTACTTGCTTTGGACGCCTCTGTTCCTGGAATAGCGACTGTTAGTACATTTTAAGCGAGCAGATCCTCTTCTAACTCGTTTCTTCCTATGTCTGTCAGTACTTGCTTTGGACGCCTCTGTTCCTGGAATAGCGACTGCTAGTACATTTTAAGCGAGCAGATCCTCTTCTAACTCGTTTCTTCCTATGTCTGTCAGTACTTGCTTTGGACGCCTCTGTTCCTGGAATAGCGACTGTTAGTACATTTTAAGCGAGCAGATCCTCTTCTAACTCGTTTCTTCCTATGTCTGTCAGTACTTGCTTTGGACGCCTCTGTCCCTGGAATAGCGACTGTTAGTACATTTTAAGCGAGTAGATCCTCTTCTAACTCGTTTCTTCCTATGTCTGTCAGTACTTGCTTTGGACGCCTCTGTTCCTGGAATAGCGACTGCTAGTACATTTTAAGCGAGCAGATCCTCCTCTAACTCGTTTCTTCCTATGTCTGTCAGTACTTGCTTTGGACGCCTCTGTCCCTGGAATAGCGACTGTTAGTACATTTTAAGCGAGTAGATCCTCTTCTAACTCGTTTCTTCCTATGTCTGTCAGTACTTGCTTTGGACGCCTCTGTCCCTGGAATATTACTGTTAGTACATTTTAAGCGAGTAGATCCTCTTCTAACTCGTTTCTTCCTATGTCTGTCAGTACTTGCTTTCGACGCCTCTATCCCTGGAATAGCGACTGCTAGTACATTTTAAGCGAGTAGATCCTCTTCTAACTCGTTTCTTCCTATGTCTGTCAGTACTTGCTTTGGACGCCTCTTTCCCTGGAATAGCGACTGCTAGTACATTTTAAGCGAGTAGATCCTCTTCTAACTCGTTTCTTCCTATGTCTGTCAGTACTTGCTTTGGACGCCTCTATCCCTGGAATAGCGACTGTTAGTACATTTTAAGTGAGTAGATCCTCTTCTAACTCGTTTCTTCCTATGTCTGTCAGTACTTGCTTTGGACGCCTCTGTTCCTGGAATAGCGACTGCTAGTACATTTTAAGCGAGCAGATCCTCCTCTAACTCGTTTCTTCCTATGTCTGTCAGTACTTGCTTTGGACGCCTCTTTCCCTGGAATAGCGACTGTTAGTACATTTTAAGCGAGTAGATCCTCTTCTAACTCGTTTCTTCCTATGTCTGTCAGTACTTGCTTTGGACGCCTCTGTCCCTGGAATAGTACTGTTAGTACATTTTAAGCGAGTAGATCCTCTTCTAACTCGTTTCTTCCTATGTCTGTCAGTACTTGCTTTCGACGCCTCTATCCCTGGAATAGCGACTGCTAGTACATTTTAAGCGAGCAGATCCCCTTCTAACTCGTTTCTTCCTATGTCTGTCAGTACTTGCTTTGGACGCCTCTTTCCCTGGAATAGCGACTGTTAGTACATTTTAAGCGAGATCCTCTTCTAACTCGTTTCTTCCTATGTCTGTCAGTACTAGCTTTGGACGCCTCTGTCCCTGGAATAGTACTGTTAGTACATTTTAAGCGAGTAGATCCTCTTCTAACTCGTTTCTTCCTATGTCTGTCAGTACTTGCTTTCGACGCCTCTATCCCTGGAATAGCGACTGCTAGTACATTTTAAGCGAGCAGATCCTCTTCTAACTCGTTTCTTCCTATGTCTGTCAGTACTTGCTTTGGACGCCTCTTTCCCTGGAATAGCGACTGTTAGTACATTTTAAGCGAGTAGATCCTCTTCTAACTCGTTTCTTCCTATGTCTGTCAGTACTTGCTTTGGACGCCTCTTTCCCTGGAATAGCGACTGTTAGTACATTTTAAGCGAGTAGATCCTCTTCTAACTCGTTTCTTCCTATGTCTGTCAGTACTTGCTTTGGACGCCTCTGTCCCTGGAATAGTACTGTTAGTACATTTTAAGCGAGTAGATCCTCTTCTAACTCGTTTCTTCCTATGTCTGTCAGTACTTGCTTTCGACGCCTCTATCCCTGGAATAGCGACTGCTAGTACATTTTAAGCGAGCAGATCCTCTTCTAACTCGTTTCTTCCTATGTCTGTCAGTACTTGCTTTGGACGCCTCTTTCCCTGGAATAGCGACTGTTAGTACATTTTAAGCGAGTAGATCCTCTTCTAACTCGTTTCTTCCTATGTCTGTCAGTACTTGCTTTGGACGCCTCTGTCCCTGAAACAGTACTGTTAGTATATTTTAAGCGAGTAGATCCTCTTCTAACTCGTTTCTTCCTATGTCTGTCAGTACTTGCTTTGGACGCCTCTGTCCCTGGAATAGGGACTGTTAGTACATTTTAAGCGAGTAGATCCTCTTCTAACTCGTTTCTTCCTATGTCTGTCAGTACTTGCTTTGGACGCCTCTGTCCCTGGAATAGCGACTGTTAGTACATTTTAAGCGAGTAGATCCTCTTCCAACTCGTTTCTTCCTATGTCTGTCAGTACTTGCTTTCGACGCCTCTTTCCCTGGAATAGCGACTGCTAGTACATTTTAAGCGAGTAGATCCTCTTCTAACTCGTTTCTTCCTATGTCTGTCAGTACTTGCTTTGGACGCCTCTGTCCCTGGAATAGCGACTGCTAGTACATTTTAAGCAAGTAGATCCTCTTCTAACTCGTTTCTTCCTGTCTGTCAGTACTTGCTTTGGACGCCTCTGTCCCTGGAATAGCGACTGCTAGTACATTTTAAGCAAGTAGATCCTCTTCTAACTCGTTTCTTCCTATGTCTGTCAGTACTTGCTTTGGACGCCTCTGTCCCTGGAATAGCGACTGCTAGTACATTTTAAGCAAGTAGATCCTCTTCTAACTCGTTTCTTCCTATGTCTGTCAGTACTTGCTTTGGACGCCTCTGTCGCTGGAATAGGGACTGTTAGTACATTTTAAGTGAGTAGATCCTCTTCTAACTCGTTTCTTCCTATGTCTGTCAGTACTTGCTTTGGACGCCTCTGTCCCTGGAATAGCGACTGCTAGTACATTTTAAGTAAGTACATCCTCTTCTAACTCGTTTCTTCCTATGTCTGTCAGTACTTGCTTCAACCATTCCTCCGGGGACATTTCTCTTTTCTTCTTATTCTGTGATGTCCGTTCCAAAATTGAGTTTGACCATCGTTCAATCTCCCGCTTTTTACATAGCCATACCACTTTCTACTTCGTTGATAGATAGTATTATCTAGTCATTTCATTCTCTTTTTCCTTCTTCATTTATAACCCTCTGCAGTATTGAAACCCTACAACATCTTCTTATAAAATCTATGTCTATTACCTCGAGTCTTGTGTATCCCTTTTAGCCAGTTCCCATGAAACAGGAGTTAACCTATTTATGGCTTGTTTTGCTAGGGAAATTTTGATATGTATTCATGTTTTATCTGTTCCGTCAATTGTAGTTTTAACTCGTAAATATTCGTATTCTGCACAAAATCTTAATTATCTCATTCGCACTTTAAGGTATTTACAATATCATTTACCATTAAATATTTTGTTTCTCCCAGGATTACCTTCAAGCTGTTCTATCGTAGCTCGACATTACTTTTATTTTCCTCATCATATATTCTACATAAAACGCATCTCCCGCCATTAGATACTCTCCTTAACATTAAATCCCGTCATTCATTAAGCATTTGATTTAAATACACTTTAAATAAACTTGGGGCACGTAGCATCCCTGACGTAACCTTTTTGTAGGGTGATTTGGTTGAATGTTAGCGCTACGGTTCCTTAAAAAAGAATAGCTCGAAAAAATATGTATTAAAAACAGCAGAAACTGCAGCTTCGTGCACATTATTACGTTAACTGTGGAGATTCTATCGCTCTCCCTCATATTCTATCTCCCTCCTCCCTCCTCTCAATATCTCCCACTCTCCTACTCGCTCACTTTCCACTCTATACAAGTGCTTCCTTGTAAAAATGGTCTAACATCGCAGTGAGATTGGAATCTCCCTGCAGCATCTTTTATGAAGTACGAATTCTCAGTTGTCCAATATTATTTTATTGTTTGTCACATTTTTCTTAGCTTCCATCTTCTTCCTTTTTTTTTTTAACAATTTGTAAAGATTGTTAATAGGATTAAATCCAATTAGAAAATGAAAATGTAGCAAAACAAAGAACAATATCTGCACAACGAATTTTGTAACACTCACTCTAAATGCCAAGCAGTTAAGCAATAAACGCAATCAGTGATGCTATATGCTCAAAGAGCATGTCTGCTTGTAACTAAGCGATAAAAAAGTGAGAATATAACTTTGATGGTAGAATGTTTTTATTAGGTAAACGAATATGGAGTTGAGTATACCAGCGCAGATATTCATCAGTGGATGAACTATACTTGACTGCACACAGATGCCAGTGTATTCAACATCTTCCCCTTCACAGGTATAAATGAGAAACATTTAAAAGGAAATTACAGAATGGAGTAACGCATTCCAGAATTCTCCAGTTCAAATCTCGGTGTCGATCATTCTTAATATTTTTCCTAGATCTCCTAGGCAAATGCTGGGATGCATATTTCGTTCTACCATGATACCTTCTTACTGCCATTTCATTTCTTTTCTTTCACTTCAACTTCATCCCTAGCAACAGGCCCAACTTTGGATGATGCGATCAATCGCCTACTATTTGACAATACTGTTCATATCGTTCCTGCCGGAGGGTTTATGGGGCATCGAATGTTAAACTGGGAGGGGGGAAACCGTAGTGGATCATTTATATGGACTGGCACGTGGCTACCCACGTGGTTACTGGCGTTTAAGCTCCTTGAAAATGTTAAACAGCTTCCTATATTCGTCTGATTGGCCAGGTCAATTCAAATGGACGCATGACCGCCCAAGTGGTTCACTGAAACTCAGCTAATGTCAGTGCAGGAACTAAATTCCTCCCATTGGCCAAACACAAAAAAGCTATCTCTGTTAAACTTTATTTCGCAAAGGTAAAGCCGCACTTGCGACTAGGTACTGTAGCGATTTTCATCCCGTCCTGGTAAACCTGGGTGACTTGCTCTCGATTGCTGGATTCCTGGGTTACCTGTCATCTCAACCCTTCCTGCCAGAGGTTCAGTGCATACACATAAAGGGCGAAGGGAGGTCTCCCTTGCGCAGCTAAATCTAATACAAAGTACAACATACATGCATGTTTTTAATTTTGATTTCCCAGCTGATGTCCTTATTTAAGAATTCGATATAAACTTCGAACGGAGGCTATAAACATGTTATCTAGGACTTGGTAACATTTGATCGGTATTTAATTATCAATCAACTAATTTATCCCAACAATCATCCCAACGGTTACCAAAAAATATTTTGGGACGTACTAAATGAGCTTATAAAAAACATATGAGTGCCATAAGGGGGAACAATGAGCATCTTGCAACGTAAAACAATATTTCAATAACACTAACAATGTTGCAACAGGATGTTTTAAGAGAGGATTTCAAAACTGAAAATTGACAATGAATGTTCGTTGCTTACCTCACTTTTGTTTCGTATATTTTGTGCAGTTAATTCTGTGTCTCACTGAACTTCTAAATACTGAAGGATACGGATACAAATTATGTCTTGTAACTAATTTAAGTTTAATATGAAACTACCCCATTCAAATAGTCACTGGAATGAAAATTAAATAATAGCAGAATTACAAGAATACATGCCTTAAAACTGCAATTAAATAGCCTGAAGTTACCTGTGTCACCGTGCACTTTTTAAAGTCGCCATTACTTAAAGAGAGAGAGAGAGATCTTTATGGTAACTCCCCATGACCGTTGTTGCAGCGAACAACTTCGGAGAAGTGTAGCCTCCGAAGCACTGTGTAGGAGGGAGAGGTCTCCGAGCCGAAAGGAAAAAGACGCAACTATAGGTTCTCACCGCCTAGATGAAGAGTTCATGTACAGACGGCTCTAAATGTTTTCCGTTCCATCTGTAGGGGAGTAAGCGGGGTGTATTATCTAGAGGTTATGCCAGGTGCCTTAGCTCATACCTGCTCTAGGAAGTTAAAGTGCTAAAGAAAATATCATTCCAACACAAGTAATAACTGTACATTACAGCACAACCACAAAAGCAGTATACAAACTAATTTGTAGAAATTAGAGCCATCATATTATTGTATAATAAGCAAGCGTTAAAACAAAATGGTTTGTTTTCAATATTTACTACTTGTTCTACCCATTATCAACTAACCTATGTTCCTTATTTTCATAATGTGCTTATAAAGTATGGTTTTTCCGTGCAGTTTGCCTTAATTTGACAACGATTTAGGTCAGAAATTATTTCAAGTTATAATCTAAATTACACTTTTCCCTATTTGGTTGCATGCAAGATGCCGTAACGACAAACCGCCGTTTATCTGTACCACAATTCTTCCTTTTACTGTCTCTACTATTTACCTATAATAAGTAGGGAAAGTATTGTATTCCACGCAAAAATTGAATAACGAGATTCACTGGAAATACACGTTTTGAGACTCCCTGAATTCAAAGAAAGCACTTTTAATTTCTCTACTACGTACCTACAGGAGATAGAGAAAGTATTGTATTCCACCCAAAAATTGAATAACGAGATTCACAGGAAATACACGTTTTGGAACCCCCTGAATCCAAAGAAAGCACTTTTAATTTCCCTACTACGTACCTACAGGAGATAGAGAAAGTATTGTATTCCACCCAAAAATTGAATAAAGAGATTCACAGGAAATACACGTTTTGGAACCCCCTGAATCCAAAGAAAGCATTTTTACTTTTCTACTCCGTGGATACAGTAAGTAGAGCAAGTATTGTATTCCACCCAAAAATGAATAAGGAGATTAATACTGGGAACGGAAATACTCGTTTTCAAACTCACTGAAACCAAACAAAGCGTTTTTGCTTTCTCTACTACGTAGTTACAGTAAGTAGAGAAAGTATTGCATTCCACCCAAAAATTGAATAACGAGATTCACAAGAAATACTCGTTTTGGAACCCCTGAATCCAAAGAAAGCATTTTTACTTTCTGTATTCCGTAGTTACAAAAGTAGAGCAAATATTCTATTCCACCCAACATTTGAATAACGAGATTAATACTGGCAACGGAAATACTCGCTTTCAGACTCCCTGAAAACAAAGAAAGCGTTTTTAGTTTCTGTACTACGTAGTTGCAGTAAGTAGAGAATGTATTGTGTTCCTCTCAAAAATTCCATAAAGAGATTCATCGGAAATACACGTTTTGAAACTCCTTGAATCCAAAGAAAGCATTTTTACTTTCTCTACTACGTAGCTATAGGAGGTAGAAAAAGTGTTGTATTCTATCACTAAATTCCATAAAGAAATTTTTCGGAAATGCACGTTTTGAGACTCCCTGAATCCGAAGAAAGCATTTTTACTTTCACTACTAAGTAGTTACAGTAAGTAGAGAAAGTATTGGGTTCCACCCAAAAAATTAATAATGAGATTCAACGGAAATACACGTTTTGAGACCCCTGAATCCAAAGTAAGCAGTTTTACTTTCTCTACTACGTAGCTACAGTAAGTAGGGAAAGTATTGCGTTCCACCTAAAAATTCAATGTCGCAATTTCACCAGAAATCACGTTTGTGACCCCCTGAATCAAATGAATTTATTTCTAGAAAAAGCTCCAAGTGTATGTGTGAGTGTGAGTGTGTGTGTGTGTGTGTGTGTGTGTGTGTGTGTCCAGAAACAGCATAACTCAAAAGCAAAAAGTTGGTTAAAAATCGAACTTAGTGTTTAAGTTCAACTTCTTCCAAGAATGCGACACAGATTTTAAAGAAAATCCTCCACTCCAAACTACCCTTTACATTGGACATTTTACGAAATTTCTTATTCTTTCAAAAATATCTCTAAGGATTTTGATTAAAATACGTATGTTTAGGCTATTTTCATGAAAATAGAATGTATATCTTTTATTTTCTAGGAACAGACTGTAAATTAGTCTTTGTTGTGAATGGTAAGAGAGAGACATAATCTTACTGCACAACATCTGTAGATCTTGTTAAAACACAAAATTTATATCAAATAAGATTTTCATTTTATGTCAAATAACTTTTATATTTTACCTATTCTGAAATATTCTTTGTTATTAGTATGGATTTTCAAATATTTTATACTTCTCTCAACTGCAAATAGCAATTGTTTTTCTTTTTTTCCTTCTCGTGCTTATACAAGGAGAACAGAATCTCAAAGCTATCACTTCTGTGTCTCGCATTCGGGAGGTCGTGGGTTCGATTCCTCTGGTCGAACATCCTGACCCATCGGTTTTTTCGGGGGTATTTCCCGAGTCGCCAGGGGAATACTGGGAAGAATTAACACATCCCCGAATTTCCTGAACCTCCATTTCATCTCCATTCTCATTTTCCTTCATCTTTCATCCGTTGGTTTCTTTCAGGTTGAAAGTTCCGGTGCAGTGTGGCAGGGGAAAAGGATGTTTTTTGTGACTCTCCGTCCTTCGGTTTTCGGCTGACTGTCGGGGGTATCCTAACTTCCTTGAGGGGCGTTGTACCCACTCTGTGCTGGGTGGGGTCCCCGATCTGCCTTTCCGTCTGATGGGGGGTCTCTATCTGAAAATTTAGGGACCCTGCCATTCCTATGCCGTCACTCCTGGTTCGGGCCGCCCGGTGTCTCCTCTCGCCTCAACCTTCCTCACGGAGACGCCCCCTTGTGGGGCGTAGGCACAATATCCACTATGTAGATCAGTGCCGAGTCCCCTCCGTAGCCAATCAATCCAAAGCTAGCACGTAGCGATCAGCTTTGAGGGATTTGGCTATCGCTTTAACTTAATATGTTCTGGTTATACCTACAACGAATTGTATAAATAAGTGATGAAGGTTTATCGGTATTAACATGACACAGATGCAAAATAAGCTTTATAGGAACAGTTTGTAGAAGATTGAGTAGAGAAGTAGAGTAGAGTAGAAATTGAATAGTATTTTATAGCAAAAGCTCCAAATGCCTGTCTGTCTGTGAACAACATAAATCCAAAGTCGGTTAAATACCAAACTTTATATTTAAATTCAGCATATTTCAAGGATGTGACAAGGATTTTCAAGGAAATCTCCCCCATCCTGAACTACCCTTTACATGGAAAAATTTTCGAAATTTGTTATTTTCTTAAAAATGGCTCTAATGATTTTGATTAAAATACTCTCTTTTTAAAAAAATGTTCATGACAAACGAAATATATATTTTGAACTTGCGGAGAAGAGCCTCTCAAGTCTTCTGCATTCTGAATGACTTTTGTATAATTGGAAAGCTCTAACAGATTGGACAAAGTTTTGCTACACAAGAAATGCACGCAGTTTGTTATACGTATATTTTATGAGATTAACTATTTCCTAGATATTTTTTGTTATTGGTTTGAATACCTTTTGTAACTGAGAAGTCGCTATTCGTTTTGTTTTTGTCACGGTCATACAAACAGCATGGAATGTGAAAGCATTACGTAGTGACATGCTTTTTTGAAAATTTGACTATCGCTTTATCTACGTATAGTACGACGACACGTGTAAATGTGAACTTCTTCTTTAGGTATTTAATTAAAGTCCTTTAACCGGGTAGGCCATTATGGACGGTGAATGAACGAAATGGTTAAAATAATGCTCAGATGAGCCCGAGGTCCCTAGAAATTAGAATCTGACATTCATCTTCTCAGGATAAGAGGAACCTGGAAAAAACTTTATCCAGGTAATTCACTTTAACCGAGATTCTAACTCGGGACCTCTTGAATGTGAGGCAGACCCCCCACACCATACAGATGAGTTAAATGTGATTTGTAAGTTTATCTGGATTATAAGAAGTAGGCAGAAAAATGAGATTTAGAAAAAATAATTTGTAGAATGGTGGGAAGAGAAAGTTATGTGAATGCAACACGGTTAGTTTGTTCAATTTAAAATAGAATTTAATCTATATTTAAATATAATTCTTCTTAATCATAATTCTCGTGGTAATACAAAGAGCGTGGAGTTTCAAAGACACCACATAAAAATCTGACTATCGTTTGAGGTACTGCATTCTTCTTATACTTACAACGAAGTTTGTAATTGCAGTTCATCTCAATTAACAAGAAGACTCTTTCACTCAAGCCGTGTGTAGGACCAGGTTGGAAATATAGAATCAGATTGAAAAATTCAATGTCATAGCCGAGATTTGAACTACGGATCTTGCAGTTTACGTCCAGGAGGCCCCGTGGTAACGCGTGTGACTCGCATTCGGGAGATCCCTAGTTCGCTTCCCGGCGACCGCCCAATCTGACCCACGGATTTTTTTTTCGGGAGTTTTCCCGGATCGTTAGGCGAATGCTGATATGATTTCTCTCAGCCCCGAATATCGTTCCATTTCTCTTTTCATTCAACCTTAACCCCGTTAGGTCTGTTTCAGGGTTGGAAATGTCGACGATGGTGTTCCGGTATGGCGTAGCAGAGTAAAAGGACGCTCTCTGTGGAACCTTATCCATCTCTCGGTCTTCGACTGGTTGCCAGGGTATACGGACCGCTTATTGAGGGGTGTTGGACTATGTGGGGTGGGGTCCCCGGTTTGCCTGCCCGACTGCCAGTGCGTCTCAATCTGGAAACATTAGGAAACTTGTCATTGCTGTGCCGTCACTCCTGGTTCCGGCCGCCCGGTGTCTCTCCCCTCGTCCCTCCCTCCCGGAGGCGCCCCCTCGAGGGGCACAAGCACTTTATCCTGATTCACTGGATTGGGGTCGAATTCCCTCCGTTACACATCCCATTCCATTCCAGACCAGGGAAGAAAAGCATTTTAAGAATTCAGAACGTGAATCGTAATACAAAGTACCTTTTTTTGTTTGCCATCCTCAGATTTGTAACTCGAAAGCAATTTATTTTCAGAACAGAGTATTTTCAAATGAACCAATTGCAACAAAAGCTCATCAAGCTGTCTGCATTAAAACTTTCGGGTCACTATTTTGAAAATTTAGCTTATATGTTATCCTAACCGAATAAAACAGCTATATAGAAACTGCATATTTTGCGCTAAACGTTGTTTCCTCGTATCTATTAACATGTTCTCCTTTTGGATACAATACCTACATAGGTGGTTTTACTCTACGTCCATTATACGATTGGCACAGTTTTTCTTCGTTTCTCTTGTGAGAGAGAGTGTGTATGTGTGTGTGTGTGTGTGTGTGTGTGTGTGTGTGTGTGTGTGTGTGTGTGTGTGTGTGTGTAAGGGGAATTTATGTTTCAAATAAAATAGTCTTTATTCGTTTTTCAGTAACAGACGCAAAATATATCTCATTTTGAAGAAAATTTAATGTTGCACTTCATTGTGCCCAAACTGCTTCAACAGTTTGACATTAATATTACTTTTGCTTCCATATTTTTAAAACATTACTTGAATATTATCAGAACTGAATGCGCCAACTGTATGGAACTACACACTTAGCGTTAAACGTTGTGATCAATACCTATGAAAACTAAAAAGCAAAACGAACTTATATTCAGGGTAATAAATACCCTCTGCTTCGGAGTACGCGTTATTATTATTATTATTATTACTATTATTATTATTATTATTAATAATAATATTTATTACTAGCAACAAACCTTAAAAACAAGATATACATTATGCGAACCTTGTTTCTCAAGAAAATTACGGAATCTTAAACTTGTGTAGCACCCGCATAGAGTGCTATATTTGCTTTTTAAACAAGTATTATGCAAAGCAATTTATAATTTATTTCGCTTGAATAGATGTAGTAAAGAGAAAAGTATTTAGCTTCGTCTTTTTTCCTCTTAGAGTCAGGTGGCTGAATTGTACCGTGGGCTTCAAATGTTTTCCGATGGTCCAAGGGGTGTAGAGGAAGAGGGGGAAGAAATTTCTTCTCGGCTAGTCATGCCTAGCTATAGCCAACAGTAAGTGCCGTCATCTCAAAGGTCACATTTACTTCTGTGTATGCTCCTATTCTATTAACATTTTCTTTGCATAATATGTTGTTTAAAATCAAATATTGCACTCTTTATGCGGATGCTACAGAAATTAAAGATTCAGTTAACTTTCTTGAGAAACAAGGTTCGCATAATGTGTACCTTGTTTTTAACGTTTGTTGCTAGTAATAAATAATAATATTAATAATAATAGTTTCATAATTATCACCAATAGAACGTTCTATGCGTAATACGAGGGTATTTATTTACCTTGAATATAAGTTCGTTTTGCTTTTTAATTGTCATAGATATCGATCACAACGTTTAGCGCTAAGTGTGTAGTTCCATACAGCTGGCACATTCAGTTGTGATAATATTCAAGTAATGTTTTAAAAGTATGGAAGCAAAAGTAATATTAATGTCAAACTGTTGTAGCAGTTTCGGAACAATGAAGTGCAACATTAAATTTTCTTCCAAATGGGATATGTTTTGTTGTTACTGAAAAACGAATAAAGTTTGTTTTATTTGAAACATAGTTCCTCTTACACACACACTCACATGAGAAAAGAAGAAAAACCGTGCCAGTCGCATAGTGGACGTAGGGTAAAAACACCTATTTAGGTATTCAATGCAGAAGAAGAAAATCTTAATAGACACGAGGAAACAACCTTTAGCGCAATATATGCAGTTTCCATATAGCTGTTTTATTCGGTTAGGATAACATATAAGCTAAATTGTCAAAACAGTGACCCAAAGTGTTAATGCAGATAGGTTGATGTGTTTTTGTTGCAATTGCTTCATTTGAAAGCACTCTATTCTGAAAACTAAATTGCTTTCAAGTTACAAATCTGAAGATTGCCCCCCCCCAAAAAAGACTTTGTATTACGATTCACCTTCTGAATTCTTAAAATGCTTCACTTCTCTGGTTTGGAATGGAATGGATTGTGCAACGGAGAGGACTCGACCCCGATCCAGTGAATGAGGATATTGTGTTTGTGCCACTCGAGGGGCCGCTCCCGGAAGGGAGGGACGAGATGGGAGACCGAGCGGTCGGAACCAGCAGTGACGGCACAGCAATGACAAGGTTCCTAAAATGTCCAGATTGAGACGCCTTGACAGATGGGCAGGCAAACCGGGAACCCCACCCCAAACAGAGGGTCCAACGCCCCCCAAGAAGAGGTCCTTATACCCTGGCAAACAGCCGAAGACCGAGAGACGGATAAGGTTCCACAGAGAGCGTCCTTTTTCACTGCCACGCCGCACCGGAATACCATCGCCGACACTTCCAACCCTGAAACAGACCTAACGGGGTTAAGGATGAATGAAAAGAGAAATGGAGTGATATTCGGGGGCTGAGAGAAATCATATCAGCCTTCGCCTGAGGACCCGGGAAAACTCTCGAAAAAAACCCGTGGGTCAGATTCGGCGGTAGCCGGGAAGCGAACTAGGGATCTCCCGAATACGAGTCACGCGCGTTACCGCGGCGCCACCTGGATGTAAACTGCAAGATCCATAGTTCAAATCTCGGCTATGACATTGAATTTTTCAATCTGATTCTATATTTTCAACCTTGTCCTACACACGGCTTGAGTGAAAGAGTCTTCTTGTTAATTGAGATGAACTGCCATTACAAACTTCGTTGTAAGTATAAGAAGAATGCAGTAGCTCAAACGATAGTCAGATTTTTATGTGGTGTCTTTGAAACTCCACGCTCTTTGTATCACCACGAGAATTATGATTAGGAAGAATTATATTTAAGTATAGATTAAATTCTATTTTAAATTGAACAAACTAACGTGTTGCATTCACATAACTTTCTCTTCCCACCATTCCACAAATTATTTTTTCTAAATCTCATTTTTCTGTCTACTTCTTATAATCCAGATAAACTTGCAAATCACATTTAGCTCATCTGTGTGGTGTGGGAGTCTGCCTCGCATTCAAGAGGTCCCGAGTTAGAATCTCGGTTAAATTGAATTACCTGGATAAAGTTTTTTTTCCAGGGCTTGCTTTTATCCTGAGAAGATGAAAGTTAGATTCTAATTTCTAGGGACCTAGAGCCCATTTGAGCATCATTTTAACCATTTCGTTCATTCACCGTGCATAATGGCCTACTCGGTTAATGGACTTTAATTAAATACCAAAAGAAAAAGTTCACAAAATAAACGTTTTGTTGTAGTATACGTAGATAAAGCGATAGTCACATTTTCTAAAAGCATGTCGCTACGTGACGCTTTGAAATTCCATGCTGTTTGTATGACCGCGACAAAAAGCAAAACGAATATTCAAACCAATAACAAAAAATATGTAGAAATTAGTTAATCTCATAAAATATATGTATAATAAACTGCGTGCTTTAACGGGGTCTGCATCTCTTGTGTAGCAAAACTTTGTCCAATCTTTTAGAGTTTACCAGTTATACAAAAATCATTCAGAATGAAGAAGGCTCTAGAGGCTCTTCTCAGTCAGTTCAAAATATATATTTCGTTTGTCATGAAAATATTTTAAACAGTGAGTATTTTAATCAAAGTCATTAGAGCCATTTTTAAGAAAATAAATTTCGAAATTTTTTCCATGTAAAGGGTTGTTCAGGATGGGGAGATTTTCTTGAAAATCCTTGTCACATCTTTGAAAGATGCTGAACCTAAATATCAAGTTTGGTATTTAACCGACTTTTTGCTTTGGGTTTATGTTGTTCACAGAGACGAAGGCATTGGATCTTTTGCCCTAAAATATGTGTTGAATTCGCATGACTTTCTCTACTCACTCTTCTTACAAAGCTTATTTTGCATCTATGTCATAAACCTTCATCACTTATTTTCACAATTCGTTGTAGGTATAACCAGAACATATTAAGCTAAAGCGATAGCCAAATCCCTCAAAGCTGATCACTACGTGCTAGCTTTGGATTGGTTGGTTACGGAGGGGACTCGGCACTGATCTACATAGTGAATACTGTGCCTACGCCCCACAAGGGGGCGTCTCCGGGAGGCAGGATGAGGCGAGACAGACACCGGGCGTCCGGAAGCAGGAAAAACGGCACAGGAATGGCAAGGTCCCTAAGTTTTCAGATAGACTCCCCGTCAGACGGACAGGCAGACCGGGGACCCCATCCAGAACAGAGAGTGTCGAACGCCCCTCAAGGAAGTTAGGATATTCCCGACAGCCAGTCGAAAGCTGAGGGACGGAGAAAGTCGCAAAAACATTCTTTTTCCCTGCCACATTGCACCGAAACATCATCGCCGACACTTCCAACCCTGAAAGAGACCAACGGTTGAAAGATGAAGGGAAATGAGAATGGAGACGAAACGGAGGTTCGGAAATTCGGGGATATGAGAATCCTGCCCAGCACTCGCCTGGCGACCCGGGAAAACCTCCGAAAAAACCTATGGTCAGGAAGGTCGGCCAGAGAAATCCAACCCACGACCTCACGAATCCGAGCCATAGACGTGATAGCTTTGAAATTCTGTTCTCTTTGTATGAACAAGAGAAAGAAAGAAAGAAAGAAAGAAAGAAAAACAATAGCTATTTGCAGTTGAGAGAAGTATAAAGTATTTGAAAATTCAAACTAATAACAAAGAATATTTCAGAATAGGTATAATATAAAAGTTATTTGACATAAAATAAAAATGTTATTTGATATAAATGTTGTGCTTTAACAAGATCTACAGTTGTGCGGTAAGGTTCTGTCTCTCTCTTACGATTTACTAATTATCAAAAGTCATTGACATTAAAGACTAATTTGCAGACTATCCCTAGAAAATAAAAGATATACATTCTAATTATCATGAAAATAGCTTAAACATATGTATTTTAATCAAAATCCTAAGAGTAATTTTTGAAGGAATAAAAAATTTCGAAGAATGTCTAATGTAAAGGGTAGTTTGGAGTGGAGGATTTTCTTTAAAATCTCAGTGTCGCATTCTTGGAAGAAGTTGAACTTAAACACCAAGTTCGGTTTCTAACCAACCTTTTGCTTTTGAGTTATGCTGTTTGTGGACACACACACACACACACACACACACACACACACACACACACACACACACTTGGACCATTTTCTAAGCATAAATTCATTGGATTCAGGGGTCAGAACGTGGTTTCTGGTGAAATTGCGACATTGAATTTTCAGATGGAACACAATACTTTCTCTACTTACTGTAGCTACGCAGTAGAGAAAGTAAAAATGCTTGCTTTGGATTCAGGGATTTCAAAACGTGAATTCCGTTCAATCGCGTTATTCAATTTTTGGGTGGAATGCAATACTTTCCCTACTTGCTGTAACTATGTAGTACAGAAAGTAAAATACTTACTTTGGATTCAGGGGTCTCAAAACGTGTATTTCCGTTGCCTATTTTTATTCAATTTTTTGGTGGAACACAATACTTTCTCTGCTTACTGTAACTACGTAGTA
The DNA here is from genome assembly GCA_030765065.1 of Deroplatys truncata. NCBI lineage: Eukaryota > Metazoa > Arthropoda > Insecta > Mantodea > Mantidae > Deroplatys > Deroplatys truncata. The sequence goes on along the minus strand of CM060978.1, from coordinate 242,201,103 downwards.
AAGAAAGTAAAAATGCTTTCTTTGGATTCAGGGAGTCCCAAAACAGTATTTCCGGTGTATATCGTTGAATTTTTGCGTGGAATACAATACTTTCCCTACCTCGTGTAACTACGTAGTAGAGAAATTAAAAATGCTTTCTTTGGATTCAGGGGTCTCAAAACGTGTATTTCCGGTGAATCTCTTTATTGAATTTTAGGATGAAATACAATACTTTCTCTACTTCTGTAACTACGGGTAGAGAAAGTGAAAATGTTTTCTTTGGATTCGGGGAGTCTCAAAGCGTGCATTTCCGGTAAGTCCCGTTATTAAATTTTTGGGTGGAATATAATAATTCCTCTACTTACTGTAAGTGCGTAGTATGAAAGTAAAAATGCTTTCTTTGGATTCAATGGGGCTCAAAACGTGTATTTCCTGTGAATCTTGTTACTGAATTTTTTGGGTGGAATACAATACTTCCTCTGCTTACTGTAGGTGTGTAGTAGGAAAAGTAAAAATGCTTTCTTTGGATTCAGTAGATCTCAAAAAGTGTATTTCCGGTGAATCTCGTTTTTTAGTTTTTTTGTGGAATACAACACTTTCCCTACTTATTACAGGTAAATAGTAGAGACAGTAAAAAGATGAGTTGTGGAATAGATAAGCGTCTGTTTGTTGTTACGGCATCTTGCATGCAACCAAATAGGGAAAAGTGTAACTTAAGACTGTAACTTTAAATAATTTCTGATCTAAATTGTTGTCACGATGCCCGGAAAAACCATACTTCATATGAAAATAAAGAACATATGTTAGTTGATAATGGATAGAAAAAGCCGTAAATTTTGAAAGCCAAACCATTTTCATTTTAACACTTGCTTGTTATACAATAATATGATGCCTCTAATTCGTAAAAATCAGTTTGTATACTGCTTATGTTGCTGTTTTGTAATGTAATTGCTGTTTTCTTTTCACAGTTATTACTATCCAAGTCTAACGGAAATATGTTGGCATGATATTTTCTTTAGCCTGTTACATCCTTTAAGCTTCCTTGTAGAGCAGGTATGAGCTAAGACACCTGGCATAACCTCTCGATAAGACACCCCGCTTGCCCCGCTTCCGGTGGAACGGAAAACATTTGGAGCCGTCTGTACGAGCATACACGGAAGTAAATGTGACGTTTGAGACGATACCGGCACTTACTGTTGGCTATAGCCAGGCATGACTAGTCGAGAAGACATTTTTTTCCCCTCTTCCTCTACACTCCTTGGCCCATTGGAAAACATTTGGAGCCTTCTGTACATTAACAAGCTTAGGTAACTTCGGTATTAAAATGTGGATTGCACGCAGAAGACATGGCAGTTTGACGACAAAATATGATCAAGATGAAAGAATTGACATATTTTAAAGGTGCACATATAAAGCAAAGAAGGAAACGAAACTGTGGGTTTTTCAGTGCAACTGGTGAACTTTGAAGTTGGTCACTGCCCTGTATTTCACTGAATGTCTGGAACAACTTCAACGATACACTACATTTAATAACAGACTCCTTAATGTATGTACTGCGGCATAACCTGGCTTGAGATCAATGTAATATCTATATCGCGTTTCACGCTTAAAAGACAGTACAGGTTAAACGGGACGCACTGCGCTCGCAAATTTGGCCATCGATCTACTGGTTAATGTCATCTTGTGAATGATATATCACCGAATGCTGAAATATCTGCACTGCTACTTAAGGCAATTCAAAGACATTTAATTTTAACTTTCAGTTTGTCTCCTCTTTGTATTTTTAGTACTTTGAAATAGGACTACTGGCATAAAAATATACATTATCAAAGAAATATGGAGATATAAAATGATAAAAGCTATAATTTGGTAGACCGTGAACGCTGTTTACCCTTGAAAAAAATTCCATTCATCGTGGATGGAATATTTTCAAACAACTAATGAACAATGCGCTATTCTATTATATAGCATTCATCTTGGGTGTTTTTGCTTTCCACATTCTTTTTTGTATTCTTTTTGAAGGGTCCTTTCTTTCATTCCTTTTTTATCCTAAGTGTACCTACACCCGGGTAGCCTTAATTGTTTCTTTTAGACTTGCTAACACTCAGTTTACTTGAAAAAAAATCTGATGTGTTACACTCACATGACTTTCTCTACTCTTGTACAATCTAATTATACAAACGCCTATTCTCCATATGCTTCATGTTAATCGAGATATCGAGATGTCAATCTTATTGGTAATTTTCTTGTAGATGAAAGGGAAATATGGTAGCTTTTAAGCGATAGTCAAATATTTTAACGCTGGTTGCTATGTGGCGCATTCCATTCTCTTTGCATGTCCAGGACATAAAAAAATCTGATGTGTTACACTCACATGACTTTCTCTACTCTTGTACAATTTAATTATACAAACGCCTATTCTCCATATGCTTCATGTTAATCGAGATATCGAGATGTCAATCTTATTGGTAATTTTCTTGTAGATGCAAGGGAAATATGGTAGCTTTTAAGCGATAGTCAAATATTTTAAGAGCTGGTTGCTATGTGGCGCATTCCATTCTCTTTGCAGGTCCAGGACATAAAAATACTTCCCCTACTTACTATACGTAGTAGAGAAAGTAAAAATGAATAACGCATTTGAGAAAAAGTATAAGTATTGGAAAATTTAAGGAAATAACAAGCAATATCTCGAAAACGGTTCACTCAACAAAAGAAATGTATATGACATAAGTTGTGTATTTTAACGCGATCTACATTTTTGTGTAGTAAACTTTTGTCTATCTCTTATGGTTTACCAGTTATGCAAAAGTCGTTCACAATGAAGAATACTTTTGGAGACATTCCCAGAAAATTCGAAATATACATTTCGTTTCTCATGACATTATGTTAAACATATGATATTTTCATCAAAATCGTTAGAGCCATTTTTGAGAAAATTAAAATTTTCGAAAAATCTTCCATGTAAAGGGTAGTCTGGGGTGGGGGGATTTTCTTGAAAACCTTCGTGTCGCATCTCTGGAACATACTGAACCTAAATACCAAGTTTGGTGCTTATCCGACTGTTCGTTTTTGAGTTATGCTGTTCACAGACACACACACACAGACAGACACACACACACACACACACACACACACACAGAGACACACACACACACGGACATGTTTCCAAAAATGCTTTTTTTGGTTTCAGGAGGTCTCAAAACATGTATTTCCGGCGAAATCTTGGTATCGAATTTTTGGGTGGAATGCAATACTTCCCCTACTTACTATACGTAGTAGAGAAAGTAATAATATAACACATTCATTATTTCTTTGCATTTCTTCTTAGTTTGAAACAGATCGTCTCTTTTTAGCTTCTCCCTCCACAATCATAAACATTTACGTAAAATTTTAAATAAATAATGTATAACATTTCACAGTGTGTAAACGTACACACTTCCTTAAACTGATGTTAACCTACTCTGGTTTCTGCCTTGCGCATAGCCTGTTATCTGCATAGACGGATGACTTATGTTTGTCAAACACAATGAATGGGTTTCTTTCAAAAACTGTCTCCAACCCTCTTCAACATTTTCTCTCACTTGGTCCCCGTTGTAAACTCTAGAACAAAAACATTTCTCGCTGCCTGACTTTTCTGCTGCATAGGTATAGAATTTTCCGAAAATTTTTAATTTAAAAAATTATAACGCCAATGACATTAAATGTAGCGAATTCAAATTGGGCAGGTAGCAGCACAGTAGTTTACGCTAGCTAAGAAAAATATATTGTTGCGTTCTACCCTTTAGTTTATTAGTTACTGCAATGATAAGCATAGAAACAGAAGATATGGACTGCTGAAAAAAAATGTTTTTCTTTAGAAAATTTGGACCCAAGAAACTATAAACGCTCTAAAAAATGATATAATCTGATAGAGAAAAATATTCTGAATAGAATAATGTATTCAAAGCTAAAATTTATAACAACTCAATATTTACACCATGTTATTACGTAATGACGAGAATTCCATGCACTATAAAATCCCAAAATATGATGCATTCATGCACTACCAAACAACATTATATGCACGATGAAGTGAAAAATACATTAAAATATGCACTACCATTTTGTCCCCAGTTCATTAATTCACTTTCCTTGTTGTGCAGTTAACGACAAATATTTCTATTTTTTTTTTTTTTTTTTTTTTGTGAGGCTCCTGCGCTTATCAGTCAAAATTTTATTTTTGCAGGCAGATAATGACCTCTCTACATCACAAGAAGTTAGGGGCGCAAATTTGAACGAGCATACGAGTATATGTGACAGTGTCATGTCAAGTTCTTCATTCATGCTTTCACCACAAAATACCTTCTCCACTGAACAAAATAACCCATAATCTGGATTCCTGTTCATGACACTGCCCAGTTTGTTCTTTGCACCTACTCCCACTTTCTCTTGGACATGACCGAGGAATCTATGGAATTCCTCAACAATAGACATTGAGTCTACCAGTGGCAGACACGTGACTTCTAATTTTGTTATTGTAGAGGACAATTTACGGAAGTTTGACTTAATGTAAATTAATTCCTGCTGCATATATTTAAATTCAAACGATACTTGTGCAGCTCTGATACATACGGCATCATCTGGCGTGAAACTGTTTACTACCTAAGATAAAAGAAGTATTTACTTTAGAATTAAATAGTGAAGAATTGGGTTTCTGAGTTTCTCAATTGGTATATATGCTCCTACAAAAGCATCGCACAAATCGATGTAAAATTATTTTGCAGTGCTATAGGTGCAGTAATAAATGATTGGATTTGAGGTGCTGCAGATTCTTGTGTTTTTCGCATTCTTGCAATATTGTAGCACCCCATCTAGAGTGGCTTGTTCAAGGGCTGTAGACTCAGATGGGGAACGGCGGACCGGTATTGGGGGTTGGTAGGTAGAGCGTAGGCGGATGCGTTATAGGAAGAGGCATCAAATAAAAGGCTAAGGGGGAGTATAAAAACTAAGAGTTGTATTCATACTTAATGTATATAGTTGCAGTTAGTAGAGTGTTGGACAGTCTGGCGGCCAGGACGAGCGAGAACAACACTAGTGCATCTTACCTGTACGTTATGGGGTCTGGATGTATCCACTTATTAAATGTTAACTTAATTATTATGGGGGTATGAAGCACCCCTTGTTGTTCAGAGCTTCGCCGCCAAGTTGACAAAAACACGAGAGTGAGAGTAAGAGCTCTGTGACCTGGATTCGCGGCCATTAAATATCTTTTTGACTGCTAACAGAGCAGCCCCGTGACCTACAAAGACGTGTCTTCGGGGTTTCTACATTTATCACCTATTGACAATACTAACGTGATTTCTGATACTCTGTTCGAACCTCGTTACAATATGTGACGCAGATGCGACATGCTATTCGACCTGAAATTTTTTGGTACATTGTATCTGAAATTATAAAAGATCTTCCGGTTATTTGGATATGATTTTAAAAAACTGGCAGTATTATTTAATTAATTATTTAAATAAATTTTGTAATGCTTTACAATGAACTAGTGCCACAGAAAAGTTTCGATAAAGAATAGCTGACCTCTTTACAACAATCATGGAATACAACATCCCCATCTTCTAATAAAATCCTTTCCTTCTGAAACTTTTAATTGGAGGCATATTCGAAGCGCATTAACACAAACAAACAGAATAACACAGACATTTACCACTTATGAGGTTCTCTCTCTCTCCCTCTCTCTCTCTCTCTCTCTCTCACACACACACACACACACACACCACACACACACACACACACACACTGCGAAACAGTTTAGCGAATGGTTTCAGTTTTAGAAGAATCGAAACTGCTGGTATGGTTTGTTCAAATTCCACAAGACGCTCTGCACTTGTGTATTTGTCGCGTCAGCCGCGGCACCTGACCTAGAAGCCTAAATTTCCTTTGTTGCGAAATCAAAGGTTTGCCGGCGATTGTTGTAGATAAATAAATGTTTATTACAGGCGGTCTGCAGGGGGCTGTCGGTAAAATTCTGGAAATTCATCCTATTCTGAGAATCTTAACTTTCTATTTCTGTTATTCCTCCTTTTTTTCATCAATCCTGATTCCTGAAGCAAAAACAAGAATCATAAAATCGAAAAACTGAGGTGTATACTCAAAACCATTAAAACATACCTTTAAACTAAACATAATGTATATTATATGCATAATTAAGCTAAAAATGCCTTATATATGCATTATGCATGTTTTTATCCCCAAAAAGGTCAAAATATTCAAATATGCACGGAAAAAAGTATACATATTTGGAATGAGAAAGTAATGAAATGGATAATTACTAAGTTGAGCTATGTCCAAGGATCCTATGAAAAATTCGCATGGGATTCTCGTCTTTACTTATTACCAACATGGCGATAGAGCGAGACTAGAAAAGGTCGAAGTTATTGGCAACATGTATGCATTAGATAGAGACAGAGATATCCCATTTACCTCCATACCGTCCTTTAAGGTTAAGACAAGCTTTAACACACAAATGTGATATGTTGCCCAATGCAACCAACAGCCTCATTTGCATTTAATGAAAACAAACATCTCGGGCAACTTTTGGCTTAGGCTATACTACTTTGAGTTTATTAAACAATAAAGCCCTAAGCAACACATTCAATTTTCTTGAGACATAATTTTAGATTAATTTTGTTTTTCCGCTTTAATGAGTAGCATTCTATTCAGCATAAATCTTGAACACCAATGGAGACACTGCATTGACATCTGCACGGCCTTTATCTTTGTCACTACAGTTTGCTGAACTGAAATCTCGACGCCTAAATAAAAATACTTACATTTAACGAATAATTTTATGTTATCTGAGCGTTAAAAATGTGCTAAAAGTGAGAAAGCTGAATTTCAAGAAAGACCAACTACAATTTAACGAAAATATCGAGGTCATTGTGCTATAATTATTAGTTTTCAAATGTGACTTATAATAAGTTCAAAATATTCGCCTTCCTATAATTTAAGTAAATCTATATGGTTTAATTGCCATCTCTATCTGACTCACACCATTGTATATTCTGAAATTCAATATATCATAAACTGACTGTGTGTATTAACATAAACTTGGGGACAAAAACTAACGTCTCATTATAAAAAAACAAATGCTCTTCGAGGTCAAGCGATGAAAACAAAGAAAAATAAATACTTTAACATCGCTAGTGTAAGACAACGACATTACAGTAATGCGATGCTGACGTCAATAACATGCCTAATTCTAACTATAAACCCATCATCATCATCTTCATGGATAGCCACATCCAAATTCATCGCCCACATTCTCCAACCGGTTCAAGATTTCTGAGGTTATCCTTCCTAGCAAATGCTGATAATGAAAACATATGAGCAAAACTCCACAAAACAGAGGCGTAAATCTTAGCATGTGTTGTCTTCGCGCTAGTTAGCCACGTTACTCAAATTCCTTGTGGGCTTACCCAACGCACGATATTACACGCAAAATATGAAATGCATTCTTAACTATCCCTAGCAGCAGTTGCTGAATCTCGGTGTGTAAAAACCCTTTAACCATGGAAAGCTGCATGACATTCTCAAAAAGCACTGTTAAGGCTGGGACTTGAAGCACGAATTTCTGCTCACCGTATCAACAACCTCGCACTTCCGTGTTGTTGGCAATAGCCACAGAATACGTATTAAACGCTCTCATTCGATTCACATATTCCGGGGCAATATCTATTACTTTTAGATGCCTTATCTTAAAGAGAGCTTGCAATGCCGTAACTACTTGTCATTTCCGGCTTTTTGACGATAACAGAACTAATTAATGACTGATAATTGATTCAAACTGGCCGTGTGTAAGCTAAGATTTTAGCCACGAATCTTCGGATTCACATGTTGCTCTTTATCACTGGGCTACTGTGATGATGCTAATCCGGTAGCGTGAATAGACTCTAAACCTATCTATACCCCGCAGTATCTTTTGGTTATTCTTAGACAAATAAGTGACAGAGCATTATCACGGTAAACCGTGATTCGAATTTCGGCCTTGGTACTGCATTTTTCAAATCTGATTCATCTTTTGAACCTGAGGCTTCATATGCGGTCCGTGTGAAAGAAAAACTTAGTAGATATCCAATTAACATGTGACCGCGTATAAAAACTTAACAACTGTTATCAAGAGACGTACTCAGGAAGATGTTTCTGAGGCTTAAGTTCGACTATCCAATCACATTTGAGGACCAAATTAAAGATGTCTTCCAGAAAAAGCTTCGTAAAGTACCAGGGCAACCTTCCGACAACATACAAGTGAATCAAGCTTGGTTAGAAGAAGATACTTTTTCGCAAGTAATTCAGGTATATAGATTTGTTTAAATAATTATACAGTGCCTTCGCTTTACACCAAAGCCATGACCGCCTTATATGCGTATCGGCCGAGACGGCCAAACCTCGATATTATGCCACTGCGTAGGACATCTCAAGCGTAACTTGTCCTCAGCTGTGAGCTGCTTCTGTTGTATTCTGTTCGTCATGTCTTGTGAAGTATTTCGACAATACGTGTGTTGTGTGTAATTCCCCTAGGAATATTATTCTTTTATTAGTCCACGGAAATGCCTGTCAACAAATTCACGCTTGAACACGTATTTTTATGTACGATACATATGTGTAAACTGAATCACGTAGACAGGCGTGTAGACAGTTTCAGCAGCAATTTCTTGGTTATCCAGTTCCGGGTAAAGACACTGTGAGATGTTTGGTCACGAGGTCGCTAAACGCTAAAAATATAAGGTTTATAGGAACAGTTCTCACACCAGACGAACATAAGCAGAATATTACGCGAGGAGAACTTATACGTGTGAATGGTAATTTCATCCGACGATGTCAAGGATGTCTTCACGCAGATGGACCTTCTCTAGCCATGAACGGTATTCACATAAAAGTTAACCTATTTCTAACACTGCAACTTGCTCCAATGATTTGGCTGTCTATGGACAGAAATAACTGATTTAATCGTCAATAAGACCATGTGGACCATCCTAAAAGAGATGATGGTTTAACTGTAGATAAGTAGCACTTCTGCTAAGGGTTGCGCCATATCAGTGGTCACGGAAATAACCCACCTCTTAGGATATATAATATAGTACTAAACGTTTACGTTCCATTTTAATTGAAGATTTCGAGAAAACATCTTCTAATCACTATACCGCAAAAATGACAAATGACACCTGAAATATGACAGAAATTACCAGCTAGTACTTCAAACCTGCAACTAGCAGTGCAGATGCTGCTGATCATTTTATCCATATAATCGCCTGAGTAGAATATCAGAAAATATAATTCACTTTTTCCTCACAAACTACTATGACAAAGGCTTGGAACTAATGTGATACCTAAACAAGGCTCTCACAAGAATTCCTGCACGTCCTATTACAGTGAATCCTTAACTAATTTCCCAGACTTTAAATTTAAACTTTTAGCTTACAAAAACTCGCAGTACCTTTAGTATATGATCTTTCAGATTAAAATGTAAATGTTTGATCATCAGACGTAATAAAATCTGTATACAAATATAACAGAAACTTCCTTAATTCATAATAATGAATTCCTGCACTATGGCGCGCTTATCAAAATATTAAATATTGCATGATTAGTGAAATTTGCTGGGAGGTACACAGGAAGAATTGACAAGGTGTAAAATTTACGGAAACTAGAAAACGTATTTGAATAAACGTAATTGGTGGCAGTAAATTCCGCAGCTCACTGAGCTTCTGGTGATTGGAAATTACTTGCTTTACTGTTTTCATGCTGCAAAGGTGAGGTTTCAAAACATATGTTACAGTATTCTATATTCTGGAAGAATTATTAAAATATCACAGAATTTTAAAATAATATTCACAAAATATTAACAACTTTGAAGTGAAGTAACGTAACAACTAATACCTTTTAGTGCATAGCTGCCCACATTCCAACCCGACGTTTTAAAACTTTAAAGCTGTCTTTATTTTGCAGTGCCGTGAATAATTGCGTATTATCTATCCTTGCAGGTATGCAATTTCAGAACAGAAGGCATTCATAAAAACGTATTATAATATACCAACGTAAACGCACTTTTGAGGTTAAGCGTGACGAAAATATGGAAATACGGGCAGTTCACAAAAGAGCCACAAGAAATAAACACAGGGGGGCGGTAGTTTGGAGCTGTGGTCGTTCTGTTAAGTTAGTACATACAACGTGCTATTTCAAGTTCTGAGAATAAATCTTTCTGTCCGAAATCCTTGAATGATAGAGAAGATAGAACTTTCCGAATTTATATATTTTCTTAATTTAATCACATTTTGTTCCCACATAATACAGGTTTCTATTTAGATACTATAGTTACATGTTTTATTCTTAGGTTTCTTACTTTGATATTCTACGGCATTAATGCCAGTTTTATTTATTTGAATGATATGGTTAGGGAATTCTTCCTTTTAATACCCTTCAAGTTCCTCTTCTTAATGCAACTGTTCTTCTACTTCAGTAATTACTATTACATCATTTTAATCTTACCAGGATTCGGCATAATTTCACATGTTATTTCTCACGAAAGAGGGAAAAAAGAAGCTTTCGGAAATTATGGAATAATTGAATCCTTTGTTCTTAGTTTTGTGACTTTGAAATGCTGTCATTAATGTCAAATAACGTTATTTGAAACAACTTATCCAATGAAGGGAATCTTAAACTTCTACGTTTCTTTAGTAAGTACTAAATCTCTTTTCTGTTTGCATTTATGTTTATTCCAAGCGGTCCACAGGGATTATAAGAAACGCTATTAATTCATAGCAGTGGAATAATCCTACCTTATTTAGCAGATATTGTTCCATTTTCAATAGGTAATTTATTTGATTGTGGATCCAAATACAATACTAGCAAAAATACGCAAACATAATAAAGATAAACACACAGTTGTTCTTACATACTTAAACCCCATTAGAATAACTGGATACAAATATACTTACAAAACAAAAAGAAACTCACTGCACTACAAACATTACATTACGTTTCAGAATTATCGTCCGAGGCATTTATTTCAAATAAATGGAATGTTTTAGAAACCAATTAATTTTTACAACAATCTAAATCTAGACAAAAAGTTTAGTTATAATGTTTATATTGTAAAATGCGTGTTCTAAATAGTTTAGGGAGGAATAAAGTGTACATACTCGTATTTAGCTGAGTTGTTCATAATTTTCTTAAATAAAGTTCACATTTTATTGAATTTTCTTCAACTAATTATGGCATCTTTGTTTTTGCACACGATGGTTTTCTAATTTGCTGCTGTGAGGTCATGTTGAACTTGTCGGATAGAGAGGCGGGATTACCAAATCTCCTAACTGAAGGAAGTCACGACACCTCAAAGGTTGAGCGCGGTGGGACAGAATGTCAACGATCTCTGGTTCTGGTCTTGACCTGCCCGTCTCCAGAGAGTTCATTCTTTGCAGATCTTTGCATTATAATATGAATGTATTTCGTAGAGAATCTTCCAGCTATGGAGTGGCTACAAATGACACAGAAATGAAACAACGAGTCCTCTCTTTGAGGCTACGAAGACAAACACCAGAGTTGGTATGTTTATCAGTTAACCTTTTTTTATTTTTAAAGTTCCCTTGTTTTACCCAGTTTATACTGTGTTCTTACTGTTTTCGTTACCGCTTATAATCGCTATTACACAAACACCCATGCCCATGGTGAGACTCGAACCCGCGACTCTCAGCTTGGCGGAGCGCCGGAGCTATACACCCCGGCGACCACTGCTGCGAGGGCCGGCAACCTTTGATACAACAGGCAGCGTTGTAACCTGCTAGTCTTCCTAGTAATAACAAAAATGTAGACAAATTCTAACGAATACAGCACGTGTAGTAGGGGAGAAAAATCAGTTTCAGGTATCAGATCACCATCACTCCATATCTAACAAGGGATGTGCTCCCGAGAAACAGTAAAGGAAGGACGACTCAACATGGTAACAATATGCATTGCCCTGCATTTTAGGTGTACTCGTGTGTGGCGGAAACACCGCTTTGGAAAGCCTTGGAGTCGCACTAAACGCAGACACCGGCATTTGTTGTAGCTTCTATTCATGAAATCGTGTTAAAGCGAGTCACTGAAAGAAGACATTGCGGGTTGCAGGGAAATACGAGGCAACGCACCATTAGCTGTTTGTTACTGTTGCAACAGAGTTTAAAAATCTGATGTACTACATTCACACGACTTTATATACCTTCTATCGTTTATTAATGTGTATACTAACTATTCTTACAAAAGTTTATTTTTCTGTCTACAGCTACATTACACGTTTCGTTATAGGTACAAAGGGAATAGCAATAGTCAAATGTTTAAGAACTGGACGCTATATGCTGGCCTTAAAATTCCACTCTCTCCACGCAATCCCGAGAAATTTGAATATCGATAAGACTTTAAAAGAATTATATGGTATTGTACAATTTGAACTATTAAGAATGAATATCTTGAAAATAACTTATGCCACAAAAAAGGATATTTAAAATAAGTTGTGTGTTTGAAAGAGATCTACACTTTTTGTGAAGTAAGCTTTTGTTTATCGCTTAACGTTTACCAGTTATACAAGATTATACAAAATTTCTTCTGCATGACGAGGACTTACAGGCTATTTCCAGAAAATTCAAGATATACATTTTACTTTTCATTTTAATACCTTAAATATGATATTATAAACACAATCCTTAGAGTTATTTTTGAGAAAATCCAAAATGAACAGAAACCTTACATGTAAAGGGTAGTTTGGGGTGGCGGATTTTCTTGAAAATATTCGTGCCGCATCTTTGGAAAATATCTGAGCTTAAATGACAGGTTTGCCATTTTCGGATATTGCGTTTTTGAGTTATGCTGTTCACATACAGATACACGTACACATATACAGACCTCTTTCTAAGGTTGCTTTTCTTGGATTCAGGGAGCCTCAAAACATGTATTTACGGTGAAATCTCGGCATCGAATTTTTTGGTGAAATGCAGTGCCTTGTCTACCTACTATGTACATGGTAGAGAAAGTAAAAATAAATATGACGCAATTAACATGTTTATTATATTAAGATTATAAACATTAAGTAAAATGTGTATATACATGTTAGTTATGTTCAATCAGTTAACGTTTGTTTATTTTGACTTTAGATTTTACGTTTTAGTCTATAAATGTCCAGAGTATTTCTTTCTTACCCCCTTCTTTGTTTTTTCTTCATTCATCTGCTGCCCATTAATATACCTACGTCTTCTCCAGAGATTTAAAATCTTTATAAATAATTCTACTGATCTTTATATAAAGGAATAGGAAAACATATTCTTTTCTTAGAAACAAGTAAGACAATAGGGGATCCTTTTTGAATCTTAGTTTAGTTGAAATCTTAGATTACAGTAAGGCTTTTCTGATTTAAGATAAAGATTCAATGGAAAAATGAAAAGTTATGTGAAATTTTTTTTTTTTATTTTTAGATCTTACCTTTCAAAAATATTTTAGTTTTTGTCCTACTATTGTTTAAAGATGCAAATTCTGTAGATACGAGTGTTACGATATACAGATAAAAAACAAGCACAGTTTATTCCAGTCCCTTATTTTCCTTTTCTTAGAAAAAGTAAGACAGCAGGGGACCTTATTTTAATTTTAGTTTAGTTTAAATCTCCTTATCCTTAAGTTTACAGCAAGGCTTTTCTGATTTAAGGTGAGCGCTCACTGAAAAAGTCAAAACTTATAAAAGGTTTTATCTTTATGATTTTTAGACGTTATCGTTCAAATATATTGTAATTTTTGTCTTTCTATTCTTTCAAGATAGAAATACTGTAGTAGGGGTTTTACAGTACTCGTATACAGCTCAATAACAGACACGTTGGCGTGCCCCGGGACCTTCAGGCGCAATTTTTGCTTGCAGCAATGCAGTTATAGTAGCCATCTGCGCTGAAGACCACCAGAACAACCTCTGGCAGGGAAACAACAGCACTCGTACTTGGAGCGAGCTAGCCAGCCGCTAGGACCTAGAAGCTATCTTGGCGTCCAGCCTTCCCTCATTAGGGCGGGTATTACTCGTCGAGGCAAGACTTCAGGACCTCTTAAATCCTTTTCGCCGAAGATGTGCCTAGAGGCACATTGAGGCAACTAGCACATCACCGCCGAAGTGCTACTACTGTGGTTCTTGCTCCAACAAGCAGCACGACTCCTGCCGCCGCTGCCGCTATTGCGCCAATCGTGGAGGTGCTTCACATTACACAGGCCAGGCCCACTCCCCTCTGTATTATAGACAAAGCAAATGACAACCGACATCAGCGCCGACAACCATCTCAGCATACTTCATCACATACACCACGGCAAACAACAGAGACAAGAAATTCAAGGTCTACGCGCGCCCTTCAAAGCTTCCGCGCGGAGCTCCTGAATCTGACGGCTAAGCTAACTGTCCTGGAGGGGACGGTTCCGGCCCCTTCAGCTGCCGTGTGCGGGCGCTGCGGACCCTGAGCACTCGTGGTACTTCTGACGTTACTAGAAGTACTCCGGGCCGAACTTTCAAGGCCCTCCCGGTAGGGAGTTTTTCGGATTGGGTTGGACTCGGAGGGGCAGTGGTTCCCAATATCCATAGGAGATTGAGTACGTCTGGGCGGTTTTTCGGTCCCGACGGGGTTATGAGACGGCTCAAGGTCCCCCGATACCGCCCTGGATAGCCGGTAAACAGATGCTAGATCCTGTCGGCCCCACCGAGGTTGCTCGGTAGTGTTTCCTTTCAGGGGTTGACGAGCGTAAGTGGCCTGTCCACTTGCAACCTGTAATGGAGGGGCCGATTTAAGCAACCAGGTGCCGGCCCATGGAAAAGCTCTCGGGGGTGGGAGTGTCACTCGGCTGACGCCCGCTCCCCTGGGTCACGTGGGAGTAAGTCCCCTTGTGTCATATGTCCTGGAAGACCGCATTCAAGACAGGAATGGATTTCTCAACACGACACCATCACAGAAGCTACACATCAGCAACTAGAGACAAAGGAGACACCTTCGAGTGTTGGAAACCAACTGCACCCAAATCCGAGCCTACGTGGAACAGCAAGCCCTTCACCAGGATGCGCCAGCTCCACGCCGACAGCCAACGAAGCTACCCTTTGCGCAGAAATTCAAATCTGAGTCTTCGGAATGATCAAATAAACAAACGAATGCACAACATATCACCACCCTTCGACCCCTTGTGCTGCTGCCAAGGCCTCAGGCATTCACTGTATGCGACGATGCGTTCTCATAATGTAACATTTATTTTTTCTTTTGGGCGTTTTTCATGAACTTTTTAAAAAACAATGTGGAATACAAGCATTTGGATACCAATCGGCAGTAAGGGTGCGTCTATCTTCTAATGCTATAGTGGCAATATATTTTAGAAAACCTGCACCACTGGGCGGTAACTATTTGCTCTCTGCTACCACTTTGCACTGTATTGCTGTTACACTTGCAGTACTGTCGTTTACCATACCCAGAGCGAACACTTTCCGTGAAAAGGAGACAGTTGCTAGGAGCTAGCAAGTAGCTAATATTCACCAACACATAGAATAACAATTTATTTTAACGTGATATATCCGTTTACAATGATTAGAGCAGCTTGCTTTAACACTTGTTTAACAAACAATATGCTCAAATAGAATGTAATATTTTCGTTGATTTCTGCGCTTAAAGTTGCCATGTGCATTTAAAGAATGTATGACAAAGTAACGAATGCAATAAAGTTATGTGAAATGCAATGTCAATATTTCTCCCGTACAAGAATTTGGAAAAGCACCAAGAGTTAAAGATTGAATCTTGAAAAGCGTACCAAACAAGGTTTTAAAGATAATTTAGAAAAGGCCGAAATAGCCCTTGGTGAATTATGCCGAGCCTCGCTGTCACGATGGCTAGTTGTTCCGCCTCGGTCCCTGGCGGAAAAGCGACTCCTCTTCTCTGCCTGTCCAGGAGTTTCAGGAACCGTCGGAGAAGATGATGGCGCTGGCATCAGTGGCGTGTCGCAACCCAGCTAATGACAATCGTGCCTGATGTATTACGTGATGAGGTGATGTCTTACGTCACTCCTGACAGTATGTTGTTCAAAGTTTTAGACGTTGGCTTTCTCTGTTTACGAATGACGTCATCACCTTGAAGCATTGTGACTTGCTGGTTGCATGAGCCACGACAATGAGGTAGGTGAAAACGGCACAAAACAAAATTAGCAACCATCTTCTTACCAGCACTGCGAATTCGACGGAATTTTATGTCGTCCTCCGTGGTCTAGGGCAACATGCTAGCCTCTGGTTCCCGAGGTCGCGGGTTCAAACCCGGCGAAGGGCGATTGACTTTTTCGAGCGTAAAAGTTTCCAGCCTAACCGGGAAGTAAAGCCGGTGTCCCGTGTCGTAGATTTACGGCACGTAAAGGAAATTCGATCCTGATAAAGAGGCCTCTGAGAAAAATTTCAGGTCTTTCACACCCAATATCAAATGGGAAGCTAAGAACTGTAGCAGTTAAAGAGCGTTCGTAAATAAAACTCAGTTTCAATTTTTGTCGGAATTTTGTAGGTTTAGGTTCTGTTCGAAAGATCCATTGAGCCGACGGACTTTTCTTTTCAGGATCATAACAACAAATCAAAGATTTATCACCAGTAACAATATTCCAAGCCAAATTTCAAGTCCCACCTTGGATTTTCCAGAGTTTTTCTGCACTAATCAACCGCGTCATTTTTGATTGGGAGTCAGTTTATGTGGAATCCATCGATAGCAAAGTTCTCTCACTCTAACTGTTGATGCACCAAGTTAGACGTTAGTACATCAACATATCAACACACCGCCCAAATTAATTCATAAGATGTCCGTCGATCTTCTTAGCTTTCCTCAAACAGCGTCAATATTTTCATTAGTAACAGCAGTTCTTGGGTGTCCTTCACTACATGCATCACTAAGAAAAAGCTGATCTCTTTTAAATTCACTGTACCAATGATAAATTGTTGCCTTAGTTGGAGTTTCTTCGGCAAATGCATCTTTAAGCCAATCTTCATATTGAGTAGGCGTAATGACGATTTAAAATCGTAAAAACTTATAGCCCAGAAATGTTCTTTGGTCAAATTGATTTTTGGGTGAATACATCTTTACACGATGATAACCAACAAACTTTAAGAGCAAATCGAACAATCTACACCGCAATCAACTCGCAAAAGTTTAGAGTAGCCGTCAAATATAAACAAATTTCAGTTGTTTTTAGAAACATGGCATTCTTAAACATTTTCAGTATCGCCCTCGTATCTGGAGAAGTATTGGCTGAACTTGTATGCTGGTGAATGTTGAGATGAAATGTCTGGTGAGATTGTGACAAGCTCTTGAAGTCATTCTCCAGGGCATTTTGTCAGGTGGTGACGATGTAGAGTCTGGCTGACAAGTTAGCAGCATTGGTCTGATGTTGGATGTTGACTACGGTGATGATTGCTTGCTGCCAGGACTTCTTGGTTAGCATGCCGGCGTGGGTCCTTTCCAGCGCGACTAAGCGGTACCGATATTCGGTACCTCCGATGAGGTTTTACGCGGCTTCCCGCATCACGATTGAGGCTAATCATGTTGAGGCTTTTACAGTGGTTTATGGCCACTTCGACTGATGTACTGAATGAGATGGTTGTGGTGGCGGCGGCGACGTTGGTTGTGCCCTTCTGCATCGAGGGTGCAGGGTGATAATAGCCTGACCTTTGTAGCAGGATGACTCATCACAGTTTGCACAGTAGCGGCAGCGACGACAGAGGTCGTGATACTGGCACCCTGAAATTGTTGTAGAAGCGCCACAGTAGTAGCACCTCGTCGTCGCTGTGCAGGTTTCTTCTGAGTGCCCATCCGAACAGCACCGGCAGTTTGGAACTAACCGGTCCTGTGGCCTTATCTCAAGCATAACACCCGCCCCACAAGGGAAGGCTGGACGGACCAAGGCAACTTCAAGACCCGGGGCTGGCTAGCTCCAATCGTGCTGGTGGCGTAGAGCCCCGGCGGAGGTGATTAGGGTAGCATTCATTGCTGAAGGCCATTGTGCTGCACCGCGCCTAGCATGAAACGTTACCTGCCTGCAGGTTACGATACACTCCAGCGATGACCACATTAAAGCGGTTGCGGTGTGTGGCCCGCGTCCGATGGGGAGGTGTGCCTAGCGAGCTGCTGCTGCTGCGCTTCGCGGCTATTGCTTGGGGGCGGAGCAACCCTTCCTATCGTTCCTCAAACGTATGCGATGCTGCAGTGAGGGGTTTGTCTTTTGCAGCCCTTCTTGTGCAAACCATGTTGCTACTCTGATGTCTCAAAGAGAAGTCGAGTTCGCTCACCTCTAAAATAGGAACTTTTTCATTTTTGCACAGGAACATATGGCAGAAGAGTTGGTTTATTTTTCCGGGATGGGAACTGTAGGTACAGGGGATAGTAGAGGAATAATATAAGTTCATAGGAAAATTGAATAGACAGGAACATCAATGGAGAGAAATGGCGGAGTCCCACATAGTACCTGCGTTAGTCTGCGTGCATTTGGGAGTAGCCAATTAATGGTCGGGAGCGAGATAGAGAGAATTGCTGGCTACTGCCATGACCGAGGCCCTGACAATAGCACAAGATGGTTAAACGACAAAATTAGGAGAAAAACTCAAGCGTATATTTTATTTTTCGGTCCGAAGACGTCATCATAAAGGCACTCTGGAGATAGGTTGCGAAATGGATGACGTGGCACCTGGTGGTATATGTCATGGAGCTAGCGCATCCTGCTGAAATTTTGCCCGGAATTCTACGAAGTTTATGTTCTAAATTTGAAGAGTACAGTATATTGAGTCGAGTTGTCTGGCTGATGACGTGGTGTTGCTGGAGCAATGCTTCTGATGTAGTATTTAGTTCCCGGATGCGGTCCTCCTGGGCTGTTAGCTTGGCCACCAGGTTTAAGAACTTTGAATGATGACGTCGCGTAAGCCCTGGATTTCCCGCCTGATATTGCCTGTTGAGATCTGCTTAGATATAGATGGTGGTGGTGGTGGTGGTGGTAGCGTCAGTATTGGCGGCATCGGCGGTGCCTTCCTAAGTGATGCAGGGGACAGAGCGCCTGACTGGTGAGGTGCGACGACCCTCCACATGTGGTAAAATAACGGCATCGGCGGCGGAGGTCCTGCTGCTTACACGCTGCTGTAATGGACGAAACACTACAGTAGTGGCACTTCGGCGGCGCTGTACAAGTTACCTCAACGTGCTGCGCAGCGTCAGGTACAAAGCCGGCAGGTCTTGGGGCACCCCGGTTACCACAACGCTGAACCGCGTTGTGGTGGCTGATCCGCGTCCGAAGGAGAGGAGGGTCCAGCGAGGTGCTGCGGCTTCGCTGGCGACTGTTCCTCGACCGTAGCAAAGCTGTGACGGGCGGCTGCTCCTTGGCAACCCATCGTCGGGAACGATCCATGTTGCTCCCTTGCTGTCTCGAAGAGAAGTTGCCGCGAGTTTTAATTTTTCCACAAGAGGAACATTTTAAGGACCTCATGAATGGCAAAGTGTAGGTCCTCGGAGAAAACACCTATTTTTTCATCCCAGTTAGCGTGACATAACCCTCGAATCTAACCTAATATAATCCAGTCTAACCCAACCAAACATTAAC
This sequence comes from Deroplatys truncata, assembly GCA_030765065.1. Lineage (NCBI taxonomy): Eukaryota > Metazoa > Arthropoda > Insecta > Mantodea > Mantidae > Deroplatys > Deroplatys truncata. The sequence continues at coordinate 242,181,492 of CM060978.1, read as the reverse complement.
TAATCTAGCATAACCTGACTCACTCCAGCTATTATTAGAGATTTTAATTAAAGGATGAATTTGGCTTACGGTTTTATTCATTAATTTATTTGTCGTAACGTTGTTAATGCCTTTAACATATTATTATTATTATTATTATTATTATTATTATTATTATTATTATTATTATTATTATTATTATTATTAAGACACGCTTCGTCAATAGCCTTATCTACTTTACGCTTCCGTGCAAAGGACTTCATGAGTTTTACGATTTCGTACAAAAAACTTATGTTTATTTTACTTTTCATGTACAAACGCTATGTATTTACGTTTCAGTATAAAAGGTTCACATGGTTTACTTTCTGCATAAAAATCTCATGTATTTTGCATTTTCGTTAAAAAGCCTAACGTATTTTACGTTCCTGTGTATAACGCCTCGTACATTTTCGTTTTGGGTAAAAGCTCCTGTAATATTAAATTTCCGTGTGAAAAACACCTCATGCATTTTATTACGTTTCCGTGTAAATAACGAGGCACTATATTTGAAAGTTTAACACAAACATATTGAAACTTGTTTGCACATTGTTCCCTCAACTCGAGTGTATTGTCATTAACATGTTGAAACCTATATATGAGAGCTGCGTATATAAGAAGTTGTAACTCTTCATTGAACATTTTGACGAACTTACAAAAGCTAAATCGGTCATGCACTCAATAGTATGCATTAAAACATCACGATCAGACGTCTTCCTTGGCTGTGTGCACAGAAAACTGCAAGGTCTATCAAAGAGTTAAATTACAAATTGTTCTTTTTCATACCATTGTTTTAGAGGTATTGGTGTCTTACAAGCAAACATTCAGGAGGGGCAAACCGAATATAACTGTTATGAAATAGGTTTAGAACGCCAAAATAAGTATTTACATTCCTTGCCTTCCACTCGAGGTCCACCACTTAGTGTGATTTTGGATACTGTCGTGAGGATATACATAACTACAAGAGTGCATCATGTTCACTTTAGATGAAGGCTATTCTGATTACACCTATACAGTAACTTTACACCGAAATGTGCGATTAAACGTTTTGTGATGTTTAGGGGCACCAGGAAGTAACCAATAATTAACAACTTTGACCTTCTCTGCCGTGATATTACTCTTGGCGAGATGGCTTATATATAAATCCCAATTGCGGCGAACTACATGTCCCAGATTTACGATCAGTTCCATAATCATCATCACCTTCAGATACATTAGTGTGAATATTGAGAGTGTTGTAAACGTAAACATGGCAACATTCTCCGCAGCATGTTTTTTTATTATTTCACACACTTGTTCGGCTAGTTCTATTTCTTTATTCGTAAAGAAAGCGTATGCATATTTTTCCGATTCAAATATCGTAACAGGCGTTTCTACCACATGGAGCAAATTCATTTTTACTCACGGTCATACTCTTCTCTCACTCTCTTCTCTTTAACTAATTACCCTCCTCCTTTCTAGGACCTACACCCCCAAGGACTTATAAGCCAATGCCTTGGGCCAACAGCCTGTCGAGAAGAAATTAAACTCTACATCATAGCATATCGAGGATGAGTGATCAGTCCAATGCCTGGAACGGTGGTGAAGAAGGAAATGAAATTTAGTGATGAAAACATGATACGAAATTTGCGGATCAAATTATGCAACCCCCAAAAAATAAACACATAAAATCGGTCGGACCGAGGACTAGAAGCGGGGACCTTTCGAATGCGAGTCGCTCAAGTTACCGCGGTGTCACCACAAACAGATGAAACAGGCGCGTGAACTATGACAGACTGTATAATCCGTCAACAGCTTGCCTGCCATAAGCCGATGTCGTAACGGACGGCCACATATAATGTTCCAGATTAACGATTTGTAAATGACCGTGGCGCGTACTCTAAGCTTCCGCGAGTTGTACAATTGTAAAACCTGTGTTATACAGTTCTGCATAATTATACATTTAGCAATGCTGATCTAACAGTAGCAACAATCCTGAATATTTGCTTGCTAGTGATGATGAAGTAGACGACTGTGTTGCATTGCACATATCTCAATGTTGCTTGTAATACGACAATTCGGAATTTTCAACGTCTACTTAATTATACTTTTTACTTTCTCTGCCAGCTACGTATAGTATGAGGAGGATTGTACTCCAGCCGAAAGTTTGATATCGATATTTCGGCAGAAATACATGTTTTGAGGTCCCCTGAATCCAAAAGAAACAGACAAAGGTCCGGTGTGAAGGTGCGCGCGTGAATAACAACCCAAAATCGGATGTGTTACATTTACATGACTTTCTGTATCCTCTATCATTTGTTAATAGGTATAGAAACTATTCTTACGCAAACTGATTTTTCTATTTATTTCATTTTAATCGAGATAAACCTTTGCAGTAGTAGCTACGGTATACATTTCCTTATAAACACAAAGGAAATACCCATACTCTGTCCATGCAATCGCGAGAAAGGACTGAATGTCGACACAACTTTAAAAGAATGCCAAAGAATTGAACAATTGAAACCATTTATGACGGATGTCTCAGAAAACCGCTTATCCCATAAAAAAGTTGCTTGAAATAAATTGTGTATTTTAAAGAGATATACCTTTTTTAAATACGTTTTCGTCTATCGCTTAACCTATTAGAACCAATCTTTAGACAATAAAAAAATCCAAAAATGTTCCATATAAAGGGACTTGGAATTTTCTTTAAAATCTTTGTGCCGTATCCTTGGAAGATACTGAACTTAATAACAGGTTTGATATTTATGCGACTTTTCGTGTTTCAGTTCGACACGCACACAATCACGCAAACATTTCTTTAAAATGCTATTTTTGGATTCAGCGGACCTTAAAACCTGTATTTCCGGTGGAATCTGGACATTGAAGTATTGGGTGAAATGCAATACCTTCTCTACCTAATATGCACGTGTTAGAGAAAGTAAAAATGAAATGTCCGATAAATACCAAACTTCAGTATCTTCCAATGATGTGACCCGAGAATTTTTAAGAAAATTCCCCTATACAAAACTACACTGTGCATGGAACATTTTTCAAAATGTTGGATTATATAAACAATGGCTGCAACGATTTTGATAAAAACACCATAGGTTTAAGATATTTATATCTAAAAACAAAGTGCATACCTTGCCTACTGTATTCCTCTTATGGCCATAACGAATATTCTAATGTGTCACGAAAGTAAAATAATAAGATTTCGTACAAATATTTCGTAGAAGCGTGAGTAGAGAAGGTCATGTGAATACATTACATATGATTGTTTTCAAAGGGTAAGTCGCTATTCGTTCTTTCATGGTCATGCAAAGAGCATAAAATTTAAAAGCCATCACATAGCCATTTGCTTTTTAAGAATCTGACTATCGCTTTAGCCTACTATACCTACACGAAATGTGTAATGAACGTTTATCACGATCACCAAGTAGTAGTGGGCGTCTTTTAAGAATAGGTTGTAGAGGGGTGAGTAGAGAAAGTCATGTGAATGTAACACATCGGATATTTCTTCATTTGAATGAAGATGGTTTCCGCATCTTATGCTTACAGCAAGTGAACATGAAGACATGGGAGCAGTAGATGGCCCAATTACTACAGACAAATTATAACTACTATAGTATCTACTCTGATCTGGCAGTTTTAGTAGAGACAGACCTTCTGCATTCAAATGAAACTGTTAGGAGATCGTCTTGCTCCTCCTTGAAGTATCTGAAAAATGAATCTGTCTCCTTTTTGTGGAGTGATATTTTACACTGTAGATATGGTATCAACTTTTCATTTTCCTTTCTGTTTGCCATCCCAAACTTTCATTCTCCTAAAGGCATATAGAGTAGACTAAGTCAAACTAAGTTGTGAAGTCCACCCTTCCGCGCCTAAAGCAAATGCCTGAATGGATTTTAAACCTGTTCTGTCCACTTCTGATGATCCCTGGCGAGGTGGTTCAGCTGTTGATGCTGTTCGGGTGCTGTTCCACACCGTCGTAAAGGTTGTACGCTTTTACGGCCAGGGTGGAGCTGTACAGTACCCCATCATGATGCCACAGATGTATGGGCATCCATCGCTCGCGCATGGCCTGCGAACGCAAACTTGCATGCCTGCGCAGTGTTGGCCGCATCTTCTGCGGAATTGCGACAAGGTGTCCGAGGAAAAGAGATGCACCAACTGCCGCCAGAACTACGTCAGTGTCTACAAGGGCTGGTGGCGAGGCAGAAAATAATCGGAAGGCGCCTACAAGGTGCCCCGGCAACGGCAACTGTCCGCCCGGAAATCTCTTTTGCGACCGCTCTAAAAAGGCCGAGGATAAGATACAGCAAGCAGAGCAGCTTTGGCACCAACCACGACGGCTGCACCGCCGACGTCGACCACAACACCGGCGACGACAGTGAACACTACGGCTGAAGAAGTGCCACAGTCGTCACAACAGCCTAAGTAAGAAAAGCAGCACAAGAAGCGCGGGTAGGAAAACTCCTGCAGCTAAACCTCAGTCAAAGCAATCACAGGCCCCGGCCACTCCACAAGCACAAGTCCCGCCCACAGTGACAGCACAAAAACCACCGGCAGCTGCAGTGGCGGCTATTGCTCTGGCTACCATCGACACACCAACACCGGCGCTCCAGCCAACATTGTCGGCCTCTTTGACAGTCTTCGGAGATACAATTTTCCAGCAGGACTTAGAAGAATTCCGGTCCCTATCCCTGTGGTTTTGTAACCTAATCAAAAGGATCCTTCCTGCGCTAGCAACTGCAAGCTGCAGCTCGCTAACCCGCAGGTGAGTCCTATTCAGAAAATACAAAGTGATGTTCGAGACGCTGGAGCATCTGTTCCAAAGTTCCGCATTAAACTGGCCTCCAGACGTCCAGAGGCCATTACGGGCTGCGTTCTGGAACGCAAAGGGATAAGCGTACATTACCCCAGCGTACTTGAGTTGTACACTCGCACGGAATTAACATTCTAATGGATTGCGAAACACGCCTAATTGCTGTTACTATTTTTCGCTGCCCAGGTACATCACCCATCGGTCAGATCGGGCCGGCCAACTGTAGCGGTACAGCTATTTTCATAATAAATTAATCACACTTACATCCTTCCCTCTCTCGCCGCTTCAGCGTGTGGAGGCCTGCGCCATTCGGCGGGCCAAGGCGGGCTCGACACAGTGCCGATAGCGATGTATGACCCTCCCGATCATCGCTTCCATGTAGCAGCCTACCGCACCCTTCTGAACCTACACACTGTGGTTTGAATTGCAGGATACAACACGAAGCACGGGCACTTCCATAGCCGCACATCTAAGCAGAAAGGCCGCGGGCTCTACCGCGGAGACCCGATAGAGGTACCCTGGTAGATATACGCTCTAACAGAGGAGAACTAGAATCATCCGGCCCACGGCAGGCCGGATGTTCTCGACTTTATGATCACCAAAACCATACCATCTAGATCTCGGCGGGAAACGAGTTGGACTCCGACCATGGCCCGGTTCTGGTGGACCACAACGTTACCCAGATTGGATAAATGAGGTAGACTGGGATGCAGACGTCCTAGAACTGAACCTGTCCGATGATCCGTGACCACGCATGATTCCACCATAGGCGCTGAAAATGGCAGCGGTGGACTTTTCCCAACAGAGTCGTAATGTGGTACGTGCACACACTCACCCCATCCAGTCTGACATCCCTAACCCGAGAACTATCCCCAAGGAACTCCGGCAGCTGCTAAAGGCCAAGGCAACTGTCAGTAAACTATTGCAGCGTTCCCCTCACCCCAAAATAGCGGCAGTATGCCTCGGTGCAATACATTGGCTAGGGATTGCTCCATGTGCACAGAAAGATAGCCTGAGGAAACGCCATGTTAAACGTGAACCTTCAGAAGAAAAAACAATGGCGGATCATTAAATCCTTGAGAAAGGATAAAGTACAGCACCGGCAACCCTTACATGGCACTCGGGGGAGACTTGTTTAAGCCTTAGAGAAGGCCACGGTGTTCGAAGACTATCTAGAATTGCAATTCGAACTTCGGGAGGATGAAGACTTCACTGGCCTCGTGGAGGCGTGGAAGTTCACCTTCCCGTAGTCACCCCAAAAGAGGTGGCTTCCGACATCCATCGGCTTAATCTTAACAAATCCCATGGACATGACGGCGTCACGGCGTCCATGTTCCAGCAGCTTCCCAGAAGGCCGTCATCCACTTGAAGCGGATTTACAATGCGTGCCTACATCTCCGCCACTTTTCCAACTTGTTGAAAGGAGGTGAGAGTGGTATGCATTTTAAAGCCCGAGAAGTACCTGGTCGTCCCTTCTAGTTACCGATCCATTAACTTATTCGGATCGTTTCTGTTTTAAAAGTTGCTCCTAGCCCGCCTTATCCCTATTTTTGAGGAAAGGCATCTCCTCCCGGACCATAAGTTCGCTTTTCGTCTGAACACTCCACGACCCTACAGCTATTGCGATTAGATAAGGCTTCCTTGGGCTTCCAGGAAAACTTGAAGACGATCGCGGTGCTGTTGCACTTAGAGGAGGCTTTCGCCACCACGTGGCACCAAGGCCTTTTGTACAATCTTAAGGAAGTAGACATCTCTCCCATTATCTCACCGCTCTGATAAGCAGCTTCCTCCGGGATCTACATTCAGAATGAGAGTGGAAGGGAAGGTTTCAACAGTCCAACTCATAGTCGCCGGAGTTCCGGTAGGCAGTATACTATCGCCGCTTCTCTTCGCGGCCTACATGTCCGACTTTCCAACGGAACCCAGGACTATTATCTACCAGTATGCGGACGATGACCGCAGAGTGGCAAGGAGCAAGAATTCCGAATGCTGTTAACCTCAACTACAGGTCCGAGCCATTGTCAGATGGAGTGTGAAATGGAAGATGGCCATCAGCCTGGAGAAGAGTTCTGCGCTTCTTCTGGCGAAGGTTCGTCAATGACGGCCGGTGCGCTCTCTGAGGTTGCGGTGGAGGAGAATCCCCTGGGTTACCCAGGACATATATCTCGGAGTCCTGCTCGACCGCGTGCCTACTTTCGCTCTACATGCCACGACAAAGGTGGGTCTTGGCTTCACTGCTCTCAGGCAGTTGTACTCTGTATTCAGATCCACATTGCTCACATACCTCTAACTACGCCTTTATCCCGCCGTTGATCCTGTATAGAATGATGTCTGAGGATCGGCGGCAGCGACCACCATCCGCAGGCTACAGACTGTCCAGAGCAGGGCGCTAAGGATGATCTATGATACCAAGCGTAGATTCCCGTCACATTTCCTACATACCCATTCCGGTCACCCCTACTCGCCATCCTAACACCTCTTCCTCATCCCGAAATCCTACCGCTGGACCTTGAAAACTCCTCATCCGCCGCTCCTGGCAGCCCGAAGGCTATACCAGCGCCATCGGACTCCCCACAACCGAGAGCTTCTGAGGTATATTCACCGAGAGGTCCGTGACCGAATGCGTGTGCACAGGGAGCAAGTGTGGGAGGCCACAATGGCCCGTCAGAACCTCGAGGGTGGTTACGTCTGGCGGATAGCTAAAGACCTCGGCCGCCAACGAAATCAATACACCTCCCCGTTCCAAGATAACTTAAGCCTTATATACGAACCCCTAGCCAAAACAAATGTGCTAGCTAACTATTTTGAGGACACCTGCAGGCCCACAGACGACCCTCAGAATGCTGACTTTACTGCCCGTGTCTACCAGGAGGTATATCGCTATTTGCGATTGCCCCCTGATGGTGCGGAGAATCCCCTTCCAATCATCCGCCCAAGTGATGTCCAAGGCGCACTTCGGCGTCCAGTACTAAAAAGGCTTGCGGACACGAAGGACCGACCCCCGCCATGCTCCACAACGTTCCTTTCAGAGACATACTTTTCCTTACGAAGGTATTCAATAGGTGTATCACCCTGGGACACTTCCCGTGCGAGTAGAGGGTGGCCCGGGTGGTGTGCATCCCAAAACCCGGTAAGGACCCTGCACTTCCCTCCAGCTACCGTTCCATCAGCTTCCTATCCACCCTATTGAATGTTTGCGTGAGGCTCATACTGCACCGCTTGTCACCACTACTGGCCGGCATTAAAGCCATCGTCCTGGGCACTCGACCGCCCAGCAGCTCCTGCAGGTAGTGGAGGCTGCTGCCCTGCGTTTCCCGGACAGGGCCTTCACTCCTGCGGTATCTCTGGAGAATTCTTACTCAACAGCCTAGCATGAAGGGCTCCTCTACATACTAATCCAGCTTGGCCTACATAGATAGATAATCCAGATTGTACAGACCTTCCGACACAAACGTTTCTTCACTGTAGTAGGTACAGGGAAAACAGCAACACAAAAACCCACACAAGGCGGAGTGCCGGAAGGCTCTGTACTATCTCCCACACGGTTTAGTCTGTACATGGCAGACTTCCCAGTGGTACAGGGCGTCAATATGGCACAGTTGGCTGATGACATCCTGCTGTACACGACCAACAGACACATACTCAGAGCCTTCAACCCTATACAAAGACACCTCCGCCTCATCCAGCACTGGTGCAGGTAAACGTCATGCTGTCCTGTTTACCAGGAGACGAATCCCCGCAGCAGACCTGCCAACATTCACCTATCAGGGCCAAAGGATAGAGTGGGGAACGTCTGGTCGCTATTTGGGCGTCACTCTCGATAAGGGCTTAACACGTGCGTGGAACAATGAACAGGACTAAGAGGGCGGTAGCCGCCATATACCCGGTTCTGGATTCCACTAGTGCGCTTCAGTTAATGCTATGCCTTTATAAAGCACTTATTCTACCTCTGATGCCCTATGTCTGTGAGGTGTGGGGCATGGCAGCAGATTCCTGGCTTCTCTGGTTGCAGCCGATACAGAATGGGGACTTCAAACCATCTATTCTGTCTGCAGTCGCTTTCCAGTCAGGCTATTGTACGAAACCTCGGCCCTCCCATATGTGGAAAATGTGATTAGACGCCGGGCTCAAAATTTCTATGCCAGATTGGCCCATCATGAGAACTTGTCAGATCCCTGGGGAACTACTTACTTCACTCAAAATTCAAACCATAATCCATTTGAGGAATTACAGACACCAGCGGAGCAGAGGATGGCGCTGCTGCTGAAATGGCGGCCGCTGAGGAACCTATGAAAACATAGCGCTACCTCCTATCACACCAACAACCTCAAAACCAAATCCATCACTCTACAATAGTCCTATCATCCCTGTGGTAAAGCCCTTCCAACGGCAGGTACACAGCAATATCACTTAGGCTCACCACGAGCCTAACAGACTGAAGTTGAGTTTAACCTTTTATAGTGTACACGTAAAGCCGCGTTAGCGGCTAGGTACTGTAGCGATTTACATCCGGCCCAGGTAAACCTGGGCGACCTGGAAGAAAATTAGCTTAGTTATGCCATATTCGAATTCAGCTTCAAGAGTGTTATAAGTACCAATAAGAAACTCGAAGGTGAAAAAAAAAACAACAGATTATATTTACTAAAATAGCAAAAGGTGAAATACTCCATCCTAGTACCTGGTTCCTTATACCATCACGTGTATTGCAAACTTTTTAAATTTATTCCACAGTTTTAATTTACAAAATATTGTTATAACTATTCAGATGTTACTTATATCTCATAATAAATGTAAAATAACAATATAACAATAAAATAAAATTAAAAGAAATAAAGCTATAAACACAAAACTAATATAAAATTATAATTAATTCTAATAGTACAATAATTGCACTACAAAGCAGAACTACTTAATTCTATTACCTCTGAACATAGCAACCTACTGGAAGCCAGCAGAAACACAAAAGTGGTAACGGGCTATTTTAATTGTACTCAAAACCAGTATATATATATATATATATATATATATATATACTATGTTAAAAATTAACCTAACCACCGATTCCCGGCGGTCAATGTACTGGTAATTTAGTTGTAAAACAATTAAATTACTCTAAATTCAACTTCCTTTAATTTAGACACATTAATGATCATAAAATTTGCTTTGTTTCATATTCCTTTCTTCTAAATTCAACTTTATTACAATTTAGTTATATTCATAATTTTAAAAATTGCTTTGTTTTCTAACTTTTCCTATTATTCGTATATATATTATACCTTACACTAGCTGAAATACCCGACGTTGCCCGTGGATTGACAGTTTATCTCTACAACATTTAGCCTTAGGTTGCACTCACAAAATAGTTTTGCGTTTCTTTGGAGGCATTTAAAGCTCTTCGTCGTCCTTTGTAGAGAAAATCTCTGGAAGAAATAATAGCAGTTTAAGTAACGTCAATATAACCTCAATTCTCAATAACCAGCACACTTTAAACTACTAGGAAAACACCGAAAGACTAAATAAAATTAAGGCCAAAATGAATATACAAAGAGGAGAAGCCGAAGCCGAAGCCGAAGCCGAAGCCGAAGCAGCAGCAGCAGCAGAAGCAGAAGCAGAAGCAGCAGCAGCAGCAGCAGTAGTAGTACTTCGGACTAGTTTGATGCTGTTCTTGACATCCATGCCCACTATCATTGTAATGTCAATGAGTTTTTGTTTTCATACTTATAAAAGTATGAAAAACAGAAAGAAACCCGCTGCTTACACAAAATTAGAAACTACAAATTATAATAAGTGAAATTCCGAATATCGAAGTATGATCGTAGAATGAATGGTTATGAACTTCGACTTATTATGTTAGCAATGTTTGAGCACCACACAAACTTTTGTAGTCAATACGATTATGCTGAATGCTTTTGTGTTATTTTATACCAATATGCAATAAATAATCATAAGAAGATAAAGAACAATAAGAGGAAGTGGATTTTTGTGTGCTTTGATCTGTTGGTGTTATCACAGTCCAATATAGTAAGTTGGAAATGTTAATATTTTACCAAGTGACTGTAGCCCTTTACCTTCGTACAATCATAGCCAAACTGGCACAGCTGTTTTAATTTATTTATTTCAATTTTTTTCATTTTTTCCTTTTCTTTCTTTCTTGGTAGTTTGCTCCTTAAATGGGTTAGGTTATATCGCACGAATAATGAAATGGATGAAATGATGCTCAAATGAGCCCGGGATCCATAAAGCTTCAAGATCCGACATTCGTCTTTTGAAGATAAGGGAAAACCCCGGAAAAAACATTATCTGGGCAACTCACCCTAACCTAGATTTGACCTCAGGACAGGCAGAGGCAGACACGCCACACTCGCATTACAGAGGCGGGCTTGACTGGTTATTACTTTGTGATCAATGCCAGAGAGGTGATCAAAGAACAATATAAGAAGTCGCTATTCGTTTGTTATTTTGTGAGACTGTGAAAGTGTAGGTAATTATTCTTATGTTGGCAATATTCGACCTATTACGATTGTCGTTGAGATTGTCTTGCGAGCTTTTGTAGGCATTACATAAAATTGAAATGGGGAGAAATTTCGAATTCTAAGCTAGACAGTACGTTTTGCCCTGTGTCGAAGGTTATCTGTGCCAATTTGGCTGAAATCGGTGCAGCGGTGTAGAAGCCTATAAGGAACACACACATGCACATACATTTACTTATATATATATTAAGACTACTATCAATAATACTTTTCTTATTATGTATAAGCATTTCATAACATTTTACTTAACTATTTCAGTATAAACATTCTAATTAATATTTGTACTTCTTTTGTTTAATTTCATATTAACACTTTACATTTAAATCCTTAATCCTTTATTTTTAATTTCTTCACTTTTTCACTTTTACTTCACTTATACCTAACACACCGCAATGTTTCACGCATCTTCCCACCGCCTCTTTCTATCCGGCATGCTGTGTCCCTCTTCGTCGCTGATTTAGCCCTTCTCTTGACCATATCTTCCCTCACATCTACATTCCCCTTCTTCTACTTTCATCCCCAGCCTCCGCTTACACCCCATCTCTTTCCTAGCTGCATTCTCCTCCATCCTCGTCACAGTGGTCGCAGTGGTTATCTCCTCCCTGTTCTTCTGCACACCTCCCTTCTCTAACCTTTATTTAAAATCGGTATAAATTTAATTTGGTCTTCTACTACGTGGACTTGGCTTCGAGACTTCTACAAGACAACATCTACTAGAGGAACTCCAAGACAAGACAGAAGAAGCAGTCCGCTGCAAAGAAGCAGCCCCCGGTGAATACGGCTTGGCATTGCCGCGGCAGTAATACCAAAGCCTCGGCTCGCTGTGTGATCGTGCGCACCACAGCGAGCAGTCGAAAGACTGCTTAAGCGCCTCTCAGAGGTCCGGCCCTCTGTATCCCCGTGCTGTTTAGCTTTCGCTAGCTGCTCTTTTTCTTCCACTATTTCTTTTTACTCTTTCTATTAGGTTAAGCCCCCTTACACACTAGGGTTTAAACACACACCTTCTTTCTTACACACAAACACACACATTCACATACACACATACACCTTAAAACAATGGTAGGAAACTCCAAGGCAACCATTTCTTCCTTGACAGAGACGATCACCATGACTCTACGCAGCAACCCATCCAAATCCTCTTCACCAAAGCCAAGCCCGTCAACCCTACATCAAAACCTACACTAAAATCTCCAACACCCAAGAAACCTGTTCCTACGACTCCAGACTCACCGGTATACAGCACCTCGAACGACACAAGACAAGACACTGACACAGCGATCAGATACATTTAATTCCAATGTAGGTCCCCAGAATACATCTGCGCCAAATGTTCAGGGTGACACCCCTCATGAAATGGAAACGGAACTGCGTGTTATGCGGCCACCGCTTACCACGCAGTTCTCACGAAATCCGTGCCAAAAAACGCGCGCAGCCGTAGCCCCCACAGACTGTAGCAAGAACGAATAGAAGTTATTCAGAGGCTGCCGTTAGGTGCAGTGCAGAAATGCACAACGCAGGGTGGCTCACCAGGGATAGGAAAGGCTGGACGCGACCCGCCCCATTAGCCGAGCACCCTGCGGCTGAGGCTCCCGGACTTGTCACCGAGGAGGGCCCAGCAAGGAATGAGCGATCCCCCCGATAAACAGAAAACACGAAAACACAAGTACCCAAAAGGAAGGCAGAAGGGCCCCTCCCTCCTTCCCAAAAGTCGCTCCCCTCTCGCGGTCAGGAAGCACGACAAATCTTGAAACCAGGCAAGGAAATGGGCAAACTGATGCACTTTATTGGAAGGCACGGATGCACTGTCCCCATGAAATACTTTGAGGAACAGTTAGGTAGGCTCCAAGGAATATTCACACAAGGGACTGACTCACTAATGATGCTACACTACCTCACGGAACTCACCCACACTCTTCACTCCAATTGCAATGGCTAGCTCTGATAAAATTCGCACGATATACTGGAATTTTCGAGGGTACGCAGGAAACGTAAAGATTTTGCGGACTTCCTCCAAAGCAACTCTGTTCAAATTGCGTTATTAAACGAAACCCACTTAGGGAACATAGACCGTTTTTCGATCCCAGAGTACGCGGTTTATAGAACAGACCGAGATCGAAGGGGAGGGGGAACAGCAATTGTCGTTCAAACGAACCTTAATCATCATCAAATACTAAATCGTTTAGAAGCCACAGCCATAAAAATTTTCTCCTTCAATACTGAAATTATACTAATATTAATATCAGTTTACAACCCTCCAGGAGACGTAGACACTAATGACGTTGACAAAGTTATGAATCTAGGTGCAAAGGTTATAGCGGCTGGGGATTATAACTGTAAGCGTTTGTTATGGCACAGTACTAACCCCAATCTGCAAGGTACAAAATTGTTAAACCATATTAATAATACAAGTTTCTTCATATCGGGTCAGAAAAACCTACTCGTATCCCAATTAATAACAATCATATGCCAGACGATCTGGATATTGCTATATTGAAGAACATTTCATTTGATATTTAGTTTAGCGTTTTAAACGAACTTACGTCAGATCACCTACCAGTCTTAATGGAAGTGGCGCTGCCGATAACTTTTGAAGCCGAACCTCCTAGGCTAAATTACAATCAAGTGGATTTGGAGCAGTTTAAAAACACCGTAGAGCACTACCTACCCGATCTATAAGTTAACTCCCCAGAAACACAAGACAACGCCGCGGATAAATTAGACTTAGCAATAAAACTAGCGACAGTTAAATGCCTTCCGCTGAATACCAACCTAAAATTAACGCCCAATACCCGGCAGACATTAAATTATTGCATCAAAATCGAACAGGGCTGGACGTAAATGGCAAAAAGCTAAAAATCCCATTGATCAGCAAGAATACATTCAAACTAGGAACGCGACAAAACCTCGGACTAGAGAGTATATTGGGAATCAATGCAACCAAACACTAGAAAATGCTAATCCGCAGTCAAACACGGTTTGGCGAATAGCGAAATGCCTCACGCGAACTAAAACCAACATACTGCCTCTAATTAATAACCTTAACAATACGGTAGGTGGAACCCCTCGGCCAAGGCTGAGGTCTTTGCTGTGGCTCTCGAAAACATATTCAGGCCAAACACTGTAGTAGGGCAAGCCAACCACGAGCAAACACAAGAAATCGAAAACGAAACAAACGAACCCGACTATTCAAGCACACACAATAAATGCGAAAAACTAATGCAGGTGAAATAAACTGGATCATCGCGCACCTGCCCAACAGGAAGGCTCCTGAGCCTGACACAATACACAACGTGGTACTCAAGAATCTTCCGCGAGGAGCGCTGCTGCTCCTAGCTAAAATATTCAAGTAGTCCTTGATGAAGGTAGATTTCAACCACAATGGAAGGTGGCCAAAATAATAATGTTCCCGAAACAAAAGAAAAATCTCGCATTACGCTCCAGCTACAGGCCAATTAGCCTTTTAGGCACAATCGGGAAGGTATTAGAAAAAGTAATTCTAAAAAGAATAAACTCACACATTGTGAAGAACAACATCCTAGTCCCAGCACAGTTTGGGTTTAGGTCAAAACACTCTTAGACGCTCCATTTGCTACGACTAACCGAACTAATTACAAAAGGATTCAACATAAATAAATCAACAAGAGCCATCTTCTTAGATATTGAGCGCGCTTTCGATAAAGTATGGCATGCGGGCCTCATTCACTAGCTCAAGTCATACAACTTTGCAGGTTCTATTATCCTATGCCCTTATCAAAGACTATATGCAATCGTCAGTTCCGTCAACGGTGGAGGATTCCTCCTCCTCCTTTGGGCCTTACAGGGCGGGAATCCCACAAGGAAGTTTGCTCGGACCGACCCTCTTCAATCTATCTATTAATGACATGCCAGAAATCACGCGTACGGAAAGCTATGTATATGCCAATGATACAGCACTAGTAACACAGTCCACGCAACCTAAGAAATTAACCAACGGCTACAGAACGCCCTAAACGAGCTCGAGCCATGGTACACAAAATGGCGAATTTAAATAAACATTAACAAATGCCACTAAATACGTTTTATCAAAAGAATATAGCATAGACTATCAAGGCATGCGCAACCGCCCTTGACATATAGCGGCGAGAGAACCTAATGGAAGAACCAGGTAACCTATCTAGGCGTCACTATGGACCAAGGCCTCTCCTGGAAACAACACATAAGTAGCGTAAGGGCAAAGGCCAATGGCCAGCTAAACAAACTGTACCCGATCATTAACATTAATAACCAACCTCAACTAAACGTGGGCCTCACGATATACAAGACGTTAATAAGACCCACAATGAAGAACGCAGCTCCAGTTTGGGGCTACGCTGCGAACTCACATCTGCATAGGCTACAAACCCTTCAAAACAGAATACTAAGAATAATAGCGAAGCTCCCGCAGGTCGCTCCTGCTCACCTCATACACGAGGAGCTAAAATTGCACTCAATTGAACAATTTATCAAACTACAAAGTTTCAACTTATACACCAGAAAGGGCCAAATTTTCAACCCTCTCATCCGCGACTTAGGAACCTACAACAACGAGAGGGAGAAACACAAAAGACCACTATCGCTATTTGATAGAAACATTGGCTTGGGGGAACCAGAGTTTAATATTCAAAAATACTTACACGCTTTAATGGTAATGTAACTAAGGGCATCAGTAACTAGCCATTGCAACGGGCCCTCTATCTAACATGACTACACTGGCCCTTGAAGTCTTTGCTCATTTGAGTCAAGGCGGTCCCGGGGAGAGGGGCAACCCCATCTGGGTGACTCTGAGTGCAGCCGCGCCACGATTGGGTAGGCTGCGTTGTAGGCGGGCACTCAAGAATTGACCAAGGCAATGCTAATGGATATGACTGAATTTACTGACACGGCTAACAACCAAGATAAAACTAAGCACTAAATACAAACATAATACCAATCACTATTATTGATTATTGACGAGGGTTTACGTCAAAGAACAACATAAACGACTAAACAATTTGTTACAGGATGACGCCGGACCTCGAGGCCATCCAGGAAGGGTAGACGAAACCCCTGGGGGGCCAGCATCACATGTGTCAAAACACGGCCTGAAGTCCAAGGAGCTAAATAAATCAATGTTACCTATTAGCACTAATGACTTTGTCCTACGTTGCAGGACAGCAAACCAATGCCAATTTAATTCAGATAAAGTGGACGAGGTCTCCATCCGGAGACGCATTGCTTCAATTCCTTCAATTCCTCGCTCCGAATTCCCTAGGACACAAGTAGGGCCTAGGCCATGCTTGCGTCCTGGCTCCTTTCTTCACCTGGCTTAGGCCCTTTTGGCCGGCCAATATATCCTCGCCACTACTGCGCTGGTACAGCCGTACTATCACGCCTGAATGCATCTTTATCCTTCTTCCTTATTTCTTCCGGTGGAGGAGTTTTAGTGGCCTTCTATTACGGCGAGTTCCACACTCCCTGCCCCGATGGGAGTCGGGGCAGAAGTACGGAACTGCATTTTCTCCTTCACTTGAAAAAATAACTAGGTCTTATTGTCTTTCTATCCATCCATTCGCAACTTCCCCTGGTAGTCCAATAAAATAACTATTATTGAAAGTTTAATTATTCTTCTTCTCCTTCCTCTCCATCTTCTTCTCTTTGCCACGTTTGGTCCAAATCATGTTTTTCAGGTATGGGCAATGTGTCCATTGATGTTATTTTCAAATTTAATATTGTTAATCTTTCTGATCTTCAAACTTCTTCTACTGTTTTATTCTCTCTTCGCACGCTAATTTACGAATTCTATGTGCTAACTTTTCTAGTTGTTTATGCAGCTCCTTGTTCCTTAGTATGTAGGCTACTTGGTAGTCATTTAAAGCTCTTTCTTCCAATGTTTGATTACATACCGTACACATTCAAAAAGAACATGTTTAGGTATATGTAGCTTGTACTCCACAATAGTTACATGCCTCATTATAAATTGTATTTATTTTAAGCCAATATATCCTGTTAGAGAAGGCATTAATCCTTTGTTACTTTAATGTCTTAATTGCAATCTCTCTGTAATAGTGTTAAATAGGTTGTAAGTTCTCCTTCATCAATCTAATCCTATTCTTCTATATTTGATCCCCTTATATGTATATAATAAATATAATTATATAATATTATAGTGCATTATATGGGTGTACGGCCTATTAAATTCATTAATTAGATATCTAAGGACTGCCGCTAGACACATACAATACATTTATACTTTGCAAACTAAAAAGAAAAATATAGTTTATCTCTTTCAGAGCAATGTTTACCTCTGTATTCACTTTTGTCCATTTTAATCAACTGCAATGTATTGCTTTATATTAAAAACACAAATGGTAAATAACGATGATCCTGGCGACTGGCTTCGTGGTGCTGTAAACGTTTCACGATGGAACCGCATGGCTGCAGTTGTTGCTGGGAATGAATAATAATTAGGATCGACAAATGGTGCAACATCCTAATTTAAAGGAGTGAAGTTAACAGATCCGATACTAACGACAAAATAGAACAGCTTTCCTGCAACCCAGGATTATAAGGGTGATTGAATGAAACCGAATGTTTACAATTGTGCAATAAACATTAATTGTATTGTGTAAGTTAATAAACATATGAGATTAATACCAATAATGTGTCATTTTATACAACACACATAAACATTTCAGTACTTGAAAATTATGTCCCGTAAATTGCCCCCATTACTGCGACGACCAGCCCACAGTGTATATAATCAACTGATTTTTGTAACATTTCAACTGGAATTACCTACTTATTTACTCTGTGATATTTTCTTTAAGATCTAAAGGGAGCAGCCAAAACGGCTCCAGCAAGATAGTACCACAGCACACACTACTAGAATTTCCATGACAGTCGCGTGTCTGCTCTTTGGGATTAAGTCATATTGAAAAATGCAGTTAGTATGACCTCAAAATTCTCAAGATTTCTCTGTCTTGTGACAGTTTTCTCTGAGGTACTTGAAGAGCAAGACTATTTCGAATCGTCCACAAACACTTATAGATCTTAAAGGGAAAAAAATACAAATAAATTATTGCAACTCCACTTGAAATGTAAAAAGCCATTTAACGATATGCACCTCAGGCGTCAGATGCTGGCCATTTGTGGAGCATCGTTTTTAAGAAACAATGTTTTTCTGTGTTGCATAAAATAGTACATTATTTTTATTAATCTCATGTAGCTACTGATTTACATAAACAAAATAAGTAACATTTACTATACAATTGTAAAAATTTGGCTTCATTGAATCACCCTGTAATTATACCATATGGATCGTGAGTTCTTTACTGCATTCACAACAGTGAACATACTTAAAAAGTAAGACACCTGCCTCAGAATCTTAATGTGCTAAACTATCAGCGACATGCATTTAAGTACAGATGGCATGATGTACGACTTGGAAAACCCGCATGTGTATTTGAGAAGTTTAAATAATAGCAATAAATGTCATCTGACAGCAAACACGCATTAGAATGCGATAGTACCGCCCGCGCGCGCGTTTACAGCTGGCCTTCATAATCGTTTGCAATACCTGTCACGGCTACAACTTGTCATAATCGATTTCTCTGACGACGATATGATAATTACTGAACGCGCTTGCGCCATTATAATAGAGCGTAAACAAAACAAAGGTAAGTTCATAAACTAAATAGCCTACGTTAACAAGAAACAGCGCTAAATACATAATATGAGGCAATAAAGTATGAAATGTAAGTACATGTATGTCCTATACTTTCTCTGATGCTCACAAAGGGTATATGATAAATCAGAAAAATTTGTGTTTCAGATCCTTTTCGAAACAGATACGCGGACCTGTGTATGGGGATACAATTTCGGCATGGTTAGCCAAATATCCGTGGCTACGAGTTTTTCCAGTATAATTTAACTGTGTAACCTACAGAGGACCAGAATTACTAGGCATATAGCGATTTTAATTTCAAAACTTTCCAGTTTAAATAATTTTATTTAATTTGAACAGAAGCACGCCACTTTGTTTACTAATGGCAAAGTTTAGAATATGGACCTTAGATTCACAGACAACTTCTTTGATATAGCTTGGTAGTTTTCAAACAACATTCATTTCTTAGTAATTTTATTCATTTGTCTTTTGTATATAAGTAATCAGTTCGTTTTGAAACACCCATTAGTAAATACTTGTTGGGTCACAAAGATTATACATACAGTGTGTGTGGTGTGGCTGTCTATTATACTGGAGTTTTTCGTTCCTTAACTCACGAACTCACGAATGATAGTAACATACACTATAATGTGTGTCATAAGTGGTGTATATAGCGCATATGGCCGGTCTGTGGCCTAATCTTAAAACGACCGCACTGTATTTCGTCACGGACTTAATCTGACATAACATCCTTAAGTTTTCTATATTTCAGAGTGGATGATTCACTTCTAACTTAATATTTTGTTTAATCAAAATGAAATGCTAATTTAGAAAACTATTGACAATACATATACTAAAATATATTTGAAAGTGTGTGGTGCTGGTCACAGCAGGTGTCACCAACTTTAGATAAAAGAAAATGTACCCTTTATTCTGTTAAAATCCCTTAGAGTCAGTGCCCATAGAACCCATATTTCCTCTTGCATAATTCAGCTCTAAAGTATTTTAATTCAGTTCTGTCTAAATTATGCTAATAATAAAAATAATTACACGAATTTCTGGAATTCACAGTTTTATGAAATGCTGTAAAGCACAATTATATTCATTTGAACATATTGACAGTTTAGAAAGTCAACACAGTGTTCTCTCGGATATGTTCCGAAAAGGTAGAGAAGGTAATGAATGCCACTAAAAAATTACTTGCCGCGATTTTAACGGAAATACATGTTTTGAGGTCCCTCAAAATAAAGCATTACTAGAAAAAAGGTGTGTGTGTCTGTGAACAGCATAACTCAAAAATGAAAAGTAGGATAAATATCAAACTTGATATTTAGGCTCAAAGTGCGACACGTAGGTTTTCAAAAAAAATCCCCCACCCCAAACTACCATCTACATTAAACAATTTTTCAAAATTGTTGTGTTCTAAACATGGCTCTAACGATTTTGATTAAAATATCAAATATTAAAGATAATTACATACAAATAAAATGTATATCTTGAATTTTTTGGAAACAGCCTGTGAGGTCCACTTCTTTCGGAAGGAATTTTGTATAATCTCGTATAACTGGTAACGTTAAGCGATAGAACCAAGACGTCCTACACAAAAAACTTAAATCCCTTTAAATCGTACAGTTTATTTCAAATAACTTCTTTTGTTACATTAACCATTTCCAAGATATCGGTTATTAATGGTTCGATTAACATTGTTCAATATTTGGCTATTCTTTTAAAGTTCTGTCTTTTTCTCGCGATGTCATGAAAACAGTACGAAATTGTATGGCCAGCGTATAGTGTGCAGTTCTAAAACATTTCGCTATCGCTATTTCCTTTGTATCGGTAACGAAATGTGTAATGTAGATATTTCTGGAAAGGCTTATGTCGATTAAAATTAAATAGATAGGAAAATGAAGTTTCGTAAGAATAATTTGTATTCTCATAATAAGCGATAGAGGGTACAGATATTCATGGGAATAAAACAGATTTTTCATATTATGACCATGATTGCTGTGTTACATCACAATTTGTAAAAAACAACAACAATAAAAAAGACTACTGATATCATCAAAGTTTACTACTACAAAGCATCCTGTATCTTGGATAATGAACAAACGAAGAACTGCGACAATAAACGAAATAAAGAAATCAACCATTTGAATCATAATGTGTGGACAATTGATCAGTCACTGCCAAAGAAATTGGTTGAAGCTTACATACATTCCACTGGCTTCTGGAAATGTATTTCTTATATTAAGCATTACACTGATGGCAGGACTAGCAATACACACTGAAACTGTTTGTAGCAGGATTACTGGCAGTGAGAAATTTCTTTTTAGCTTTGATTTTTTGTTTTTAACGTCAAATTATGTTTCACAGTGTTGAAAGCATTACAATCTATAATTAGGGTGCTTTATACAAATATAAACATACTTCACCAATTTTGTGTTTTCCTAGTCCGAACATCACATACCTTCCTCGTCATTATTGATGGGCATCATTCATTGCACTAACACCAATGTTTATCAGTGTTCCGGAATGGCTGTCACAATGGTGGAATTCTTCAAATCGCATTTTCTTTAAAATCACGTGGGGACCTGTTTGTCATTCAGAGTACTATGTAATGGTACTTTATAATATCTGTTTATAGCATTTATCTCGTTTCCTATCAGTAAGCAATCTTATCACATCACGCGTGTATTGAGGAAGACTCTATAACGGTATATTCCATCGGCTTTAGGATGATAGGAATACCGCTGTTGCTAATTATTCCTGATGACATATAAACTAGTGTGATAAAATATTCCTTTTGTTCCCCTTTTATTTCTAATACGAACGTGATGATTTCCTGAAGTGAGCGTTCTCCGATCCAAATTCTTTTTGTTTCTTACGCACTAAGAAGTGAAGAAAAGGAACGCTTCAGGAAAACCCGAAATGAAATGGCACCTTTAAAACTGTGTTTGCTTGTATTAATGCGAATATCCGAAATTGTGTCCTTCAGATCTCTGACCGGTTTCCTCCTCTTGAAGCAAAACACGTTCTCTGTAATGACGGGTCGTTGTCCTTTTTGTCGGCTCCTCTTTTCTTGCAAATAAATGCTCTGAAGATTCTACACAATTAGATTTCTAATAATGATAGGAAAACAGCATAGACTTTGAAATGGAAGGCTTAAAAATGAAACAAAATCCAAGGTAAAGTTATTAAAACAAGTGAATCAGTTATTTAGTAAAATAATTTGTAAACCTTGCTAAAAATGGTAAAACAGAAATCCAATGGAATGGATAAAGAACTTTCCCACATTGTATATTTATGTATGCATTGTATATCACAATTATTAATGCATTGTTATTTTAAAACACCATTTGTGTAATCAACTTTGTCTGTTCATTGAAATATTTTAAAATATGTAACAGAATTGTATTTGTTGCTGTGAAGAAAGATATAAACATTAATAACGTTGAAAATAGGTTGAAAGTAATTTAAACAAGTTAATCGAAAAACACTTACATTAATTGTAATAGTGCAAAAATATGTAAAAAGTGACAATTTACATGTTTTATCTACATATAATTGTAAATATCTTATTCTTATGTTATTTATTCTATGTAAGAATTCTAAACTATGTGTTTTACCATCGATAGAAACCAGACAATAGCTAACAAAAACAGATTCAATTATTGGGATTGTTAATAAAATGTTCACATAGACAGGAGGCGTTTACATGAATAGCCTAAGGAATATATGAATTCGCACGTGAAATATGAAAATTTTCAACGAAAAAAAAGTAATATTATAGTAATTGTAATAATATAAAATAAGTCTACACAGTAGTTAAAGGAAATATAAGCAAATCTTCGCCTTAATTGTTAAAATTTGTTCGTCGTTTAAGCATAATGATTTAATAGAATACAATACAAAACAGTGAAGGGTCCCTTATTTTTATTTGTATAATAATTATCTTACCTTTCAAACATGGAAAATATAAGAAAGAAAACACTGCTATGACTAAGAGCTAGTAAAATTTTAAGTATAACTTAAAACAGAACGGACAAAATAAGAAATACTCAAACAGAAATTCAAATGCAATAACCTACAAACAATCACTGAATAAAAATTTTCCGCCAAGAAGTAAACTCTGCCACGTCAACGAGTAAGAAGCGCGATAAATTTAAACCAAACATTCCAGAGTACAGAGCACCATGTCTCCAAGAACTTCCAGAGCATCCATCAAGATCCAATAGCAACTCTTCATCGACCCACAAGAAAGACATTACAAGTGTGATTAAATCAACCTGGAAGAAGAGAATAATTCCACACTGTTGATACTCATAATTGTTATATTTCCTCTTGAGCTACAGCTGCCGTAAGACATTTAGCAACGTATTTCATTTAAATATCGCGATTAAAGCCACTTTTCATCGTAGAGTAAAAATCTTTGCTGCGATAAGTAGAAAGTGCACAAAATTATCGTAATGGTGTATATCTACGTTTTGCTTTTAAAGACTTAAGGGCATAAAGTAGGCTATCATCACCACTAGGTTCTCTTCCTACACTTATTTTTATGTTGTAAGTTCACTTATCCAACTTGCATACGAAACATAAGGAAGTTTCCGATTTAAAGCGACAGTCACTGAATAACAGAAGCAGAAACTGTTCTCGTTATTCCATGAGGTCTTAAGCTCTGTCAAGCTTGCCTATTAGCATATTTAGGATAGTTATAAATTTCCCAGAACAGACTCCGAATCTTGAACTGCGGATCTTTGGCTTTCCATTCCGACGCTCTACACCTAAGCTACCAGGAAACGATACCGAAGGTGCATTAAAGTTCTCTCATCCAACTCATGCATTGTGGTAATGCAGGATCTCGGTTGCTAGGAGATATATACTTAAAGCGACTAGCTATGTTATAAATACTCTCAATTTTCAGGTACAAAGTAATTTACCATATATAAATTAACCCTACATGTGACTAATCAGAAGTACGAAATTTAAAGCTGTTGCAGAAGCAAATCGCCTTGAAGCAACATGAATCATCTTAGAAAAGTTACCGAATACGCGAGGCAGATGAAAAAAATTAAATGAGCATTTCGTTATACCATAGCTCATGAATACAACATTGATTGAAGATTTATTATTCCAGGCTATGGCTGAATTTTTCAAATGTAATTCAATTCCTTTAATTGCTCGCATTTTTGGGACGTCTTTTTACTTTCCCTACCACGTATCTGGTAGGAAGTACTGTACTTCATCCAAAAATTCAATATCGAGATTTCACCGGAAATATACTCGTATGATTTGAGACCCCCTAAATCTTGGTGTGTGTGTGTGTGTGTGTGTGTGTGTGTGTGTGTGTGAAAAATAAATAAAAAACGAAAGGTTCGGACAAATATCAAACTTGGTGTTTAAGTTATGTATCTTCCAAAGATGCGATACGAAGATTTTCAAGAAAAAATTCCTCTTAGATGGAAGGCTTTTCGAAATTTTCGATTTCTCAAAAATGGCTCTAATGATGTTGATTAAAATACCACATTTAAGGCATTTAGATGACAAATAAAACGTTTATCTTGAATTTTCTGCGAAAAGCCTAACAAGTCCTCTTCATTCGGAAGGAATACTGTGTAAGTTTAAATAACCAGTAAACCATAAGATCTACATAAAAATGTAGATATTTTAAAACACAATTTATTTTGAATGAATTTTATGTACCATCAGCCATTTCCGAGCTACAACTTTTTAATGCTTAGCCCTTTTTAATTTCTCCACTACTTACCTATAGCAAGTAGAGGAAGTATTGGATTCCCAACCGAAAATTCCATACTGAAATTTCACCGGAAATATATATTTTGGGATTCCCTGAATAAAAAAGAGCAGTTTTAGAAAAGGTTCCTTGGCGTGTGTGAGCATTATAACTCAAAAACGATAAGTGGGTTAAACACCAAACTTGGTTATTTAAGTTCAGCAGCTTCCAAATATGCAAAATAAAATAAAGTTTCTCAAGAAAGTTCTCCCACAACCCTTTACATGGAAAATGTTTTGAACTTTTTGATTTTCTGAAGAAGGTTCTATTTTGATTAAAATACCATATATTAAAGGCATTTACGTGACAAATAAAATTTATACAATGAATTTTCTGGGAGTCTGTGAAGTACTCTTCATTCAGAAGGTTTTGTATAATCTTATATAACTGGTAAGCGTTAAGCAATAGACGAAAGTGTAGACACAAAAAAATATAGATCTCTTTAAAATACACAATTTATTTCAAATAACTTTTTTTGTGGCCTCAGCCATTTCCGAGATATCCGTTATTAATGGTTCGAAGTGTTCAATACTTAGTCATTCTTTTAAGTCCTTTCGATTTTCAGTTGTTTCTCACGATGTCATGGAAGAGTATGGAACTTTAAGGCCAGTATATGGCGCCCAGTTCTAAAACAATTGCTTAGCGCTATTCCCTCTGTATCATATACCAGGTGAGTCAGCAGCCCCTACCGATTTTGGAAGGTAGACCACCATTCAAGCTGCAATCGTGCTTTAAATCCATTTTCTTCGCCTACGAACTCACTAACTGATGTTTTTAGATAGACGAAGGCCCAACATTCAGCGGAAAAGCGGTTTAAGGGAGATAAGATATCAGAACTTCAGTACAGTTTAAAAACACAAGACCCATTTACTGACAGCAATTCCGGGATTCCAGCAGATGTTACAAACTTTTACGTTACAGTTTACATAGCTACTCAACTGATTATACTCCCCCCTGATAAAATGGACTATTCATATGCGTTCAGTATCAAATTTATAAAAAAATGACGGAATGTTGTAAATAGAAACAGGATAGTCTACGATAAATAAGAGACACATCTGCATTCAAAACGGGCGTTGTACAGTCAAGACACAAAGATTACTAATAAAGGTTTATTTCAATTTAGGCGTAAACTTGGACACGAACATCTCAGATAACATACATAATGGCCTATGAAATTAAATAATAATGGTAGACGTCCAATAAAGAATTTAAACCCTCTCAAAAGGTTATAACATATACGGAAAGTAGCAAAGTGGTACCTGCGCGGCGTCGGGAGGTAAGAGCTAAGGTTTAACCGCGAAGGTTCTCTCAGCTAAGCGTCCAAGTAGGCGTGTGGAATTATACTGCCAGTAACGTGGGTTCCAGTCTTCGTATTGTTCATGTTTTGTTTTCTTTCTTTTCTTTATCCTCATTAAGCTTGGTAATAATGTAGTTTTAGAATCCCTGAGTTTTTAACGAAATTATAATCTAAATAGTTGTTGATTGCATAAATTTTGTAATGGAATGGGTGTAAAAACCTAAACACAGCTTGTGACCTTTCTGTCCCATTTGACCGGTATTACACCGCAAAGTGATGTTTTAATGTTGACTTCCCTTCGCTCCTCATGCATATGTAGTTGAGACAGCATACAGTCACATTTGTGCCACTCCTTTGCTACGTATTCGACAGACGAGTACGTTGACATGCTCCATATCTACAGAGAGGCGCATTAAGCTCAGCATTTATTACCAGGAGGGATATCCAAATAGACGGCAAATCAATACCAAAAGCTTTTCAGAATGTTGAAAGAAGTCTACGTACAATATCTCACTTGCAAGGATGCCTCCTGTAAGAGAGAACCAGTGACATCCGTGTTAATGCGAAAGCTGTTTTGAATGTCATACATCTGCATACTAGTAGCCGGGCAATTTCCCAAGAGGTAAACGTTAGCCAACCTTCTGGTTGCGAGTACTGTGAGCCAATAAATTTCATCCATATAATTTTCACCCACACCAAGCACTCCATGGGAGAGATTTCGAAGCTCGTGTGGGCTTCTGCGAATGGCTACTAGGCCGAGTGACAATTAGTGATATGGCGTTCGTCTTCAGAATCCTGATTTCGGATGAATCAACATCCGGAGATTTCACCGGAAATACAGGGCCCCTGAATAAAAAATAAACATTTTTAGAAAAATGGCTGTGTGCGTGTGTATGTGTCTGTGAACAGCATAACTAAAAACCGAAAATTCAGAGAAACACCAAACTTGGCGTTTTGGTTCAGTACCTTCCAAAGATGCGACACGAAGATTTTCAAGAAAATCCCCCACTCAAACTACCCTTTACATGGCTTACTTTTCGAAATTTTTATTTTCTAAAAATAGCTCTAACGATTTTGATTAAAATACCATATATTAAAGATATTTGCATGACAAATAATATGTATATCTTGGATTTTCTGGGAATCACCTATGAAGTCCCCTTTATTCGGAAAGAATTTTGTAAATCGCCACAATATCCATTATTGGAGTGTTCACAATCCTCACTGGGTAAGGGAGACAGCTTTCCAAGAGCAGGGGGATGTGAATGTCTAGTGCGGAGTCTTGGGCGACCCTCTTGTTGGACCAGTTTTCTTTGAGGGGCATCTAACAGGAGCACACTACTTGGAACTTCTCCGTAATGAGCTCCCTTTTTATTAGAAAATGTACCACTGCAAGAGCAATTAACGATGTGGTTTCAACATGATGGTGCTCCACCGCATAGATGGATGATCATTTGCGATCATGTAAATACCATTGGATAGAAGACAAGGACCAGTCTCCTGGCCAGTCAGGTCACCTGATCTAACTATGCTCCCCATACGATCAATGGTCTTCGGGGATCCTCGTCCCACCAAGCGATGACTATGTTATAAGTTTAGAACATGATTTAAACCTTCACTTGTATACACAGACCTTTTTCTAAAACTACCTTTTTTGGATCAAGAGACCTCAAAACATGTATTTGAAATCTTGAAATCGAGTTTTTGTTGAAATACAATGCTTCCTATAGGTAAGCAGTAGAGAAAGTAACAAAATAAGACGCAGTTACTAAGACCTTATGGCGAGAAACATTGAAAATTGAGATTTTCCCTGCGAGTATGACCTTTAGAGTGAAATGGTTACTTATGATAGTTACTGTTTATTCAGGTGTTTCTTTATTTTAGTTATAATAGTAACATAACACTTAAAGTTTTAGAATAAACAATAGACCACTCGCAAAAATATTCTGATTATACTTGTTGAGAGCCTTCATTTGGCTTCATTAATAATGCGACTGATTTTGAAAACCTGATATCGCTGATGGAACTTACGCTGGACATGTTGGGATTAGGGCTGCAGCAAGAATGTTTTCAAATCACCAATTGCAGGGTTTACTCAGAAATATACACCATACTTTTATCTATGGATGTGACTACAATATCTAAAATTTCCGATTTTCCGATAATAGAGGTAATTGACATTAGGACAATCTAATCTTAAAGATCTTCCAGTCGTTTCCCAAAGCTCACTTCGAGGGCTTCATTACAATATATAATATTATTACAGTACATACTATATTCTATTCTATGTCACTACTAACAGTCAGGCGAGTTCAGTATTTAAACGTGCGTGAATGACAGTTTGTAGTGTATTTAGATATTGGTCAGGATTATGCAAATAATACACACAGGTTATCTATACTGAATTGCAGGCTACGAGTGGTGGGCAAAGGGAGTAATACGGATGAGATGGGAACGTTCCCATCTCACCTACACCACACTCCTTATCAGCAACTTCTACTTCCTCTTTCTACCATTATAGCCTCCAATTCAGTACAGTATATATGCTTTAAATCCTGCGTGCTTAATTAGGTGTAAAAAGCGATATGCGTAATGTCTGGCACAATGAGTGATACTTTAAGATGTAGTAGCAAGGATTGTTGCATCCGACACAGTACAGATGAATATCAGCTTCTGAACTAAATGGTGGGGGTAAGGTGTCGCATAGGGCGCTTTTTCCTGGCCTTTCGGGTGGTCTTTAGCGGAACTAACGCTGCGGTCGGTAATGCACCTATGTACATGATATCACGCCTGCTGTCGCGCGGATGCCAACTGAAAGGAGTTCAAGTTTCAAATACAATCATCTGCGTTTTTAATGGTTTTCCCGATCTCCTTTCAGTTTGCCTTAGTCATCTGTTAGAATATAGAGATCGTTTTTGTCTTAAACTGATCATATTTTTATATTCATTTTCAATAAAGTAGGAAAATAGGAAAGGTTGTGGTACGATATTATGTAATGTTATTCTTTGTATAGAGTAGTTTACCATTCATCAATTTAAAATATGTTAGTCTTCACGACAGAAAAGTAATTGAATTGCATTCTACAATAACTTACAAATTGTAACAAAAATTATACCCTACCATGTACAAAGAACGTCATTTATTTATAGTAAAACACCACTTAGTACATTAACACGTGTATTGAAAAATAAATGAAATACATCGGCAAAAACAAAAAGCAAATTATTCAAGTACAAAAAAGCATTTAAATAAAGCAGCATCTTATGCAACAAAAACTTGAGCAAAGTTTATAGCATTGACGTCCCTTGATGCATATTTAACAAGCTTTGATGCATTTTAATAGCTGCTCGTACATCACACAAATCATAAATTTCTTAACAATGAACTTGTGATTAGTTATTGCTCTTTGTTGGGTTTCTATTTGGAATCCGTTGTAGTCTAATCTAGTATCTATTGCCAAGGCATTTAAAATATGCAGTAACACCATGAATTCTATCTCCTTTTTTAAGCGAAGGAAGGTTAAAAATGTTTTAAGCTAGTTTCTATTAATCCAGATTAAACATAGAAACTTGTAATATGCAGACCATCAACACTGCTGCATGGTGCACTGAGAATTGCTCATTTACTCAAACCTGCGACCGAGATAGAAGTGAAATTCGAAAAACAGAGGTAAAGGAAGTAAACAGTATTTTTCAGTTTGACTATGGGATCCCAATACTCAACAACTTTGTGCTTAATGTGGGTTCGAACCAAATAGCTGTCTTTAGTAGTTGTGAACATAAAGACAATCTTATGAGCACCATATTAGACATAATTTATTCTTTTAGTGTTAAATTCTTAATACTTAACGTATAAAATTATTCTTTCTTCAACCGCATCAGATTAAAATATGTTATTGATGTGCAGCAAATGCATTACTAAACCATGAAAAAACAATTAAACTGCAATACATCATGACTTCTGTTTGATCAGTAAATTGATATATTTCATAACTATAAAATGTTTTGCCCTTCTCATGAAGTTGCACTAATTACACTAATTAGGATTTTTTCAAAAATCATATTGACATAAATTATGATTTTCGAATTAATAATAATAATAATAATAATAATAATAATAATAATGACTAAATAAATAATACAGATTTTCCGTAGCATCATTCGTGACTCACAATTTTTAAATGAAAGGAGTTTTTTCAGAGCCACATGAGGTGCACCTCCATTCCAACAGTTAAGAGAGCTATTTGCACACTTAATAGCCAAGAAAATGGTACAACCCGAACTATTAACCAGTTTATCATGCCTGTTGTAATATCATTATTAACAACACGTTGTAATCCCTACGACATATGAAATTAAATTACAGATAAATCCACCAAATCCCAATCAGGCTGCCTAGTTGGAATTTGCCAGCAACGGTATACTAGGAAAACCTGAAAAACAATATATACATTTTTTTGTTTTGATTTAATGTCATTCCATATGAAGACATGAAAGAAAATTTAGGTTGCATATGAAAATTACAGAATAGCTGTAATTTAGAATGCTAATGTCTTTAAGCTCGAAACTACTTTCATTAAATAAACTGTTAATGGTGACACAATGTAAATTCACTGCAACACGAGGCATGCTATTTCTTAGTGTTGAAGGAATCACAAAGTTAACTGAAATCCTTACTACTATTTTGTTTTTTAGTGCATTACAAACAATTTCAGAGTAAACATGTCTGCAGTTAGATTCAGCTATCAACATTAACTACAAAATTGTAACTTTAAAGCTATTAACAAGAACCACTAAAGCCAAATAACTGCCTACCACCAACTTCACTTTTTCTGAAAATTCAGAACATGTTTCCAGCATTATTCCTCACTGTTTTAGTTGATTTTTCAACTGATGTTGAATTGTAAAGAATGTTTGATGATGTACGATAATAAATTGCTCTACAGACGAGAGAGAAAGCTTCGTACAATATAATAATGTTCCTGGAGGTGATCGCTGCACCTCAACATAATTCCCTTGACTCTGCCAGTTTGAACCGGTGACTACTGTGATAAACGAAAGAAAGGAAAGAAAACCCCATTAATGCTTCAAAAAGTAAGTAATAAGGTTTATAGAAGTACTTGGATGGTCTTTGCGTCTACAACATCCATCACTGACATTTAATCACTAATTGCTGAATTAATCAAAAGAGTGTAAACCATAAAATGTACCGTTATTTTTAATATAGCCTCTGATCTTTCGCGGCAACTATTTTTTGCATTTATTCACCAACACAGAGGAAAAATTATTTAATTTTGTAAATACAGCACTGTATTTTCACTTTCTTGCTATAAAAACTTGCTTTTTTATTTGCATTTTTTATTTAATCTGAAAATTCAATGGTTTTACAGAGACATATTTTCTACGTGAAGATGCCTCAAGCGGTGTATAACTTAAACTAAATATAAGTAAACCAGTGGTAAGATTTTGCAGACTGAAACATTGCAACTACTTATGAAGTGTTCAATACCATATGTTTTACATCTTTCTTTACTAAAGTTTGGAAATTTAAACCATTTCGTTGATAAAAGAGCACCAATACTTTGTGCCGAGTCTAAAAGTGTTTAACCAGCATATAGTACTAGGATATGGCATAATGCTGTCCCACAAATGTTATGGTTGTGTGCAATGTAGTCTCACAGTGAAAAAGAAAGACAAAAAGATATTTAGAAAGATGTGGCAATAATTCTGCCACTAGCTTATGAGAACAAAATAGAAATTCTATTAAACACAGCTCACTTCACATGATGAATGAAACAAATCTGCGCCTTAATCCTGAAGATAATACTTCTGGAGGTGAGCATGGGAATGAACTGGAATAGTCCATATATAAAAGATGCAAAGTTCTGAAGTTCATAGAATACAAAAATGAATTTAATATTTAAATGGGAATTCTAGCTTTCTAACAACTGTAAAACACAACTAGGATACCAAATGCTTATATGTTTCATTAGTCTTTCACTCATCAAATTACCATTATTATTAGTGTTGTCGTGTATAAGTAGACTAGATTCGAACTACAGCTGGCCTACGAAACGTAATATTAGCCAAGCACATTTTATTTTAAAAATAAATGCATATGTAATGTCATGGATTAAAGTTTGGTTTTTGTACGTTATTTATTACATTCAGACATATTGGTTACCAAAAGGCTTTTGAGAAAATAGATAAGCTTCCTTTTTGCTGTTCATACGCTCTTGTATGCCTTTCAAATCTTGCCAGTTTTACTAAATCAAAGAATTTTCTTCTGAGATTTACTTTTGCATCCGTTAAAATACGATCCGCAGCTTTAAAATTTCGTCTAAATCGGAATGTAGTTAGCGAACCTTAGGTTTTTTTTCATATCTTACACTGAACTCAAATACAGTAGATGCTGGTATACTAATATTATCAAAACGACTTTATACATAGTAAATTATATAATATATCAAATTTTGGATTATATATATATATATAATGTATATACATATACATTATTTTACAAAACCATTTAATATTCAACACAACAGTTTTGTTTAGAATAACTGTTAGAAGCTTTGAACGTCAAACATACGGGCTGCACAGTGGCATCTAGCGTCTGATTCGGAAGCAATGGACATATGCAGCGCACAAAATATACCTTTCGGGTGGTCGATGCAGGAACATCGATGCTGCACCGGAAGTTCCTATCCCAGCTGATATACGTTATGTGGAAGTCTCTCTGCCGTAACCCTCCTTTCTGACTGACACTTTCACTGGCGCCTTTTATCGCAGCTAACAGTAAAAGTTACATGCTAATTAAATGATGAAACAAACACCATGGATAAAAATAATAAGCTGAAAGCGTAACGAATTGCTTGCTGACATAATAATACAAGCCAATTAAGGATGATTACGAGACAGCTAATGTTTGTTGCATAAAACAAAATATATGTGCATGAATTTATAACCGAAGTCATTGAGCTCTGATGGAAGATTTCCAGCAATCTTCAGCCTCTTCGGATACGATACAGTGCTAATTTGTTTGCATACGAGGTCAAGTGACTTCTCTGATAGGTTCAATTTATTTTCTTAGGCATTCTACAATACTATACACAAATTATTTTCTTATCTACATCTTTTTTATTATCATAAGCACTTGCAAGAATCGTTTCAATTTCTAAATATCGGATACACAAACGCACATTTTGTGCTCATAAGAGCAATTCGTTGCAATATGTTAATTATATTACAAATTATTTGTATGAACTCACAAGAGACAAGTGTAATGCTTATAATGAGGGTTAACTTAAACGAACAATTGCAAATATTTCAGAAATGGTTTAGGATGGGGTGGGTGAAATTCCCATTTTCTACTGCTTATAAACTGGGAATTTCACACACGTTGTGTATAGAATATCTATATAATGTGTGTGTATATATTATATTCACACACTATATATAATGTGTTTCATTTGTTTAGTTTCATTCTTTATGCTACTAATAGTGTAGAAGCTACTAACTTTCTTTACCAGAATATAGAGCAACATGAAGTGTTACATTTCTCAAAACAAACAAACAAAACTGATGTGATGCATTCACACTCTACACTCTATTGTTTATTAGTGTATATACAAACTATTCTTATTGAATGTTATTTTTCATTCAGTACATTTTAATCCAAACAAACCTTTGCAGAAACAGCTGCATTACACATTTCGTTATAGATACAAAGAGAAAAGTAACAGTCAAATGTTTAGAACTAGACGCTATACTCTGGTCTTAAAATTCCATGCAATCGCGAGAAGCACTGAATGTTGAAGGGACTTTTAAGAGAATGACCAAGTAATGAACCATTGTAACCATTAATAAGGGATACCTCAGAATGGTTTATGCCCCAATAAACTTATTTAAAATACACTGTGTGCTTTAAAGAAATGTTCATTTTTGTATAATACGTACGTTTACGTCTATCAATTAACGTTTACCAGCCAGCTATATATTATACAAAATTCCTTCCGAATACAGAGTACTTCATAGGCAATTCTCTGAATATCCCAGATATGCATTTTATTCGTCATACAAATGTATTTAATATATGGTATTTTAATCAAAATCATTTGAGCCATTTTTAGAAAGGAAAACATTTCGAAGAATGAGCCATGTAAAGGGTAGTTTGGGTGGGAGATTTTCTTTAAAATCTTCGTGTCGCATCTTTGGAAGGTACTGAATCTAAATACCAAGTTTGGTATTTCTCTCAATTTTCGTTTTTGAGTTATGCTGTTCACAGAAACACACCACACACACACATACACACACAGACTTTTTCAAAAACGCTTTTTTTTATTCAGGGGGCCCTGTATTTCCAGTGAAACTTCGGTATCGAATTTTTGGGTGCAATGCAATGCCTTCTCTTCCTACTAGGTAAGCGGTAGAGAACTGATACCGAAATTTCACCGGAAATACTTGCTTTTGAACTCAAAAAGTCGTTTTTAGAAGAATATTCTTTGTGTGGAGAGAGGGTGAGAGGGAGAACGCCTAACTCAAAAACTAAATTGGAATTGATGCCAAAATTAGTATTTAACATTTTCAAGAAAATCTCAAACTAACCTTTACATGAAAAACTTTTCGTTATTTATTTAATAAAAAATGACTCAAATATTTTCATTAAAATTCTATATATTAAACTATTTGCAGATTAATAATGTATATATTTTGAATTTTTTGCGAATAGACAGTAGCGTACTCTTCAGTGTGAATAAATTTTATAGGGTGGACCATTTAAGTTGAGACTGTACAATATCTCTAAAACTAAGTGTCGTAGAAAGAAATGTTTTAACAAAAGTTTCTTGATATTGTGTGGGAAAGTAAATACTATTAGTCGTGTTTTATTTGGAGGACATGATGGTCATTTCCACCCTGTATAATTGGTAGAACATACGACTTAAGCTTACTCAGGAGGAATGTAATTAGGTGAAAATAAACAGTTTATGTCAAAATACCTTTTTCTAGCATGGATTATTTCCAAGGTTTTCTCTTAGTTGGAATATTTCAACACATCCTTGGTCAACATTGCTTTCTTTTCTATGATGTCGTGCAAAGTATATCGGCCCGAGATTTCACCATCGCTTCAACTTCCTGCATACTCCTATTACCTACAAGAAAATGTTTAATGAAACTCTTTCTGCAAACACATATCTGGATTAACATGAAGTATATAGAGTTACCAATTGTGTTGCATTCACATATCCTCCTACAAACTATTCTTCTGTAAATCGAGATAAACTTTCATTTCACATTTCGTTAAAGGTATACAATAGGCTAAAACGATGGATAAGTGTTTAAAAAGCGGGTTGCTAAGTATTGGCTATGAAATGGTATGCTCCTGCCAAGACTACGACAAAAAACGAATAGCGACTTACCACCTGAAATAATCTGATGTGTTGCATTCACATGACTATCTTTACTCACTTTTCCACAAACTATTCTTAAAAAACAGTAGAGAAAGTAAACTTAATATCACATAGGTGACGAAGCTAAAGTAATCCCGGATACCAGCAAAAGTTTTATTTTCGTGCATGGTCAATTTTTCGAACAATACGAATAGCTTTGCATATAATATTCTGATACCTTAGTGTTAAGAGTGCGTTAGATAACTGTACGTTACTCCTGTTGTGTAAAATGCATGAAATAAACGCAAAACCGCAGCACTTTCCCGGTAAACTAATTGCATTATGTTGAACTGGAGAAATATTTAAAGTTTCGTATTTGTATAGCTGTTATTGGATTTGGCTGTGAAACTTAATACTGGCAAACTATAAACGAATAGGTGTTCACCTGGCGAAGTCCGCGAATAAAGCTGGTTTGATATAAATCAGGTATAGTCAGATATGCTATGCAATGCTTTTAATAACTTCCGGAATTGATTGAAGCGACGTTAATATTTAATTTTCTGTTAAGTGATTGGATTCTAGGCGCCTGAATTGAATCGCGAGATATTAATGTCGCGTAGTATTATTTAACAGTGACCTTATGTTGCTGTATGCAAAGTGTACTCAAGATGAAAATTAACTGGATTTCAACAAAGAGACAGAAGGAAAGATAACTAAAACCTTGAACGTTTGTACAAATGTAGTTGTAGCATACAGGTTAAAATAGACAGGCAAGATTAAATATCAAGAAACATCTACAGATGCACCCGAGCCTTAAGAGAGAGTTACTCGTACAACTGCGTTACGAAATCTACTTAACCACAGCTCGCGAGATAAATTAGCAACGGATTTTCTACAGTGCTATGTATTGACACACTTTTATTTTATAGATAATTAGGTATTTTTCCGGTGGGGGCGGTGGCTATGCATAATGGTGTATATTTATGAGACGGGTGTTGGAATGAGGAAGACGTGCGACATGGACCGAGATGGGGGTCCCATTCATTGTCGTGTGCTGCCGTTTCAATTAGCAACACTCATCTGTATTCATGCAGCCTCTCTCCTGGGTACAGTAACTGCCACGGCGCAATGGACCACATGTCCCACAACTCAGCCGAGTAAGTTCGCCAATTTCTGCATGGTGAAATGAAGACTACCGCTAATTTTGAGAGGAACAGTTTAACACAAAAACTTGATTTTACCACATTTCTTGCACTAACAAATTTACACACTGTATGGACCCATTGCTTTAATTCCTTTAGTAGGATGTTGCATTCATTAAATTTAATGAAAATGAATCTAAACAGTGTATTTTTACACCGTTGCCCACGACGTAAATAACATTAATTAATAGTAAATGTAAAGCCGTTTCTTGTGTATTCAATTTTTCCAAAGTTTCTATAGAAGTTATTCTTTTGGAGATATAGTTTACACTGGTTATTTCAGATACATAAGTAGCGTTGTCTTAAAAATAGAAAATTAAATAAAATTGTTCTTTATGGTTTTACGTTTCCTATCCCTTATAGATGATAAGAACGAGTAGTACCTACTCCACTCCATTTCGGTATAGAGATTTTCAGATGGAGCTTTCGAAATCCACTGAACGAACACACACAAAACAAAACGGATTTTAACTATGGGCCGCATGGTGTGCGTAAGGACAGTATTAACTCAAAAACTAGACATTTCGTATTTAAATCCAGAATCTTTACGTAATGCAAAACGAACATTTTACTCTATACGTGAAACAATTAGCTACTTTGTATTTTCACAAAAACCGCTATACATTATTTTGATTAAAATACCATAGGTTTGATAGACCTATTGATTTGAAATATTTAATAATTATGTTGAAATTTATATCAATATCATGTAAAGTTTTCTTCATTTTAACTGAATTTTGTACAATTATGTATAACAGGAAACCCTAAGCGATAGACAGGAAAAAGTAGAGAATTTTGAAAAATACAATGCTTTTTTAAACTATTAGCCGACTTCGAAACATTCGTTAGTAGTAATAAGATGGGGCACTCAGCTCAAAAGAGTTTGGCGACAGGTGTGAAATAGTTATTTAGGTAACTGCTTAGAAAATAAAAAATACTTTCCTTATTTTGTTGCATACTATGTCGAAATACTTTGTATGTTGGTTAAATATTGTACTGCGATTATCTTGGACATGGACGCAGTCATATATTTCATATGCTCATTACAGGGCCAATTTAATAATTGGAGTACGGAAAGTAACTGAACGGAAACCTCAAATTTGACGTATTATTTGACGTATGAAATTCCAGATAGTATGGAACAAACCTATGTAATGCACGTGTAAAGAGTCATTAACCAGATGTAAACCGTAATTAACAAGATAAGATAACGATCTTCGTTGAGTGCAAAACGTTGTGTACCTGGGATGGAGGCTTACGTAATATGTTAACCTCGTTTTTGTTAAGCGTTGTGCGGTACATAACAGGAAGTTGTTGCTGTTGTGTTATTACTGGTTTTGTTATAGTATGTCAAAATAATGGCTTTGTTATTTAAATAGGTATTGTAAATATGCATATTAGCTTTGCCACTGAGGTTTAGGTTCGAATTCCAATAGAGGATGTCTATATAATTAAATACACATGCATAAGAATGCAGTGGCATTTGACATAGGAAATCATTTTAAAATGTTGAGAGTATTGACGAAAACAGATCTGATGTATTTGAGGTTAAGGTGGGATCTACTGAGGTTCAGGTCGGGTTCCAATAATTAAATGTGCGTGCATGGGAATAGAATGGTATTTGACATGAAAACATTTTAAGAAACAATTAAAATGGTATGGGCAAGCTAAAAGAATGGAAGATGAAAGTTAACCCAAAATAATAATGGAGTGGTTGACACCAGGGAGGACGAGAAAAAGAAAACCGCATAGTACATCGATTCAAGGAATTAAAGGCGCAATAATAAATTGGGAAATTGAGGAAGATTTCTGGTCCAATAGGCAAGAGTGTTGAAACGTAATGAGACGATATTGCAGCCTTAGGTGCCGATAAAATGTTTTTATATTGTAAACTCGAATGCATATATGTATAATTGAGTTTTTTTATTTATGAACGCTCCTTAACTACTGGGTCCTTAGCGTTCAATTTTATATTGGGCGTAAAAGAACGGTAATTTTGCTCAGAGACCTCTTTATCAAGTTTGAGGTTCTTTTGCGTGCCATAAATCTACGACATGGGACCACCGGCTTTACTTCCCTTCCGAAGGAAGCCATGCTAAGGATTTTTACGCCCGAAAAAAATCCGTCGCGTTTCGCCGGGTCTGAACCCGCGACCTTGAGAATTAGAGGCTAGCATGGTAACCACTACAACACGGAGGACGACAGCACACACACACACACATATATATATACATACATACACACGTATATATGTGTGTGTGCATAAAGTTAAGAGTAAATTACTACGTAAACAGATCTGATGTATCTTGTGGTTCAAATCTCGTTGAATGTACTTTTTCTGTTTATGGGCGCTCTTTAACTGCTGTGGTCCTTAGGGTTTCATTCTATATTTGGCATGAAAGACCAGTAGTTTTGTTCAGAGGCCTCTTTATCAGACTTGAGGTTCCTTTATGTACCGGAAATCTATAACACGGGACCACTGGCTTTACTTACCTTCGGAAGGAAGCCAAGTTAAGGATATTTACGCCCGAAAATCTCCATCGACCTCCGCAGAGCTTGGACCCGCGATCTCGGAACAAGAAACAACCACTAGCATGGTAACCACTATACCACAGAGGACGAAGTGCACATTGCACTTCCCTCGATGGTGGGAAGTTAAGAGTTGCTGGAAAACTAAGATAATTACTTTTTTGTAGATCCTAGGAGACGCGATGTAATGATGTAAAGATGCCGGATGTGAAATATGCTGGAGTCTAAGATTCAGAGAAATCTAAAGATTGTGTACCCTCATTAAGATAATTAGCATTTAGAGCTCAAAGGCACAACTCATCATTAGCTTCAGTGTTAATTAAAATATACACTATGTGATCAAAAAAATCCGGACACCCCACAAACATAGTTTTTCAACTTAGGTGCATTGTGCTGGCACCTACTGCCTGGTATTCATTACCCGCGACATCAGTAGTCATTAGACATCGTGAAACAGCAGAAGGGGACGCTCAGTGGACCTCACGGAGGTCGAACGTGGTCAGGTGATTGGGTGTCACTTGTGTCAGAAGTCTGTACGCGAGATTTCCACACTCCTAAACTTCCCTAGGTCCACTGTTTCTGATGTGATAATGAAGTGGAAACGTGAAGGGACATGCGCAGCACAAAAGCGTACAGGCCGACCTCGTCTGAGAGAGACCGCCTACATTTGAAGAGGGTCGTAAAGAGTAATAGGCAGACATCTATCCAGACCATCGCACAGGAATTCCAAACTGCATCAGGATCCACTCCAAGTACTATGACAGTTAGGCATAAGGTGAGAAACCTTGGATTCCATGGTCGAGCGGCTGCTCATAAGCCACACATCACGCAGGAAAATGCCAAACGACGCCTCACTTGGTGTAAGGAGCGTCAACATTACACGATTGAACTGTGGCAAAACCTTGTGTGGATGGATAAATCACGGTACACAATGTGGCAATCCGAAGGCATGGTGTGGGTATGGCGAATGCCCGGTGAACGTCATCTGCCAGCGTGTGTACTGCCAACAGTGAAATTCGGAGGTGGTGGTATTATGGTGTGGTCGTGTTTTTCCTGGAGGGGGCTTGCACTCCTTGTTGTTTTGCGTGGCACGATCACAGCGCGGACCTACATTGATATTTTAAGCACCTTCTTGCTTCCCACTGTTGAAGAGCAATTTGGGGATGGCGATTGCATTTTTCAACACGATCGAGCAACTGTTCATACTGCACGGGCTGTGGCGGAGTGGTTACACGACAATAACATCTCTGTAATAGACTGGCCTGCACAGAGTCCGGACTTGAATCCTATAGAACACCTTTGGGAACGCCGACTTCGTGCCAGGCCTCACCGACCTACATCGATGCCTCTTCTCAGTTCCGCACTCCGTGAAGAATGGGCTGCAATTCCCCAGGAAAGCTTCTAGCTCCTGATTGAAAGTATGCCTGCGAGAGTGAACGCTGTCTTCAAGGCTAACGGTGGGCCAGCACCATATTGAATTCCAGCATTACCGATGGAGGGTGCCACGAACTTGTGCGTATTTTCAACTAGGTGTCCGGATACTATTAATCACGTAGTGTGTGTATATATATCTTAATTAAATAATATATTAGTAATTTATGCAATGATTTTGTAGAATATTGATACTTCGGCGAAAAGTAATAATATGTGCAAATTTGATGTCGTTCCTAAAACCTAAAATAGTTTCGAAATTATTTAAGAATAAATGAGATAAAAGGTAAACAATTATAACACCACGACAGTGCTTGACATAATAAATTCCCTCAAAACAATAATGAATGTTATCAAAGCTTAAAGTAATAAGGTTTAAAGCATTGCTGATATAAACGTGTTAACATTAAATCTGACAGCAATAGGATACAAACTTTTCATTGACTTCAGATCCTGATTATGACTGCACCAAAATCAATAACCGAAAATATGTTTAAATCTTATTAAAATGCAATGGATGACATTAAAAGGTAAAACATTAAGATACGTGATAATACATTTAAATTAAATTAAATACATAATCCAGCATACTTGTTGCCAGAAATCAATCGTCTCAATCCAACAATCGCTTGATTTCTGCAGCCATCAGAATGTTTCTATTGCCCCCGGCGGAAGATGTTTCTCAAAACAGGATGGACACCTGCGATTGAAAACCCTAATACTCTATGACGAGCATAGCTTCAATTAGAGTGTGAGAAGGAGAATTTTTCTTGTGGGTACTGAATACTTCTAAGGAATCATGGTCAAAAACATATTTACACGCGCAGCTTCGCTTTCTCTCCGTATAAAATGTGTTAGATGAGGAAAAGCTTTTAGGAGAGACATTGAAAATGTATTTACCAGCAGAATATTGTTCAAAAATTAAAACATCACTACATAAAGCTCCAGGTTGCACTGGTAGAAGGGCAGCATTATAGCTTTCAGGAAGGCTCAAACCGATATATAAGAGAGGCGAAATAATAGACGTCACATAAATCTCTACACACTGTGTTTTGTTATGCGTGAGTCCATCTACTTCAATGAAATCATCCAGGAGAAAAAAAGGTTCGTAAATTTACCTAATGATTATTTCATGATACTCTGAGTCCATGTTACAACAAAGTGTTTAATAATTCAATAATACAATGATTTAATCCGTGTGTGACACAGTTTAAAATTATTGCATTTTGTTAAGTTACGTTTAATGTTAATGAATATTTGCACGGAGAATACGCATAAAATAAATGGTGCAGAAATAATGGTGACATACTAAGCAAGATAAAATACTTTGAATAAAAACATAAAAGAACAATGGGCTCATTTTGTTGTATGCAATAAAATACCATGCTAGCCTCTAGTTTCCGAATTAGCGGGTTCAACCCGTACGGAGGGCGATGGATATTTTCGGGCGTAAAAATCCGTAGCATGGCTTCCTTAGGAAGGGAAGTAAAGCCGGTGGTCCCGTGTCGTAGATTTACGGCACGTAAAAGAACCTCAAGCCTGATAAAGAGGCCTCTGAGCAAAATTACCGGTCTTTCACGTCCAATATAGAATGGGACGCTATGAACCACATCACTTAAAAAAGTCCATAAATAAAATTCAATTTTGCAATGAAATACACGATTCAAGCTATAACAATATGATGCGTTGTATTCATGTGACCTTCTCTACTCATTCTTCCGCAAGGTATTTTTAAAAAGCTATTCTGCTATGTAATTCTTGTTAATCGAGATA
Source organism: Deroplatys truncata (assembly GCA_030765065.1). Taxonomy (NCBI): domain Eukaryota; kingdom Metazoa; phylum Arthropoda; class Insecta; order Mantodea; family Mantidae; genus Deroplatys; species Deroplatys truncata. The sequence continues at coordinate 242,139,066 of CM060978.1, read as the reverse complement.
AACTTTCATTACTCATTTACACATTTGTTGTAGGTTAAGAAGCATACATTAGAATAAAGCTATAACCAGGTTTTTAAAAAGCTGAGAACTATATGATGGCGTTGAGATTTCATGCTCCTTGCAAGAGCATAAGAAACAATAAATAGCTTGAGGTGCTTTTGCGTGCCGTATATCTACGACACGGACCACCGACTTTAATTCCCTTGCGAAGGAAGCCATGCTAAGGAATTTTACGCACGAAAAAATCCATCGCCCTCGCGGGGTTTGAACTCGCGACCTTGGGAACTAGAGGCTAGCACGGTACCACCAGTCCACGGAGGACGACATATGGTTACAAGGAAACAAATACAGCAAAACACCGAAGCGCTAGTTCAATCAGGACCCAGCGAGTTCAAAAACCTCTAGCTGCAAATGGTAAGGATTTTATAACGCTGATTTTCTATGTATTCCAATCTCTATAATGTTATCTCTAAATATTATAATGTATTTATTGCTACATGGGGGAACAACTACTTTAAAATGCCAAAGAAGCCTTTGGACGTTTCCAAATGTACAGCCAGTTGCCAACTTGCAATTAGGGTTCTATTAACCTTTATGGTCGAATGTATATTCTCCGGTCAGGGAGTAAATGTTCAGCATCCTGCTGGATATTGCTATTCAACTGTTCCGCAAGCTTTCAGTATGTTGAGTGTAATGGACCACAGAAAATATTTCAGTATCCCGAAATATGCGGCTTATTCCTAACATCCGTTCCAACTGGCTTCCAACATATGAAGATACGTGGACAACCTCAAACATATTGTAATATCCAACATCATTTTGCTTATCCCTACACATTCGTTCAGCCAGGCTTCCAGCATTTTCAACTACACGATCAACCGCAGGCACATTTTAGCATTCAGTATCCCGTTGTTCCTCATACGTTCCAACTATTTTCCATCATAGTCACCAGCAGGAGGGAATTCATGGGGCAACAGATTGGGTAATGACCACCAGTGTTAAGCAACGAGTATCCAGACTGCAGACAACTGCAAAATTTCGACCTTGGAAAGTCGAGCCTTAGGTATTCATGAGAAGACTGGTACTGCAGCTGCTCCCATTCAGCCACCAACCTCAGCTATTTGCTGAGATGCTGCTCTTGCAATAGCTCCCAAGCAGCCATCGCCTTCAACAGATGGCAAGAGATCTGCCGATTCAGACATGTCTTCCGCAAAAAGCATCATACTTTATGAAAATATAGTAGATATAGAGCTGAGCACGGAGGAAGTATTCACGAAGAAACCCATTTACATAGGACAAGCCTAGTTTGGATATTTCAAAGACTTTCATGCACGACTTCTATAAAGTAAAGAAACCACATTCGGAAAACCTAATCAACTACATATATGGAAACAGATTCATTCATATTTGAAACCAGCACAGACATCTAGAATTTCATCAAGAACAACCTATGTATTTTATGTCAAATTTTTATTTGGGGAATACATTTACTATATTGAAGCAGAACAGTAAGGTGGTTGGTCTCTTCAAGAATGAAACTGGAGGCAAGATCTTGCAGGAGTATGTTGGTCTTATTCTAAATTGTACAGCTATAGATGCGAAGGCCAGACAGTTATGAAACCCAAGGCTACGAGTAGCAAAACGCATACTGACTCTACAATTGAAACAAAGAGGTTCGACGTCGTGACAAGGTAACTCCTACTCTACGCTTGCATGGGGTGGCCTATTCATTGGATATGAAATCCTTGTAAAATTTGAAAATGTTATTTTATTCAGTGTCTTCTGCATATTCAATGAATGTATATGATTGAACGCTCTCATGCTTAAATGTCTGTCCATATCCTGAACTGTCCAAACTAAAGAGCAGTACACACGCACTTAAGACAAATGGGATATGAGGATCATGTGACATTAAACATGCACCTCTACACGTATCTCCAGCACGAAGTTTAAAATTGCCAACTCAGAATTTAAAGCGTGCTTAACAGATCAGTAACACAATTAACACGTCTCAGAATAACCAGAAAAATGCACCAATTAAAATCTCATAATCTGAACTATAACCTTGAATGGAAGATTACAATGAACACACTAGAAAGAAATTTTGATTCTCCGCTCGTATACTGCAACAAAACGGTAAAATGCACTGAGGCGAACACAGAAAATTCAAGTGATGAGACTATTCATAAGCAATTTTGCCAAATGAGAGATAGTTACACATTGAAAACAACTCACCGAGTAATATATAGCGACACGCACAGGTTCAGAGCCCGTGCATAAGTTCCTTCGACCAACTATAGGGCCAGCCAGCTAAATTCGGTAGCTGACGCGAGTGCCACGAAGTAAAAAACAAGCCGTACTGAACCCGCAACCATAATATTCTGTTACTATCCAAGAAAAAAAACTTACGCTGCAGTTTTGTTCTATCGTAACAAAATCGGCATAGTAATTTCATTACACATTTATTGTAGGTAGAAGGTGAATAGAGGAAGACAAATTGATAGTCAGATGTTTAAAAGAGGGTCACTATATGCTGGTCTTGAAATTTCATACTCTTTCTCTGATGTGAAAAACAACTAAATTGCGACAGCACTCCAAAACAAAATCGCATGCGTTGCATTCACAAGAATTTCTCTACCCACAATAGTTTAATCATGTATAGCCTCTACAAACTGTTCTTGTGAAATACCATTTTCCTATCTAGTTCATGTTAACAAAAATAGCTAAACTATGCATTTCGTTGAAGACACAAAGGGGTTAGAGAAAAACGAAACGATAGTCGGACCTTAAAAACCGGGTCGCTATATGCTGGCCTAGATATTCCATACTCTTTTCCTGAGATAGAAAGAAACAACCGAAGAGCGATAGCACGAAAAAATACAAAGTATTCAATATTAAAACCATTAAAACGGCTAAAGGCATAAAAATATTATTTGAAATGAATTGTTACAGCCATTTTTGAGAGAGTCGAAAATTCGAAACATATTCCGTGTAAAGGGTACTTTAGGGAGGGAGAATTTGGGCTTTGTAGCAGTTTTGGAAAATACTGAACCTAAATCAGTTTTGTGTTCATTCACAGATAGACAGAAACACGCGCACGTTTTTCTAAAAATGCCTTTTCTTGGAACCAGGAGGCCTCGGAACACTTATTTTCAGTGAACTGTATATCCAATTTTTGGGGAATACAGTGCCTTCTCTACCTACTAAGTACATGGCAGAGAAAGTAAAATAGACAAAGCATTAAAAACTTCAAAGATAAATAATAATAATAATAATATCCCGAAAAACGCTGATGCCATTCAAAGGTCAACTGAAGTAATGTCCAAAATTACACAAAATTCCTTACGAATGAAGAAGTTTTAACAGGCCATTTTCAGAAAATTCAAGATATACATTTTATTTGCCATGTACATGTCTTAAATATATGGCCTTTTAATCAAAATTGTGGCAGCCTTTCTTAAGAACATAAAAAATTTTGTCATGAAAGGGAAATCTTTGAAAGATGTTAAAACTAAATATCAAAGGTGGTATTTATCGTAAATTTCGTTTTTGAGTTACGCTGTTCACAGACACACACACACACACACACACACACACACACACATATATATATATATATATATACCCGGAAATAATTTTAAAATGGTGTTTTTATTCAGAAGACTTCAACACGTTTATTTCCGGTGAAATCTCGAAATGAAATTTTTTAATGGAATGCAGTACTCTCTCTACCCATTAATCAGGTCGTAGAGAAAGTAAAAATATAATTTTTACTCTGGGGGGGGTCTCAAAACATGTAATTCCGGTGAAATCTCAAAATACAATGTTCGGAAGGAATGCAATATTTCCTCTACGTACTTGACACGTAGAGAAAGCTAAAATGCTTGAAATAATGTTTGAGTTTTAACGCGATCTGCAATTTTTTTGTAGAAATTTTCTGTTTACGATCTACAAGCTACGTCTATAGAATTCATTCAGAATGAAGAAGATTTCACAGGCTATCAGCAGAAAATTACAGGTAAGCATTTTATATGCCAAGTAAATATCCTAAAAATATGGTATTCTAATGAGAATCGTTAGGGCCAGTTTTTGGGAAAGTAAAAAATAACGAAAAAATTTCCATATAAAGGGTATTTTGGAATGGGGGAATTATCATGCAAATTTTTTGAGTCGCATCTTGCAAGATGCTGACATTAAATATGGAGTTTGTTATATATCCGACAATTTGTTTGAGTTATGCTGCTCACAAACACGCACAAGGCACACGCTCGGACACCTTTCTTCATTCCTTTTTTTTACTTTCTCTACTACGTATAGTAAGTAGGGGAAGTATTGCATTCGACCCAAAAATTCGATACCGAGATTTCAGCGGAAATACACGTTTTGAGACCTCCTGAATCCAAAAAAAGCATTTTTGGAAACATGTCCTTGTGTGTGTCTGTGCGTGTGTGTGTCTGTGTGTGTGTGTCTGTGTGTCTGTGAACAGCATAACTCAGAAACGAACAGTCGGATAAACACCAAACTTGGTTCAGTATCTTCCAGAGATGCGACACGAAGGTTTTCAAGAAAATCCCCCCACCCCAGACTACCCTTTACATGGAACATTTTTCGAAAATTTTAATTTTCTCAAAAATGGCTCTAACGATTTTGATGAAAATATCATATGTTTAAGATAATGTCATGAGAAATGAAATGTATATCTTGAATTTTCTGGGAATGTCTCCAAAAGTATTCTTCATTGTGAACGACTTTTGCATAACAGGTAAACCATAAGAGATAGACAAAATTTTACTACACAAAAAATGTAGATCGCGTTAAAATACACAACTTATGTCATATACATTTATTTTGTTGAGTGAACCGTTTTCGAGATATTGCTTGTTATTTCCTTAAATTTTACAATACTTATACTTATTCTCAAATTCGTTATTCATATTTTTTATGTCCTGGACATGCAAAGAGAATGGAATGCGCCACATAGCAACCAGCGTTAAAATATTTGACTATCGCTTAAAAGCTACCATATTTCCCTTGCATCTACAAGAAAATTACCAATAAGATTGACATCTCGATATCTCGATTAACATGAAGCATATGGAGAATAAGCGTTTGTAAAATTAGATTGTACAAGAGTAGAGAAAGTCATGTGAGTGTAACACATCAGATTTTTTCTTTTTTCGATGAACCTGAAACGTGTATTTCTGGTGAAATATGGATATTTAACATCTCTTATTATAGATAGGCAGTTGAGAAAGCCAAAAAGCTATTTTAAAACCCCTATGTTTACAAGGTTAGTCAACACTCCCAAATGCTGGGATATGAGCTTTCTGCTCAGCCCTTAATGTTTAGTCCGAATTTAGGAATCAATATACTATCAACTGTCTTATATTAGTCATTAGCTCATGAGATATTAAAAATCAGGGCTTCGCATTTCAAAGCACAGTTACTTATTCTAGGAAATTTAAGTATAAAACTAGGAATATTTCTGAAATTTATCAATCAATAAGGATGCTTTAACAAGTTATAAATTTTAATGAGGTATGCCTTTTCCTCAACAATTCCGTTAGCGCGGACAAGACCAAACCTTCTCCACTTCATCGCTGCATATGAACCATTTATGTTCATATTCTCTACCACTTATCTTCTACGCTGAACCTGTTTCACCATGACTTGCTGTGCATCTTCTAGCAAACGGTTTCTTCTTAATGCCACTTTATTTCCTCTCCCTAATCACTTCCACCAATGTACTTCCTGCGCCCATTCTTTCTGAAATACCTTAATTGCTTATTTTCTCTGTTAATTTTATGTGCTCTATCTTTTCCATTCCCTGTTTCAAACGCTTCCAATACTTCTTCCTACTTAATCGCAGCGTTAATGTTCCTGCCTCCATCTTACTATTATGGTATTCAGTATTTTTCAAGGACACACAAAATATGTTCCTTTTTCTATTAAAGGGTTCCTTTGCCATTGCTGTTCTTGTTTGATTTCCAAACAGCTCACGTTACTGATTATGGTACTGCCTCATCGCAATTTCGCATCAAGTATTTCCGTTTTCCTCCCGATAACCAACAGGTTATCTTCTTTGCAATCTTCATTCTGTATTCGTAAAACTCCCATTTATGTCCATTAGCTTGTTCCTTATGACCTTTATCTCTTCTGCCAAAAACGACATATCAGCAAATCACTTCGTTCTTCTTCCTCCACTACTCCCTTTTCTTGGAAAGTGTGTTTATGCACATAAAATTCTACAAGAATACCATTGGCTATAAAAATCTGATGTGATACATTCATATTACCTTCTCTACCCTCTATCATTTATTAGTTTATATACAAACTATTCTTCCTAAGCTTATTTTTATATCTACGTTTTAATCCAAGTAAACATTTACAGAAATAAATACATTACACATATTGTTATAGATACAAAGAGAACAACGTTAGTAAAATGTTTTGGAACTGGATGCTATATGGTGGTCTTAAAATTCCTACTGTTTCCATGCAATCGCGAGATACAGCTTAATGTTGACAAGAGGTTTTAAGAGAATGGCCGAAAAATGAATAATTCGAACCATTAATAACCAATGTCTCAGAAATGCTTAGTAGTATAAGAATGGGCGATCCAAAAAACGTAATTATGCATGCGCATAAATTAATAGATCTGTCATAATAAATCCTCCTCCCCCTGCTTTTCTGGGAAGCTTCTGACAATGGATGACAGTTGACATTGCCAAATGTTATACCCCTCCTCCTGCTTGCTATTGTCAAAATGCGATAGTAATTAATTTTCCTTTGTTCTCCCCATGAATGCCTTATTCATATTTTGGCAATGCATTTTATATTCGGGTGTGGGATGTGTTGCAGCCTTTGGAATGTGTGGAATTCTCACGTGTCATACAAAAACCCCTCAGCACATTCCAAATACTATCACGGATGTCCCAGGACTTGTGTATGCTAATTAATACCTCACTCCACTTTCCTTTCACGCACCCTCAATGGTGAACAATGGATGACAGGTCCCTTTTGTCCTGTGTTATACCCTTCCAGCCAAAGGACGACTCTAATTAATCTCCTTTTGCTGCCCTCTCTGACAAAGGCAGAAGGGATTGCATTCACTGTGACCCTGAATACCTGCCATGGAACGCGCACCTACATCCTTCTTCCCTTCCCCTCAGCAATGCACAATAATAATACCCAAAAACCCACGTGATATGAAATACCCAAATGTGCTGCTCTATCCCTCCTAAGTATTCCATTCTTTGCTTTGCAGCTGGGGCCGCCCAAACACACACCTACTTCCTTCCAACCTCCTCAGCATTCCATAACAACAGTCCCAAACACCTGTGTGACATGAAATACGCACACCTGCATCCTACGCCGTCCCCTCGGCATTCCATTCTTTGCTTTCCCAGCCTGGCTGTTCCAAACAACGTATCAACGTATTTCCCCATTTACAACACATCATAATAACCCATGCATCATTCAGCCTTCTGCATCCCACATTCCCTGGCCCGGGCGCCTCTCGCATTCAGAATCTCCTGTATCACAATATAAAATCACGCCCCAGCTTCGCCCCACCACATTGTGACGTAGTGAACCGGTTTTGATGCTCGCGTACACAAGGAGCCCATTTCCCCTGCTTGAAATGTTAATTGACGTGTAATCGCGACGATAACACAATGGATAATTTTTGGAGGAGAGGCACATCAGTACACTCATTACCACAAAGAGTCGTGCTACATCATGCATTCGATAATGTGTAACATGGCTTCACACCATGACCAGATGTCTTCTCGTGGCATATGCACAGACAGCTGCTCAGTCTGCAAACAAAGTAACCCGTAAGTACTGATTTCTTTTTTTTTCAAGAGAATGCTAGTTCGAAAAGTTTACAACGGGGAAAAATAAAATGTACCATTTAATTGTATTTTCTTCTTTTCAGGGTGGATGATTCCGAATGTAACGATTTCATGAGGTGGACGACATCGTTTCCAGCCACGCTTCCCTGTGTCATTCAGACTACTGCAATGGATATACTCGCACAGTCCTATGCGACAAGCTGGAAGTTCACGATCAGATGACCTCATACTTCCCGTAAAATGAGAACTACAGCGTATACCAGTTCAGACGGAGAAGTTCAAATTAAGTAGGAATATAAAACTGAATCGCATATACAATACTATCGTACATTGGTATCACTGTATAACTAACCCTGCAAATCATTATATGATATACTACCGTACATCAATATTTCTATATAACTTAACATGGAAATCATTATATATGCAATACTGCAGTACCTCGATATCACGATACATATTCCTAACCATGTAAATCCTTATATATGCAATACTATCGTACCAGTGCATCTCTGTATAACTAATCATAGAAATTATTATGTCTTTACAGAATTCAAATGACTATGCCTGTACCTAAAAACGAGATAGATTCGGAGAATAGAGGAGCAGATAATATAGTCGAATACCCTCTCGCAGCCCCTGCGGAGGCTACTAATCATGAAGGAATCCAATTTCCTGACGGACGGGGATCTAATATAGATGAGTTCAGAGTCTTTCCCCCACAAGTCGGCAGAAGTTAGGAAAAAATTAATGTGAGTATCCCATACCTACAAGAAAAAGAATCTTTGCGTTTTCATTTCTCTGTCACCCAACAAACGTAATTGTTTTTCAGGCTACCTCAATTCCAATAAAACATGCCGCTTCTAAGACTTCCATTATATTATGTTTCACACGCGGAAATAAGAAGAACAACTTTGCTGATCTACAAAGGAGGCTGAAGCATTTGGAGGATAGAAAAACCAGCATCGGCATTCCCAAGAAGCATGCAGGCAAGAAGGGTGCTCTGAGACGTCTGCATCTCGAGAAGCCAGTGTCAAGATCCGGCACTTTTACGACATTTCAGTGATTATTGTGAAGAAATACACAATTTCGCATACATGACAATGCATGACTTGGAGATAATTCGAGATTCTCCCAATATTCCAAGCATTCCTCAAATCGAGAAAGCGCCCGATATGGAATATAGTGAAATACTTTTTCTTTTAAAATGGCTTTCCTTATATGGAAAACGACCAAATCACATTTCTGAGCATTAATTTAAATAATTGTGAAATACTTTTAAATAGTGGTAAAATCTCCCAACTAAAAAGACTTTACTGAGGTATACATTACCATCTAGGTAAGCTATTCATTGCAAGTGTAATGCCATATGTAAGAACGAGGAGTTGGAGGAGGAAAGTACTGCAATTATATGATACAGAAATAATAAAAAATGAATGAATGTAAGCTTTTTTAGAACTTGTTTTATTCATTAAAGCTCTATTACATTACTAATCAAACCGAAATCCTTACATTAGAGTGATACATTTAAAACAAAGCCTTCACATGAGTCAGAGACTTGTATTGAAATACTTTATCGTGAATTATCAGGCAACACAAGAAGCTCTGTGCAGGGATATTTGCATTAGCTTGCATTTCGAGTCTAATATTGACGGCATAATTTACAACCTCCTCAGGTTGATGTGAGCGGTCCATAATAAATATAGGTGCATATTTAAGAAAATGTTGAAGTCTGAGCACTCAAAACGCAAATCTAGGCTTCTCCATTTTAGCGCCCAGTTCCAAACATTCCAAGTGAATCATTTAGTTTCCGGCACAGCAGGTTGAGTATGCAGATCCAGGTTCTAAAGGCGAGAAATAGCGGCTTGTCGGACTTGGCAATCTTGCGGATTTCAGCTTTTCAGAACCAGAAAGGTGAAGCACTGGCATTCTCCACTCGATTAGCACATGTTTAACACAAGCACTATCTTCCCTTTGAAGTGCCATAGTACAGTTTTAGAGTCCTTGGATCCAATCAGCACTAATTTAAACCTGCTATTGAGTATGAACTCCTTTTGGTCGTCTGCAAATCTGGGAAGCGTCGACAGTAGCACTATAGCACCAAATGCCCCATTTGCTGCATGTACAATGTCCACGTCTTCTCCAGGATAGCACCATCCGGAATTCACCAGGAGGGCAAATTCCATGGAGTTCAGTGAAGCATAGTTGCGTAGAGATGATGTGATCCCTGGGTTTCTGGTTCGATGAAGAGTTGATCTGTTCATGTATAGTCGAGTCTCCTCAAAGATAAATGCCATAACGTTATTGGTAAGCTTTGCGGTAGTAGCTGCTCCTTAGTTTAGTAACAGTTCCCTCGATATAGATATAACCCGGTTAGGTAAAGGATATAAACCTTCAACTTGGCAAGGGATTCTAATCTCGCCATTAGCGTCCAGAGCCGATGTATTGCAGAAACACATGTTCCTGTTCTTTAGTGAGCTTGTCGAATCTGCGTGTCTTGGTAACACTGACGATGACCATTATTATAGGATTCTGTATCCCAATGTTTGGAGGAATTTGTGATTGCTGGATATTAACACTCTGGGTGTCAAAGGCGGAGCATGAGCGAGCGTCGAATAGCTCTAATACTATATCCTCAGCGATGTCGGCTTCTTCTAAAATCTATTGCAATTGCTGCAGATGTGAAGTATTATGCTTATATCCTCGTTTCTAAGGTCGATGATGTTCCCGTTCTCGTCCACTACTCGAAGACTGATTTGCTTTATAATGTTGGTGTCTATGATAGGCAGGTAAATCGGATTTGATAGTTCCTGAGAAATGTTATATCCAGGCGGGACAGAAGGGAAAAACTGTATTACCGGTGCCCGCTTTTACCATCGATGAAAGAGCCTGTTGCAATACTGTGTTCGATTCGCATGATGCTCACGTTAGGTACATTAACCAGGAAATCAGATTCATCCAGCCCGATTAGCCGGCATAACTTTATGGTCATTGAAACCCAAAAGCGAGCCTATAGAACACTGGCTGGAAAAATGAACGGTGAAAGGATATTTAATTTCAGCCTTCATGGTATTATTATTAGGTCGAATAAATAATTCTCCTGCAGCTCTAGCTTATTTCTGACGTATTCAATAATACCGGCAATCTCATAAGTTCCATAGGTTATATGGAAAAAACCTTAGGCTCATCTTTGTGATTGTATTGAAATTAATCATTACTACGTTCAACATTGGGAATAGAATAGAAGGTTGCAAAATTAATAGAGTAATCTCATAATGTCCTTTAGGGTCTATATGCAAAGGAGGATTCAGGTATGTAGTAAGAACAGATTTATTGCCGCTGACAGCGATAATGTAACCAATTGCGATAGAAATTCAAGCACAAGTGCCCGAAGATGACTGACCTGAAACACTGAAACTCTGAAACCTCTTGGTATTATACAACACCTTAACGTCGCTGAGGTACCTTTCTATCTCCTTTGGCGGCTATTCGTTTCCAAAACTATCGAAATAAAATGTCATGTCGCCGTCCTCCTTTACAACACAATGTCTGCCTTCATTCTCTGAAGTATAGAGATTGACCATAATTCTCTCTCTGTTCCGCGGCTTTGTAGGTAGCTGGTTGAGCAAGTACATCCCTCAAAACTGAGGAATCTTTAAATGTTGAGCATACAAGGTGAGATCAACGTACTCAAGGCTTTTTCCGGGACAAGCATAACCCTCTGCCCGAGTTTTTTGAATTTCTTGTCTTGCTCTGACGCCCTTCCTTTTGGTGTTCCTATCATTATGGTTTTTCAGTCGAAGACCTTTTCCTCTTGCTTCAATCTCCCTGTTATGCCTAATGATTTCTGCAAGCTGTCTATCTGCAGCCATTTTCTTATTCACTGCTATAGCAATTTGAGCTACCCCTCCAACAGTACCTAGAGCTGCAATAATTGATATGAGAGACAGAAATCCCCCGCGTTTCTTCTTCCTGGATCCACCAGCAAGAGCCACCTTTCCCTTCATAATCGATGTTACTAGTACGGCTACCAACTTTTCGCCTAATATTGCATTAGGCGATTGCACTCTTTTCCACGTCTTTTCCGCAAGATCTTATCGGCGATGTTTCTTGAGACAGAATCTTTATACTTGGCGTAGGCAATGTCGTTAAGTTTGCACGCTTCGTCTAAGGCAGAAGTGGCGAAAACGTGACTCGCGAGTCTCCAAGGATATTTTCAATAATGTTAGATGCTTGAATGAACCGTTTTCTTAGAATTATTCCAGGGGCGTCATGACGCATGCCAATGTAAGTGGAGTGAGGTATTTCTTAGCATACACAAATGTCCTGGAACATCCATAATAGAATTTGGAATGTGCTGCGGGGTTCGCCATTTGGGAATACGGGGTTTTCTTAGAAAGATGGAATGATCCTACAGTATTTCATGTCACATGCGGATGAAAGTGGAGTGAGGTATTAATTAGCATACACAAGTACACTGAAACACCCATGATAGTATTTGAAATGTGCTGCGGGGTCTTCGTATGACACGTAAGAATTCCACACATTCCAAAGACCGCCAGTACACCCTGCACCCTGATATAAAATATACCACCAAATCATGAATTGGGCAATTCAGGGGACAACAAAGGAAGATTAATTACTATCGTATTTTCACAATAACAAGCAGGGGATATAATACCTGACAATTCAACTGTCATCCAAACAATACAAGATTTATGGCATCATCCTTTGTCAGAAGCTTCACAAGAATGTAGGGGGAGGGTGATTTATTATGACAGATAGATTAGTTTATGCACATGCATAAGTAAGTGTTCTGGATCGCCCATTCTTATACTACTATGGTGTATGTCACAAAAAGCATATTTGAAATAAATTGAGTTTTAAAGAAAACTGCATTTTTTCTGTAGTACGTTTTCGTCTATCCCTTAACGTTTGCAAGTTTATATAATATTCCATCCGAATGCAAACGACTGTACAGGATATAACCAGAAAATTCCAGATATACATTTTATTTGTCATGTAAATGTTCTCAATATACATGTTTATACTCAAAATCGTTAGTCATTTTTTAGAAAATCAAAATTTTCGAAAAATGTTCCATATAAAGAGTGGTTTGGGATGGGGTGATTTTCTGAAAATCTCCGAGTCGCATCTTTGGAAGTTTGGTGTTGATCCGACTACTCGTTGCTGATCAAAACACACACAGTGACCTATTTCTAAAAATGCGTTTTTGGGTTTCAGGGGACCTCAAAATATGTATTTCCCGGTGAAATTTCGGCATAAATTTTTTGGGGTGGAATGCAATACTTCTCTACCTACTATGTACATGGTAGAAAGTAATAATGCACATTTCGTCACTTCAGTTGCACATGTATTAATAATGCAAAATGAATTAATAGCTTTTCTTTTATAAAACATCCGATGTTACACACACGTGATTTTCTCTACCCTCCATCTTTATTACTGGATATACAAACTATTCTTAGTAAAGCTTATTTTTCTATCTACTACATTTAATACAAATAAACCTTTGCAAAAATAGCTATATTATACATTTCATTATAAATACAAAGAGAACAGCTATAGTCAAATGTTTAAGAACCGGACGCTATATGCTGCCATACTGTTTCCATGCAATCACGAGAAACAACTGATATCCGATTGGGTGTTGAACAATTGGAACCTTTAATAACGGATATCTCAGAAGCAGCTTAAACCACAAAAACAAAACTCATTTTAAGTAAATTGTGTGTTTTAAAGAGATCTGCACTTCTTGTATGGTACGTTTTCGTCTATCGCTTAACGTTTACAAGCTATACAAGATTATATAAAAATTCCTTCCGAGGCTATGTTCAAAATTCAAGATATACATTTTATTTGTCATATAATTATATTTCATACTCGTATATGGTATTTTAATCAAAATCGTTACAGGCATTTTTTAGAAAACAAACTTTTCGAACAATGTTTCATGTAAATGGTAGTTGGAAGGGGGGTATTTTCTTAAAAATCTTCGTGTCGCATTCTTGGAAGGTACTAAACTCAAATACCATGTTTGGTATTTATCCGACTTTTCGTTTTTGATTTATACCGTTAAGACATACAGATACACACACGGATATATTTCCAAAAATGCTTTTTTTTGAATTCAGGGCGCTTCAAAACATGTATTTCTGGTGACATCTCGGTATTCAATTTTTGGATGGAATGCAATACTTCCCCTACTTACTATGCGTAGTAGAGAAAGTATAAAGTATTCCCCTCATTTTCGGACAGTGATTAAATGCCAAATGTTGTATTTGTATGGCCTTTCGTCTTTGAGCTATTCATACAGATGTTTATCTAAAACGATCGAATTCAGCGGGCCGCCTCAAAAAACACGTATTTCAGGTGAAACATGGGAAAGAATTTGTGGGTAGAATACAATAGGTAGTTATATAATTTATGTATAATAAATGAAAGGTAGAGAAAGTAAAAACGTGGTCCGTTTTAATTTTCCATGAAGTTACTCACATGCCAATAGCTGCTGGAAATGCATGCAGAAGTTATATCTCCAAAAGAAGGCTTTTGAATATTATGTATATTAAAATTCTTTTACAGTTGCTTGGAAATATGAGGAATGCCCTTAAAGTTTATTACACGGGTGTGCGGGAGTATTGTATTATTTGAAAGGAATCTCAACTGCTCGTTCCTAAACGAGCTGCATCTTCCACACGGACAACATTACTAGCTCCAGAGGCGAATGGATTTATAGAGTTATTAAAATATAATATCTATGTAATCTTAAATCAGCATTAATAAATAATAAACAAATGAATAATACATATTCTTCTTCTTATTATTATTATTATTATTATTATTATTATTATTATAAAAGAAACAAGAATTGCATGTTATGCTTCTCCATTCCTTAAATCCTAAATATTTGAAACAGAGGCTATTTTGTCGGCATTTTTTAGCTTTCAAAACATGTACCGTTTTTGAGGATATACTCACTGTAAAGTCCTTTTAAAAGAAGGATTACGGCTATTTTAAATGGTATTCTGCGTGATTCCCACTGCAATCAGGCTAATTTTGTCATTGTTCATTCAAACTATTTATATGCGAAAAATGTGTTGATATAACTGATAACATGGCGTAACAAAAGCAGTAAATATACACGTAGCAATACATTCTTGTGGTGGGAGTAAACGAGTAGTATCGATAAAATTTATTATTATTATTATTATTATTATTATTATTATTGTTGTTGTAAAGAGGAATAATCTCAACTTTCAGGAGGCTCGCCCTAAAAGCTATTCTTAATTTTGTACCGATTTCAATCAAACTAGTTCAAGTTCTCGCAGCAGTTCGCCATAAATCCTACAGTTTTAGGCGGCTCTCCACGTAAACTTTTCACTTATGTACCGAAATTTATCTAAATTTTTAATGTCAACTACATTTGTTTTAATTTTTTTAATTGTTTCATTTGAATAGCTCTCTTTAAGAAACAGCTGATGGTAGGTATTGCTGTTTTTACTCACTGGTATGCACGTTTCTTAAACTGGTTTTTATTACTTTCCATTCTTAAACACACTCATACTTACAGACTCTGCAAAGGATATGGAATGACTCTGGTTAATAAAAAAATTCCCCGCCCCAGACCGTAGGCAAACTTGGGAATCTAGGTTAAAAAGTCTGATCGCTGAGCGCTTGGCCACAGAGGTGGGTTTTATTTTAATTATTATATGTGCAGCAGTTCACCTAAACTCGTTTTTATGTACTCTCAATATAAATTGCCTTAATGTTGTACCTATTTCAACTGAGCATTAAGTGCGCTGATCTTTTCTTATATCAGATTTAATTTCTGTACGAGCAACAATTTGTGCTTCTGCATCCTCACGAACGGAAAAGGCAACACTAACAGATAGTCCGCCAATAGCATATGCGCCTAAGAAGTAACAATTTTTAGCATGTTTTCATCCGGAAATTGATGCAGTTCCATTAAACATTTATTTTTATTATCCAAACAGGCTCGGTGTTATTTATTCGTTCGACATTTTGGAAGTGTTGACTTCCCCTCTTAAAAAAGGTCTTCGACAACCTCTTATGCCATCGTCCTCCGTGATGTAGTGGTTACCACGCTAGCCTCTAGTTCCGGAGGTTGTGGGTTCAAACCCGGCGGAGGGCGATGGATTTTTTCGGGCGTAAAAATCCTTAGCATGGCTTCCTTCGGAAGGGAGGTAAAGCCGGTGGTGCCGTGTCGTAGATTTACGGCACGTAAAAGAACCTCAAGCCCGATAAAGAGGCCTCTGAGCAAAACTATCGGTGTTTTACGCCCAATATAGAATGAAACGCTAAGAACCACAACAGTTAAAGAGCGTCCATAAATAAAAAAACTCAAAACCTTCAAAATGTAGCTGTATTTGCATGATCTTAGGTAATCTCGCTTATGGCATCCTATCCACATATTCCTCCCAAAGCGTTCTATTTTTTGACATCTGCTGATTTCGAAGTAAACGTTTAGCCTTCTCTAACTGTCCAGGAACTGCATCTCTACACTTCCGCGTCCCTTGTTTTCTTAGTAGTTGTCTAACTTGGATATCCATACAGCAATATGGGCTTTACCATTAATTTGTATAACCTACATCAATAATTATAAAAAGAAAAAAAATGGTATTTATGTTTGGGTGTGCAGGATAATCTCAAAAACCTATCAAACGATTTTGATAATTCTTTCGGCAGTTATAAGTCCTATTCCTTCACACGGGCATGGGGCTATAACGCATTCTAATTTCTGTTTATAAATCACAAAAATGCAAAAAGGATTTAGAAAGCTTATGTATGTACTAGACGAACACAACACACTTGCGAAGAAGGTCTTGACTTTCCTTTGAGATTGCCATAGAGTAGAAAACAGAAGTTACTCCACAGAAAATGCATGAAAAGTAAGACAAATGCTGCGGGATTTAATTTCAAACAATATATTATATAGATGGTTACGATTTAACAACTACTTGTCCCATTTTGGCTATTTGGATGCCAACAGTCACCTGATTTGCTTACCATGTTGATGCATTCATTATGAACATCAACTGCCTAATCACTGTGTAATATTGTAATTTTGAGAGCTTTGTGTTTACTTGTCATATTGTGCTTAATCCCTGCTACCAACCAAACTCTTATTACGCTTGCTTTTGCTATAAATTATATTAATTACCCTTTATTCTAATTGGTTCCACTGTTCGCTTGCATTCGAATTCTAAACGGCAACACATTCGAGACAGACCCAACTTGTGGTTTTACGTGTTCCTTTCTGCCCAACATACTTGGCAATTTTACAACACACAACAGTTCTGGGTGAGTTCCCTCAATTGAGATTGTGTATAGTAGTGGTACAATAGCGCACAAATACAAAAAATTTGATGTGATACATTCACATGACCTTCTCTATCTTTATTAGTTGGTATATAAACTATTTTTACTGAAGCTCATTACTAGCTCTACTACGTACAGCAAGTAGGGGAAGCATTCCATTCCACCCAAAAATTTGACAGAAAAATAAACATTAGCAAGAATAGTTTGTATAGCACTAATAAAGATAGAGGGTAGAGAAAGTCATCTGAATGTATCACATCGGATTTGTTTCTATCTACTACATTTCATCCAAAATAAACCTTTGCAAAAATAGCTACATTACACATTTTGTTATAAACACAAAGAGAACAGCGATAGCCAAATGTTTAAGAACTGGACACAATATGCTGGCCTTTGAATTCCATTCTGTTTCAATGATATGGCGAGGAACAGTTGAAAATCGATGGTACTTTAAACGAATGACAAGTGTTGAGGAAATCTAAACTTTAATATGGATTTCTTAGAAACGGCTTATGACAGAAAAACTTATTTTAAGTAAACTGTGTGTTTTAAAGAGATCTACATTTTTTGTGTGGTATGTTTTCGTCTATCGCTTAACGTTTACAGGTTATACAAAGTTCCTTCCCAATGAAGAGGACTTCCTGGGCTATTCGCAAAAAATTCAAGATATACATTTTATTTGCCATGTAAATATCTTTCATATATGGTATTTTAACCAAAATCGTTAGAACCATTTTTATAACATCAAAATCTTCGAAAAATCTTCCATGTAAAGGGGAGTTGGGGTGGGGAATTTTCTTGAAAATTGTCGTGTCGTATCCTTGGAAGATACTAAACTCAAATACCAAGTTTAGTATTTATCCGAGTTTTCGTTTTCGAGTTATGCTGTTCACAGACACACACAGAGAACATGATTCCAAAAATGCTTTATTTGGTTTCAGGGCGCCTTCTCGGTATCAAATTTTATAATTCCCCTCTTATTATTGTCAAATAAAAATATAAAATAATAAATAATACCATTAATTTTAAAAAGATTATGTATTAATTTGATTTTAAATAAATATATACTTAAAAAGTATTAAATACACTTTATTTGCTTCATTGCTATAATTAGGAGGCTTACCTGGGTGGAATGCAATAAGTAAAAGTACTGAAAGTAAAAGTATGAAAGTAAAAATATAAATAAATCACACGGAAATCCATGAGCATTTATTTTCATAGCTTTATAACAAATGATTTACACACATAAGTTTACTTTTCTATCTACTTCAACTTAACATAATAAGCATTGTTAGCAATGGTTTAATTACGTGATATTACCGTAAAATAAATGTTGTAGGTTAACTGTAAAAAGCAGGCGATTATTAGATGCTAGAGTTGATAGTAAGTAATCATGAGAAACAAAATAACCAAATAAAAAATCAAAGTGCCCGCTCAAAATATGGAAAAATTCAAACGGACCGCGAAATTTCGGGAGTAATTTATGTTAAAAAGTCGTATTTGGCATAAATGTTATAGGTATGTTAAAAGATCTGGAGTTTTCCTGCAGTAAGGGTTTATCGCGTTTCGCTTTGAAACTATATCTTTGAGTTTGCGTTTAGAGTTGAGCAATTGATATGATCTCGGGTATTGACAGCGTCGTTAATAAACATTTTTTTAAGTTATACAGTATACAAATTTGACAGAATGAGGGAGTCTTCAAAGGGTAGTTAAGGGTAGTTACAGAACATTCAATATATTCCATACAATATCTCAAACACACGACGTTTAAATTAAATCGGCATAAAGAAGTGTGTGGGTGAGGGAATATATCTGCGTTGTGTCCTTAAAAGCTAGTTGAGTATTAAATTGTGTACTTCTTCAACTTTTCGTTTCTGAGTTGTTATGCTGATCTCCTTCCTTCTCCCATCTCTATCTCACGCAGAACTTTTTTCTAACCATTTGTGGGGAGGTTCCAGGAGACCTATAAAGGGTAGATACTTGTCATTTTTGGTTCGAATGCAATAATTCCTCTACCTTAAGTACCTATGCGGTAGAGAAGGTAAAAATTCAAACCTTAAAGGTTGGTTTGGGCTCAACGCCTTTTAACGACCATGTTGTACCAGATGACGAAAAGCATGAAATGAATGAGCTCGACTTAAAGCGCTAAGTTACCATATATTCATAATAAGGTCTCGGAAATTATGCAAGTGAAAACTTCAGAACGAAAGCTCGAACCCATCCAAATTCGCAATCGGGTCTAGAGCGTTATCGTTACCCATATACAGTCACGTTGACAAGACTTCTGTGTTTGTAGGTAACAAAGAAGAAAAGCTTGAGTCATTTACTGTTGCTATAAGGCCAAGAATGAGGAACTTTCTTAGCAAGAAGTTCACAAGATCCACAAGTGGTGCTTCAAGGCTAGACGCTGCTGATAACATTCCCATTTCTGACTTTGTTATACATAAAGAGAACTTCACGTCATGATTCCGCAGTTATCTGTCATACACAATTCCGAAATGAAGCTGTCCACTGGGCAATGACTGATCCAATAGTCTGCTGATGTAGCTTCCTAGTTCACTAATGCTGGCATTAGATGGAGAGTATCAAATTACTGTGTTTCTAAGATGTTTTATACGTAATATCTCAAGAGGTTTTGAGATTATCGAATAAGTTCGGAAGTGCGTAGCAGGAAAATTTTGTATGATTAAGCTCAAAATCTCGACTATTTCACGAACAAAATTGATGTATATGTGCCGTTGTTATTATTACAGCATACTATCCCAATGGCGTAAATACTTCAAGTCCCGGGCCTCATAGTTAACCACTATTAGGTCAATCAACGATAATAATTTGTTCCTTCTCACACGCCGTATTAGGCTAGTTATCTTAAAATGAATTTGAGAATGTCTTATGCTTTACCGGAAAATATGCGAGTCAGTTGCCATTGTAGCTTAGTTGGTTAAAACAACGACACGGGAAGCCAAAGATCCGTGGTTCAAATCTCGGCTATGGCATTTGCTTTTTCAGTTAGATTCCACCTTCCCAACCTTATAAAATACAAGGCAGGTGCGAAACAATAATCAATTGTAACTGATTGATCTAACGGTTAGCCATTAGCCCGGGACTTAAAGTACTTAGGTACGAGATTGTAAGTCGCCATTGGGATATAACATCTCAAAATGAATTTCAGAGCGCCTTTTGGTTTAGCGAGAAAAATACAAGTCAGTTGGGGAAATTAATGTCGTATCGGCATGCTGCCATTATAGTCCAGTTGGTTAGAGCACGGAAAACTGATTCCGGCTACGGAATTGAATTCTACCTTTCCTCTTAGCCTACACACGGCATATGTGAAGGAACAGTTATCAGTTGTAATACTTGTTTGTAAAGCATAGTTCCATAGCAGACAAAGGCTTTTACTTTCTCTATAGAGAGGTAGGTATTGCATTTCACCCAAAAATTCGACACCGAGATTTCACCGGAAATACATGTTTTGAGGCCCTCTGAATAAAAAAAAGCATTTTTAGAAAAAGGTCCGCGCGCGCGCGCGCGTGTGTGTGAGCAGCATAACTCAAAAACGAAAACTCGCATAAGTACCAAACTTGGTATTTAGGTTCAGTATCTTCGAAATATGGGACAGGAAGGTTTTCAAGAATACATCCCATCCCAAATTACCCTTTACATTGAACATGTAAATTTTTGATTTTCTAAAAAATGTTTCTAACGATTTGGATTAAAATACCACACATAAAAGATATTTGCATGATAAATAAAATGTAGATCTTGAATTTTCTGGGAATAACCTATGAAGTCCTCTTCATTTGAAAGGAATTTTTTATAATCTTGCATAAGTGGTAACGGTTAAGCAACACACATAGACGTACCACACAGGAAATATAGATCTCTTCAAGACACACAATTCATTTCAAATAGGTTTTGTGGCCATTTCTGAGATATCTGTTATTAAAGGTTCGAATTGTTCACTTCTTGGTCATCCTTGAACTTCTATCAACATTCAGTTGTTTCTCACGATTGCATGGAAACAGTATGGAATTTTAAGTCCAGCGTATAGTGTTCAGTTAAACATTTGACTATCGCTGTTACCTTTGTATCTATACGGAAATATGTAATGGATATTTCTGCAAATGTTTTTCTTACAACAAATTTTTATAATCAGTCGCATTATTAATAATGACATTAAGTATCTCCACATGAAATCAGAATACTCATGTCAGTGATCAACTTCTTCTTCCACAATTTTGAGCCTTGTGTTATTGTGCCTGTTGAGACTAATATAAATAAAACACTTGAATAAACAGTAACCATTACCAATAACCGACCTCACTCACAGAAAATTTCTCATTGGTGTCATCATAAAGTCGTTGGTAATACTTCTTATTTTGCTTTTTTTCAGCAAATAAGTATTACCACGGAAGATATGACTGCTATAGTGCATAAAGAAATCGTTATTTTTCAAACAATATTATTGCCACGTACGTTCAAATGAAAACAAATTACATTAAATTTGAATAATTTACATCATATAAACATATTGAAACTGGGCGCCATTTAGTCGCATATCCTTATGCGAAAGCACACAGCCAAGAAGGCAACCAACCGAGATTCGAATTTGGGTCCTCTGTCGGTCCAATCCAAGCATTAAAGGTTTTGGTGAACCTATGTACCAATGAGTACTTTACTTTTGCAAGTGTACCTCCCCGGATAGGGCTGCGTTGTGCGATACGATGATTTTTAATGCTATGAGATTCTCCAGTGTTCTAGTTACTTTTAACGGTGGCATCTTAGGTAGTGACAGGGCACTTTTGACATTTCTAAGCGCATTCTCAATGCATGGCAATAAACGTAAAATAGAAAGCATAATAACCATGCAGACAAAACAGCAGAGGAATGATAAACTGTTAACCATTATAAACTAATGGTTCATGATTAAGAGCTAATCAGGAAGGAAAAACATTTGAGTATCGGACACCGGACAGACACACGGTAGGCGGTGCAGTACGGATGCCAAACGTAATTGTGGTCTATAAAGACATACGGCTACTACACACAATAGTATTGTGGCTGTATTTCGCTTTTAATGACAATAAAAATTAAGTAAAACAGTTTATTTATTCAACTCGCATCGAGTTGCACTCCATTGCGTATATATTTGATCCCACTGTATTTTAGTTTTAGCTAGAAACGTTTTGGAAACATTCGCCTCCTTCGCCTTGTTAACACACGCCAGCCATAACTAAGGGTCGCAAGATCACTGTCTGGACACAGCACACACGAACCGTTTTCTGAATATCACTTCTTTTGTATTCAGGGGGCCTCAAAAGTGTATTTTTGGTGAAATGTCGGATATAATGCTATACTTTCTCTACTACCTTAGGAAAATAATAGAAAAAGTAAAAATAATAACCCTTATTTCAGAACGTTTTGCTGCATTGCCTCTGTATGCTATAATCGAGCTTATTACAGAGTGTGCTAAATGATAATATAAACGGGGTATATTATTTCCAGCGTAATAACAGAAATTTGTCAACCGGTATTTTAAAATTAACCTCTGAGGTGTTCAGCTTTCTAGGGGTTACAAATGTGCCATTTCCAACTGCTTAAGTTTGTACCCTAAGAGGGGAATTTTCATATCTCGCCACTACTTAGTTGTATACTGATGTTAGGGGGTTCTCTCTCATAAGAAAACTACGTAGCCTTTATGCTATTAAATAACTACGGGACCAAAGAGAAAGTAGAAGGCTTAAAATGTCATTTTCTGTGATTATCTAAAGAATTACTTGACCATTCTGATTACTGTTTCATCGCTAAAAGTACTTACAGCCTGTACTTCACTTGCAAACTTTGGAAGGCTGTTGAGGAAATCAGAAATACAACATCCGTCAGTGTTTAATTTATATTTCCGAGAATATCAATGGATTTTTCATCTCTTACTGGAACTACCACGGAGTTTTACGAAAGTGCTATTATAGGTGGTAACCTTCGCCATTAAAATCTTCTAGTTCACTGTATAATAATTTCACAAAGAATACAGGGAGGTTGCCGCGGTAACTTTCGTGTTATCTTATTTGCTGAGCGCCTGTTATTGTATTACTAGTTTGAATTTTGGGTTCTTTGTCCTCCGGCTAGCTATTATTACAAGTCGAGCAAATCTCTTGAACAGGGTGTGTAAACGGAAAGGAGTTGTTACTAAAAGATAACACTGATAAAAGAATTTGTTTTTACACTTTTATTGCCGTCACACTTTATTAATTTAACATATTTACTTTTGATACACGCCCGACTGAAACTGTTATATTTTCGAATGTAACTATAATCACTTATTTGCCGCAGATTATTAATTCGCGTATGTCACATTTTTTAACTAACTTTACGACGCGAGAGATTCTGTAGAGTTGCGCGACGTGTAACCCGTGGATGATTCTATTAAACTGTGTGACGTGTAACCCGCGAATGATTCTGTTGGACTGCGCGACGTTTGCCTTGTGAATGATTCTGTAGAACTGCGCGTTACCCGTCTCTGGCACGGAATTTATACTCCCTCACCCCGATATGCCTAAACATTATAACAGAGCTGCTATTGGTTAATAAAACGCGCCAACATTAGCGTCTATTTTTATATCCAATCAAAATTACGAACACATATGCTCTAGGCAAAAAATATTCCCTCCATTCCTAAAGAAAGGAACACTACTCTGACGTCATTTGTTTGCCTCTTCTAATTGATAAATAACTCACCCCCTCGCTACATTGTTATCCGCTCCTATTGTCAGTTTCAGTGAGGTCGTGTAAACTTATTTCCTAACAATGCTTATCATTAACAAATCATCTCAAATCATTGTCATACAATAATGCTTATTTACACTACAATCACTCTGGCATTTACAGTGTTGTGATATAAAATACTGCGTCAAGGTAAACCAATTAAACTGCAATTCAAGGTTTTAAAAGCCACTGATGCAACATCGGGCCAACCAGCCTCGTAATTTATAACTAACATTATATAATTTGACTGCTGTAGAAACGCATAAAAAGGACAGCAATAGCAATAAAGCTCCTTATCAAAACATTAAAACTATTCGTAACAAAATCAGCAGCAAAATCATGGTGGATAGTAGTATTAGTCCCGGATGAGCCAATTGGATTAACGATAATCCTGCCGCTAGGGGCGCTAGTGTCGCTGCGTGCGACGGCGGCGGCGGCAAGTTTGAAAAGCGCCCTGAGCGGAAGGATTATCGTTAAATCGGTTGGCTCATCCGGGACGAGTTGAAAGAATTGAGGAAGTGACGTGGAGTGTTTTGATTGGTTCGTTAATTTGGGGTGGGAGATGAAGGAAGGAAGATGGAAGAGTATGGAGTTCGCGTGATGGAGAGGAGCTGGGCGGCGAGGTGTTGTCTGTGCGGAGGTCGGTACTGAAAGAGGGGTAAAGATGGGGGGCGAGGGATAAAAAGTGTAACAGAAAGTGACGTGTGAAGTTGTGATTGGTGGGAATAAGAAGTGATTTTATTGGTGGAAAGGAACAAATGAGAGTTGTTGATTGGTAGGAATAAGAGGGATTATGATTGGTGGAAAAGAAAAAGGTGTGGGAGTGGGGTATGTTGGAGGTGATGGGGAAGGTAAGTTTTGCTAGCAGCAAGATTTGCAAAAGCCTGTCGTGAACTGATCAGCAATTTTTTTGAACGTTGGATGGTAGTTTTCTTGAGTGGATAGAGAGATGGGGCGATATGAGATGCGGTGGCGAAAATGGGAACTAGACAAGGTGGTTGAGACAAGAGGTTTAAGGACGAGGAAATTTGGAGGTTAGTGGTGAACATGGCGGTCGCAAGAGGTGGGGGTAAGGAGACGCGGTGGTGAGAATGGGAACTAAAAGAAGATGGCGGTAGCAAGAGTTTAGAAGAGTAGATTTTGAGGTTAAAATAGTGGGAACTAAAAATGGCGGAGGGTCTGCGACAAGGAGATGCGGTGAGAACTAAACAAGATGGCGGACGCAAGAGGAGGGTAAGGAGATTTGAGGTTACAGTACCAAAACACGAAAGGATATATTCCTACGCCAAGCAGGTCCGAAAAATAATTATGCGTGTG
This sequence comes from Deroplatys truncata, assembly GCA_030765065.1. Lineage (NCBI taxonomy): Eukaryota > Metazoa > Arthropoda > Insecta > Mantodea > Mantidae > Deroplatys > Deroplatys truncata. Next base: position 242,113,771 of record CM060978.1, on the reverse strand, counting down.
GTACTTACCGTCACCAAAAGCGCGGCACGCGACGCGAAAAAATAAAAGCAAACTGTTTTTGAAAATGCTTAACCAGCTTTAAGATCAACCAACATCACTACGCACTGATATACCTAGGTTTTTAAAGCGGTACAGACACCCTTTGCAGAGGCGTAATTTAACTATACCAAAAACCTGGTACTGGACCATCGTGATGGTCGCTAGCGTACGTAGGAGCAGGGTTCTCATAGCCGGTCGAAAGCGGTCAAAAACGTGTACGACGTAGGTGTTTGCAGTAGCTGCTGCCGAGTCAACCGTCGAGGTGCGAATGAACGAGATCTGTTCTTGCCGGCAATCTGGTTGGGAGATGAGAGGCGCAGTGGTAAAAATGTGAACTAAATAAGATGGCGGAGGCACGAAGTTGAGGTTAAGGAGCGGTGAGGCGTTGTCTGTGCGGCGGTTGGGGTCTGAAAGAGGGGGAAAGATGGCGAACGAGGGATAAAAAGTATAACAGAAAGTGACGTGTGAAGTTGTGATTGGTGGGAATAAGAAGTGATGTTATTGGTGGAAAGGAACAAATGAAAGTTGTTGATTGGTGAGAATAAGAGAGATTATGATTGGTGGAAAGAAAAAAGGTGTGGGAGTGGGGTATGTTGGAGGTGATGGAAAAGGTGAGTTTTGCTACCAACAACATTTGCAAAAGCCTATCCAGAACTTATCAGCAATTTTAAATAACTAGTGTTTCGGGTTTTTCTCTGGTTGGTAGACGAATGCAAGCTGTTTCTGCCATACTTATATTATTCGTCTTTTCCTTTTTTTCCGTTTTTTTTAAAATAACTAGTTTTTTGGGGGTTTTCTGCTTTTTCATAGGTTTTCCCTGGTTGGTAGGCGTTTTCTGTACTGGTTGACGAAGGCGTTTCTAATTTTCGAGGTTTTCTCAGGTTTTTAGCGGTTGTCCCTGCCCGGTAGGCAAATGATGAAGTTTTACCTTGTCGGCGCACGGATACTAGGCACGTACTCGCACACACACACACACACCCGTTGCAGCTGCCATACTTATATTATTCGACTTTTCCTTTTTTTAAAAAAAATAACTAGTTTTTTTGGAGGTTTTCTGCGGTTGGTAAACGAATGCAAGTCCTTTCTGCTTTTTCATAGGTTTTCCCTGGTTGGTAGGCGTTTTCTGTAGTGGCTGACGAAGCCGTTTCTAATTTTCGAGGTTTTCTCAGGTTTTTTTTTTTTTTTAGTGGTTGTCCCTGTCCGGTAGGCAGATGATAAAGTTTTTCTATAATGTCGTCGTTTTGGCTTGTGGCGCACGGATACTAGGCACATACTCGCACACACACACAGACAGACAGACACACACACACACGGACATGTTTTCAAAAAAAATGCTTTTTTTGGATTCAGGAGGTCTCAAAACGTGTATTTCCGGTGAAATCTGGGTATCGAATTTTTGGGTGGAATGCAATACTTCCCCTACTTACTATACGTAGTAGAGAAAGAAAAAGTATAAGTATTGGAAAATTTAAGGAAATAACAAGCAATATCTCGAAAGCGGTTCACTCAACAAAAGAAATGTATATGGCGTAAGTTGTGTATTTTAACGCGATCTACATTTTTTGTGTAGTAAAATTTTGTCTATCTCTTATGATTTACCAGTTATGCAAAAGGCGTTCACAATGAAAAATACTTTTGGGGGCATTCCCAGAAATTTGAGATATACATTTCATTTCTCACGACATTATCTTAAACATATGATATTTTCATGAAAATCGTTATAGCCATTTTTTGAGAAAATTTAAAAAAGTGTACTATCTTGTTTTCATGGGTTTTCCAGATCGGTAAGCGTTAGAATACTCTTAGAGCTTTTTTCAGGTTTTTCGCGGTTGCCCCTGCCCGGTAGGCAAATGATAAAGTTTTTCTATAATGTCGTCGTTTTGGCTTGTGGCGCACGGATACTAGGCACGTACTCGCGCACACACACACACACACACGCATATGTTTTGAAAAATGCTTTTTTTGGATTCAGGAGGTCTCAAAACGTGTATTTACGGTGAAATCTCGGTATCGAATTTTTGGGTGGAATGCAATACTTTCCCTACTTACTATACGTGGTAGAGAAAGTGAAAGAGTATAAGTATTGGAAAATTTAAGGAAATACCAAGCAATATCTCGAAAACGGTTCACTCAACAAAAGAAATGTATATGGTATAGGTTGTGTATTTTAACCGATCTACATTTTTTGTGTAGTAAAATTTTGTCTATGTCTTACGGTTTACCAGTTATGCAAAAGGCGTTCACAATGAAGAATACTTTTGGAGACATTCCCAGAAAATTTGAGATATACATTTCATTTCTCATGACATTATCTTAAACATATGATATTTTCCAGATCGGTAAGCGTTAGAATACTCTTAGAGCTTTTTTCAGGTTTTTTCGCGTTTTCCCTGTCCGGTAGCCAGATGATAAAGCTTTTCTATAATGTCATCGTTTTGGCTTGTGGCGCACGGATACTAGGCACGTACTCGCGCACACACACACACACAGACACAAACACACACACACACACTAAAATAGTAGCGTATAAAAAAATTTAACAAACCGTAGATTTTCAAGAAAATTCCCACACCGCAAACTACCCGTTTAGCGGGAGAAAGTTCATTATTTTTATTGTTTTAAAAATGGCTCTAACCCCTTTTGATTACGGTACGGTATGTTTAAGATATCTGCATGACAAATAAAATGTATAACTTCAATTTTCTGGGAATTGCTGTGAAGTAGTCTCATTGTGAATGTCTTTTGTACAACTGTTAAACCGTAGGAAACGAAGCCTTACTGTACAAGGACGTTAAAGCACACAATTTATGTGTATTATTATTATTATTATTATTATTATTATTATTATTATTATTATTATTATTATTATTATTATTATTATTACTTTGTGGCGTTGTCTATTTACAAAGTTTGCATGTTGATTTTAATGTTTAAAAGCTTTAGACCTTTCTCACTAAAACTCGTCATTCTTTTAACTTTTCTTTTTTAATTTTCATACAAAGAGAACGGAATTTCACAAGTGAAACAGCACTGTAATAACGATACCAACAAACTAATTATTATTCACCCACTGAAACACATAAAAACAATAAGTAATAATCACAGACCCAGTTTGTGGGTATTTAAATGAAACATATGCACAATACAATGCATCCAAATATTCAATATTGAGATTTCACTGGAAAACTAAATACTTGTTTTGAGCTCCCCTGAATAAAAACATTTTTACAAAATTTTGTGTGTATGTGTCAGAGCAGCTAACTCAAAAATGAAAAGTCGGATAAATACTAAACTTGGTATTTAGGTTGAGTACCTTCCAAAGATACGACACAGAGAGTTTCAAGAAAACCTCTCCACCCCAAACTACCCTTTACATGAACTATTTTCCGAAATGATTTATTTTCTAAAATTGTCTCTGACGATTTTAATTACAACACCATATATTAAAGACATTTATATGAAAAATAAAATGTATATCTTGAATTTTGTGGAAATAGCCTGTGAAGTCCTCTTGATTCGGAAGAAATTTTCTATGATCTTGTATAACTGCTAAGGTTTGAGAAAAACATAGAATACAAAAAATTTAAATTGTACAGTGCTTAGCCATTCTTTTTTAAAAGACATGTCGCTTTTCAGTTCTTGCTCGCCATGTTGATGCAAAGAATTTAGAATTTTAAGACCAGTGTATAGCGTCCCTTTGGATGTCTAACGGTTTTGCAATGCAACCATTTCCCGAAAAGTTTATCCGGATTAAAATTAAGTGGATATGAAAATAAACTTTCGTACTCACCTATAAGAAATAGAGGGTAGAGGTCGTACGAACGGAGCACTTTGAGAATTTATATTCAACAGTTGGTGTTACTCCTTAGAAAGGAAGGATCTGCTGATTGTATTTAATTCATACATTTTACATAACACGTATGCACTGGCACAACATAAAACACTACACACGATACTCATAGTTTTAATATTGCACTAATAACATCAGGAATAACTGAGGTCAGCTCGTTCGCATTCAGCGCTACACGCAAAAGAGCCGTGTGCTGATGACAGTGAAAGGTGAGAGATGCGGAAATTCGTCAGCAATACAATAAATGCAACCTTTATGTCGGCGGTGGGAATTGTGCAGTGGCGGCTGGCGTCAGAATGACTCTAGTTTTTAAAACTAGACAATTTTTTAGCGAAACGAGGCATTTAACTCGACACAAATGATGAAACAACGGTTGCGATAAGCGAGCTTATAAAAACCCGGTGCCAACAGCAAAAACCCGTAGTTAGAAACGAAAGCGATAGTGTGTTTTTCTACAAAATCGTTCTATTTGACGAAAAATAATTTTAAAATAAAAACAAAATAGCCGCAGCACTTTGCAGGGAAAGAGCGATCGGTGCATTCGGATGATAAGATGGACCAACAACCCGGAGGAAGTCGCGATGACACCTTGCAGCCTACGTTCGAAATTATAGGACACAAGCAGAGGAGGCTGCCAAAGCTTTTTTCCGGCTTTACAGAGTCTCAAATTACGTTAAACCCGGTCCCCAGAGATGTTAACCCGGAGCAATGGGTATCGCATTTAACGATATTCTAAACTTTGCGAAAGAGAACCTGTTAGAAAACGAACCCGGATATTTAGGCATATCCATAACAGACGAAAAGGAGACGTCCAAAGCCTTCAACATGAGCGTGAGGCGCATAGAGCAATTAAATGCGGATGTCATTGTTGGAAGCATCGAAAAAGTAATGCAAAGTAACCAACAATTCTTGCTAAGCGGGCCTCTTCACGTGACGTTTGTGTGGACCAAGGAGGTCTCGGGTTCGTGCCACCAACCTTGCGATGCCTGTAGGGACAATAAAGGCATTGTCGAAATAGCCAACAAAGACAACTTGTGTTTAGCAAGAGCCATTGTTGTAGTTAAAGCCAAAGTGGACCGCGACGTCAATTATAGAACGATGACGCGTTCCGAGTATCTACAAAAATCGAAGGCCGTAGCCTTGTGCGCGAGCATCGGTCAAGGCCACGACAGCTGCACGATAGACGACGTCAGACGCTTCGACGCAGCGTTAAAGGGCTACGCTGTGACGGTGTTTGGCGATCATACGGGGAAGCACGTGCTGTACGCGTCGGATAAGAAATGCGATAAATACATCGACGTCATGCTCCACGCCGGGCGCTTTAATGCTATCGTGAACCTTCACAAGTGCTTTAAATGCAAATGGTATTGCCGCCGGTGTCATCATCCCTCGGCACACAAAAAAGAATTTCATAGGTGCGACGCCAGGTGTGCTAAATGCCATCAGCAGTGCGATGCGCGATTTGACGCCTACATACGCTGCGCCGAGTGCAACAGAGATTTTAAGGGACCGACATGCTTTGCAAACCACGCAAAGAAAGGCGTTTTTTACCCAAAGGCGCTGTCGGTGTGCGATGTAGAAAAGGTGTGCACGTCTTGCAATAAGCTCGTGAATGCGAGGCACAGAAAAACCGCGCACCAGTGCGGGGAAAAGTACTGCAATCATTGCAAGGCACACGTGAATTCTAGCCACATGTGCTATATGCAGTCGTATGCCACAAAGAACAAAAGAAACCGGTACGTGTTTATGTTTATCGACTTTGAATGCACGCAAAACATTGCATATACCGGCAAAAAGGACACATACCAGCATGTACCTAACTTGTGCGTGTTGTACCAAGCCTGTTCGCTGTGCATCGACGAACGCCACAAGACGGCATACTGTACCGAATGCGGTTGCAAAGAATGGGTGTTTATGGACGAGCCCGTGAAGCAGCTTTTCGAGCACATCGCGCAGGCGAGGTTCGAAGCCTGGGACGTCTACGTCGTGGCGCATAACCTCAGAGCTTACGACGGGCAGTTTCTATTAAAGTACATGGTGGCGCACTTAGACTGGGTGCCGGAGCTCATCATGAACGGCAGCAAGATCTACAGGATGAGGTACGGTGACGTCACATTTCTAGACTCGCTCAACTTCATACCCATGCCACTCTCCCGCTTTTCCAAGACCTTCGGATTGAAGGAATGCAAAGGTTATTTCCCGTACCTGTTTAACACGAAGGAAAACGAGCGGTACGTGGGTTCGATTCCCGACAAAAGGCATTACTGCCCGGAGGGCATGTCGGCGGAGGGTCGGAAAGCCTTCGAGCAGTGGCACGAAGAAAAGGCGTCCTCCGGGTACGTCTTCGACATGAGGGCGGAAATGGTGGCGTATTGCAAGATGGACGTATTTCTACTTAGTCAGGGAGTTTCCAAATTCAGAAGGGAATTCTTGGACGAGAACGGAATAGACCCGTTCAGAGAATGCGTCACCATTGCGCAGGCGTGCATGTGCGTGTATAGAAAGCGCTTCATGCCGCTTAAAAAAATTGCCCTCTTGCCAGCGGGCGGGTATCGACTAGCGGACCGGCAGTCTCGCGCCGCATGCATATGGCTAACTTGGCTAGAGATGCAAAACCGCATCGTCATCCAGCACGCCATGCGAGGACGCGAAGTTAAAATCGTGGGGCACAAGGTGGACGGGTACAGAGAGGCCGAAAAAACCGCGTACTTTTTCCACGGGTGCTTTTACCACGGCTGCAGGCGGTGCTTTCACAATCGCCATGCGGCGATATACAACTCGGGACACGAAACCATGACCTCCAGGTTAGAGAGCACCGAGAAGGTCACGGCCAAGATCAAGGCCGCCGGCTACGCCGTGGTGGAAATGTGGGAGTGCGAGTTTAACGCCGCGATGAAGGCCAACCAGGACCTGGCGCGCCACGCAAGGGACTTTCCGGTACCCGAACCCCTGAACCCCAGAGACGCCTTCTACGGAGGTCGCACCAACTGCACCAAGACGTACTGCGAGGCGAAGGGGGATAGCAAGATCTACTACTACGACGTATGCAGCCTGTACCCGTACGTGAACAAGACGAAGCCCTACCCCGCGGGCCACCCCAAGATCCACGTGGATCGATTCCCGCGCTTGGAAGACGTGGGGGGCGGGTTGGTGAAGTGCGAGGTTCTACCGCCGCAACACCTGTACCACCCGGTGCTACCGGCGCGCATCGGCGGCAAGCTCATGTTCCCGCTATGCCGCGCTTGTGCGGAGGCGGAGAACCAAGACGAGTGCCACCACGGGGAGCGCGAGAGGGCGTTGTCGGGTACCTGGGTGATCGACGAGATGAAGGTCGCCCTGGAGGAGGGGTACCGCCTGCTGCGGGTCCACGAGATCTGGGAGTGAGACGTGGTGCGGCACGAACCGACCACCGGAGCTAAGGGTCTCTTCGAGGACTACGTGAATCAGTTCTTGAAGATCAAGACCGAAGCCTCCGGCTGGCCCTCGGATTGCGACGACCCTGCCGCAAAGCAGCAGTACGTGGAGCAATTCTTCGAGCACGAAGGCGTCACCCTGAATCCCCAGGCCGTCGCCACCAACCCCGGCAGGCGGGAGCTGGCCAAGCTGATGCTCAACAGCTTCTGGGGCAAACTCGGGCAGAGGGAAAACCTCCCCACGTGCGAGCTGGTGGACCGGTACGACCGACTCCTGGAGCTGCTCAACGACCCGGGCGTGGAAGTGCAGACCTACGTGCCCGTCACCGACCGGATCATGTACGTGGTGTGGAGGTACCGCGAGGAGTGCCGCAAGGTCAACCCCGCCGCCAACGCCGTCCTGGCGGCCTACACCACGGCTCACGCGCGCCTGGTGCTCTACTCCTACCTGAAGAGGCTGGGAGAACGGGTCTGCTACTTCGACACCGATTCCGTCGTCGTCGCCGCCGCTCCGGGCGACTGGACGCCGTCCGTCGGACGCCTCCTGGGGGACATGACGGACGAGCTGGAGAAGTACGGGCGGGGCTCTTACATCGCCCGGTTCGCCTCCACGGGGCCCAAGAGCTACTGCATGGAGATCGTTTGCCCCGAAACGGGCAAGACCTTCTCGGTGTGCAAGGTGAAGGGGATCACGCTCAATTCGGGCAACCTGGAGCTGGTGAACGCGGAGGTGATTCGCGACACGGTGCTGAGGGACAACGACCGCGCGGTGAAGCTGGCGGGCACGCAGATCTCGCGGAAACCGTCTTGGACGGTCGTCACCGAACCCAGCTCGAAGACGTTTAGGATGGTGGTCAACAAGCGCGTGCTCGCCGCCGATCACGATTCCTATCCCTACGGGTTCAAGAGGAACGCATAAATGAGACGTCCGTAGCCGCGCCAAAGTCATTTCGAACCGGGCGCCCTGAGGAGACGATGCCCGGTCCCCGAGACCTGCGGCGATTCGAGTTTCCCAGCACGATGCTCGTGGCGGGGCCGTCGCGCTGCGGCAAGTCGACCTTCGTGAAAAACCTGTTGCGCCACGCGCACCGGATGTTCGACGTGCGCCCCAGGAGGGTGCTGTGGTGCCACCCTCCGGAGTATTCGCCGAGACTCGAACCCTCGGCTCTGCGTTGCGAGACCCACGCGGGCATACCCGAACTTGCTTCGGTGGGCGAGAACGACCTCGTCGTCCTCGACGATCTGATGCTGGAGGGTGGCGGGAAGGACGTGTCCAATTTTTTCACCAGAGACTCCCATCATAAGCGCTTCGGCATCGTCTACATCCTGCAGAACGTGTTTCCGCAGGGTCAGAAATATCGCAACATCTCTCTGAATGCGAACTACGTCGTGGTCTTCAAGAACAACCGGGACAAGATGCAGATCGAGAGACTGTGCCAGCAGATCGAACCCAGGAACTCTAGGTTTCTCTTGGAGGCCTTCGAGAAGGCCGCCGAACGCCCTCACGGGTATCTCGTGTTGGACTGCACCCAGTACACGCCCGCCCGATACAGGTATCGAACCGGCGTGCTGCCGGGGGAAAACCTCTCTTATTTCGTACCCAACTGAGACCGCCGAGAGGACTCGGGTTCGTTTCGTTCCATATCATCCCGGCAGGGCCTTGCCCGATTGAGACCGTCGAGTCTAAATAAAAAGTATCGCTTTTGGAGCGTACGTCATTATCGCGCAAGCATGGCTAGAGGTAGGTCAAGGCTCGCGACGCTGACCAGTCCTCGCATAGCGAGACAGCACGGTAATTTGGCGGCTCTGGCTAAGGCGAAGGCCCCTCTGCGCAAAAAGTTGTTAAAAAATGCCGACGGCGATCTGATCAAGGCCATTAGCGAATGCATGCTCAACGTGTGCAGAGGTCACGTGCAACTTCCCGCAAAGTGCTTGGCTCGCCTAAAGAAGCACAAGGCTTCTTGGAGGAAGTTGACGGATAAACGGGTTCCTCTGAAGAAGAAGAAGAGCATCTTGGTTCAAAAAGGAGGTTTTTTGCCGGCATTCCTCCTACCCGTCCTGGCTTCGCTCGGCGGCGCGCTAGTGTCGAAATTAACAGGATGAAGTACGGCAGGCAGATCCTCGTTGCACCGCAACCGAAGACCGTCGACAAGCTTCACGCTGTAGACCGCACCATAACCAGATTGGCTAAAGAAATTCGGAACCTGCAGAGCGCAAAGCTCTCTGCCGACGAAAAGTGGCGGCTCGTAAAACATAAATTGGACAACTACCTCGATCTCGTGGCACAAGTCAGAAAGCCCTTCGTCGGCGACGACGACGACGACGACGATTACGAAGACGTGCACGAGCGCGTGCCGGTGAAGCAGGAGGTCGAACCCCGAACCATAAAGGTCAACCTCCTCTCGCCTCGCAAAAAGAAGAGGGCAAACCCTGCCACTCCGAAAAAGAAATCGAAATCGCCTTCCGCGTCGTACCATTTTCGCAAGCGCGTCTGGCAGCCCCTGTACAAGTAAAGCATGAAGGAATGGAAGGCGCTAAGGCGATACTATGCCAGACCGGAACACTATGCCGGTTTGGGCACGGTCAAGCCCCTTCGAAAGGCCACGGGCGCGTCTAAGGCGAACATCGAGTCCTTCCTTCGAACCCGGGACAGTTACACTCTGCACAAACCGGTCAGAAAGCGGTTCCCCACCAGATGTTATCACGTGACGAATATGGACGATCTTTGGGAGGCCGATCTAAACGTCATGAACAGCGTGAGGGAACATAACAAACCTTACGTGTACATTCTGACCGTTATCGACGTATTTTCCAAATATGCTTGGGCCGTACCCCTGAAATCGAAGCTGGGTACCGAGGTCGCGCAAGCGTTTCGCTCCATATTCTCCCAACGCGTCCCCAGGGTCCTCCAGACGGACAAGGGAACAGAGTTTACCAACAAGACTTTTCGCGACTTTCTGAAGAAACACGACGTGAAACATTACACAACCAAAAATAACGTTAAAGCCAGCGTCGTGGAGCGCTTCAACCGCACCTTAACAACCAAGATGTGGAGGTATTTCACGCACAAAAACAGTTACAGATACCTGGATGTCCTTCCGGCCTTACTCGAGTCGTACAATAGCTCGCATCACAGGTCCATAAAAATGACTCCGAAGGACGTGAACGAATCTAACATTTTACGAGTGTACCGCAATCTCTATGCAAATAGCACCCTACCTCGCGCAGGGAAACCCACATTTTCCGACGGCGATCACGTGCGCATCTCTAAAGAAAAAATGAAATTCGACAAGGGCTACGAGCAGAATTGGACGGACGAAATATTTCGGATAGCCGAGGTGGTGCGCGGTCGGCCGGTGGTATATAAGTTGAAGGATCTGGCCGGAGAAACCATAGACGGCACATTTTACACCCAGGAGCTACAAAAGGTCGCGCTACCTCGGACGTTTAAGATCGAGCGCGTTTTACAGACCAAGGGCCGAGGGCGCCGCAAGCAGGTCTTGGTAAAGTGGAAGGGGTATCCGGCAAAGTTTAACTCGTGGGTTCTGGCTTCGACCGTCGATTCGACATGATTAAGACCAAGCCCTTCTCCATCACTCTCGTGAGCAACGCTTCCATGGAACACTTTACCGACAACACCACGGCTAGATTTTCTAACATCTTGCCCGAGAGAATCGTTCTGCAGGGAGAATGGGAGGTCGCCCTGCAAAAGGTCAGGTATCCGGTGAAATTTTATAACCTTTCGCCAGACGATGCCCGTCTGGCGGGCGCCAAGTACACCATGACGCTCCTCCCAACGCATTCCAAATTCAGTTTGCAAATGCCGCAAGGCATCGTGCACAATCCCAAAGACTTGGTGAACCTCGTCAACGCCGTTCTACTCGAACACTTGCACGTGGAAAACTTTTTCCTCTTCGACGAGCGCAAGCAGACGGTGGGCGTGAATGCCGCCGTCGCCCATCCCGAACCACTACCCGACATTCCGTTCGACGGGTTTGTGGAAAATGTCGCGCGCACGGTCGTACCGTACGCGGTGGGCGAATACGAAGCTCTCAACGATGCGCCCCACCAGAGACCCAAGCCGAAACCGAAACCGAAGCCCCGGGCTTCGGGGCAGCAGAAACCCGCGGCGGCTCGTTCCGTCAGACCCAAACGAGACGTTTCAAAATCGGAGGACCCTCCGGGACCTCTACACCGCATCCACAGTTTGCTCTTAACGCCCGCTATGGCAAAAATGTTGGGTTTCGAGCCCTACGTCAACGTCGTTCTCGAAAAAGCTGCTAAACACCCCGTAGATCCTTATATGGGGTTTCCTTACGAAATGTTCGTCTATTGTAATCTAGTGTCCCCGCAAGTCGTGGGCGACACCTTCGCCCAAGTCATAGAGAGCGCTGCCGTGGAATACGAAAGAAGCAACAACACTTACATGAGCGACGAAAAGACGTTTTTTCCCCAAAATTGGGTACCCTTGATTCAGCAAGACTTCAAGACGGTCAACATAGATTTAAGGAACGGTTACGGCGATCTCTTGCCATTCGCCGACGGATTTTCCTCTACTGTAGTTCTCGCTTTTCGTCCGAAACAGGCGTAATGGACGTGCACGCCGTAACGCGGTACTACCTCAATCAGACCGGCGGAGCGTTCCACCATCGCGATTTCGCTCTCTACAGGGGCAAGCGCTACCAAAGAGGCAGCGGTCTCTTTTCAGCCCTCGGAGGACTCTTCAGAAGGTTGCTACCGTTTTTAAAGAGCGGAGCAAAAGCAGTCGGAAAGGAGGCCTTAAAGGCGGGCGCTCACGTTCTGTCCGATGTGACTGTGGCGGGAGCAGCGCCGAAGCAAGCGCTCCAGCGGAGGCTCAAGGAGTCCGGATACAATTTAAAGCGAAAAGCCGACGAAAAGCTCGATGCCATGCTCGGTTCCGGCGCCAGGCGTCTCAAGAGAATAAAACCGAGCAAATCCAGAAAGAGCAAGCAGTCCAAGCTGAAACGCGGTAGGCGCAAGGTGCAAGACGTATTTTCGTAATGGCAGACGCGACCGTCCACATGAGTTCCGAACTGGATCTCTTTACAGAGGTGCCGGTTCAGATGAGCATCGAGGAGTCACGGTTCCTATACCTAAACCCTCAAAACACTTTAATGAAAAATGCCCCCATCACCTTTCATTATTCCGGAAATGCGGACGATTACCTAGACCTGACCTACGTCGTACTCGAGCTCATGGTGCGCATTGTAGATGACAAAGGAGAGGCCTTAAACGCTGACGCTAACGCCACTCTGGTCAACAACGCCTTAAATTCCCTGTTTCAACAGATGGAGGTAACCCTCAATAACGTCATCGTCTCCATGCCGCAAGCCGGTTACCCCTATAGAACCTACCTCGAGACGCTTCTCAATTACTCCGAAGATGCCATGAACACCAAACTAGAATCTACCCTCTGGAGAAAGGACACGGCAGGCATCATGGACACTTTTATCGCCAATGCGGGTTTTCAGTGGCGTCAGGGGTTTACCAAAGGGAGCAACGTCGTGCAGCTCATTGGTCCTCTGTCCAACGCTCTTTTTAGACAGGAGAAGCTGCTTTTGAACAACGTTAGCATGACCGTCAAGCTCACTCCCGCCTCTCCCCAGTTTTATCTGTTTTCCGACGTAGATACCTTTAAGGGGTACGCCGACATCGTGTCTGCCACGCTGCGCTTAAAATCGGTGCGGCCCTCGCCGACCATAAAGCTCGCGCACCAGGCCGTGCTCGCAAAGGGCAACGCAAAGTACCATCAAAAAGACGTCAGCTTTCACGCTCTCAGCATCCCCAAGGAGTCCAGGGCAATGACGTTTAGCGACGTGTGCGTAGGGCAAGTTCCAAGGAGAGTGGTAGTAGCCATGGTCACCGACAAGGCCTATTCCGGCCATTTTAACTCAAATCCGTACAACTTGAAACATTTTAAAATGAACTTCTTTCAGCTCTACGTGAATGGGCAACCCGTTCCCTCCCAACCTCTGCAACCCGACTTTACAAAAGGACACTATTTGCAATGCTTTCAAACCCTGCAGGACGGCCTAGGCATTCATTTCAAGGACGAGGGACACTCCATCTCCAGAGAAACCTACCCGCAAGGGTATACGATAATGGTTTTCGATCTCACTGCAGACATGAGCGCTAACGAGTCTCACATCTCGGGTCAGCGCCACGGAACCGTCTCTATAAGCATCGGTTTTGCCGATAAATTGACAGAACCGGTCATACTTCTGCTGCTAGCGGAAATACATCGCACGGTCGAAATCGACGCCAACCGATCCATTTTGGTATCATGAACACCTTTCAAATTCAACGGTTTCTATCGACATGCCCCTCTACGCGCTCTCACTTTTTAGGCGTCTACCCCTGCGATAAACTACCCGTACTTCACGGCATTCGAACGCCTCCCTTGGCGCTAGTGGCTAACACCGACCCCAGCACCAAATCAGGGCAACACTGGGTTTGCATCTTTGTGGACAAAAACTCGCATGCAGAATATTTTGACAGTTACGGCATAGGACCGCTTTCACCCCATTTTCTCCGGTTCTTAAATTCGGTCTGCGGGACGCATTGGTCCACCAACGCTAGAAGGCTGCAAGGTTTCGACAGCACCACGTGCGGTCATTACGTCATCGCCTACCTCTCCCACCGCTGCTCCGGCTTGCCTAAGCATACATTTTTCTCAAAATTTCACGTCAGCAATCACGCGCATAATGATGTCGTCATTCGCAAAACGTTCAAAAACGCATGCCGCGCAAAGTGCTCTGACGCTCGGCAAACTTGTGAACCCTTCAAGGTGAGTACGTGTGTGTGTGTGTGTGTCACTATTCAGCACATCTAAGCTAATCTATCGTCTTGCACGTGCTTTCAGAAGACGCTCCTGCTCATATAAAAAGCAACGTCACGGTGTCGCTCGCCTCATTCAGAGTGTACCATGCAGCGCGCGGATACAGTCCTGCTGCCATGCAGCACGCCGACCAGGTAGGTCCGCACCTATGTATTAGCTTGCTTTTTTTTCTATCCTGTTTATCTCTCTCTATCCCTCACATTGTTATTATTGTTTTGTGTGTTCCAGTATGACCGGATGTCGAACCCCGACCACCTCAAAACCCGGGGAAAAAGGAAACTACCCATCTTCGACCTCCAACAGCATCCCGACAGCCCTGCTCCGCCAGCACAGTTGCAACACAGTGCAGTTGTGGGTCCTCTGGCGGATATCTACTTCCTCAACCCGCAACAAACTAAATTCGTCAGTGTGGGATTCTCCCCCCGGCCGCCGCACCATCTCGTCGTCACCATTGCCAAATGTGGACAGCACAACGCAGTCGTCATGAGTTCCTCGCAGTGGCACAAACTCGTCGAAGCCATCCCCATCATTCACAAACGCTTGAATGACCCGCAGGAACGTCTACAGCAATTTCAGTTCAGCGACAGCGTCACCATCGTGTTTAAGTTTGTGTTCGGAAAGCTAAAGCTCGTTTTCAAAGAACCGCAAGGCGCATCCGTTACGCTCAACCAACAAGAATGGCACGTGTTGCATACCCTGCAGCGCATCATTACCGACATCATCTATCACAAAAAGAAGGAAGAGACGGACGTGCAAAATCAAATCATGGCATACCACAAGTACATGCTTCACAACCATGCCTCCAACGTTCCCTTACATGACATGAATTTCACGCAGTTCACCAAGTACATACGGTGCGCCAATTTTAGAACATTCCTCGAGGTTCATCATTTCCTCAACACCCATTTCGCACTGCGCATCTCACAAAATAGTTCTTAGTGCGCATGTATTTCTACCAGCGTTCCAACCGCACCTCACCCAAACATCTCGCGCCCTTCGCTCCCGCATTCGGGTCGCGAAGCATCCTATATCATACCCGATCACATTCACGGCGTTTGCATGTTCAGCACCGTTCAAAACAGAGTTCTCCTCCAAGTCGAAAACCGTTAAATCAACGGACACAGTGTTTTTCCTGCGGATGTTGTGCAATAATCGCTAAGCGCTTCCGGCGGATGTAGTGAACCTCCAACTAACGTTCCCCCACCAGTGCTTCCCCTGATGTGGTAATTCTCCAACCAACTTTTCCCCACCAGTGCTTCCCCTGATGTGGTCGTTTGCATGTTCAGCACCGTTCAAAAAAGAGTTCTCCTCCAAGTCGAAAACCGTTAAATCAACGGACACAGTGTTTTTCCTGCGGATGTAGTGAACCTCCAACGAACGTTCCCCCACCAGTGCTTCCCCTGATGTGGTAATTCTCCAACCAACTTTTCCCCACCAGTGCTTCCCCCTCATGTGGTCGTTTGCATGTTCAGCACCGTTCAAAACAGAGTTCTCCTCCAAGGCGAAAACCGTTAAATCAACGGACACAGTGTTTTTCCTGCGGATGTTGTGCAATAATCGCTAAGCGCTTCCGGCGTATGTAGCCAACCTCCAACGAACGTTTCCCCCACCACTGCTTCCCCTGATGTGGTGTTTCTCCAACGAACTTTTCCCCCACCAGTGCTTCCCCTGATGTGGTAAATCTCCAACCAACTTTTCCCCCACCAGTGATTTCCTGCTTCCGGCAGTTGGGTTATATTTATGCACGCGCATTCTTTACCCCTTCATTCGGTGCTAGCCAGCCGTGGGGAATGCCAGGACCGTCGTGTAAAGACTTCCACTGCTCGTTTTGCTTTCACCAAACGTGCAGCTGCGAACTTAAGCACCGTCTCACCCTCCTGTGCACGCAGTGTCAACACGGTTTCTACGAAGACCTCGATCATCTCAACAAGCAAATTCAGCAATTCCTTCGAAGGTACTCCGCTAGAAACACCACATGAACTGCTTCATCGTGCTCTATCGGTATCTCGATAACGGACGAAGAATCCACCTGC
The DNA here is from genome assembly GCA_030765065.1 of Deroplatys truncata. Classification (NCBI taxonomy): domain Eukaryota; kingdom Metazoa; phylum Arthropoda; class Insecta; order Mantodea; family Mantidae; genus Deroplatys; species Deroplatys truncata. Next base: position 242,097,577 of record CM060978.1, on the reverse strand, counting down.
TACTGCCCAGGGAACGCCAAGTGCTGCTGCAGAACGGCATATACATCTTCGAACGTTATCCCCCAAGCGACGTCGACCTTGTGTGGAACCAACTTCCCGCAGACGCACAGGTAGTTTGCGCACCTTATCGCAGGTTTAAACAACACTACAACCTTCCTCATCAAACCACTCATATAGACGGTCCTCCTCCGTTTATCAAAAACTGCCATCTGTGCCGTCAGAATGTCACAGGACGTCCTTAAAGAACTAGAAGAACTTTCCAGCAGCGCCCACACTCTCAGCGTATCTACGCTTCAACAGCACGTACCATATCGCGTCGTCGGCGTCAAAACAATCGACACCGTTCACGGTACAAAGCTCGTCGCCAAACTCGACAACGACACAGAAGTTTTCCTACCAACAAGATTTGCAAAAGCCTCTCCAGAACTCGTCAACAAACTCAACTCTAACTCATTCTGCATCATATACGCAGGCGAGGAAAAACTACGCAGCGGTTTCAAACGTCACATCGTCACGTTCTCCCCATATAACCCTAAATAATGTCCGACGAAACCTACCCCGTCCCCGTGGGGAACAATCTTAACCTACAACTCATTCTCAACGCAGCTTCACCTATCCGTATCCTCTGCATCTCCAACTCCTATTTCCGCAACAGCAGAGTTGTCACCATCACACTCGACGTCCAAGGGGCTCACGCCGTCCACGTCAAATGCGTACCTACCAAAGTACACCAGCATAAACAAGACGCACTATGCGTCATATACCTCGGCAACAGCAACATTCCTGCTCTAACCAACAAAGTCACATCCACAGGATGCTTCTCAACCAGCCATTACAACGAATTTACCATCCCCATCTATATACCAACCTTCACCGAGTTCGTCAACGAAAGTTTCTCTCACCTGCTCGTCACCTGCATCACCAAACCTATCCACCAATTTACCGCCGATAGCAGCAGCAGCGATGACGAGGACTCAAAGTGCACCACGTACTTTAAAATCATTGTTGTGCGCGAAATCTGTGTGTCCTAGTGCCTCAAACAAAAACTATGAATTTTAATGTGCTTTTTTTCTCCTAATATTTCTTATATTGTCCATTTATTCTATTCATATGTTAATCTCCTGTAATTAAATAATCCATTATGTTATTCTCAAACTATGTATTCATATGTTAAGCAAATAATACATCATGTTAACCAAAAAACTATGTATACATATCTTTATCCAATGTACTGTATTCAAATTATAAATAAAGAAAACAGTCCCGGATGAGCCAATTGCAATAACGATAATCCTTCCGCTCAGGGCGCTTTTCAAACTTGCCGCCGCCGCCGTCGCACGCAGCGACACTAGCGACACTAGCGCCCCTAGCGGCAGGATTATCGTTAATCCAATTGGCTCATCCGGGACTAATACTACTGTGGATAGAAGCAACCGTTTTCTACAGGGTACGTTACGGGAAATAAGTACCTTCGGATCTAACAAAATGCAGCTGAGCTAAGGAGTTGGTTGATCGAGGAGCAGAAGAAACTGAAGGCGTAGGACAGTGCAGTTGGAACTGTGGTGGTGAGATGCCCTCTATATCTGTCTGTACGTCTGTCTCTCTACCTCTCCTTATATTTTTCACTTTACTTATTTCATTCACTATGTTACTTCACCTTATAACGGTAATCTTATCTCACTCCTTACCTTAACCCGTACGTCAACAATATAATATAGTCTTATTTACCTCTTCTTGATCAAGCACACCTGCCGCTATATACAAAGTTCTTAAATTAGAACAATAGTTTGTTCCCATTTATTCAAAGAATGTCACGAAAACTAGATTTTCTCAAGCATGCGAACGACATATGTGCGTTGATACACCGATCAACCTGCGGATTATACAACACAGTAATACTAAATAGGTTGGGTTGATATCTTAACTGGCTCATCATTATGGCCGAGCATAGGAATTCCTAAGTTTAAAGCCAGGAGAGAAGAAAATAAGCTTGAACTAGCACTGGACTATAACCAGGAACAGCGCAGATAACAAGGCATTCCCCATTCCTCGTACAGTCTTTGGTGTTTGCAGACAGTCGGGCCGGTTTTTACCTACTTGTCAGTGACCCTTGGCCCAGGTTGTTTTGCATCCTTTGTAATCATAATCGTTTGAGTGTAGAGAATTTGAACGCTACTGCCTAAGTGTTCCTATGCCTGATCATTCCAGGAGAACTTCAAGACGATCGCGGTGCTGCTGGACGTAGAGAAGGCCTTTGCCACAACGTGGCACCAAGGCCTTTTGTACAAACTCAAGGAGGCAGACATCCCTTCCGCCTATCTCGCCCTGATAAGCAATTACCTCCGGGATCGCACATTCAGGGTGAGAGTTGAGGGGAAGGTTTCATCAGTCCGTCCCATAGCCGCCGGAGACTCGGAAGGCAGTGTACTGTCTCCGCTTCTCTTTACGGCCACGGAACCCAGGATTGTTACGTGTCAGTATGCGGACGACGTTCTCATTATGGCACAGAACAAGAATGCCCGATTCTGTTTCCCTCCACTACAGCGACCGCTCCGAGCCATTGGCAGGTGGAGGATAGCCATCAGCCCGGGAGAGAGCACTGCGCTTCTCCTGGAAAAGGTCCGTCGCTGGCGGCTCGAGCGGCCTCTGAGGCTGCGACGGAGGAGAATCCCTTGGTTACCTCGGCCAATACCTCGGAGTCACCCTCGACCGCGAACTCACTTTCGTTCCACATGTCAGGGCAAAGGTCGACCGCGGCCACGCTGCCCTCAGGCAGCTGTACCCTGTAATTCCTTCAACCATGCCTAAACACTTCAAACTACGCCTGTATCAGGCGCTTATCGCGCCCCTGATTCTGTATGGCTGAGAGGTCTGGGGATCGGCGGCAGTGAGCACCATCCGCAGGCTGCAGACCGTCCAGAACAGGGCGCTTCGAATGATCTATGATACCAGGCGTCCATGTATACTAAACTCACTTACCATACCAACCAGCTGGTGCACACCCTGGGTGGCTACGACTACATGGCACCAAGACGACGAAAGAGTTACCGTTTACCTAAGGACGCCTTGAGCCCCGGGCTTAAAGGCTACCACTCCTACTCAACACAAGTTCCCCAAGTTAAGCAGTATCGGGCTTGGTCACTACCGGATGACTGGCCGTCTAGCGGTGACCCGCCTGCCTGCTACCTTTGATATTTCTCAAACCCATTACGCAAATCCTATCCTGCTTCGCTGCCAGCCGGCCTGCTTAACTTGACGACCACGCAAGCGGCCGCCAAAATTAAGCAGGATTGGGCTTGGTCACCACTTGGGCGCAGACCGCCCAGATGGGTTCGTCGAGACCCAGCCAATGACAGTGTAGAAAGCTAAACTTCGCCCATTGACAACAAACATAAAAGCTTGAGAAAATCTTTATTTACCTTTTGTATCGCACAGGTAAAACCGCATTTGCGGCTGGGTACTGTGGCGATTAACACATCCCGCCCAGGTTCACCTGGGCGACCTGCTCTTGATTGCTGGACGCCTGATCATGACATATTTACATATGAGTTGATTATGCGTTCTTTTGTCGCTTAGACTGGGTTATTTACGCGAAAGAATGGACGTTGTTAGCAGTGATTCTTATTCATAAACGCATCGTATGAAATGCCATAGTGTAGATTACAGCAGATACCGCGGTTCACTAAGGCAGAAAAAAAGTGTTGCATGTTTTAACGCACATCACAGAATAAAATGTCAATATGGAAGGATTTGTTCCATTATGGATGTTCCAGAACTGTGAGATGAGTGCTCCTTGTTGATTTCGTATCATTTAATCTTTCACACATTTCAATCACAAGTGCCGGGCTGTTGTTTGCATGTTCACAGTGATTACACTGTCTACTGTACCTACCACGTGTCAGGTAAGGGATTATTTGCGGCGCGAATGACTTTAGCAAAACAGAAGAAGAAACTGCGAAGGAGCCGATTTGGTGTCTATTGCTCAGTGAAGTTAAAAGAAACCGGATTCATTTCAGAGCTAACTGAATGTGGTCTAGATTAGGTTCTTTAAAGGATTAAACCCATCGCTATCCTGGCTTGGCTCTTGACTAAATCCGCCGTTTCACTTCACAAGGCAACAAATAAAAGTCTGATGCACGAAGGTAATTTTTTAGCCAACAAGCACAGTAACTTTCCATCAAAGTAATTACGTTACGAAATCCGATTCTGTTTACAAACAAGGCGGCATTCTTATGCAGTCATGTCAAAACACAACAACCTCCATGAATATTAAGATGGCATTGCAGGAAGGTCTTGTTTTCTGATATGGAAGAAGAGTGGCGAAATGGCGGCAGATAGAGCTGTCATATACGTGCATTGTATGCAAAACGAGCGCGTGTAAGGAATTTCCACAGATCTGCTTTACGTTCAAAGAGCAGGTAAATTTCACCGCCCACATGTTGCAGGTTTGAGATTTCGAGAACTAGATAGCTTTTGTTTCCGCAAGCATAGTAACGAGGAAATAAATCAGCCTTTCTATGCTAGGTGCTTGTATAGAAGAAGCAATTTGGTTATCAGTGCAGGACAAATATTAAGCAAACAAAACAAAACAAAAAAAACAAGAACAAAAAGAAAATCTGATGTGGCACGTTCAAACAAATTTCTCTACCCATTAGTTTTTCACGAGTATTGTTCTACTCATATAAAAAGTGACTCTTTCATTCACTTTAACTTGATCACGATAAAATTTCTGTGTACTAACGTTTCCAAATTAGGCAGTTAGTCCTTAGTTACATTCACTCCTCCTTGGTTATCAGCGGGGTGCGGAAACTACAACTAACTGTTTATATCACAAGTCGTTTGGCTTGAGTTCATGCCAGAAATATAAGAAGCCCAGATTTAAAGGTTCAAAGACGGCGACCTATCTATATTTCAGCTCTGGAAAACTGATACAGAAAACAAGGATACTGTAAACGGCCAATACCATGATAACTTATTTGATATAAACTGTATACCTTAAGGAGCGCTACATTTTTCCTGCAGTCTGTATCTTGATTTTCCATTTGTATAAAATTCAATAAAAATTATGAGGGCGTTATATTCTATTCAGAGGAAATCCAAGATAAACACTTTATAACATTATATATATATATATATATATATATATACACATAGCAAAAAATAAGAAAAATAGTTCCCTGTAAAGGCTGTTACTTGCAAATTTTCATCTGGCAACCTTAAATTCATTTTTACTTTCACTACTACCCAACTATAGTAAGTAGAGGACGTACGGAAATACGCGTTTTGAGACTCCCTGAATTAAAAAGGACCCGTGTGTATCTTTGAATACCATAACTGAAGAACGAAAGGCCGGTTACATACCAAACTTGTTAATTAAGTTCAGTATCTTGGAAGGATGCACCACGAAGACTTTCAGAAAAATGCCCCAACCTAAATTATTCTTTAAATGGACAATTTTGATTTTCTAAAAAATAGCTCTAAAATTTTTTATTAAAATACCACATGTTTAAGATATTCTGAAGACAAATCTATATCTTGAATTTCCTGGAATCTCCTCCGAAGTCCTCTTCATTATGAATGGCTTTTGCATGACTGATAAAACGTAAGAGACAGACAAAATCTTACTACACAAAAAGTGTAGATCTCGCACACAATTTATATTAAATATTGTTTTTGCTTTTTGTTTTGTTTGTTTTTTAGCTAACCATTTCAAGCATTACTTGTTATTGGTATTGGTTTCAATTTTCAAATACTTACGTTACAGTTTTCTCAAATGGGAATTCATTTTTTGTTTCTTGCTTTCTTTTTCCTCTTGGTCATGCAAAGAGGATAGAATTTCAAAGCCATCACATAGCAACCCGACTCTATCTCTTAAGCCTGTATTTCCCTATCCTCTTGTGTCTACAAGGAAATATGTAATAAAACATTTCTGCAAACTGTTATCTCGGTTAATGTGAGATAGGTAGAGAATATGATCTTGTAACAGTGGCTAACGAAGGTCGTATGAATGTAACGCATAAAATTTTCCTTTTTTATCTTTTGGATCCAAGCGACCTCCAAACATATATTTCCGTTGAAATCTTATTATCGAATTTTGGATCCAATACATTATGTTCTCTACCGTTGATATCTAAGCAGTAGGGAGTACAAAAAGAATAAGAAGCATTCAGAAATCTGTCAGTTGCTTTTTCTTAGAAAAAATTAATACTTCAGTGTTGAATTTTAAACCAGTTTACACAAAATAACACTGGACTGTTATATTCGTAAATATAAGAGAGTATACAAATTATATTATAAATATAATTGCATTAAAACTCCACTACATACTCGGTGGATTTGTATTACGGCGATGGTCAATTCCCATTAGGGTCCCCGCTTCTAAGGGTCATTAGGAAGAAGCTTCAATTAATGGGGTTTAACGAAAACTACCTGGTTAGACAAGTAAGGCCCTAGGTACAATGAAGCAAAGGATTAACAAATTTTCAAAAATCATTAATAGAACTATACATTTGTGGTAAGTAATAATTTTATACTTTATACACATATGCACATACATATCAACAAAAAGGTCATACACGGGGAAATTGTTGAAAATAGATTCAATGTGTTCTTTAGTCAATATTAATACTTATTTTTTAGGGAAAGTTTTATGTAGCAGGCGTGTTTTTGAAATAAGTACCAGTAAGTTTTTTAAATAAAATAACAGAGCATTATTTTCCAAATACGTTAATATCATGCATCAGCTTACACCGTATACTACATCTTCACATACTCACCACCGTTATTCAGACACTTGTAACGAGAAGCGATACGTTTTTGTATGCCTTCGTCAAAAACCGATGTCGCCTTTGTTGAAAACCAAGTCTGCACATCTTGTTTCACAACATCATCGTCGTTGCAATTCTTGAGATGAAGAAAAAGATGAAACTCGCTTGGTGCCAAATCCGGACTGTTGGTCGAATTGTTCCCAGCCAAATAATGCGATCGCATCTTCAGTTTGTTTGGCTGTGTGTTGCCGGGCATTGTCACTCATTACTGTTTCGCCATAAACCTTGCACTATTAGCAATTAATGTTTCCTGGCGTAACATTTCTCGCATTCAAAAAACAAATCACTGATCTGACTTCACAATCGGCGGGTCGTTCGATTGTTTTGAACATTTTGGAACGCTCTAACAACAGGAAAATACAAAGTGACGATCGCTCACAGCTGCGCCTGGCTTCCTAATGAATGCAGGAAGTCATCGCTATGCTAAAAATCGCGACTGCAGCGCTACGGTAAAATATTAAAACGGCACTTACTTAAAAAAATAAAAATAATAAAAAAAACGCCTCCTAAAACAATTTGCTATCCCAGCTCACTAGAAGGGAATTCGCAAGTTTCCCGAAATCTGCTCTGTACTGCATTCGCTTAAAATTGTTGCAAGTTTCCTTTTTGCATGTTGTACTATTTATGGAAATAGACTGTAATTTAAAACAAAACAAATGTTCTCAGAAATTATGTTTTCGTCATTTTTCGACACTAAAAATGCTCTTTACGACGCAACTTATCACTTAGCTTTTACTGCAGTCTACCTATTGATTTTCTCGAAAATGGCTCATCAAATGTTTTAGATATTAAAATGGCAAAAAATTTGAATTTTTTATCCATCTTTACTGTTAGTGAATTTCATATACCTTGAAAACCATAAGGGACAGGGAAAAACATACTATATAAAATTTTGATATAAACAAGAAAGCTTTTTTTCCTAAGGCTTTAGAAATATTTCGCGTCATATGCTTACATGTTCCCATGTGTAAGTATATTTGAACGGGGATCCTCTGAAAGTATGCTGTTCTCTTTCTCCTCCGGCATAATGTCATCAAAAACCAAAAATACACTTAATGTTGTACACTCATATTACTTTCCCTTTCATTAAACGTTCACAGGCAGTATTCATATAAACCGCGATTCTTCCAGTTCTTTACGTTCGTCATGATGATAAAATACTTAGCTAGAAATGACTCCAACTTCCGTGGAATTAATCATTTCTGCATGCCTATATGCAAGGCAGTGAGCTGTTGCAACTAGTTTTTGTTTTTCTTGAAATCGTGACGGCAAAAAAAAAAAAATTCTGATGAGTTACACTCATATGACTTTCTCTACTCTCGAACAAACTATTTTTACAAACGCTTATTCTCCATATGCTTCATGTTAATCGAGATATCAATCTTATTGCTAATTTTCTTGTAGATGCAAGGGGAATATGGTAGGTTTTAAGCGATAGTCAAATGTTTTAAGAGCTGGTTGCTATGTGGCGCATTCTATTCTTTTTGTGTGTCCAGGACATAAAAAAATGAATAACGAATTTCCATTTGAGAAAAAGTATAAGTATTGGAAAATTTAAGGGAATAACAAGCAATATCTCGAAAATGGTTCACTCAACAACAAAAATGTATATGACATAAATTGTGTATTTTAACGCGATCTACATTTTTTGTGGAGTAACATTTTGTCTATCTCTTATGGTTTACCAGTTATGCAACAGTCGTTCACAATGAAGAATACTTTTGGAGACATTCCCAGAAAATTCGTGATATACATTTCATTTCTCATAAAATATCTTAAACATATGATATTTTAATTAAAATCGTTAGAGCCATTTTTGAGAAAATTTTCGAAAAATGTTCCATGTAAAGGGTAATCTGGGGTGGGGGGTTTTGTTGAAAACCTTCGTGTCGCATCTCTTGAAGATACTGAACCTAAATACCAAGTTTGGTGTTTATCCGACTGTTCGTTTCTGAGTTATGCTGTTCACAGAAGACACACACATACACACACACACACACACACACACGGACATGTTTCCAAAAATGCCTTTTTTGGATTCAGGGGGTCTCAAAACATATATTTCCGGTGAAATCCCGGTATCGAATTTTTGGGTGGAATACAATACTTCCCCTAGTAGAGAAAGTAAAAAGAGCACAATAAGGTTTTTCTCGAATAGGCAGACCGCTCTTAAAGATAACACCTAAGCAGGTTTGGAACAGCCTACAACTGGCGAAACACAAGGTAACACTTTGTTGGGTATCAGGACATAAAGGGATTATAGGCAACGACACCTTAGCAAAGAAAGGTTCAGCTAAAGAATTTATTGGCTCTGAGCCAGTATTTGGCATTTCCTTAGCCACTGTAAAGAGAATCATTGCAGAATGGGTATAAACAACCACCAGCAACAATGGGTACAAGTGGAAGTAAGAGAATGTTATTAAAACCAACTTTAGCTCTTAATAAAGAAATCTTAAATCTCAATAGGACACAAATGAGGTTGAAATGGCCTGTTTACAGGTCACTGCAAATTAAGGATACATCTCCATACTATCGGTATCTATAAAGAAAATCCAAATTGTAGATTATGCGGTGAAGAGAAACAAACTGTCTCTCTCTCTGCAAAGCGTTAACCAGAGGAAGATATACACACTTGGGAGTGAATATCCCTACTGTCAGTTCCATCCAATCCAACTTGACAAAATATATATGTATTATGATATGAAGTATTTAGAGAAAAAAGTTATTCTGGGCAAGGTGTATATTTCAATGACTTCTGTTTTTTTGAAATATATTCTTACCTATCCCGTATGGTTTTCCAGTCAAATGCAGCTATGTAATACTCACTAAAGATAAGGAGTTCACAACCTATTACCAGAAAATTCAAGATATACGGTTTATTCGTCAGCTTAATGTCACAAACATTTGGTATTTTAATAATAACAATTGTTAGAATGGTCCTCAAGTAAATAAAAAATAAACAAAAATTCTCCCACGTAAAGGGCAGTTTGAGGTGGATGGAATTTCGTGAAAATGTAGCATCATTTCCTTGGAGGAATGCAAAACTTAAATATAAGGATGTTGGTTTTTCAGTTATGCTATTCACACGCCCTCATACCCAAAGAAATCTTAAAACGTACATTTGCAGTGAAAACTCGCTTTCAAATCTTTGAGTGGAATACAATCTGTATCTCTTCTTACTACCAAAGGTGGGCTGTAGAGAAAATAAAAATTAGCTGAAAGTCTTGCATAAATATATGCATGAAGGAATAAATATAGCAAAGTCAAGCAGCTTCACTTGAAATAACGCCTAACCAACCATTTTGAACATTATTAAGACAGGCTTTGAAACATAATTTTTGATACGAAGCAATGGAATTTTTGGTCAGAGTACACTTCAGTGTAAACAAAAAAAAAAAAAAAAAAGAAGCGCTGATATAATGAGCTGCGTGTTAAGGTGGAAATGGATTAGTAAAACATCTTCTCCCCACCCCTTATCTAATTCTCGCAACCAAGTTGATTGGTGGCTTTTGGGTAGTGTTTTTGCGCATGTCGGATGTGTACCAGAGTTTAGGATCCAAGGAGTTTTAGATTCGTTGCGAAAACATAATCAATTCACTTTATTAATTGTTCTTCCGTAGAATGGAAAGGCACAACCAGAGTGATAAAATGCGTGAGTCGATAATAGGGTATGTTATCTCAACAGAGTTAAGGGTGTCTTGCGTTTTACCGGGAAAATTGCAGTTACATGGAGAATTTAATAACATATTGTCATATAGACATCATAGCTCAAATGATAGAGCAGCCGTTCGGGAAGTTCAAGATGGGTGGTTTCTTATTCTGGCTCTAGCTCTCCATAGTTAATTCGGAATTAGTATTATCGTACATAAATTTTATTATCATAGTTTAGCAAGAAAAGAATATAAAGAAGTTACCAACCCTTTTCAAGTGATGTGAAAATGCCACCCCTTTGTAATGCCTTTTGTTTTAGATGGTTGATTTCGTAGGTGTAACTCACTTCTTTATCATGCTTGTTTGTGATATTTTATAATTAAAGAATCTCAGAACTCTATTTATCACACTGTTTTTTTCACATGTCCTTTAATTTTGCTTTGTATCCTGTTGTGATATGTTTTTGAAGCTACTAGTGCCATGCATGCGGACTGCATTATCCATAACTCCACACCCTCGCTGCGCTATAATCTTGCTCATTAAGGGCAATAATTTTCGGGTTTGTTGTCCTTATCCTTCGCTCCTTTCAAATGACATATATAATAAAGAGGACACTCTTTACAATCTAGTTGCATCCAACCGTTCACCTTATTAATTACTGGTAATTAAAATGTGCCTTGATGATTTTATGCACTTAATTTTAAGCTGTACTTTTACATGACTTATCTTATGGCTTCTAAGGTCTACAAAATAAAAACATCTATAAACCCTCCGTCCGTGCATCCACCCATCCACCCACCCCTCTTTCCATCCATCCATCAATTTATCCATCCATCCATCCCCACTCATCCATCCATAATGTTGGAGGGGTTACTCCACCGGCTTCCTTTGCTCCTGAGCCGGAAATCGACAATTGTTCATTGGTTAGGGTTTGAGTAACAGACTTCTGACATCAAACCAATAAGAGACGGGCAGATTTGGCGAGTGTCTGGTGATACCTTGCAGCTATTCAGGTAAATTTTTCAGTTACCCACCCCCTTCTCCGCTCACTTTGTGAAAACAAATAAGAGTTTTTTTATGGACACTCTTTAACTGCTGTGGTCCTTAGCGTCCTATTCTATATTGGCGTAATACCGGTAATTTTGCCCACAGGCCCCTTTATCAGGCTTGAGGTTCTTTAACGTGCCGTAAATCTACGACACGGGACCATCCACTTTACTGCCATTTCGAAGGAAGCCATGCTAAGGAATCTTATAATTTCAGACACACACAAATAATAAACCTGTAGCAGTCCTACTGATCTCACGAACTGAATTTAAAAAGCAAATCTGGTCTAATACAGAGTCGTCAATTTGAAAGCAAGGTAATGAACTCATATATTTTAATTCTGAGTATAGAGTTTCCAGTCCAGAATGTATTAAAATGTGTAGTAATTTAACAATAAACCAGAAGTTATATTGTTGAAAGATGCATGTTCTGATGCAATTAAAGTCTTGGATTACATTTTTGAACCGACAAAATTGCTTTCGAAGATAGGTGTGAATAACGTTGATAGACTGCAATTAATATGCAACAAACTAATGGAGTTTGTAAAAGTTAATGCGCAGGAGATTTGCTTTTATGTTATACTAGCGACGTACCCGGCGTTGCCCGTGGTTTCACAGTTTATCCCTACAACATTTAGCCTTGCGTTGCACTTACCCAATAGCCTCGTGTTTCTTTGGAGACAAAAAAGTTTTACACCGGATACTTAAATAGAGTTAATTAAAACTCTCAGGCCTCAATAAAGATGATGATGAGGATGATGATGATGATGATAATAATAATAATAATAATAATAATAATAATAATAATAATAATAATAATAATAATAATAATAATAATATATTCTAGGAAAATTCTCCGCGAAAGCACTGCTGAACAGCAACAAATACCAGTCTGTAATGATTTCCGGTTGAATGCAGTTGAGCAACGACTCCGCGCTGACACGTTCAGAATACTTCGTCGTTGTCTACTCGTATACAGACAATCTCGGTTGGGAAGAAATAAGAGCACTTCAAGTAACTTGAATACAACCTCGTTCATTCTCAGTAACCAACATACACTAAACTACTAAGAAAACACACAAAAGCGAAAATAATATGAAGGCCAATAAAAATCAGTACTTCCACTGATTTTATGCTGTTGTTATTATCCATGCCCACTGTCATTTTATATGTCAATGAGCTTTTGTTCTGATGCTTATAAAAGCATCACAAACTTCCCATAGAGAAAGAAACCCGCTGCTTACCAGAGAGAGAGAGAGAGAGAGAGAGAGAGAGAGAGAGAGAGAAAGAAAGAGAGAGAGAGAGAGAAACTACAATTATAACAAGTGAATATTCGAACATCGGAGTATGATATGAACTTCGACTTATTCATTAATTACTCTTATATTAGCAATGTTTGAGCACCATAGAAACTTTTGTAGTCAACGTGATTATGCTGAATGCTTTTGTTATTTTATATCAATAAGCAATAAATAATCATACGAAGATAAAGAAAAATAAGAAGTGGCTTGTTAATTTTTTACCAAGCGGTTGTAGCCGTTTACATTTGCGCAAACATAGCCACAGGTGTCACAACTGTTGTTATCAATTTATTTGATTGTGTTACTACTCCATGATCAATGTCAGAGAGATCAACGAATATTATAAGAAGTCGCTGTTCGTTTGTTATTTTGTGAGGCCGTGAAATCCTAAGTAATTATTCTTATGTTGGCAATATTCCACCTATTACAATTATCTTGAGAAGGATATAGATGGTCTTGGGGCGGAATTTCGAATTCTAAGCTAACCGTAATCTTTGCCTTGTATCAAATGTTATCTGTGCCAATTTGGTCGAAATCGGTGCAAGAGTGTAGAAGCCTATAAAGGAACACACACATACGACTCGTACATCGATTTATATATATATATATATTATTACTATTAAGATTAAGATGAGTTATGGAATTTATATAGGAATGTATTTAACGTAATGAAATGCCTAAACTCAATGTAATTAATTTTTACTTTCTCTATCATGTATTTACCTATAGGTAGAGAAAGTTATGTATTCCACCCAAGAATTTCATGTCAAGGTTTCGCAGAAATATGAATTTTGAGATCTCTTGAATCCAAAAGAAAAACAATCTGATGTGTTACACTGACATGACTTTCTCTACTCTTGTACAAACTATTTTTACAAACGCTTATTCTCCATCTACTTCATGTTAATCAAGATATTAATCTTATTGCTAATTTTCTTGTATATGCAAGGGGAATATGGTAGGTTTTAAGCGATAGTCAAATCTTTTAAGAGGTGGTTGCTATGTGGAGTATTCCATTCTCTTTGCATTACCAGGACAAAAAAATGAATAACGAATTTGAGAAAAGTATAAGTATTGGAAAATTTAAGGGAATAAGCAATATCTCGAAAATGATTCACTCAACAACAAAAATGTATATGATATAAAGTGTGTATTTTAACGCGATCTGCATTTATTGTGTAGTAAAATTTTGTCTATCTCTTATGGTTTACCAGTTATGCAAAAGTCGTTCACAATGAAGAATACTTTTGGAGACATTCCCAGAAAATTCGAGATATACATTTCATTTGTCATGAAAATATCTTAAACATAACATAACATAACATAACATAACATAACATAACATAACATAACATAACATAAACATTTCAATCAAAATCGTTAGAGCCATTTTTGAGAAAATTAATGTTTTCGAAAAATGTTCCATGTAAAGGGTAATCTGGGGTGGGGGGATTTTCTTGAAAACCTTCGTGTCGCATCTCTGGAAGATACTGAACCTAAATAGCAAGTTTGGTGTTTATCTGACTGTTCGTTTCTGAGTTATGCTGTTCACAGACACACAGACACACGCGCGCGCGCACGCACGCACGCACGCGCGCACACACACACACACACACACACACACACACACACACACACACACACACACACAGGTTTCCAAAAATGCTTCGCGGGTAGTCATGCAAACCGTTCGTGTGTCCCATGGGGAAACCCGGCATGCTGGCAAATACTTCCCCCAACAATGTCCCTTGTCTGTAATGTTCTATGTGGGCGAAGGCAGAGGATGTAGCAGCCGTGCGGTAGGGCCTCGCTCAGCTGTTTTGCGCCACATGGAGTATAGCATAGTGTACATAACTATGATATGTTAAAATTTGCGTTGCTAACAACATTATGCCTTTCAAAAACAACAATATCAAGATTTTGAACGTTAACTATTCAAGATATCGTGCAACATGTTTTTTTCTTGTTTTTTAGAATAATCCTACTAACCTATTTTAATGTAAATTTAAGGATATTGTTATTTGTATAGTGTTCAATTCATTGTCCAGAAATTTGGGTCATTCGTGTTTCAAGTGTGCTCTATGTGTTATCTAAATTCTGGTGTTGCAATCACATGACTTTCTCTAATCTTGTACAAATATTTTTACTAACGTTTATTCTCCATATACTTCATGTTAACCGAGATGTCAATCTTATTGCTAATTTTCTTGTAGATGCAAGGGGGATTGGTAGGTTTTAAGCGATAGTCAAATATTTTAAGAGCTGGTTGCTATGTGGAGCGTTCGATTCTCTTTGCATGTGCAGTACATAGAAAAAAAGACAAACAAACAAATAACGAATTCTCATTTGAGAAGAAGTGTAAGTATTGGAAAATTCAAACAAATAACAGGGATAACTCGCATATGGTTTACTAGACAAAAAAAAAAGTGTATGACAAATTGTGTGTTTTAACGAGATCTACATTTTTTGTATAGTAAAACTTTGTCTATCTCTTACGGTTTACCAGTTATGCGAAAGTCATTCAGAATGAAAAGAACTTTTGGGGACATTTCCAGAAAATTCAAGATACATTTCATTTGCTATGAAAATATCTGAAACATATGATATTTTAATCAAAATCGTTAGAGCCATTTTGAGATAATCAAAATTTTCGAAAAATGTTTCATGTAAAGGGTAGTCTGGAATGGGGGATTTTCCTGAAGATCTTTGTGTTGCATCCTGGAAAGATACTAAACTCAAATACCAAGTTTGGTATTTATACGACTTTTTGTTTTTGAGTTATGCTGTTCACACACACACACACACACACACATGTTTCCAAAAATGCTTTATTTGAATTCAGAGCACCACAAAACCTGTGAAATATCGATACAGAATTTTTAGATGAAATGCAATACTTCCCCTACTTGCTATACGTAGTAGAAATAGAGAAAGCTAAAATGGGAACAATCCGTATGCTAATATCGAAGTTAGAAACAGTACTACTCGTTCCACTGTCATTTTGTTTATTTTTTCTTTCTTTTCTTTTTGATTATTTACTTGTTCATCTATTGTATTTTTAATTTCATTTTAGGATCTTTGGCTTCTATTTAAGCAGTGAAAAATATTCCGCACATAAAGGTAACGCTCACAGTAATCAAAAAGGAAGAGAATAAAGAAAGAAACTATTATATTGTTTATGGTGAGTAACAAACTGTGTTTTCCCTCTTGTTAAAACACTAACAAAACTGCACTCTACGTCCCGACTGTTAACATGCTTGACAATGACATTTGTGCAGATGTTTTTCTAAAATACGATTCTTGCAGTTCCGTCTACCTATGGCGATGACGTCATCATGCCGCTCCATTCAGCTCACGTCCCTCAAGATGCCTCCAATGATGAGCTCAAGTGAAATAATAATAACTCTAATAAGGCAGCCGTTCCCGCCATTCCGCTGGGTGACGCATCGTTTAAGTGGTTCACAGACAATGGTTCGCAAACCCACTGCAGTGGCCTGGTACACTACTCCTCCAACGATCAATCTTTGCTCTTGTTATGCAGGAAAGTCTCAAAGGTCCGGCACAAACCACAAACAGGGATTTCACTGCCAACGATGTCGCATTGCACCATCCAAAACAGAGCCACTTAACGGCGTGGTCGAGATATCCATTTATAAAGCCATTTCAAACAAGCACCATTACTTGAGTTAGGGGGGGGGGCATCACTGTATTGAGCAAACAAACGGATTTGGTTTTTCATTCGTTTTGTTTTACATTCCATAATTATTACTAGGCCTAGGATAGTTATGCATTAAAAATGCAAAATATGTAATTACGCGATTTAAAATAGGGATATATGCACTATCAACCCAGAAAACAAGTAATATCGAAAACCTCACAAAAATGATGAAATCATTAAATAAAAAGAAATTATGTTGTTTTCGTTCATTATTTTTGACACTAAAAGTCTAACTTAACATACTATGTAGTCTATCAAAGCAATAAAAATGCTGTTGAAAAACTCACCGAGTTTGTGAGGCTGGAACTGCTGCTGAAGTGAATTTAATTCTTCCCATTGCAACGTATAACACCAACCATTTTAAGCCTTGAAAACAGAAGCGAATTGATTTGTATTCAGAAAAACAAGGTTCGGCTACAACAGACGTTATAGGCGCAAAGTTTGCTAACTCTTCCAGCGACAATATTTCTTCAATGTGGGACAATTAGCTTTCCATTTGATCCGAAAAGATGCTGGCAATATGTTGTAATGTATGGTGCCCCGGTTTATTTTTAAATACGTAGTTATATTTTTCTACTACTTTCTTCACAGTTTCACCTGGCGCAGATTTAAGTTCTAGTAAGAAATGTCCTATTTGTGTACATCATTTCGTTCGAGTGCTGTGATGGCTGTAGAAATGCAGATGAAATGTGGCTTGATGTAAATTAATTCCTCCTTTATTCTAGCATACATATAGGGCTTTTCGCTTCAACAATGCTTTCTGCTTCTTTTTCATTTAGTTCTTGTAGCATTTCCTCAATAATGTGAGAATTATTACAATAATATATAGCAGCCTGCAACCAGGCCCCCATCTCGTAATAACTGGTTCAGGAAGAAGTCGACCGGTGCCAACTGTTTAAACAAATTGATTAGTCGGAGATGCAAGGAAACGCTTTTTATGCTTGATATTAAACAATTAACAGTAGGAAAATTTAAGCGCACCGTTTCACTCAGATGGCGTACTGCATGCGTCAAAAATGTTACATGAATACAAAGGTTACTATTATACAAAAGTTTTAGTCCTCTGCCTGCCCTAACCGTATAGGGGTCAGCATTTGATAAGAACAAAACTACATTTTCATACTTAATTCCCTCTGGCCACAAAAATAATATTTATTGAATACAATAGTGGAATGATTTTTTGTTGCTATTTCTTCTACTCTTAGAAGATAACCTTTTGAAACTTCATTTTATCAGACCTTACCAACAATTACATTATATACAGATCGTTCACAAGCATCTGCAGTTTCATCCAAACTACTGTGTTCCTCTCACGAGAATGTGTCTGTAAGGAATGCGTTGACATCAACAATTCTAGCGCTATCTGAGAAAGATTACGGATCTACTTTCAACATATCAACAAGACTTAAGGCCTCTTAGAAAACATACGCTCTTCTGCTAGTAATGCTGAATGGCCAATTGCTTTTGTTTGCTCCTCGTCACAAATATTAACTACGTTAGTGGCTATTTCTCGGGCTAGACTTCTTCCATTCTTACTGGGCATTGTAAATAACTTTATAAATTACTAGAAAGCATTAAACACTGCTCCAACTGAAACACGCTGGAATACTGCGCGATGTTTTTAATGTAGCTACTGGATATACGTACTCGTATACTCGTATTTATGACATCGTGAGGTGTCAGTGGTACTGTAGCCCCTCACTCTTCCAGAGAGTAGAACACCTCGCAAATGTTTTCTCGTCAGAGGTCTACAGTAATCAGATTAGATTATATTTAACAGAAGCACGAATTTCTTGTATTATTCTTTCATAAATTTAAGGAACATAATGTTTGCGAAGAATTGACCCATGTAGTATAAATTATTTTATGTATGTTTCTAAGAACGCACATACTTTAGGATGTTGTAATTATATGGGGCGGCGCCGTGGCTCAGTATTAGCCCGCTCGGTTTCCACCAAGGTGGCCCGAGTTCGTTCCCAGGAGCCCGCATGTGGGATTTGTGATGGACGAAGCGGCGTCTGGATGGGTTTTCTCCGGGTTCTCCGGTTTCTCCTGTCGTGCATCCCACCAACTGCTCCATCATCACCTTTCCTTTCATTCATTTCACCTTCATTTCATAGCATCTTCTTCCCTCATTCTCATACCTACGGGCCGATCCCCCGTTCGGGTTCTTTATTCTCTGATTCAATGTTCATCTGCCCCTCTACAGCCTCTGACTCTAGGCGCGGTTGTAACTCCTAGTGTTGTAGGCCGACTAAGAAGTAATTTATATAGCGGAATGTCAGCACCAGTGAAAGCTTCTCCAATTCTCAATTCGGCAAACTTCTGGCTCTCAGATTAACTTAAATAACGAGTTTTCGTGGCACATCCAACAACTCCATTGAAACCTCGCAAGAAATTGCCAATATTCCAAGACTTCCTGTGCAGAATTCTGTGCATGGAGTTTTTGTAAGGGTGGTCTGTTTTGAACATGAGAACGGCGGACACTGTCCACTGTCAAAAACAATGTTTTTTTTAAACAATCTTGAATATTATAAGGGTAATATTTTAAGCTTTGACTTGAAATTACTTTTGAAATACACCACACAGCTAGCAGAATTCGAAGCTATGCTTTTGTCATCCAGTGATCTGCTGAGATCAAGCTCTCCTTCATTTTACTATACCTCTCCGTTTTATCTTTCTTTCCTCCCCCTCGTTAGCACCATATCTTATAAAAACAGTGCTTCTTTACTTATTCTACAATACAAATTAAAATATAATATTTGCTTAAACAAATGCTTTAAAAATTAATTGTGATTTCACACAAGACCGTGTGTAGGACAAGGGTTGAAAAGTAAAATCAGACTGAAAATCCAATGGCATAACCACGGATCTTCCACTCTAACCAACTGAGCTATTATTAAAATGAGCTTTATTTATGGGCACTCTTTAACATTCTATCCGATTGGGCGTGAAATACCGGAAATTTTGCTCAGAGGCATCTTTATAGGGCCTGAGGTTCTTTTACGTGCCATAAATCCACGAGACGGAACCACGGCTTTACTAACTTCCGAAGAAAGCCATGCTAAGGATTTTTGCGCCCGAAAAAATTAATCGCCCTCCGCCGGGTTTGAACCCGCGACCTCGGGAACTAGGAACTGAGCTACCATGGCGACATGCCGGCAAGACATTAAATGCCCCAAATGAGTCGCATTTTCCCCGATAAACTACAAGGGGATCTCAAATCATATATTTCAGATATACCCCAATGTCGACTTACCATGTTGATATCCCGGGCTCTATAATAACCTCAGTTAGGTTAATTGTTCTTTCACACATGGCCGTGTGTAGTATTTAGAAGTAGAATTAAACTGAAAAATTCAGTGCCATAACCGAGATTTCAACCTCGGATCTTCAGCTTTCCAAGTGGTTACTCTACCAACTGAGCTACCAGGCAACATGAAATTTAAATTTGTAATGTAAATACAGTATTATCCCCGCATTTTTGTTCCCGTCATTTACAACACCTTTTGTTGGCCCCTCAGATTTCCTATGTTCACAAAGTATTAAAATCCTCAAGCTTAGTTTTTGACATTTTATATTTTCCGCTGTTTATGTCCGCCAGATAGTTGGAGTGGGGGAAAAAATCGAAGTGAAATGACGGATAAACGCTTAACTTTCAGCACAAAGCTTCCGCGTTCCCAGGCGACCACAAGTGATGACGCAATCTGCTCATTTCTTGAGAAGCTACATTAGTGCATCGACGTGCCATTATTAAGCGAACCCGCGTTCATTGTGCCAAAGTTTTTCGCTTCGTGTTTGCTGATTTTGTTGCTGCAGTTATTGCTGGTGATTCATTATATTTATTTTTACTTTTTGATTATTTCTTATCCGAGCTGAGCGGCCAGTTATTTGTCGCATTCTCTTTGTTGTTTTTTTGTCAATCCTTCTTTGTTATTGTTTTATCGTGAGGTTTACGTTTCTGCTGATCCTAGAAAGAAAAAAAAGAAGGAAAGAAAGACTTTCACTACTGGAGAGAAGACTCGGATCTTGGAGAACGTAGTTTCATATACCGGGGAACACGTGTTGTACTTGTGAGTTGCAGCTTTCTGTGTCCACAGTGAGTACGATAATAAAAAGCAGATCAACTATAGCTTCCAGTGTTTCAGAATGTGAGCCAAACTCCAAGAAACGAAAATGTGCAGCATTTAAAACACAAAGATTTGGAGGAAATCTAGAACAGCTGGTTTGCAACTACAAAAGCAGCAGGCATACAGTCGGTGGAATACTTTTAAGGAAAAAAGCACTAAAGGTGGCAAACATGCCTGGAATTGAAAATTTTAGTGTTTCTAATGGCTGGATCGACCGCCTTGTGAAAAGGCACAACATAACTCATAAAACTGCTGAGGGGAGTCAAATGTGATGATACTGTGGAAGAATGGATCGGTGGAAGGTTGTAGGAGCTTACCAGGAAATACGAATCCAGGGACATTTTAATTTGGATGAAACTGGGCTGTTTTTAGTGTGTTGCCCAACAAAACTTTAGTACTCAAAGGTAATAATTGCCATGGCAGTAAAATGAGGTTAACAGTTTTGTTGATAGCCAATGATGGCTCTGAGGAGCTCCACCGGTTTGTGACAGGGAAGGCCAGGAAGCCTCGCAGCTTTAAAAATGTGTGGTCATTGCCAACCTCTTATGATGCGAATCAAAAGGCTTGCATGACTTCTGATCTTTTTCGATACCAGTTGGCAGCTCTGGATGCAAGAATGGGGGCACAAAATAGGAAAATCCTACTTTTCATCGACCGTTGTCCTGCACATCCTACACATGTGTACCTAAAGAATGTTCAAATTGAGTTCCTTCCAGGTAACTGTACTAGTAAGCTGCAGCCCATGGATTTGGGAGTTATACTCTCTTTCAAGGCTCTTTATAAAAAGAGCTTAGTTCGATGAGTATTGTGCCCGATGGATGCCGGAAAGGATTCTGCATCTTTCAAGGTGTCAATCTTGGATGCACTCAATTTCATTGCTAAGTCGTGAAAGGCTGTGAAGCAGTATACCAGTCAAATTGCTTTTTGAAAGCAAGATTTTTCAAGAACTGCACCAACACCCAGCTGCTAGTAGAGGAAGAAGAAGAAGAAGAAGAAGAAGAAGAAGACCTGCTTCCTGGGAAATGTTGCAGCCACATTGTGCTTTTCAAGACTATCTGCAAGTGGATGATGGCGTGATTACTACTAAGGAAAGAGATGTGGAGGAGTTCGTCGCGGAACGAAAGGCAACCGGAACCACCATCAGTGACGAAGAAGAAGAATAATGTGAAAGTGAAGTGATGCCTAACAGTGCAGCGGTGGAAGTTTTGCATACACATTTATCATCAGTTGCGGGGGTGAAAACAATCTTGATGACAATCTGTATTAAGTTGAAAGATTAGGTAATTCCATTCCCATACTATAAAGAATAACCAAATTAAAAGAATGTAGGCCTTAACTACCTTTCTCCTATCCAGTAAATAAGGAGATTTACAAACGCAGGGTAGAATCAGCAATTAGTTTACACTCTGGATATTTGAGGTAAGTACTAACAATAAGAACAAAACAACCAATAATATTAACAATGTGCATTTGGGAAAGGTGAACCTCCTTCTCAATGCGTTTTTACCTATGCAAGTGGTTTTCCACGGTTTATACTTCCTCCCCGTTTACACAACTGGTCTGGTCCCTTGAAAAGTGTAAAAGAGGATAAAAGTTATTGGCTTCTACACTGTTGCGTTGCACCGATTTCGACCAAACTTGGCACATAACCTTTAACACAAGGCGAAAATTACTATCTAGCTTAGAATTCCAAATTTCGCTCCATTTCACATAATTAGTTATTTATTTTTATGTTATGCCTACGAAAGTTCGCAGAACCATCTATATCTTTCTCAACGACAATCGTATTAGGTCGAACATTGCCAACATAAGAATAATAATTACTTAGACATTCACGGCCTCACAAAATAACAAAGGAGCAGCGAGTTCGCATCTTATTCGTTGATCTCCTCTCTGACAGTGATCATGGAGTAATAACACAGTCAAATAAATAATTGTAACAGCTATCCCACCTATGATAACAGCAACAGCATCAGAACCGACAAAATGCCAGGTCTTCTTTATCTTCATATGACTATTGCGTATAGATATAAAATAACACAAAAGCATTCAACATAATCATATTGACCACAAAAGTCTCCAGGTTGCTCAACTATTGGTAATATCAGAGTACTAAATATGTCGAAGTTAATTTCCATACTTTCTGCAGTCATACTCCAATGTTGGGATATTCTCATATAATCTGTAAGAGCGGTAAACCGAGTGACATAAAAATGATAGTGAGCATGGATAACAACAACAGCATTAAATCAGTTGAAGCACGGCTTCTTATTGCTATTCTACTTTTCTTTGTATTAATTTTGGCCTTAATTTTATTTTGTGTTTCATGTGTTTTCCTAGCAGTTTTGTGTATGTTCGTTAACTGAGAATGAACAAGGTTATGCTGATGTTACTTTAACCGCTATTATTTCTTCCCAACCGAGATGTTCTCTAGAAATAATGACAAGGAAGCTCAAATGTGACAACGTGGAAGCCACTAAAGTGCATTCACGATAAATCAGTATTGCAAACTGTGGTATTAATGGTGGCTCAACAGTGCTTTTGCATAGTATTTTCTCAGTATTTAACTTTTTTTTCTTTCTTTAAACTGTCCTGAGAGTTTTAATCAACTCTGTGTTTAAGTATCTTGTGTAAGAATTTTTAAATGCCTCCAAAGAAACGCAAGGATATTGGGTAAAAGAAACCTAAGGTAAATGCTGTAGGGGTAAAGTGTCAAATTGTCAGTACGAGAAACGTCGGGTATTTCAGCTAGTATAAAACAAATCGAAAAAAGTCCATGTAACAAGGTGGTTCGCGATGAGGGTTTTTCTTGAAAACTTTCGTGTCGCATCTTTGGAAGATACTGAACCTAAATACCAACTTTGGTATCCATCGGACTTTTCGTTTTTATGTTGTTCTCTCTCTCTCTCTCTCTCTCAGACACACAGACACACACACACACACACACACACACACACACACACACACACAAAGGCCAGAGATACAAACATACGGAACTGTATCTAAAATTTGCTGTTACATTTACATAACTTTCTCTGTCCACTATGGTTTATGTTGTATAGATTCTACAAATTATTCTTAAGGAAGCTTATTTTTCTAGTTCATGTTACTGGAGGAGGTAAACCTTTGCAGAAAACGTTTCATTATACATTTCGTTGTAGGTAAAAGGGGATAATGATAATCGAATCAACAGACTTATGTTTATAAGCAGGACGCTATACGCTGCCATCAAAACCCTATACCCTTTCCATGATATCGCGAGAAACAACCGAATGAAAACAGCACTTTACAAATGACAAAAGTATTGTAAAATTTAAACCAGTTATGGATATTTCGGGAATGAAATGCTATGAAAAAGGTAATTTGAAGTAAAGTGTGTGTTTAAAACACATCTACGTTTTTTGTGTAGAAAATTTTTGTGGTCTACCCGTTATAAAAATTATACAAACTTCTTTCAAGAAGGACAGAACTTCAAAGGCTGTTCCTAGAAAATTCAAGATATAACTTTCATATAAATATCTCTACATATGGCATTTTAATGAAATTCGTTGGAGTCTATTTCAGAAAATCCAACATTTCGAAAAATGTTACATTTATAGGGCAGTTTGGGTTGGGAGATTTTCTTGAAAAACCTTTAAGTCGAATCTTTGGAAGATACATAATTTAAATACCAAGTTTGGTATTTATCGAACATTTCGTATTTGGGATATGCACACACACACACACACACACACACTCATAGACGGTTTTCTATACTTTTTTGGATTCAGGGGAGCCTCAGAACGTATTATATTTTCGGTGAAATCTCGACATCGGGTTTTTTTAATGGAATACAATACTCCCTCTTACCTACTATAGGTAACTGGCAGAGAAAGTAAAAATGTTGGATTTTTTTTGTGCAGGGGAATCAAAAAATGTATTTTCGAAAGTTCCCAAAATCGGATTTTTGAGTGGAACACAATACTTTTTGTACTTACTGTAATTACGTAGTAGAGAAAGTAAAAATGATAAACGTATTGTAAAACTCAAACCTATAATAACGGATATCTCGGAAATGGCTGATGCCACGAAAAAGTTACTTGAAATAAACTATGTGCTTTAAAAATATCTATACTTTTGTCTAATATCTTTTTGTCTATACCTTATGGTTTTTCCATTATACAAAATGATATAAAATTCTTTCCGAAAGAAGAGGGCTTCATCAGCTATCCTCAGAAAATACAAGATATACATTTTATTTGTCTTATAAATGTCTTAAACGGAGATATTTTCAATATGTAAGAGCTAACGTTGAAAGAATTAAAAAGTTTAAAAACAATCCATTTAAAGAGAAAAATAATCATGGAAATGTTTTCGTTATTTTATTATTTTTCAAAAATGCCTCTAACCCTTTTGATTATGATATAGGTAATCCGTTTAAGATACTTGCATGACAAATAAAATGTATATCTTGAATCTTATGGGTATAGCCTGTGAAGTTCTCTTCATTCTGAATTACTTTTGTATAACTGGTAAAATAAGAGATAATACAAAATGTTACTAAACAAAAAAATAAAGATATCGCTAAAGCGCACGATTAATGCCAAAAAGAACTTATTTTGGCGTTTACCATTTCCGATATTTTCTTTCTTATTGGTTTCACTTTTCAAATACTTATACAATTTAATTTGTCTACCATGTAAGTAGTAGGTATTAAGGATGGGCAGAAAATAACGTAACGGCTACATTGTAACGGTTACCTTGATGTAGCGTTACCAAAGTAAGGAATACAAAGTAACTAGTCACTCAATAACGGTTATAAAAGTAACTAGATATCCAATAAGGGTTACCAAAGAAACAAATACAAAGTAACTAGTTACCCAATAACGGTTACTAAAGTAACGAGACCGTTACCGAGCCTGTATGATATCATTTACTGCATGCGTGCAGCATTGACTGTCGCTTATCGGGAACTAGTTACCTTACCTCGTTTACAACTAGAGTCATCCTGGCACGGAGTTGCAAGAACATATTTGTTTATTACAGTGCATTGCTTATCGCTTCGAATATAGGATGGCAGGTCAGTCAACATTCAGGCAGCTACGCTGCATTCATTGCATTATAATGGTTGTTCACATGCGATTATAAGTGAACGAATTTTTATGCATCACGAGTAGTGGATATGAATAAACAATTAGTGCTATTTAGCTCGAACAACGGTTCATAAATTTTAACAGTCGTGAAACAAGGTCAAGAGTTGCACAATTTCAGCAAGTCTATCCTCTAAGATTGCTTAAAAGAAACGTGAAATCTTTCCAATTTTCGAAATCGAAAACCACGTGCGAAGGAGTGTTTTTCCGCTCTTTTGGATTTGTTATCATGAACATTTACGCCTTTTACCTTGCACGGCAAAGCACAATGAAAGACCGACAGATATACCACAGGGTTAAATCAATACTTTCCGAATCAAATCCGAAGTTAAAAAGGCTGCCTCATTACCAAACACAGC
Source organism: Deroplatys truncata (assembly GCA_030765065.1). Lineage (NCBI taxonomy): Eukaryota > Metazoa > Arthropoda > Insecta > Mantodea > Mantidae > Deroplatys > Deroplatys truncata. The sequence continues at coordinate 242,071,416 of CM060978.1, read as the reverse complement.
GTAACTGTAAGTTGAATACTATTTATTAGTATTATACAATTGCATGCTTCCGACCTCGATTTGCATGAATGTAACGATTCTTTCATTTACTCATGATTGTTCCCATCTGCATATGCTAAAAAAGGCGCACTTATGGTGTGAATAGCTTAGCCAATAGGGAAAAGGGAACACGGATACTCTTGGTGTGTGTACAGGAATGCAGAAGTACATAAGTGCGAAACCATTTTGCGATTGTAAACCACTGTAGTAATGAAAGTGTTGACAGAGCTAGAGAGACTTCTCTTTAGATTGCATCAAATAACAAAGTAAGTCTGTATCTTTATCGTTCATATTGAAACGTGTTTACGTGTAATCGTTACTGGTATCCATTAATGTAATGTAACTGCAAACGTGATAACAATGAAAAGAAGTAACTTTATCGTTTGATAACCGTTACATGTAACCGTTTACGCACTGTAACTGCGACACTTATAACTGTTACTCGTAAATAACTTCGTCACGTCCCTTAAGTAGAGAAAGTATTGCATTCCAACCATAAATTCAATATCGAAATTTCAGCATAAATATACTTTTTTTAGGTTCCCTGAATAAATAAAAAAAAAACAATTTAAGAAAAAGTCCATGATTAAGCATGTGTATCTATATGTGTGCTGTGAACAGCATAACTAAAATTTTTGATGTGTTGCACTCGCATGACCTTCTCTATACACTATCACTTATTTTTAAGTAACTTATACAAACTATTACTCAGAAAACTTATTGCTTTCTCTATCATGTACATAACAGGTAGAGCAGCTAGAGCATTCCTCCCAAAAATTAAAAACAAAGCTTTCACCGAAAATACATGTTTTGAGGTCCCCTGAATGCAAATAAGGCATTTTTGGAAACGTCCGTGAGCGTGTCTGTGAACAGCATAACTCAAAAACGAAGATTAGTAGAAATACCAAAGTTGGTATTTAGGTTCAGTACCTTCCAAAGATGTGACACGAATACTTTCAAGAAATTTCCCCTATCCCAGACTACCCTTTACACGCAGGATTTTTTGAAAAATAGCTCCAAGCAATTTTGATTAAAATACCGCATATTAAAGATATTTACATTTCAATTAAAATGTATATCTTAAATTTTCTGGGGATAACCTGTGAAGTTCCACTTCATTGAAAGAAATTATATATACTTTTTATAACTGGTAAACGTTAAGCGATATACGAAAACGCCCTACATAAAAAATCTGATGTGCTACATTCACATAACTTTCTCTACTCTTGTACAAACTATTTTTACAAACGCTTATTCTCCATCTACTTCATGTTAATCGAGATAAACATCTGCAGACTCTATCTTATTGCTAAGTTTCTTGTAGATGTAAGGGGAATATATATTTACAAGGGCAATATAGAAATACAGTAGCCTTTAAGCACATACATATCTCTTAATAGCTGGTTGCTAGGTGCAACACCATTCTCTTTGCCACAGATTAATACTCTTTGCATACCCAAGACAAAAAAATGAATAAGGAATTCCCATTTGAGAAAATAAGTATTGAAAAATTTAAGGGAATAGCAAGCATTATCTCGAAAATGGTTCACTCAGCAAAAAAAATGTATATGACATAAATTGTGTATTTTAACGCGATCTACATTTTTTGTGCAGTAAAATTATGTCTATCTCTTATGGTTTACCAGCTATGCAAAAGTCGTTCACAATGAAGAATACTTTTGGAGACATTCCCAGAAAATTCAAGATATACATTTTATTTGTCATAAAAATATCTTAAACATATGATATTTTAATCAAACTCGTTACAGCCATTTTTGAGAAAATTAAAATTTTCGAAAAATGTTCCAAGTAAAGGGTAATCTGAGGTGGGGGGATTTTGTTGAAAACCTTCGTGTTGCATCTCTGGAAGATACTAAACCTAAATACCAAGTTTGGTGTTTATCCGACTGTTCGTTTCTGAGTTATGCTGTTCACAGACAGACAGACAGACAGACACACACAGACACACACACACACAGACACACACACACACGGACATGTTTCCAAAAATGCTTTTTCTGGATTCAGGGGGTCTCAAAACATATATTTCCGGTGAAATCTCGTATCGAAGTTTTGGGTGGAATACAATACTTCCCCTACTTACTATACGTAATAGAGAAAGTAAAAAGGTAGTAGAAAACACACAGTTTCTTGCAAATAGCTTTTTTGTGGCGTAAGCGATTTCTAGGTATCCGTTATTAAAGGTTCGAATTGTTCATTTCGTGGTCATTCTTTTAACCTGATGTCAACATTCAGTCCTCTGTCGCGATTACATGGAAACAGTATGGAATTTTAAGGCCAGAACAAAGCGTCTAGTTCTTAAATATTTGACTAACTTTTCTATCTATAACAAATGTGCAATGTTACTATTTCTGCAAAGGCAGAAAAATAAGCTTTAGTAGTAACAGTTTGCATATCCACTAATAAACGATAGGGGTAGAGAAAGTCATGTGAACGTATCACATCAGATTTTTACTTTCTCTACTACGTATAGTAAGTAGGGGAAGTATTGCATTCCACCCAAAAATTCGATACCGAGATTTCACCGGAAATACATGTTTTGAGACCTCCTGAATCCAAAAAAAGCATTTTTGGAAACATGTCCGTGTGTGTGTCTGTGTGTGTGTGTGTGTGTCTGTGTGTGTGTGTGTCTGTGAACAGCATAACTCAAAAACTAACAGTCGGATAAACACCAAACTTGGTATTTACGTTCAGTATCTTCCAGAGATGCGACACGAAGATTTTCAAGAAATTCCCCCCACCCCAGACTACCCATTACATGGAACATTTTTCGAAAAGTTTAATTTTCTCAAAAATGGCTCTAACGATTTTGATGAAAATATCATATGTTTAAGATAATGTCATGAGAAATGAAATGTATATCTCAAAATTTCTGGGAATGGCTCCAAAAGTATTCTTCATTATGAACGACTTTTGCATAACTGGTAAACCATAAGAGATAGACAAAATTTTACTACACAAATAATGTAGATCGCGTTAAAATACACAACTTATATCATATACATTTTTTTTTGAGTGAACCGTTTTCGAGATATTGCTTGTTATTTCCTTAAATTTTCCAATACTTATACTTTTTCTCAAATTCGTTATTCATTACTTTCTCTACTACGTATAGTAAGTAGGGGAAGTATTGCATTCCACCCAAAAATTCGATACCGAGATTTCACCGGAAATACATGTTTTGAGACCTCCTGAATCCAAAAAAAGCATTTTTGGAAACATGTCCGTGTGTGTGTCTGTGTGTGTGTCTGTGTCTGTGTGTGTGTGTCTGTGTGTGTGTGTGTGTGTCTGTGAACAGCATAACTCAAAAACGAACAGTCGGATAAACACCAAACTTGGTATTTAGGTTCAGTATCTTCCAGAGATGCGACACGAAGGTTTTCAAGAAAATCCCCCCACCCCAGACTACCCTTTACATGGAACATTTTTCGAAAATTTTAATTTTCTCAAAAATGGCTCTAACGATTTTGTTTAAAATATCATATGTTTAAGATAATGTCATGAGAAATGAAATGTATATCTCGAATTTTCTGGGAATGTCTCCAAAAGTATTCTTCATTGTGAACGACTTTTGCATAACTGGTAAACCATAAGAGATAGACAAAATTTTACTACACAAAAAATGTAGATCTCGTTAAAATACGCAACTTATGTTATATACATTTCTTTTGTTGAGTGAACCGTTTTCGAGATATTGCTTGTTATTCCCTTAAATTTTCCAATACTTATACTTTTTCTCAAATTCGTTATTCATTTTTACTTTCTCTACTACGTATAGTAAGTAGGGGAAGTATTGCATTCCACCCAAAAATTCGATACCGAGATTTCACCGGAAATACATGTTTTGAGACCTCCTGAATCCAAAAAAAGCATTTTTGGAAACATGTCCGTGTGTGTGTCTGTGTGTGTGTGTGTGTGTGTCTGTGTGTGTGTGTGTGTGTCTGTGTGTGTGTCTGTGTGTGTGTGTGTGTGTGTCTGTGAACAGCATAACTCAAAAACGAACAGTCGGAGACGCACCAAACTTGGTATTTAGGTTCAGTATCTTCCAGAGATGCGACACGAAGGTTTTCAAGAAAATCCCCCCACCCCAGACTACCCTTTACATGGAAGATTTTTCGAAAATTTTAATTTTCTCAAAAATGGCTCTAACGATTTTGATGAAAATATCATATGTTTAAGATAATGTCATGAGAAATGAAATGTATATCTCCAATTTTCTGGGAATGTCTCCAAAAGTATTCTTCATTGTGAACGACTTTTGCATAACTGGTAAACCATAAGAGATAGACAAAATTTTACTACACAAAAAATGTAGATCGCGTTAAAATACACAACTTATGTCATATACATTTCTTTTGTTGAGTGAACCGTTTTCGAGATATTGCTTGTTATTTCCTTAAATTTTCAAATACTTATACTTTTTCTCAAATTCGTTATTCATTTTTTTTATGTCCTGGACATGCAAAGAGAATGGAATGCGCCACATAGCAACCAGCGTTAAAATATTTGACTATCGCTTAAAAGCTAGCATATTCCCCTTGCATCTACAAGAAAATTAGCAATAAGTTTGACATCTCGATATCTCGTTTAACATGAAGCATATGGAGAATAGGCGTTTGTAAAATTAGATTGTACAAGAGTAGAGAAAGTCATGTGAGTGTAACACATCAGATTTTTTTATGTCCTGGACATGCAAAGCGAATGGAATGCGCCACATAGCAACCAGCGATAAAATATTTGACTATCGCTTGAAAGCTACCATATTCCCCTTGCATCTACAAGAAAATTGCAATAAGATAGACATCTCGATATCTCGATTAATATGAAGCATATGGAGAATAGGTGTTTGTAAAAATAGATTGTACAAGAGTAGAGAAAGTCATGTGAGTGTAACACATCAGATTTTTTTTTATGTCCTGGGCATGCAAAGAGAATGGAATGCGCCACATAGCAACCAGCGATAAAATATTTGACTATCGCTTAAAAGCTACCATATTCCCCTTGCATCTACAAGAAAATTACAAATAAGATTGACATCTCGATATCTCGATTAATATGAAGCATATGGAGAATAGGCGTTTGTAAAAATAGATTGTACAAGAGTAGAGAAAGTCATGTGAGTGTAACACATCAGATTTTTTTTTATCTACTTCATGTTAATCGAGACGCATTTTTGCAGAATGGTCTAATTACACGTTTCTTTACTACCGAATTTAAAAAGCCCAACACGCGCAGCTCTCCGAGCTCATTAATCGACATCAGAGTCTGACAATCTATTGCATAATGCCTTTCAAACCCAGCCTTCTGCGCTCAGACAAGACCCTTCACACGGAAAGGTGCAAGGACATCAAAACTTCAAAAACTGCGTTTTGTTAAAGTGATAGCCCAAACTACAGATCTAAAAGCTATCCGAATTCTATCATTGTAATATTATCAATGTGAAACATCTTATGAATAGTGAATTTTACCCATATCATGACATAAATTTAAATTTTGGGAAATCAAAATTTGCATCACTATGAAATGCATTCAAAGTTCTTATTATGATGAGATAATTATCCGCTCTTGAAGAGATATTATTTTGTTTCAAGGTCACTTGTATTTGTCATTGAATGTTCACATCAACCTGAAGAGACTGTTAATGTAACTGTTAACTTAAGGACTGAGACTCAAGCATTAGTTTATTTACCTGCATACTCAACTTTATTCTGCTTGAGATTGTATGATAAGTTATACACATATAAACCACAATTTCACGTGGTTCAGACAAGGATTATATCTAATGTAAGGATTTTTATGAAATAAATAGAAACCTTAACTTAATCGATTTATTTGGCTTTTATTTTTACATTAACCTTCATCCTCTCTTTTGATACATGTTTTTTGTTTCACTTCTGAAGCAGAGGATCGTAGATGAAGACTATACTAGACTCGAAATCTAGCATAGACCATCACGAAGAAATGGACAGTAAAAGCTTTAACGCTGGCTTGTTAACCAATTATTGTCAAACATTCCCTCCAACAGTGTCATTGTTCTCGATAGTGCTTCCAATCATTCTATAAAAACAAATAAGTCTCTTTTTTCGGCATCCTTTAAATAAGAAATGCAGTTCAAAATGCACTTCAAAAATAATACAGAATAGGACCCATACTTAACTCGAGTTGTACCATATGAACTTATAAAGTTGAAAAGACCGTCTCAATTACAAAATAGATCACATAGCAAAAGAACATGGTAGTACAACTAATGCCGTATCATTGCGACTTTAATGCGATAGACTTTTATAAGCTGTCGCTTTCCGGTCTGTTTGTTTAAGGGGGAGTGAGGAAAGCTCACTATACTGTAACCGCGGGGGCGAAATTACCTACGGAACAGCAGTGCGAGCGCATCCCCACTCGCCTACCCAAATAAATAAACTGGTTTTATTTATTGTACGCTCTTTAATGCTGTGATTCTTAGCATCCCATTCTATATAACAAGTTTGTTCAGAGGCCCTTTTATTAGGTTTGAGGTTCTTTTACATGCCGTAAATTCCGGACAGGGGACCACCGACTTTATTTCCCTTAGCTACGCTAAGGATTTTTACGCCCGAAAAAAATCCATCACCCTCCGCCGGGTTTGAGCCCGCGACATCGGAACTAGAGGCTAGCGTGGTACCCCTAGACCACGTAGGACGACACTCTCCTACCTGGTCGGCTGGGTGCGACTAATGACCAGTTCCTTCAAAATCTAAGTCACCTAACGAACCCATTATGTGCTTTCGGCATGTTCTAGTAGCCTCCCTATCTAGAACACCAACACTTTGTATGCGTGATCTATATAAGGGGTTCCTCTTGCCCGCGAGCTAGGAGGCTATGAAGTTAAGTGTCATTAATAAGTCGAAGAATTAAGACAATGCTGAGTGCACTTCAGTTGTGAATTGTGACTCAGCAGTACCTGACGTTTTGTTGATTCGCTAGCAGTTATTTTCAGAGAAATTATTTTCAATATGTTTTGCCTTAGGCCAGGCAATGAAGCGTTTAAATGTTACTTCATATTGCTTTCTGGATTGTTTTGGGTAAGCAGTTCTTGTTATTGTTTCTGCTGCTTCTGTAATTTCACTTGGTTTCAGTTTCTTCTAAATTCATAACTGCCGCCATTTAATATTTATGAAGTTTATACTAGATACAAGAATAACGTTTTAAATCAAAGAAAGCGCACGGCTCCAATATAAGGTACAGATTAACTCCAAAACGAGTTGCGAAAAATTGAAGTTTGACGATTTGTATTGTGAACAGATAATGCGACCGCCATTAGAAATTAATCATGTAAAAAGACAATGAAAGGTAAAGCCTAATCAAACCAAGTCGAATTATTAAACATGTGCAAATACAAAGAGTAATTGTCATGTGACTGGACTTGAAACCAAAGTTGGTTACAATGGAATGATATAAACACTTGATAATGTAAAGCTTTTAGTTCGTGTGCATCATGTTAAAAGTTCTACTTTTAGGACTTGCTGTCTAAAAAAAACTGTTTATCACACTCATAATATAAATGTTTATTTACAACCACATAAAAAAACATAGCATAATTACTGAACAGTTTCAGGTGGAGAAGCACAGACTTTTTTTTTCTTTCTTTTCTCAACTTCAGTGTGTTAAACAGGAACTTAGGACACGCTGTGTATGCTCTTCAATTGTTTGTATTCAATACGGGCCCTAAACTTAAATATCCCATTTTGTAATGATTTAAATAAAATTATGCGCGTAACTTCTGAAACATGGGATGTTTTATACTCGTAGAACCTTCATCGTGAACGTAAATCTCATTTTACCCACAAATTGCATAAACAAGTATTAAACAAGATCTGCACAGGAAAAGCAAACTGTGAATTGCCCTGTTATCTTAATTTAATGCTTTATTCTATAATTACAGAATGAAGAACAAAATTTTTAAAAGTATCTGGTTGTATGAAATTTACCAATGAATTATTTGCAAAAAACTATTTTGTTAATATTAAAAAATTGGTACCTACATAATCGATACAATTATATTGTTGTTTGTTCTAAGTCTCCCAAGTTTTGAAAGGAGAAGTGGTCATAGTAAACTTTAGTAAAAATCTACACCAAAATATACCTCGAAGATGACACTGTAGTAATTGAGGAATAATTCTTGGGATTTACAGCACCTCCTTAAGGTGGGCGAATACTCGTACAAATACTAGGAGTTTACAGTCATTTTGTAGGAGTTTACCAACTTCAAACAAGTACATTGAAACCCCGAAATACACTTCTCTAGTCTAGTGATATGGAAGTTTCCAGAAAAACATTTCGGCAGACACTAATGAACGTATTTGCAACAATACTGACAAAAATATACCGTTCTACTTCAGTTCTCATAGTTGGATTGCGATATTCATGTTTCGTTGATTACATACATATACTGAAATGTACTATTTATCTAATTCAAACAAGGTTTGATACATACCTGCATAGGAATAAGAACATGCATCTGTAAAAGAAAACTAACACGATAAACATTGGTTTTAAAAAATAAATGAAGAATTTTGCATGTAGTTTTCATTGTGAAAGTATTGTTCTATTTCGTTAATGAAAAATTAATGTTTTTATTTTACAGCGAAAGAATGAAGCATGATATTGATAAAAATCTGAATGACCGAACAAGATTGGTTACTATCGAGAGGTTTATTCACTATTTTAATCACATGAATCACGACTGTCGAACTGCAGTGTGGTGAAGTTTGTAGCATCTGTTGCAATAAATTCTCTCACAAATTTACAATCCAGTAATGTTATTCAAAATTGGCATTTCTCTTCAGGAGTTCACCTAGGCAGAATCGTAAAGCTTTCTAGAGCGTACTTGTGCTCTTCGCTTTCCTGCTTAGGAGTAGCTTTGAAGTCCATGCTGAAATCTGGTAAGTGGAGAGGCTTCTCTTGTATTTTGAGGTATCGTGGTCCCGAAGCGTGGATGCACGTGTATCGTCCTATTTGTCGGCAATCCCAATATAATTTTCAAGCTACAGAATAGTGCATCTCTAGCTTTACCTACATACTCACGGGCATATTTACACATTTTGCAGGTCAGATCAAAGAAGCTAGTGATATTCTGAAAAATGCAGTTGATGTGCCCACAAACGCTCTATAACGTGGTTTTCCTGTTAAGTTTAAGCTTACAGAGCGTGCCAGAACTGTACTGCCCAAAATAAGTAAATACTGCATCTAGACATAATCACATCGATATAATAAAATGGCTTTGGGTTTTTAATATTGAGTGTGAACTGATGTCATACAAAGCTCATATCTATCAAGAAACGAATTGGATTAAATTTAGCAACCTATTACCCAACAGAACGAAGATATGAATGTAAACGAGGGGCGCGATGCCAGTTGCACAATTGCCCGAGAACGGGAACGGAAATGGACACCAGAACCGGAAAAAGTTAAAACAGTATTTCAAATATGAGTGTGCATAGTAAACGGGAAAGGTTTCCGGAACGAGGAAGGTTGGTCAACCTGCATGCTTTCCGTTCCCGATCATAACATTGAGCGTAGCTGTCCTCATGGTAGAAGCCATGACTCATAACAAAAGCTTTAGTAGTAGATTTGGAAGTAAAACAGGGATGACTCCCCAGCAGCTGTCAATAGCACAGTCAATAGCACAGTTGTTTAAAGAATCTCAAAAGCGGTAACTCTGCCTTCTTTTTTTTCTTTTTTTAGGGTTTACCGTATTGATTTTCAAAGTTGGATAACCTGCATTGAAGAACAAAAATGTCACTCGTTGCTTTATAAAAATGATGTCTGAATACCAAAATCGATTATGAATACCATTATTGATACACCAAACGACAACCGTTCCTATTTCCATCCTCAGTTCGTTGTAAATGAAAAGCCCTCAACACTCAAGTTTTGTGCTTTCTCTTTATCAAATTGAGGTTAAAACTGCTGCTTCCTGACAAGTGTATCGGCAAAAATGAACCTTACCTGCGAGTAACAACATTGCACATACGTGAAAGACGCATGCACGGAGACGAGCGCAGGCTGTTGGGCCGAAGCAAGCCGCTGTGAAATCAAGGGTCCTCTGTTTTCTAGATTTAAGCCGAGGTTAGCCTCAGGTTTAGTTGTAAGTCTGTGTGTGTGTAATTAATATCTCAGCTAAGCTGACAGTTGCCAGTGTGTTTTACACGCATGCGCAGCCGGTTCCTTCCTGCGGCGATACACTTGTGCTTGCGTCTCGTTTTTAATCGATTGCGTACGTTGTATTTACCATCCACTCCGTTCCTGTTTCCATTCCGTTCCCCGGCAATGTGACCAGGCTTTAGTGTCTGAAGCTGTGCTCCTATGTTCTCGCTCTTTAAAAATTTTAAATCGGTTTTGTCAAAACGGAATATGAAGTCGAGAATGGCGTCTGAGTGGTAGTATGCAGAAAAGTATGCAGTAAGCTTTAATGTAAGCAGGCAAGTATGTTTGTTATTTAGAACAGCGAAGAACCGTGTCCTTTACAAATGGTCTGAATAACAAGTTCCACCTGCTGCTGCTCGTGCTACACGACCATTCACCGCCAGTGCAAGTTATTGTTGAGTTAGCAGGCAAAATGGATAGTAAATCGTTTCACGTTTTTAGCGCCTACTTTATTATTATTTACATTTTTCTCTTTCTATTTATTTTAGTTACTTAGTTATAGTTAAATCTGTACCATAATGAACGTGAAAGTTGTTTTGAAAGAATTTCATGTAAACGTTGCAATGCACGTCCTGATTTAGGCAACCAGATACTAGGACGATGTATTGCAGATTTTATATCATTTTATTTTAATGCCTAGAATTGCGGTCCTGCCTGATACGAGTTTAAGGCAAATAATGACGGTGGTAGTGGTGGTGGTGGTGGTGGTGGTGGTGGTGGTGGTGGCGGTGGTGGCGGTGGTGGTGATGGCGGTGGCGCTATGCTGGTGATGGCGGTGATGATAGTGTGTTCTCTCTAGAAAACTTCCAGAAGCAAATTAATTGGCAGGCTCAACCCGCATCACCGAAATTGCAAGGAATTCCCAGTTAACAGTAGCTATGGCTTCATCTGAGCCAGGAGCACATAACTTCATATTTACCAGAAGTATTAAATTCTGAATGCTTGGGCTTCTGCCAGCATTCAAAAGAACCGGTACAAGAGGAATATAAAATTGCGCTTCATTAGGAAGATTTCACAAAACGTAATTGCATGTCTTCACAAAAAAAGCTATTTAACAAGTTGTGGAAGCTGCTCGACAGGGCTAGAAACCGGGAGCCTCCACGCCGGGGTCATCCGAGCCGACTTCTGGTAACGCATTGGGAGGAAGCATCAGTTTGAGTAATTGCCAAATGTCGTGCGCTGCGACCTTCTGATGGCTACGGCTCCCAGTTTAACTCAGGAGTCTTTGTCTCTCAAACACTCCGTGAAAGAGATATTCGGTTGCCCTACATGAGGGTACATATCTGGAAGCACTACACGAACGTAAACTATCTTATCTTTAGCATCTCTCTAATTTAGTAGATTATATTTATTAAATACCCTAAGTATTCGAAAGACTTCATGCTCCATTTGGGCTCTTCAGGACTTGTCATCAGCTAGCAAATACAACGTACACAAATCCTTCCAATGATTAACAGTAATTAAAGGTTCTGTTTCAAGTCAATTTTAGGTAATTACAGTTGCTTCGGATGTATTTTTCATATGAAGTTGCTGAAAGCAATTCGCCTGGCACTGCGCTTTGTGGTATGTGGAACGTAGGTACACACAAACCTGTCGTTTGCTTAGCTATGGTAAACCAAAGATCCTAGTCAGGTTGACTGAAGCCAGGTTTTGACCCTACTTCATCCCCAATTCGAAATCCATTTTACCACTGAACCACTTTTGGTGCTCTAAAGTTCAACGTAACACTTAATATCGGAAAATAACGCAGCAAAATTCACTTAAATGGTATAATTAGTTGCTGACAGGGGCGTAGTGAGAGGGGTAATCAAATTAAGGATTTATTGCTTCATATAATTCAGCGATTAGGCCTATATTAAAACTAATTATGAATTTAATTTTGGCATTAATGCAAGTATGCAAAAGTAAATCGACGCTTATAAATGGACGCGTTAAGCACAGTCGAAAACATGAAGGATGTATCGAGGTTATAGAGCACTGAAAGCGTTTAATGATGTTTGTAGCACTATAGGAAACGAAGTTGCCTTACCAAAGCTTAGAATACAGTGCTGTATCCGACCTCGTGCACTAGTGTTAATTTCGAGAGTTAGCGACCAAGCCCGAAACTCCAGCGCGATGTTGTCGATGTGTGCAGAGCTGGTCACCTGAAATGTGCATTCGAGAGGTCATTAACACAAGCCCATAAAAGAAAATCTGATGTGTTGCACTCGCTTCCATTTATGCCGTCACCGCAGCTTCAGGCGGCATTCTACTGCCCTTCACAAGTGGAGTATGCTACATATAGCAAGAGGAGGTATCTGCACCTTTTACCTTATCGCGCATTCAGTGGCATTCTGTTTTACGTGCACAGTTCTATATTATTCGCATATGAATAATTAACTTTATCAAAGCTTTATTCGTCATCACTAAATTATAATAGCCGCGTTGAAATATATAACTAAGTAAAACCCTGTTTTGCACAATACATCCATTAAAAATATTTTTAATGGCAACATAATAAAAGCTGAAATACATCATACTTTTTACTCTCAAAGAGGACACATTTACTACATATTTAAATAAGCTGTCCATGCGAATGCTGTATGGAATATGCCCTAGCAATGTCAAATTAACTTCCCACATAACCACAATTATTCCCGATGCACCTCCAAAATATTTGCATACATCGCGTGAGCTAAGTTAACGCACACCACTGCTTGGTCGAACAACAAAGACAGAACGCTCCAGACACACCCCTCCCTGCTATGTACGCGCACGCTGAGAAAGTTGATAAATAGCCTCCCAGTGCTGTGGTGGGAAAAGCGAGTGTAGAAACTATTGTTACAAACGCCTATTCTGTATTATTTCATGTCAATGGACATGAACACTTGCAGAAACTGTCTTATTATCTCCTGTAGGATTACGGAAATACAGTAGGCTTTAAACGATCGTCAAATGTTTTAAGAATGCGTCTCTTGCGATGGCTTTGAAATTCCGTTTTCTTTGCGTGGCCAAGAGGGAAAACAAAAGACTAGCGACTTCCAGATTGAGAAAATCATAAGTACTGGAAAATCAAACCAATAACAAGGAATATCTCAGAAATGGAAAAAAAAAATAGTATGCTTTAATGATATCTACATTTGTTGTGCAGTAAGATTCTGTTTCTCTTACGGCTTACCAGTTATGCAAAAGTCATTCAGAATGAACTTCAGAGTGAGGCAGTATTTTTAACACTTAAATGATTTCAGTCTAAATATATAATATAAAATATTATAAAAGCTCGCCTTAAAGCATTATATGTATACTAAAATATATAAAAAATGTATATTACAGTCATTTTATATGTTTATATTATTGTGTACATGTATAATAATGTTATGTGAATGTATTAGGCAATTTAATAATGTAGGAGCTGTGAGAATAGAGACCGAAAGTTGCTAACAATGAGGTAACCTAAGGCAATAATGAATTAGAAAGTTTAATAATGCTACTAGTAATTCTTGGAGCAATAATAACGTACTATTTAAAAGTTTATAAATAGCCAATCAACAAATAGAAAAACCTTAAGTTAAATAAAAGTATACTATTGGAGTAAAATTAGCCAATCAGAGACGTGAAATAGAAAGGTTTACAAATTTAAGCGGTAAACGGCAGTCGCTAGAACGCAACGTAACTGAGCAGTTCATTAGCTCGGTACGTATCCAGTGTGAGACGAAAATTCATTACGGCGAGAATATTATAAAGTTTACGTGTTAAAAAGTGCAAGTAATTAATAAGTAATCTCACAGCTCTCTATATAAGTGAAGTGTTATTTAATAGTGTGAAGGATTAATAAAAAAAAGAGCGAAACAAACATTAAAATTTGTGTAAGCATACATTCATTAGCCGATCACACCCTGTTAAGAGATACCTACATGTTTCTATAAATTAATACTGACGATTCCTAAACGTTGGGGCGAAGGCCACCGGAAACTTTGTACCATACGTGGGGCAGTTACTTCATCAAGTTTGGCTCTCCAACTTCAGCAATAAAACCATCATTCTCAAGAGGCTATTCCTAGAAAATTCCAATATACACTTCATTTGTCATGAAATTATCTTAAATATGTGATAGTCTATTCAAAATCGTCAGCGCTAGTTTTGAGAATATCAAAATTTTCCAAAAGTATTCCATGTAAAAGGTAGTTTGGGATAGGGCGATTTTCTTGAAAATCTTCGTGTTACATTATTGGAAGATGCTGAACTTAAATTCCACATTTGGTATACTACATCTGGTATTTAATCGACTTTTCGTTTTTGAATTACGCTGTTCACACACATACCTACATACGTACATACATACATGCATACGTGCACATACACACGTACATACACATACATACATACTTACATACTTACATATATACATACATACATACATGCATACATACATACAACGATCAAGAGAGAAGACGGCCATATACAGCTGATACAGAGAACAGTTTAAAACATATGATAGAACACGATATACCAAATGATGATAAGCACAACGACAACGAACATCATGCACAACTGATAAGAGAAATAGTAGAACCTTTACGTACTACGAACGAGGTTAAATTTACAAAGGAGGAAATCAAAAATGGTATTTCATAATTGCGATCCCAACAAGGCGCGGGAGAGGATGGCTTAGACAGCGATGTTCTCCTGAGATCTTTTCAACGGTTTCCGCTGTTCTTCACTGAACTGTACATCTGCTTTAAAAATGGGTACTTTCCAAAATTATGGAAGAGATCGCTAATAATTCTAATAATTAAGTCAAGCAAAGAAGGAAGCGAAGACGTCTCAAAATACCAACCCATCAGCTTAATCAACATAGGTGGTAAAATTCTAGAGAAATTAATAATAGACATGCACTCAAACAGACTATTCAGCGCCCGGCAATATGGAGTCACGCCGCAGAGAAGTACAGTGGATGCAGTGATGGCAGTAAAAGAATATGTATTAGAAAACCTAAACACCAATAACTATACTGCTCTTAGCTTAGAAGTGCAGGGAGCATTTGATGCGGCATTGTGGTCAAGCATTTTAAGTAATTTAAGACAAGTGAAATGTTCCAATGACCCAGGACTACTTCCGAGATAGAAAAGCAAGTTCATGTATCTATGGCTGTAGAGCTGAAAAGGAGGTGGAAAAAGGGTGCCCACAAGGCTCGATCTGTGACTCTGGATTATGGAATGTTCTATAAAATGCCCTCCCATAGTTAGAATATACTGAGGTAATCGCCTTTACAGATGATCTGCTTGTCATGACGAGAGGAGAACAAAAATGGAGACCGAAAACTATGTGAATGTAGATGCAACGAGAATAGAGCGCTGGGCTAGAGACAATAAAATCAAATTCAATGAAACAAAGTCAAAAGTGCTAGTCGTTACCCCGAAAAAGAAAAGACAGGACACGAGTATGAATATTTATATCAACAACAAGCGAATAGAACAAGTCGAAGAATTGGAATTTATTTACACAGATTCCACCAGCATATTGATCACATAGTCTTAATACATACCGCGAAACTATGCTGGCTATACAACACACAAAGGAGCACTCGAATCTATCCTCACTTCCAGTGTGGTTTCAAGCTTTACGATACTCTAGAAACATTATCAAATTCAACGCATCCAAAGGATCCTAAATATTAAATGGATTAAAGCATATAGGACCATATCTTTTGATGTTTCCTGCATTATAGCTGCATTCAACCTATAGATATAATGATAGATGGCAAACTATATAAAGCAACTCATGGAGAGAGAAATTATGTTTCGTACACACAACCAAGAAACTGGAGTCACCCTGCAGAAAAGAGAACTATTCAAGGAACTCAGGGAAATACAACATATGTCATATAAATCTATACAGATGGGAGCAAATCAGAAGAAAAAGTAGGAGGAGCTGCAACACCGAGTTCTCACCCGACAATTAAAACACAGATTACATCCAAAATGCACAAATCAGAACAGTTGGCCATTTGGAAAGCTCTATAGGAACTTCAAGGAATTGAGGAAAGTTGCAGCAGTATTAAATTATCCGTATTGAAGGAAATAGAAAACATATCTCACTATCAGATAACACACTAATACCGTTGTTGCAGTACAGCAACGTGAGTGGACAATCCACTTCACCTGGGCGAAGTGCTGCTGGTAATGAACTAGCTGACAGGTTAGCCAAAAGAAGCTTCTGTAGAACAAATAATACACAACAAAATCTCAAAGTCGATCAGCATATCAGAAATAAATTATTTATCATTAGATGAATGGCAGGCCACATGGAATACCACCACAAAAGGAGCAGTTACTGAGTCATTCTTTCCTTCAATTTAAAACAGTCTAAAAATAAAACTCCCAACAACCACAGCCATAGTGACAGGACATGGAAAAACCAAATTATATTTACATAGATTTAATATCATAAATTATCCTGACTGCACATGCAACAGAGGAAAACAGAGTCAAGCATCTGATTTATGAATATAATAACACAGAATACCAACGGTCTATTCTCATTCAAGAAGTAATAATAGCAGGAGGTGTATGGTCCGTCAATAATCAAGAGTTAATATCCCAATATTTAAGAGTTTCTTCAAATTTATTAAATCCGTCAATATCTAGAGTAACTTTATTATAACAAGTAGATAATCTATAATAATAACTTTGTATTATAAATTAATAACATATGCTACACTGTAATTATTATTGTTAAAATTATGTAAAACAATTTGTAATTATGAATGTTAAATTGTGTGAAACAACTGTATAAACATAATGTAAAGAATGCATGTAATGTTATCAAGGTTATCAAGGACATGCAATTGAATAATAAATGAATAAATAAATAAAATGCACACATATATACATAAGAATGCTATTTTGTATTTCGGGGGGCTCAAAACATAATATATTTCTGGTGAAATATCGACATCAAATTTTTGGGTGGAATACAATACCTTACCTGGTAATTACTAAATGTAATTGCTAAAAAAAACTTAACACACGGGGAATTAGGGTCAACAGCAAAACTAAAGGATAACTGCAAGTAAAAACCAAGGGCGTAAAGAGGAGAACGGATACAACCAACGAATAACCACGGGATAATGTAGCATCTGTGAAGTCGCAATATATGCATGGTTATCATCACAGCCACGGATCTCTCGCGCTAACCTCAGACACCTTCTCTCGAAATTAGCGCTATAGTTTTAAATCCCTGAGTATGTTAAACACTATTGATCAAACCAAATTACTTAAAACTTGGTTTTAACAATTATAGTGATGTAACTTGAACCGCCCCCCCCCACCAACAGACATACACACGGTGTGAATGCCATCCTCTTAGCAGATAATTCTATTTATAGAAATACTAATGTAAGATTATAATACAATTTTAGTCTGTGAACGCTTATTTCAGCAGGACACAAATCTGATGTGCTACATTCACATAGCCTTAACTACCCACTATCGTTTATTTGTATATATTTGCCAGAAAATTATTCTCACGAATCGTTCCATCTCCTTTGTGTTAATCCTTTGCAGAAATCAGCTACAGGAAACGAAGCGACAGTAAAGCGAGACTTTGAAATTCCACCTATGCATGACATCGCATAACAAATAAATCTTTAAGTTATATCATTTGTTTTCTTTTATTATTTCGTTCTAACTTAAGTAAGTGGGTTTCGGCTTTAGTTGCTCAAACATGAAACATTCCGATGAAAATATACGAAAAAACTGGGAATTGAAAATCAGTACAAAGTTAATATTGTTCCCGTAATTCAATAAAAACTTAGCAGTGGTGCCAAAAAAGGAGAGCAGCGTTCCACTTTGCGCTGGGCCTGAGATCTTATTCGTCAATTGTGTTTTTGTCACCCATCTGTAAGGGAAAGTGCGCTGCTGCCAAAACTCTCTTCATTCCAGTGCGTTTTTCTGTAGCTCTATGTAAGAAAGAAAAATATGTGTTCACAACATTTTCAATATACTCATCGAGATCCATCTCCGGTTTAAAGGATCTATATATCCTTCCCACCCGCTGTACATATTTATGCAGGGTAATGCACATATTACAAGGCTTCAAATTTACCACTCATCCTGATTATTTCCCCTCGTAAAAAGTCCTGCCCGCGTCCCTGTTTGTTTATGATAAGTTCACATTGGGTTTATAAAAAGCAGAGTTTATTGTCTTCTCCTTTGTAACTTACCATTGTTGAGTGCAGAATTTAATTGACAATGAACAAGATAATCATGGTTGGTTTCTCGTCAAGTCATGATTGGTTATCAAAACACCAGAGCAACAAAAAACTTCTGCATCCGCAACGCTATCGTCGATGGGCGAACAGCTTATACGTCACAACTGACCTTATTAATGGCAGATCCACATTATAAATGAGATGTAGATATCTATAGTTCGTGAAAATCGTGACTTATTAAATGCATATATAACGTTGATACTACTCATGAATTACTACCCCATAATATTTGCATAAAATAAGGTTTTAAATAGGGAAATTCAATTCCAAACACGAAATATGAATACAGTGAGAAAACAGCGCTATTGCATCACCTTGCAACGAACCTGCTTATGCCGGACGACCTTCCTCCTCTTCTAGCTTATCTTTATATCAGTAGCAGAATGTACGTTGATTTTCTTTTATCTGTTGGTGGGTGTAGCGCATGTTGCTTGTTTGATAACTCGCGATAGAAAGACATTTTCGCCTCCCCTGATGTGGGGGATGAAAATGTGTTATATAAATATGTTTTCTTGCTACAGCTAATTTACAACTCTGCTTATATTACATATTGCACATCATGAAATAAAAATAGCGTACCACGTGAAAAGCACTCTTAAAAGGAAGCCCTCATTAATATGTACACACTGTAGTACTATAGAAGCTGTGGTAGTGCTGAACCTCAGAATCACTTATGTATATAAGTGAGTCTGCATGGTAAAGAGCAGCACCGTTGCTGGGGGAGGGGGCCATGGTGGTGTAGAAAGAAAAAAAAACTACGAGTTGTTGCATTGCCCCTAAGAAAATAAATTATAACGGAGAGAAAAGTGTGTGACATATTTTTATGCAAGCAAAATTTATTTGTCTCCTTTTTTCCAGTTTCCCAAATGTTTTTATAAAAAAGTTAAATAGCTTCTGCAACAATTACTTCATATCTTGTAGGAACAACATCTGTAACTTTAGATTTATGTACGGCTATTTTTTCGAATATTTAGTATTTTTAATTGTAACATCACCAGATATTTCTGATAAAATTTCCCATTTGTGCGGCAGAAACTGCGTTAATAACAATTTTTCCTTTCCATTAATAAGAACGGAGGGAAAATGGAACATTCTACAACACTCATGTACTATACGTAGCACGGATCTGTTGCGATCAGACCGCCAGTTGAAGACGAGGCCATCAATGACGTGACTAAGCAACATACATTTTTTGCAGGCCTCGTGTTTGCCATTGTTTCAACGCCAATTGCGAAGTGTAAACACTGCAGGCTAAGGTCGTGTTCACACACAGAAGATGCGTAAGAGATACACATACGAACGAATCATGGAGGTTACGTGGAGTCGCTCACACAGCGATGCAGGCAGCTTGAGAGCTTGCTCTGCGCGAAGGTGGCTGGAGTATAGTTGCAAAACACGAGATCATTCACACATATCCCGTTGCCTTCTCACAACCTCGTGGTCAAATACCAGTGAAGAGGTTACATAATTCAATCGGATGTTTTAGCTGTGCAAATGCATTCTGTGTAGTTGAGATACCGGTGATACCCGAATGTGCGGACAAATGAAGAAAGAAAAAAAAGTTTAGAGTTCTGGTGAAATGCTCTCTCGCACGTAGGTAGTTTTGTTTTGGACGGCGAACAATATTTTATTGAGAAGTTCTTCAAAAGAGCTTGTTGACCTCCGGAAGTAATTGAAAATTTTCCTTGAATCATCACAGAGCTCTTTATACAATATGAAAGTGCCTTAGTTATCGCGACCATTATTAATAGGCCAAATCAGTTTTGCATAACTGGTATAGCGCATGAGATAGACACATGTTTATTGCACAAAAGATTTAGATCTCGTTAAAACACACACTTTATACAATTTTTTTTTTTTTGGTTGAACGAATCATTTCGGGGATATAGCTTGTTATTTGTTTGAATGTTCTAATTCTTATGCTATTTCTCAAATGGGAACTCCATACTCGTCCTTTTTTTTGTTCCTGGACATGCAAAGAGAATGCAATACGCCACATAGCAACCAGCTCTTAAAACATTTGACTATCACTTACAGCCCATCATATTCCCCTTTGACCTACAAGAAAATTAGGAGTACGATAATTTCTGCAAATGTTTAATGTGAAAAATATGAAGTAGATGGAGAATAAGCGTTTATAAAAATATTTGTACAAGAGTAGAGAAAGTCAAGTGAGTACAGCACGTCAGATTTTGTCCCTCTTCTTTGCACGAGGTTCGTTACTATAACATGAATTTATTCCTCCGTGATTCTCCTAAACATTTGACATTGTTTCTAAGTACTTGTTACTTCATTTGAGACCACTTCTAGGCATAAAAACGGTGTCTTGAGTAACCTGTACAGAAGAATAACTTTTTAATGAGTGTTATGCGTGTGGTAATTTGCAACGAGTAGAGAAAGTTGTATTGCTGTGTCAAGTTTGTTTTGTTGTTCCGCATTTCAATTTATTTGTTTTCCCTTTGAAGTCATTGATTCTGTCAAATGAGACGTCATATCCCAGATATGTTAAGTACGAGGTCTTTTTCTACGAGGTATGTTTTGATCTGATACGGGATTTTTTCCTTTAAATGTCTTGATCTTACTTTTTGTAGTAAAAAACATTAAGTTGTATTTTTTTTAGCAATGTTGTGTAAAGTATGAACATGAGCCTGCATAGCAAGGGTTGTGCTTTATTTTCCATTTGTAACCATAATGCCTTTTAGACACAAGAGGATTCTCTGGCCAGAATTGTAGGTGTGTTTTTTAAGCGGACAAAAGCACATGAGCTGTACGACATAGCCATAAACGAACGAATCCTCTTAGTACGAAAAATTAGTTTTCAGAAAGGGGTAGCTTTATCCTCGAAAGAGAAAGCGTATATTTATTAAGAGGAACGACAGATATGAAGCCGTCCCTATGATTCGTCAGAACCGGATTAACAATGGTCTCCTCAGCTGATACGTTAGGTTTTGTTACCTAAACTTCAATTATTGTTATATGTCAATAAAGAGAATAATTATGATAGAGAAAACCTGTGCGGGGGTTTCAAACTTCCTCCCATTATCCGTAACTTCATAAGGCATGAGATATTGGCAGACGTCATGCAAGATGGAAGTACAGGACATGTTGGTAAAGACGTATGAAGCTCCTGCTTGTGCCATACAGTAATAGTTGCTGACAAATTAGCAACCAATTCACTTGTATCAGTCCAAGCTATACGTTCAAAGTGGCCTCAAATTTGGAACTGCGTTAGTTTCCGTTACTTTGGTACACATTATTAGAAATATTTCATAAATTCAAACTTCTCCTCTCTCCCCAACACCAAATTCTGATATTTAAGCCAACAAAGGGGGAATAATGATTAAGTTTTACAGTTGGTGTTGATTACATAGTTTTACCCATAAGATTGGGGAAAAGAGCGAATTTGTTTCAATACAATATATTCCCTGGTGAGTTTTCTTCAATAAAATTAATTATTGCTCTATGATTTTCACCTTACTACTCGCCTCCCACCATGCCGGCCCGGGCTCGATCCCATGGACACGCATGTGGGATTTGTGGTGAACGAAGCGGCACCTCTGCGTGTTTTCTCCATGTTCTCCGTGTTTCCCCGCCGTTCATTCTACCAATTGCTCTACTATCACCTTTCCTTTCATCCATTTCGCCTTCATTTCATATCTTCTTCTCCGCACTGTCATTTCTGGCTACGGGCCGATCCCCTGTTCCGGGTTCATCATTCTCTGATTCAATGTTCGTCTCCTCCTTACATACCTCTGACCCTAGGCATGGTTGTAAATCCTAGGGGGTGTAAGCCCTACATACGAGGAGGTCCGAATAAGTAAGTAAGTTTCCTTCCGCGTGTTCTGTCCAGTAGTGCTCGGATCTACCGCCACTTTGGTGTTCTTTATACACGCCATTAGAATTGTTTTGAGTAAAGAATAGGTGATTCTTAGGATTTCGAAAGCGATAAAGCACATGGTGTCTCCTACAGCCCATTTTCCCCCGTAAATACCCTAAGCAAGCATGCTTCTTTTTAATTAAAGAGATAATAAACGTTTGCTTTGTTTCTTTAAACGACATTATTGATGCAAACTGATGATTTCTTCTGACAACAGATATAACTGCATCATATTTACAATATGAGGTATCTAACCTGTTTTTCCCAACACAAACTGGCCTTCGCATTCTTCAGCACTGGTGACTCTCCCATAATAGTTATATATATATATCGTGAAGGCGATGATGCTCAACTCTTTCATTGCCTTCGCTACTCAATTTAAGCACTTTTTTAAAAGTCGACATCTACACTTTTGGGCAAAAATGAGTTACATTAGTTTATTGTACAATTTGATAGCCAGGTTTCCGCTCCTGTTGTTTATTTTATCCAAACTCTGCAAATGTAGTTGCTATAGAACTGCAAAATACTTGAAATTCTGCAAAATCAGAGAAGTGCATGCATTTGTAGAGTTTTGCTACACCGACGACGCATCTTGTACGGACACCACTTAATTTACAGCGTTATAAAAGGAAGAAAACTCGATATCTTAATAATGTTTCAAGCACGTTATTTTTAAACACCGAGTTTTAATGTTCCAAGGTTGCCCGTACTGATGCAATGCAATTTGACGCATTCAGAAACGTAGTCATCACGAGTCCCCCAAATCGGCAACAAAATGTCGCATCTCTGATGTCTGCCTTGACGATATGACAAGTATGCAAACGATATATTTACATTCTCAGATATAATTATTGTTAATGCTTATAATGCTGTTATCATACCCTTAGTCTGTAGTAATAAAACAAATAATTTTAAACAGGTTTCCATTCTTTGCTGTAAGATAAATCCAATCCCGACCAAGATAAGATTCTTCTCAAATATGTATATGTATATTCAAAGCCCTCAGCGCAGAGTTATTGATCTGGATGATAGTAAAACACCAAAAGCCATATCTATAAAACATCAGTTAAGAAAAAATGATGGGACATTGGTTTCAGCATGTGCTACCAGCTTTAGGAGCATTAAGGTGACTACAACATGTTTCTCCACTTACATACCGTTGACCTAAAGTTAAAACATGTTGTGTATACTAGATTAACCAGAAATGTTTATGTAAAAGGAGAAGTTCCAACAGAAAAGAGGGATGGTGACTGAGGCAGAAAAGAAGACAAGCTAATTGCAGAAGCTATTATAAATCACATCAAACAATATAAATGACGAGAAAGTCATTACTTACGGGGAAAAGTAAATAAAAGTTACTTACCACTGGACATAAATATTAAAATAATGTGGGAGAAATTTTGCAGCCCAAAAAATTCAATGCATTACATGCATGTTCCCTATCCAAATTTAAGACTGTGTTTTATACAAAGTTTAATCTAGGTTTCGGTAGTCCAAAGACTGACGTACGTTCAACCTGCAAAGAATATTTAGAAAGATAAAAAATGAGGTTAATCTGCAAACAAAAATGAACATCGAACAATGAACAGGTTACATAAAATGGGGGTAAAGAAGTTTTATGACATCATGAAACAGCAAGAACCTGATGCCATAAAGATTTATTTCGACATGCAGTAGAATCAGCCTCTACCAGTGCTTGCTGTTTCTGAAGCATTTTATTCTCGGCAGGTTTGGTTCTATAATTTAGCAATAATGTTACATAAGAATGTTCAACACCCAAAAGATATCCATTTCTATTGTTGGCTGGAAACAGAATCATCTCGTGGGGCCAATGAAGTAGCAAGTACATTGGTTCGCTTCTTAAATGAGCTTGAAGTGCAGTTAATTGCGTCGGCAAAAAAGCCTAAATACATTCATTTTGCGATTCATGCACAGGCCAAAACAAGAATGCGATTTTGATGACTACTTTGACGAGATTTCTTATGGAAAGTAAACTGTTTAAGGGTATAACACATTTTTATCCCATCCGTGGAAATAGATATATGCCACCAGACAGGGTTTTGGGCAGAATAGAAAAAGTCTTCAGAAAGAAGGAAACTATTCTCTCTCCTGTGGCATTCTAAGATCACACGGAATGGAATGGAACATCTACGATTATAAGACTTCTGCGCAGCGACTATTGAAGGCCAAACTTCCTTTCACGATGAGAGAGACTCGAGTTATTAAGTATATTAATAGGAGCTACAATCAACATCAAATGATACTTCCTGAAGTGAGAATAAAAAATGTATACACAGAATGTGGTACAGCGGTAGTAAAACGAATTTCAAAAGCATCATGGATACCTCGGAAGTTCAAGTTAGGAGGAACATGGTAAGCTTCGAAAAAGCAAACGATGCGTTGAAGCTTCTTAACTAGTTTACTGTGCCAATAATGACCACTGAATTTTACAATGACGTAAAGAGAAGTTTGTGCAAAGTTAATCCTTCAACTGGTAATACAGATCCTCAGGACTCTGTGATTTATTATGATGAAGAAGAAATAGTGTAATCTAACTTTTCAATCCGCTTTAAATTAAATACTTAATACTTAAAGTAAATCGTGGTTATAAGGGTTATTTTGAAGAAAGTCATTGAAGAGAAATATTTTTGTCCTTGCTTTGTAACTTAATGCTGGTAGTTAGTTGTGCAAAGTGCATGTGTAACAATTACATGTTTTTATATTGCAAAAACTTTGGTTTATATAACTGCTCCCTAAGTATGACAAAGGTTTCCATGAACAACAGATCATATGCAGAGTTTTGTAAAACCAATTCTGAAAATAAGTAGAGTTTTGAAAAAAACTGTAAATTAAAATAACAAAATATTATTATATAAATCATGTTGTGTTAAGCTTTTATTACGTAATATTATCCATATTATATTTTCCCATAGTTTAACAAAAAATAGGTTCTTGAAGTGAATAAGATATTGCTATAAAGCAAAAAAAAACTCAGCTTCTGAAAATTTTAATTTTTGCATTTGTGAGTTTTGAAAAAAAAACACTTCTCAATTGTAGAACGGCGCATGAACGGACTCATGTCCGACATCCCGATAGTTTCTATAGTTGCATTACTCCATTTTGTTACTACTGCGCATGTGCAGAAGAAAGTGCCATCCCATTAGTGCTAGTGAAATCCGCAAAAATAACTATGTTTAGTTGTGCTTCTGCCCTGCATCCACCACCGGAATAAAGAGTAAGAATATACCCTAACGTGGATCATTATGTGCATCTCTTGCTGTTACTATTGTTAATAATCTGTGAGGAAGGAAATGTCTTCTTGACACATAATGTATATGGAATCAGAAACTCGGTCATATGTTTACCTACATTAACCTTTATACTGACGGTTGCTTTAAACCATAACCAGGGGCGTGCGGTTAGTGGACTAGTAGGACTAAACACCATCAGCTTATATATAAACTTTATTAAATGTCATGTTTTAACTTTAAAAGACATGACGAAAATAGTCCTTTTTCGTTCGCTGAGCGCCTGTACCTTAGCCCTCACTTGCCGTCAGCGCATCCAATCACTTCGCCTAGGACTAGCTGCACTGCATGTGTTCCTCCTGCCACGTTATAAATAGCGCACGGTTGAGCATGTGCTGGTAAACAGCTTCTGCGTAACCATTCTTGTTAGAAAGAATATGTTAGTACGCTTATTGTTTTTGTGCATTATGAGTTAAGTGTTGAAAAGTGCCTGTGAAGTGTCAGACGGATTAAAATAGTATTGTACACAATAGTATTGTTCACGCTGTTTACTATTCATGCAGAGGGACTCGGTTCAGGATGCAAGTCCTCGGCATCTCACATCAATTGAAATGTCATCCGGCAGTGCAGCCAGTCACGCCAGACAACACCCACAATATTGTGTTTTGGATCGTTTTCTTATACGAATCGGCGGAGGCCCGGCGTACCCGCGGTCGCAGGAGCGTTTGACTTCGGCACTCTGGAGCGCAAAGGGTTGCTGGTTCGATTCCCGCCATGGATATGAGTAGTTTTGCCTGTTCTCATGGAGTATAACATTCGTATACTGGGTATAAGGGGCAGCGCAAAAGACCTCTTCTAATCAAGGTGCCAGGGCTTCTGAATCCTCCAACGGACTAAGGGTACTCTTTTACTCTCTCATAAGTACCAACACTTCGGAGCTTTGGGTTTTCAGAATAAGCTAGATATTGTAGTAAAGGGTAGGCCTACTATGGGCGTTTCTATGAGTACACAAATGAAAAAAAAATATGTAAGTTATTTGAAATTGAATGCTGCAATTCTTCAAAATGGCTAACTGCAAGTAAATCGAGAAATAAATTATTTTCCTAGCCCTGTATTCCTTTTGAAGCCGACAAAGAAGTATGGGATAGAGTGGGTTTCTCTGGTATCAGTAACTTTCAAAAAGCAAAAATTCGACAATCACATGTATCTGCATTAATGAAATTGAAAACTTTTGGTAAAACAAGAATAGAGTTTCAACTAAATGAATAATGTAGGTCGGATATTTTGAAACACAATGCGAAGTTGATTCTAATAGAGAAGTAATGAAGCGATTAATCGATGCAACTTGCCTACTGGCAAAATAAGAACCACCTTTCAGGGGTCATAACGAGCACAATGAAGCCCTTAATCAGGGAAACTATATTGAGTTCTTGCACATGCTATCCAAGTATGACATCGATTTAGACACACACTTACAAAACGCTAATGTTTTCAAGGAAACGTCAAATCGAATTCAAAATTATATTATTGAATGTATCAGTGACATAATGCTAGACATAATAAGGAAGGAAGTAAAATGTGCAATTTCAGTTGCTTTAGTGCTGGACGAAATAACAGATGTTACAAAATTATCTCAGCTTTCCAATGTCATTCGTTACGTAAACAGGGTGAAATTTTGGAGAGATTTTTAGGCTTTACAGATTCAGCAATAATCACTCTGCAGTTGTATTAAGTGAGTATGTGTATACAATTCTTACAGACTTTCAATAGAGAGTCTGAGAACAAGTTCGTAGCTCAAGGATATGACAGGACTGCAACATTTTCTGGCCATTTAAATGGGTTGCAAGCGCTAGTGAAGAACATATTTCCCAATGCGCTATTCGTGCAGTTATGCTCATCGACTTAACCTAGTTTTATCGCAGTCAGTGTGATTCATAAAGGAATGTCGTAAAATATTTTTCAAGGCATTGAGAGGTTTTGTTCATTTTTTCTCCTTCAAAAAAGTCAAGAAAAGGTTTCCATCGGTGTCGGTTACGTGTTGGAATTATAAATCTAGGATTGTGAACACGGTGCATGAAAATACGACAGAACTGATCTCATTTTTTGAGCATATTCTTCTTGATGACCCAGCCTCCTAAGATAGTGGCACTTTTATTTGTGACAGAGGATATTAAGCGTCATTGAAGGATTTCACCTTTTCTTTTCTATTGGAAATTTTCAGTCATATTTTTGTTCTCACCGATACATTATAGAATGATTATTCAATATTTTCCAGACAAGGACTTTTAATGTAAATTATTGCAATGCGAAAGTAAAAGAGACCATTTCTTTCACTCAATAATGTCGAAGCAATTCTATAATATGTATGCAACGCTAGAAGAAAGTAACATGAATGAGAATGAAGCTAGAAAGCGGCGTCGGGTAGGTGAATTAGACGATTTCAGAATGAAATATTTGCGTCTTTACGAGATGATTGACACAATAGTTAGCCAAATGGAAAACCGATTTCGTGATTTAGAAGGACTAAAATTTATTGAGCTACTTGATTCGAAAATGTTTGCAACTTGCAAAACTAGATTACCCGAAATTCGATTACATTTCTTAACTCAGCCTATAAAAATTTATTTCATTTTGAAAATTTGCGAAGTGAATGCTTTATA
Organism: Deroplatys truncata; assembly: GCA_030765065.1. NCBI lineage: Eukaryota > Metazoa > Arthropoda > Insecta > Mantodea > Mantidae > Deroplatys > Deroplatys truncata. The sequence continues at coordinate 242,043,138 of CM060978.1, read as the reverse complement.
GGTTGTCAGACTTTTCAGGCAAGCCAGTGACTGAGATTGCAAAGTTTCTGAAAGACACCGAATTGGGAAAAGAAGCATTTCCAGAAGTTTATAAAGTATGCTTCGTCACAACCATAATTCCAGTGAGCACATCTACAGTAGAATGTACGTTTTCCTGTTTAAAATACGTTAACAGTTACGTACGGAACACTCAGTGCGACAACAGCTTTCCCAACTTTCAATGTTACCAACCGAAAAGGCTCTATTGACAAAATTCAAAGCTAAAGACATCTTTATGATCATGTCGTAGAAGCATTTGCCCGAGAAGGAGAGAGGAGGATTCTGTTGATATACAGCTCAATATGAATTAGGTAAGATTTATTTTCGTTGTAATACTTATCTATAATAACATATTTCAAATACTTTTCTCCTGTATAGATTTGATAAATACTGTCGTGACAATTCCATTCCTGCTGGTCCCCCCGAGGAATATCATCGCACACCACCTCTTAAGTAGCATACATTTAAAACGAAACAGCCACCGTATGTTTTAAATTCGGATCCTCAAACACTTTTATTCGCATCATCTACTTACACATATGTGAAGAATTTTTCAAGAGTGGTTGTTTCTAGGTAAAAAATAAATAATAAAAAAGCTAAACACAATTATTCGCATTTAATATAAGTAATTATAAATATTCAAGGTGTCTCGTAGATAAAACGACATCTATTGCGCAGAGAAGTATATCATTTTATCTGTTTAAACTCGCTGATCAACCTTACAGTTAATTGCATGTAAAATTACGCTGCTAAATTGAACGCATTAAAAGTTGATTTGGAAAATCGATTTCAGGATTTCAAAACTAAAATGTGACTGTTTATTTGCCAATCCTTTCACTATGGACATAAAGAAAGTCAGATTAAATTTAGAAATGGAAGTTTCAGGTGCTTTGTTAGCAAAATTGTAGCACATTTGTAATCAGTTCTTTTCGAAAATGAAAACTTTGACACTGAAAATCAGGCCCGGCATACCGGATGAAAATCTGGTAGCACAACTAAAGGTGGCTACTGCTGAAATAGCTCCACATTTCGAAAGCTTGGTTGATAAGCTTGAAGCATAAGGTGTTGTGTACTTTACTGATTTTAACTAAAATATATAAAAGCATATTGATGAAACATGTTTCTTGAGATGCTACAGAGCCATTGCTAACGGAAAATATACTTCTATTACAGTCCGCCACTGCAACTTGAACCTGGCAATTACATATAAACCTTCCACTAATGCACCCCTCTGTGTTGCAGGTAGTATCGTAGAGTTTGGCCACCTATACAGCAGTGCTAATGAGATGATGGGGATATTATTCATTTTTCTTTACATTTATGTGACGGCGGGTGTTAAAGTAGAATGAGGCTGGCGACTTGTCATTTTTCCTTTGAATTGCAGGTGCTGCGGCAAGAGAAGATTCTCTTCAACATTATCGTGTTTTTTGACACTATTGCCTGTGATGCACAAAGAATTGCAAAGTCAGGCGGATCATATGGGACGCAAACAACTGAATGAATAGGGCAGCTTGTAGTACTGCGCATACTCTGGCTTGTTAGGGGGACGCTATTGTGTTTCTTTGAGATGTGCAAGTCTTGCAAGACGCGCGTGTATTTCATACACATTCAGTGATTTTTGCTTGGGTAGGTGATTTCTTGAGAATATTATGCCGCCAGGTGGACCAGGATGGTATTTTTGAGAGTGAGTGTTCCCAAACAAATGTTCACATGCGTTCGCAGTATATATTTATGACACACTGAATTTTGGTGGCATGGAGGATTTCTTGAGAACATTATGACGGCTAGTGACACAATGGCTGACTATGACAATGGTATGAGAAGGACGCTGGTGTATTTCACGTCACATGCAGGAATTTTTTGGCGGAAAGGGGGATTTCTTGAGAATATAATACCGGCAGGTAACACAAAGCCAGACTATGAGAATGGGAAGACGATGATGACTTTTGTTTAAGGGCGCTCAACTACTAGATCATTAACGCCCTTGTAAAACAGCCGGCGGAGGGCGATGGATATTTTCGATCATAAAAAATCCTTAGCATGGCTTCCGTCGGAAGGGAAGTAAAGCCGGTGGTCCCATGTTGTAAATTTACGCCACGTAAAAGAACCTCAAGCCTAATAAAGAGGCCTCTGAGCAAAATTTCCGGTTTTTCACGCCCAATATACAATGGGATGCTAAGGACTATAGCAGTTAAACAGCGTCCATAAATAAAACTCAATTTCAATTTTCTTGTAAAACAGATCACCAGAAGCTAGAAATAAAGATGAATACAAAAAAAATCATGGTAACGGCCAAGCATAAAAATAAATATAGAAAATCAAAGCAAAAGCCAGAGAAAAAGATTAACATAACAAGCATAGCAAAAGTCAGGAATAACTATGAACATAAAAATAAACCTAAATAATGAGTAAATCCACATTTGAAAATTTACCCCTGATACAAACCTAAAACTCCTCTGAACCGCTCGGCTATCATCCACTATGATCTCTGCAAGACTGGCCGGCAGTTGTAGAGAGTCCTGAAGATGAACTAGAAGAATACGCTATAGCAACACATGACGGAGCGACAGATTTTCGCTACAAAGCGAACAAAGTAACCATGCCTAAAATTGCAGTGGCCAATACGCAAGCGAGCCAAAATCACCTCTTCACGACGAGATACAGGAGAGGAAGCTACCCGATTTATCAGAATGTACTTCACTACACTAAGCTTATTTTTGCGGAGAGCTAACCACTCCTCGCGCCAGCACGATAACACCGCTCAAAATCAGAGAAAGTGTCAATTTTCGACAGCGCACATTCAAAATGGCTCGGTATATGTCATACACTCTGCAGTATAAATGGAAGAACCATCATGAAAACCGAATGCATGGGGTTAGGTTTCATGAACATAAGCACACCCCAACACAGCTGTAACACCTACATAAAAATTCGGTCAGTGTAATTCTAAAAAAAAGAAGTGCGGATACTAAACTGTGCATTGTAGACCTCTGGTATGCCGTGACCTCAAGATCTACGTGAAATATCGCCTGTAACCAATGGGGTACACACTCTTCCCCTTAGGAAACATGCTAAGCATTTCAGTATCGTGCTTTCTAAGAAGCTAACGAAGACGAACACCTGCATACGTTGAATTGATCGAGCTATTCCCATAGAGTTCGTCCAGCGCGGTGTGGAGAAAAAGTAGCCAACGAAGGATGTATTCACACACATTTAAGCGTACAGCCATAATTTCAAAACCGAATATTACGCTGATATCAAAGATGAGGTTCTGCCGATTCGGCATAAGACTCATAACTAGGCTAGTTTGAAAAGAGCCAATAGCCACTTGAATACCCCGATGATGGGCTGTGTCTAATCTTCTCAGAGCAGATGGTCGTGCTGAGGAGAAAACGATACACCTACAGTCTAACTTGGATCGGCTCAGTGCGCGATACAGTCGGAGTAAAACTGTCCGATCTGGTCCCCAAGGTTTGCCATTTAATACCCGCAGGATATTCAGGGAACGGTCACATCGCGCTTTCAATTGTGCTATATGCGATGACTATATAAGTTTCCTATCAAAGATCAACCTCAGGAATCTCGTCTCATCTGCGAATGGCAGTAAATCTGGACTGAATTGGAGCGACGGTGGTATTCGTCTCCTACGGCGCCAAAAGATAATGCAGATTGACTTCTCAGTTGAGAAACGAAAGCCGTTTTAGAATTCCATTCTGTTGTATAAACATTGCTGCATATGGCGTTCCAAAAACGACGTACGCTGAGTACAATAGACGGCAAAGTCGTCTACGAATAAAAATGTCGATACGCTTGGAGGAACACAATTCGAGATCGAATTAACTGCTATAGCAAACAGTGTAACCATCCATTGTTCATGCGTTCCATCACCTTGCAGACGCAACTGGTGGAGGTAATACAACGGTAGCTGGACGGAAGATCACGGCCTTTCTAGCTTTCAAAACGGTTATGACGGTGGCCTACCGCCTCTTCTCTGGAACAGTTGCGTCAACCCAAATACGATTATAGACCTCGAGCAGGAGAGAGCTTTTGCAACATTTGTACGTGAATACATCTAGCCCTGGTGCTGATAGTCGCGAAGACAAAAGAGCATGCCCTAACTCCGCCATGGTGAAAAGGTGATTGTAATCTTCAGGTTTTCTAAAACGAAACCAGAAACTTTGAGATTCCACCTGAGTCTTAACTGGAAGGAACTCGGGCGAATAGTTATCTGAGCTAGACACTTGAGCGAAAGCATGGCCAAATGTGTTAACACTTGAAATGTATCAACAACAGCTCCTGTAGCTGTTTTAAGACCAGCGATTGGCTTGTGGGTCGATTAACTTATCCCATAAGGCGGAGGAAGGTTTATGTCGATAAAATGAAGCTAAAACTTGCTCCATGATGTTCGTTTGCTATCCTTTATAACTTGTCTAGAGCTGGCATGCATTTCCTTATATTGGATCAGGATATCCAGTGTAAGAAGAAGCTGGAAACCCCTAAGAGTACGCCTGCGGGCACGAATACATTTGGGCCAAGGGACCGGACCTAGCAATAGATTGCTCAGCAGCAGAAAGAATCGTCCCTGTGAGATGTTCGACTGAAATATTCACAGAGTCATGCTGATTGTAATTAATCACAACCAACTTGGAGTAAAGATTCCAGTTGGTTTGATCTAAGCGTCATCTAAGTAAGCGTGTGGAGCATATATCTTGTATTAAGAGACTAATTAGACAAGGTAAGTGGTCACTAGAGTGTACGAGAGATGACACTCCATTAAAAGGAAACTGCTAACTGTACTGAACAAACTGCTATATCAAGGCGTGTAAAAGTATTAAAGGAGTCTGGAGGTTATGTAGGCTCTCAGGCATTCAGAAAAGCTAGGTCCAGAAAATCGACGATTAATTTCCTCTCACATAAGACCGAGGTGGGCTTCAAATAGGGTGATGGGCTCTGACAAATTAAAATTCAATACAGTTTTATTTATGGACGCTCTTTAACTGTTGTGGTCCTTACGGTCCCATGCTAAATTGGGCGTGAAAGGCCGGTAATTTTGCTCAGAGGCCTCCTTATCAGGCTTGAGCTGTTTTACGTGCCGTAAATCTACGACACAGGACTACTGGCCTTACTTCCCTTTCCAAATAAGCCCTGCTAAGGATTTTTACGCACGAAAAAATGCATCGCCCTCCGCCGGGTATGACCCCTCGAACTTCGGAACTAAGTGCTAGCATGGTAACCAGTACACCACGGAGGACGACATGATGGTCATTGACGTCTCTCACAACAGAAAAGATGTTGGTAACTGGGAAACTAGAATTTCTAATCATTCCGCGGGAGGTCGTCAGCTGGAGGCAGTTAAATGTTACAAATGGTAAATCGGATGTTTGGCAGCTTAATCCTTACAACTGACTGAATGCCATATTGTATGGATGCAATTCCCCAATATATCATTTCTGATGAGCATGAAAGTGCCCCCGTGCGCAGGAATACCTTCTTCCGCTGTAAAATCACACCGTTCCCAACACGGGACCCCAGTACACCGTCTGATTTGAAAGCTGTCTTGCTGATAGAGTTAGCCTCTTGCAAACATACGACCAAAGGCTCATACTTCTTGAGCAAAAGTTCAAGCTTTGGTCTATGTGTTCTAATTGCACATATGTTCCATTGTAGAATAGTCATTGTAATTGTAATGGGGTAAGTTCCTAATCGTAAGTGTTTATTACGTTGAGGATAGCAGTGATCGAATCAATTTGTCCTTTTTCTTAGATGTCGGGTTAACACCTTTAACGGAGGGTTTATCCTGCCTGTTTTGCACTGTCGTTCTGGCAGTGTAGGCAGAATCCTCCTGCCCCAGCTCCTCCACGGGGAAGGACCCATTTCCAGTAGAAAGTTTCTATTCGAAAACCTATTGAAAATGGAGATCAGCAAACATGTAGATCGAGCCCTTCCCAGAAGATTCCTCAGAAGAGAATCTCCGAGGAGATGATGATAGACTTTTATTTCCCTTGGATATTTCGAGTACAGACTTTTCATTTTCATTCAGAAAGTCGGTTCTGTCGTAGCTGGTCCTGAACTTTCTTCGGCGATGCATTATGTACTACGGCCTTGCCAGTCTTGTGGGCGGAGGTCGACGATCTTGATGGTGATTTTACTGCTGTGATATTTTGGGTGACGCACTTGGCAGGTGATGGTGTCGTCGATGTCGACTTTGAAGGCTTTGGCTGTGTTCTGGCTACGAGAATCTTTTCTGAAATAGTGTCACGTTTATATCGCTGGTCTCGATTTACCGAATCGTACTGGTTTAGCTGCAATTAAGTTGTAGGTAGGGGACCTCGGGACAGAGGGTTGGCGGATGCGCAGTAGTTTCCGGGCTTCCAAGAAGGACACCTTCTCCCAAACCCGGATCTCTTGGATCGCTCTTTCCTCTGCAAAACGGGGCATTCTCGGGATCTTGATGGATGTTCTCCACTGCAGTTAACGCATGTTGGAGTTGATGTACATGCTCCATCGCGAGATACATCCCCATAGTTAACGCAGGTAGATTCACCGTTGCAGAAATCACTGGTGTGCCCAAAGCACTGACACTTATAACATCTCAGTGGATTCGGGATGAATGGCCTAATTTCGACTGCTTCATACCCTCCTGCCTTAAACCTTTGAAGGAGATCTACCCGATCAAAGGTAAGGTACAGGGTACGAGTAGGCACTAATTCACCTCTTTATTTCCGCTGTACACGATATATCGATGTCAAACCTTTGTCTTCAAGATGTTCTTGATTCTTCTCATTGGTCATTAGGTCCAACGCACGAGTGTTTACCACATCGCGCGAGTACAAGGTCTTGTGCATTTCGTCTTGTATGGGATAGCTGGCTAACATGTTTGCTCTCAAGATAATCGCTGCCTGTGCTGCTGAATTTACTTCAACCAGGAGCGTACCGTTGCGACTTCTAATGCACGACTTAACAGGATCAGCAATTTTATCGAGATTCTTTTAAACTATAAAAGGGTTCACCGATGTAAATTTCCTGCCTTCCTCTGTTCTATGAATAATTAAGTAACGAGTACCACATGACTAGACTGCTTCTTTTATATTGACCTTGGTACTTTTTTGAAGATTTTATGGGATCCATAGCACTTAATTCCTTCACCATTATAAATGTTTCCGATAGCATGCTGACATCCTGGGTGCCACCCCAGCTTAGGTGAGAATCCTGGCCGGGACCTTACTCACCTTAGGGTCTTACCTCCCAATTTATAGATAGAGGGACCCAATCACCTTCACGAGTGTAACGGCTCATGTAATGGCCGCTCCAGAGGACTGACTTTATCAGCGGATACTAAAACAGTCCAACATGACACTCAGGGGCTGGTAGTTACGCGTTAGCCAGTCACCCTTTGCGGCTCCCTTCCCCCTTACCGCGAGCAGTATCCATCAGACTGTGTTCAGGGAGGTAACTGATAGTTGGTCAAATACTCTTGTGGACCACAGTTGATTGGGTGTTTGGCATAAGCCCTCTCACCTCTTAGAGGAGACCAACCGAGATTGTGGCTCCGGACCCCGGGAACGCCAATCCCGTACCCACCATAGTAGGCCCCTGGGAGATATGGGGATGATGTGGGATGCGGTCGTTCTCGTGAAATCCTCGCAGGTTTATTTCACACCACATACAGCGATTTTTGGTAGAATGGGAGATTTCTTTGAGAATGGATCAAATTATTACAATGCATCCCAGAAGGACCCAGGTGTGTATCATGCCACCTATAGAAATTTCGGCGGCGTGGGGAGATTTCTTTGAGAATAGAATTTGCGTTTCTCAGAAAATGTAGCACAGGTGGCCAGGTGTCCGCAGACCCCACCTCCTGATATACATATCCTGGCAAAGGATGAATGAAACATGTCAGCCTTTGTCTGGGGCAACAAGACAGATTAATGACGGTCGCCTTTTGGCAATGACAAGTGAGGGAGAGGGTATAACACCCGGCAATGGGACCGGTCAACCATTGTTCGCAGAACAAAGTAGATTAATGGCGGTCACCCTTTTGTCGGGGACATGCACAGAATGTGGGTGGTGACAAGGGGAGAGGGCATTCCTGCATATCATTATCATATATTGTTGCATATTAAGTTGCTGAATCGCCTAATTCTACACTGCTGGTGGCCTTCTGACCTTGGTCCTGCTGTTACAATATGCGGGTATATATGTTACAGCTGGAACGCGAAATCCGTTAAAACCCGAAATTACTAGGAACTTCTATTTATGGCAACGTTCCTTAGGGACCTATAATTTTCATTAATTAAGTTACATCTAGAAATAACTGCGATTCTTTAGGAAGTTCTAGTTTTGTCTGATATAATTATGTTAGATCTGAATTGAACTGATTGTTGCTGGAAAATTCCCGTTGAACGATTACCAGTGTTTAAAATTTGGATGCGTAACCGTATTGGTTATTCGATTGAAGTACGCGTGCTCACTTCAGCAGTGAAAATACTGATTAGTGAATTGATCGCGTTAATTCAGAATGAGTAACGAAATGCACTGAGGACTCGACGAGAAGAAGTTGGGAAGTGTATTTCCTCGAGAAGTTACTAAGTTTAGAAAGCCCAGTAAACCATTATTATGTCAGTAAAAGAAATGAGTATGATAAAATTTTAGCCGAAGTTGAAGAAGCTAAAGCTACCATATAGAAGACGCCTTTGGAATATCGAACAATGAAAAGATCTGAATGCGGTATAAAGCGCACATGTAGCTAAAGGACATGTAGATAGAGACAAGCTGAAAACGTAAACATCAAGGAAATATGCGAATATAACCCTTCAAATGATAAAGCTTTTTCTATAGACATGCGAAAAATGAAGAAAACAACAATTAATTACTATAAAAATAATAGGGATAATGTTGATAGTGTAAATGATAAATGATTTAGTTATTTTTGTTGAATGAGAGATTGTTAGATTAAATTCTTCTTCAATTGTTATAACATTATTATTGGATTAAATATCTCTTTTCTAAGCCCATTCTACACTGTGGAATGGACAATCGCTGTCAGGTGTTTTAACTAACATGCAGTCTCCAGTCGGCCAAGAGTTTAAGTTCATTATGGATTATCAGATCATCTTGCCAAATTTGTGTTACTGTGACGGCTTCGTAGCAGGAGAGCTGAATAGGTTGTATTTCAACTGTCCGATATTTTCTTGACATTTAGAGCACTTTGTATCTTACACCCTGATAATGGAAATAAGTTTGTAAATCTGTTATAAACGAGTTATTTCTATACTGATCCGGGTTAAAACTTGTTCATAGGAAACCACGTCTTAGCCAGACTTCAGTTGAAAGAGCTAACCAGGATGTAGAACATGTTAACTTCATGGATGATGATGATGATATGCGGTTTAAGGGCCCTAAACTGCTAAGGTCATCAGCGCCCTTACAATGTATAAAATATAGTCAAAATATAAAAAACAGGTAAAAGAACCGCATAATCAAAAAACGGGACACAAACCCACAATGGCCAGAAAGCTATAAATAACAATAATACAATAACAATAATAACAATAATACAATAACAATAATAACAATAACAACAATAATAACAATACAAATATCCGAGAAACCAACACACTAAAAGCATAGGCAATAAAAGATTAAAACGTGTCAAAAACTGTAGAATGCGAGGGACATGAGCGCCATATGTCCACTGGGGAGTAAGTCCCTATTAAAACATACAGAATAAAATAACAAAGCTAAAAGACGCTCAGCGCATCAAATGCGACGATTAAAACCAATGTCACTTATAAAACGTAAAAGACATTCTACAGCATGCGCGTCGTCTGCCAAAACGTTGGCTATGCCAACAGGCAGACCCACGCGAACGCGCAGTGGAGCTAAAACTTGACACTCAGTTAAAATGTGACGCACCGTTAAGGGCACGTCACACTGCTGACACAGTGGAGCGGGATCACCACTGAGCAGGTAACTATGACTAAAACGGCAATGTCCAATTCGTAAACGGGCTAAAAGTACCTCTTCCATACGTGAAGAACGAGAAGAGGTACCCCAGATTAACGGGAGAGGCTTAACCTCCCGCAACTTGTTCCCCCGGAGGGCCGTCCACTCATCGCACCAGCGCGAGAGGATGCGGCGACCTAAAATAACACACGAATCTGACGAGGGAACAACAGAGGTAAAAAATCTGGGTAATAAAATCGCCGATTTCGCAGCGGCGTCGGCAGACTCATTACCTGAGATGCCAACATGACCCGGAATCCACATGAAGGAGACGCTGATGCCAGAGACACCAAGCGAGTGGAGCAGGTTATAAATGCGCTGTACGAGTGGGTGGTAATGGTACAGCGCAGTAATACTCTGAAGGGCACTCAGAGAGTCCGTACAAATAAAACAGTGCCGTAAGTCGTGCCGCTGAATGTATAAAACGGATTGATAAATGCTAAAAAGTTCGGCGGTAAAAATTGAACATTGTCCAGGTAAACGAAACAAAAACTACAGTGACCAAAAACAAAGGCACATCCAACTCCAGCTTCAGTCTTAGATCCATCGGTAAAGATAAAATGGAAGTCCCCGAATTGAGCTCGTACTTCTAAAAAAGCCGATCTAAAGACTGAAGAAGGGGTCTCAGTCTTCGGCATCGACGTTAGCCCAAGGTGACAGTGGGCCTCAGCGCGGACCATGGAGGAAAACGCGTTTCCCCCCGTGGAAGGGCCGGCGCTGGCGGAACGTCTAAATGCCGAAGGAGCTGTCGAAAGCGAACCCCTGGTGGGAGCAAAGCAGAGGAGCTAATGAAATAGTGACGATCAAGTGACTCCTCGAAAAATAACTCGAAGGACAGGTGGTCAGGCAAACTTGAGAGTCGACAGGCATAGTTGCACAAGAGCATCTCACGCCTGAAGGACAGCGGAGGCTCTGCAGCTTCAGCATACAGGCTAAGAACAGGGCTGGTTGGAAAGGCCCCTGTAGCGACTCTTATGCCACGATAGTGAATGGCATTCAATCGACGTAACACAGATGGACGTGCCGACGAATAAACAATACACCCGTAATCAAGCTTGGATCGGACCAAAGAGCGATAAAGGCGAAGAAGGACGGCCCGATCAGCTCCCCAGGATGTGTCACTTAAAACACTTAAAACAGTAAGAGAACGGTCACACTTAGCTTTTAAAAAGGAAATGTGCGAGGTCCAACACAACTTCCTATCAAAAATCAACCCCAAAAATTTCACCTCGTCTGCAAACGGAAGCATTTCCGGCCCAAGATGGAGATAGGGCGGAGGGAAATATTTCCGGCGCCAGAAGTTGATGCAGACGGATTTCTCGGCGGAGAAATTAAAGCTGTTGGCGTTACTCCAGGCGTAGAGACGGTCGATACAGCTCTGGAGACAGCGTTCGAGTAGACAGGTCCGCCGTGAACTGCAATAAATGGCAAAATCAGCTACAAAAAGGGACGATGAAATGCCAGGTGGAATACAATCAACAATAGGGTTGATAGCAACTGCAAAAAGTGTGACACTAAGTACAGAGCCCTGCGGTACTCCGTTCTCTTGAATAAAACGACTAGATAAAACCGAGCCCACACGTACACGAAAGACGCGGTCCGTCATAAACTCCCGAAGAAATATGGGAAGACGACCGCGGATATTCCATGCGTGCAGTGTACGTAAAATGCCGCCCCTCCAACGTGTGTCATAAGCTTTCTCCAGGTCAAAAAACACAGCCACGGTTTGACACTTTCTCAGAAATCCATTCATAATATGCATCGACAAGGACACCAAATGGTCGGCGGTAGAGCGATAGCGACGAAACCCGCACTGAGCGTTCGCTAAAAGTTTCTGAGACTCAAGCCACCATGTCAACCGCCCGTTGATCATGCGCTCCATCACCTTGCAAATGCAACTGGTGAGGGAGATAGGGCGGTAGCTGGAAGGTAGTTGGCGATCCTTCCCAGGCTTAACTAAAGGGACAATGGTGGCTTCGCGCCAAACGGAAGGAAAAACGCCGTCTTGCCAAATACGGTTATAGACCTGTAAGAGAAAGAGTTTACTGTCGGCTGAAAGGTTCTTTAACATCAGGACATGAATGCCGTACGGCCCAGGAGCGGAGTGCCGAGAGCAATGAAGAGCGTGCTCCAGCTCCCTCATTGTGAAAAGGTCATTATAACACTCAATATTAGCAGACCGAAAATTAAAGGTGTCGGAATCCAGCCGGTCTTTGATAAAGCGAAAGCCGGCGGAATAATGGTCTGAACTGGATACCGCCTCAAAGGCAGCACCAAGAGTGTTAGCGATGGCAGCCGGATCTACTATACTGGCATTGGAAACCTGAAGGCCAGAAACAGTACAATGCGACACTTTACCTGCGAAGCGACGAAGTTTATCCCAAACAACAGATGAAGGCGTAAAGCGATTAAAAGGCTCGACAAAACGAGTCCACGACGCCTTCTTGCTATCCTGAATAATGCGACGAGCCCTGGCGCGCGATTGTTTAAAAGTCACCAAATTATCATATGTAGGGTGTCGACGAAACACCCTAAGTGCAGTCCTACGGGCACGAACGGCGTCCCGACAATCCTCGATCCACCACGGAACGGGTGGTCGCCGAGGTTGAGAGGATGAACGGGGAATTGCGCGTTCGGCGGCAGAGAAAATCGTAGACGTAAGGTGCTGCACTAGTTGGTTAATGTCGGCGATGGACTGATCGGAAAAATGCACGAGGCTGGAATACAAGCTCCAGTCGGCTTTTGTGAATATCCAGGTAGGTACTCTGGAATGCTGTATGTGGTGCGACAGAAGAGAAACGATGCAGGGGTAATGGTCGCTGGAGTAGGTGTCAGCGACGACGTTCCACTGAAGACGATGAGCAAGCTGGAGTGAGCAAATGGCAAGGTCCAGGTGAGAGAATGTACCAGAAGAATCAGAAATAAAAGTAGGTGCACCTGTGTTGAGGATGGAAAGATTGAACTGATAAAAAATGTCGGAAAGAAGAGTTCCCCTCGCACAAGCCCTTGGCGAACCCCACAGTGGGTGATGGGCATTAAAATCTCCCAACAGAAGAAATGGTGTTGGGAGAGCGGACAGGAGAGCTCGAATGTCCGCGGGAGCGAGGGGAGACGACGGAGGTGAATATAGAGAGCAAACAGAGAAGAAAAAACCGGGTAACTGCAATCTAATGGCAACAGCTTGCAAGTCGGACGTAAGAGGGAGAGTTTGAAAATGAACGTCGTTACGCACTAACAACATGACACCTCCATGAGCAGGAGTACCCTCCTTCGGTTCAAGGTCGTAGCGAACCGGAGTATATCCTCGGAGATCAAAAGGATCGTGAGGGCGAAGCTTAGTCTCCTGCAAACATACGACCATAGGCGAATGGGAACGCAATAAAAGTTGCAGTTCCGCCCTATGCGATCGTACACCACGTATATTCCAGGTCAGGATAGCCATGAATAAAAGGGATAAACTGTCTACTTAGAAGGGCGGCTTAAAATTACCTTTTGTTTAACCTTTGGGCTCGGGCTTTTGGTATGGAGTTGGTCAGACTCCATAGCCTCCTCGAAGGGAGGGCCCACGTGCTCAGAGCCAGAAACCGATTCAAGCGCCGAGAATTGGTTCTGGGTGGCGACGGGTGAGGGGTGCCGCTGAGCGCGGCCTGTCCCGGGAGCTTCCTGGGACTGCGACCTCCGAGGAGGAGAAGGTGAACTCTGCTTGCTGTGAACACGCGGAGGGCCTTTTAAAAAGTCTTCTCTTCGAGGTTTCTGCTTCGGGTTTTTCTCAGTGGCTGGTGACTTCATAGACTTTGGACCAGGTTTATACGGCTTGGTAACAGTAGCTTTAATGGACGGCCGGACGGTAGTGGCGGTTAATCCAGTCATGGTCCAGGTCTGAGTTTCGGCATCTACTCGTGGTACTGGCGAGGCAACAACAGAACTAAATGCGCCAGATCGCAGGAGTGAAGGTTGGCGCGCATGGTAACGCCTCCGGGCTTCAGCGAAGGAGAGTTTTTCCTTTACCCGGATCTCCTGGATCGCCTTCTCGTCCAAGTACCGCGGACAGTCGGCAAACGAAGCAGAATGAGACCCTTTACAATTAACGCAGACGGGGGTTGTTGAACAGGTACCTTCGTGTGAGGGCTGGCTACATGTTGCACAGATGTTAACGGCACTCTTACATGAGACTTGCGTATGCCCAAAACGTTGGCATTTAAAACAACGCAGAGGTCTAGGAATGTAAGGCCTCACAGAAATCCGTTCGTACCCTGCGGAAATGCTCGTGGGCAGATCGACGCCATCAAATGTTAGAAACAGGGTACGAGTGGGTTCCAATACGCCGTCGCGTTTGGCCTGCACTCGATGAACCGCTGTCACCATCTGGTCTGCAAGATATTCGACCAGGTCCTCGTCCGATATGCCATCGAGGCTATGCGTCGTGACAACGCCTCGACAAGCATTCAAGGTGCGGTGCTTCTCAACACGGATAGGATAACCGTGGAGAAGCGTGGCGCTCAACAAGGACTTACTTTGTGCCTCGGATTTGCTTTGCACTAACAACGAACCATTACGAAGCCGAGTGCAGGAAAGAACCGGACCAGCAATTGAGTCAATGCCCTTCTGGATGATAAAAGGGTTCACCTTCTCGAATGATTGTCCTTCCTCTGTACGGGTAATCACTAAGTAACAACCAGCTGTTGGCGGTGCTAATTCTGTTACTAAAACTTTTCGGCGCTTGTTGTTTATAATGGAGAAAGGGTGCTCCATAGCGAAAAAAATCCTCCACCATTGCAACCGTATCCGACCTCGGGCTCTGACTTCCCGGGCGTTACCCCGGCTTGGGTGAGTGGCCTATCTATACCTAGCTCACCCCAGGGTCACACCTCCCAGAACATAGACAGAGGGACCCAATCGCCGTCGGAAGTCAGCAGCTCATGCAATGGCCCCCCGCGGGACTGCAGTTGAACAGCGGATACGAACACACACCCTACATGACGACCCCGGGTGGTGGGGATGACGCCATTACCCACTCACCCAGCTGCGCACCCAGTGCGCGGGTATCCGTCAGGCTGTGTCCACGGAGGATTAAAACAAAAGATAAAAGAAATAAAACTGTGTGGGCGTTTCGGATGCAAGGTAGGCCGGCGAGGAAGAGAAAGAGAGGCGTAAATGAATGGACGTGGTGCGAAATGTGATGAAGTAAAAGAGAAGAAAGAAACGATGGCGAGGGGCGACATGAAATGAAATGCACAGAACGCACGAGAGCCTACCTTGAGTCCCCCGGTCACGAGAACGAACCCACCTCGACCGGACGGGGGTGGAAGGATGATGATGGCGATGATTGGCTCGGGAACCCCCGGGTACGCCAACACCCGTACTCACATAAGGTGAGCCCCTGAGGGGAACTTCATGGATGAAAGGCAGTCGTACCGCCAATGGTCAAATGGTCTTCGCTTTGTACAATTTATGAAAAATAAAGTCCTTAAATCAGGAATCAAACAGTCACAATACAAAGCTGAGTTCGGAATTAAGCAAGAATTGATCTCACATCATCTTTGCCACCTGATGTTATTAAAAATGTATATGAAGAGGATGAACTTGAAATAATAATTGAACATATAAATGCAGAGCAGATAGAAACAAAAGCGCAAGGAAGAAGAGGTGATGTTACCTAGTACATTGTCAAATATTTCGTAGCCAGAGAGAGAGAGAGAGAGAGAGAGAGAGAGAGAGAGAGAGAGCCCAAGAAAAATTAAAGGAACAGGCGAAAATAATGAAGCTCGTTTCCGATGCAACGTATCCTGCAATTAGTATAATAGGTTACTTTATAATACGCACTCGGGATGTCGACAGGGAAAGGCCGTGGTGCTGAAGAGAAATGGCGATGACTTGTACGGAAATGGAACACAGGATGAAATTTTGAATAACTTATACTGCATAGGTTCAATGATTATTATTATGATTATTATTATTATTATTATTATTATTATTATTATTATTATTATTATTATTATTATTATAGTTATACATTTCATATCCGAATCCGATGCACATTCTCCAATTCTCTTAAGACGAGAGGAGGTCTGAAATCCATAAAGTTCTCTGAGGACTGCAGCACAGAAAGAAGCCACAGGAAGCGGACAATGGGTTCGTCCGCTGTGCTTGAAAAAAACATCTGATGTGATAATTTCACATGCCTTTCTTACCCTCTATCCTTATTAGTGGGTATAGAAACTATTCTTACTGAAGCTTATTTTTCCATCTACTACATTTTAGTCCAAATAGTCCTTGCAGAAATAACTACATTACATAGTTCGTTATAGATACAAAGAGAAAAGCGATAGTCAAATGCTTAACAACTAGACGCGATATGGTGCCAATAAATTCCATACTGTTTCCATACAACTGCGTGAAACAGCTGAAAATCAATGGGACTTCAAAACAATGACAAATATTGAACAACTCGAACCATTAATAACGGATTTCTCAGAAACGGCTTATGCCACAAAAAACTTATTTCAAGTAAATTGTGTGTTTTAAATAAATATACATTTTTTGAGTGGTACGTTTTCGTCTATCTCTTAAAGTTTTAAAGTTATACAAGATTATACAAAATTCCTTCCGAATGAAGTGGACTTTCTGACCTATTCCCAGAGAATTCAAGATATACATTTTATTTGTCATATCTTTCATATACGGTGTTTTAATCAAAATTGTTAGAGCTATTTTTAGAACATCAACATTTTTAAAACATGTTTCATGTAAAGGCTAGTTGGCGTGGGAGATTTTCTTAAAAATCTTCGTGTCACATGTGTGTAAGATACCTCAAATACCAATTTGGTTTTTATTCGACTTTTCGTTTTTGAGTTATGCTGTTCATAGACAGAGACATAGACAGACACACACAGGAACGCGTTTCCAAAATTGCTTTATTTGGATTCAGGGCGCCTCAAAACATATACTTCTGGTGAAATCTCGGTATCGAATTTTTGGGTGAAATGTAATACTTCCCCTACTTACTATACGTTTCCAGGAGATGCTTATGTGTGAAAAAGAGTCACAACAGCGTGCCTTGCCACAAAAATAACTTGTGAGCCAGAAAATAATAATATTGTGTTCTGTAGCATAATAGTTTAAGTATCCAATAATACAATTATGTGTGTAATAAAGCTATTCAATGTGTCAGTAATAACAATAATAACAGTGTTCATGTGCCATTACCAGAAAATAAAACAAAATGTTGTATAACCTCCTAATGCTCTTGTTATAATACATTAGCTTTAGATGTAACTGACTACGTTTTTGAAAACTAGAATTTCCTGGGGAGCTTCGCCGGAACTAGAATTTTCTAGTAACTTCGGGTTTTAATTGATTTCACGTTCTAACTGTAACATGTACACAAATATTTACAGTATAGATATAAATGTACATATAACATTAAATTTCAGCTGCGTTCACTTTGTAGTAGAAATGCTTTGGCAGAATTGCAACATTTATTAGATTATATTGGAATACAAAAAATTACACATTTCTTAAGATCTCCGTATAAACTACTCTTAATTTTGTACCGATTTTAATCACATTTAAATTATTTAAGTGATATTCAAGTTCTTATATAAAAAATTTGAACTCCTTAGCTGTAGCGGCTTGTCTAAAGTCATATACTTTTATGAGGTTCTCCAAATATTATTCTTGGCTTTGTTTCCATTTCAATCAAATTCAGAATATCTCGAAAGATGTTTCTCATACTCATAATATGTGTTATTGTACCAATTTTCCTGCTCAACAGAACTTGTGACATTACAGTGAGAGAGAGAGAGAGTATTGTGGAATAGTTCATAAGAGTCTGTTGACGCAGGCAAAGCACTTTATACATAAATGTTGTTCATGTTTAGGGCCACTTGTCAAGTCATCATCTTCATTAGTCATTCATTTGATAATTTTCTTGCCAGGTATGACTGCTTGTGCAGAAAGAAACGATGACCAGCTAACTTTTACGTTAATGAAAACCTCGGAGACTTATATGTTGACAAGTACTATTTAAAACAATCTTGTAATTAATTCTAGACCTTTGAAGTCTTCCCCACCGTTGTTGAACACTATTTCATCTGACAACTGTAAAGAATCAATAGCCTTATGAATAAATTACAATGAATCATTCATTAAAACCTTCTTTCATTTACTCCTAGACACTGCATTTTTAAGGCCAGAAATTGAGCCGCTGCAGTTTTATTTCAGGTACGCAACGAATTCTCCTCTTCGCCATATTAAAACCTGGTCTGTTTATGTTATTGGAGAAGACAGTTCAATCGCGTTTAGCAGCAAGTTTGAAACTCTGAGTGTGGGACATGCCTCACGAGGTACTTATTATTATTATTATTATTATTATTATTATTATTATTATTATTATTATTATTATTATTATTATTATTATTATTATTATTATTATTATTATTATCATCATCATCATTATTATTATTTATTAATAATTATCACCAATTATTATTTTAATTAGGACATTACTCCGTATTTGGATAGCAGCTATAAGATGTTACGAAACTTACGGAACCGTCATACACGCCTTTACGACGTGACTTATCCTTTCTGAATGTCACAGAAGCGCATAATAATCCCTAATGCGCCAATTGCTTAAAGTTTTCAGGGCATTTAGGAAACATATTTGCTCAGTTTTCACAAGTAACACATTTTTAGCAGAACACGCATCTCAAACGAGGCAATCATGGTGGCGTTTGTGTCGTGATTCCGCTGCTAACATTGCAGTGCAAAATTAGCGGAAGGTAATAATGTGCTGCCAGCATCTAAAAGGGAAATGGATTACAAATAATGAACTTGGGTTTGCTACTTATTTAGGGTCCTAAGCGGCAAAGCGTACCGAGGCATGAAGATGGAAAACACGGAATTACAAGGTAATTTCATTTGTTTAATGGTAGCACTGATACAGAGAATGAATTTTAATGCGCATTTTCTTAACGTATTTAAGGTCTGAAAATCAGCGGAACTTAAGAATAAAGTGTTGAACAAATCCAATCATTAATAACAGATATTCTGCAAACGGCTGAGGGCACAAAAAAGTGTGTTTTAAAGAGATCAGAATTTTTTGTGTTTGTAGTGCGTTTTCGTCTACGCTTAAAGTTTATCAGCAACACAAGATTATACAAAATTCATTCCAAATAAATAGAACTTCACAGGCTATTTCTAGAAAATTCAAGATATACATTTTATTTCTCATATAAAAAGTTTTAATATAGGTACTTTAATCGAAATCGGTAGAATCATGGTTTAAAAATAAAAAAACTTCGAAAAATGTTCCAAGTAAAGGGCAGTTTGGAGTGGGAGATTTTCTTGCAAATCTTTGATTCGCATGTTTAAAAGATATTAACCTAAATACCAGGTTTGGTGTTTATCCGACTTTTGGTTTTTGAGTTCACAGATATTCCCGGAATTTTTTTCTAAAATGATTTCTTTGGATTCAGGGTGCCTCAAAATATGTATTTATATTAAAATCTCGGTATCCAATGTTTAGGTGGAATGAAATACCTTTTCTATCTGTGTACGTCATAAAGTAAACAGTCGAGAATCTGAGGCGACATTCGTTGCACGCTGTTTACGTGATCTGGTATTTCCGCAAATCTTATACAATATGCCCTTATCACCTCACTTTAGCTACCTTTTACATTGCATCGCGAAATTCCGTTAGCCACAATTCTTTTATCACGTTGGCACTAACGCTTTACAAGATGTCAGCCATCCTCAGCGGTCGCCAAGATGGGTCCAGTATTATGAATGAACTCACAACTCCTGCGTATTTTAAGAAGTCGGCGCACTACACAATAGAGTGTACATATCCAAAAACACCGATTCCGCAAGTTTTGTAAAATTTAATACCGTCTATCCGGATACGGAATAATGTCCTTTAATTTTTACTTTCTCTACTACGTATAGTAAGTAGGGGAAGTATTGCATTCCACCCAAAAATTCGATACCGAGATTTCACCAGAAATATATGTTTTGAGACTCCCTGAATCCAAAAGAAGCATTTTTGGAAACATGTCCGTGTGTGTGTGTGTGTGCGTGTGTGTGTGTGTGTCTGTGTGTGTGTCTGTGAACAGCATAACTCAGAAACAAACAGTCGGATAAACACCAAACATGGTATTTAGGTTCAGCATCTTCCAGAGATGCGACACGAAGTTTTCAAGAAAATCCCCCCACCCCAGATTACCCTTTACATGGAATATTTTTCGAAAATTTCGACAATGAATTATACAGATAACTATAACACTTACTGAAATAACTACACTCAGAGTCAGAGAACATTTCGAAAGCGTTAATGTCACACCAAACTGACATACATTGCATGTTTTAACAAGATTTTCTTTATAAACTTTCTGTCTACCTTTTATGTTTGCCCAGTTCAAAAATATTTTGTAAAAATCAGCATATTTAATAGGCTCTATAGGCTTTATAGAACATTAAATATTTTACATCCCTCGTTTGAAAAAGGCCAGACCAAGTCTAATATTGCAGTTTGCAAGATTCATAAAGTTAATAAAATATAGTTAATAAAATAATTAATATAACCCACTTTGCCAAATGATTATCTCAAACGAATACTCCAATCAGCGGTTTTAGAGCTACTTTGAGAATAAAACGCAACAGAAAATCTTCAAAGCGAAACGCTGGTTATGCTAGAGGAAAAGTCCTGATGATATTGGTCTTGCATTTTGTGTGCAATATATATATATTTATATATATATATTTTTATTATTTTTACTTTCTCTGTAGAGAAGTATTGTAGGGTAGGGGAAGTATTGTATTGTATTCCACCCAAAAATTCGATACCGAGATTTCACCGCAAATATATGTTTTGAGACCCCCTGAATCCACAAAAAGCATTTTTGGAAACATGTTTGTGTGTGTGTCTGTCTGTGTGTGTTTGTGAACAGCATAACTCAGAAACGAACAGTCGGATAAACACCAAACTTGGTATTTAGATTCAGTATCTTCCAGAGATGCGACACGAAGGTTTTCAAGAAAATCCCCCCACCCCCAGATTATCCTTTATATGGAATATTTTTCGAAAATTTTAATTTTCTCAAAAATGGCACTAACGATTTTGATTAAAATATCATATGTTTAAGATGTTTTCATGACAAATGAAATGTATATTTCGAGGTTTCTGGAAATGTCTCCAAAAGTATTCTTCATTGTGAACGACTTTTGCATAGCTAGTAAACCATAAGAGATACAAAAAACTTTACTACAAAAAATGTAGATCGCGTTAAAATACACAATTTATGTCATATACATTTTTGTTGTTGAGTGAACCATTTTCGAGATATTGCATGTTATTCCCTTAAATTTTCCAGTACTTATACTTTTTCTCAAATGGGAATTCGTTATTCATTTTTTTATCCTGGTAATGCAAAGAGAATTGAATACTCCACATGGCAACCAGCACTTAAAATATTTGACTATCGCTTAAAGTCTACCAATTCCCCTTGCATCTACAAGAAAATTAGCAATAAGATTAACATCTCGATATCTCGGTTAACATGAAACATATGGAGAATAAACGTTTGTAAAAATAGTTAGTATAAGAGTACAGAAAGTCATGTGAGTGCAACACATCATTTTTTTTCTTCATATTTCGCTTTTGAATAATATTATTGGGTCGAATTCCACACTCCCTGTATCTTAGGTAATGGTGAAGAAAGTAAAAGTGTTTTAGTAATTCCGGGCATTATTCTGGAAACATACGAACAAGCAAACAGATCCTCTCGATTTATAATGCTAGTATAGGGAGCTCCTACATCTGCATATCCACAGCATTTTTGCTCTTCTTCAATGCAAGCGTCCCCTGTCACCTTTCTCTTAACTGTGTTTGTTTCGAGCTATAAATCTACAATGTTTCTGTCGGCTACATTTCGTATCCATAAAGAGGCAGCCAAGGTCTTGTGAAAGTTTGAATCTGTTTTTTCCAATACTTTTTCCTTCTTTTTCATAACTTGGATAATTAACCCATAACCCATGCCCATTATGGAATGTTTCCACGTTATCAATGAAATCTCGTCCCGCCGGGAAAGATAGCTGAATTGCGGTCCCCAATGCTAGTTCGGTAATTGGTGTGATTTAAAGCGCTTATCTTGAGCTTGGCGCTGTCTTAACACCGCAGGTCATGTGTAATTATTATCGTTTTATCTTCACAATCTCTAGCATTATATTTATGTCAAGTATGGTTCAACCCCTCCACTGCTCAGGATTAGCTGATACAAATGACTTGCTCTTTCTCCCAAGCCTATCTGCCTATCTCCCAAGTCTATTGCTTTAACTTCAGCCTTTACTTTTGCTCATCGTTCATTTCAGGAGTTCGTCTGTCCTTAAAAAAACAGAAAATAAGTAAGGCGAAACGTGTTTTAAGGTGCAATCCTGAAGTGAACGCAAAATCAAAGAAGAATTTACTTTAATTAGTATTCTTTCACATTCTCTAACCATCATATAAGGTAGAGGGTTTACTGCAGTCGATAAAAAAAAACAGATGTCGGGATCTCACCGAAAATTACCTTACAGGTCCCTGAATCCAAAAAAGTGGGTTCCTTTAGTAAAGGTTCTGCACTTGGGCGTGTCTGTATTCCTATGTTTTTGTCTGTCCATGACATTTCTACTTGCTAAGCGAAGAAAGTTGCGGGAATGTTCCCCAACATCATTAACCTTTTACTTATGTCTCGAAATTATCGTAAGTTGTCTATTAAGTATTTTTGCATTCTTATGAAAATTCGTGCGATTATTGGGAAACCTAAAAAGAAAGACATGTAAATAGCTTCTAAGAAGCAATACGTTCGAAATGTTACTAAACTTGCTGATGCTTAGCTTAAAATGTGAGCGAACATACGGTAATAATCGTCATGCTGTAGCAAATGCTGGGCTTTGTCAGAATAATTCCACTGAAATGCCACATGCAAAAGCAATTTTTTATGTCTTTTTATCCTATACAATTAAACGAGTTAACCTTGTGCGCACATGCTAGCCGACGTACCCGTCGTAATGATGGCTGGGAAGATATAAACTAGAAAAAACAAATGATTCCCAAATTGCCACAATAATGATAACAATTTCTGTAGCCATTTTGAGAAATCATCTTTATGGGGAAACCATTAAATATATACAGCATCTGAATGTGAATTTGTATAATTATATTAACATTATTAATGTTACTCCTATTGTTTCGATTATTGTCATTGCTATGCTTGCTTTGCAACACCATGTTATGTTTATGTAATCAATTCATATTTGTAAACCACATCACTACCCATTACTAATGCCACAGGTATCCCATAGGTACACATTATTTAAATACAAAGTTTATTTTCCATCCATCACAAACAGTTTGAAACATTACATCCCAGCAACATTTGATATGTATTAGGCTTACCCAATTCCAGAATTTGCATACACCTCTCCATCAAGAACATATCTGAGGAACTAGTAGATAAATATCTTAGAGTCAAAATAGGTAGTAATATGTTCTTAGATCTGAGACGTCCCATAATCAACTATATGAGAGTAGCCGTATGTAATGTTAGTCCAAATATGACCAACAGTGTCATACAAGAAAACCTTCTTACTATTCGCTTAAAACCAATATCACGCCTAACCTCAATAAGAGCTGGTTATTCGAACGAGGTTTCACACATATATTGAGTTTTAGAAGGCAAATGTCCATTTACCCAACTGATTTATGCAAAATACCAAGTAAATTGCAAATCAGGTATGAAAACACTAACTTTTGGATATATTTTTCCACTAACACAAATATAAAATGCTGTAAGTATAAACAAGAGGGGCAGTTAGCTAAAGAGTGCAAAAGTGAAATGGTTAACAATAACGCAGAATCTCAAAATCTAGAAATGTAAAGTACCACTAACGAAAAAGCCAATAACTTTTATGAAGCATATTTCCAACACTCAATGAAACATTAATGCTGATATTCAACTCACACTTTATATACCATCTCTCCAGCCCACCTTTGTAGTGTGCGGGTAGCGTGTCTGTCTCCCAGTCAAGAGATCCGAGTTCGAACTTCGGTTTTCCGGAATTTTCTCTCATTCTGAAAAGAAAAATGTCAGTTAACTCTAAGATGTATGCACCTTGGGCTCATTTGAGCACCATTTCACCAATTTCATTCATTGTCTGATATAATCTAGCGGTTTAAGGACGTTAAGACTTCCTCTACCCTCTATCGTTTATCAGAGGGTATACGAAATATTTTTATTAAATTTAATCGCGATGAACCTTCGCAGAAACAGCCACATTACAGATTTCATTATAGAACAAACGGAATACCAATAGCAAAATGTTTAAGAACTGGATGCTATATACTGACCTTAGAATTCCATACTTTTTCTACGACATCGCGAGAAAGAAATATCGACAGGGTAAAAGAATTACAAATTATTGAACAACTCGAACGATTAATAACGGATATATCGGATATAGCCTATGCCACAAGGTGTTATTTGAAATAAATTGTGTGTTTTAAAGAGATCTACATTTTTGTGTAGTACGTTTTCGTGTATGGCTTAACGCATACCAGTTATACAAAATGGACATTATACAAGATTCCATCCGAATGAAGAGGTCTTCACACGGTATTCCCAGACAATTCTGATAGACATTTAATTTGTCATGTGTCTTTAATATATGGAATTTTCATCAAAATTGTTGCAGGCATTTTTAGAAAATCGAAATTTTCAAAACAATGTTCCATTTAAAGGGTAGCATGGGGTGGGGAGATTTTCTTGAAAACCTTTGTGTCGCATCATTGGAGGGTTCTGAACTTAAATACCAAGGTTGGCATTTAACCGAATTTTCGTGTCACAGTTATGCTGTCCATAAACACATACACGAGGGGGGGGGGGTCGATGGACCTCATTGGAATAAGCAACAAAGTCAAAGACACTGATATAACTTCAGAAGCTAAATAGAACAAACAAAAAAATGTGTTATGCCAGATTAACAACCTTCAACCCTCAGAAGTGAGGCGGTCATTTTGGGCCCAATGATTTTTATAAGCTTACTAAAGTTGTATAAACCTGCTCAGACTTACACGCCCTTAATTCTCTATTACAAATAAAGTGAAGTTTGTGATATAGTAAGGACTGCCTTCTTTTATATATTCACTATCTATTTATTTTACTACTACAATATCCAGATGGACACAAAATATCCCTCCATTGATCCAAATGGAGAATTTAATAAACTATCAAACAACCACTAGTGTGCCAAATATGACACGTATGTGGGTAAGGACAGTTAAAAGGCAAATATGTGCCGCCAGTGTTCGAATCAGGTGAAGAAATTTCAATGGATGCGTTAGTTCAAATGGTTGAACTATACCACAGAATGATTAGTGCAATTTATTATATTTTATGCCACAGTTGGTATTTATTATTTATTTCTTAAAACAAAGTTTCGTTTCTATACAGAAATAAATTCTGCATCCTAATAAATACATTTTTTATTTGTGGACATTTTTAGCTCCCTCATGCTGCTACGTGTTACGAAAAGTAGCTTGATCTTCCAAGTGCATTACCCTTGCGCCAGATTTGTTATTTTATTGTTGTTGAGGATAGAGGAATGGGGTTTCCGCCAACGCTATCCTGTGAAATTGGTGACATACACACAGAACCTTTCTGTCTACTAGTGCACGATTCCTAAGTGGCGTGTTTGCATTGAGTAGTGCAAAAAATTAAATTAAATTGAGTTTTATTTATGGATTTTTTAACTACTATAGTCCTTAGCGGCCCATTCTATATTGGGCGTGAAAGACAGGAAATTTTGCTCAGAGGCCTCTTTATCAGGCTTGAAATTATTTTACAGCCGTAAATCTACTACACGGGACCACCGGCTTCACTTCCCTTCCAAATGAAGCCATGCTAAGGATTTTTACGCCCGAAAAAATCCATCGCCCTCCGTCGGGTTTGAACCCGCGACCTCGGGAACTAGAGGTACTCCTAGACCACGGCGGATGACGCATTGGGTAGTAGACACATGTGAGACATAAATATTGCGAAGCATACTCGTGAAGGTTGTCATGGAGATGGTTCAAGGAAGCAATAATTTACTGATAAGAGATGGAGCTGTAAGAATTGATGGATTCGTAAACTGTAATGGGTCTTCATAAAGAGGTCTCCTACTTCAAAAAGTTGGCTATTAAGTTAAGTGAGAAACTAGCCGTTATAATATCCACAACATTTAATGAGAATCCCTCGATTTGTGCTAATGTTTTGCATTTTCCGGACGTTGAACTATATGCAAGCTGTAAGGTACTTGCAAATAATGTCTCCTACTAACGAAGATTTTGTGCTATTGAATGATCCGAAAGCAATGTGAATATTTTCGGGTGTGAAAGCAGCTTACAGTATGAAGCAGATGCGTTTTATGTAAATGAAACTTTCGGGATATTTATACTGCATATCTTCAGCATGGACATTACATTCGGGCAGTATTTGCATACTACCAAATAAGAACACACACTCCTTACGGTCGAATTCATAGTCGTCACTTATTTCAAGGAAGCCCTTAAGCAGCGATTTTCAATACACAAACTACTCTTTGAGAGCCGACGCCATCTTGCATCAACTGCCTACAACGGAGGTTAACGATAATAGCAATTTCGTGGAGTATATGGAATTTCATAAGGAAATTCTACTGCGCATTAATAAAGTATTTGCATGACTTTCAGAATCCACTTGAAACGCATAGGGATGCTGAATTTAAGAAGCGATATCGGTTTACCAAAGCCGCTGATGTATTATTCTAATGCCTCTGCTAAACAACGTAACCTTAACAAACAGAGGGTATGAAGTCGCAACGTGAGAAGATAGGCTTACTTGGAAAGATAATGTATAGAATCTCAGTGGTACGGCAGTATCCATATGTTTTCTGCTCACACGTTTTCCCATTTATGTTGTCCAAAATTCTTAGGTCCCTATAAAACGAGATTCCGCTGCATTTATTCAGAATCATTTAATAAAATCCTAAAAATAAAATGCGGAAATATTTCTGTAATAAATAAAGTACATCTGTGCAGTACTTTTCGCGATCAAATTGCCTATTTTGCATAATCACTGCGACTGCAATGGATCACTAACAAGTCACGCGTCTGTACCATTAATTCGCAAATATTTGTTGGGTTGTCAAAGTCATAGACAGAAGTTTATCGATTTCGTGTGTAAAACCGCTGTACAAGCCAAACATTGTAAGTTACTGGCTGCTTTGCGCTCCTGCTTACTGCTGGATGGTGTAGTAATTCCATTTGTGGTTTGCTTTATTGCATGCATATACACAATGTGCAGATTGTTGTAAATACTTCTAGCTTGGTACTAACACTTTACGCTAGAAAGTCAGGTTTTCAGTTTTAAAACAGTCCACGAGTGAATACCAGTTAAGGCCAGTACATCACACAGCGTCCGATTGCCTGCATTCTACGATGTCTTTGTATCTCAGCACCACTCTTTTAGTTGATTTCTTTCCTGCTCGCTGAAAGGATTTTCTTTTGGCATGTTTTCGGCCTAATTAATGTAACTGTATAACTATTAATTCAAACCCTCAACTGAACTTACAGTCCACTTGATTTTAAACTAAAGTTAATTAATTAATAAATGTACGATTTAAAACTCGCAAACACCTAACACGTGCTCAACAGCTGTTGTGAACAAAGTAACAACGAATATGGAAATGGCGGTTGGCTACGTGGTCACCTGCACGTTCGTTTACACATTCCTTCGCGCATCCGAGTGACTGTGAAACAGCTGAACATGTTAAATGTGCTTCGGAAATAAGTAAGCGTTTAACGCTGAGCATATAAGTACCGTATACCAAATGGTAGTAAGCGTTCCCTTATCACAAGGAAATACTTATTGCTTAAGCATCTCCTTTTCATAAGCGACATCTACGAATTCGACCCTTAGTGTTCCTGTTCGTAAAGGAAAAGTTCAAACTTCAACTTAAGAAATCAGCAGCAGATTGCGAGGTTGTTATACATGACGTAATTGAGCCAATGTAAGTGAGCAAACCCTTGGGTTGTCGGTTTCATCTGGGTCCAGGCACAGTGGCGTAAACAACAAAGTATTGGCCTAGTAAGATTGCTAAAAGACAATTGGCCTTTGTGTAAGTGGCTTACACATTATTTTGGTTGGTCCTATTTATTTCTACAGGAAGCAGATGATTGTTTTGTTTTTGATGTGACTGAGAATAAGGCATCAATGGAACGGTTCAGTGACTAATCATTCCTTTCGATTTACTATTTTCACTTTGGAATTTATTAGAAATAACATGATTAGTGACGAGATTCTCAAGAAAATTCATCTTATGCAAGGTAATAATCGATTGGAGAATTTATTATTAGTCGCAATAATGTTCATTCGTTTTATTTCCTGTTATTTCATTGGCTGCCTAATTGGGTAGGCACTGGGTAGATTGAATACAATATATATTATGACAGAGTCTACTCTCTGAAGTACTCTATCACATCCATAGGAGACTCCTCCGTGGTCTACTAGTACCATGCTAGCCTCTAGTTCCCGAGGTCGTGGGTTCAAACCCGGCGGAGGGTGATGGATTTTTTCGGGCGTACAAATCTTAAGCATGGCTTCCTTCGTAAGGGAAGTAAAGCTGGTGGTCCCGTGTCAAAGATTTGCGGTACCTAAAATAGCTTCAATCCTGATAAAGAGGCCTCTGAGAAAAAATTCCGGTTTTTCACGCCCAGACGCTTGAACCATAGCAGCTTAAGAGCGTCCATAAATAAAACGCAATAAAACAATTATAACATCTATACGAATAAGGACTTTGCTTCAAGCGTTTAAATTGACAGATTTTCTGAGATTGAGAGCTCTATTTTGGTATGAATAAAGATAAGAATATTCTCCTCGACAGGAGAGAGCTCTGCTTATTTTTGAGTCGTCCTCGGTAGGTTACTCAATGCTGCATATGTCAGTGTTACCAATAGTGATCTTCGTTGGAAAGAAAAAGTACTTGAGTTTAACAATTTTAAGATAAAGAAGTTATACGTACAAAGAGAGCAAGATTTATAATCCCCGTGATTACAGGTTTAAAAAACAAATTGTTCAGTGGTTGGTAGCAGAGGCTAATGAAACTAGGGGAAGAAGAAATTAGAATTGTCTTATGAAGGATACTCAAGTGATCCTTGGGGTAGATAAAATGCAACACGGTTTCAAATGTTTGAACTGCCGTGATACAGAAAGTTCATAGGTGGATTATATTTTCCACTACTACTGAAGTTGAACATGCTAAGTGTGCGCTATACCTTTCATTCGGTTATTGAAGTTAAGTATTGCATCCAGGTTGAGGTGCATCTGACCAATATATGTACCGATTTTAATTAACAATGATGCCAAAATTGCAATTATCTTTTTTTCTTTCCTAATAAGCCAAAGCAGTTGCCCCCCCTTAATTTCCGCCAGCATGGGTTTCTCAAAAACAAAAAGAAGCTGTTTGAGAATATTAACATATTTAAGAAGAGATCCCTTGTATACTCCCCATGTTTATGCAGTGAATTCCTTCTCACAATACCAGGTGTATTCTTGTACAAAAGAAAAACAGATTGTGCGGCATTTGTTGGCTATATCGCAGAGCTGGAAGCACAAAACAGAAACTTCTCAATTAAGAGCGGGTATTCTGACATTTCGCACCTTAACGGAGAGTTCTCAGAGGAGAACGACGGGACATTTCCCAGAAGAGAATACTCATTTTACATCCTCTCCCACATATAAATAGGTAGAGAAGGTATTGCTTCTACCCAAAAATTTGATGTTTTGAGGTCTCCTGAATCCAAAAAAGCATTTACAGCCCCGTATTTGTGTCGTAGGAAAATTGCCACCTATACCAGCAACATTCAGAAAGACACTGCCAGCTAGGATGGAAGTAGTCAGCACTTTCCAAATATTGTAGAAGGTTCACGTGCGTAATCATAATTAAAATGAATCGAAATAAGATTTGAACTGTGTTCGGTCTTTCCCTAATATGTGATCGACTTCATTTCTTTGCGATCCAGTACCATCGGCTCCTTATTAATTGCTACAATTTATGATATTGGGCGGCTTTCTGGAACAAAAACCCTATCATTGTAGCAAGCACTGAAGTCTACCTATTTAGGAGTACTGCCATCTTTTTTTTAGAGTGCTAATTACTTCGCTTGCATTAACGCTGCAAATGAGTTTGGAATGAAGCATAAAGAGGTTTCGAAGCTGGCGTCCTTGATTGTGAATCTGCAAAGTGAGAGAATGTTTTGGGTATGGAACACGCCCAGCTGGGGCCGGCCGAGCGGCGTGACAAGTCCCAGCAGGGGGCGGCGGCTAGTGGGAAAGCACCGACTGGCGCCGTGCCGTACTGCATGCAATTAACGCATCACGCTTTCGTTCGGGAACAAGTCGAGGTTCACATGTACAGTAAGGTGTCGGCTACGGCTCTCTCGGCCACCCGCTGACGTTGCCAACTCTAAATCACGGTACAAACCATATTGTGTTAACAGGTCACAAACTAGGACGTATTAGTATTACACGGGCAAATAGGTCGCTTATAGTCTTTATTTTTACTCTAATGTATGCAACTGGCTTAGTGACAGGTATGTTTTAAATCTGTGTTTCTCATTCACGGCTAAATTGTCATACTTTTGCCCTCGTTTGTGTCACTTTTGCCCGCATTAGGTCTTTCTTTTGCCCACCTAAATTAGGAATAAGGAAGTGAAAAAGCAATGAAATTACTTACCTTAGGAGTGATTTTAGAACATGATGTGGTCTCTCCAATATCTAGTACCCACCTGTTTTAAGTGTTTTATTTATATAGGCAAATAGCGTTAGGAAGAAAACAAACGTAGCCATTTTTCCATGCAAAGTGGGTACTGCCAACCTAAATAATCAGTGAAATGCACTGAATATGCGATGTGCTGTTGTTTTGTGAACGTGAATCATTGGAGTTTTAGACGCGCAGATCCCTGGGCTACGCTCTGTCGTCGCTTCGCAGTTGCGGCCGATTCCTCTCCTGTAAAACATCCCTCGGCTACGCTTTGAGGCTGAGGGCCCTCAATCTCTCGGCTACGCTTTGAGGCTGAGTATCTTACCGGCTTCGGTGGCATTATTCATATGTTGGCAGCATTACGTTAGAGCAGCGTAAGACCTAATGCGGGCAAAAGTGACACAAACGAGGGCAAAAGTATGACAATTTACCCCTCATTCACTAATAGCACATTTATTTTAGCTATTTAGACTTGCAAAGGCACGGCACTCAGTGAAAATCTAGTTATGCAACAATGGATTTCTGGAGAAAATCCATCTCAAAAACAAAGTATCTTTACACCGTGAGCTGCACCTCCATGTTATCCGAGTTTATAAACTTTCACTACATAGCGTACACTTAACACACAAATGTAATTTAAAAAAAAAAACGCCGCACTAACAACGAAAACCTATATTTACATACAGTAACCTAACCTAAAAAATATAAGGCTAAAAACACAATCAAATATTTCAGTTGCGACGGTTTTACTTATAATGTTTTTGTATTTATGTTTACTTCGCGCGTGGAAGCCATCTTGTGACGTCATTCATTTGTTCGGTTTGTAGCTCCATCTGGTGTTAGCAATTTGCAGCAGTGTTAGTGTTCGTTTGAAAGAACGCTATTGTTATCTTAATTAATTTTGGTTTACTGTCCTCCGGCTAGCTATTATTTCTCGGTCGAACATATCTCTTGATCAGGGTGTGTAAACGGAAAGGAATCTTTTATCCAAAGATAACACTGATGAAATTTATTATACACTTTTATTGTCGAAACACAGTCACTATCACATTTACATATTGATCTTGACACTCGCCAAACTGAAACTGTTATAATAACTTCATTACTGATAATTCTTAATTCGCGTACTTCAACTTTTTGTATAATTAACTTTATAATACTTGAGATTTTTCATAACTCTGTTACGCGTAACCTGCAAATACTTTCGACGAACTGACGGGACTGCGACGTGTAGTATACAAAGAATTTTGATGAACTGACCGACTGAAGGACTTTACCTCTAACCTAGCTCTATTTATACTTCTACACACCGATATGCCTAAAGATTATAACTGAATTGCAATTGGCTAATAAAACGCGCCAACATTAGCGTCTATTTTTATATCCAATGAAAATTATGAATACATATGCTCTAGGGAAACGTTCCAGAATATTCTAAACGCGCCAACATTACGTAACTTCCTCGTTTCCAATAATGATAAACAGCTCACCCCCTCGCTGCATTATTGCGCTATTATTGTCAGTTTCAGTAAGGCGGTATAAGCTTACTTCCCCACAATAATTACAATCAATAAACATCTCAAATCAATGTCACATAAAAATGCATATTCATATTACAATCATTATTTACATTTAAGTAATTTGTGATACAAATTACTGCATCACAGTCAAAGCCTCCGACATGACTATAGCAGTTAAAGGGGGTATACAAATGAAAAAAATCGCCTCTATACAATTAGGAAACACTTTAAGCCAAAAGAGCGTTGCAGAGTCACGTCACATGGAAAACGTTAAATAAATAATTTATGACATGCATGTGCAATATCTGGTCCATTTAATTAACCAACTATTAAGGAACAAAACAGTGTTATAACGTCTAACAAAGTTTAAAAATAAACAAAGCATATTTTTTGAGGTGGTGAAATTCGTTTTAGCACATTACTGTAGATGTCACCAACAGGGCAGTACGAGTACAAAGCTTGTGCCATTAATAAGGGAAGGAAAACCTGTATAAGTTTGATTAACATGCGACATTTTATATCTAAGTATTAAATAGGTGAAGTGTTAAGAATGCCCACAGCATATACATAATGTTTCAAAAGTTGCTGTGCAAAATGTAGGAATAAGAAATGAAGAGAAGCAAAATCGTTCCAGTAAACATGCATCCAGAAATTGATCAGTTATGCCATTTTTTGTGCCGGTTGGGGCCCACAAAATACTAAGCACTAATACCAACAAAAGCAGTGACAACTTTAGCTAATTCATCAGTCAACAAACAAGCACAGCTTTCAAGTGCAAACACAAAGAATCACACCAGCTACAATTGGCCACAAATTAATTCTTCAGTTACCATGTTTATACGTACTGTACACAGTTTATTCACAAAATTCACTGTTGTACAAACAAAACCATGTGTACTTCAGTCACATTTCTATGCCATTTCAAAAATGAACTAAAAGAAGCATAACCCAAAGGTTTCATTAAATGGCGGTCCAAAAATTAACCGTCGTCGAGATATTGCACATTGGCCAATATTTATTAGTAGTTAATAATATGACATCCAGCGCATTTAATATGTAGGAATGTGTATTCATATGCTAATTAGGTCTCCCCAACACCTGTCACGCCCCCTGGTACCTTTTGGTTGGAGGTGCGGTCATAAATTTTGTTGAGTATAATGGAAAGTTTGACAGGTAAACAATTAAGGTTATCCATGACCTGTCAAAATGAACGATGGGGATAATAAATTTTGCTTTGTAACAAAGGCGGAGACGCCATTCTACCCATTCCATATCCGCACACGTGCACTTCTGCACCTGCAACAACCCCACCTCCCAGTCGCACTGATTGACGACCACGTGCAAAAGAACAAAGGTTGTCCTTCATTTGTCGAAATGAACAAAAAGCGACTGAAGTCTTGCTAACA
This sequence comes from Deroplatys truncata, assembly GCA_030765065.1. Lineage (NCBI taxonomy): Eukaryota > Metazoa > Arthropoda > Insecta > Mantodea > Mantidae > Deroplatys > Deroplatys truncata. The sequence continues at coordinate 242,009,351 of CM060978.1, read as the reverse complement.
AAGGGAGCAGATTCTATTGTCCTCCATCCCATTGTGCACACACCTGCACTTGAGAAAGGCCACCTGCAACAACCCCAACCTCACAGCCGCATTGTATGACGAACACGTGCAAAATAACAATAGAACAGGCTGGACCCAAGCTAACAAAAGATGGAATAACAAAGGAGCAGATGTCATTGTCTCCCTTCCATTGTCCCGCACACGTGCACTTTAGCAAGACCACACCTGCAGTAACCGCCTCCCCATATACATGGCGCTGTTTTTGTTTGACTGTGGGAAAAGAGAGTCCCATGTCCCCCGAGGAAAGTTTCATCTACCTCCTATGTCATAAATTAACCCCACTCCACCTCGACTTCCTGGCGCCAACACTGCCTGAGGGAAGTTCTCTCTGGGAGCAGCAGAGTCTTCACGAAGACTTGCGGGTATACCCGAACATAGATACACAGTTATTGACAAGTCTGACACATCTACCAAGAACACGAATCTGCGCGATAACCAACGTGAATCACCGATCATAGTTATACAAGCTCTCTGTTTATGCTTCTATTGGCTCTTTCAAACAGCGATATCAAAAACGTGTTTAACATATATCATTATATATATTAAACCTCTGTGTATACTTAGATATCTATAGGACTGTAATCGAGTCTTACTGCAGCCAAAAGTTTAATGTTTTAATTGCTAATGAAAAAATCTGATGTGTTACACTCACATGACTTTCTCTACTCTTGTACAATCTAATTTTACAAACCCCTATTCTCCATATGCTTCATGTTAATCGAGATATCGAGATGTCAATCTTATTGGTAATTTTCTTGTAGATGCAAGGGAAATATCGTAGCTTTTAAGCGATAGTCAAATATTTTAACGCTGGTTGCTATGTGGCGCATTCCATTCTCTTTGCATGTCCAGGACATAAAAAAAATGAATAACGCATTTGAGAAAAAGTATAAGTATTGGAAAATTTAAGGAAATAACAAGCAATATCTCGAAAACGGTTCACTCAACAAAAGAAATATATATGACATAAGTTGTGTATTTTAACGCGATCTACATTTTTTGTGTAGTAAAATTTTGTCTATCTCTTATGGTTTACCAGTTATGCAAAAGTCGTTCACAATGAAGAATACTTTTGGAGACATTCCCAGAAAATTCGAGATATACATTTCATTTCTCATGACATTATCTTAAACATATGATATTTCCATCAAAATCGTTAGAGCCATTTTTGAGAAAATTAAAATTTTCGAAAAATCTTCCATGTAAAGGGTAGTCTGGGGTGGGGGGATTTTCTTGAAAACCTTCGTGTCGCATCTCTGGAAGATACTGAACCTAAATACCAAGTTTGGTGCTTATCCGACTGTTCGTTTTTGAGTTATGCTGTTCACAGACACACAGACACACACAGACACACACACACACAGACACACACACGGACATGTTTCCAAAAATGCTTTTTTTGGATTCAGGAGGTCTCAAAACATGTATTTCCGGCGAAATCTCGGTATCGAATTTTTGGGTGGAATGCAATACTTCCCCTACTTACTATACGTAGTAGAGAAAGTAAAAATGGGAATTGGAGAAAAAAAATCTGATGTGATACACTCACATAACTTTCTCTACTCTTGTACAACCTAATTTTACAAACGCCTATTCTCCATATGCTTCATGTTAATCGAGATATCAAGATGTCAATCTTACTGATAATTTTCTTGTAGATGCAAGGGGAATATGGTAGCTTTTAAGCGATAGTCAAATATTTTAACGCTGGTTGCTATGTGGGGCATTCCATTCTCTTTGCATGTCCAGAACATAAAAAAATGAGTAACGAATGTGAGAAAAAGTACAAGTATTGGAAAATTTAAGGGAATAACAAGCAATATCTCGCAAACGGTTCACTCAACAAAAGAAATGTATATGACATAAATTGTGTATTTTAACGCGATCTACATTTTTCGTGTAGTAAAATTTTGTCTATCTCTTATGGTTTACCAGTTATGAAAAAGTCGTTCATAATGAAGAATAATTTTGGAGACATTCCCAGAAAATTCGAGATATACATTTTATTTGTCATGACAATATCTTAAACATATGATATTTTAATCAAAATCGTTAGAGCCGTTTTTGAGAAAATTAAAATTTTCGAAAAATGTTCCATGTAAAGGGTAGTCTGGGGTGGGGGGATTTTCTTGAAAACCTTCGTGTCGCATCTCTGGAAGATACTGAACCTAAATACCAAGTTTGGTGCTTATCCGATTGTTCGTTTTTGAGTTATGCTGTTCACAGACACACACACAGACACACACACAGACACACACACAGACACACACACACACAGACACACACACACACAGACACACACACGGACATGTTTCTAAAAATGCTTTTTTTGGATTCAGGAGGTCACAAAACGTGTATTTCCGGTGAAATCTCGGTATCGAATTTTTGGGTGGAATGCAATACTTCCCCTACTTACTATACGTAGTAGAGAAAGTAAAAATTGATACTTTGATAGGGTAAAACATTATTATATCATTACCTGGATTAATGAAAGGCGTTCACGGGTATCCGGAGGTTCGAGCTCGAATCTTACCCTGCGAAACATTTAATGCTTAATAAATATTAAATTATGGAATCATGCACGGGCAGATTGAAATGTATTTTACAAAAAGACGTTACCGGTTACCTAGAAGTCCTAGTTCGAATGTTGCCCTGCGAAACCGTAATGCTTAATTAATATTAAATTATGGAAGCATGCACGGATAGATTAAAATGCATTTAACACATATAATTTAATTTTTATATATCATTACAAAGTTTTAATGCAGTGTATTCTTAGGCACCCAGAGGTCCTAGTTCGAATCTTACCCAGCGAAACTCTAATTCTGAATAAATATTAAACTATGTGAGTATACGCGGTCAGATTAAAAATGTATTTAACAAATATAATTATTTATATTAAACCCTGGTGTATACTTAGATATCCCGATGCCTAGACACGATTCTTTATTTTCTGTGCAAAACCTGAGGTACACGAACAGATGGCGCCATGATTTCCATGCAATGAGAGCTGCAGTGTATTCCTCTTCAGGCAGAGAAATCTATAGTAGCTCTTTAAAAATATATATCACTATTGTACATTGCTATCGTCATATAAGTAACTTCAGAGATCATTAATGCAAAAAACTAATTGCGTAGACGATACCAACATGCATTGCTATTTCGATACATGGTACTATAGTACCAGGGTATCTGTATGTAACTAACACTGGAAATTACTATGTCTTTGCAGAATTCAAATGACGACACCTGCACCTAAAACCGAGATAGATTCGGATGATGAACCAGAAGATATAGTGGAATATCCCATTGCAGCGCAATGTGATAATCACATAGATGAGAAACAGAAGGAATCCAATTCACAGGCGGCTGGGTATCTAACATCGACGACCTCCGAACCTTCCCTTCGCAAGCCGGCAGATCTCAGGAAAACATTGACGTGAGTATTTTCATATCAAGAAAAAATCATTGTTTCATGTCCCTGTGACCTAACAAAATGCAATTCTTTTCACGCTACCTGCACTTGCAAAGCACATTTCCTAAAACTTTTATTGGGTGATGTTTCAGACGGTGCAATAAGGGGAAGAAGAAGAGGAACAGCTCTGCAGTCCTCCAAAGGAGGCTGACGCTATTGGAGGATAGATAAAGCAACATAGAGACCCCAAGAAACATGTCGGTAAGAAACGGGTGCCGAGACGTGTACATCTCGAGAAGACACAACGTTAAGATAGGATTCTTCTACGATCTCGCAGTGCTTACAGGAAAAAACACAGACAAATTTGTATACATGACAATTCAAGATTGGGAGATAATTCGAGAGGGTCTTGCTACATTCAAATCATTCCTTCAATCGAGAAAGTGTCCGCGAGTGAAATATTGTGAAAATATTGTTTTCTCTTATAATATTGTTGCTTATATGCAAGAGTCCGAAATAAGATTATTGAACACTAATTTAAATGATTGTGAAATACTTTTAAGTACGACGAAATCTGCAGGCTAAAAACTCACGATTAGTTTATAGATTACCATTTAGGTAACCTAACCGTTGCAAGTGTAATGCCATATGCTAGAACGAGGGGTTGGAGGAGGAAAGTGATGGAAATGCATGATAAGTAATAATAAAAAGAATGAAGGTATGCTTTTACTTCATGTTTTTATTGATTAAAAATCCCTACATTCCTAATGAAAAATTAAATCTTTACAACGATGAGTTTAAAATATAAGCTGCATCACATGAGTCAGAGGCTTGTATGTAAATACTTTATCATGAATTATTAAACAATACAATGTGGTCTGTGCAGGGATATTTACTCTAGCTTGAATTTCTATTCTGATGTTGACAGCACCATTTAAAACTTCCTCTGGTTGATGAGAGCAATCTATAACAAATATAGAAACAAATTTAAGTAAATCTTTTCTCTTCAATAAAGGATAATACTCTTTTTCATAATAAGAGTTTTGAAACTGTGAGTACATGACATACAATGATGCAAATCTCGAATTTCCAAAGTCCAAATTCATGTCATGATAGGGATAACATTAACTATTAAGATAAAGTCTCAAATTAGTTATGTTACAGTGATCAAATAGAGAATAGTGCTTAGATGCATTACTCGATCTTAAAGTCTGAGCACCCAAAATGACAAACCTCTGCTTCTCCAATTTTGATGTGGTGGCGACATTCCAGGTGAATGGTTTAGTTTGCGGCACAACAGGCTGAGTATGCAGATCCATGGTCCTAAATGGGAGAAACAGCGCCTTGTCCGACTTGACAATCTTGAGAATTTCAACCTTTTCAGCATCAGAAAGTCGAATCACAGGCATTCTCTACTCGATTCGTGCAAGTTTAATGCTTGCATTCTTTTCACCCTGAGGTGCTATAATACAGTTTTTAGAGTCCTTGGATCTAATCAGCACCACCTCAAACTCTCTATTGAGTATGAGTTCCGTGTGGTCGTCAGCAAATCCCAGAAGCATCGAAAGCGGTACTATAGCGTTGAAGGCTCCATTTACTGCATTCACAATGTCCATGTCTTCTCCAGGTTAGCACCATACAACATTCAACAGACGATCAGATTCCATGGGGTTGAGAGCAGCATAGTTGCGTAACGTTGACGCGATCCCGGGGTTTCTGGTTCGATCAATAGTTGAGCCGTTCATATCCAGTCAATTTCCTCAAACATGAAGGCAATTGGTAAGCTTTGCAGTAGTAGCTGCTCCATTAGATTTAGTAACACTCCCCTCGATGTATAGATAACTTCGATTAGGCAATGTATATAAAACCTCAGCTTGACAAAGGATTCCAATCTCGTCATTAGCTTCCAGAGCCGATGTATTATACGGTAAAACACATGTTCCTCTTCTTTAGTGATCTTGTCGTCAAATCTGGGTGTCTCGGTAACATTGAAGAAGTCCATGATTATAGGGTTCTGAAGCCCAATACCTGGAGGAAATTGCGATTGCGTGATGTTAAGCCTCTGTGTGTCAAGGGCACGGTATGACGCGTGTGTCGAATCACTCCATTATTATATCCTCAACGTCGCTCACTTCTTCTAAAATCTATTACCATTGCAACGGATGTGAAGACTTATGCTTTATCTTCGTTTCTAAAGTCAATGATATTACCGTTCTGGTCCACTACACGAAGGCTAATTTGCTCTATAGCATTGGTATTTATGATTGGAAGGTAAATTGGATTTGACGACTCTTGAGAAATATGATATCCAAAAACTCATAGATCGAGTGTCCACTTTTACCGTCGAGAAAGAGCCTGTTGCAGTACTTCATTCTATCCGTATGATGCTCACCTTAAATATATTCACCAGGAAATCAGCTTCAGAGAGCTGATTAGCTGGAATAACCTTGCCGCTGAAGCCCAAGAGCGATCCTATAGAACGATCATTGAAAAAATCAACAGTGAAAGGGCATTTAATTTCAGCCTTCATTGTGTTATTAGGTATAATAAGGAAGACATTCTCTTCCACCCCTAGCTTATCTCTGATATATTCATTAATATCAGTAACCTCATAAGTTCCATCACGTATATCAATGATCTTAATTTCATCATTGTGTGTGTAATGAAATTGATTATTACTCCGATCAACATTGGGAATGGAATAGGTTTCAAAATTCAATAGAGCAATCTCAAAATGACCCTGTGGATCTATCTGTAAAGGAGGATTCAGGTATGTAGTAAGAACAGACTCGTTGCCATTTACAGCAATAGTGTAACTCATTGCGATAGAAATTGCAAGCAAAGTGCCCTTAGATGACTGAGCTGAAGCTCTGAAACCTCTTAGTGTTATACAGAACCTTAACGCCTCTGAGGCACCTTTCTATCTCTTTTGGAGGCTTCAAGTGTCCAAACTATCGAAATAAAATGACACGTTGCCATCCTTCTTTATAGCAACCCAATGAGTGCCTTCATTTTCTGAAGTATCGAGATTGACAATAATTCTCTCTCTATAAAGAGGTCTTGAGGGTAGCTGATAGATCATGTACACGCCTCTAAAATGAGGCATCTTTAAACGCTGGGCATACAAGTTGAGATCTATGTTACTCAATGCCTATTCCGGAACAAGTATAGCCCTCTGCCGGAGTTCTTTGAATTCCCTTTCTTGCTCTTCCTCCTCTTCCTTTCGGTGTTCCTCGTCTTATTCTTCTTCACTCGTAGACCTTTCCATCTTGCTTCAATTTCTTTGTTACGTCTCATCATTTCGGCAAGTTGTTTATCTGCACCTTCTTCTTATTTGCTGCTGAGGCAATCTGTACTGCACCTCCAGCGGCGGCTCCTAGGGCAGCAATAATTGGTATGAGCGGCACATATCCTCCTCGTTTCTTCTTCTTGGATCCAGCACCAACAGCTACCTTTCCCTTCATAATTGTTGTTACTGTCGCGCTGCCAACTTTACACCTAATGTAGCATCAGATAATTGCACTCTTTTCCACGTCTTTTCAGCCAAAATTTTGTCTGCAATGTTTCTCGAAGCAGAGTCCTTATGCTGAGCGTAGACAATGTCGTGACGTTTGCACGCTTCATCTATTGGGTTGATTCCAGGGTCTGCTCTTTAATCTCTTTTCTAGCTTTGTCCCAGGTCCGCAGTATCTGTAACCCGGCAAGTGTGCTTCAAATGGTAGTAGGTTAATGAGAGAGTTAATTAAACCGGAACCTCTTGCGACCTTAACCCCGTAGTTCTCATGGTGTACTAATTGATTTTATTGCGGCATAGTTCTTTTATACTCTGTCATTGCTTGCATTCATTAGCATATATACATTAAGGGTGATTTATTTTATTTTAGTTGCTATGATGCAATTGGTGAAGCAAGATTGCTCGCTGCATATTCAGGTGCTAGACTTTGAAAGCGACTTTAGACGTGATCGTCATGGGAAGCTGTTTCCTGGCAATGTTAGAGTGCTAAATCTAGGCAGCTCCAGTGCTGGAAAAACAAATGTAATACTCAATATGATACTTCAAGAGAACGGACTACGTTTTGAAGAACGTGTACATTTATTCAAAGTCGCTATACCGACCAAAGTATCGATATCTCGTTAAGCTGCTTAAAAACATTGAGCGTATAGGCGTGTATACTCATTGCGGTTTTGCATCAGAAATTAAAGAAAATTCAATCTTTCTACATGATGATGTCATAACTGAAAAGTAAGACAACATTGCCTCCTTTTACACCATGGGTAGACATCGACATGTGGATTCTATATATCTAGCACAATCCTATGCCAAAGTCCCGAATCATTTAATTCGAGATAATGCGAACATGATCATACTCTTCAGACAAGATAATTTAAGTTGAAGCATATATATGAAGATTACGTAAACACAGATATGTCGTATACAGAATTTAAAGATTTGTGCAAAGGTGTTTGGGAGACCTCTTCATAAGGAAGACCCTTTATGGTAATAGTTCTCGAATTTCCCATGAATGACGGTCGATATAGGTGCGGATTGGATATATATTAAAGTTGTAAATAAAGAAATTGCTCATTCATAGTTCATCATGAGTATTGACAAGTTTGGATCACAGACGACTACGCCAGTGAAAAGGTAGCTACATCAATTCATCATAAACAGCGACGGAAAAGGAAATTACCAATTCAGGAACAAGAGACTGTGCATTGTTGAGGATCCTGAGGACGACGACGACGCAAGCACAAAACGCTACGTGGATACGCTTACGTCTTCTACTGAAAATCGAATGCAGGAGTTCACAGAAAAAGACACATCAGCGCATGTGCGACTTTCAAACTACGCTTAGGGATCACATCCAGAAGTCGCTAGACGTGCAACATGATGCTCTAATGGAATATCTGAATAAAAATAACCTTAAACGCCGCGATGGAAACAACATCATCCTGGACGCTGTAAGATTGAAGATAATGCTGCCATCTCAAGAGGATCATGACGTGCCGAGAAGCATGTATTAGAATATATAAGGGCAAGATCACCGCCACTCGATTCATACAGTAACGTTTCATTTAAAAGAAGAAGACTAATAGAAGTAGCAGATCCTGTCGATGTTCGTGATGGAGCAACAAAAATGTTTGTTAAGGCTCTCGTGGGAAAGAAACAAAATGAAATACAGCAACATTTAAAAAGCAGACTTGGTGCAATCAGTACCGCTGTTACAGAAACAGTGGGAAAACACAGGGACACTATGGCGAACCGCCAGAAATCAATGGATAAGCATCTGGATGTCAATACCCTTAAAACACAAATGAGTCATAAATGCATTATTAGAGCAAATGAGGGCGGAGCACGTAATTACACTGCAGTCGTTGCCTTTCAGAGGGAAATCACAGAGGTACATGTTAACAGGTCTAGAGTGTAGGAGATCAAGTGTATCTCAAATCAAGTGTAAACGGAGAGATAATTTCTTGCTATATGACGTCACCTACATCTCTTACTGTAAGGCCTGATACATTACTTGAAATAAAAAACAAGTCGGTTAGAGCTCTACCTGCACCAATTGCAAATGGCGATAGACTAAGCTTCACTGCTCTTGCAAATCGTGTAAGGGACGGCCATTTTCTAAATATTGAGCTGAAAATCCCTTATAAACTGAAGTCAGCTAAATAAATAGGGTATATATTAATGCGAAAGTCTAATTTCAGTGTCATTTCAAGATGGACAGCGACTGCACACCACTTAAAGAATCTGTAGCTATGCACACGAAGGCTATAAGAGAAAAGTTACGTTCTCTTAAAGGCCAGCAGTTTGAAACTCAGAGAGTGATGAGTGAAGCTCTCCAATCATTGACAGATCCGCTTCAAGATATACTTGAAATACAGAAAAAGAATACCACACGCAAGCACCAAAAGACGTGAAAGACGAGAAACTCTTCAGCTACCTTAATAAGGTTCGAAAGGAGGACAGAAATGAAATAGATTCATCATATGGAGTACGATATGAGGATGGCAACTACATGATCGGGAACAAGATTATTGATTTCATGAATATGCAATTGGTGATTCGAATAGGCGACGAAACGTATGAAACCACGCCTGGATTGAAGGCGCTCATGTTCAAGAGAATACCTGAAATGCATACACTGAAGATGACCTTGAAACATACAGTAAAATACTTAAAGCAACGCATGGTCATCGAAGGAACTTCAGTAAGCATGGGAAGCTGAGATCGGGCAATTCCTACAAGTATAAAAGCGTTATGCGTCCTCTAGTAACGAAACACAAGGGATTAGGACTACAGTGGAAAGAACATCGCCCTAATACGAGGCAAGACTACATCTACTGGACCGACCCTGATGACCTGGTAGATCGCCTTAGGCTACTTGTGGCATCTAGAGACGCCGGAAATAACAACCATACTCAAGAAATTGAAAAGATTATTCAACAACTAAGAGCTGCAAAGACTATAGCACGACGCCAGTGAAGCAAAATATAGCAAGCGAGCTCCAGCCCGGAGAAACTTCATGCGTCGAAAGATTATCAGCAAGGGACTCCGCGACTTGCTACAGATCGACTTGTTGGAGACGACACCGCATGCAAAAATCAATAGAAATTTGAAGTACATAATTGCAATCAACTTCTACTCTAAAATGACATATGTGAGACCGCTAAAGGACAAGAAATGACTTCAAGTTGCAAAGGCCATGGAAGATATACTGCAAGAAATGGTAACCCTGTCCAAGAACATACAGAGTGATAATGGGAAAGAATTTTATAATAAGTATTTATCAAGCGCTACAGTACCCATACACATGTGAAGGCAGCTGCTGTTGAACGGTTAATAAGAACTTTAAAGAATATGATGTATCGCGAATTTCTAGCCCAAGGATCATACAAGTAGCTAGATCTTTTACCTCAAATCATTGCAAGATATAACAACACTTAACACTCCCCGATTCGAATGAAGCCTATAGAGGTGAAGAACAATGATCTACTTCTGACTGTATATAACTATACTCAAGATCGAACAGAGAAGAGATGTGCAAGAAAGTTTATTGTTGGTGATTATGTGAGGATATCCAAAGTCAAGGGACATTTTGAAAAGGGTTTTGAGGCTAATGTGATTGTTGAAATATTTCAAGTTGTTCGTGTGAATCACACCAATCCCGTTACATACATGCTAAAAGGTAATGACGGTGAGGAGATAAAGGGGTCCTTTTATGGACATGAACTGCAATCCACGCTGTACCCTAATACATTCCTGATAGAGAAAGTATTACGCAGGCAGGGAAATAGGATTCTTGTAAAGAGGTATGCATACCCTAATACTCAATGGACTGACAGAAAAAAATTTATTGTATAAAAAATAATAATGAAAATAAATAGACTTTCATTCCACAGTAATGCGTGGTTTTTTATTCCATAATAGATTTTTTTACTTAAAATAATAAAAACTGAATAAATAAAATTCATTATTCAAACACATATATTGTACAATGCTTAATGCTTTTGTGAACACACTGTTGCATTTTACTCGCATTTTATGGTTAAATAAATCGAATGCACAGACACAAAAAAAGACAAACTAAAATAATTCATAAAAACGAAAAAATGACATATATACAGCTACATTTTTTTATTTCAGTTCATGATTAAACCCTGTGCATGCATAAACACGCGATCATAAGGTTACATTTTATATGCATTTTATACAATTAAACAATAAATAAAAAATCTGATGTGTTACACTCATATGACTTTCTCTACTCTTGTACAAACTATTTTAACCAACGCTTATTCTCCATATGCTTCATGTTAATCGAGATATCGAGATGTTAATCTTATTGCTAATTTTCTTGTAGATGCAAGGGGAATATGGTAGGTTTTAAGCGATAGTCAAATATTTTAAGAGCTGGTTGCTATGTGGAGTATTCCATTTTCTTTGGATTACCAGGCCAAAAAAAAAAAATAAATAACGAATTTGAGAAAAACTATAAGTATTGGAAAATTTAAGGGAATAACAAGCAATATCTCGAAAATGGTTCACTCAACAAAAAAAAATGTATATGACAAATTGTGTATTTTAACACGATCTACATTTTTTGCGTAGTAAAATTTTTTCTATCTCTTATGGTTTGCCAGTTATGCAAAAGTCGTTCACAATGAAGAATACTTTTGGAGACATTCCCACAAAATTCGAAATATACATTTCATTTGTGATGAAAATATCTTAAACATGTGACATTTTAATCAAAATCGTTAGAGCCATTTTTGAGAGAATTAAAATTTTCGAAAAATGTTCCATGTAAAGTTTAATCTGGGGTCGGGGGATTTTCTTGAAAACCTTGTCGCATTTCTGGAAGATACTGAACCTAAATACCAAGTTTGGTGTTTATCCGACTGTTCGTTTCTGAGTTATGCTATTCACAGACACACACAAACACACACACACACACACACACACACACACACGGACATGTTTTCACAAATGCTTTTTTTGGATTCAGGGGTCTCAAAGCATATATTTCCGGTGAAATCTCGGTATAGAATTTTTGGGTGGAATACAATACTTCTCCTAGTTACTATACGTAGTAGAGAAAGTAAAAAAAAAATTTGATGTGTTACACTCACATGACATTCTCTACTCTTGTACAAACTATTTTTACAAACGCGTATTCCCCCTATGCTTCAAGTTAATCGAGATATCGAGATGTTAATCTCATTGCTAATTTTCTTGTAGTTGAAAGGGGAATTGGTAAGTTTTAAGGTATAGTCAAATATTTTAAGAGCTGGTTGATATGTGGAGTATTCCATTCTCTTTGCATTACCGGGACAAAAAATGAATAACGAATTTGAGATAAAGTACAAGTATTGCAACATTTAAGGGAATAACAGGCAATATCTCGAAAATGGTTCACTCAACAAAAAAATGTGTATAACATAAATTGTGTATTATAACGCGATCTACATTTTTTGTTTAGTAAACTTTTGTCTATCTCTTATGGTTTACCAGTTATGCAAAAGTTGTTCACAATGAAGAATACTTTTGGAGACATTCCCAGAAAATTCGAGATATACATTTCATTTGTCATGAAAATATCTTAAACACATGATATTTAAATCAAAATCGTTAGAGCCGTTTTTGAGAAAATTAAACTTTTCGAAAAATGTTCTATGTAAAGGGTAATCTGGGGTGGGGGGATTTTCTTGAAAACATACGTGTCGCATCTCTGGAAGATACTGAACCTAAATACCAAGTTTGGTGTTTATCCGACTGTTCTTTTCTGAGTTATGCTGTTCACAGACAGACAGACACACACACGGACATGTTTCCACGTATTAGAGAAAGTAAAAATCTGATGTGTTACACTCACATGACTTTCTCTACTCTTGTACAAACTATTTATACAAACACTTATTCTCCATCTACTTCATGTTAATCGAGATAAACATTTGCAGAGTCTATCTTATTGCTAATTTTCTTGTAGATGTAAGGGGAATATATATTTACAAGGGCAATATAGAAATACAGTAGCCTTTAAGCACATACATATCTCTTAATAGCTGGTTACTAGGTGAAGAAACCATTCCCTTTGCCACAGATTAATACTCTTTGCATATCCAAGACAAAAAAATCTGATGTGTTACACTCACATGACTTTCTCTACTCTTGTACAAACTATTTTTACAAACGCTTATTCTCCATATGCTTCATGTTAATGGAGATATCCAGATGTCAATCTTATTGATAATTTTCTTGTAGATGCAAGGGGAATATGGTAGGTTTTAAGCGATAGTCAAATATTTTAACGCTGGTTGCTATGTGGCGCATTCCATTCTCTTTGCATGTCCAGGACATAAAAAGATGAATAAAGAATTTGAGAAAAAGTATAAGTATTGGAAAATTTAAGGGAATAACAAGCAATATCTCGCAAACGGTTCACTCAACAAAAGAAATGTATATGACATAAATTGTGTATTTTAACGCGATCTACATTTTTCGTGTAGTAAAATTTTGTCTATCTCTTATGGTTTACCAGTTATGACAAAGTCGTTCATAATGAAGAATACTTTTGGAGACATTCCCAGAAAATTCGGGATATACATTTTATTTGTCATGACAATATCTTAAACATATGATATTTTAATCAAAATCGTTAGAGCCGTTTTTGAGAAAATTAAAATTTTCGAAAAATGTTCCATGTAAAGGGTAGTCTGGGGTGGGGGATTTTCTTGAAAACCTTCGTGTCGCATCTCTGAAAGATACTGAACCTAAATACCAAGTTTGGTGTTTATCGGACTCTTCGTTTTTGAGTTATGCTGTTCACAGACACACAGACACACAGACAGACACACACACGGACATGTTTCCAAAAATGCTTTTTTTGGATTCAGTGAGTCTCAAAACATGTATTTCCGGTGAAATTTCGGTATCGAAATTTTGGGTGGAATACAATACTTCCCCTACTTACTATACGTAGTAGAGAAAGTAAAAATTAATAACGAATTCCCATTTGAGAAAATAAGTATTGAAAAATTTAAGGGAATAACAAGCAATATCTCGAAAATGGTTCACTCAACAAAAAAAATATATATGGCATAAATTGTGTATTTTAACGCGATCTACATTTTTTGTGTAGTAAAAGTTTGTCTATCTCTTATGGTTTACCAGTTATGCAAAAGTCGTTCACAATAAAGAATACTTTTGGAGACATTTCCAGGAAATTCAAGATATACATTTTATTTGTCATAAAAATATGTTAAACATATGATATTTTAATCAAAATCGTTAGAGCCATTTTTGAGAAAATTAAAATTTTCGAAAAATCTTCCATGTGAACGGTACTCTGGGGTGGGGAGATTTTCTTGAAAACCTTCGTGTCGCATCCTTGGAAGATACTGAACCCAAATACCAAGTTTGGTGTTTATCCGACTGTTCGTTTCTGAGTTTTGCTGTTCACAGACACACACACAGACAGACAGACAGACAGACAGACACACACACAGACACACACGGACATGTTTCCAAACATGCTTTTTTGGATTCAGGGGTCTCAAAACATGTATTTCCGCTGAAATCTCGGTATCGAGTTTTTGGGTGGAATACAATACTTCCCCTACTTACTATACGTAATAGAGAAAGTAAAAAGGGTTAGGTTTAAATAAAGTTACATTTAAAGGTATAATTACATGTTTTACCATATACCCTTTATTTGTCCCTATTTTTTCGTAATTAAATTGTTCAGCACTTTGCATTTTTACTTTCTCTACTACGTACAGTAATTAGGGTGAAGTATTGTATTCCACCCAAAAATTCGATACCGAAATTTCACCGGAAATATATGTTTTGAGACCCCCTGAATACAAAAAAAGAATTTTTGGAAACATGTCCGTGTGTGTGTGTGTGTGTGTGTGTGTGTGTGTGTCTGTTTCGGTATAGATACAAAGGGAACAGCGATAGTCAAATGTTTTAGAACTGGACGCTATACGCTGGCCTTACAATTCCATACTGTTCCCATGCAATGGCATGAAACAACTGAATGCTGACAGAACTTTTAAGAGAATGACCAAGAAATGAACAATTCTAACCTTATGGATATCTCATAAATGGCTTATGCAACAAAAAACTTTATTTGAAATAAATTGTATTTTTTTAAAGAAATCTACATTTTTTGTGCAGTGCGTTTTCGTCTATCGCTTCATGTTTACCAATTACATAAGATTAAATAAAATTCCTTCCAAATGAAGACGATTTCACAGACTATTCCCAGATAATTCAAGATATACATTTTATTTCTCATTAAATATCTTTAATATATGGTATTTTAATCAAAATCATTAGAGCAATGTTTAGAAACTAAACATTTCAAAAAAATGTTGCATATAAAGGGTAGTTTGGGTTGGCGGGATTTTCTTTAAAATCTTCCTGTCCATTTGTGGGGGGTGTTGGGCCTAAATACCAAGTTTCGTATTTATCCGACTTTTCGTTTTTGAATTATGCTGTTCATAGATACACATATACACAGGGCATTTCTCTTAAAATGCTTTTGTTTGATTCAGGGGACCTCAAAATGCGTATTTACAGTGAAATCTTGATATCGAACTTTGGGTAGAATGCAATACCTTCTCTACCTACTATGGGAACTTGTGGATCCCCCCCCCCAAAGTCACCCCTAGATTCATGTGCGGATCGGAGGGCTTCGTGTACCTTTGTAACAGCTGTGTCACAACGTACAGTCCGCTGCAAAAAACGTGCCGATGCTTTTGGTTTCCTATAGTTTTTTTTTATTTAATGTTGGTAGAATCCCCTTATCAGTTGTGTTTCACACACGCGAGGATGTGCTAGTCTCTATAGGTTTTGAACATAATGAGCGGCGAAAGGGGTGGGATGCGGAAGCATTTTACCTGAATGGCTGCAAGGTACTCGCCAGATATTCGCCAAATCTGTCTCGCTCTTACTGGTTTAATGTCAAAAGTCTGGCACGAAACCCTAACCAATAAACAGTGGTCCAATTCCAGGTCGCGGCGAAGGAAGCCGGGGAGGGGTAAGACAAACATTATGTGATACATAGCTACATATTTATTTTTATCTTGTAGGGCTTACAAGCCATAAGTTACAACTTAAAATTAAGTGCATGCAAATTATAAGGGCACATTTCAATTACAAGTAATTATTAGGTGAAGTGGTTGGATAAAATTGGTTTTTAAACAATTTCCTCTTTATTATATATGTCATTTGAAACGAACAAAGAATATAAGCAACAAACCGAAAAAATATTGCCCCTAATGAGCAAGGTTATAGCACAGCGAGAGCTACAGAGCTGTGGAGTACTTCACGAACAGCGTCATACTGGTGGAGGAAATATCACGAATGTGGTTACTGGACAAGCTTCAAAACATATCACAACGGGATAGAAAGCAAATTAAAGGACATGTGAAGAAAACTGTTTAATAAACAAAGGTTTCAGGAGAGATAAAAAAAACATTTTACTTTGAATAACAGTCATTTGGGCTGGGGCATTATAGGGTTACATTATTTATATTATTCTTATCATTACCTTCTACTAATAATAATTGTTTGCAAAGCAACAAGAGCAACTGCCATTTTGATTTTGAATTATAAAATATCACAAACAAGAATGGTAAGGGACACTGAGTTATACGAAATGATCCACGTAAAATGAAAAACATTACAAAAAGGTCACAAAACATGGCATTTTCGCATTTACTTGATACGAGTTGGCAACCTCCTTTATATTCCTGTTCTTGCAAAATTCTGGTAATAAATCTTATTTAAGATAATACTAATTCCAAATTAACTATGAAAAGATAAAATTAGAATAAAAAAATCCAATGTCATAGTCAGGATTCGAACCACCGATTTTCAGCTTTCCGTACCGCTGCTCCGTCGTGTGAACTACGATGTGATAACACGTCATGAAATTCTACTGTGACTCCAATTTTCCTGGTAAAGCAAGGCATCCTTAACTTCTCTTGAGATAACATATCCCAATGTTGACTTACATACTTTTTCATTCTGATTCTATCTTTCCAGCCTACGGAAGAACAATTAATAAAACTGAATTGATTATGTTTTCTTAACGAATCTTAAAATGTCTTGGATCCTAGCCTCTGGTGCACATCCGCCATCGCAAAAAAGAAAAAGCTATGCAAAAGCCGCCAATTAGCTTTAGTTGCTAGACATAGGTGGAGCTATGAATGGGAAGGAATCCCTTACCAACTTAAAGACGCAGTTCATTATGTCGGCACGTTTTTTGTAACCAAGTGCACATGCAGGAACTATAAAATGGTGTGCGCCTGTGAGGCAACGGTCACCTTATAAGCTACTGAAAAGAGAGCACAGAACGTTACGGTGGCCGACAGGTTCAGAACCCATTGCTTGCGCTCATAAGCTCCTCGGTTCAAATCTCATTTTAGTTGTTATTTTTTATGTTGTTAACCTTAAGACTGGGTGTGTAGAACATAATATTGCATTAACATAACTTTAGCGTTTGAAATTTTAGGCATATCTGTGCACACAAAAACACTATTCTGCTAAAACAGTCCTTTTAAATAACTAAAGAAACAAATGCAAATAAACCATTATCTTCTTAAACCACAAAACACAAAAAATAAACCAAATGAATATCGTGTGTATGAACCTTCAGCACGTATAACTGCCCTCAATCTTTGGGAATAAATGAAATTAAATTCCTTCAGTAACGTGGACGAAAGGTATAAAATCCCACGTTTCTTGAATTTGTGCCCAGAAGCAATCTTTTGTCCCTCGCGCATCTGCAGGGAAATTCGAGCGCACCTCAGCCCACACGTTTTCATTGAGATTGAAATCTGGTGAACACGGAGGCCAATCTATCACTCTGATATCTTGCCTCTCTGAGAACCAATTTGAAATCTTTCGACTTGTGTGGATAGGATGATTATCCTGTAGAAATTCAATAATTACATCAGAATATCCCATCTTCACTGAGACAATACACTGTTCAATGTATCGTCGGGCTGCCACAACACACTTAGACTGTCCCACCAAGATACAGATATACGACAATAATCAAATTGTGAAACCACGTATCGGAACCCCCTTCGACAATCACCTTTCCTTTAGGCGTGGAAGAAAATGTCACTCGTCTGAGAATATGATGTTATTCCAGTCACGGTTGGCGTTTTCCTCTGCAGATGCGCGCGAAATAATAAAATGTTACTTTGTAACTGCCCTTCATGCAAGAATTCCTGAGCCGTTTATACGCCGCTGAGCTATTCGAGCTAACCCACGGATTTATGAATGTGCCTTCATTTCAGAAGCAGTTTGGAAAGGGTTCCTCTCTTCTACTACAATTAAAGCTACATCCATTTCGGGAATGGCCACATGTCTTCTTCCTGAACTAGGACGACGGCGTTCAATCCCCTCGTTGGATAATCTCACCCCCTCTGCGCTGTAGTTGCACGGAGTCCAATACGAGCTGTAGCTTCACAAGCATTGACTAGTGCAAGGAGACACTTCCTTATGTCAAACGCGGTATGATTCACTGAAAGAGAACCTATTGGGGCCTTATGTGTCTTCGCACCCTTCTGTGGATCACATTGCAGTAAGGTGGAATAAACCTTTAAACAAACATTATAATGAGTATTATATTATTAACTTTATCGAATGCGGAGTATCAAGTGCAGTATATGGAAAATAAGCATCTTGTATGTGTTGATTAAACATTAACAGAAGAAAGAAAAACATCTGATGTGTTACACTCACATGACTTTCTCTACTCTTGTACAAACTATTTTTACAAACGTTTATTCTCCATCTACTTCATGTTAATCGAGATAAACATCTGCAGAGTCTATCTTATTGCTTATTTTCTTGTAGATGTAAGGGGAATATATATTTACAAGGGCAATTTGGAAATACAATAGCCTTTAAGCACTTACGTATCTCTTAATAGCTGGTTGCTAGGTGCAGTACTATTCCTTTTGCCACAGATTAATACTCTTTGCATATCCAAGACAAAAAATGAATAACGAATTCCCATTTGAGAAAATAAGTATTGAAAAATTTAAGGGAATAACAAGCAATATCTCGAAAATGGTTCACTCAACAAAAAAAATATATATGGAATAAATTGTGTATTATAACGCCATATACATTTTTTGTGTAGAAAATTTTGTCTATCTCTTATGGTTTACCAGCTATACAAAAGTCTTTAACAATGAAGAATACTTTTGAGACATTCCCAGGAAATTCAAGGTATACATTTAATTTGTCATAAAATATCTTAAACATATGATATTTTAATCAAAATCGTTAGAGCCATTTTTGAGAAAATTAAAATTTTCGAAATATCTTCCATGTAAAGGGTAATCTGGGGTGGGGGGATTTTCTTGAAAACCTTCGTGTCGCATCCTTGGAAGATACTGAACCTAAATACCAAGTTTGGTGTTTATGCGACTGTTCGTTTCTGAGTTATGCTGTTCACAGACAGACACACACACGGACATGTTTCCAAAAATGCTTTTTTTGGATTCAGGGGTCTCAAAACATGTATTTCCAGTGAAATCTCGGTATCGAATTTTTGGGTGGAATACAATACTTCCCCTACTTACTATACGTAGTACAGAAAGTAAAAAAGTGTTTGCTATAACTGGCGCAAAACTTCTGGAATCGTGACCTTGATTGCCACCCCAGCTGCCGAGCCTAGGAATGGTTTATGTTTAGCTTAATCAACGAAAGCGATATAATACATTTGCTTACACACAGTGCGTAACACATACAGTCTGCATAGAAAGTGTCCGCATCTGGTTGTAATTTCAAAGAGAGCAGTACGTAAATAGTGCTTATTTTATATTTGTGATATTTATAACTAGGGCTAGGATATTTATGACCTAAAAATCACCATAATATGCACAAAGGAATATGCTGTTATGACCAAACATTTACCAAAATATGCACAATAACATAATAAATATGACCTAACAATATTAAAATGAGGTAAAATTTCTACTGTAAAATAAATTAGTAAGTCAATTTTGATACTGAACTAATTATTTGAGAATAAAATGCACATGAGAAGCAAGCTAAACTATGCAATTTGACATTCCAGTATGATTTTTATTAACATTATAAGAACCTATGTGCTTTTTACATCCTCATTCAACTTCATATAAGCTCTGAGTTGCAATACGCAATGAAGATCTTGTGCAAATTTTCAAATGAAGATTTCCTATTGTCAGCCAACAAAGCCTTGTACTTCGAAAAGCTTCTTTCTAGTTCAGCTGACACAAGAGGAGCATATTTAAAATGAACAATATCATTTGAATCTAAATCTGAATGATTAAGAGAGAACTTTTCACCCAACAAAATCATTGAAATGGAACACAGTGTATGATACCCTTCGTTTTTTTCTAACACCTTTTCCATTTTCTTTGACACTTCTTTTCCCACTTTACCACAAACACCCTCTAATTTATTCACAACTTTTTTCACTTGTTCTATCTGCTTCACCAGTGGCACTTCTGATCCCTCCAAAGCAGTTATGACAACTGGAATAAATACAAAATTTGATTTTATGTATGAAAGTTTGCCTGAAATTTCACCATTAGACATTAATTCTTGAGCTAGTCCAATTGAAGTAGCTTCACTGCTATCGAATGAATCAATGATGCTTTTCACAACGAAGTTCTGGCAGTAATAGTTGCAGGCATCAACCCAGGACCCCCATCTTGTCAAAATGGGAGATAACTGCAAGGGAATGTCTGGAGCTAACAACTTAAATGCTACAACACGTGAAGCGGCTTTCAAAAATATCTTTTTGACACATCCAATAAATTTGTGAACGTCACTGAATTTACTACGAATCTCCTCTGCAACTCGGTGCAAGGCGTGAGCTAAACAAGTCACATGCACCATTTTACTGTACAATGCTTTTAGAGAATCGGTAGCTTTCACCATGTTCCGTTACGAAGAGAAGTACATTGTCATGCTTAACACCTTCGGGCCATATGGCACCCATAGATCTGTCAAACAACTTAGAAATGGTGGAAAAAATTACTTTTTCTGAATGTTCACAATTTATTAGAAACTTTTCGCCTGGACCATCTTCTTTCAAAGTTCCCACAATGACATTTGCAATATATCTTCCCATAGAATCTGTAGTTTCATCAATTGATACCCAAATTTTTTTATTTACGAGCTGTTGTCTGATTTGTTGTATTGTTTTTTCGTAGCTTCGGATGACAAAGTTCTTTCTTAAGAATCGGGAAGAGGTTTGCCTGTGTATTTTTCTAAGAATTCACGAAATTTTGGATGGTTTAGTTTACTTAACGGAATATCAGCACAAAAGAAAGCTGTACAAAGTTCTTCGCAGAATGGTGAATAAGACTGGCGGGATTCCCCTAGGAGCATTTGCTGTAGTGTTTTTTTCATTTTCAATCCGTTGTACTCCACGTTTGTGTTTATCTGTTGCCACATGCTGCTGAACATTAAATGACTTTTCCGCAGTTACTCTTACGTCGCACAGTTTACAATAGAGTATTTTACCATCACTTGAAAATACTTTCTCACCATATTGAGACACAAACTTTTTTAGTTTTATTTGAACATTTTGCTTCACTTTAGACATTTTTTCTGAACTGTACTGCACACGCTTACGACTTCAATAAGACTGAATAACACAATGAATTAGACACTTGTCTGCAGTCCAGAGCCCAGAATGACTTAATCAGATACCTGTTCATAGAGTAACAATAGCTTACACAAACTCACTGATGCATAAGGGTGAAGTCCATATTGTGAATTCAAAGGAAACAGGGAAGGAATGTAGATACTTGCCATTTTCCAGGAAACAAAATGAGGTGCGCAATTCTGGGAAATGTAACACGGAATAAATAAATTGCATGAGAAAGTTCTTTTCTTCTTGAAAGAGTGAAAATATGACGAATATGACCATTTACTTACTAAAATATGCTCTATCAGAGAGAAATGGTCATACATGCAAAAATATGACTTAACAAACTAGGTTAATTCATTTCGCTGTTTCATAAGAAGCATTTATATGTATTTAAGGAGCATGTCAGTCCTACCAAAAAATATATGCCCTATCATAAAAATCTAGCCCTATTTATAACCATGACTCCTACGTTTTCAAAGTTAAATGGTAAGGTATTACGTATTCAAAGCAGGGAAATAATTGCAAATGTCCTCGACTTCATGAAGCAAGAAGCAGAGATGAAGGAAGAAAATATATGTTTACCCGAGTTCCACAAAAGCCTTAAGAGAGTGAAAGAAAGAGTAGCCAAAGCAACTGGTGTTTCACTGAGTTCCGTTTCCAGAGTTCTCAAAGATAAGAAAACCCATATGGATGAAAGAGAACCATTTTACACACCTGTGAAGAAACATAAGGTCCCTAAACGTATTACAGAAATAGACGATTTCGACAAATGCGTCATTCGGCGCACCATTCACAATTTCTATGTGGAAGAAAAAACTGTGCCAACAATAAGCAGACTGCTCATCAATCTGAAAGATGTCATAAATGTTCAGGGTGGTGCTACAAGTCTCAAATCCCGGCTATGGCACTAAATTTTGCAGTCTGATTCTCAGAAAAATTATAAAAGATGTTGACCATGTTGATACTTAATATGCCTGCTGGGTCTATTCTGGTTATCGACAATGCTTCACAATGTGGCAACACTCAAATTGACAAACAACCTACCTCAAATTCCTTGAAAGAAGAAATGAAAACCTGGTTGCTTAGGCATAATATAGCTTTTGATGAAAGCATGAGTAAAACAAATATAACTTAAAGCCAACAAATCCCTTCAGAAGTCATAACTCATAATTAATCTGGGCTGATGTCAAAAACTGGGTGGCCTGCAGAAATATCGCTTTTAAACTAAAAGATGTGGAACAGTTATGTCGCCAGCGATTTGCAGAAATTGGAAGGTCAGAATGGGAAAATGTATGTCGATATGTTGAATAATTGAGAATCATTATTTCAAAAAATACGGAATTGCAGAAGATCAATTAGAAAAAATTCTCATCCAGGATAATGGTGCAGAAAGTAGCGACAGCAGTGATGGCGGCAATGATGTGAGTGATTCCGCAGAAGAGGAAGGGCTGTCAGGTGTGGAAGAACTGGAGGCAGATGGTTGATAGTGTTTTTATATTAAGGGCACTTTACACCGGGGGATTTAAATATACTGTATATAACTATAAGTTTATCGTGTAGTGCAGTGCATAACCCGTGTGCGGATATTTGACAATGACTGTCCCACACACTCCTGCAGCATGCAGACGACCGGTCACCTGATCTGGTATGTAACTCGCTTCATAGCTGTCATTAAGATTTTCACATGTCTAGAACTGTTGCGCCAATTATACATGCGAACCTGCGGTCTTAACGACAGAAGTACACAGCGCTACACAGGAGACACACGGAAGGTAGCATGTTTAGTAATGCCGTACAACTTGCTGTAGCGGTTACACAACCGTATTGCGCATGGTGTGAATAAGGCGGTGTGCCTGTAGGACTTACAACTATTAGGCGTTCAAGACATAACTCTTTGTTTTTGGTCCACGGATGTACGTGGTAAAGAAAGTAAAAATGCATTTTATGGGTTCAGGGGGGCTCAAAACATATATTTCCTCTGAAATTTGATATAGACTTTTGGGTGGAATACAATACTTTCCCTACTTACTAGACGTAGTTGTAATGTAACTTAGATAGTATTTTTACTTTCTCTACTACGTATAGTAAGTAGGGGAAGTATTGTATTCCACCCAAAAATTCGATACCTAGATTTCACCGGAATTATATGTTTTGAGACCCCCTGAATCCAAAAAAAGCATTTTTGGAAACATGTCCGTGTATGTGTGTCTGTGTGTGTGTGTCTGTCTGTGAACAGCATAACTCAGAAACGAACTGTCGGATAAACACCAAACTTGGTATCTAGGTTCAGTATCTTCCAAGGATGCGACACGAAGGTTTTCAAGAAAATCCCCCACCCCAGAGTAACCTTTACATGGAACATTTTTCGAAACTTTTAATTTTCTCAAAAATGGCTCTAACGATTTTGATTAAAATATCATATGTTTAAGATATTTTTATGACAATTAAAATGTATATCTTGAATTTTCTGGGAATGTCTCCAAAAGTATTCTTTATTGTGAACGACTTTTGCATAACTGGTAAACCATAAGAGATAGACAAAATTTTACTACACCAAAAATGTAGATCGCGTTAAAATACACAATTTATGTCATATACATTTCTTTTGTTGAGTGAACCGTTTGCGAGATATTGCTTGTTATTACCTTAAATTTTCCAATACTTAGACTTTTTCTCAAATTCGTTATTCATTACCTACTTTCTCTACTACGTATAGTAAGTAGGGGAAGTATTGCATTCCACCCAAAAATTCGACACCGAGATTTCACCGGAAATACATGTTTTGAGACCTCCCGAATCCAAAAAAAAAGCATTTTTGGAAACATGTCCGTGTGTGTGTGTGTGTGTGTGTCTGTGAACAGCATAACTCAAAAACGAACAGTCGGATAAACACCAAACTTGGTATTTAGGTTCAGTATCTTCCAGAGATGTGACACGAAGGTTTTCAAGAAAATCCTCCCACGCCAGACTACCCTTTACATGGAACATTTTTCGAAAATTTTAATTTTCTCAAAAATGACTCTAACGATTTTGATGAAAATATCATATATTTAAGATAATGTCATGAGAAATGAAATGTATATCTCGAATTTTCTGGGAATGTCTCCAAAAGTATTCTTCATTGTCAGCGACTTTTGCATAACTGGTAAACCATAAGAGATAGACAAAATTTTACTACACAAAAAATGTAGATCGCGTTAAAATACACAACTTATGTCATATACATTTCTTTTGTTGAGTGAACCGTTTTCGAGATATTGCTTGTTATTTCCTTAAATTTTCCAATACTTATACTTTTTCTCAAATTCGTTATTCATTTTTACTTTCTCTACTACGTATAGTAAGTAGGGGAAGTATTGCATTCCACCCAAAAATTCGATACCGAGATTTCACCGGAAATACATGTTTTGAGACCTCCTGAATTCAAAAAAAGCATTTTTGGAAACATGTCCGTGTGTGTGTCTGTGTGTGTGTCTGTGTGTGTGTGTGTGTCTGTGTGTGTGTCTGTGTGTGTGTGTGTGTGTGTCTGTGAACAGCATAACTCAAAAACGAACAGTCGGGTAAGCACCAAACTTGGTATTTAGGCACAGTATCTTCCATAGATGCGACACGAAGGTTTTCAAGAAAATCTCCCCACCCCAGACTACCCTTTACATGGAAGATTTTTCGAAAATTTTAATTTTCTCAAAAATGGCTCTAACGATTTTGATGAAAATATCATATGTTTAAGATAATGTCATGAGAAATGAAATGTATATCTTGAATTTTCTGGGAATGTCTCCAACAGTATTCTTCATTGTGAACGACTTTTGCATAACAGGTAAACCATAAGAGATAGACAAAATTTTACTACACAAAAAATGTAGATCGCGTTAAAATACACAACTTATATCATATGCATTTCTTTTGTTCAGTGAACCGTTTTCGAGATATTGCTTGTTATTTCCTTAAATTTTACAATACTTATACTTTTTCTCAAATTCGTTATTCATATTTTTTATGTCCTGGACATGCAAAGAGAATGGAATGCGCCACATAGCAACCAGCGCTAAAATATTTGACTATCGCTTAAAAGCTACCATATTCCCCTTGCATCTACAAGAAAATTAGCAATAAGATTGACATCTCGATATCTCGATTAACATGAAGCATATGGAGAATAAGCGTTTGTAAAATTAGATTGTAGAAGAGTAGAGAAAGTCATGTGAGTGTAACACATCAGATTTTTTTTTATGTCCTTGACATGCAAAGAGAATGGAATGCGCCACATAGCAACCAGTGTTAAAATATTTGACTATCGCTTAAAAGCTACCATATTCCCCTTGCATCTACAAGAAAATTACCAATAAGATTGACATCTTGATATCTCGATTAACATGAATAATATGGAGAATAGGCGTTTGTAAAAATAGATTGTACAAGAGCAGAGAAAGTCATGTAAGTGTAACACATCAGATTTTTTTTTATGTCCTGGACATGCAAAGAGAATGGAATGCGCCACATAGCAACCAGCGTTAAAATATTTGACTATCGCTTAAAACCTTCCATGTTCCCCTTGCATCTACAAGAAAATTAGCAATAAGATTGACATCTCGATATCTCGATTAACATGAAGCATATGGAGAATAAGCGTTGGTAAAAATAGTTTGTACAAGAGTAGAGAAAGTCATGTGAGTGTAACACATCAGATTTTTCAATACTTATTTTCTCAAATGGGAATTCGTTATTCATTTTTTTTTCTTGGATATGCAAAGAGTATTAATCAGTGGCAAAGAGAATGGTGCTGCACCTAGCAACCAACTATTAAGAGATATGTATGTGCTTAAAGGCTAGTGTATTTCCAAATTGCCCTTGTAAATATATATTCCCCTTACATCTGCAAGAAAATTAACAATAAGATACACTCTGCAAATGTTTATCTCGATTAACATGAAGTAGATGGAGAATAAGCGTTTGTATAAATAGTTTGTACAAGAGTAGAGAAAGACATGTGAGTGTAACACATCAGATTTTTTTTATCAGGAATGAGCAATGCGCGAACTCCAAATGCTATAATGAGATAATTACTTCACATCTATGCACTTATTGTTGGATTTTTTTAGAATCATTTCCAAAATGACATTTTCTAGAACATTAAATGAATGAAATAATATGTAATTCATCGAACACTAGTTGAAATGTACCACAGTGGTTAGCTATGTAGTTTAGAGCATTTCCTTAAATCTTTAGAAACTTTGGATTAAAGGTTCAGAAAATGTGCCTGTTGTTCCAGATATATTGAACTCAGTAGAGAAATACAACTTACTGTGTGTGCTTAAAGCAATTTAGGAAGTACTAAATGTTTAACGTGTTATTTCTTTACTTGTTTATATACAGGAATGCATGTTTTTATTACTTTGTTTTATTCTAATCTTGGTTCACTGGCCAACGCGTAGATTTGCGTTGCATATGTTTTGTTTATGAATAAAATATTTGGATTTAGTGTATTTCTAACGTCAATCGATCACTTCAAAATATATGCAGATTTATATTGTTAACTTGTGAACATGTAAAATGCAACTGTAAGGGATATTTTTGCAAAACAAAATGACTATGAGGAAATTAAAACTAATATTTGTGGCGTTTTCCGCGCACTTGAGAAGAAATTCGGATCGTTTAATTAACAACCATGATGTTGCTATAACATGCTGTACAGAACAGCGTATTGATAACTACACGATCAGATGATGCAAAGCTCAGATATCAAAGAATTAAAAATGCGTAAATAAAATACATCCACGGCATCTCTCTTGTACCAGGGATTTTCAGCCCACATCACAAAAGCACAACCCATTCTTGCTGAGATTCAGTAAAACTTAATATATTAGCCAAACTATAATTTGCTAAGACTTCTGCGGATGATTTGCTTTTGTGCGTGTAGTAATCTCCCGCAACCAAACATTTGAAGATGCTTTGTTGGAAGTGAAAGTAATTCAACATTCATTGAAATATGTTCCCTACCATTTCTTCTGGCGAGTGGAAACAGGAATATAGTTAAACATGTAATTGTAAGTATTCAACTCCAGACTATGAAATCTTTTTTCAACATTCAAAATTAAATTTCTAGTTTCAAAGTTTGATAAGAAACACGGACATTTTGAACTTGCTTCTAGGGATTCAACCAAAAACTAGTTAGCAACATTTTCACAACCTGTGCAGCTCACACGACATTCACTGCCATTGTTTCGTCCATCAATCCAGTAAATATCCAATTGAATCATACTCCTCCCACATATCTCTGTAACACATAACTGACATTCCACTCTGGCGGGCGCGGCTTGAACAGGTGATTTTTACCTCTCGATTCCCCTAACCCAAGGCCGTCACGGTTCGAACCCTGTACTCCTATCTCTTTATCCTCGTCTTATCAAATCGCATTCCGCCTAATTAAGGTGAAAAGGCCGAAAATGGATTACAGCGCTGCTCTAATAATACATTTATCGACAGTGATAAAGAAATGGCGTCATGAATAGTTACTGTACAAGTAGATACTATGGCGTCTGTGGTTTATCGCGGGCATTTCGTCAGTATTTGCATGATATCAAGCAGAACTGGTATGGCGACATAGCTGCAAACTCTATTAGCTGCGAACGTCGCCGCTCCGATTGGCTTTTGTTAGCGAGGCTCCATGAAACGTCTATCCAGTGCTTTGTAGTACATGACGAGCCCATAATGAGCCATTGTCATAACTTACTTTCTTGGCCACGGAAAGAAAAACAACTAAAAGGATGCCAGTAGATTACCATGAGAGAGGGGAGAGAAGACTAGGCTGCAGTAAGTCGATTTATATTTCTGCTCTCCCGTCTTCTTCTCCTGCGTTTCTTTCTGTGTTTCTAACTTTTCTTTTCATTGTTTTCCCCAAAGTAAAAATGCAACAGCTGGCATTGTCAGAAGTACACTGAAACTAATGAGAAAGGAAGGCTAAAGGAAACCAACAGCAACCAACCAACAGACTTAGGTCTGCTTTGCTCAATTTTGGCCTTAAGCGACAGTATTGATAACGAGCGAATAAAATGTAGGAGGAACGGTAAATGTATTATCAAGTACGCAAAATAAGGCTTTAGCGGATGAATTCAGTGTTCCGGACGATACATAAACAGAGTTCGCCAATGCTTTTGTGTACATGGTGCACACAATACTTTTTAGTTAATACTTTCTAAATTAGATAACCAATTTTTTCTTACGTTATATGCTAGATATTCAAAGTTTAGTTTTAGAATACATATAAATAAACGACTATTAGTTACAGCCATAGTGTATTCATTACATTTGTTACTCTATGTTGTATAGTAACGAGGATAATAAAATGTTGAAAAAAGAAAAGAAATAGTACTAAAAGAGTTAGTTACAAATTAAAACCGATTTTTACATCAAATAGTATTTATTTCCATACTTACAGACTACGTACAAATACTAACTTCGTTTGTAAGCAACGATACATACGAATCACTTTGCAAAGCCTTTGTCTAGTTTTGTTAACATACGAATATTAATCCCGAGGAAATTTCAATCCGAGTCAGAAGCTCTGAATCGGAAAGGCACTGTATAGATTTTGTTTATCGCGACTAAGATCCCATTCACAATAAAGACGTAACGCTAATATAACGTAGCATAACGCCAGACATGAGGTAAGAGCATTCACACTGCAGCTATGAGCGTAACGCAACAATTTGGTACGGGTTTCTATATCTGTAAATTGCAAGCGGAAATCTTCTAGCGTACACCACGTTTCAAATTGAATAACATAACCAATATACATTATGAACATACAAACATACATCTGTCTTTATAAATAAATAGGGCATAAAATGTGTTGTACAAAGCAAAATGCAGCTCAGCGTCTGGCGTCAGCATGTAAAATGACGTGGAATAACACCATGATTGTACAGTGATGGCATAAAATCTCCCATCGGATCGCGTGCTATTCGTAAGTTGGCAATGCATTGAGAAAGAAATGCGGAGTTTCTCCATGAGGAACGCAAGCATAAAGTTTGGAGTTTGCAATCTCTTACGTTATGTAGCGCCTTACGTGACTCAATGTCTACCACTTCCATTAGTTTATATGGATGCAAAGTCTTGCGTTTATGCTGCTTCTGTGCTTAGTTTTCATTGTGAATGGGGCTCCCAAGACGACTATAGCGACTATTTTTCGGCCCCTTAAGAGTAGAAAAGCAACCGTTTTAGATATTATCCAGTATGTCTTCCGCCCCCTCCCGTTCTTCAACAGGTGTATCAGCTGAATCTGCTCTTTCGAGCAAAATAGGCATAAATGTATGTTATCATGGGGTTTCGTGCACATAATATTATTTTACTTATTAGTGTATATGGTTATTAAGAGGTTAGCCTAACGGTTTAAGAGCAACAGAAACTTATCAAATCTGGAGGAAATGGAAATTAAATTAAATTGAGTTTTATTTATGGGCGCTCTTTAACTGCTGTGGTTCTTAGCGTCCCATTCTATATTGGGCGTGAAAGACCGATAATTTTGCTCAGAGGCCTCTTTATCAGGCTTGAGGTTATTTTACGTGCCGTAAATCTACGACACGGGACCACCGGCTTTACTTCCCTTCCGAAAGATTTTTACGCCCGAAAAAAATTCATCCCCTCCGCCGGGTTTGAACCCGATACCTCGGGAACTAGAGGCTAGCACGGTACCACTAGTCCAAGGAGGACTAGTGTAGGAAATGGAAGGAATTTGTTCCTTGATTTTTATGCTTAGTGATTACGTAGTAAGCGGAATGTTTTTAGTACAATTTCAGAATGATGTTTTCCATTTAATTATAGTGCAAGACATGTTCAGAATATTTAAAAAGAAGCTATATTTATGATGTAAGGAGATGGTAAACAGATTTCAATAATATTAGAGTGAATAAGGACCGTAACTTACTGAAAACGACATTCTTTCAAACATGACCGGTCATTATCTACCATTTGGGACATGGGCGGAATAAACCTTAAAGATTTCTTTGCCAAAGCTATTCTGTGTTGACTTTACAAAATCTCGTTTTACTACTAACAATATCCAACAGTCCATTTGCTTCAGAACTCCAGCTGGTATACGCAAGTGCATCATACTCACATGGTCTTTTCATATCTATCTGTAATGGATGAGAAAATATTGGATTCCACTCGAAAATTCGATGTCGAGGTTTCATTGGAAATATACGTTTTTAGATCCCATGAATCCACAATAAATATTTTTCTACTTTATTTACCGCATACCTAGTTTTTACAGGAAATATTGCATACTACCCGAAAATTCGATACTTAGATTTCACCGGAAACTTTCGAGGACCCCTGAATAAAAAGTAAGTATTTTTAGAAAAATGTTCATGTGTATGTGTGTCTTTCTGTCCCTAAATAGATTACTCAAAAGCGAAAAGTGCCATAAATACCAAAATTGTTAATTAATATCTACCTAAGATGCGACACGAAGATCTTCAAGAAAATTTCCCCAACCTAAACTGTCCTTTTGATTAAAGCTGTTTAGGTATTGCGACTTTCTCCAGGTTTCACTGTCACTCCACTAATGTGTTTTAGTTCAATTTTCCTTGTCACATCACTTTTCTTCGCGACGTCGCGGAGGGGCCTCTTCTTAGGATGATTTACTCGCTGAGGAATCGAACACATGAAGTATCTAATGAAGCAACGCTCACTGTGCGTCACACTGTCATAAATTCACTTGTGGAACCGCACCTAATGTCGCATCAGAAACGCACTCGCCATCTCACACTAACACCAATCGCGAATACGCTGGCTTATATAAAACTTTTCCACAGAACATTCTAGAACGTTCTGGAGGAGAGGAGAAACTTCCAGAAGATTCCCGTTATCTATTGATACCACTTCAGCTGAACGGCAGCGCTATTCCTTTTCTCTTCCCGGTCAGTCAGTCGATGGATCGGCGCCTTCTCGATAAGCTCACGCCATAGCCACTGTGTTACAGTAGGCTTTTTTCTCTGAAAAGCTCTAATGAATTTGATTTATATGCTATATTTGAAATATTTAAGTGACAAACTGTATATCTTGAGTTTTGGGGGAATATCCTGTGACGTCCTACTTATACAGTTACGGGGCCAAAGGGAATGCCGACAATTAATTAGGCGTATAATCCAATTAGCTTAATTCACCGTGCAATTAGATTACACATGTTTTGGCACTTCGGCGCCTCGGAGGGCAATTGCCTCCAAAAGAATCGGTATCTCTAAGTGCTTGTAACCTGTCAAACTTGATTGACAAGGGCTGACAGGTGTTATATGACATGTCAATCAATTAGACAATGATCGTACATGTGTATAATTATTTTGCATCACTGACATCAAAGGGCTTAAACCGCTAACAAAGGTTATATTGCCCTATAGCGTCTTGGATTCCCAGTATCGTATATCTTAAATGGTTTGTTGCGTGCCACTGATACCTTAATATAATTATTGCACATCATTGATCTTCAAAGGTTGAAGCCCGCCGCTAAAATCTTAGAGGGCTTGGTTTTTCAGTACCGTATATCTGTGTTACGAGTATAATAAAGAATGCCGACAATATGACAAGAATAGTATATCATATCAAATACAATTATCACACCTCATTGGCTTTAAAGAGTTACAGCCGCGAGCAAGGATGTGGGTAGCCCCGTTGCGTGTATTTGATTGATTAATAATAATTAAATGATTATTGACTCGCGAGCCTTGATTGAGTTACACTGCTCGCAAACACACACATGCATACACGAATCTCTTTTTCTAAACCCTCTCCCTTCTCACTTTTTCTTTGCACCTGCCAGCGTCTTTCTGATGTTTCGCCTTAAAATTAAACAGGTGCACGACTTTCAAAAGTCTAACTAAAGAACTAGAAAATTATATAAATAATTCCAGCCTTTAAACATCATTATATTAACGCAGGCTGCATGAGGCTCATTGAAGCATCGGGATTCGAACGAAGGACAATGAACTCTAATAGCTACAGGCGCCAATGCAAAGTACACGAGAATTGAGGTGAGTATAATGCTACCCGTGTTGAAATTTGGAATCGTGTCATTCCAAAATGCTTAATCCAGCTAGTATTATAAGCTTGTGTGAATATATGCTAGTCAGAACCTCTTTCTTTGGACAAAATGTTAAAGCAGAAAAAAATGTATTCGACCCAAACAGAACAATAAACGTGGTTCCGTATTTCTGAGGGTGGATCTCTTCATGTAAACAAGTTACACCCTACGCGCACGCATGACTGAGCGTGCCTAGACTGTGTTGAAAACTGAAAGAGTTTACTTGTTTACCCGATCTGTGGGCACAATATACAATCATACATAAGGTTTGTTTACAATTGCTAGAACATTCCCTCGTGATATTTCCGAGTAAATATATACTTAACAATAAACCACCCCGAAGAAAAGTAATTTCATAATTTGAAAAATCGTGTATTTTACGCTTTAATGAATATTAGTTGAAAATATGTTTACAACTTATGGAATTTTCCCTCACAGATTTCCCAGAAAAATATATACTAATCAACAGACCAGCCTCCAGACAAGAAAAAGACAAGATTAGCACTTCCTCGAAAACGCATGTCAAGATTTTATTTCTATGGATTGATAACGCCAATATTTTAAAATATACCACAACCTTCCTATGCACTGTCTCGACTTGAAAAACATTAGGGTAACAGCCTTTAAACGCCTTTCTATATCGTAGAGTCAAACCGGACGTGAAACTCTAATATGATTTGCATGTAGAAATGCTTTATAATTATACCAAATGACTGGCAATACAATTAGTAATTATATAAATAATTTCACTCTTTAAACCAACTCTCCCTCTCCTTTCCTCTATCCAGCTCTCTGTGTTTCTCCTTCTCTCATGTCCTATCTTTAGATGAAATATTAAAGCAGCAAAGAGCGTCAGCCAACCTAACAGAATAAAAGATCGGATACTGTAAACAAGTTAGCCACCATACCGTCCCACTATACAAAGCAGCTTACCTGGTTTCTAAATCTTAAAACAAGGCCTGGAAAAATACTAATATTTAAAAGATATACTATGTTGTCTTGCCTACCTCCTCTGTATCGCGATATACAATCACACAAGCTCCAATAATTTTTTAAGTTCTGTTTACCTGCAACATCTATTGAAAAATGGCTTACAACCCCAAACCATAAAACTTTTTTGTTTTCTAAAGGGATTGTTTGAGATAAGATAACCCCTTCATCCTCCCCCAACTGACAATGTATTTACACCATATATAGCTTCTAAGAATTCTGCAAATAATGAGTGTTTACTTCTGCCAGGGAAAACCCTTGAAAGTGCAATATATATCCTTAAACATCATAATAGGAATTATTCCATAGCCGGAGTAGGGAGGGTGGCTATTCCCACAACTAAACTCAGCAAAAAATATTTGTAATCCAATAAAAAATAGTATTTCAGTAGCCAATCAGATCGATCCATTTCTAACTCACTCCTCATTCCTGGTATTGAGCGATCATGCACGTGAACTTTTATACATGCATAGGATACTATAAAAAGACGAATGTTACATTCATATTTCACAGCGTATAACAAGTTCGACAGGTGCGTGTTTGTGCTTGTTGTAGTCTTCAAGAAGAAACATGTCTACATCTTTTCCTCTTCGGCCTAAGTCAATACATCGAGAATGTCTGGTAAGTAAGTTACAAACTTTACTTGTTCTAATATAATCATATTAGTATAGTGGGTAGGCAACCGCATGCTTCAGTGTCAACGCGCATAACTGTTTCATCTTAAATTGGTATACACATATCGACGTTTAATAATATACACAAAGTATTTGTTATTCTTTACTATCCTTTATCAGTTTATACTCGAATGACAATTATTCAACTTAAATGATCGCTTATAACAGTGGACACCCTTGTTAATATGCTATTGTTTCTATACGACTGCAAGAAAATATATTTAATTATCAGAACGGGATAATTCTTTAATAACCGCATTCTCATCTTTAAACAACAAAGTGTCGAGTGCGAAATATATTGCTTTAAGCTGACCCCCTTAATAATGTGAAAATTGTGTTAAATTAAGCATTTCATTATCTAAAGTGTGAATGTGCTATTATATCTGTAAGAATGGAATAAATCATTTTGTATTATCAGAATCTAAAAATTATAAAAGACGAATATGATCCTGTATTGATATGTATGTCTGTGCAGCTCTCAATATTTTATTAATATTCCAGTCCTGCAGTTACCGCTTGATGGGGAGCCAGCCAATCAGGAACCTAGGTGTAGCATTAGGCTCACGGTAATACATTTTGTGGGTGCGATGCCGACACCATCACAGTCCAAAAGTAAGGACTTTTTTAATTTATTTATGGATGCTCTTTAACTGCTGTGGTCATTAGCGTCCCATTCCATATTGGGCGTGAAAGATCCGAAATTTTGCTCAGAGGTCTCTTTATCATGCTTGAGGTTCTTTTACATGCCGTAAATCTACCACACGGGACCACCGGCTTTACTTGCCTTCCGAAGGAAGCCACGGTAAGCATTTTTACGCCCAAAAAAATCTGTGACCCTCTGCCCAGTATTAACCCGCGACCTCGAGAAATAGAGGCTAGCACGGTAATCACTACACCACGGAAGACGACAAAAGGCAAGGATTCAATCCATTATTTACATGTATTCTATCATGTAAAATACTTTATTATTATTAAAAGCACTCAAATAACTTAAAATAAGTTTTCTGTGGCATAACACGGAATTACTCCGTCAACCGACATCCCTTATTAAAGTCGCAAAATTTTCAATACTTGTCATTCTTTTAAACCTCTCTAATTTTCAGTTAACTGTTTCTTGCGATTGAAAGTGCGAAATTTAAGTCAGATTACTGTCCAGTTCTTAAACATTTGACTAATGCTGATATCTATGTGTCTACAACGAAATGTGTGATGTATCTATTTTTGCAAGGTTTATTTGGATTAAAATGTAGTAGATAGAAAAATAAGCTTTATTAAGAGTTGTTTGTAAACCCACTAATAAACATAGAGGGTAGAAGAAGTCATGTGTATGTATCACATCAGATTTTTCAAGCGCGATATGCTGCATACATAAGCACAATAATAATTCAATGCACACGATAGAAATACGAATATGATTTTTGTAACACACATGCGGATGTGTAACTTTCTCTACCACGCATAGTAGATAGAGAAGGTACTGTATTCCACCCAAACATTTATACCGAGATTTCACCTGGAATTCATGTTTTGAGTTCCCCTCCAGAATAAGAAAACCACTTTTAGAAAATGTCCGCATGTGACTATGAACAGCATAACACAAAAACGAAAAGGTGGATAAATAACACACCTGGTATTTAGGTTCAATACGTTTCAAAGCTGGGGCACGACTTTCAAGAAAATCTCTAACCCTCAACTATCCTTTACATTGAACGTTCTTCGAAAATTACGATTTTTAAAAACGTATTAATTCCATTATGCAAAAATTAATTTATGATTATTATGATTATCAGCCCAGTCATAACATGGTTTGTCGGAGAGCCATCCAACCTTCATTACTTACAGTGTATTTTATTATAGAACAATTAATTTATTTTCCAACTTCATCTTATTATTATTATTATTATTATTATTATTATTATTATTATTAAAATACACAATTTGCTTAAAATAAGTTTTGTCTGTGACATAAGACGTCTCTGAGATATCCCTTATTAACGTCTCACCGATTTTCAGTTGTTTCTCGCGATTGCAAGTGTTGAATTTAAGGCCAGCGTATAGCGTCCAGTTCTTAAACATTTAACTATTGCTATCCTCGTAGTAGATTAAAGTGTAGTAGATAGAAAAATACGCTTTAGTAAGAATAGTTTGTATACCCACTAATAAAGGAGGTGTGCACAGAGTTTGTATTAAGACTAGCCCGATAGAAACTGTTTTCAAGAACGATAAATGCATAAACACAGTAATAATGGAGTGTATACTATAGAAATACAATACGATTTTTATAATGATATGTGCAGATGTGTGGTTATTCACATTTATTAATACTTTTAGGTGTACCCGTCGATTGTTGGAAGCTTTGCTGGTGAGCCGTCCACCATTTATGAGTCTAGCCTGAGGCCAAGTGTTATTCATTTCGCGAGTAACATGCGACGGGGCGAGTTAACTCCACCAATTTCGAGAGGCATGAGTCATTATATATTACTTGAAGTGTATCCCGCTATAAAAAGTTACTTATTTTTAATTTTAAAAGTATTATTGTTTATATTATTATTACCATTATTATACTTTTAGGAGAGGATGCGAGCAGATAACCAGCGATGCAAGAAGCGATGCTGGAGGATGTTAGAGTATATTCGCATAGAGGTGGCATGCGGCACCCAATTCGTAATGATACGTTATCATTATCACCACCACCATCTGTAGTGACATCTCCCCCATTTTCACTTCATTCCACAGCGCTTTCTACCGCTTCAATAATAATGCTGACTGAACCGACAATGAGATTACAAACGCCAAACCACGGACCCGTCACAATAAACCTGACATACACACCTCCAATAGCAACAACACCGCCCATGCCCATTCAAAATTCAACTCCAACATCAGGCCCATGCTAGCCTCTAGTTCCCGGGGTCGCGGGTTCAAACCCGGCGAAGGACAATAGACTATTTTCGGGCGTAAAATCCTTAGCATGGCTTCCTTCGGAAGGGAAGTAAAGCCGGTGGTCCCATGTCGTAGATTTACGGCACGTAAAAGAACCTCAAGCGTGATAAAGAGGCCTCTGAGCAAAATTACCGGTCTTTCACGCCCAATATAGAATGGGACGCTAAGGAGCACAGAAGTTAAAGAGCGTCCATAAATAAAACTCAACTTCTTTTTCCATCAGGCTTCGTTCGATTACCGCAAACTCCAACATCCTACCCATTTCACTTTATCGCATTCGGGCAAGATGACGCCTAACATACAGTCATGAGGCACCAATTCTACCACCACTGCCTCCTCCATTACGTATAACTCGAGAAGCGATCAGGTATACATACGCAAACAGGCTAACACAAACAAACGGCGTTTATCAGTTCGGTTATGCATGAAGAAAATTAATATAATGAGTAGTGTTTGCGCATCCTGCTTCAGAGGGTGTAACAGGGAGATTGGAAATGAAGTGTATAATAAGATCATTAAAAGAATGTTATATAATATAAACCGAAATTATTTTACATACTGTTACTAAAACCTTCACCAAAAGAATCCCCCTCCCCCCCCAAAAACGCATGAAGTATCATACGCAAGATGACAGACTAGACTTCCTACAGATCCGATTATATATCGTTTGCATCACAGGGTAAAGATATTTGTAGGTCAATACTTATCATGTGAAAGTAAATAGTTCGGCAACGTTTGCATAAATCATTTAGCGTAGGATTTGATGTTAAACAAGAGACTAAAATTTCACTTACAAATATATAGAATGAGCATCTTTACACTTAATAACATCGCCAAAATTTGTATCAGACCGTTCCATACTGTTAATAACATATAGCATTTCTTGGCAATTCAATTCATTTCATAAATAATGGTTTAAACTATCACGTAATATCTTAAAACATTGATGCTGCATGAAATCTATTACTCTATTTTGAAAGGCGCTTGAATAAATTAAATACAGAACCATCTAGTATTTGATGGTACGATATGAAGTGTATAATAAGATTAATAAAATAGTGCCATATAATACAAACCAAATTTATTTTATAAGCATTATCCTATTACAACCCTACACTTCCCAAACACAATGATGATAGTCTAGACTTCCTAAACACACAATTATGTAATCATTTGCATCACAGAGATAGAGACTTGCAGGTAAACACTTTCTCGTGTAAAAATTAAATAGTTCAGCATTGCCTGGATAAGTCGTTTTATAGAAGACGTTCTTGGTAATCATGATGTATCTCAAAGTTTTTGTTAACTATCGTCGAAATTCATTAACAGTATTTCATGCTAAAACTTTAGATGCTTTCAGCTAACTTATAATTTCTTCAATCCCCTGGTATAATTCCAATGAGCGGCCTCAGTACATTCACAAGGCTATTTGGATTTTCAAGCGTAGATGTCACTGAATTATCACCACTATAGTCATCATATAGAAACGCTAAATTAGTAAACACACGATTTCCATCTTATATATTTATAGCTGGATCCTTTATCATATCACCTTACAATGTTTCTGATTCCTCACCCACAGGAGATTCAAGTGTGGGAAAGAGAGCCGACTCAGTATAACATCTCCCTCTATGCATCTTAAGTCTTCACAAAGAACGAATCTTTTAAATTCGACCGCATATGCAACATTTAACGACCCGTATTCTTCCGAGTGTAATGCATTAAGTTTCTCTTAAGCCGGTTGTAGCGATTTTCTTACACTCTCTGTCATACTTAAAACTGCAAAAGAAATTAAATGAATACGCAGACGCTAACGGACGAAGGAATTAAAAACGAATGAATTAATAACATACCACCGCGTTAGGTATAAGACTAGGATAACATCTTCAATCCATTCTAAATGTAGCATAATCACAACCTAGCCTAACGTAGCCGAGCCTAAGCTAACCTAAATTAACCTAGAGTAACCCAACAACCTAACACGGGCGCACGACTGAGATAATATCTACAATTATATATGTATGTGTGTACGTATATTTGTAGTTATTATGCATATATGTACGCATGTATTTAGGCTTGTATGCAACTAAATCCGTAACCGAGCGAGATAGCTCCGCGGTAACTGGTGATCGCATCCGGGGGATCCGGGATCAATTCCCGTTGACCTCCCACTAGGACGTTGATTTTTCGTGGTTTTCTCTCGTCGGTAAGCGAACTCTGGACAATTTCTATTCTACCACGATTTCCTTTCCGTAATTTCCACTTTATACCACTTCCCTCTTATATTTCGAGTGTGCTTCTATTTTTCATGGTATATGGCGGTGCCAGACAGATGCCGCGGATGCTTACTCAAAGGAAAGAGTATTCTCCGTGGACACTAGAAGGCTGCTTGGTTGGCGGTTCTTCAACGCCTCTCCGGGCAGCTCCAGTAGTGGAACGGGTCTTCGAGCCAGGAACTGTTAGGCACTTATTTGCGTCTCTGTGACCTACCTGCCTGCCTGCCTGCGACCAATAGTATCCTGTGGTTCCTGCGCGAGATGTCCCTCTTTGTTGTATACTCTATACCAGGCGTCATCAACTCGCTTGATTTTGTGCTAGGGCCAGCAGGCTTGCTAAGTGCACCGCAGTGTGTAAATACTTGATAACAGTTAAAGGCGGGCTTCTGACAGCAGTCATTGGTCTCGTACCTTTGTAATGCTTCAGTTAGTAAGTACCTTGCTTGAATTCTCTTAGATATCAATTAATTATCAGGAGGCCTGTTCATATTCACTGCTATAAATGCGATTTTTCTTTACAAATTAGTTCTCATACTGTTAACGTTATAAAGCGATTGCAGGGGTATTGATCAAGTTAAGCTTGTGGTTTTAGCATATTAATATCACAATACTTGTCATTATTTTGCAATTGTTTATGTTACAAAAAATAAATTGAATTGTTATTTATGGACGCTTTTTAACTAGTGTGGTTCTTAACGTTCCATTCTATATTGGGCGTGAAAGACCGGAAATGTTGCACAGAAGTCTCATTACCAGGTTTGAGGTTCTTTTATGTGCCGTAAATCTACTACACAGGAACATTGGCTTTATTTCTCTTTCGAAGGAAGCCATCCTCAGGATGTCAGAAGTCTTCGCCCTCCGCCGAGTATGAACCCGCGATCTTGGAGCTTGTGTTACGACTACTAAACTTATGAAAATGTTTATGTTCATATCAGAAATATATATACACTAATGTAAGAGGGATTATAATACAGCAATTATTCTAACAATAATAAACCTACAATAGTATATCAAACTATGAACGGTGGATTAGGTATTTCAAACGCAAAACTTTATACACCAACACTGCGCTGACGAATTATCTGTTCCAGCATTGCGCGCAGTTGAAGGTAACACTATGCACAGTAGGGAATTCAGCGGGAGCAACGAACAAGGTTACCACCTCCCTCTTTGCTATAATCAAATACTAACCAGTCGGTAACGCCTGCCCTATACCCTATTTAGATTTGTATGTCTCTGTGCACGTATGTTTGTATGCGTTGTATTGCTTGTATATTTATGAATGTGTGTACGTTTATGTACATATCTTTACATCTACGTCTGTAGGTAGGCATGTCTGTATCTACGTATATGAGTACTTGTTTATATGTATTTATGTGCGCATGTGCATAGGTATATATGCATGTATGTGTGAATGCTAACATACAAGCTTGTACAAGTTTAAATTTGCATGCATCTTTTATACGCACGCATGCATGTAAATATGTGTATTTCATGACATTACTTCTAGTCATACTGAAATTTAGACATGCCTTTCGGAAGCGAATATGTATTATTATTATTATTATTATTATTATTATTATTATTACTACTATTATTATTAATTGGAGTTTCCAAAGCGGCCTATAGCATCACAAGAAGTTGATTTTAATATTGTTTTTTGAAATTCGAGACATTCGGTAAAGAATAGTAGGTACAGTTAAAGATTTGCATCCATCTGCATGAATGTTCATTTTTGTTACCATATTGCTCTTAACAATTGAAAGCGATAATCTCGGTAATCATCCCCACAACTGGAATCTGGCCGTAGTTTGTGTTTTTATTTTCCCATGATGTTCTGCACGTAAAACGTCTTCAATGTCTCTCCTAAAACCTTTCCACGTCTAAACCTTTTTAGACAATCAGAAAGAAAACCGGAACATGAAAATGTGTTTTAGTTCCGATTTCTTAGAAATATTTATTACGTACAGGAGAGATCGTGCGTCACACATACTAATTGTACTCGTGCATCGCCGAAGTATGTTAGAAAGCGCGCAAACATGTTTTCAATTGCAAGTGTCTCACGTCCTGTTTTCCTAACATGTATCGTTAGAGGGAGTTGAAAGTGCATAAACGCGTTTTCAAACTCGAGTGTCCTCCCTATTTTGGTAACCATGTTTCGCCGAAGGGAATACACACTGCACCGTGGAACTTCATGAATGCTCAGAAGAAATAATTGTTAGCAGGTATGCTGCATCATGAATATATTTAATCGTAATACATTGCCACGGTATGTTTAGTGTTTTTGGTTCACTCTTAAGTAGCATTTGAAGTTCACTTATTTGTATCACATTTTGTCATACATTTAATGCTAAAAATTTATACTTTTAATGATTTAAAGTTAATCAACCTCCTGAAGCACTGCTATCATATCTCATTGTTTCAGTTTCTTTTTCAGTCATTCTTAATTCGCTTTGAAGTTATATATTATCTTTAGCAGTGCCATCGCGTTTTACCTTTTTATTTTACTGAATCTTATTCGTCTTTAAAGCTGTTTATTATCTTAAGCATTATTATAATGTATAAATGTTTGCCTTTTTATGTCATGGCTCTCTTAATTAGCTTCATGTTATTTTAGATATTAGGACTGTTATGATTTTGGCACGTATTTATTATCTTACGTGAAGTGTCAACATTCCACAACATTGCTGAATTACTGCTTAAATTGTCCCCTTCCGTCCCTAAAGCGAATTCTCTTTATGGATTTTTTTCGAGCATCTTGCATATCCGGATATGTCATGGTAACGGCATGTAAGAAGTATTTGTTTTATCTTAATTAGAATACAAGCTAATGAGGAGTGGTGTTTTAACGCTCTAAAAATCTAACTATTTTAATGACTTATAGTATCTATATATTTTCAAGCATATCTGACATCCCAGGATCGACACACACGACACCTTTAGATCCCAGCATCTCTCACACCTAGCATCAACAGATCATTATATCGAGATACCGAGGATCTAAAAAACTAATTATCTTAGTTTTTCTAGCATGTCAGATATACCGCTATTGAGGAATGTGCAATTGCACTCAACGAGATTCGAATCTCAAGATATTTCAAGATTTTAAATACGGCAATGGTTTACTTTAAAAATGTGTCATAATTTAATGTCACAACATAATTCTATTCTTTTATATATGTATGTAACTATTGTTTACACCACCTTCTATTGGAATCGAGCCTTAAGCTTAATCGCAAAGCTAATAAGCATTTTAATGATACGTATTTTAGTAACCTAACGTTCAACAAATGTCATTCGTGGAAACTCAATAACAAGGGCATCAACTTTACAATAACAACTTTCAATTGTTACGCAACACAAGCTTGGCAGAAACACAATAATATAATACAAAGCGGTCCCTCAGCCATCTGGCAGGTAATCGCGATGCTGTTCCGCGCGCTATATTCAGTGTATCTGTTTATTATTCTCATTATTGATACTGATACCATATTGTTACTGTTTTTATGATGATCATTACGATATATTGATTACCTATTGAACAAACATAATTACTTTTTATTTTATCAGTACTAACCTTTTTCACAGTCCGTGTTGAAAGTGATGTCCTTCGCAGATAAGCATTCTTGGCACCTTCTGATGAAATTGCCATTCACACGCATATGTTTTTGTTGCGTAATTTCCCTAATTTCTGTTCTTATATTGTTTTACGATAGTCTATGGTGTGAGGATTATTCCTATAGACTCTATTTTTGAGAGTTCCCCACAGATAAAAGTCACACACAGTATGATCCGGTGATCGAGCCGGTCATAACCCTTCAGTTTTTCTTCCGTTAGAACCCTTCGTTTCTTTTTACAACTTACAACATTAAATGATCCCGTTCTCTTCACTTTATTCACTAGATATCTGTTTCTTTACTCGGAAATGGAACACCAGGAAATTTATCGTGAAATTGCCTACACACCTGTCTATATGAGTTAGTTTTCATACATAAAACGTCTTTGTTCAAGCGAAAATTTGAGTACCATTTCTGGGTTGCAATAATCCGACAATTCAATCGCACACAAATACTCACGCGTCTCGCGTCCATACACAAGAAGCAATAACAGCTGACTGAAGCCCTCTGTCACATGTCCGATAAGTGGAAGAGTCCGTGGCCTTGAATTCATTCAGACGTGTCGCACAAGACTGCCGTGCAATTCCCGGCCAGAGCGCTGAGGGACCGCTCTGTTTAAGGCCCATTTCCCGGGTATACAACGCTTTGCACTTAGAGCGGCAAGTCGTCTCGTCTACGTATTTACACATATAATATGTCTACGCGTTTGTTTTCATAACTCGATAAGCCCTGAACCAAATTTCCCATCTTATTACTACTAATTCCGTTAAGCATTTTAATTAAAATCCGTATGTTTAAAACATTTGCGTGGCAAAGATAATCTATACCTTGCTTTTTGTGCGAGTATTCTGTGAAATCCTCTTCATTTATAATGCATTCTGTCTATTTTTGTGTAACTGATAAAACCATAAGAGATAAACAATAAAATGTAAATGGCATTAAAAACTCGCAATTTATGCGAAATATTTTTTGAGTCATTGATTATTATTAACTATTTCCGAGATATTTGAATTCCTAATACTTTCGTGCCTTTTTTAAGTGCACCATTACCATATATTTATTTATCTCGATGTGATGCAAAGTGTACGGACTTTCAAAACAGCAAATAGCGATCCACTTTTT
This sequence comes from Deroplatys truncata, assembly GCA_030765065.1. Taxonomy (NCBI): domain Eukaryota; kingdom Metazoa; phylum Arthropoda; class Insecta; order Mantodea; family Mantidae; genus Deroplatys; species Deroplatys truncata. Next base: position 241,964,992 of record CM060978.1, on the reverse strand, counting down.
AACCATTTGAGTACCCCTTCAAGCTACTGTATCCCCCTTGTAACTTACAACTAAATGTGTAATTATACCTTTTCTGCAAATGTGTATCTCTACTACGGTGAAATCGATAGAACAGCAAGCATTTGTAAGAGCAATTAAAAATAATACAGAGAGGAAAAAGTCATGTAAATTTAACACAGGATGTAGTTTTAATTGTGTTGAATAACAGAGAAGAAACTACGTCACCGCCGAAGACAGTATGACAATAACGCTCTTTCATGCTCTTGTTGTACAAGTTTTGAGAGCACCAATAATTAATAAAGCGAACTTTGAACATACTCGTTTCAGTTTTACAAAATTATGCATGGTAAAAGGGACATCAAAATGTGTCTACTTCGAGGTAAAATGTCAATGAAAGTTTCATTGCATTGAACTGAATACTTTCCTATAATGTAAGTTTGTTTATTATTTTCCAGACTAAAGAAATGATGACAACATTTGCAAAATATGCACATTATTACCTCTTCCCTGCCCCTTTTACGCACAGGAAAACATTTAAATAACACGCTTTGTGATGCAGCTATTTGTGGTTTAAAATGTGGTGAACATTTAGCATATCTAGACTGCCGTGTGCTGATCATTCTTGAAGGAATCTGAACAACCACTACTTCTCTGACACTAAGAATCGTGGTTTTAAATTCAGAAAAGACACTGGTGTAAGCCGCTATATTTTGATAACTCCTAATGCCCAATGATTCAGAATCTACTTTGAACAATCCCAGTGCTATTAAACCTCTGTAAAGTCGTTCCTCTTGCCTTTAACAAACAGGATCACTTTTGAAGTCCGTAATGATGTTGCTTTACAACAGCCTGTTTATATATAATAAAAGTTTATGTATGTATATATACACATAAATATAATTTAGTAAATTGGCTCTTATTGCATCTGCTTTCGTTTAAACCGTTGGTGTGTTTGGAAGGTCTGTTTAAAGAACGCATAAATAAGAGGAATGTAGGAAATAGTGTTTCAGCTACTAACTTCAGATTAATTGCAGAGCTGCGAGTGACAATAGAGGTGCAGCTTTTTAACTTTAATGTTTTGAGGAAGCAGCTGCTTCTATGCGCGATGTATTTACTAGCTAGTCAACGTAATTGCATCCGTTTCAAGTCTTATAATATAGCTCTTTAAAACGGAGTGCATACTGGTAAAAATCCTCGTCAACGACTTTATTAGTAGACAAGCCAATAAGGAATCTGGCAATGGGCAAGACTCAGTGAGTCACGTTAGAATGACTAATTAGCTCTGACCATACCCGTTGAACTGAAGTAAAGAATTGTAGGTTGTGTAGATATTTCTTACGGTTCGAACACTTCTTAATTTATCTAGCGCTTACTAGTGGCAAGAGGAGTTATTACATTCTGAACAAAAATTCAGTATCAAATTATTATAGGAAATGCCAGCCAGCTTTCAAGTTCTCAAACCACCCAAACGGATATTTAGTAAAAAAAAAAAAAAAACCTTTGCGCACATGCTTATGTCTTTATTGAACAGTGTAGTTCAACATCGAAACATTTTAATTGGATAATATTTCCCAAATATGGCTATCAGGGCGATACTGAACGTTTCTATGAACAAATGAAATGTGTTTATATTTGATAGCTACCTTCTAATGTTTTGCTAGTTGATTGCTGTGCAATTTGTTCAAACAGTTTGTTAATACTCATCATTAAAAGAATTTGTGTTTGACTAGAGAACATTTCCGGGCTATGATTTCTTTTTCGGTCTTGAATCGCCATTAACGCCTAAACAATTGAAGACCAATTTAGAAATACATTTGGCAAAGAATTCCTATCTAAGGCTAGAATTTATAATTGTTATAGCGAAATCAAAATGGATCGGTTTTTTCTAAGTGTTGAATTTCGTGAGGGATGCTCAAGAACTGCTGTTGCTGATGAAAATATTGCCGTTGTTCGAGCAATGCTTGAAAAAGATCGATGGACAACTTATTAATGTATTAGGGCGATACTGGGCATTGGAATGAGCCAAATCCAAAATATTTCACTTCAACAGTTAGACGAGAGAAATCTTAGTTGTCGGTGGATTCCACATAAACTGACTCCCCATAAAAACACTCAATTAATTGATTAGTGCAGAAAATCTCTGGAAAAATTCCAAGATAGCACTTAAAATTTAATTTGGAGTATCCTTACAGGTGATGAATCCTGAATTTATTATTATGATCCTGAAAAGCTCAATAGGCCTTTCGAACAGAAGTAACCTAAGCTTACAAAAGTCCGACGAATTCGCAGAGCTGTTAAGAAGATGGTTGCTATTTTTTTCTAAAACGCCCCATATTGTTACAACAGAATTAGAGATAGATGTGCCGTTATTGCCGATTGGTACACAAATGTGTGTAAAACGCAAAAAAAAAAAAAAAAAAAAATTAATTACAAGATCCCATACAGCAAAACTAACAATTGAGTATCTGGATACCCTATAGATGAGCATCATGGACCTTCCGCCATACAGCCCAGACTTATCATCTTGGGATTTATTTTTATTTCTAAAAACTAAACATAAAATGCCTGTAATCCATTTGTCGTCATCAGATGAATCAGTAGAACATTGTAAAAACCTGCTGCCTCAGGAAGAGTGACATAATTGCTGTAAGGACTGGTTTCATCGAATGCAAAACTGTACTGATTTTAAAAGGAAATAAGTTGAAAAACAATAAAAGCATTTCAAATTTTAAAAACTAATCCTAGTTTGAATTTCTAAAAATGTTCAATTTCGCCCTCGTATAACATTTTGGTTAATATATTCTATGTTTGAGAGTGACATGGCCAGTAATATGTTTATCTTGAATTTTCCGTAAATAGGCTGTAAAGTCGTCTTCATTTCATTGATTTTTATTTTCCCTGTTCTCTACCTATAGTAATCACAGGAAGTAATGTATTGTACCCAGTGTTCGATATCGACAGTTCACCTGGAATACACGTTTTGAAAATACGATTTGAGGACCTCTTGTTCGAAAGACGTGCATTTTGAGAAAAAGGTCCGTCTGTGTGTCTCTAAACAGCATAACTCAAAATAAAATGTCGGATAACCGTCAAGCTTCGTACTTAAGTTCTGCAACATCCAAGGATATGATGCGAAGACTTGAAAGAAAATCCCTACCCAAACTACCATTTACATGGAGGATTTTTCGTTATATTTTATTTTCTCAAAAATGTTTATGATCCCTCTGATTAAAATACCAAATATGTAAGGCATTAGAAACAAAATGTAAATCTTGAATTTTCTGGGAATAGTTAGTGAAGCCCACTTCCTTTGGCATAATGTTGTATAACTGTGAGGCATATGACCACAGGTTCAGTGTGGGTGATGGTGAATGGACTTTACTTCCGCCGTACCTGTTTTGAGGTCCCCTGGAGGTGGCTTCCTCTTCAGCTGCCGTCTCTGTTGGTTGATAATGTATACCTGGGTCTTATCTGCTCAGCAGAAATAACTGAAGTTCTACCTGTGTCTTCTGCAAGACAGTCCAACATCTCCGGTCAGAGGAACATGCGTGAGAAGGGAAAAAGGAATGTTCTAGTTTTATTATTCCAAAGATGCATTAATTCGCGAACCTGCTCCCTAAAAATATCGCGACCCTCACTGCGTTCTGTTCCTGGTTTTCTAAGTGTCGAGCCTCAATAATGGTGCCCACGAAGACATCTGCACCATCGCGGATCGCTACCTGTGATTACACATCGGCAATTGCATTTTTATTGCAATGAGCTCCGTAGAAGTAATCACATTTAATGCTATACTTTTTCCCGGCAATCTGCTACCGCAAGCGACATAGCGACAGCTTAAGAAGTACGTTGGAGTGGCGTAATATGCCCAGAACCACACATTTACAAAAAAATCCCTGTACTTATAGACACAACTTTACGTCGTTTTGAATGGCTAAAAGTTCGCAGGCATCATAGCGTGGATCTGTGGCGACAAATCTTTGTACAATTTCCTAGGACACCTCCGGAATCTCATGATCACAATTTATTGAATTTTATTATGTATTTCTTGTTAAGCTGGTGTTCCCCTGCTATGGATATTTCAAGTCCCTTCGGAAGGCGGTCTCAAGAATTTCTCCCTACATAATACACAATATTACTCTCGCTCGGGTTTGGATTATCATAAAGACTCATCCTTCAAAGTAAAAGCCAACTTTTGGCAACGAAGCTGAAGTTAACCAGAAACACCTATCCAGTGAAAAATTACATCAATGTAAGATGACTACGGAGGGTTGCCGCCCCACTTAAGCTCGGACGACTTTGAATCACCCTCCCACTCTGTCATTGGTCAAACTGCTTATGCTTAATCAGCTCACTGCGAGTGCCTGCTGTCTGCTGGGCCAGTCTGAGGAAAAGTTTACTCGTAATGGCTTCAACAATCACTGACTTGTGGCAGGGGTATATTGTTGGGCTTTCCGATGCCGGTTACCGCCCTTCAATGATAGTGGAAAGGCGCAAACAAAAAGGTCTTTCCATAAGTAAGTCGTGTGTGGGACGTACAACACAGCTGCATAAAAATGGATTCCCACCTGAGGATCAGTGTGCGAAAAAGCTAGCAAGAAAAAGGTCACAACCAACACGACGTAAAGCAGTAGTAGCCAAGGTGAGTGCAACAGTGACTCAAGAAAACCCACCAACCCAAAGAAGCATTTCCAGCCGCATTGGAATATCCAAAGGGATGGCGTATCGGATAATACACAACAATTTGGATCTAGAACGGCGTCATAAAGCACGTGACCACGCCTTGAAAGAGCGGCACATCAGAGAACGCTTCACCAATGCAAGAAAACTCTATGAACACCACCTGGCAGGTGAAAAGTGGCAATGGGTGGTTTCTTTAGATGAAGCATGGGTTTATCTAGGTGACACAAAAACTCCACGAGCCGTTTATTACCATTAAGTGGGCCAAAAGAGGGCTCCAGCTTTATTCGGGAGAACAAGGAAAAGTTTTCCAAGGGATTCATGGTGGTTGCAGATTGCTACTCTCGGGGGAAACTAGGCATACAGAGTTGCCAACAATGTAAAAATTAATGCAGCCTACTATCAAAGGAATGCTATAGACCCAATTTCAGATGAAGAGATTCCTCGGTTGTATGGTGAGGATGTCCCAAATGTTTGTATCCACATGAATAAAGCATCCAGTCACACCTATCGGTCTTACCAGCATTACTACCACTGGAAAGCTATGAAAACGGGCGTCAATGTGATACCATTTAAAAGGATCTCTGCGAAGTCACCGGATGTCTAACCAATGGATTTTTGCGGATTTGGTCTGCTGAAACAGCGCTTTGCTTCTCGGTCTCCCACCACAATTGAAGGACTCTGGAAAGTCTACCAGGAGCAGTGGGCTAACATCCCCCTTCCTGTTCTTAGACGCAGACCTCTTCAATGGAAATTGCGCTGCAAAGTCATAGTTAAAGCCTGTGGCAATCACATTGAACACAATAGGTGGTGGCAAAAGGGAATCTCGCCATGAAAAAACATAAGCAAAATCGTCCGAGCTTAAGAAGGGCAACCGTTCGTATTTACAGCCGTTATACAATTAACATTGAAAACAAACACATCAGAAGAATTACAATAACGTATGATGTAAAATTATTTCGGGGCTAATAACTTCATGCTGCGTTAACTCGTAAATCAATAGGCATGAAAATAGCTCACCACAATAAAATTAATACTTCGTTAAGACATACAAGGTTCCATATAGTTGCCTCACTGGCAACCGACGGCACACAGAACGGATGGATCGGAGTCCCTATTCTGCATCCGCTATAACCGAAGAAGCTAGAAGCCTGCTGCCATACCCAACAATTTGCGGGCATAGAACATCAGAGATAAAATAAGCGCCTTGCAAAGGTACAATTTAAGGTGGACCCGTTGCAATCCAAGGCCGGCTGTAAGGCAGCTACCGTCTCCTTAGCCCTCTTTTCACCCTCCATCGCTTTCACAAAAAGTTAGGGTCTTGTCAACAGTGAACCTAAGTATCGGATGGAAGTTCCCCACTTTATCACTTGGCTTTGATAGACGAATGTGGGTTTGTTTGTTGCGGGGATTCGTCGTCTAGTAAACAGGACAGCATGGACTTTGGACGGATTCTAGGACATCTGCCACTGCCTGCACCAGTGCAGGATGATGCGGAGGAATAGATTGAAGGCTCTGGGTATATGTCTCCCTGTTTTAAATAGCATAACGTCATTAGAAAACTGAGTAATTTTGACGCCCCCATAGCGGCGACAAGCGGTACAGTATAAGCGTCTGGAAAACTTTCGAGAGGGTGGGTAGCAGTTTAGTGGAACGGTAGCTAGAGAGTAGTGCCGGATGTTTACCAGGTTTCAAGGTGCACCTCATTTGGACCACTTTCCACTCTCATGGAAACTACCCCAGGTGATACACATACTGAAGAACTGTGTGAGAAGGAGCATGACTCTGAAAGGAAGGCAGTGTAGCATGACGAATGTCAGCCCGTCCTGTCCGCTAGCCTTTTCGGTGTTCAGATGCCGGAGTGTGTCCAGAACGTCACTTGGGGATGATTGAGCGGGGATCTACCGCTTTATAAGGGATAGTCGCGTAATGCGACCACCTAGTGAACGCGGGAGTGAAATCTAAGTCCAGAGGGCCTTCTTTTGACCTGCAAGTATTTTCAAGATTGTTCGCAATTACATTTGATTTGTCAAGGTTTAGTTTGCTTTGAAGCGGGGAGGAGATTTCATTCGGTGCCAACGGAGGTTCTTTACTATCCTCCAGCCGGGGCCACCTTCTCGATGCTCCCGGCCTTGTGCCCTCCCTTACCTGCATCTTTTGTTCGCGCAGGCAATCCGCAGGATTTCTTGATCATGTGGCTGCCGCCGGCACTGGTAGTAGTATAGCAGCAACAGTAGTAGTAGTAGTAGCAGAAGTAGGGTTTTAGGGCGCAGACTGCTATGGTCATTAGCGACCAGGTAAAGCTAAAGCAAGAAGCAAAAACACAGGTAAGAACTCCGCAGCTTAAAAGGAAACAGTTAAACCTTCACTAAAATAGTGCCAGCAACTGCGATATTTAGAGCAAATATGGGCAAAACCCACAAGATAAATACATAAAAGGCTAAATGCATAAGCGGTAAAACCCCAAAAATAAAACAAAAGGATAAAATTAGGTCGTTAATCCCGGCCGCCCCTACCGCTATGCCAAATAAAATACAATACACGATCCGCAGCACAGGAAGCGTCTGCCAGCACCACAGTGTTGTTGGAAAGCCCAAGGAAACGCGTAACTGAACTAAAAAGTGACACTGAAGTAAAATATGTCGCACCGACAACGGCTAAGAACAATGAGCACAGGACGGGGCAGGGTCTGAAGATAAAAGGTGACCATGACTAAAACGGCAGTGCCCGATGCACAATCTGACTAAAATGACTTCCTCGTGACGAGAGGCGCGCGAGGAAATACTCCAAGAGACAGGAAGAGCTTTACCTCCCTAAGTTTGCTACCCTGAATACCAGCCCATGCAGCCATCCAGCGCGAAAGTATAAAACCACTTAAAAATGAGCTAAAATCATCGGAAGGAACACAAGAGCTAAAACACCTTGGAGATAAAAGGGCTGCTTTTGCAGCAGCATTGGCAGCCTCATTACCTTGTAGGCCCACGTGTCCAGGAACCAGGCGAGCGAGTGGAGGCAAACCTGGACGCGCTCTAGGAGAGGATGGTAACTGTACAGCGACCTGATGCTTTGAAGGGCACTCAGCGAATCAGAACAAATAACCCACCTACGCAAAGCATGCCTCTGGATGTATAAAAGAGCCTGGTAAATTCCAAAACACCTTAGCTATAAAAATTGTGCACTGCGGTAAAAGCCGAAATGTTAAACTGTGGCGGTCATGCATAAAAGTGCATCCTACTCCCCGAGCGTCTTTCGAGCCATCAGTGTAGATAAAACCGCAGTATCCAAACTGCTCTATAATTTCTAAAAAGACCGAGCAATTAACAGACGCTGGCGTCGTCGAGAGCAACACCAGAATGACGTTGGGCCTCTGAGCAAAATTACCGGTCTTTCACGTCCAATATGGAATGGGACGCTATGACCATAGTAGTTAAAGTGCGTCCATAAATAAAACTCAATTTAAATTTACTTTCGGTTTGAGCCATGGGGGAAAACGTGTTTCCACTTTGGGAAATTTTGCCGGTAAGGTGACGTCCAACAGTCAAAGGAGTAAGCGAATACCAGGATTAAGTAAGGCCAGGGAGTTCGACGAGTACTGACGGTCCAAAGAATCGTTAAAACATGAGTAAGAGACGGATGTTCACGCAGACTTAAGAGAGTCTGCAGGCGTAACGACAAAGAAGAACGGCGATAAGATCGTGGGGGCTCAGTAGCTTCCGCACTCAGACTGATGACTGGGATCGTTGGAAAAGCGCCAATACTCAACCGGATACGGTGATGTATAGGACTGAGGCGATTCAATGTCGACGGAGGAGCAGAGGAATTCACAATGAAGCCGTAATCAGGTTTTGAACGGACTAGAGAGCGATGCAATCTTAAAAGAACAGTACGATCAGCTTCCCATGATGTGCTACTTAACGCGTAAAACATTAAGAAAACGTTTACACCTTGCCTTTAAATATGAGATATGCGAAGACCAGCCAAGCTTCCTGTCAAAAATCAATCCCAGAAATTTCGTCTTTTCAGCGAAAGGAAGAACATCTGGACCGAGACGTAGAGAAGGCGAAAGAAACGCTGTATGGCGCCAGAAGTTAACGCAGCCTGTTTTCTCGGCAGAGAAGTTAAAACCGTTTTCGACTTCTAAGTGAAGAGGCGGCCAAGACACAGTTGGAGGCGGCATTCTAAGAGACAAGTGCGCCGAGAACTCCAGTAAATAACGAAATCATTCACGAATAATGAAGCCCAGGTGGAACACAATTGACAATAGCATTGATAGCAATAGCAAATAGGGTGACGCTGAGGACGGAGTCCTGGGGTACTACGTTCTCTTAAGTAAAACACGGGATAAAACAGAACCAAGACGTACGCGAAAGACCCTATCCGTCATGAACTCCCGAATAAAAAGGGGCAGACTACCACGAATGCAGCAATTATGGAGAGTACGAAGAATACCGTAGCTCCAGCAAGTGTCATACGCTTTTTCGAGGTCAAATAAGACAGCACCAGTTTGACCTTTCTCCAAAGCGTCCATGATGTGCGTATATAACGATACCAAGTGGTCGACCATTGAATGGAAGCGACGAAATGGACATTATACAGCAGATCTTAAGATTCAAGCCACCATGTCAAGCGCCCGTGGATTATGCGCTCCATCACCTTGCATATGGCACTGGTGAGAGAGATCGAACTATTCCTGGAAGGTAAATGGCGATCCCTGCCAGATCTTAAGATTGGGACGATGGCGGCTTCATGCGAAGATGAAGGGAAAGTGGCGGTCCGCCAGATGCGATTATAGACCTGCAAGAGAAAAATTTTAGCAGCCGAAGAAAAGTGCTGCAGCATTAATAGGTGAACACCATTCGGACAGGAGCTGAGGGCCTGGAGGAGACCAGGGCCCGTTCTAGCTCCGGTATAATGAAAAGGGTGTTATAACACTCCCGGTTAGAAGAGGAAAAAGAGGGTGCATGGGATTACACCCGGTTCTTTATATACAAAAATTCCGGGTGGTACTGAGATGAGCTAGAAGCTTCCGCAAAAGCAGCGCCCAGCGCGTCAGCAACGGCTCTAAGTAAACGATGGTGGCATTATTAATCCTAAGCCCAGGAACGGTGAGCGGTGACACTTTGACAACCACTCGACGAAGCTTGTCCCAAACGACAGACGATGGAGTGAAGTGATTAAAAGATCCCACAAAATGGATCCAGGATGTCCTCTTACTTGCCTATATGATTCGGCGAGCCCTGGCGCGCAGTTGCTTGAAAGTTACCAAATTATCAAGCGTAGAGTAGCGTCGAAACACCCGAAGGAGAGCCATCCGTGTACGGACTGCGGCGCAACATTCGTCGGCCGACCAGGGGACCAGTAAACGCTTCGGTTGGGAAGAGGAACGAGGGATAGTACGTTCAGCAGCGGAAAGAACGACCAAGGTAAGGTGATCCACTATCCGGGCATCATCGGAGAACGGGCGGTCGTCGAAAAAGCTAAGCTGGAATAAAGGACCCAGTTCGCTCTGTGAATTTGCCAAGCGGGTACACGTGAAAAACAAGCTGATAAGGCTGGGAAAATGATCGCTAGAAAAGGTGTCAGAGACGACACTCCACTGAAAACGATGTGCTAGCTGTGCTGAGCAAACAGATAAATCCAGATGAGAGAAAGTGCCTGTAGAATGGGAAACAAAAGTAGGTGGAGCTGTGTTGAGAAGAGAAAGGTTGGTCTGTGTGAAAAACTCAACAAGATGACTCCCCCTTGCGCAAGCCCGAGGTGAAACCCAAAGAGAGTGGTGAGCATTAAAGTCTCCCAAGAGAAGGAGGTTGCTGGGCTGGGATACTAGATCTGCAAAATCCGCAACGATGTGAGAACAAGGCGGTAGATATACGGAACAAACGGTATAAGAAAAGTCATGTAAAATCAAGGTAACAGCAACAGCTTTCAGGGTAGTGGTAAGTACCAGAGGCTGGTAAAAAGGTCACGAATGAGGAGCATGACACCCCCATGTGGTGTGTACCAGGTCCCGGTGGTAGGTCAAAGAGCACCGGAATGAAACCAGAAAATAAAAAAACTGTCTTTCGGTCGAAGTTTGCTCTCCTGTAAACACAAAACATTGGCAGATAGCAATTTGGTTACCAACTGTAGCTCGGCTTTATGAGCGCACATACCACGTGTATTCCACTGCAGAAAGGACATCCAGAGGCAAATGGGATAGGTTGAGTATATAGATCCTTCACCGCAAGTTGTCGCCTCATCTTGTCCTTCTGGGCTTTGAGAAGTAATGGACTCTTGTTCCATTGGGTCCTGGGAAGGAAGAGACTCAGTTTCACATGAAGCAGAGGATAATGCTGCAAAACGATTGCCTGTTGACACAGGTGGAGAACCCCACTGAATTCGACTACGTCCTCTAGCATCCTGAGAGCGTGATCGCCTAGGAGACGAAAGAGAACTGGTTTTGAATACAGAGTGTTCACTGGTAGAGGCGTGAGGATCCATAAGAAAATCGGTGCGCTTAGGTTGTGTTTTGAATTTCCGTAGTAACATGAATGGTCGTGGAGTCGGCTAAATTGAAAGATGGTGCTGTAATGCTAGAAGGAGCGACTGCGATGGAAGCTATAAGGGAAGTTTGAGTACCCATATCCCGCTTTCGTACCTGGTGGGAAACCACGGAGCTAAAAGTACCAAACTTCGCGATAGAAGGCTGGCTATCAAGATGACGTGTGCAGGCTTCAGCGAAGGATGAGCGCTCTTTCACTCGCAGATCGTGAATGACATTCTCGTCCAATAAACATGGACACTCGCGGGAAGACGCCGGATGCGCACCGTGGCAGTTTACACAGCAAGGGGCAGACGGACAAGTTCCGTCGTGGGCATCCTTACTACAGTTGACACGTGGGATGGTGTTCTTACAAGAGAATTTAATGTGGCCATAGTGGTGACACTGAACGCAACGCATAGGACACAGAGCGTGGAATATACGGCCGAATGGTAATTACCTCGTAGCCTGTCTTAATCTTCTGAGAGAGGAGTTTGGCCTTTAACAACTTGTCAAAATGATTAGCAGTGTACGTCTCAACAAGAAAACAACCTGTTCTAAGGCACGTACAGGCCTTAGAAGGACCGCCTATTTTGTCAAGACCCGACTGAATGACAAACGGGTTGACCTTCAGAAAGGACTGAGCCTCTTCCAACCGGAAAATTAACAGGTAACGTGAGGATGACTTAGCATGTACCTCTTTATCATCTTGAACGTGTCTTCTTCGTTTGGGGGTTAGGTTAGCCATGAAAAGATTATATAAGTTTCATCCCCCAGTGCTCTCCACCCACCACGCAGTCCTAAAAGGGGTCTACCACTGGGATGACAGGGCTACACAGGGGATATAGCGGGCGTGCCGTTCCACTCACCCTGGAGTTCGGTTAAACACCTAGTCCTGGCGGATTAGCTAAGGGTGGGTTAGTCCCTAGCCACCAGTTTAGGTGAAGCAGAAACCAAAGCGGCGTAATGGAAGTGCGCATCCCTCCGAAAATTGTAGACAGAATAAACCCGGCTCAGAAACGCATCCCCCAGCAACCAGGATATTCCTTTCCACCGATACGGGTTTTCACGCACGGCGACACGCAAAGAGGAGCCCACACAAAGGAAGTCAGGGTGGCTCAGGACCCCGGGGGTGCCAAACCTGCACCCTAATTGCAGGCCCCTGCGGGGGCGCTGGCACTGGTATAGTCTTCGGGTTGCCCAGAGCGTCGAACAAAACTTCCAGGACGTGTGGTGCGAGCTCTGAATGGGGGAAACTTGGATGTTGAGGTATGTGCAATCCTTCATCACTGTGGTTGTGAAAGATTGGGCTCTTGTTTTCAGGGAATACGGAAGGGTTATCCAGGGATAGGCAAAATTGATCCGTTGAGGGAATCCTTTATGCATTCTCAGTCATTTTTTGGAGTGACCTGAAAAATCATGGCTGGCAGCTCTGGTGATGACCTCTGCCAACACTATTGGGGTCGGAATATAACGCAGTGTGTGATGTGAGCATGACGTAGTAGGGGAAATCTTGATAATCACAAGGTCGATGACAGATGGGTCCTCAACCTTGTGGATGGTGTGTGTTGCCAGTACTCGTAGCTAGGGACCCTTATTTCTCATGCGAATGACTGCATTGTCTCTAGGCCTGAATGCTAACGCTGGCGTTTCGCATTGAAGTCAGGCGTTAAAATCACACTGCGATGAAGACTAGAATTTGTTGGTTGTCACCAGGTCGAACACTCTACCAGTAGAAGGTAGAGGAGACTGGTATGACCTTCGTGACTCCGAGTTCAAAACACAGTCGTTATCTCAAATGTTTTGCAGGATATGGAAGAGGGATAGGTTTACAGACTACGATTTGTCTCGCCACTAACGCGGTACTGTCCCATGGGTCGGGTACCCGATCACTGCGATGGCGTGCGCATCCGGGTAGGAGGGAGTGATGTCAGCAATCAAATGTTTCCGAAACTAGACTGATCATTCATGCCATTGGCATTTCAAAAGTCGAATCAGAAAGCGATACGGTACCTAGTTCCGTGCTCCTTTCTAGGTCAATTGTGCGAGGTTGAACAAACAGTTTGAGACCATCAAAGACGATCATCCATCTCTTGGTAGGGTCGTTAGCCTGGATAAACCACAAGATGTTATTCCGGGCACACTGTCCACAATTCTGAGAAGCTGCTGCATCCATCGGAGCAAATCCGAGTAATTATCCCCTAAAGTTGGTCTTAGAGATTGTGGAAGGCCGATTAGAGGATTGAAGAGGCAGGGATCTATTCCCGCCCTATCGTCCCGGGAGACGTTCACTGGCTTCGATACATAACCGACAACATCCGAGATCAACCTCAGAGTTGCCAGCCTAGATCAGGTCACTTTAGGAAATCGAGCTCATTATTGAGAAGGGCCTAAATTTCTGTGAAAAGGAGTGAGGACGATGAAGAGGGCTTAGGGAACGGTAGACTCCTTATCCTCGGCCCTGGATTCCACTGGATCCACATCAAATTGTACCTTTACAAAGCGTTTATTTTACCTCTGATGTTCTATGTCCGGAAACATTAGGGACACCGTCAGTAGTATAAAACGAGAGCACAAACACAATTATAACTGCAGGAATTTGTAATTAATATGTTAATTATTAGCCCCTTCCACCTGCCACACCTCCCTGTTACCTTTGCGTAGACAATGGAGGTCATGAATTTTGTATAGTTTGTTGAACAAAAGGTGGCAGTTGACATTGCAGGTGTTTTCTGCTCCCGTGTTGGCTACTGAAATATGTATGTAATTAATCTTGTTTTGACGTCCCCCTGAATGATCTATTCAATTTTGTGTGGTGTTTTTATATTGGAGGTGGGGTATGTTTTAGTTCATCAGTCGTGGACTCGTCTGCCTACCGTTGATAATGTTAGCATGCGCATCTTGAAACACTTATCTAATAATAAGCATCTCACCCCATATCGTATGTGTTTCCCTCTAAGAAAAACCACCTGACAGAATTCCTCTCCTCCCACTCAACACTCCCTTGCTGGCAATAGAGGTGACATCAATATTTTATTGTTTGTTCAGCAATGGATGCTTTCCGGAGAAAAGACGCCCTCCCTTCGTTTGTTATGCTCTCGGACAAGAGAGATGTGATTCTATTCACACCTGTATCCATTGTCATTACCCAAGCCACCTGCGTTCCCCTTCCCCATCTGTATTCAATTCTCTGTTTTGCACCGGCCGACGCCTCACCTACGTCCTCTCCCCCATCATCAATCTTTTATTGTTTCTTGAACAATGGATGCTTTCCCAATAAAAGAACCATTCCCTGCTTTTGTTATCCTCTCGGACAAAGAGAGATGCGATTCTATTCACACCTGTATCCATTGCCATTACTCAAGACACCAGTGTTCCCCTTCCACATCTGTACTCAATTCTGTTTTGCATTGGCCGACTCCTTACCTGCGTGCTCTCCCCCTTCCCCATCAACATTTAATTCTGTTTTGTACCGGCCGACTCCACACCTGCGGTCTCCACCCCCTTTTTGCTCTGCACCCGGGACCCAATTCTTCCACGTGCAGACCTGCTTGCCTTCCCATCATTTGTCATCCGAGCACGTCTATGTGCAATGAATCGCACCTGCGTCCTCATCCCTTTCTCTGCTTTGCCTCCCTTGGCCTGATCTTCTGAGCACATGTCCGCTTCACCTCCCCCTCAGCATTCCCCAATAACAACATCTGTGAACCGTGAAATCCACATCTGTGCGCTTCTATTCGATTCTCTATTTTGAACCCGGTCCTCCCAAACAGCGCAATCAAACAACTTCTCGTGCATTCCCTGCTGCAATACATCCCGTGCATCATTTTCCCCCGCTGTAGTTCATGACTCTCACGATAAACGCGTCTCCCCTCCTGCAACTCTAAAACTTTCACCCCTCTCCACGCTGGTATTATATGTGACGTAATGAACCGGTTTTGATGCCTGCATATATCAGAGGCATTCTCCTTCTGCATGCAATATTGGTTGGGGTGTATGATAATACAGCTGTCGGAATGGAAGGTTTTTGGTGTGAGTGCAGTGAAGAGACACATAATTACACTTATCATAAGGAGTCGTGCAACGGCATCATCCATTCCATAGTGTGTAACATGCCTTCATAAAACGTCTTCTCGCGCCATATGCACGGACCCCGTGTACAAGAAAAGTGTAATTTAAATACAGATTTTCGCTATTTCCAATGATTAAGTTACTTGCAAAACTAGGCTACCAGTATTGTGGAAAATATAATGGCTGATTGAATTTCTTCCTTCTCAGGGATACTGATTCACAGAATTTGGGAAGCGTTGATCTCGATGAGATGGTTTTCATTGTTTCAAATTACGACTCTCTGTGCCATACGGAGTACTGCAACGGATATACCCATAAAGTCCTATATAAGGAGGAGGAGGTGCACGATCAGCTGATGTCATACTTTCCGTGCAATGAGAAGTGTAGTGTATACCAGTTCGGGCAGAGGAATGTAAAGTAAGTAGCAATACAAAAATGAATCGCATGTACAATACTGTAGTACTTTGATAACGCGCTATAGCTAATGATTGAAAATCATGACGGCTTTACAGAATCCAAATGACAACCGCAGAACCCAAAAACGAGTTAGCTTCGGCAAACAGAGAACCCGAGGATATAGTGGAATGCCCTCTTGCATCACCCTCGCAGGTTAGTAATTCCATAGACTAGCAGGAGTCCAACTCCCAGACAAAGGGGAATCTAATGCAGCTAAATTCAGAGCATTCCCCTCAGAAGCAGGCAGAACTCAAAAAAGCATTAATGTGAGCATTCCATTATTTCGAAATATGATAATAATACTCTTTGCGTATTCATTTGTCCGTCACCTAACAAATGTAATTCTCTTTCAGGATAGCGCATTTTTTACATGTTTTCTAAGACTTTCATTTTGTAATGTTTCAGGTGCAGAAAGAATAAGAAGAACATCTTTGCGGATTTATAAAGGAGCTAAAGCTATTGAAGGATAGAATAACCAGAATTGATACGCCCAAGAAAAATGCAGGCAAGAAGTGCACTCGAGACGTCTACATCTCGAGACGCCACAGCGTTAACATCGGTCTTTTCTATGACATTCTGGTAGTGTTTTTGAAAAAAAACAGACAATTATATACATGACAATGTGCGACTGAGAGATAATTCGCTAGAGTCTACCATTATTCCAATCATTCCTCAAATCGGGAAAGTGTCCTCGAGTTGATTATAGTGAAAATATTGTCTTCTCTTATAATGTCATTGCTTATATGAATGTTCTGGTAATAACATTTGTGAATAACAATTTTTAAATAACTGCGTAATAAATTTAAACAGCGATGCAATTTGTCAGCTAAAAAAACTTGAATCGTATATACACAGACAGCTAGGTAACCTAGCTATTGTAAGTTAAATGACACATGTAGGAACAACAAACTGGAGGAGGAAAGTGACTGAATTGTATGATAATAAAGAATAATAAAAGAATGAATGTATGCTTTTACAACTTATTTTTACATGCTTACATTCCCTTATATTTCCAAGGTGAAAAAAAATATTTAAAATAAAGCCTGCATCACATGAGTCAGAGGTATGTATGTAAATGCTTTATCGTGAATTATTAGGCAATACAATGAGGTTTGTGCATGAATATTTGCACTAGCTAGAATTTCGAGTCTAATGTTGACGGCCCCATTTATAACCTCCTCGGGCTGCTGTGAGCATTCTATAAAGAATATAGGTGCATATTTAAGAAAATCCTTTCGCCTCAGTAATGAATAATTATCTTTTTTATAATATGAGCTTTGAAACTTTAATACATTTCATACAGTGAAACAAATCTTGAGTTTTGAACCCCAAGTTCATGTAGTGGTATGGTAACATTTACTATTGAGATAAAGCCTCAAATTAGTTATGTTGCAATGATCAAACAGAAAGCAGTCTTTAGATATATAACTTGATCTTGAAGTCTGAGCACCCAGAATGATAAATCTAGGCTTCTGAATTTTCGATGTGATTACGATATTCCAGGTGAATGATTTAGTTTACTGCACAGTGGTTGAATATGCAGATCCATGGTCCTAAAGGTGAGAAACAACTGCTTGTCTGACTTGACAATCTTGAGGATTTTAACCTTTTCAGCATCAGAAAGGCGAATCACAGGCATTCTCCACTCGATTTACCCAAGTTTAACTGTAGCATTCTCTTCCCCCTGATGTGCCCGAATGCTGTTTTTAAAGTCCTTGGATCGAATCAGGACCAATTCAAACTTGCTATTGAGAATGAGCTCCATATGATGATCGGTAAATCCCAGAAGCATCGACAGCGGCACTATAGCATTGGAGGTTCCATTTGCTGGATGCATAATGTCTTCTCCAGAATAACGTCATGCAGCATTCACAGTCGTGCATATTCCATGGGATTGAGGGCGGTAAAGTTGCGCAATGTTGATGCGATCCGGGATCCTGGTTCTGTCAATTGGCGACCCATTCATGTCCAGTCGAATCTCCTGAAACATGAATGCAATAGCGTTATTGGTAAGGTTTGCAGTAGTAGCTACTCCATTACGTTTCGTAATAGTTCCCTCGATGTAGAGCTAAATCCAATTAACATAAAGTATATAAATCTTCAGCCTGACAAGCATCCAGAGCCGATGTATAAGTATTATATGGTGGAAACACACGCTCCTCTTTTTTAATGTTCTTGTCCTCGAATCTAGGTGGCTCTGTAATATTGAAGACATCCATTACTATAGGATTCTAAAACCCAATGCCAGGAGTAACTGGTGGTTGCTCGATGTTAACACTCTGGGTGTCGAAGGCAAAGTATAATGTATGCGTCGAATCACGCCTTTATTATATACTTGGCCCCGCCGACTTCTTCTAAAATCTATTGTGAAGTCTTATGCTTATATCTTCGTTTCTCAAGTTGATGATGTCCCTGTTGTGGTCCACTACACGAAGACTGGTTTGCTGTATAAGTTCGTGTCTATTGATGGTTCTTGAGAAATATGATATCCAGGCGGAACAGAACAAAAAAACTCGTAGATCGAGTGTCCACTTTTACCGTCTATGAAAGAGCCTGTTGCAATACTGCACTCGATTCGAATGATGCTCACTTAAATATGTTTACCAGGAAATCAGATTCAGCCAGGTGATAAGCCTGGATAACCTTTTGTTACTGAAACCCAAAAGCGATCCTTAGAAGCACTCATTGGAAAAATCAACAATGAAAGGTCATTTAATTTTAGCCTTCATAGTATTATTATTATTATTATTATTATTATTATTATTAGGGAGAATAAACAAGACATTCTCATCCACTCCTACCTTATCTTTGATGTATTCATCAATATCTGCAATCTCGTAAGTTCCATAGGGTATATCGATAGCCTTAAGTTCGTCATTGTAAATGTACTGGAGTTGACTATTGCTCTGATCAGCATTAGGGATAGAATAGAAGGTTTCAAAATGCAATAGAGCAATCTCATAATGTCCTTTAGGATCTAACTGCAGAGGAGGATTCCGATGTGTAGTATGAATAGAGTCTTTGCCGCTGACTGCAATAGTGTAGCTCATTGCGATAGAAATTGCAAGCACAAGTGTCCGCAGATGGCTGACCTGAAACTCTGAAACCTTCGGTGTTTATACAGCACCTTAACACCTCGGAGGTAAAATGTGCACCTTTTGCTGCCTTAATGTTGGACGAAACGAGAGTTGAAAAAGTATCTCAGCTTTCCAATGTTATTCGTTATGCAAACGAGGCTGAAAATCAGGAGAGACTTTTAGGCTTTACAAATGTCAGCAGTAATCAATCGCTCGCAGTTGCGTTACGTGAGAATGTACATAAAATCCTTACAGACTTTCAGTGTGGGTCTGAGGACAATTGCGTAGCTCAAGGATATGACGGGGCTACAACATTTTCTGGTCATTTAAATGGGTTGCAAGCTCTAGTGACGAAAAATTCCCATTGCGCTATTCGTCCACTGTTATGCTCATCGACTTAACTTAGTTTTATCGCAGTCAGTGCAATTCATAAATAAATGTAAAATACCTTTCAAGACATTGATTGGTTTTTTTTTCTCTCTCATTCAACAAAGCGTGTAAGTGCACTGAATGCATCAGAAGTCAAGAAGAGGTTTCCATCAGCGCATTTACGCGTTGGAATTACAACCAGGATTGTGAACACAGTGCGTGAAAATAAGACAGAACTGATCTCATTTTCCGAGCATATTGTTGACGGCCCAGTCTCCTGAGATACTGACATTTTTATTTGTACCAGAGGATATTTAGCAGCATAAGGATTTCATCTTATCTTTTCGGATGAAAATTTTCAGTCTTATTTTTGCTCTCAGGATACATTATTGAATACTCTCCAGACAAAGACTTTTGATGTAGATTATTGTATTGTGACATAAAAAGAATCTCGAAACAATTTTGATAATATGTATGCAACACTAGAAGAAAGTAACACGAATGAGAATCAAACTAGGTCGGGAAGGTGAATTAGACGATCCCACAATGAAGTATTTGGCCTTTAAAACAAGATGGTTGACACAATAGTTAGCCAAATGCAAAACCGATTTCATGATTTAGAAGAACTAAAATTTATTGAGCTACTTGATTCGAAAATGTTTGAAACTTTCAAAACTAGATTTCCCGAAATTTTGTTTACATATCTTAAATCAACCTATAAAAATTTAGTTCATTCTGAAAATTTGTGAAGTGAATTAGTGGCTGCTTACGGTTGTCAGACTTTTCAGACAGGTCAGTGACTGAGATTGCAAAGTTTTTGAAAGACACCGAGTGAGGAGAAGAAGCATTTCCAAAAGTTTATAAAGTATGCTGCCTCATAACTAGAATTCCAGTAAGCACATCTACAGTAGAACGTACGTTTCCGTGTTTAAAACGTGTAAGGAGTTATGTCGGAACATTCAGTGCGAACGTTCATTGTTATCAATCGAAAAGGTTTAATCGCAGAAAATTCAAAGTCGAAAACATTTTCATAATCATGCCATAGAAACATTTGCCCGAAAAGGAGAGAGGGGGATTGCGTTCATGTACAGATGAAGATAGAGGTAAACTTTATTTCTGTTCTAATAACTTACCTTTTATATTTTTCTCCTGTGTAGATTTGTTAAATAGTGCGGTGACTGGCCTCATAGTTTGGTCGGTAGAGCACCTGCTGCTGTGCGAGGGGACCCGTGTTTGATTCTAGGCTGGGGTGGGATTTTTTCTCTAGCCAAGATTATTCCCTATCCTCCCCAGCATGGAAGTATGAATGTGTGTGTATGATCTAATGAATAAAATCCAAAGTTTACCAGAAGTACAACGACAAGCTAATACGAGTTAACACCATTGCCTATAACCAATACTATGTTCCAAAGGTAAGGCCGTCGATAAGACCATTGTAGTTAGAGGCAGGGTATAAATGGAATTATAAAAAGCAGAAAAACTTCCATTACTGCTGGTCCTCCCTAAAAATATCACCGCATGCCACTGTTTACAATGCGCATTCTTTCTTTAAAATACTTTCCAAACTTGAAAAGCGTGAGACGATAAACTTTTCGCGACCACAAGAGTTGACTGCGAAATTACTGACATAGGAGTTTCTACATTAAAACGCATTTGTGCAGATGCAAACTTAAGCTGCTTTAGACAAATCCTGAAGTTCTATTATTTGGAACGTCTTTTTGTTGGGTAAATGTCTATTAAGACATTTTTCAGCATATAGATCGCTTGGTTCATTTGAAGTGCAATTAACTCGTTCATACCTAAGGTACATTTCTGTAATTTCCTGATTAGAGTATTCTATTTTTACCACTGATTATAATGTAATTACACTCAAAATAACTAATTTCCACAATTATCAACAAAAGTTCTTGCGTATGACTTGTGCATGTAAAATTATTGTTTATTTTGTTATAATTGTCATCAGGTGGCTTTGAGTGAAGAACAAATGAAGAAATCAGTAACTTGAATGGAGAAGTATATTACAAATGGCTTGTTTATCTGAACACTACAAAAGGTTACTGTTACTCAGAAACTAAGGAAAACTGGCCATATGTTTATATGAACTTGTTTGCTTGTTTTCAGGTCCTCTATCAAATCCTCAATTGGATGATATTCTGATACATCCGGTATTAAGCCATTGTAAGTTTATATTTCGTATGTATAATAAAAGCATACTGCTCTTCTGATCCTAAAGTTATATTTATTATTTTGGACTTCACAATTTATAAAATTCTACAAAAAAACTCACGAATGCAGCAGTTCATGTGAGTACCCAGCGTATAGGCTATTTTAAATTAACTGTCTCTCGGTTTTAAAGCCTAATTACAACGAAGTAGAATATATAGGGGCAGCGAGAGAGATAGAGAAAACGAGAAGCGTGACTATGTGGAGCTAGGGCTAAAGGAGGGGAATGTACTTTATATGAGAGAGGTAGGGGGTACGCAGAGAAGTGTAAGACTAGACAGGGTTGAGAAATAGAGTATGCTATATATGGAAAGACAGGGAAAACAAAGAGAGATGTTATGCTAGACAGAGTCTGAAGGAGGGGAAATATAGCCTTATACGGGAGAGATAGGGAATACGCGGAGAGGTGCTAGGCTAGTCAGATGCTGAAGGAGAGGAAAATAGGGTTATACGGGGCAGATAGGGAATACGAAGGAGCTGCTAACATAAATGTTAAAGGTGGAATGCGTTTATATGAGAGAGATAGGAAACCGAGGAGAAGTATTAGGCTAGCAAGGGTTGAATGACAGAGTATGCGTTTATATGGGACAGACGGGAAAACGGAGAGAGATCCTATGCTAGGAGATAGTTGGAGGGGGAAATGCGTTTATATGGGAGAGGCACGGAAAACGATGATAGGTCTCAAGGATTGTGGTTAAAACTACAATACAAAGATCCGTATTATTCAAGAACTTTAACGAAAAAAAGAGTTAAGTATAGATCATTTGTAGGGTATTCGAGGAGGGGTCTTTAGTGAAAAAAAAACTCCCTAAGTCTGTAGTAGTAGTTATAAAATGAGCGTTCAGAGGCACTTAATATGCAGGAATTTGAAATTAATATGCTAATTAATGTTCCCCCTTCCACCTGTCACGCCCCTGGTCCCTTTGTGGCAACGTAGGCCATATATTCTGTATTATTTAATGGAAAGGTTGACATTTAATATGCAGCTGTGTTATTAAGGTCCTCCTCCTCTTGTCAAAAGGTACAATGGGTGTAATAAATTATACTTTGTTATACGCGCCGCCATCATGGCGCCATACCCAATCCACTGGGCAACCTTCATTACCTGGGAAGCAATAAATTTCCTTGTATCGGTTTGCTGGAATGTCAGATAATATGCAGCTGTGTTATTAAGGTCCTCCACCTCTTGTCAAAAGGGACAATGGGTGTAATAAATTATGCTTTGTTATAGTCTTCGACAAAGAGCAGACTCTCAGCGCTAGGAATGTCCTCTTTCCATTAACTCCTATTGTTTACCCCGGACCACCTTTATTACCTGGGAAGCAATAAAGTTTTTACGTGACTGAAAAGCATGCAGCTGCGTTATATGGGCCGCCAAAAGCTAGATTTCTGGCGCCATAATCACCACACAGGGTCACTTCATCACCCGAGATACCTGGGAAGCAATAAATGTTTTGTGACAGTGAGGATGACCATGGGATAATGAGTGTAATGAATTACGCTTTGTTATAGTCGCCGTACCAGATTCTTAGACAAATAAAGATCTCTCTGCGCATGTGCAGCAGGAGATAATTCCATTGAATGTATTAATCACGTGACGTGTAAACATCCCCACCATGACGATGTGCTGGCATCGCCAGGGGGATTTGTTTCCATATAAACAGCTCGAGGGACTTGTTAGAATCATCGTGAGTTTATTAACTCTGCATTAAAAATGAAAACACGCGTCTGTTACAGTCTTTGATTAAAGTCTGTGCCATTGATTTCTACACAACATTCATCATCAGTAATATAATGCAAGGTGAGTGAGTTTTTACATAACTATACAAATCAGGGTGGTTGTTTTACGATGTATTTAATTTTTTTAAACGATACAGCGCATGAAAGACGTATAGGTGCAAGAGTATTTTTTTTAAAAAATGTAGAGCTTTCATCGATGGCGCAAACAGTTCTTTAGATCCTTCGTAGGTCTTCGTGCAGGTTCAGTTGAGTGGTAGAAGCATTAGTTTGTAACCATCATGCATGTAGGGAAATGTGTGACGGTGAATGGAAGAAGAGTGGGTGCAAAATTCCTGTGAGGATGAAACAAAGAGCGAGTAGGGAAAACATATGAACATTAACGTGTGTGGAAGAAATGTGTGGAGAAATCCTCGTTAGAGTGAAACAAATAAGTAGAGAAAATCGTATGAATTTTAATGGAAGACGAATGCGTAGAGAAATGGCTGTGAGGTGCAAAAAGAATGAGTGGGGAAAACCGTATGAATGTTAATAGAATAAGAGTATATGTAAAAATCTGTGAAGGTGGAAAAAGAATGAGTAGGGAAAACGTATGAATGTTAATGGAAGAAGAGTGTCCAGCGAAATCCCCATAATGTGGAAAAAAGGAGGAGGTAGAGAAAATCTTGTTGTTAATGTTTTACGATCTAAAGAGCTATTTGCATCAGGATGAAAGCTCTGAATTTTTTAAAAAAATCTGATGTGTTACACTCAAATGACATTCTCCACTCTTGTACAAACTATTTTTACAAACGCTTATTCTCCATATGGCGGCGCCGTGGCCGAGTGGTTAGACCGCTCGCCTCCCACCGAGGTGGCCCGGGTTCAATCCCAGGGACCTGCATGTGGGATTTGTGGTGGACGAAGCGGCGTCTGGGCGGGTTTTCTCCGGGTTTCCCCCCATTCATTCCACCAACTGCTCCATCATCACCTTTCCTTTCATCCATTTCACCAACATTTCGTTTCTCTACTTCCTTCATCCCATACCAGGCATCAGGCTGATCACCCATCCTGGATGCTCTGATCCATGAGTGTCTGGTCCTCGACGGGCCTCTTACCCAGGCACCCGCTTGTAAGTCCTGTGGGGTGTAAGTCCTACATAAGATGAGGGTAAACAGATAATGAATGAATGAATTATTCTCCATATGCTTCATGTTATCCGAGATATTGAGATGTTAAAGTTATTGCTAATTTTCTTGTAGATGCAAGGGGAATATGGTAGGTTATAAGCGATAGTCAAATATTTTAAGCGCTGGTTGCTATGTGGCGTATTCCATTCTCTTTTCATGTCTAGGATATAAAAATCTGATGTGTTACACTCACATGACTTTCTCTACTCTTGTACAAACTATTTTTACAAACGCTTATTCTCCATCTACTTCATGTTAATCGAGATAAACATTTGCAGACTATCTTATTGCTAATTTTCTTGTAGATGTAAGGGGAAAATATATTTACAAGGGCAATATAGAAAAACAGTAGCCTTTAAGCACATATCTCTTAACAGCTGGTTGCTAGGTGCAACACCATTCCCTTTGCCACAGATTATAACTCTTTGCATATCCAAGACAAAAAAATGAATAACGAATTCCCATTTTAGAAAATACGTATTGAAAAATTTAAGGGAATAACAAGCAATATCTCGAAAATGGTTCACTCAACAAAAAAAATGTATGACATAAATTGTGTATTTTAACGCGATCTACATTTTTTGTGTAGTAAAATTTTGCCTGTCTCTTATGGTTTACCAGTTATGCAAAAGTGGTTCACAATGAAGAATACTTTTGAAGACATTCCCAGAAAATTCAAAATATACATTTTATTTCTCATGAAAATATCTTAAACATATGATATTTTAATCAATATCGTTAGAGCCATTTTTGAGAAAATTAAACTTTTCGAAAAATCTTCCATGTAAAGGGTAATCTGGGGTGGGGGATTTTGTTGAAAACCTTCGTGTCGCATCTCTGGAAGATACTGAACCTAAATACCAAGTTTGGTGTTTATCCGACTGTTCGTTTCTGAGTTATTCTGTTCACAGACAGACACACACACGGACATGTTTCCAAAAATGCTTTTTTTGGATTCAGGGTGTCTCAAAACATGTATTTCCGGTGAAATCTCGGTATCGAGTTTTTGGGTGGAATACAACACTTCCCCTACTTACTGTACGTAGTAGAGAAAGTAAAAAACGAATAACGAATTTGAGAAAAGGTATAAGTATTCGAACATTTAAGGGAATAACAAGCAATATCTCGAAAATGGTTCACTCAAAAAAGTATATGACATAAATTGTGTATTTTAACGCGACCTACATTTTTTGTGTGGTAAAACTTTGTCTATCTCTTATGGTTTACCAGTTATGCAAAAGTCGTTCACAATGAAGAATACTTTTGGAGACAATCCTAGAAAATTCGAGATATAAATTTCATTTGTCATGAAAATATCTTAAATAGACGATACTTTAAAATCGTTAGCCATTTTTGAGAGAATTAAAATTTTCGAAAAAACTTCCATGTAAAGGGTAATCTGGGGTGGGGGGATTTTCTCGAAAACCTTCGTGTCGCATCTCTGGAAGATACTGAACCTAAATACCAAGTTTGGTGTTTATCCGACTGTTCGTTTCTAAGTTATGCTGTTCACAGACACACACACGGACATGTTTCTAAAAATGCTTTTTTTGGATTCAGGGGGTCTCAAAACATATATTTCCGGTGAAATCTCGGTATCGGATTTTTGGGTGGAATACAATACTCCCCTACTTACTATACGTAGTAGAGACAGTAAAAACACTCTTGCACCGATACGTCTTTCATGCACTGTGCCGTTTAAACAAAATTAAATGCATCGTAAAAAAGCCACCACTGATTTGTATAGCTATGTAAAAATTCACTCATCTTGCATTGTATTAATGATGATAAATGTTGTGTAGAAATCAATGGCACAAACTTCAATTAACTGTAGCACAGGCGTGTTTTAATATTTAATGCAGAGTTAATAAACTCATAATGATTCTAACTAGTCCCTCGAGCTGTTTATACAGAAACCTAAATTCCCCCTGGCGATGTCAACACATCGTCATGGTGGGGATGTTTACCCGTCAGGTGACTATTACATCCAATGAAATTATCTCCTGCTACACATGCGCAGAGAGACTTTTCTTTGTATAAGAATCTGGCACGGCCACTATAACAAAGCGTAATTTATTGCACTCATTGTTCCACGCAGCCTGTCGCGCAAAAAAAAAAAATTATAAGAGTAATAAAGTGACTCTATAGTGTGGGTATGGCGCCACAAGTCTACATTTTGTCGGCGCATATAACGCAGGTGCATGCTTTTCTGTCACGTAAAAAATTATTGCTTCCCGGGTAATGAAGGTGGTCCGGTGTAAACAATAGGAGTGAATTGAAAGAGGAACATTCCTGGCGCTGAGAGTGTGCTCTTTGACGGTGACTATAACAAAGCATAATTTATTACATTCATTGTCCCTTTTGACAAGAGGAGGAGGACCTTAATAACACAGCTGCATATTTCATGTCAACCTTTCCATTAAATAATACAAAATGTATGACCTTCGTTGACACAAAGGGACCAGGGGGCGTGGCCGGTGGAAGTGGGGGCATTAATTAGCATATTAATTGCAAATTCCTGCATATTACGTGCCTCTGAACGCCCATTTTATAACTACTACTACTACTACTACTACTACTACTACACTACTACTACTACTACTACTACTACAAACTTAAGAAGTTTTTTCACTAAAGACCCCTGCTCGAATACCCTAAAAATGATCTATACTTAACTCGTGTTTTTTGTTAAAGTTCTTGAACAATACGGGTCTTTGTATTGCAGTTTTAACCACATTCCCTAAGACCTAGCATCGTTTTCCGTGCCTCTGCCATATAAACGCATTTCTCCCTCCAACTATCTCCTAGCATAGTGTGACGTATGCAGAGATTATAGGACATACGTCTCTCTGGTCACCGGGATTTGAGATGGCAGTTGGAGTTTAGGAGGGGATGAGTTTGTTTGGCTTCCCTGACGCTTTGAGTAGCGTCACTTGGGACAGTGAGTCAGGAGGTGACCTTCGAGCTGTAAGGACGTGCAACTGCCTTCTCCGTGCCATGCGGCCTCGCCCGGCGGACATGTGGGCTAAGAGTGTAAGCACTACGTTATCTATCTTTATATAATAAATTCATTAGCCATCCATTCTCTGGAAGATTTAATTATGTTAGTGTAGAGTCCTTTCCTTCCTTTAAGCCATGTAACGTTTCGGATTAGTAATATTTTCTGTATTTTCTTTAGCTGCGTCCCTCGTCGTAGCCTCGCCGTGTAAGAAGTTGATTAATTTTCAGGTACATCTTTGCAAGCGAGTAGCTCCCCATCATTTTTGAGTATTAATAAGAAGAGTCTACGACAATTGGTGGAGGGCCGGGCATAATTTAATTTTTTTGTGAGATTTTCAAGTGCAAAATTTTTTTTCTCAATAAAATGTAACGGTTTTTGGTCCTCCACGTGGTCGCTAAAAATATGAATCTGTTTCTTGGCTTAAGGGTAAGGATTTTAATGGCATAATTTGTGATTTCTATATTCTAAATTTTGTTGCTTTGATTTCTGAAAGTCCCGTGTCTAAATTTTAATTTTGAGTTCATTATTGTATTTTTTCCATTGTCCGCCGGCGCGATGCTAAAACTCCTGACTCCATTTTCCCTCTTATTTTGGCTTCATTTCTACTACATTATATCACTGTGCTAAGTTATTCGTGCTGGTCATTTTCAAGTATAAATTTTCGTGAATTGTGAAAAGTGAATTGTGAAAATTGGGTGATATTTGTATCGTTGATAATGTGGTTGCGTATGTGAGCTGATTTACGTAACATTGCATTTATTGGTTGCGTCATATTGTAAGTATTAACGACTCGAAAGTGCAACAAATTATTTCAAAATTCGTGTGTTGCGTGTTTAAAATTTTCGTGTGTATAAAAGTGTGGTGCATCTGTTTATAATAATAAAGTAATAAAATGAAAGAAGTCACGTATATATATTGAAAATTTTTTTGCATTGTACACTCGCGGAAAAATGGTAGTAAAGATAATGATGATAATTTTGCTTCACCGTTGCCATGCTTGGTTTATTTAGTTACGCAATGCATATTTTTGGGGAAAAATGTTTTACAATTACTCATGTAAGTAAAAGTTTCAGGAGCTACTACCAGCCTTGCCAGTATCATCACCTAATTAGGTTTAATGTGACTCCAATATGGACCAGTACGATGTGGATGTTGATGAATCAGCTATATGTGTGTTATCAGATTTTGGGAAAATTGCACTGGAATTTTGTGGTAAAAAGAATAAGAAAAAAAAACATAACCTGTAAGTATGTGTACATTGAGTGCTAAAGTTTAGACGAATGAAACAGTTTTACAACTCACAAAGGTATGCTAAATTTTATTGTTTCACTGACTGATGCTTAATTAAGCTTTGCATTTCAGGAATAATGTGCAATATGAATGTCTCTGCTAAATTAAAAGTGTATTATTATTTTGGTGTAACTTAAAATTTTAAATCATGTTTTGGGAATTACAAATCATTTGTTTTGTTGTGTTATGCTGCAGGAATGTGTTTGGGTACCGTGTGCTTAATTGAGCTTTCATTTTTAGGAATGTTATGTGACAGTATTGTTTTGAGTAATGATGTGATTTTGTTTTGTTGCATTCGATGTGATTTGATTTGATATGATTTGATTTTGGGTTTCATTATGATGCTGTGATCTTTATTTGCAGAAAATTGTTGCATGAATAGTGTGTGTATGTATGTATGTGTGTATTTGAGGTTATATGATATATGTGAGATTTGCCTCGGTGGAAGTGCCAAAGTGTAACCCCGATGGCGTAGTGTGAGGTTATGTGAGAGATATGAGTTGATATTTGCCTCGGTGGATGTGCGTAAGAGTAACCCCGACGGTGGTAAAGAGAGGAGAAGAGATGAGATGATGTCAGCTTCGGTGGAAGTGACAAAGTGTAACCCCGACAGTTGTAGTATAAATGTGTTGATTTTTCAGGAGGGCTACATACCTGGAAAGTTGATGTGATGTAATGATTTCAGAGATTTTGCTTATTGGTGTTGCTGCAACGTGCCCAGTATAGCGTGTGTGATGTATTCACACGAGAGATTAAATGTATGGAAGTGACTGTAATGAGAATAATTTTTTGTCTATTTATGCAACAAGTTTATTACCATCTTAGATAGCAAGTTTTAATACCACCTGTTTTCCAGCTTAATTTTGATTCGGAGGATGTGGATGCAACAGTATAATGTCATGTTATTTATGTCATTCCTGAAATGTTAATGTGCTTTCTTTAAGGTTATGCCTGTGTTAGATATTTTTGACTTTGCAGCATGTTAAATGAGACACGTCAGTGAAGATGTTTTGTTTTCGCAGTAATTACTGTCCATGAGAAAATTGAAAGTTGAGATAAAGATGATGATGATGATGACTGAAGTAATGATGATGATTGAAATACTGATGATGATGATTATGATTGAGATGATGAGGACAATAATGAGATGACGAAGATTGTAATGTAGAGGGGAAATTGTATTAGTGACAGAGTATGACAATCGTAGTTGAAAGCATGACACCTGGTGTAGTTTGAGGATGTACTGTGGATCTATTTTGTAGTTTGTAGTGATGCATACAGCGGTTTTCAGTAGCTGGTTGAGTGAGTGTTGTGTATAATTTGGGCGATGGTCAGTATGAATGCTTCCATTTCATTGGCATGTGTGAATATCTTGTAAGTGCACTTATTTTCTTTTGTTAGTGGTACCAGCTGGTCATTAAGAATTAATATTGGGATCCCAAATAAGGTTATGTTTTTCCTGTCATGTTACTGTATGAACAAGTCAATGTTACTGATATAATGTTAATGTATTCTGATTCTGTTCTAATGTTCTATTTGGATTGTGAAGCATTGTGTGTTAAATTTTGGATGGCAACCCCCTATAAAATTTAGTTCTTATGTCAATATGTAGTCATTTTCTTTCTCTCTTTGCCCTATGTTAAAAGAATTTTCAGTGCAAACCTTTTCAACATTTGAAATATTTGATTGTACATGACATACTGTTTTTTATGTGTGATTGTTTGGTAGAGCACCCTTTCTATTGTTTTTTTGTTTTGTTGTAGTTATTTTGCTGATGGCGGAGCTGGAGCGGATAAGCAGAGCACCCCAATTGCCACACCAGATGTTCCAGAGTCACCACAGGAGAGCTGTCGGGCAGCCACTACACTGCCGTGGCATAAGCAGCCACTATTTGGGGGGGGGGGCAGTCCAAGCCAGCGACTGCCCACCCCGGTGTCATCTCCAACGACCTGCAGAATTAACAACATAACAGCCAGCATCATTCGTCGTTGTGGGTACACTACAAACTTACCCACAAACAGTTCCATCGGACCATCACTCTCAGGTGCAGTGTAGTGTGCGTGTGACGGAGGCAGCGTGGTGTGTGTGCGTGTGTGGGGTGCTCGAGCATAAGTGCTCAATTAACATATGATCCGTAAAGACTCGAGACTCTTAAATAGGCCACGAAGAAATCAATTTATATTGTTCTGTATTATTTGGGTGTTCATCACACATATTTCATTTTTTGTTTTGTATGTCATTTTTTGGTTCTTTTTATTGTCTTTTCTGTGATTATTTGCCTTGTGTCGACGAGGGCGTCGATCTCGATGGCCAGGGGGAGATGTGACGTATGCAGAGATTATAGGACATACGTCTCTCTGGTCACCGGGATTTGAGATGGCAGTTGGAGTTTAGGAGGGGATGAGTTTGTTTGGCTTCCCTGACGCTTTGAGTAGCGTCACTTGGGACAGTGAGTCAGGAGGTGACCTTCGAGCTGTAAGGACGTGCAACTGCCTTCTCCGTGCCATGCGGCCTCGCCCGGCGGACATGTGGGCTAAGAGTGTAAGCACTACGTTATCTATCTTTATATAATAAATTCATCAGCCATCCATTCTCTGGAAGATTTAATTATGTTAGTGTAGAGTGCTTTCCTTCCTTTAAGCCATGTAACGTTTCGGATTAGTAATATTTTCTGTATTTTCTTTACCTGCGTCCCTCGTCGTAGCCTCGCCGTGTAAGAAGTTGATTAATTTTCCGGTACATCTTTGCAAGCGAGTAGCTCCCCATCATTTTTGAGTATTAATAAGAAGAGGCTACGACAATAGGATCTCTCTCCATTTTCCCGTCTGTCCCATAGAAACGCATACTCTGTCATTCAACCCTTGCTAGCCTAATACCTCTCCTTGGTTTCCTATCTCTCTCATATAAACGCATTCCACCTTTAACATCTATGTTAGCACCCCCTCGTATTCCCTATCTCTCCCATATAAGCCTATATTCCCCTCCTTCAGCATCTGTCTATCCTAGCACCTCTCCGCGTATTCCCTAGCCCTCCCGTATAAGGCTATATTTCCCCTCCTTTAGACTCTGTCTAGCATAACATCTCTCTTTGTTTTCCCTGTCTTTCCATATATAGCATACTCTACTCCTCAACCCTGTCTAGTCTTACACCTCTCTGCGTATCCCCTACCTCTCTTATATAAAGTATATTCCCCTCATTTAGCCCTAGCTCCACATAATCACGCTCCTCGTTTTCCCTATCTCTCACATATAAACGCGTTTTCCTCGTTGAACACTCTCTAAACCTAGCATATATCCTCGTTTTCCGTATCTTTCCCGTGTAAACGCAAAACGGTGTTCTCGCTCCCCCATATATATCCTACTCGCCGACACTAAACACCCCATAGCTTACTTCAGAAACGTTGTAGTTGTAACACACAACTAGAAATATAATAAGAAAGGCTAGCAGATTAATTGGAAAACGTATATAAACGTGCACGCGCTTTTCAAATTGTGGCCAAAAGGTGTAGCCGTAAAACCTTTCACATCCGGATGCACGTAATTGTGAAAGGGATAGTTTATTACACACATTACAAGTTTATTCGGGTACACGGATAACCAGAAGTCATAATGAAAATATTTGTGAAAGCACTAAGCAAAGGATAAGTCTTCGTGCTTCTCAGCAATAAATTTCCAAACCTAGGTGATTCAAAGGTTAAGAAAGGGATCTTTTTATAGTCCACAAATTAGAACAATAATTCAGGATGAAAACCTTGAAAATACATTGCTGGAAGTACAAAAAAAATGAGTTGGCTTGCATTTAAATCCGTATGCGCAAATTTTCTTGTGAATCAAGAGTCTGTCGACTGAGATAATTTAAATGAAATTGTACACTACTTGCATCTTATGGGTTGCAATATGTCTTTGAAACTACATTTTCTGGACTTCTTAACGAAAAAACCTGAGTGTTGTAAGCGACGAGTATGACGAGAGGTTTCACTAAGAAATAACAGTCTCGGATTACTGTATTTGTATTTACTACAGATACGCCTTTATTACTCATTTACACATTTCGTTGTAGGTTAAGAAGCTAAAGCGATACTCAGGAATTCAAAATCGGCCGCTATGTGATGGCCTTGACATTCTATTTTTACTTTCTCTACTACGTATAGTAAGTAGTGGAAGTATTGCATTCCACCCAAAAATTCGATACCGAGATTTCACCGGAAATATATGTTTTGAGACCCCCTGAATCCAAAAAAAAGCATTTTTGGAAACATGTCCGCGTGTGTGTGTGTGTGTGTGTGTCTGTGAACAGCATAACTCAGAAACGAACAGTCGGATAAACACCAAACTTGGTAGTTAGGTTCAGTATCTTCCAGAGATGCGATACAAAGGTTTTCAAGAAAATCCCCCACCCCAGGATACCCTTTACATGGAAGTTTTTTCGAAAATTTTAAATAAAACGTATATGTTGAATTTTCTGGGAATGTCTCCAAAAGTATTCTTCATTGTGAACGACTTTTGCATAACTGGTAAACCATAAGAGATAGACAAAATTTTACTACACAAAAAATGTAGATCGCGTTAAAATACACAATTTATGTCATATACATTGTTTTTGTTGAGTAAACCATTTTCGAGATATTGCTTGTTATTCCCTTAAATTTTTCAATAATTTTCTCAAATGGGAATTCGTTATTCATTTTTTTGACTTGGATATGCAAAGAGTATTAATCTGTGGCAAAGGGAATGGTGCTGCACCTAGCAACCAGCTATTAAGAGATATGTATGTGCTTAAAGGCTACTGTATTTCTATATTGCCCTTGTAAATATATATTCCCCTTACATCTACAAGAAAATTAGCAATAAGATAGAGTCTGCAAATGTTTATCTCGACTAACATGAAGTAGATGGAGAATAAGGGTTTGTAAAAATAGTTTGTACAAGAGTAGAGAAAGTCATGTGAGTGTAACACATCAGATTTTTTCCCTTTCTTTCTTTCTTTCTCTCTTTATTTCTTTCTTTTACTTCCATTTATACACCGCCTTTAACTAAATTGGTCTTATCGACGGCCTTTCTTTTGAACTTATTGCCTAAAGACAGTGGTGTTAACTCGTATTCTCTTGTCGTTGGGTTTCTTACACTATTTGGATTTTAATTATTATATCACAGACACACATACACTCATCCATACTTCCAGACTCTGGGTAGGACAGGGAATAATCTTGGCTAGAGAAAATATCCCACCTCCCAGCCAGGAATCGAATTCGGGATTCCTGACTGGCTCTTTGCATTAACAAGAAAAAGCAAGAAAGAAATCTACGAATTACATTCACATAACTTTCTCTGCTCTCCATCGTTTATTAGAGGGTATATACACTATTCTTACGAAAGCTTATTTTTTTAATGTATAGTACCTACTTCATTTCAATCGAGATAAACCTTTGTAGAAATACTTACAGTAGGTAGAGGAAGCAATGTTTTCCACAAAAAAATTCGATATAGAAATGTCATTTAAAATACATGTTTTGAGGTCTAGTGAACAAAAGAATATTTAGAAAAAGGTTCGCGCCCGCTTGGAGGGACAGACAAAGAGCAGCATAACTAAAAGATCTGATGTGTTAAATTCACATGACAAACTATTCTTACGAAAGCATAATACTTCCACTACCAAGTTCGTGCCATGTACATAGGTAGAGAAGGTATTGCATTCCAACCAAAAACTCGATATCGAGATTCCACCAGAAATACATGCTTTGAGTCCGCTTTAATCCAGAAAAAACATTTTTAGAAAAATATTCGTGGCGTGTGTCTGTGTGCGTGCGCGCGCGCGCGTGTGTGTGTGTCTGAATAGCATAACTCAAAAACGAAAAGTCAGATGAATACCAAACTTGGGATTTAAGTTCAGTATTCTTCCGAAGATGTGGCACTATGATTTTTAAAGAAAATCCCCCCATCCCAAACTACCCTCCATATGGAACATTTTTCGAAATTTGTGATATTCTCAAAAATGACTTTACGATTTTGATTAAAATGCCACACATTCAAGATATTTACATGACAATTTCAATGCAAATCTTGAATTTTCTGGGAATAGCTTGTGAAGTTCTCTTTATTCGGAAGGAAATTTATATAATTTTACATAACGGGTACATGTTAAGCGATAGACACGAAAACGTACTTCACAAAATATGTAAACCTGATTAAAACACACACTTTATTCCAAATAACTGTTTCGCGGCATAAGCCTTTCAGAGATATCCGTTATTAATGTTTCGAATTGTTCAATACTTAAGTCACTCTTTTACAGTCCTGTCGGTTTTAGTTGTTTCTCGCGATGTCATGAAAAAAGTATGGAATTTTAAGGCCAGCGTGTAGCGCCCAGTTCTTAAATATCTGAGTATCCCTATTCCGTTTGTATCTATAACGAAATGTATAATGCAGCTATTTCCGGAAAGGTTTATCTCGATTAAAACAAAGTATATATGAAAATAAGCTTTCATAATAAAATTTATACCCACTAATAAGCGTGAGACGGCAAAGAAAGTCATTCTAATGCGGCACATAAGATTTTTTAAAAGTCTAATTCAACTTTCTAAAATTAAGGGTAGGTAGTTTATATGAAGACTATCCTTAAAATTACGGTTTTAGGCCAACGACTACACGCACGGTGCTAAAACTTTGTTAGTGAGTTTGAAGAACATTTGTTCATATAATATTTAAAGTTCGAACGTTGAATTAGACTATGAAAACCCTCTCGTCTAATTCAAGTTTCCCCGTAAATCTTCATAGGCGTCCCGAATATTGGAGATTGTCCCTCAAAGGCGACTTGAAATATTGTATCTGGTTTTAACTTCCGGCCTTTATAGTCAACCTCTATTAGAGTTAATTTGTATTTGACGTATTTCAAGTTTGTTGTAATTTAGTAGTAATTTTAACGAGATCCTCCTAAAAATATTCTAGTTTTAGCAAATCGCTGCATGTGCAAAGTTTTGTTCACGAAGAATTTTTTGCATAAGAATTGAAGTAATATTTGTCGACGCATTTCAAATTTAGTTGAAAGTAGTACAAACTACACAATAGTTTAAGCAGAGAGCCTCCCAAGATATCGACCAATAATGCATTTTACGAAATCTACCCTATTATTTTCACCAACAAACAAATCAACTCGCATGTACGATCTTATTTCTTTGAAGAAAAGATAAACAAGAAAAATCCGGCTTCACTCTGCGTACGGGTGACTGAAAGAACCTGGGAATGGAAACGCCGATAACCCAACAACACAAGTCAAAAGTCAAAAAGTTCATTACTAACAACTGAACTCGAGAAATTACCATGTGAATAGAAGCTCCATTCGAAATAATATGAATATCCTGTAACTGAAGGGAAAGGGGTAATGAAAAATGCGCGCTATATGATATAGATCTTAAGCTACCTTTGTATTGGGAGGAAAGACGAACGGAACTCCATAATAAAGAAAAGAGGCACCTCCGCTGTTGCTACCAAATGCCTGTAAAAGGCACTGTTTATCTTTATACCACCCACAGAGCTTGGTCATACCGCTCAAACTAGACTGTCTGGTCTCTGTTGTTCACCTCGCTATCCTTTCTGATGTTTAAGGTAATCTTACACCTAAGAATACAACCAACGAATATATAACTCACAGAAACAGGCAGCGCCACCACCAATAAAATATTGGGAAACTATTCAGAGCCATTAATGCAAATATACAAGGCGGAACGAACGGCACAGATATTTGGAATTTAAAACTGAGTGTAACACAACATTCTATTTCGTGTTTACTCTCTCTACTACGTATAAGAAGTAGGGGAACTATTGCATTCCACCCAAAAATTCGATATCGAAATAGAAAATTCGAGTTTTTGACGGAAATACATGTTTTAAGGCCCCCTGAATAAAAAAGTTAGAAAAAGGTCCGTGTGTGTGTGTGTGTCTGTGAACAGCAAAACTAAAAAAAGAAACGTCGGATAAATACAAGCTTGGTATTTAAGTGCAGTATATTTCGAAGCTGCAACACAAAGATTTTCAGAAAAAATCCCCCAACCCAGACTACCCTTTACATGGAAAATTTTTCGAAAATTTTGACTTTCTCAAAAATGGTTCTAACGATTTTGATTAAAATATCATATATTTAAGATATTTTCATGACAAATAAAATCTATATCTCAATTTTTTTGGGAGTGTCCCCAAAAGAATGGCTTTTGCATAACGGATAAACCGTAAGAGATAGACAAAAGTCTCTACATAGAAAATTTATGTCATATACATTTTTGTTAGTGGAATGAACAATTTCCGAGATATTCCTTGTTATTGGTTTGAATTTTCCAACACTTATACTATTTCTCAAATGGGAATTCGTTATTCGTTTTATGTCCTGGACATGCAAAGAGAATGGAATGCTCCACACAGCAACCAGCTCTTAAAATATTTGACTATCGCTTAAAGCCTACCATATTCCCCTTGCACCTACAAGAAAATCAGCAATAAGATAGTTTCTGCAAATATTTATCTCGAATGACTTGAAGTAAATGTAGAATAAGCAACGCTTGAGGTGCCTAAATTTAAACTATTTTCTTTGTTTTAAAATTCCGCGTGTTTTCCTTTCCCATACAAAAGTGCCTTAAATAATTTCAAATAACCTTTTTTGGCTTCAGCCATTTACGACATCGGTTATTATTGGTTTGAACTTTACAATAATTAGTCATTTCTTTTTCTGAAGTTTGACAATATTGCCAAACTTCAGTTGTTTCTCCTGATGTCATGAAAGGAGAATTTCAAAGCAATCAGCTTTTAAACATTTGACTACCGGTATCTTCTTTGTGCCTATAACGAAATGTGCAATGAAACTGTTTATGCAAACGTTTATCACAAACTAAAGTAGATGAATAAGTTTTTCAGGAATAGTTTGTAAAAGCTATATAAAATGAAACGATAATGTAGAAAAAATCATATGAAGTAACACATAGGATTTTTCATGTACTTTTCCCTCCCATTATTACGGTTAAAAATACGCGTGTTTCTTTATAGTATTTATATTAAATCGAAAAGGATATACTGAGAATAAAAGTCAACAACTACTAATCCTGTGCAAATTAACTATAGGTACCCACTCTGTCCAATGGGAGAATAAAGTAGACATAAATAAATCACGGTTTGTATCACTCCGCGGGATGTGCGTTCGCAAAGACAGAACGTGGACCGAGCACATGCTTTCGTTACGTTAATCATAACGTGTTTAGTCCACCGCTTCACATTCAAGAGGTCCCGAGTTCGAATCTCGGTTAAGGTGAGTTACCCGGATAAGGGGTTTTCCCTTATCCTGAAGGATGAATATCGAGTAACTCTTAGGCTCTATGGACTCCGGGCTCATTGTAGCATCATTTCACCCTTTCATTCATCGTCCGATATGACCTAGACGGTTAGGGAGGTTAAACCTATTAAAAATGTGTTTTCACCATTTAAAGAACATGTTTATTTAATTTTCTTTAAACAACATGCAGATCACTACACTTGGAAATTAAGTGCTACTTACATGATCCTCATTCTGAATTGGACATCGTTTCAATACCCTCCAGATCGGATCGGATGTCTCTGTGTCGCTGTGTTCATCATTCCTAGCTGTATAACACACTTTTCCAACTACGAGATCAATAATACCCCCAAGTCCCAAATTTTTTGTTCTTCTCCAATCACATGTTGGACACAAAGTACTCCAGTTATGAGAAGTTATAACGCGGAATGCTGCATCAAGGAGCACGCGTACGTCCTAGAGGTTGAAGGTCGTGTTATTTCTGGTGACGTAACCCTTCACCTGACTCCAAACCATCTTTGTCGGGTTTTAATAACAGTGATGAGGCGGCAATCGAACAGCGTAACCCGCAAGTTTAGCCATTTCGTCAGTTACGTATTTTCGCTACTCTTTAGCATGAGACATTGCCAAAATTGTGCTTTAACCAGACCTTCATCGAAAGCTATGGTGTCACCTTTTCCCAAGATTAGTTTGGTACCTACACGTTCTAAACTCACATTGTGGCAGGGGGCATTGTCAATCACGATGACGCTATTTGGTGCAATTTGCAACGGAGATTTTAAAACGTCGCCATTCATTTCTCCATGATAGTCTACGGTTGTTTTGGATAGGAAATCAAGCTCGCCACTCTCGACAAAACCATCTTCACTTGTTATGAGCAGCACTATCAGGCGCTTACCCCTCTCCGTGGGATTTTTAAGCCCTGCACTTAAATCCGATTGAAATGCCCGCTGTGATTTTGCAGTCGTGCCAGTCTATGCTTTGTCGTGTCCCCTGTGGACCCAGGTCTCGTCCAAGTAGCACACCTTTGTGTTTTTCGGAGTTCTTCTATTTTACAGAGAAAATCTCTCCGCCATAAAATAATGTCATCTCTGTCCACAATAACACTTTTTCTTTTTCTGCTCACAAACCCGAAAACCAATTTCCAGCAGCGGCAGCAGCTTGTGGAGGGAAGATCGTTTTAAATTTAACTGCCAAGAGCACTATGTTCATTATTAACAAAGAACTAATGAACTTTACGACGGATTGCTGAGCTCAGAAAATTGTCACATATAATACAATATCCAACATTTGTATAGCACGCGGCCTCTTCTTGCAGAAGGTCGCAAATTCGCCAGCTGTATGATTTTCTTTATGTGCACTAATAAATACCTGAATCTGACATACAGTACACTCGGAAGTTAATTTCACCACCTTCTTGATAGCAAGTTTTGGAAATTTCTCACAGAGCTTGTTAAACACGTTCAATATGACTGCCTTTTCACCACTTCGTAACAATGTTCGCCGCGAGTCGTAATCTCGCCAGCTCTGGACTTTTCTTTATGCGCACTATAAAAGCTTGAAACTGACACACCCGTAAACTAGGATGTTAATTTCACCGCTTTCTTGAAAGCAAGTTCTGGATATTTCTCACAGAACTTGTTAAACACGTTCAATATGACCCTTTACATCACTTCGTAGTGATCTTCCGCGCTTATGTTTCATAATACTTACGTGCCCCGTTATATTATTTTCATACTGTTGCTGTGCTACTCACCGAGCAAGCTGCCGGAGAATCCCAGATGCGCGACAGTACGAATTATTTTGATTAAAAGTTCAATAAAATGTGTAATTTTATAGTTGAAGGATGCTTAGTACTCAATACTTTGTGTTTAGCAAAACCACAATGAACTTTCGGAACTCAACTGTCGTATTTTTCAAGGGGGCTATTTCGAGGGCGGAAGCGTCAAACAAACCTGACGAAGGCAAGCTGCGGTCAAAACTTACGTGGTTTTGTTGATGTCTACTTTGAGCAAAGTGTATGTCGGTATTAGGGGTTTATAACACGCACGCTAGCAACATTGTTTGGGAACGAGGCCAACCTGCATCCACTCCAATCTGTCTCAAGCTGAGTATGCATTCCAAGAGAGACTCTTTTGCATCCCTGCTTTATAACTTAGGGGAAGACTAGCTAAAACACTTTTCTTTAGGTTGAGAGTGTGCTAAAAGTTTGGTACTAGTTCTATACTTACCTTAAAGTTAATGTAAAAAATAGTAACTTAGGAAGGAAAAATTCTTATATAGTGGCTTTAAGAAGAGATATGAACACTTAAAAGTACCCACCCCTCCGCCCATTTTAAGATACTTTCTTCTTTTATTTATGGCCGCTGTTTAACTACGATGTATGGTTTCCAAGCGTCCCATTCTAATATTGGACGTGAAAGATCGGAAATTTAGCTGAGGCCTCTTTATCGGGCTTGAGGTTCTTTTACGTGCTGTAAATCTACGACACGGAACCTGCGGCTTTACTTTCCTTCCGAAGGAAGCTATGCTAAGGATTTTTACGCCCGAAAAAAAATCCATCGCCCTCCGCCAGATTTGAACCCGCGACCTCGAGAACTACTGTCCATTCCAAACCAGAGTGACTTTCACTGATAACAAACTCTTTGTATTATCCGGGCGAAAGTAGTTCGCAATCCCCGCCCCTAATGGCTGCTTGTTCCTCTCTCACGTGCTTGTTGAACACTATTTAAATCTATAAAAACGCGCCCTGCGTGAGAATTATAGTTCAAAATGCAACCTGAGGTAACAATCTATTTTATAATTCTGCGGAAATTAACTTTTTACTTACGTTAATCATAATCCTCGGCAAAGATGCAACACCCAAATCCGAATCCCCCGAAGATGATTCAGCTGCCATATCAGAATCAGAACTACTCTCCAAAATAATGGCAAGCTTATGCACAATTCCACAGCACAGTCGCACTTAAAACAAGTTCCCACATTTTATCCTCTTCTATGTTATATTATGTCTGTTTATATTCCTTGTTCGTTTTAGTTACACTTCTCACTGAAACACCTGTAAAATCCGATATTAGTTTCGCAATATGCACTAATGCAAGTGTCGGGTATTTTTCTAATAGTGAGTTGAATATATGAAGAGCTGTTTGCTTTTCGTCACTTTTTAACTGTTTCACGCTTTTGTGTTTGAACAGTTTATTCGCACTACACGCACCTTCCCAGGACCCTCATTCTAGACGGTCCTGACCTTCCTCTGCCATGTGAACTCAAATACCAACTGACTAAATGAGAAGAGTTGACCTGAGCATATGCGTTCGTTTATCATATATCCTGTGTTACGCAAAGTGTTTATTCGGTACTCAGATAGCGCCTCTGGGAATTCATTGCTGCATTTCTTGCACATGTAAGATAGTGGCAGTCATGCATACAGTTGGTATTAACAAGCAAGATACTCTCGGGTTAGCGCAGTAGCAGACGAAAATCATTTTTGTAATCTCTTAACAGCTAGTATATATTCATTACCTTTAACGACGAGTTCTTATGATAACCGCAATAAAATATGCAATTCTATACCTTTTCTGCTATAATATTTCATAATACATGTATTAAGGAACTATTTACGTTGGCGTAAGAGTGTATTCTTGGGTTCGTGACAAGCAGAAGCACGTGTTTCTGTTTACATCAGAAGGAACTCTGGTTTCGAATGGACAATAGAGGTACTGGTACCCTTAGAGCACGGAGGACATTATCGCGATGTTAATATATTATCCCTTGTTAATACTAAGCATGCGCGGGGAAAACTGAACTATATTAAATTAATAGGTGACAGCGATATTAGAGGTGGCAAATGTCCAGTTTTTGATATACCCGTTATTTGAATCCATTTCATTTACACATATCTACACTAACCTTATCCTAAACACGGGTTAAACCTTGTAAACCGCAGGTCTCTATGGTTTCACTGCGGCTCGCCAATGTTATTTAGATGGTATTGGCTTGCTACCGCCTGAAGCTCGTCTCATACTGATTCTGTCATATTTCTATCTCGCTATATTTTTAATTCAAATGTTGGCGGCTCTTCAGAACAAACTCCATGAATTACGAGGATCTACAGGCTCACTATTGTCCGAACCGTAAACTAATTTGCAAAGGTAAGTATGGAATAAAGTCGAAAAATTCTTACTGAAGTTGTACTCTCGGTTGTCTCGATGTGACATAGATACGGAAGTTTAAACAACCGATATTCAAATGGAAGAAAGTGGAAATTTCTAATCAATGTTCGTCTATACATCTGCGGTTTTGAAATATAATTGTTCAATATCAATTCTAGGGTGTTCTCAGATCTAACACATAAACACGCTAAGGGTATGCGCCGTACCAATATTTTCTCCATTTTTGAAAATGGAAAGCAGGCTCATAACTGAAAGTGTGAAGAAAAATTGATTTGACACTTTCGTGACTGACAGGTTTCTAAATGCAGGAATATTAAGCCAGAGTAAATAATAAATCACAACTTAAATAGTAAGATTACTTTTCTGCACTTACCACTGACTTCAGAAATTGTTGTCAACCACAAGTAATTCATATTTGCGGTATATACTTCACCCCGGTAATTTTGTTGACATTTTCTTGCTATATAAATGGCTACGGAAAGTCAGAGTCAAAAGAACATCATTATGACCACAATTCATTAAAGAAATATACGCCTTCAAATATTTCAACCCCTAAACTTTATAACACAAATATAATGCATTTGCTTTTTAATTCGTAAAACACTTTCCGTAACAATTAAGGCAACTGAATAGTAATCAATTAAATCAATGTTACGGCTGATTGTTTGGTTTATCACATGTTGCAGTGCTGCCAAAATGAAACTATGTTGCAATTTCATAATGAGAAATCGGGTTAAAGAAATATTAATTTGTAAATGATTAAAGAATGTAAACAATAAAACTACCACATGTCTGCAATCCCGATAACATAAAAGTAAGACATTACTCTGCTGTTAAATTATTTAAATTTAAATGAATGCGAAAGTAAGCGAATTAGCAACAAAATGTGGGTGGATACAATGATGGTGTAATCTACTGATGTGGCGTGTAAATAATGATGTGCGTGCTGGCAAAATGCACTATTATTCTAATTGTTAGGTGCTAACCATATATCAGTTCGGGATCTGGTTCTTGTGGGAACTGCAAGCATTAAATGCATATGACATATGAAACCTAACCTAAATAAATGTATTTGACATGTCACTGAATTATCTCGGAGGAAATAAAACTCGTGTTGTATATGACCATGAACAAACGCACTACATATATTCTGCGCCACTATTCAGCGAATAAACATTAATTTTGTTCTTCAAGTAGTCTACAAGAAAGGTTAGTAAAACGTTTTTCTTGAAATATTTTCTTTGACTTTGCAGAGGAATTTAATAGCTTTAGCAGTGTGGTTGATATATGCTATATGCATTCTGCAACGTGTTTCAGAATTTCACCAAGATACAGAATGGGATCAAACACTGCTACTATTATGACTTTAGCTAACAGCATTATTGGAGTAGGCGTACTTGCCATGCCATTCTGTTTTAAGCAGGTGAGTAAAGAATAATATTCGTTTAATTATTCTTTATAACAATATTTAATTTTCCTTCACTTGTTCTCCGCTAGGATGTGTAAAAAAGTGACACAAACGAGGGCAACAGTATGACAATTTAGCCAAGGTTTTATTTGTTTCATCTTTCTACAAAGCTAATGTTTAGAAATACCTACAGCTCAACATTCAAAGCTTTATATCCTCCTTTCCCATCCTTCTATTATTATTGTATCGAATATTATAAAAAAAACTACTGAAGTTTAAACTTGTGACACTACAACAGTTCAAAGGTGTTTGACATTTAAAGCAGATATATAAATTCATTCCCTTTATCCAGTTGTTAATGCTCTATGTTAGCATTGTTCAAGATATATGTGGCGATCACATTGTGTAGTCTCAGTTAGTCAAGCATATATCTTATATATCATCAGTAAGAGGCTCTGCTTTGATTCCAATCTTTCATGGTGTACCGACATTACAGATCTAAATGAAAGACTCAGTAAGCTAAACTCTGCAATACATATCTGAAGTAATGTTTTCCCTCTTGAGGTATTGATGATATTTTATCACATATGTGTGGAATCCTTAATTAAATGTGACATAATTTCCTGAGCATTCCCCAATGCAGTAAAAAGCCTAGCCTATTAGGACTCCAAGTAAAAATGCCTTTAAAAAACTAAATGTCTTACTAGTTCACACCCAAAGTTATTAGAAGTGATTGTAAACAGTGAAACTTATTAACGTAATTGAAATTGTTAGTGGATTGGGATATTTTAGTTTCGCTTATTAAGTTTCCACTTGAAACATGTTCTGAAGATGTTTGTTTCCATTGTTAGTTGTATCTCCACTCATACTCCATCAACATACAGCTGATGATGGAGACGATTGCCTTCGAAACATGTTCTGAGTGAAATTTAATAAGTGAACTGAAGTGCCTGCAATCCACTCACAATTTAAATTATGTTTTAACAGTTCCTTGCATCCATATTTCTAAGTCATTGATCTATATACATAAAAACAAATCCACCTCCTGAATCAACTCAGCAAGATACATATCTATTGGCTATTGTAGACTTACCATAAACCAACTCAACATTTCATATTCAGGAACCATTATGTATTACAAATTATCTTGAGATATGTCAAACCAAAACATGGAGACTTTTAAAAACTCTTTAAAACTTTCCTTGTAAAGCATTTATTACTCAGTACTGATAAATTTGTAACTTTACCATTGAGACTTGATGTGCTAGTATATTATCGAATCAAGTATTGTGTATAGTGTATTTTATTATCTTCCTAACATTTAGTTGTTTGTTCAAAGACACCTTGGA
The DNA here is from genome assembly GCA_030765065.1 of Deroplatys truncata. Lineage (NCBI taxonomy): Eukaryota > Metazoa > Arthropoda > Insecta > Mantodea > Mantidae > Deroplatys > Deroplatys truncata. Next base: position 241,920,160 of record CM060978.1, on the reverse strand, counting down.
ACCAAAAGTTCATTAGCTTCTGATTTCTACTTTGAAGCAATATTCCAGGAAGAAATGAATAAACTGATATTTAAATTTTCATTTTGCGTTGTCTTGTCTTTTTGAAGACTTTAATTGGATCATACTTAATAACATTACTAATTTTGACAAGACCAGGAAGGCCTATTTTGTGCAGTGACTGTAATAATTGAAGATTTGTAGTATTATGCGTGACACATCCAAATTAATGGTTGAAGTTACCACAGCTGCTGCAATCACAGAGTGGAGAATCTCTTTTAGGAACTGAATGCAGAAAAGCAGTTGTATGCTCAATGCCCAGCCTCATTTTTGAAAACAAGATAAACCTTGTCTATTAATCTTAAACCTGGTAATAATACTGTTGCTCTAGCTAACTGTTGGTGCATGTAGCCGTCCAGTTAAGATACATTTCATCCGTTATTAGCTTAAGTCCTTAAATTGGTATTATTTGTGATTTTTTTTGAGTCCGCTGGGATATACAGTGTGTTTGTAGATCAGCCGGACCGTTCCGTAGCGACCTTGGACTGGCTGAGGATTGGCGTACCTTCTGCCAGAGTTACACGTAAACAACCAACAAATCTTGAGTACAGAACCCTAACTGGTACTAACTTACATTAGGCTTACCTGTATCACAACAGATCTTGAAATTGTTGACCAACGCAAACACATTCCCTATGTCTCCGAAAACAATTCTGGTTTACTCACAAAAGTTCATGTTGACTGATTGCCAGTATTTCTCTTGTGATGTTGTCCTTCAATTCTTGTAGTGTGTGCAGATTTGATGATGCATACACTTTATTCTTTAACGTTCCCCATAAATAAAAATCGCATGGAGATAAGTCAGGGGAACGAGGTGCCACAATCCTTTACTAATTATTCTGTCACCATACACACTTCACAATTCAAGTGTAGAATTCACAGCAGTGTGCGCTGTAGCTGAATCCTGCTGAAATCAGCCACACAATTTTTCATTTCTTGTTAGTTGCAGAAAAAATTTATTTAAAATTGAATTTACATAAACGTGTGAATTGACTATTGTGTCAAAAAATATGGGACCAATAATTCTAGGCACACTCACTGCTCACCAAACCTCAACTTTTGCAGCATGGTGGAGAACTCTAGGTATAATATGGGGATTTTTGGTAGCCCAGTATCTATTGTTCTGAATAGAAACGTGGCCTTGTTCATCAGTGAAGAATGTTAAAAAGTGTGTTACTCCCTGGGGCAGGTGCACCACTCCTCACCCAGTCCAATGCCACTGTGGAACGGTCCGGCTGATTTATGAATGCATTGTACATATAGGCCATTCTGTTAAAACTTAAACCAAGATGCAGAATTTTTTTTTTAATAAGTCAAGGTTGATAGTTGTTAAATTTAAAGTAAAATATACCTAGCTGTGAGAAATTGTGTTAAACAAGCGGGAACTTTGTTACTTCTGTATCATTGTGATTGTACTACAGGGTGACAACAAATGTTGAAAGAAGTGTAAGGGCAGCTATGTTTAGAAAGGTTTCTTAAAGATAAGTTTTAAATAATTTTGAGAATTAATGTTTTTTACTTACATATAGGTTCTTCAGCTAGATTTACATTGAATTTATTGTAACTTCATATTGTACCTCACATTGGAAGTTTAATTATCATTGTTTAAGTGCCCCATTCCATCACAGAAAAATTGTATTTTTTGTATTCTTTTGAAACAATTAATATTTATTCAATGCTGATATGTATGATCAGCTTATTCAATGCTGATATGTATGATCAGCGAACTTAATCTGCTAAACATGCTTCAGCACCCTAACCTCATATAACACAAAAACATAATACTGGAGAAAACTTTTAATAACTGTCCCATTCTGCCACAGACAAGTATATGTCCATCACTAAGTTCAACATAGTATGCTTTACTTTATAAGTGCACTATATATTTTAAAATATGCAGGTTATGCCTTTGCAAATAGTCTACTGTAGGCACATATTTTATAAAATGCCCTGTGTGAGATTAATGATTTAGTTAGCAGTTTTATCAAAGGGATAATGTATCACTTGGGGAAAAGTATGTTGTGACAGTAAGAGAGAATGAAATTAAAGGAAATATTCAGAAGAGGTTTATGTACACACTGATAAAGTGGGAAATCAAAATTCTCATTGCAAGCCAAATTTGTCCTTGGAATCAGTGAAATGCCTCACCACATCTGCTTGTGTTGCTATCATGAGAACATCATTTACTCTTGACTGGTCTGTGGGTATAAGGAGGAGCATCATCACAACTAATCAGTACATTAGTATGCAATCCTGAAAATGATAACTGCATGTGTGGCATCAGAAACCTGCTCAGTCAACATAATGCCCTAACAGGTGATACAAATGAATTAGCACGGTTTGTGTGGAACACCATTGATGGACAAATTAAAAAACATTTGAAGGAGAACACATCTTTGAAGCATTTGATGAGCTTATTGAAAACATATTCCAGCTTTTAAAACATTGCTTCTTGGTAAAAGCTCAGCATACATATTTTCAAGAGAAGAAAAGTGCTGTACATGGCAAAGAAATTGTAGTACAGATTGATTTTGCTGAAAATTCCACTGTCAGATTTCAAAATGAAATTCAATCCGCATATTGGAACTCTCAACAGATCACGATCTTCACAGCTGTGCATGGATAAATCCTGGAATGGTACAAAGTTATGCAATTGTCAGTGACAAAATATCACATGACAAATATGCTGTCTACACATTTCTTCAAAGGCTGGTTTCTAAATAATTAAAGTTACAGGAGTTCTCAACAATTAACAGTTTTTTCAAGTGGTACGGTAAGCCACTTTAAACAGTGTTATTCTCTCTGTAATTTAATTCAGCTTCAGGAAGAGTTCAAAGTTCTGTTAACATGGAACTTTCTAGCTACAGGTCATGGAAAGAGCAGTGTCGATGGTGTTTGTGGAGAACTGAAGAGATTAGTGTGGCATGCATATTAGCTGGAAAACACATGGATACCAATGCAGAGTCTTTTTACTGGTGTGCCAGGAAAGTGCCAAAATCAGTAGAGGTGATATTTTAAATCTAAATATGAAGTGGATCAACAAAAGACACAATTTGATGCTAATGATTGATACCTGACACTCAATCTAAGCATTCTATTAAACTTGTATCCCCTTATAATGTGGTTTACAAAGAACTTTGTCCACAAAATACTTCAACTTTGATTTTATGACTGGTAGAAATATCCAAATTGAAACAATGGAAGGAAATTCAAATGTTCAAGTAGGTGCTTTTGTAGCAGTGAAGTTTATAACAAAAATGACAGCCAAAAGCTTATAGGACAAATCTTAAAAGTTCACAGTACTGAATGTAAGATCAGTTTCATGAGAAAAATCAACACAGATTTCAAGTTTGCATTTAAAAGTAATGATATTTCATGGGTTGCAATTTATGATGCATTGAAAGTACTTCCAGTTCCTGATGTAGTTAATCACCAGAGATTTACATTTCCTGGTTAGACATCATTTATATATCATAATGTGAGTTCTGAAAAGAACGCAACATTGTAACCCTGGTAATTATTTTATAAAAGATACAGTTTCAGCAGTTTTCATTTTGTACACATGTGCTTATAGGTCTTGCCAGGGATATTGGCATATGACCTTCAGGGCTAGTCCAGTCAGCCAGCCCTCTGATGTTTCAATACCTCCCTTGCAAGTAGCACGTGATTCCTTCTGTCCAGTTGTTGTCCAATTCCTTCCACCGTATACAACTCCCGTCTCAACTTGCACCATTCTTCGAGCTGCAGCCCCATATGTGTACATCTATATGGTAAATGATTCGCATCGTAGGTTTCCATTAAAATTTTCACATGCCAAAATCCGTAGCGTGACCTATACATGCATGCATACATGTACAGTTTGGTGCAAAAAAAAAAAAAAACCTGCCAATGCTTTTGGGTTCCTATAGTGCTTTTCTTTATTCCCTTATCAGTTGTGTTCCTCACCTACCCATATGTGCTAATCCCTTATTGATTTGAACAAAGTGAGCTGTGAAAGGGGTGGAAAATGGAAATATTTCACCTGAATGGCTACAACGCACTCGTCAGACACTCGCCAAATCTGTGCATCCCTTATTGGTCTGATGTCAAAAGTCAGGCACTCAAACTCTAACCAGTGAACAGTGGTTCATTTCCGGCTCAGGAGCAAACAAACAGGGGGGGGGGGTAAGACAAACATTATTTGATAGATATTTATGTTTACCTTGTACAATTACAAGCCATAAGATAAGTCATATAAAATTACAACTTAAAATTAAGTGCATGCAAATTATAAGGGCACACTTTAATTATAAGTAATTAATAAAGTGAAGTGGTTGGATGAAATTGGCTTCTAATCAATGTCCTCATTATTATGTATGTCATTTGAAGGGAATAAAGGATATGGACAACATACCAAAAATTATTGCCCCTAATGAGCAAGGTTATAGGTATGGTGAGAAACTGAGTTATCTGAAATGAACCACGTAAAATGTTTTGCAATACATAGCATTTTTGCATTACTTAAAATGGGTTGGCAACCTTCTTTATATATCTTTTGTTGCAAAACTTTGATAATAACATTTATTTTAGATAATACTAATTCCAAATTATCTATGAAAATTAAAATTGAGAATAAAAAATTTCAGTGTCATAGTAGGGATTTGAAACACCGATATTCAGCCTCCCATACTGCTGTCTGAGCTACGATGTCGATATTAAAACACGTCCTGAAATTCTCCATGTGGCTCCAATGCATCCTTAACTTCCCTTGAGACTTACATACTTTTTCATTCTGCTTCTACCTTTCCAGCCTCCAGAAGAACAATTATTAAAACTAAATTGAGTATGTTCTCTCAACAAATCTAAAACTCCCTTGGATGCTAGTCTCTGGTGTAGATCTGCCGCCATTGCAAGAATAAGGCTATGCAAAAACCGCCAATCAACTTGGTTTACTAGAATTAGGTAAGGGGTTGGTTGGAGCCATGAATGGGGAGGAAACCCTTACCAACGTAACACACAGTCCATTATATCGACACTTTTTTGGGGGGGGCACCCAAGTGTACATGCGTGCACTATTGCTTTACTTAGAAAGTTTTTCTTTATTTTTTTCATTTTCTCAAAAATGCCAGTAATGATTTTGATTCAAATACCATATGTTTATGATGTTTTCATAACTAATAAAATGTGCGTGAGTTTTCTGTGAATAACCTCTAAAGTCCCCTTCACTCTGAATGAATTTGATATAATTTTTATAACTGGTAAACCATAAGAGATAGATAAGAACTTACTATACAAAGGATGTATAGCTCATTGAAATATACAGTTTATGTCAAATAAAAGTTTTCTAGCTTTAGCTATTTTCAAAATATTTGTTTTTATAGGTTGTACAGTCATGTGGTATCTATAAAGAATCTTATGTGATATACAATAACATAAATAGTTGTGTTTTGTTTCCTATATTGCACAAGCAACATAATATATGAGGGATTATGTGAAATAATGGGTAGAGAAAGTTACTTGAGTAGACACATCAGAATTTTTCTTCTATTGCTGCGCTCTCCACTTGTTTGTATTTATTTAAGCAGCTTGTGTTTATTATCTTGTATATTATATATTTATTATATTATTCACAAATATTATTTGTTAAATTATTGACAAATTAGCTAGTTGTATGTAAACTGTGCAGTGCGTCAGGTTTAGTTAATGAAATTGTGTATCAAGGTTCTGTGGTTTGATTCCCAATTAGGGTAGCACTTTTAAGTCATCCCTATTCACCCTAACTAGCTCGTATGAAGTATCCTCAAGGCCCAATGTGGTTCAGAATCTATGATAAAAGTTGTAGGTCTCCTCTCTCCTTTGCTGCCCTTATTATCTTACCATCAAAGGTAATGGACACTGCCTGCTGGATGCCTCCAGTAATAAATGGGTTCAGTCATAATTTTATGGAATGAGGTGCTTTCCTCGAAAGTCATAAATATCATTTGGGGAGGATTTAAGACAATACACTTTGTGTTCCATGTAGAGAAATGTACTTACATATGTAAATCACATTTCCTTGTCCTTAAGAGACACTATTGAGCTTGCATTGACTACTCTCTTTTACATATATTTCAGAAATTATCTGTAATATGCTGGTTGAACCACAAAATCAAAATGATTTCTATCTTTCATGCATACTTGAGCAAGTTGCAAATGGACATGCTAATAATAAATAAAACAGGATGATGCTAAGTTAGACAAACTAAGCTTATTTCACACTCATCAGGAATGGCTATGGGAATCTAGTTTTACCTCATAAAAAGGATGATTCAAACTATGGATTTTCCTCTTCTCTTGTTCTTCTTGTTCATGCTTTATGCCAAGGAAGCTGGATCCTTAGTGTTTACTTTTGCATTAACTGGCATGGTGCACAAGTACTCCTTATCTATGGCCACATCAGGATTAAAGTTTTGTTAGGCTGGGTTCTTATCAGGGTCCATATTGTGATGGCATTATTGCATCATAGGCATTGCTTACTTGTGCATAAATCCTTATAATGGTTCTCAGATTACAAAAATGCCTATTTATTAGGTCATTTTATACCATTTTCTATTTTTAGGTTTGTTTTTTTTCAGTTTGTGTCATTATTTAGTCGTTTTATTGCATTTACATTGCATATAAAGATTTGTATATTATTGACATTTTACATAAGGAAATTTCGCTATTCAACTGAGGAATCAGAGGAACATTGTACATGTTTTACTTGCATTCTTGAAAAAAAAAGAATCATGTTGCTATTTAACAGGTATAATTAAGGTTATAAATTCATATCCCAAACTGGGGATGAGATGGTCAGTCAGGTTGCTGTTAAGTCCTCTTCAGTTGCAATGAATTTTGTGTGATCTGAGAACTCAAAAGAGAGTTTCTTAATTTTCTCTTCAAACAAGAACATGGAAAAAAAAAACACACACACACGCACGCGTGCACGCACACGCACACTTTTTTATATTTTATATATATTTTATGTATATTAATTTTCTAAATTATCTCATAATTATTCTTATACATTTTTTCAAGTTGTATATCAGTTATATCCATGTATAAATTAATTTATAACTTTCTTACACCAAAATAAAGAAATTAAATATCAGTTGTAGGTAATTTTTGTAATAATTATGGCAGTTTTTAAAAATGTTAGGTAATTTTTCATACAGTCATAAAAATTTGGGCTGTGGCGATTATTGTAAGTGAATTTTATCCTGAGAGAGTTAAATCATCAGAAATAGTTGAAGTGTTAATAAAAATATCAGAATTCCTAACAAAAACAGCACATACCAGGAAAACATGACTAAGGGATATGCTAGTAATCAATACTTGGTAAGAACAAGGGCAATTCTCCTCCAAGTAATTAAACTCTGCGATTTCAGAACCATATCAAAACTATTCCTGGTGCACTACAATATAATAGGACTGTAGTAGGCTTCATTGATTATCTCAAGATACACACTGTAATTTAAACTCTTGTTTCATACCCTGGCATTCTAGATTAGCTTCATTTTCTTTGACTTTTACTGCATTTTATTTATTTTATATCCTCCATTCCCCTTTTTATGATCATAGCAAGTGGGTAAGTACAATTTTCAAGGATTGGTTTAATGGTAGAAACAGATTCATTGAAACTGGGAACTAAAAAGTAAACATCCACAGAAATTTCATTATGAGCAGTACAGCAAAAAGGCAGCAATACAACGTATGTGTTGAACATTTCCATACTTAATTAACTGCCTTTTGCACCAGTTACAAAATGAAGATTTTATGCGTGATTTTTAGCAAATTATAATGCTGAATGTTACCAATGTTGATTACAAACAGAACTTTTTCTTTCTGTATTATTATTATTTTTTCTTTTTCAGTGTGGCATTGTTCTCTCCATATTGATGCTTTTCCTTAGCAGTTTTTTGTCACGGCTAGCTTGTCACTTCTTGCTTAAATCAGCAATTATGGCTCGGAGAAGAAATTTTGAATTCCTTGGTAAGTTAATCAACATTTCTTAATATGATTGGGCAATTGTGAAGCTAATAAGCTGCCAACACTCTTTGCAATTGCAATAAAACTGATATTTCAAAAATATGCACCTAAGTGCTTGAATATTTTCTAGGCTTGAACTAACTTGAAATGCTTACACCCTGACAGTACAAAAAGTTTATCAAATGTGCAAGAAACAGCACTGTATATATATACCCTGAGTTATCATCATAATCTTCTTCTTCTTGCGATTAATTTCCATTCATTATAATATCAGACCCTAGTATCTGCATCATCTTAGCTCAAAATTAAATGCATTTTAATCGTTTCGAAAGCATAAGAAAGCCAAAGGGCTAATGATTGAAATGTATGCATCTTTGTGTTAATTGGAAGGTTTATAAACAAAATATATTATTTCAAAAGTTATTTGTAAAAATAAATTCATTTCATTTTTTTTTTCATAGGTACATATTTTTAACCCTGTCAGTTATGTAACACATTGCACATTATATATCAAATAATCACAAAGGCTTTGTGTTTCTTGTCTGTTTGATGTGAAATTCTGCAAAACAGTTCTGCTTGAAGTAAAGTATAAATTAACACCACACTGCTCAGAGATATTGTAAGTGCAATTTTCAGCATGGTTTGAAACACAATGAACACACCTTTTTTCCTCATGTCTGATTTTATTGTTAAGTGCTCTGAGCTCCAACACATTTTTACAGTTGTGGATAAATTTCTTTGTCGACTTGAATAATTGCCAGTTAGGCTTCATGATAGGTCTTGTCTGAACTCCAGAGATGATAATGTTGATTTCAATCCTGCTTCTGCTGACAATTTTGGATATATTACATATGCATTGTTCAGGCCAATGTCAAGAAGATCAAAGAAAACTCTCAGATAATAATTTTTACCTTTCTGCTAATCTTATAAGCCACTTTCTTCTGGTCCATGAGATCCATCCCTGCCGTCCACTTGTACTGTCTTAGCATAAAGAGACCTGTACACTGATTTTTTCAGAAGAACCAGACTGACCCTCACACAATATTGAGGAAATAGAATTAGTCAGTAGATAAACTGGCTTGTTATCCATCCATTTGAGGGTTGTCAGTCCATTTCTACCAAGATTGTATGTGTCGCCCCTTTTCATTTCCTTGTCTGGAGGGAATGACTTTGGCATGTTTTTACGATTGATGTGTACTATTCTACTGGATCTGATATTTTCTAAAGCAAGATAATACTGCAGAGCTGAAGAGTTATAAAAGTTATCTATGTAAATTTTATATCCCAGTCTGGATACATATTTTATCAGTTATAGAACTACTGACTCATCAAATCCTACTTCAGGACCTGAGTTGTTTCTGCAAATCAAACTCAACTACATAATCAGTACCTGAATTTCATGGCTTATTTGTTATCTACTGTCGCATAATATTATGACCTTTGAACCTGATCATATGCCCATCTACAGATTGAGCTCTGGTTGCTCTAAGGGATTCTTGGAACGTTTTGTTCAAATGGTCAATTACAGGTCTCACTTTGTTTGCACGATCTTTCTTTATTGATCTGTGTTGGAAAGTTGTATTTTTTTATATCTTCAAATCGGTGTAGTAGCATAATCTGAGCTATATAAGGAACACCTAAATCAGACTCAGTTGACCATTGGCTTCTAAAGGTGGGTAGTATATGGTATCCCATTATCAGGTTCAAATAAAAAATTCCTTCATTTCATCTTATTTGTGCTGAATGCATTGTCAGTTTGTTCTGCATGCTGTATACTTTCAGCAATTAGTATATCATGCAACAAGGCTTTTAGGCCAATTATCAAAGAAAAAATGTCAAATGGCTTTGGCATCTCTCAATTTTCACTGATACTAAACAAAAGCACTTTTTCAAATTCATGATTCACATTATCTGTGAACTGTCTTGGTTGGTAAGTTCTGGTCCATTTAAATTCTGGTAAATCTGGAAGTCATTCAGACATCTCAGTATTTGCCCCTGATGTGACTTCTTCTGTCTTCTTTTGCAAGATGGATTATGTATGTCTTTTTCAGAATCATGTATGTTAACATGTTCACTTCCACTTTCCGTATCTCCTTCTAAAAAGATTTTATCCTCTTCATCTAGTAGCAGATTATCTTCATTGTCATCACTATTGTAAGCCTCCAAAATCTTCACAACACTTTCACATGGTGGCAATTACGGAACCAGGCTTAAGTGAAAATGAAATAGGTCGGTGCCAAATTGAAGGTTACAGAAACATACCTTACTACTGTCGTCGTCATCATCATCATCATCATCATCATCATCTACTAGTAAACAAAAGTATAAACAATGTAAAATCACTTATATGGTTAAAAGAAACAAAGTGTTGAGAAGATATGTGAATTGGCAGGAATTGATTACAAAATAGTCTAGGGAAAATTATAGTTATAGTATGTTACTGGTCACCTTGCAGCAAAAGTAATGAATTTTGTCAACATCTAACCAAAATATTTGATAAAATTGAAGGGGAAAATGTAATATTGCTAGGAGATATTAATATAAATAAAGATGAAAACAGCAATGAATACAAACAATTGCTGGATATACTAAATATGTATTAGATGTGTCTCATAATTAATGAACCAACTAGAGTCACTGCAACAATAATTGATCAGATCATTACAAATATCCCCTTAAGCAAATATAAAGTAAATGTAATACTGAGCCATCTCTCAGATCATTATGCACAGGAAATTGTAGTTCAGTTCAGTATTCAGGTACAAAACTACTAATACAAACAGATAAGGAAGATAAATGACGGTTCTGTAGATGAACTCTGCACATTGGTGCGAAGAAAACTGGGAGGAGGTTTACAATGAAAGAAATATTGAAAAAAAATTAGAAAGCCTTTAAACAATATTTAATCATTATTTTAACACAACCTGCCAAAAGGTAATAAAAACATATCATGTAATCAACAAAATAGACTTTTAGACAAGAATATAATTGAAGCAAAGTACAAAATAAAATTCTATTATGATAGCTATAAACAAGCAAAGCTAGAAACTGATAAAAAAAATCATCAACAGCAAAAAAGAATTTAAAGTTATGTTAAATCAAGTCAAATTGAAATGTATCAAACATAAAATTAGAAATTTCACTAACATAACAAAAACAATATGGGATATAATAAACAAAGACTGTGGGAACATAAATGAAGTTCACAGAAATTTAAGTATAGTAAATGGAATTACAGTAACAAGTAACCCTGATGAAGTTAGCATATATTCAATAATAAATTTCCAGAACAGGTTAAACAGCTAATATCAAAAAAAGAAAACTGTAGTGCATATAAGTTTAACACAAAAACCATAACAAACTCATTTACATTGTCGAGGTATCGCAAGAAGAAATAATAAAAACCATAAACAAGATGAAAAATAAAAACGTGGCAGGACCATATGAAATCTCTTCAAACCTTCTTAAAATATGTGTACCATATTTGTTAGAACCATTAACGGATTTAATAAATGCAACCATAGTAGAAGGTATATTCTCGACATAAAGAAAACAATAATAAGACCCTTACACTAAAAAGGTGAGAAAGATGTAGCAAGCAATTTCCGACCAATAGCCCTCATATCAACACTATCAAAACTATTAGAAAAATTAATTGCTAACAAAATAATCTTTTTTTAGAAACACAAAAAGGATTTAACAATGCACAGCTCGCTTTTTGAAAAGTTAAGTCAACAAACAAAACAATTGTAGAAATTATGGATTATATAATAGATAATATAGACAAACATTTATACAACAATTGCACTTTTTTGGATTTAGCAAAAGCTTTTGACTGTGTAGATCATAAATTACTCTTAGGGAAACTACAGCACTACAGAATCAGAGGAATCCCATTTAATTAATGAAATCGTATTTGAATAATAGAACTCAGGCAGGTATAAATAACACATCTCAAAAATCGACACCATGAAAGATCAATTTTTCCCAAAGATCAAAATGTTTTCATACAGGTTTTATAACTAAGAAAGACTTACTGACACCATTAAGACTAGGACCATCCACAGGCTTCACTGCAGTCCATTGTCAGTATTTTGAACGAGGATAAGTGGAGTAACTTGTGAAGAGATAACCTGTGAGTGTGGTATATCCACATTATTGGTACATTGTATTTTAATGGAGGATCTTTAAAAGTTGTCTTGCCGTTATCTTTCATGAAAATGCAAGTCCAATGGGACATGTATTAACTTATTTAGAAATGGAAATACTCCTTCATTCAGCCTAGAATCTGGATATGAGTTCAGCTGAACTGAAATATCCATTAATGTTAATGTTAAATTACCTGAATGCAGCTTTGACCAGGTGACCTATATTAAATGACATCCATCAAATTTCATAACTGTAGAAAACAGTCATTAAGCTCCAAGCAGATTATTTTCAACTATGTTGATCTAGGTAGATTATAAGTAATGATATTAATGTTAAGTATCTCTGTGAATTATTTCTGGCACCACCCTTGTCTATTAGGTCTAGTATTTATCTTTAAATCATAACTTTTTCACTTAAAGTTTAGTTAATGTTGCAGGAGAAATATCATTGTTTGTTTTATCTTTTCTCTTCTTGCAGCTTTTCACACATTTGGACCTTCTGGTAAAACAATAGTGGAGCTGTGTATCATTGGTTTCTTGATGGGAACTTGCATAGCTTTTTTTGTGGTAGTTGGCGACTTAGGACCTGTAATTGTAGCCAAGACATTTAATGTGGAAAATCCAGCTACTCTAAGACCTACAGTACTTTTTGGTAAGAACATGATATCAGTTATTAATCTTAAACATTTTGAATATTAGTTAATCAAATAGTGATACCATAAAACTAGTTAACTATACTGTGTTCACTCTTAAGTTGATCTGTGCCAAAACAAAACCCAGGTGACCAGTGCACCATTGTAATGTATCTTTCCACCATTCATGCAAGAAATACTGTCATACTTTCATGACTATGTGGCAAGTACATGTGGCACATAGTGCAAAAAGAACAGAGCCTTTATTCCGACAACTTAAACGGTGACTAACATATTCTCTTAGGTGTTAAAGGTGATAAGATTGATAGTTACAACAAAATAAACATTTGCACATATAATAATAGTTAACTCTAAAAAAAAACAAGCAAAAAAGAAAGTAACAGGTATGCAATAACTTACATTTATTCACTCACTGGAAGCGGCACTTTGTCAACTGTTGGTGGTTCATTTTTAAAAAAGAAATTATGCAGTGTTATGTGAATTGCATTCTTTACAAAAGCATCACATTTTTGCATCGTGTATTTCACACACTTTCTTTTCTTTCCAGGTATAACCAGTTGTACAATTTCAGATTTTTCTTTACGAGCACTGTTTATACTTGCACTTGAAACACCAGTGAACTCAAAAGTTAATTTCACCACTACTTTCATGGAAAGTGTTGGATATTTATCACATAACTTATAATAAACATTCAACACTATTGTTTTTTCATCACTAGTCAACGATTTGCCCAACTTATGCTTTACGTAAGTTGACAAAACGCAAGAACAAATTCACTGTCTGCCATAATACTAAACAGAAAAGGCTGGTTTCTGGCTTTAAATAATATTCTGCACATACCCAGATGTCAGGTGTTTCATAGAAATTGCACGTTGGGACTTGTACTTCTGTTTAATAGTATAAATCAGCATTAATTAAACTCTTAGGTATTTGTGTAGAACATTATGCCATTTAAGGATAAATTCATTCTAAAATTTAGATTATTAGCATGGGACTACCTTCCTGCGTGCATTGCTACCATGCTGCACTGGTCACATAGGTTTGTTTTGGTGCATATCAACCTAAGAGTGAATACAGTGTAGAGTCCTGGAATAAAGCCAAGGTCCAGACAGAAATATACGAGGGGTATTTTTTAAGTAAGGTCCGCTGCCCCGTATCGTCGGAAGAATCAGGCGACTGTACTTTCACGCATGCGCACTCAATCCCGGGATCCCTTGCACACAGTGACACAGCAGTTGGAGTCAGGTAGGCAGTGAGTGTGGACCGTAGTGTGTGATGGAAAAGTTTACGACGATTGCGCAGCCCGCCGGGTGTGAAATCAGATCGGTCATTCGATTTTTGATAACAAGGAATACGACGGCGTCAGAAATTCATCGCCAGATTAGTGAAGTTTATTACCCCAAAGCCATGAGTGATACCAAAGTCCGTAGGTGGGTGAGGTTATTCAAGGCAGGCAGAGAGAACGTGCATGACGAACCGCGCTCGGGCCGACAATCCGTCATTACCGAGGATCTTGTGTGTGCCGTAAACACCGAAATTCGTGCCAACCGACGGTTCAGCGTTTCCACACTGTCATTGCATTTTCCGCAGGTTTCAAGGTCTGTTCTGTACAGAATTCTGTCAGAAATCCTGGGCTACAGAAAATTGTGCAATCGATGGGTTCCGAAGAAGCTGACAGAGGAACACAAAGAAAAGAGATGTGCCAGTGCTCTGACGTTCTTGACCCGATACCATGAGGAAGGTGATGCATTGTTTGACCATATCATCACGGGGGATGAGACATGGGTGTCCCACGTGAGCGTTGAATCCAAGCAACAGTCGATGAAGTGGCGACACACGACTTCTCCGACGAAAGTGAAATTCAAGCACTCATTCTCAACTCACAAGGTTATGGCAACCGTCTTTTGGGACAGATGTGGTATTCTGCTTGTGGAGTTCATGGATCCGGGGACAACAATCAATGCAACCGTGTATTGTCAAACTTTGAGGAAACTTCGCCGTGCAATTCAGAATAAACATCGCGGCCTGCTGTCTGCCGGAGTGATTCTCTTGCACAATAATGCAAGGCCCCACACCACTGCTCAGACACAAGCTCTCATTGGATCCTTTGGTTGGCAGCAGATCAATCATCCTCCCTACAGACCCGATCTTGCTCCTAGCGACTACCACCTCTTCCTGCATCTGAAGAGGTTCCTCGGCGGCAAGCGTTTCCAGATGGACGATGAAGTGAAAACAGCTGTTACGAATTGGCTTTCTTCGCAGGCGGCAGACTTCTATGACGAGGGACTACAAAAACTTGTCCCTTGTTACGACAAATGTCTCAACAACAACGGCGACTATGTGGAGAAATAGCTGAATGTATGAAGAATTGAATAAAAAATATTTGACGAAAGTATGTCTCGTAGTTCTTTTACAATGACGAACTGGACCTTACTTAAAAAATACCCCTCGTACATAACGCAAGTACTAGTGACTTCTAGTTTACTGCAGTTTTAACTTAGGGAGATGAAAATCTGTTTCTAGATTGCATGACTGAATCAGATTTGTAACAATCACAACTTTCTCTATTCATTATAATTCATTCTCAGGATTACAGGATTAGTGATCTTTTTGCACATGACCTTTTTGTCTATAAATGTTTATAGAAATGAAATAGGCTACCCATTGTCTCAATTCAATAATTACATAATGGTTTCTTGCCCCTTAAAATTTTTAGGTCACAAAACTTTCTGCTTAGTAATAAATATTTCCATGAGTTACACAGTGTACAGTTTTATTCTACCTCAAGAGTTTCTGAAGCCATTTGTAATGTTGCTAGCTGCTCAAGAGTCTTTGCTGTACAAGTTAGTTTGTAAGATATGTCTTTAGTTACTGTGGGATGTTGCCGTTGCAAACTATAGAATCAGTCTAATTTTGGTTTAAGAAGTATTTTTAATTAACTAGCTTCCTGTAATTTGAATGCCCTTCTTTGAACTGCCAATGGTTGCTCGATTTTCATCTTTGTTGTTTCCTATGTGATCTAATCTTAGAGTTTCCTCAGCAAGGCATGTTGAGCGATAGCATGCATGCCACCCTTCCACAATATTGTTTTTCCCACCTCTATGGTGTAGGGGTAGCATGTCTGCCCAACATTCAAGAGGTCCTGAGTTCAAATCTTGGTTAGGTTGAGTTACCCCACATTGCTTTTTTGGGGGGTTTTCTCTTATCCTGAGAAGAGGAATGTCAGGTAACTTTAAGCTCTATGGACCCTGGGCTCATTTGAGTATAATTTCATTCATCATCCAATATGACCTACCTGGTTAAAATATGTTAAACTTCAAGGGGGAGAGGAAAACATATTGTTTTGTATTGTTGACCAGATAGTACATGCTCATAGACCTTCCAGACTTCTGGCAGAATTTGTAGTGCCACAGTTCAAAGGTGTTCCCTTGTAGGTATGTAACCTCAGTGTACATTCCAAAGACATGCACATCATTCTAATAATATCAAAGCCTTCCTCGATATCATTCAGTGGTATGAAAAGTAGTTCAAGGAGCATTTGTATTCAATATTTGATGTCTTGATTCTCCTTGTAAGGGACCTTCAGGTTGCATTTTGTGACTCCAAATGCTCTTGGGTGTAATGAAATAAACATCCTTGCATGCAGGTTGCAGGGAAAACATTTCTCATAATATTCATGCATGCAACGTTGAAATCTGTAATATGACTGGCGGTCTGAGTTCCCTGTATATCCTTGCAGCTGCAGCAGCCACTAATTTGGTTTGGAATCATTCTGTATGCATCTTCATCTCTCCTCACAGTGGGGGCATTTGCTAAGATGTTTTCAATTAGAACAAACGTGACCTGTATAGACTTTACTGCAGCCTTTATTGTCCTATGGTATCAAAACATCATAACTTCATGAAATCAATAAAAAATTGAATTCAGTTTTATTTATGGATGCTCTGGTCCTTAGCGTTCCATTCTGTATTGGGCATGAAGGCTACACAGTACAATTAATGTAATTATGAGCAAAGAACTTCTTGTACCAGATACTTTTGGACAAATTTAATTAACCATAAAATATCAACATAAAATTCTGAAATGCAAATGAACAAGTTTAAGATTTCTCAGGTTCTCATAAATCTGTTTATGCAATGATTGTCGGCACAGTTCTGAGGTAACAGAAATTCTTTATGGGATATTCTGATTAAAGATATGAATGAATTTATTATTGTTAATATTCATATAGTTTTACAATATAGTTATCCAAACCCATATTAACTTTAATTATGTACCTACATACAAATGTTATAATGCTAGAAACCTCTGAAAATGCTAGAAAACTCGCTTACTCCCTCTACTTGGTTAAAGGTATTAACTGAACCACAAACAATATAAGCATTGTTGCTCAAAATAATATTTGTCTTCAGAAAAGTAAGTAACCAATATGTAACTGTAAAAGATGTTGCTGTATTATTCAATAGACATCTGTTCACATCACAAGTCACCTTCATATCTGCTTTCCTCCATGGTTAAACTACCTATTTTATTATGTTTACTACTGTGCTTTGAACACCAAAAGTGGAAAATAGTTTGTGATGGAAAACCAAAGTAAAATTAATGAAATGAACAATTAGTAGTATGCAGTGGCAGTGGTGATGGAGGAGGCGGTGGTTTCTCACATCTTGGATTACAATTAAAATGAATTTATTATACTCTATTCCTAGGAGTTGCTTAAACATAAGATCCTATACACATAACACCTTATGTGGATAAATACCAAATTCCATATTTAATTAAATAGAAGCTCATAAACAGTAATACAGTAATGTGTTACTAATATATGTGACTACTGAGCCGTAAATTTCAGCCCAGAGTCATCACAAGTTCATTAGGATTTTTAAGAAATTTAAGATAACCTTAGCTATACAAAATGTAGTGTACAAAAATTATCATGCAGAAGCCTAATAGAACCAGTCCCTGACATCAGTAAATTGTGTGTAACAAAAAAAACTGTTCAGCTGCAAACAGATCTACATTGGACAAACAAAAAGAGATGTGAATACAGGACTTGTGCTATGTGTGAAAGCCATAAAATATAGATAGAGAAATCTGCTGTAACCCATCATTTCTGGTCCACCAATCATGAGATCACAACATAACCTCTTAAAGGTCACCAATTACCCAGCTGAATTAGATACATGGGAAAAAATACGCATGCTTAAGAAACAAGGATCGCTTAATCATTTTCATTTGCCACCACCTTTGTCCCGATTCACCACTGTGGACAATTCCGTGAAAAATTCTTTTATTGGGAACCAGTCGGACACCCGCTGAAAATGGGTACAAACAGTACCCAAAATACATACTTATGTCAAGTGATGTTTGGAGTTTGAAATTTCTGGCTCATTAGTCACATTCATCAAATTCTATATTTGAGTGAGGCACTGTTTAAGTTTGCCTGGTGAAGGTTTTAAAGTAAATCCCTCCACTCCACTCCACTCTGAAGTACGTATTTTGTTGTAGGAGTTTGCACCACTTTTAGGCGCCAATTTGAGATGTTATTTATTAGCTCCATGTATGGACGCCAATTTGAAGATGATGATTTGTTACGTTATTTGTTATTAGCAACACACTTTGGGTGTCAATTTGAAGTAGTTTGTATTGAAGGAGTTGTATTATATTTCAACTGTTGGCGAGCCAAACTTGTAGTAGTTGCAAATGCACGTATAGTAAGCAGTTTCGGTAGCCTTTGCCCCAAATGTACTTTCAGGTGGCTTTTGCCCCAAGTTTAAAAAAATATTAACTTTGTAATTAAACTGTTTCCTTTAAATATTTATGTTTGCCTCGGCTGCATCAGTATTTATTTTAGAGACATGGATATCTTGACAGGGTTGTGATGCGACAAGAATGTAGGCTTACACAGATTATAATTTTACTTCACTCCTTTTATTAATGCTTGATACGATTTATATAACATTTCACTGATAGAGAGCTGTGAGATTCTTTTATTAATTAATTACATTTTTTAACACGTAAACTTATTTTTCGTCTCACACGAATACATATTATATTTCTTGAGAACACTTTTTGTGTTTGGTTAATAACACTGTCTGCAGGCAACTGAACTGATTTCAACCACCCAAACTTTGTAAATTTATGTATTTCAAGTCTCTGATTGGCTATTCCTAATCCAATAGAATACCTTCATTTAACTAAAGCTTTTTCTGGTTGTTGATTGGCTATTTTATAAACTTCACTAAAATTACATTATTGCTTCCAAGAATCACAAGTAACATTTAAACTTTCAAATTCATTATTGCCTCAAGGTTACCTCATTGTTAGCAACTTTTAACTTATTATTCTCACAGATCCTACATTATTAAATTATGTAATATATTCACATAACATTATTACACATGGATACAATAATATAAACATATGCAATGACTGTTACATACATTTTACAAATTATTATGTACACATATTGCTTCAAGGCGGCTGTTATTGAATTTACATATTATATAATTTGACTGAAATCATTTAAGTGTTAAAAATACTGTCTCAAATTGCCCCCTTTTAGAAATATTTAAAAATTGTTCTTTTTTAAATTTTTAAAATATTTTCTGAAAGTCTCCTGAAAGAAAGAAACATAACCTTTTTATTATTGCACTTTCTATTTTTTTTTTTTTTACTGTCACTTTTATTTAACACTCACTGGTTTTCACTACACTCGTGTATAGCAGAGTACTTCATATTTATCTTGTTCTGCTACATGTTACACATTTTGAGGTCATTGAGCTGGTGTGAGGTCATTGATCTGGTGTTCAGTGACTTGAGTGAAGTTTGTTTATTCACTAGCACAGCCACTATTAAGCATTTTATTTGCTATAGATTTAACATTTAATTAGGCATATTAACACTTGTTACCCTTTCTTTACAATTATTTCTTAAACATTTTTATATTTCTTACAATTTATTACTTATACAATATAAATTCAGTTGCTATTCAGATTTCTTATGTTTTTCTTACTAACAATGGTTTTTCTTCTATTAAATCTTTTTATTTAAACTCTCTTTTGTTATATTGAAAATTTGTTACTTTTAGTAAGATATTCTTATACATTTTTTTTTTTAATTACCTTGCTTTCCCCTTTTATGTTCCAGATACTTTCTTTTTATTTTCTTTTTCTTCTTGTGCCACAGACTGTTTACATTTATACGGCTTTAACATTTGTTTGTGGAATCTTCCAGTTATTTTATTTATTTTATTGTTCCTAAGTTCATATGTATCTGTTCCAAATATATATATATTATTTCATAAGGAACATGGTAGCTCAGAAACAATCTCCAATATTCTTTACAAAGTTTATTTGACAACCTCTTGTTCTTCACTAACACTTGATCTCCTATCTTTACTTTCCAAACTCTTCTTTTTCTTTCTTCATGTTTTTGTTTTCTCCTCTGGTCTTTGCTTGTATTTTTAAAAATGCTAATTTAAAAATTTCCTCTTTTTCTGGCAATTTAACTGATTGGTCTTCAATAACTTCTGGTACATTATGGTTCAAAGTATTGTATAATTTTCCATGAATGAAGTTCTATTGGTTTAAATCCTGTTACTGTATTTATGGATTGATTAAGTAGATTTTGAATAATATTGATGTATGGGTACCAACTGCTCTGTTTGTAATGACACACTACACGTAGATAATTTGAAATTTCTTTTATTTCTCTTTCTACTGGATTGGCATTAGGTCTATATCTTGATGAGAAATACTGTTTAACTCCCAAGTCTTTGATTCCATTCATAAATTTAGAACTGGTAAACACTGATGCATTATCACAAAGTATGGCCTGAACTATTCCTTCCTCTGGGAAATATGATTTTGCTAATTTGTTTAAACATGCTGTACTGGTTGCATTCTTGAGTGCATATATTCGTACATATTTGCTAAATACGTCATAGCATACAAATAGAAATTTATACCCAAATATACTTACTGGCATTGGACCATGCAAATCTAAACTTAATAAACATCTTGGTTTATGTGTAAGTACTGAGTTTGTTGTATATTCTAAGCTACATTAATTTGTTTTGCTTTCTGACAAGATCGCAACACGATATGTATTTCCTTACTTTATGTCGTAGTTTAGAGATATATAAATTCTCCAAAATAGTTAGGGTTGTCTTCTCTGTACCTGCATGCATTAATCCTAAATGAAATTGTTTTATTATTTCTAACTCCATACTTGTTGGAATATATGTTTTCCACCTCTTTATATCCTTTCCATGTTTCTTATATAATACACCATTTTCAACAGCGATTGTACTATTCTTTGTCTCTTCTATCTTCGGAGCTTTTTCTTTCAAACTTGCTAGTTTAATGTCTTTGTCTTGCTCTTCTTTAATATTTTTAAATTGGTTCCTCAATTCTTTCTTCATTGGAATATCTATCGTAAGCACTTTAATTTCATATTGTTGTCTAGAATAGCTTTCAGGAAATTGTTTGTTGTGACTGATTCTTGATATTAAATCACTGAATGTATTTTGTTTGCCTGGAATATGTATAATTTGTACATCAAATTCCATTATAGTGAAAATCATTCTAGCTAATTTGCCACTATATAATTTACATTTCTGAATGAAAGTTAAGCTAATATGATCTGTATATATTTTCACTTTCTTCGGAAATATATATGTCTTAAATTTAAGTAATGAAAAATAAAGTGCTCCTATTTGTAACATTGTTATTGATGCATTTCTTTCAACATTGGTTAAGCCACGTGAAGCAGTACTTATTACATGAAATGTGTTGTCATGTTCTCTTTGCCCTAGTATTCCTGCATATCCTTGACAAGATGCATCCACATACAACTCATAATCTAATTCATCCCTTGGACGTTCCAGTAATATTGCATTTGCAAATTACTTTCTTACATTTTCAAAACATTTTTGTAGCTCTGCTGTCCCCTTCCATTTATTTGTTTTCTTTAACAGTTTCTTAAAGGTTCTACTTCTATAGCATATCTTGGTAAAAATTTACATTCATAATTCCAAATATGCAATAATTTTAGGTGGTGGTATTTTTAATATGGCTTCTATTCTTTCTTTATCTGGTCGAATGCCTGCTTCGTTAATTACATATCCTAGGAATTTGATTTCAGATACACAGAATTTTGACTTTTTTATATTTACAGTCATGCCATGTTCATGTAATTTATTTAATACATAATTTACATTTTGTAAATGTTCCTCAAAGGTTGGGCTTATTATTAGAAAATCATCAGTGTATCTGATTAAGAAATCATCTGCTGTGTCACCAAAGATACTAGGTATTACTCTCAGGAATCCACTAGCACTATTCTTTAATCCATATGGGTTTACACAATACCTATATTGTAATCCAAAAACTTGAAAGGCTGTGTAATCACGTACTTTAGGATCTAGCTCGACTTGCCAAAATGAAGCTGTAAGATCTATAGAAGAAATATATTTGCCACGTGATAACTTTGCAATTGTTTGTTCTATACTTTCATTTTGAAAGTGGTCTGGTAGCATGAACTTATTTAAATATCTTCCATGTATAGTGATTCTTAAACTATTATCT
The DNA here is from genome assembly GCA_030765065.1 of Deroplatys truncata. NCBI lineage: Eukaryota > Metazoa > Arthropoda > Insecta > Mantodea > Mantidae > Deroplatys > Deroplatys truncata. The sequence goes on along the minus strand of CM060978.1, from coordinate 241,897,726 downwards.
TTCTTTACCGTCCAACAAACACTATTTATATATTGTGAATTGCTAAGCTCAATGATGTTATTTTCTAGCATACTGGCTATTAATTTTTTAGCTTCGTTTCATAGATTTACTGGTAGGTTATTATATTTTCTTGTAAATGCTGGTACACTTTCTACTGTGAATGTGTGAATATATGAATTACACGTCCTGGAATTTCATTGAATACATGTTTATTGTCTTCTAATACCTTTTCCATTATTATCTTTTCACTGTCAGTCAGTATTGTATTTGTTATCAGTGTATCTGTGTGTATTTTCCTGTTTTCTATCTCTGTTGCATAACTATTTTCTTCTACCATCTGTTTCTTTGTATAAGGGTTCTCTTTGGTAAGGTCTATGTTCTGTTCTTTGAAGTTAAGGGTCAATAACCTTTCATTGTTTTCCCTGCTTGCTTGGATATTTACAATTTGTATGAAGCATTCTTCTTCAGATACTGCATTTTCTTGTTCCATTCTTTGCAGTCTACATACTTTATCGTTTATAAAAGGCACGTATATATTCTTTTCTTCTTTATTTAATACTAGTCTGTCCTCCTTAAAATCAACTATCGCAGAGAACTCTATTAATACATCACACCCAAATATAACTTCGCATATTAAGTTTGGAACTATTAAAAACATGACCTCAAATGTAATATCTGCTATTTGTATAGGTATCTATGCTTGATATTTGATAGTTTGGATCATTGTACCTATGGCTACCCTACATATTACATTACTTATTGGGGCTGTCATGAGTTTTATCCATTTATTTAACAGTTGTTCATAAAATTTCTTTGAGCAGATACAGCTTGATGATCCTGAATCTATTGCAACATTTACTTCCCTTCCTGCTATAATAGTTTGTATATACGGTGATTCATATTGGTTTTCGCAATTCCCTGTGTTTGTATTTAGACGGTAACAATCAAAGTGTGTAGATATTTTATTTTTGCCGCCCAGAGCAGAAGGTACTGTATTATCAGAATCTACATCAGGCAATACATAATTTAGTTTTCTTGGTGAGTATTTTCAGTACTTACAGGATTGCCATTTTGTACCGCAGTTACTGTTATTTCATTATCATTAACATTTGTGTATGAGCCACGCCCCCTAGCTCTTGTTCTCCCACTGTAATTCCTATGTCCTCCACGTGTATATATATATATATATATATATATATATATATATATATATATATATATATATATATATATTTCTGTATTTGTACTGTCTGTATGGTTATAGTTCTGTCTGATATTTTGGGTAGTGTAATTGAATCTATTTTGGCCCTGAAATACATTATTTCTCCTATTTTCCTGGTGATAGCATGTATTGTGAGGCATATCATTACGCCTTTCGCGCCTGATTTGTCTGTCTCGTCTGTGTGGACTCCAAATTTCGTTACTATTACTATTTCCTTGCTGTTCTAATGATGATATTAGCTCTGTCATCTCATAAATAGTTTTAGGTCTTGCAATTAGGATGTAGTTTTGTATATGTAGAGGATAGTGTCTGGTAATTAAACTAATAAAATCTTCCTCATGCATGGCTGGAGTTAAATATCTGACATATCCTACATACTTTATAAGATAATCTGTCATTGATAAGTTGTCATCTCTACTATATTGTGAATAACTTAGGCTTGCCCTAATCTTATGTTGCACAGTGGTATTCCAAAATTTATTCATAAATAAAACTCTAAATGTTTCAAAATTCATTTCACTATCTGCTAGCATATGTAACTATTCTAAGGTTTTGTTATCCAAGCATTTTGTAACAAGTATCATTTTTAATGCTTCAGGTACATTTTTCAATTTAAAATATTCTACTAAATCATTAATAAATTGTACTGGACTTGAGGAAGCATTAAAATAAGGTAATGGCAATTCATTAAGCACACAATAATAGTTTGACATCTGATTTGGTACATGCACATGTGTGTTATCATTATTGTTTTGTGTTTGAGAGGCTGATGCTATGGAAAAAACAGTAGCCTCTCCTGTATTATTAGTTAACAAAGGTGATACACTTCTTTCTGCACTTGTATTATTATTGTCATGCATTTGATTAGCATTTAAGGCGGCGCCGTGGCCGAGTGGTTAGACCGCTCGCCTCCCACCGAGGCGGCCCGGGTTCAATCCCAGGGACCTGCATGTGGGATTTGTGGTGGACGAAGCGGCGTCTGGGCGGGTTTTCTCCGGGTTCTCCGGTTTCCCCCGCCATTCATTCCACCAACTGCTCCATCATCACCTTTCCTTTCATCCATTTCACCAACATTTCGTTTCATCTACTTCCTTCCTCCCATACCAGGCATCGGGCTGATCCCCCATCCTGGCTGCTCTGTCTGATCCATGAGTGTCTGCTCCTCGACGGGCCTCTGACCCCAGGCACCCGCTTGTAAGTCCTGGGGGTGTAAGTCCTACATAAGAGGAGGGTAAACAGATAATGAATGAATGAATGAATGAATGAATGAATGATTAGCATTTACAGAAATAGTTACATTTGCATTTGGTTTTGGTAGTGTTAGATCCATTTGTATTTGCACAATATCTGCATTTGTGTTTTCTATTTCTTCAGTTTCCTGACTAGTTTCTTGTAGCTTATTTAATTCTGTGTTAGTTTCATTCAGCTTATTATTTAATTCTTTACTGGTTTCACTTAATGTATTACTTAGCCCTACTTTGATTTCATCTAACTTATTACTTAATTCTACCCTGATCTCTGTATAAGTTTCTTTTAACTCTCCTCTCATTTCAGTTGTTGCTTTTAGAAGGTACATAATTTGTTGTGATAAGTTTTCGTACTCTTGTTTCCTAGATGTGTGAGGGATAGCATCTCTTTCTATACCTAAGTGTGAATTTACAGATAACTGTTCTTCTACATCTAACCTATTTGTTTCATCTAGCTCTGATTGTAAATTTACATTGCAATCTGTAATGGCTGACCTATGCTCTCCTACTTCCATATTTTCATTGTTTTCTGTTTCCATTTATTTTGTATATTTTCCTTTCTTATATTTGATTTAGAATTGCTTAATTTTAATTTACTGCTTCTTAACAGCATGAAATTATCTTAATAACAATATATTTTCTTAACTATCTTGACAATTATTATACATATAATACTGGAATTTTCTGACCTTTTGTTCTGGCTGTTAGTAAACCTTTTTATTCCAGTGCTCCCTCGTAGATTGTTGTTGAATTGTTGACTGGGTGCCCCATACTCCTGAAATAATTGTTGCTGTAATTACATTATTGCTTCCAAGAATCACAAGTAGTATTGTTAAACTCTCAAACTCATTATTGCCTCAAGGTTACTTCACTGTTAGCAACTTTTAACTTATTATTCTCACAGCTCCTACATTATTAAATTACGTAATACATTCACATAACATTATTACACATGGATACAGTAATATAAACATATGCAATGACTGTTACATACATTTTACAAATTATTACATACACATATTGCTTATTGAATTTACATATTATATAATTTGACTGAAATCATTTAAGTGTTAAAAATACTGCCTCAACTCCAAACTACCTTTCAGATGGAAAAATTTTATTGTTAATTTTCTGAAAAATGACTATATTGATTTTGAATAAAATATTGTATATTTAAGATATTTACATGACTAATGAAATGCAGCGAATATCCTGTGAAGTCCTCCTCATTGTGCCCAGATTTTGCATAGCTTTGATAGACAAAACCTTACTGCACAAAAAATGTAGGTCTTGTTGAAGTATACAATTTACGTCAAATAACTATTTCTAGCATTAGCCGTTTTCAAAGTATTTGCTCTTACATCTTTAAGCTTCCCGTGTTGAACTGCCATGTGGCATAGTATAGAACATCATATGCAGTTCTAGTTTCCTCCTGCATGAGTTCACCATAACAAAAACTGAGATAACCTGGGTAGTAATTTTTATTTTTTTTTAAACATTGTACATGTAACCAAGTCTATATTGTTCAGTTTGAGATTATTTCTAGTAAAAGCTTTGTCATGAGTCTGAATAAAAGAATCACTTTTTCTATGAATTTGTGATATACGTATAAGGGATTATATGGGCCTGTAATGTATACAGAAGTTCATGTAAGTGTAACACATCAGACTTTTACTTTCTCTAATGCCTACTTATACCAAATAGAAGTAGTATTACATTCCACCCAAAAATTCAATTTTGTGATTTCATCACAAATGGATGTTTTGAGGTTTCTATAAAGTAATTAATTTTAAAAATATTGTTTTAGTTTTCTCTGCTGTAGTAAGTAGAAGGAATAGAAAAATTCCATCGAGTGTGATACTCAGATTTTTACTTCATGTAACACCTACCTATAAGAAGTGTTGCATTTTACACAGATATAAAGATTTCACTGGAAATACACATTTTGAGATCTCTGATTAACAAAAATGTTAATTGATTGAACCTGGATGTGGGTTTATTTCAGGTTTGGCTGCATTTGTGGTGCTGCCACTAGGTTTGCTGCGCAATGTTGATAGTTTGAGCTCCATTTGCACAGCGTCAATTGGTTTCTACCTTTGCCTTGTTTTTAAGGTAAGGCCTCTGCTTATAAATGGAAGTCTATAGGTTTATTTTGCATGCAGTTTTATATGATAAATTTAACAACTTGCAAGCTGCTACAGAAGACAAGGTAAATGGCTTAACTTTGGATTCTGCCTATAGGTGCATCATAAGCAGGGTTAGGAAGTTCATGCTCTAAAACCTCTTGTATTATGCATGCAAATATGCACCAAAATATGCCCTAAAAATTATTATATTTAAAGACAATGTGCACATGCAAACTTACATTTATTGCTGAGAAGTAGATGCACATGACTCTACATCCAAAATGAGGGATGAATTACAATTTACCACTACTGCATGACAGAGACTTGCCATGGTATATCTTCGTCTGTTGTCTCTCAATATACTTTTGCATCTTGAAAAACTTGTTTCAACGTCTCATGAGAATATTGGTGCATACTTAAAAGTTGATAGTTGTTCCACAGAAAGAGGCAAGTCTTCAGGGATCCCTAAGGGCTTTCCTCCAAGAATGTCTCGTATTTTGGAGATTTGTTTACACCTAGGGTTTCTTAAAAGAACATAGTTTACTTTGTCTTTTATTTTCTGCCCTACATTACCTGGAATGGACACCAAACCAGAAACGGTAGTATCAAATACATTTAATGTCTGATTTAAGGGAAGACCTGTTGTTTCCAGGGATTTAATTGCTGTAGGCATATTGGAAAAATGTGTTAATATAAAGGCGAGATTTCCTTCAAGCTCTTCATCTGAGAGAACATTCGGTACTATATGAATTGAAACAGCATCATCTGATTCTAATGAATTAATAACTCTTCTGACTGACGCTAAATGTTTAGCATAATACAATACAGCTGCTATCCAATCCCCCAATGGGTTAAAAAAGGATCAGGTCGTATTGGAATACTAGGCGCCATCTTTTTGAACAGCAGGACCCTAGATGCAGATTTAAGAAACACTTTTTTCACATTAGAGATTAACTTATCTACTTTAGGAAAACATAACCTAATTGTTTATTCAATGCGATGAAGGGCATGAATAAGACAACTTAAATGAATGTTCTTAGGAAAAATTTCTCTTAGCGTTTTCCCTGCTTTGATCATATAGCTTGCTGCAACAGTTAAAAACAAAAGTACATTGTCATATTTTATATCACCAGGTCATATTAATTTCATAGTCAATCACAAGTTGACTCACTGATGCACTGTTAGTAACTTCTAACTGAGAGCAAGTTAAGAGATAGGGCACACCTGCCTCTTGCTGATTTAGAATGCCCATTATTACATTTGCAATGAAACATCGTTCTACATCAGTTGTTTCATCTATTGAGATACAGAGAAACTCATTTGCTAACTTAGTTTGCAAGGTAGACATTACATTGTTGTAACAACGAGGGATGTATGTTTTACGTAAGGTTCTTTGGTCAGGCATGTGTTGCTTGGTGTACTTTTCTAAAAACGTACGCAAAATTGGGTTATTTATTTTCCATAAAGGTATGTCAGTTGCTAGGAATGCTTCACAAAGGTCATATGAAAATTGTGTAACTATACTTCCCATACATTCGACTAGTAGACATTGGACACTTTCACTTCTGTCACTTTTTTTCACAATCATTTCCCTGTGCTTTGCAGTATTAATATGTTGAACGACCTGAAACTGTTTTTCACTCCCAATATTTTTTTCACATGCCTTACAGTATAAGACTCTACCATCTGTACTAATAAGATTGCTAGAAAATTCACTTTGTAAACTCTTAAGTCTGCTTGCATTACTTGGTTTCACCTTCAGCATTTTTAATACAGTATGTATTCATACCACCTCGTCAATTGTTGCAAACAAACTGGCTGCAGTGGCTGCTCGATCAACACACTGCCTTATTGCTTAATCTATTCTCCAGTACAGCGGGGATTTCCCTATCTTCCAAGACATCACATGATTCTTACCAGCATTGCATCACTCACTCTTCACGTGATCAATGTCATGAATCACTTGCCTCAGTGACATTGACAGGGTGAAACGGGCTAATTCACAGTAAAAGAAGTTGACCATTTAACCAAAATAACTGATTTTAAAAAATATTTCCCGTTTAAGTGCTAAAATATGCCAAATAAACACGCTATTTACTAAATATGATGCAATTACTTAAAACAGCATAAATATGCAATTATATGTCCAATAAAAATCACTCAGAGCACTAGAAAATTCATAGTTCATGAAAATAATTTATCAGTGTATCAATAACATGCTTTGAAAAAAATATGCAAATGCATGAACTTCCTAACCCTGATCATAAGTTATTCAGAATTCAAATAAATGCTATAAATTGTTTTATGCACATTCACCATTACTCTGGTGGTTTCACTTGTCTTATGGTGGGTGTATAAATGTCTGCTTCTCTTTAATGACTTCTATGGGTTGGCTAAAACATTTAAATTGAGCGATAGAATTGATGGGTCAGTTATATAATGTTTCTCACTGTTGTGCAGGAAGTTAATTATATTATTTCTTCTTGTCTGCTATCAGGAGATTAAAATGGACTACCTAAATTTAGACATAGAAACATTTTAGAGAAGTGAAATATACTGTGATGCAGCTATAGCTCAAGCTGCCAATTGTACCGCCTACCAGCCAGCATTTGAAGAGATACCAAGATATAAGTAACACGCTCGCCCAGCGTAAATACCAGAAACACTATTGAGAAATAATCAGAATCTTCTGGAAGCTATCTTTCTCCCCACCTCATGAACATTCTAGAACTGTATGGAAAATTCCAGAGGCTATATAAGCGAGCATTCTCACAAGCGAGCAAGTAAGTAAGTAAGTGAGAGCCTTTCTAGTGTGACATAAGGTGCTGGTAATTCATTGCATTCTCCAAGTAAGGTGACGATAGTTGTGACATACAGTGACTGCTACTGCGAGAGATTAGAGAGGTTGCATGTTCAACTCCTCAGCGAATGAGGCTGCTTTGCACGTTTTTCACTTATGCCATTACATCATAAAGAAAAGTGAAGTGACAGGGAAAATTCGAACTACAACATCTTAGTGAAGTTACATTGAAAATTGGGTTAGATCACATTAGTGAATGACAGTGAGAACTTAGTGAAATAACAGTAAAAACTGGTGTCAGGAGTGGGATGTAAATGCCATGATGGTGCAAATACTTCAACAATTATTAAGTAAAGTGAATACCATGAAATCTGTAATGGAGAAAATAAATTCAGAAATGGAGAAAATGAAGAGAGTAAATTTTGGAATAGTGGAGATGGGAATGTAAATGCAAAGTGTTTAGGAAAAAAGAGGAGCAAAATGGAGAAAATGAAATCCAAGCTGGGTTATGACATTGAGAACGAAAGGAGAAAATGGGAACAGAAATGGAATCTGGAATGGAGGAGATGAGAAGTGAAATGAAGAGTGTGAAAATAGAAATGAAATAGAGAAAATGAAATGCCAACTTGGTTTTACATTTACACTGTAAAATCTGAGATAAATGCAACAGTGAAAAACTTGTAAAACAACATTGCAAAGGGTTAAAAGAAATTAAATCTGATGTGGAAGATAAAATTAATGTGATGGAGGAGCATCTAGATTAGAAAGAAAAGTGGCAGGATGGGCAGATGGAAAAAAAGCAAAACAAAATGATAAGAGGCTGTAATGGACAAGTGTCTGGACTAGCAGGCGAAAGAAAGCAAGCGGATGACGGATGCTACAGTGGAGGAGTTGCGCCGTGACCTGGAGGCCAAGAAGGTGCAGAGGGTCCCATGATTACGAGATCACCTAATGCAAAAAAGTGAAGGCACTGAAATTGAATGGTATTTTGCCCTGGGTGGTGATTAAGCCACAGTTTGAGGCCATTGCTACCCACAATGGATGGATGCCGACAGAAAAGATGTCACAGTTTTGGTCTGTACTGCAGAGACAAGCAGCGGAAGCCGTAAAAGGCGTTTTGATTAAATTGTTGGAGGGGCACTATGGAGAGCATTACTTGGCCACCGCTTACGGGTCTCAGCTTAAGGCAAGATTGCAACAACCAAACAAGACCTTGCAAGAATTTGCCATGGAGGTGGAGCAGCTGGCACATCAGGCAACCCATGCATTGATCAGTGGTGTAGGAATCTGGAAGTGAAATAGCTTCTCCTGGAAGATCACTTTATCATCAGCAATGTTCGACTGCTTGTCTCATATTAAAATGGCAAAGGTAGAAGCCGGAAGAGCCACCCTGGTGCCGACCACAGCTGCAAATGATGATAACTGGTGCCAAGCACAACAGCCTAACTACCATAGTACTGGAGCAGGAGACAACTGTGCTGGTGTTGCAGAGAGCTCAGACAGCTAAGGGCAGACAGTGGGTGCACGTCGGTCGAGGATCAGGGAAACTACTAAGGGCTGGTGTGAAGAATTGGCATCATCACCTACCCCTCACTTCACATTGAATACCATGGCTGGGAATGGCAAGGATGGTCTGGTAGCACATGGATGGATTGGGGACCCTTTCCCTATTGGACACGGAGGCCTTACTATCATCAAGCCGAATGTGTTGCAGAGACTACCAAAGAGGCACTATGAGCTATGAATTGCCTTGGATGAAACTGGCCTGTGGCTGAGGAAGTTTACATGAAGATGACTCTTGACAGGAACACTGAGTGTTCTTTGCTGCAATCACCAAGGAAGTTCAATTCAATTCAATTCAATTTTATTAATCCTTTAACATCAATTCAGTACATAGTACATTGATACAGGATACGTCAATAGTTAAATTTATATATTACATTACAATAAAGTTATATATAATTTGAGTTCAACTATGATATACAATAGATATATTTATAAATTGAATGACATACTACTAGATAACTTAACGGATTAGTACAATGTCTTATGCAACAAAGATTTATTAAACTGTAAATATTCCTTTACGGTGTAGAAGCAGTGTTCCTGCAAGAAAGCCTTTGTTCTAGTTTTAAACACATTATAATTATTTATATCTTTAATGGCATTAGGTAGGGAATTATAATTCCTTATACTGGAGTGCAGTACTGCATTCTTACATATTGTAGTTCTGATAGAGGTTAAGTGTATATCCTTATTATGTCTAGTGTAATGACTATGGACATTGTCATTATTTTGAACATTAAATTTATTTCTTTTTACAAATAAGACTGTTTCCAATATATAAGAACATGCCAAAGTAAGTATGCCAAGCTTTCTGAATAGTGGTTTACATAAGCATAACATTTTTTCACCACATATAATTCGTATGGCTTGTTTTTGTTTGATAAATACATCCTTAGTTTCTGGTGAGTTTCCCCAAAATATGATACCATATTTAATTATTGAATGTATATGTGCATAATAGGTTGTTAACAGCACATGGAGACTGACATTTTGACTTAAAATTCTTAAGGCATATATATTCCTGCTTAGTTTGGTTATTAGATGTTTTATATGAGTTTTCCATTTGAAGTTATTCTGTATCCACAAGCCCAAAAAGTTTGTCTCATTTTTATATGAGATTAATTTATTATTTAATTTTACTTCAGGGATGTTATAATTATTGTTTGCACTATCAGTAATATGAAATTTAAGACAAACAGTTTTGACAGTATTTAAAACCAGGTTGTTATTATCTAACCAATATACCAGATCTTTACTGGCCTGGTTTAGTGAATTATTTAACATTTCATTACTCTTTTCTGTTATTAGTAAATTAGTATCATCTGCAAATAGAACAATGTTATGAGCTTGTATGTTATTTGTTAAGTCGTTTATATACAAGATAAATAAAAATGGTCCTAGTATAGAGCCTTGTGGTACTCCATAAGTTATATCAAGTGCATTAGATCTAACTGCCAAAAGTGCATTAGTGTTAGCATTTTCATCTGTAATCTCTGTTATTTGCTTACGGTTTGTAAGGTAAGGTAAGGTTATCCTGGGCCTGGATAACCTTCGTTTTTTCAATGCCAAGGTGGACATCGGGTGCCACATATTGCACCTGGACCTTGATGAGATCCTGATGGTCCATCAAGATGATGCAGCCTATGAGCCTCTTTCTTGCTGAACAAGAAGTGGTTCCAGTGTGGAGTGAGAGGGAAGTGAAGGCGTGGGCAGAAAACCTCTTAACAAGTAACATGATTCTGGTTGGAGGAGGATCACACCGAGATGGGATTTACATCACAAGGGCACTGCTTCCTACCAGGATGCTGTCCTGACAACATTGATACCAGGAACTGCTTAGTGGAACTGTCCTGGGAAATTGTGAGCCAGTGACCACAGATACAGAGATCAATGGATCACTAAGAAACTGGATGGACGTCTGAATAACCTCTTCCAGAAGGGGGCTGAGAATCTAATGTGAAGCTAGAGGAAGCAGTCCTTAGCATACTCATGGAATTTCAGGACATCTTCAGTGTATTAGAAGATGATTATGGCCATACCTACAAGTGAGCATCACGTTGATGATGCTTGACCGATTAGGCAGCTGCCTTGCCTTGTCCCACTATCTAAGTAGAAGGAAATTCACAATCGGATAGCTGACATGAAGATCAGAGGCATAATAAAGGAATCCAATAGCCCATGGTCCTCACCGGTAGTGCTAGTGAAAAATAAGGATGGAGATCTGTGTTGACTGCCGGAAGCTGAACGTCACCATGAAAGGTGCTTTCTGCTATCACAGTTGATGACACCTTAGTTGGATCCAATGATTTTCCATCTTTGACCTGAAGTCGGGGTACTGCCAAATGACCTTTCACTCCGATAACAAGGAGCAAAAAACATTTTCAACTACATTTACTATGGCAGTTCACATTAATGCCTTTTGGACTCTGCTGCAATGCCCCTGCTACGTTCAGAGACTCATGGAGTGTGTGATGAGGGACCTCACCTATGACACTTACCTCCTTTACTTCATGCTGGGGTATTCAAACATCGCCAAACCACTGACACAGCTAACAGAGGAACAAAGAGGCATTCTGTGTTGCGACCAAGCTGAGGTGATTTTCCAGACACTGAAGAACCCTTTGCACATTCCCAGTACTAGGATACCCCTGCATGGTAAGAAATTTGTCATGGACATGGATGCCACTAAGTTGGGCATTGGAAGTATTCTGCCGCAAGAGGATTGAGAGAGTACTTCAGTGAAAGTCAGTCCAAGGCTGAACGGGTCATCCACTTGGTCTAGGGGTACCATGCTAGCATCTAGTTCCAGAGATTGCGGGTTCAAACACGGCGGAGGGCAATGGATTTTTTTTGGGCATAAATATCCTTACCATGGCTTCCTTCGGAAAGGAAGTGAAGCCGGTGGTCCTGTGTCAGATTTACAGCACATAAAACAACTTCAAGCCCGATAAAGAGGCTTCTGAGCAAAATTTCTGTTCTTTCATGCCCAATATGGAATGGGACACTAAGAACCATCATAGTTAAAGAGCACATAAATAAAACTCAATTTATTTTCAAGGCCAAATGAAACTATTGACTGACAAAATGAGAGCTCTCGGCTATTGTAGGGATCTTGAAGCACTTTACATAAGTACTTTTACGGACAGGAGCTCCACCTCTGAATGGACCATTCTGCCCTAACTTGGCTGTTTGGGCTTTCGCAATTGGAAGGACAGACAATGGCCCATTGGGTTCACTACCTGCAGGAATACAATTTTACCTTGGAGCACTGAGCAGGAAGATGTAATTCTGATGCAGACGCCCTGTTCTGAAGACCATACCATGAAAACTGCAATCACTCTTTGAAAGTCAAGATGAAGGAGAGTTTTGCCCAGTCACGGTGCAACGTGCATTCATTTTGGACAAAGAGACCTTGAGAAGGGGTCCAATCTGTAAGAGCTACTGGGTGTAGTGGGATTCCCTGGTGGTCAAAAATGATGTGTTGAAGAGATAGTCTAAAAACGGAAAAACCAAGGTAGAACAGCTAGGGTTCCCGAGGAACAAGGTAAAAGAAGTCCTCGAGGAGACCCACACTGGTGCTGCCAGAGGGTATCTGGGTGTAAATAAGACCTTGGAGCAGCTACTTGCCAATTCTATTGGTTGCATCTTTATGGAGGGGTGGTGCCAGCAATGCGACATCTGCGTGACAAGTCACTGGCCCCAGACTGGCAGTCAGGGTCAGTTGTAACAGTACAATGTCAGAGCACCATTCAAAAGAATTGCCATCGATGTGGCAAGACCTTTCCCAAGAACAGATGCAGGAAGTTGCTATACCTGGCTATGGCTACAGTTTATGCAATTTCCAATCAAGAGGCTTCAACCATGGCTAATGCACTGGTGAACAACTTTTTCTGCAGATTTGGGATCTCCAGGGAGCTTCACAGTGATCAGGGGATGAATCCAATGTTATATAAGAGCTGCCTCAGCACCTCAGGGTACAGAGAACCAGTACCACTCCCCTCCATCCACAAGTCGGACAGAATGATGGGGTGATTGAGATTTAGATGGTCAAGGAGCACCTTCGGAAAGTGGTATCCATCCATCAGCAAGACTGTTGTACATATGCCATTACTTCCCCTGGCCTACTGAGCAACCACTAGCATGACATTGGCCAACATGATATTTGGATGGGAGCTATGACTGCAATGTGACCTCTTATTCTGCACACCTGATGCTGACTAACCAGCAACAGATTATGTTGAGATACTAATGGACAGGCCAGAAAATGTCCACTGTTTTGCCAGGGAGCACTTGAAGCTGGAAAGTGACCAAATGAAGACTTGCTATGACCATCTTGCAAACAGTGCCGGATTTCAGGAAGGTGACATTGTATAGCTTCATCATCTCATTTATCAAGGTCTAAAGGGAAGTTGCTGAAGCTACAACGTTCCTGGGACTTCCCGACCAGAAATGTTATGTAGAGACAACCAGAAGAATCTTCTGAAAGTTTCCCTTCTCCCCACCTCTTGAATATTCTAGAACTCTGTCGAAAATTCCAGTGGCTATATAAGCAATCATTATCGTGAGTGAGTAAGTGAGTGCATTTCTGGTACAACATGAGGTGCTGGTAATTCAGTGTGTTCTCCAAATGTGATTGCAATGAAGTTTTGATCATTGTTTACTAGATATTATAATTTAGCTTATGGCCATCAGAAATGACAGTAAAATAGGTTCCTGCAAAATGCCAATTTCCGCCAATAGTGGTGCTCAGTTACTCTATAAACGTTTAGCAGACGGCTATTATGACACTGCATCTTGGCAACTTCTTTCAAACAGGTTTATGTGCTTCATGTTCATGTTGCTGTATAGTGATAAGACGAACCTTTATTGATTCTAGATTCAAATTATACACAGAAATAATGCTTGATGTTTCCGTTGTTATAAAATACCAGATAAATATTAAATATACATTTTGGGATGCATCCCAAGCAATATTTCATTTTTTCCCGGCCAATATATATCATATATAATTGGGAGGAGTGCTAAGTGAGCAGGGAAAGAGGAAGGTTGTGCTAGTAAGGAGCTCTGTGGCTGAAGAGGAAAAGTGAATTAAGGGACAATGGGAGTTGAAATTACAGTATACAGAATGAGAATTGGACTGTTTATGGCAAAAAAGGTTATTAAATATAAAACTGATCAAAACATGCTGAGGAATTGGTTGACTACAGGAAGTGTGATACTTATGCTCCTAGTGATCCGAGGGATTGAATTAAATCCAGGTCCAAAGAATATGCAAGAAATGATTGAGGATCTCATAGAAAAAATCAACAACATGACCGGAATGGAACAACGCATAAAAGATAATTTAAACAAAGTGGCTGAAGAAATAAAAGAAAATGTTAGTAAAGATGTGCAAGGAATAAATATAGAAGTTGATAGAATCAAAGAGAGAATGGAAAGAATAGAAGAAAGGAGGAGGAGACTCAATTTGGGTTCACAGGAGTTGAAGAAAGAAGGGGTATCTGGCCATATGAAGAAATAAGAGACATTTTAACAAATAAACTAGAAATGGATCTGATAGGATGGGAGATTGTGGAAGCATACAGAATGGGTAGGCAAGGCAGGAAAAGATCAATAATAGTACAATTTGAAACATCCAATATAATTTACAAAATTTTAGGAAGGTCAAAAATGCTAAAAGGAAGTAATATATTTATAAACAAAGACTTGAATCCAGCCCAGAGGGACCTCAAAAGAAGCCTAATACAGAAGATGAAGAAGGCAAGATCAGAAGGCAAACGAGCATTCATTCAAAACTTACGGCTTTGGATAGATGATGAAAATGTAACATATACCGGCAAAAAGGAGCTATGGTGGAGAGAAACAGAATGGAAGGAAACAAGTCAGCAAAATAGCGGCAAACGAAGTAAATTAACACCAGTGGCAACCAGCAGAAGTACAAAGTCCAGAACAGAGCTGAGAAAAGGAAAGAAGATAGATCCAACACGAAAGGAAAATGACGTAAATGTAACAGGTGAAGGTATGTCACAACATATGTACGAAGCAATAACACCGAGCCAGAGGGGAAGGAGAAGCCCAGTAACGTCATGGCATACATTATTGCCAAAGAAGATAGTGTCACCGGGGAGAGAGGAGAGGGAAGCCGCACGTGTCCTTGCAGAGAAGGGGAAAGAGGCATTGCCACAGTGTGTAGTGAGCAATGGAAAAAACCATATAGCGGGGAAGGGAAGGGGAGAGAATCGGAAAAGTGGGGAGTATACAGAAGAAGAAGGGGAAGAAAACATTATATCATCTCCGCATGGAAGTATATTGGTGCTCCAGAAAGAAATGCAAAAATTAGTGGAGGGAATCAAACTTAGAAGTAAAAAAAAACTTTAGAGAGGTTTACACGTTTCCATAACAGAATGGAATCGCAATAGCGGCCAAGACGGAAATTGGGATTTTGGAATTGTGAAGGCCAAACCGGCTGCTTCACAATTCCACAATCTTGGACTGTACCATCTTTTAGAGAAAGATACATAAATGTTAAAGGATAAATATATGAACATACAAATTATAATAATGGGGACTTTAACGTAAGAATAGGGAAAGAGATAAGCAGAGAAAGTAATTAGAATTATTAGAGAAAATAATGTGAATAAAATATGGAAGGGTATAAAATCAATGTATCTAAAGAAAAAGAGATTAGGAGAAAAGAAAGTTCAGGTATGGAATGAATAGGAATAAATGGATATGGATGGTTAAAAGAAGAAAATGATGTAAATATAAATAAATATAAGAATTACTAATTGTATTAACATGTAATAGTAATCCGAGAAGGCATCTAATATGTAATAACTTAATGCTCAATAGATTAAAATATTATTGTTATAATCAAAGGAGGTGAGATGACTATAAAATGGCCAGGGCTAGAAGCAGTCATTCCCAATATGATTGTATTTATTTTGGCACTCAATAAATATTACATTACATTACATATAATTGGGTTGACAGGAAATACATCTATTGTTTGGGTTTTCCAATGAGCTTAAAGCAATACATGCAAAACTTTCAGTTAGTTTATAGTTTGTTTATTGTGCGGGTGCCTTTAAAGTGAAATTTTCAGTATTTGCATCTCTGTCTATTGCACTGCACCCCTCTCCCAGAGATTTTCACTAGCCACTCATTAAATAAGTGAAAGGGGGTAATTAACTACTAGAGGTCCGTACAAAACAGAAAAATGGCAAGGTACAAGTCTGTGCATGTATTTACCATATTAAATTTACAAATTTACAATATATATGGCATTTGCACAGAAACATTTTACACAATGCTGACCCACAAGATCTTAACGTCAGCTCATAGCTTGTTTTGAAGATCACATAAACAACACATTATACCAGGTTAGGAAATTTAAGAAGTTGCCTGGGTATGAGTATAGCATTTACATAAGTCTGTCACAATTATGAAGGACCATTTTACCTTTATACTTCAGCAAATTAAAGTTATACACGCCCAGTATCAAGAACTCTCATAATTCAAAATTGAAATCACTTGAGCACACATTGCAATTTCAAACGGCCAGATTTGAACAATCCTATTATGTGTAACAGCCCAAAAATCCAAAGTATGATGTGCAGGACACTTATCAAATACATGATTCCCTATGGGCAAAATGGCTTGATGCTCAAGAGAGTGAAACCAACACTCTACCTTTCTCGGCTGCAGCCTCTAAGACTCTCCCCTACCCCTCTACAGACAAACAAATGACTATAGTGCCTAGCATCCATGGCATAAATATAAATTAACTGGAACAGTGGCAAATATGAAATATAACTTGTGCTGTGAAAACAATCAGCACATACACCGCTCCACAAACCAGGCAACAAGAAAAAAAAGGAATAAAGGAAGAGAACAAATTAGAAAGGACAGCATCACACTCCACACACAAGTTCCGAGGAGTGGGAATAGCGGTACTACAGTGTTGGAGAAGGAGGAAACACTCCACTCAAGATATATAAGTAAAAAAAAAGTTGTACATCACCACACACACCGGCCGACAATCCACCAAAGGTATGTAGATGATGTCCTTCAATGATGACTTGGCAGGATCTTGCTGAAGACACACCGGCCGACAATCCACCAAAGGTATGTAGATGATGTCCTTCAATGATGACTTGGCAGGATCTTGCTGAAGACACACCGGCCGACAATCCACCAAAGGTATGTAGATGATGTCCTTCAATGATGACTTGGCAGGATCTTGCTGAAGACACACCGGCCGACAATCCACCAAAGGTATGTAGATGATGTCCTTCAATGATGACTTGGCAGGATCTTGCTGAAGACACACCGGCCGACAATCCACCAAAGGTATGTAGATGATGTCCTTCAATGATGACTTGGCAGGATCTTGCTGAAGACACACCGGCCGACAATCCACCAAAGGTATGTAGATGATGTCCTTCAATGATGACTTGGCAGGATCTTGCTGAAGACACACCGGCCGACAATCCACCAAAGGTATGTAGATGATGTCCTTCAATGATGACTTGGCAGGATCTTGCTGAAGACACACCGGCCGACAATCCACCAAAGGTATGTAGATGATGTCCTTCAATGATGACTTGGCAGGATCTTGCTGAAGACACAGCAGCCGACGGTGTGGAACAGGAGCATATCTCTCGTACAATCGTTCTTGTTTCCCACACTTCCACTGGGACTCAATCCGTGTGGGTACTATGGGAACAGGTACACAACTAAGGGGTACAGCCTGAAAAATAAACGTAACCAGCAGTATCGTGCTCCTCACAAAATAAACGAAGGTTGCAGATTTCAAACAAAGGGCCACTCTATCCACAATTATCACATATTTTTGGGCCTTAATAAACTGTTAATGGATTTAACATTGCTAAAATATTAAAATATAAATATAGTGAACAACAATGGAAGCAGAATGGATATAACAATAATAAACTCTAAATGACTTTAAGGATAAAATGCATATCCAATCTAAAATGAATTAAAATAAATTAAATTTAAATTTAACAAACTAAAATGACAGCGATAAATG
Source organism: Deroplatys truncata (assembly GCA_030765065.1). Taxonomy (NCBI): domain Eukaryota; kingdom Metazoa; phylum Arthropoda; class Insecta; order Mantodea; family Mantidae; genus Deroplatys; species Deroplatys truncata. Next base: position 241,879,713 of record CM060978.1, on the reverse strand, counting down.
CAATATAAAATGCATACAATAGCATGCAGATAAAATCCAAAATGGAATACAATAAAATAAATATGAATTAACAATTTAAGATGGATATGCCAATATAAAATAAAATTAAAATAGAATACAATACGATGCAGATAAAACACAAGCAAATACAGGGTGAGCCAAAAAATTACGAACCGGCTGCACGGTGTTTTTCCTGTCCGTGTCCTCAGCGCTCGTTGCCATCTGCTGCTATCATAGAAAGGCACGGGTGAAACCATACAACATTTGTAAAACTACTTTTAAAGGCTTTACTTACCAATTTTATGAAAGGAAATGCTGAAACTGGCCATCGTTGTTGTCCATATATTTTTGGCACCTCTTTAGGAAACTACCCATCATGCCAAAAATCATGGATAGTGATGGATAGTTTCCTAAAGAGGTGCCAAAAATGTATTGACAACAACGCTGGCCAGTTTCAGCATTTCCTTTCATAAAGTTGGTAAGTAAAGCCTTTAAAAGTAGTTTTAAAAATGTTGTATGGTTTCATCCACGCCTTTCTACGGTAGCGGCAGACGGCAACGAGCGCCGAGGACATGGACAGGAAAAACACCACACAGTCGGTTCATAGTTTTTTTGGCTCACCCTGTACAATAAAAGCATATATATGTATACCTATTAATTTGCAAGATTAGGAGCTCTTATACTATGTTCTATGCAGTATACGCCATAACACATTACAAACAGGAAAAAACACTAAAAGTCATACGTGTAAAGTACTTTACATACAACACAAACAAGTAACACAAACACACGGAAGAAAAGAGAGAATAAAGAAAAGAAGGAAACACACAGAAAGAAAACCAAGTAAAGTTATACACAGAGAGAAACAGGAAGACATGATGCACACAGAGAGTGTCAGGCCGCAAGTCTCTCTCTCTCTCTCTCTGTAATGAAGTTTGGCAGGTAGCCAGCTTGCCTGAAACAAAACAAACTACCCTCACACTGGCAACTCTGACCATCAAAATACATAAAGGCAGCTTAAAACATTACATAAACTACAAGTATATTAACACAAAATGATTTAGGTGACCTGGTTTACGACAAATGGCTTGAATTGTGAGATGTGTATCCTCTTTACTTGTTGAATAAGTGGATCCTGCAATTTAAACTCCCTTATAAATCAAGACAATTTTATATGGGCCAATGTAACACAGGAAAAATACTTTGGCATGAAAGCATTTTTCCTAGAACTAAGCGGATGATTCCGACACATTACTGTCTGGCAACTGCGTATGGAGACATTCTCTACATATCATACCATTTTTTAACAATGCCGTGTGCTCGTTTTAAATTTTTAAAGCCCCTACTCCAATTTTCCTTAATTATTTCAGAGGAAAATGTTTCCGGCAACAAGTGATTGAGATGTCATATGAGTTAAACACCAATTTCAACTGGAGTAAATTGGCATTCCATTTATTATGCTGATCATGGTGGTAAGCTATTAACACTGATTTCAATTACGATTAACCGTTTCTGTATGTAATGACTTTGGGTAATACAGGGTCTTGGTTATGTGTGAAACTACCCACTCAAAACAAAATCCTTTGAACCAATGTGAGGTAAATTGGGTACCATTATCTGACACTATGTAATGCGACGCCCCAAACGATGCAAATATATCTTTTTAACTACATGAGCAGTAGCTTTAGGCACAACCGATAACCACACAAATTTCGAAAGCATCTACCACTAGAAGGGCATAAGTGTTACCTTGCGCTGACCTAGGAAATGGATCAAAAAAATTTTCAAGCGGCATAGATCAACCTCAGAAACCAATCTCCCTCATGCCGTGCACTGAGCCGGCTTAGTAAGAGCACAAATTTTACAGGACCTTACTGTAGTGGCAATTTCTTTGTCCATCCCTTGCCAAATAACTGCTGATGGATTTTAGAAAGTGTCATGGCAATACCCAAATGATGATGTATGGTGATAATGAAAGATCATTGGGATGAGCTTCACATGGTAATACAACCTTATATTTGCCATGGGCTGTCAAAACACCATTGTATAAATGATATGGAGAGACTTCCTCACCTCTTTAAAGTTGGCCAAACTGGAATCACAGTGCTGATACTCATCAACAAACATTTGTGGAAAGGTATCGCACAAATTACTCTCTGGGACGTGAGGTGATTTAGGTATGTTGTTTACTGATTCTGAAAAAACATGCGTCAATATGTTGTCTGTGACTACATTTTCAGAACTTCGAATATGGATTAGGCATATCTAAATGTGCCAATGCGTAATCCCCTACCTTACTAATCGATCTGTTGACCTTGGTGTCGTTAATGCCCATGTTAGTGCCTGATTGTCACACTCTAACGTGAATTCAATGTGCTCTACATATTGCCTGTATTTTTCCAAGCTAAACAATACCGCTAAGGCTTCCCATTTGTAACTTACATTCCGCTGGAGACAACATGCATTAACTATAATAAATTGCCCTATGCCCTCGGGATGATCTTGAGGGAGTATGGCTGCTAAACATCTCATACTGGCATCATTTTGTAACACGAATCTCTGGGTAAAATCTGGATATTCAAGCAATGGAGGATTAGCAATTGCCAACCTCAAATCCTCAAATGCTTGCTGCTGTTCAGCTGTCCAATGAAAAGTAATAACTTCATGTCACGAATGATTCAGAGGTTTGGCGTGTGCTGCAAAATTTGGAACATATTTCGAAAAGAAATTGGCCATTCAAACAAAATGAGCTAGAGCAGAGATATCTTAGAGAGGAGGAAACCCTCTCATAGTCTTAGTCCTACCAGTGTTGACCTTGATGCCCGCAGAAGATACTAAATGATATAAAAAGGAAATGTGTACCTAGCGAATTTAACCTTGGAGGGCTTGACACTTAACCCAAATGTGAGATATGTCTCAAAATCTGGCGAATATACCACTAAATCGTCAAGATAATTGTAGACAAATTTAAATTTGATGTCAGAAAATATTTGATCTAGCAAACATGTCAGCACGTGGGCCTCAGTAGATAACCCGAAGGGAACCCTATTAAACTCATATTGGCACCAAGATGAGGCAAAGGCAGTTATGTGCTTACCCTCTTCAGCAAGTGGTATCTGGTAATACACACTATTTAAGTCAAGAGTGGTAAATACTCATGCGTCAGAAAAATGATGTGCCACTGCAAGTAAATGGGGCAATGGGCTACAGTCTAATTTAACTTTCTTATTCAGGCAATGGTAATTCACCACTGGATGAAAATCATCATCTGCCTTTGGTATTAAAAATATCCGCGAGCTATATGAAGATGCAGATGGATGAATAATTTCTTTTTCCAATATATCTTGGATCTTACTCTTTAATACAGCCATTTTAGGAGGCGTTAGTTTGTATGGTGGACATTGTACCGAGATTTTATCAGCCAATTCTTCTGATACTCAATTAGATTTGAATGCCTAGTCTCTCAGAAAAGAGTTTAGAAAACTTGGTCAAAAGATCGTAAATTTTCAAAGCCTGACTGAAGATAAATGTGACAATGACTCGGACACATTACTGGTGAAACATGAATGACTATCTCAGCTTTAAGTTGGCCTTGAAGTGACACTTAATTCATGCTGAAAAGGTAACTTCACAGTTGAAGCAAAGCCAAAAGGCTAGCAGAGAAATCAATAACTAGCTGAGAATGAGTCATAAAATTGGCACCTAACACAATATAATGGGGCAACTGTGGGACAAGCATGCACCAACGCTTCCAGGTAAATTTAGGAAACCAGATAGAAATCAGAACCTTTGCCACCACCGGAAAAACATTACCATTAACAGATATATACATGCGACTAACATTTCTGCAAATACTTATCAAAATACTGTTGTACTAAAGAAATGGTACCACTGGAGTCGAGTAAAGCTAAACATGGGGCTTTCTCAGCAACAATTTCTACTAATGGTTTAGATGGATGAGAAAGTCCAACCACCCGACATAATGAAAGCAAACAAGGTTTCACACCAGGCAATTTCTGCCGTGAAATGGATTTCTGAACATGATCATTATTATGGACTAGTTTAGTGGCATGCACAAGAATGGAGATTGACAGTCCTTTATTAAATATTCTGATTCAGAAAATGTTTTAGGTTGCGTTGCAAATAACAAGCCAGAATGAACTTCAGGATTGAGACCAGAAATAATAACCACCAAATCTAAAAATACCTCACTCTCAGAATCCGTTACACATAACACTTGGGCAAATAACTTGACCCTCTCAATATAGTGTACAAATAACTCCTGCAAACCCTAGGAACATAAATAATTATCCTGAATAAGGCTATTACATTCGCACTTCTTTGTGAAATGATGTCACAGGATCAAGTGCCTGCCTAGCCTTCACAGACAATTGCAAAAGAATTCCATTTGTCTTAGAATCTACTACTTCTAACATTTGCAATATGTGAACTCTATAATTTGTCGTACACTTAGTCGCATGTATAAAAGATTTAAAAAATTGCACTGTGGATGGAACATCAGAAACGTCAAATGATTGTACATTTTGTGCCAACTGCTCAGTGGATGCATAATAGAGAGAGAATGAAATGGCAAAACCAAATTGAACACATGATCAAGTGATGATGATTGCAAATGTAAAGTTTTTGTGCTTCTGTAACAAGCCAACTTATTCACTAAATGTACAAATTTCTGCTTTAACCCCTATAGTTGACCAGCATTAGCAGTTTCAGGATAATGGGCAATTAAATAATCCAAGTGTTGTGTATAATAGTGGATATGAATAAAAACTCATATATTGTTTCTCTGAGAGTGAACTGTTATGTTCCCATTCTCCCAATCTCTTGCAAAATTCAGCTAAGCTTCAACACATAATGAAAGTGAGCCCTTAACGCACTCATGATTTTCAGGCAAAACAACATAGTCAGCATCCTTCAACAAATGGAATGTAATGGTTAGCCTCGGTAACAGTTACCATTTGACCGCCACACACACGCACGCACGCACCCACCCACCCACGCACCCACCCACACATGCACACGCACACACACAACATAAGCTCTTACGTACGTAATTTGTCAATATGTGTTAATAGGACAGGCATTATAGCACAATGAAATTATACAAATGATGAATACAAAATTGAAATGGTACAAAAATAGAAATTGCAAATAAAACCCTATTAAAAACATTTACTCATTCAAAAATACACCAGATGTACCCAAAAAGTGTGCTCTGCTACCAGATGCACTGCACCTCCACTCAGAGAATTTCCTAGCCACTCATTAAATAAGTAAAAGGTGGTAATTAACTACTAGAGGTCTGTACAAAACAGAAAAAATGCCAATGTTCAAGTCTGTGCATGTATTTGCCATAATAAGTTTACAAATTTACAATGTATATAACATTTGCATAGAAACATTTTATGCAATGCTAACCCAAAAGATCTGGATGTCAGTTCATAGATTGTTTCGAAGATCACATAAATAATACATTATACCAGGTTAGGAATTTAAGAAGTTGCCTGGATATGAGTATAGCATTTACATAGTTCATTTATATAAGTCTGACACAATTACAACATTTTACATAATTATGACATCCCATTTTACCTTTAAACTTCAGCAAATTACAGTTATACCCACACAGTATCTAGAACTCTCGTAATTCAGAAATACATTCTCCAAATTGAATTTACTTGAGCACACACGGCAATTGTAAATGGTCAGATTCGGCCAATCCTATTTTTGTAACAGCTCAAAAATTCAAAGTACGATATGCAAGACACTTACCAAATACACAATCTCCCACATCCAAAACAGCCCTATGCTCAAGAGAAACAAATCAGCACTCCACCTTTCTCGGCTATGGCCTCTAAGACTCTTCATAAATTCTCCCTCTACCCCTCTACAGGCAAACAATCGACTGTAGCCAACAAAACAGCGCAGTAGCGCCCACGGCATAAATATAAATGAACTGGAACAGTATCAAATATGAAATATAACTAGTGCCATGAAAACAATCAGCACACTATAATTAAATAAAAGTGGTTTATTGCTATGTACCTTACTGCAACTCAAAGCAGGAGAAAGGATACGGCTTGTCATTTCATTCATAAAACAGAAATAGTGCATAGTAATTGTGAACTAACAGCAACCGGTCTTATTTTTCTTTCAATCAAGGAAGGATTTATAATTTACTACATGACTTTCAATCCATGCACATTTTTATTGCTGTCAGTTATATTAGAATTAGGAGCCGGGAGCAAAGTTTACAAGTTTTGACATCTAAATTTTACTTAATATTGGATTCATTATACACTGCTACAGTCAGAATTTTTGAATACCTTAATAATGTTTAAATAATTCTGATGTAGCCAATTTCTTCATAATTTTCATGTTGTGCATATAGGTAGTTCATTATTAATCCAGCAATGTTTACAAAGCTATCTTATCTTCCAAATATGTCACTTAATATTGTGTCCATTGTACATCACAAAACTTTCAAAGGTATTTTTGTTTTAACATAACTATTAATTCTAAGCCAATACAAATATACCCGTGATTTCTTTCTAAGTGCCATATTATAGCTACAATTTATAATTAATAACTCACTTTGTCAATATGCAGCAATGACTTTATGTATGATCAAGCAGTATAAGTGCAAACGTCCAGGTACCCAAACGAATGTGAACATGCCAGCTTGACATATCTAATAAGCAATGGTTGTGACATATACTGAATGTTGCTACTGTGACAGATTGGAAAGGTCTTGTGTTCACTCCCCGAGTGAGGCTGCTTTGTGCGAAGAAAAGTGAAGTGATAAGGAAAATTTTAACAAGATCACTTTAGTGAATGACAGTGAGAACTAAGTGAAGTGACACCGAGAACTTAATGAAGTCACAATACATACCTTAAAGAAACCACAAATAGAAAAGCCATGGACAACATGAGGAAAAAAGGCAGTATTTGCATAAAAACCAACAGTGAACACTCTTGTTTTAATGGGTAACAAAATTTATGATATTCGCATGAACACACTCCTCTAATGATCATTATGAAGTAATAAAGATAGATATCACCCAGAAATGCAACATTGAAGTAAATAATACTTAAAGAGAAATTGGTGATAGTTTGTATAAGAAATAAACAATAAGTAAAAACAGATAACCTGACAACTCCTTGGATGTATGGCTTACTAAAAATTCATATCCGGGTAACAAACTGAGGCCTATTTTAATTGTATATATGCTTCAACTTATAACCTAGAAATATGGCTTTTATACCCCAGTTTCAAAATCTACTAAAATTCAGAGTCCAACACTACATTTATGAATTCATAGACAAAATACACTCAAACTGGATTACAGTAATGTCATTTGATGTTATCTCAGTGTTTCCTAGCATTCCAAAAAAAAAAAAAAAAAAACAGCTCATAACAGAAGTCTACAATGTTTGTTGAATGTCAATATGCAAAGTAAAGAAGTGGATAAGTATACATACATAGCACTTGCAAAGTCATGGTTAGTACATATACCATTGGAGAAAGTGGAATACCAGAAAGAATATCAACACATTATCCACATAGCCACTATGAATGAATACCAGAAAAAACAATAGATAAGAGGATAAAAAAGTTTGAAAGACAGAAATACATCCAACAAACGACTACTTTACTCAGACAACAAAAACCACAAGCATATAGGAAATTCACATATCACCCTTGGACACATCATAAATTTCAAAGGATTTTCAAGAAATACATCACCCTGTCTCTACAGAATAACCACAATATACAGAAACTACTAATCAACAGAACAAAAGATCCTATCCCCAACAATAAATAAGCTGGTATATATCAAATAGTTTGTAATGACTGTAACCTAGTATACATAGGAAGAACCAAAAGAAATCTTGAAATAAGACTTAAAGAGCATATGAGATGCATTTACCAAAAGCAGCCAGATAAATCAGCAGTAGCACATCATTTCTGGTCTTCAAACCATGATATCACTCCGAACATAAAACTCTTAAAACCGATGAACAGCAGCAATGAATTGGACATCTGGGAAAAAATACATATTGTCAAACACAGGAATCACCTAATGAATTTCAAACTGCCGCCACCCAGCAGCCTTTGGAGGTTCATCAGCCCAGCACCAGAGAACACCACTAGCCACACACATTCCCCAGACAATAACCGGCAAAATCAATTGAAAACTGATACGGTAATTTGTATCACAAATTACTTAAAGGTAAATAATAATTGTAATATAAATATGTATTTTTATGTGACATTGATTTCAGAGGTTTATTAATTGTAATTATTATTGGTAAGTAATAATATAAGGCTTTACTGAAACTGTTAACAATAACGCAAGAATGCAGCGGTGGAGTGAGTTGTTTATCGTTACCGGGAACCAGGAAGTTACGTAATGTTTCGCGCCTTTTCGGTAAAAAAAGCTTCTAGAATTTTCCCTAAAAGTAATATGTATTAGTGGTTTTCATTGGATAGTAAAATAGACGCTAATGTTGGCGCGTTTTATTAGCCAATGGCAGTTCATTTATAATCTTTAGGCGTATCTTAAGGCAAGCCTATAAATAGTGTAGATTCAAGGTAGCGTGTCTCCCAGTTCGGCAAGATTCTCAAAACATTATACATCGTCCCCAGTGTGCAACAAGATTCTCAACACATAACACGTCAGCTCCCAGTTCAACGGAATTCTCAGTACACTACATACAGTCAGTCAGTCCTTCATTTCGTCAAGTTACGCGCAACAGAATTACAAGAACTATTATAAAGTATTATACAGTTAAATATATAAAGTTGAAGACGTGAATCAAAAGTGAGAAGTTATTACAAACAGTTTCGGTATGGCGATTGTCCAGATAGATCTGTGAAAGTGTTCGTGAACGTGTTCTGCAATAAAGATTATAAAACCAATTTCTTCGTCAATATCATTTCTAGACAAAGGATTCCTTTCCGCTTCACATCCTGCAAGAGTTAAGTGTCTACCTAAATAGCTAGCCGGAGGACAATATACATAACCATAAATTCTTTTAGAAACTAATTCATATAAATTGCTACGACAGAGGGAACTGCGGACCAGACCAACGAATGACGTCACACAAGATGGCAACACACGTGAAGTAAACACATATATTTGCTCTTACAAATTGGCTTCCACAACGTGGTGCTATAAACATATATACAATTTATAATATCTCGCAAATTGGCACCCATAACGTGGGGCGAAGCGACCAGGAAAGGAACTCGAGTAACCAGGAAAGGATCAGAAATAACCAAGAAGAATTGAGAGGACCAAAGGAGGAATGCAGCGGTGAAATCATCTACAAGACCCAGATTCAAGAAACAACAGGGACGACAGACTTCGATCGTAATTCCGAGATTACGAGGCAACAGGGAATTCAACGCAAAAACATCGAAACGACGTAGATTCATCACAACACAACGCAGAAACGACATCAAATCTAGGAGAATGGGGCAGAACGCTGGACATCAAAGTAACAGCAACGGACAGCATAAGTAAGGTTAGAAAATCTCAATTTTTTTGTTTAAAAAAAAAAAAAAAAAAAAAAAAGCAAATAAATGTTAATGAGGAGCGGTAGGATAATAAAAACAATGGCTACAAATAATACAGAAGAAATAATTATGGAGGGAGATAGTGTAACAGTTAGCTGTGATCCAATACAAGTTACAGGAAATAGCCCAGATTTTTTAGGATTTGATGATGAAAATGTTAGTGCAGAAAGTGAGAGTAGAATAGCAGGAAATGTTAATCTTGATACTATTGTGATGATGGAAATGCTGAGAAATATGAGTAGGGAGATAAGGGAAGATCTTAGTAAGAAAATAGACCAAAACAGGGAAGATATGGAAAAGAATAAGAGGGAATTAAGGGAAGATATGCAAAAGAATAATGAGAAATTAGAAAAATTAACTCAGAGTAATGAGAAATTAAGGGAAGATATGCAAAAGAATAATAGGGAATTAAGAGAAGATATTGATAGGAGTTTAGAACAAAAACTAGATCAGAATAAGAGAGAATTGAGGGAAGATATTGGTAAAAGCTTAGAACAAAACAGGGAAGAGATTGAAAAGAAATTCATGGAGCTAGATAGTAGTATGATTAAAATGAAAAATGAAAATCAGGAAATGATAGCAAATGAAATAGGTGAAGTTTCAAAGAAAATGTTAGACATGAGCAGGGAAATATCTAACCAAAAAAGTGAGGTTAATAATAAAATAGAGCATGTTAATGTAAAATGTACAGAGCTAGGTAGCCGAATGAGTAGCATTTCAAGTGAGTTAAAAGAGATGATGGAGGCTACAAATGCAGATTTAATACAGCTGCAAGTTAATTTCAGAGGGGAAATATCTGAAATTCAGAAGGAGTCAGAAAAACAGAGAAATAAATTGTCTGATGAAGTTAAAGATTTGTCTAAAGATTTGAATCAAAAGCTAACTTCTGAAATTAACAAACACCAAACTGTTCAAAATGAGAATAATAAAAAATTGGAACAGACAATAGAAAATCTGCAGGGTACTGTAAATAGGTTAGAATTGAATTCAAGGGCAAATATATGTGATGTGAATGTATCAGATGTACAAAATAATGATAGAGGTAGTTCCTCAGGTATGACAAATAATGTGAGTGATGCGGCAGCTTCATCCATAGCTAATGCTGAAACTCAGAGTGCACAAGTAACACTAGAGAATTTAAATATGGGAATAGGGAATTTGCAAAATTACAATCATATCTTAAGTGATTTTCCACTTCCAAAATTTAATGAAAACTCCAGTCCAGTACAGTTCATTGCAGAATTATCAGAGTATTTTCAAATTAAAAAGATACCTGAAGCATTGAAAATGATAGTTGTCAAAAGATGTTTGGACCAGAAAACCTTAGATTGGTTACAAATGGTATCAGGGGGTGAAATTTCATATGAATCCTTTAAGAGATTATTCATGAACAGATTTTGGAATGTTACGGTACAGCAAAGAATACGAGCAATGCTTAGTCACGGTCAATTTAATCCACGAGGGGGAATATCGATGACTGATTACTTACTAAAACATGCAAGTCAGGTTAGAAACTTGTCACCTCCAATCAGTGAGGAAGATTTTGTGAGTTTGCTCGCAAGGCATTATCCTATAAGGATACAAAATTACTTATTAATTGCAAAACCACGGAACATCTATGAGATGACAGAATTAATAACAGCTTTGGAACAACAGGAAGAAGATATGTCTCGGGAGTGGGAACATAGATTTTTAGATGTACGAGATAGAAGAAATTACCAAGGTAATTATCAACAAATAAGAGGACAAGACAGACATCATGAAATTAATACCAGACAACGGTATCAATCATATGTTCCACAATTTGAAAGATCAAGGATAGATAGGAGACCAGGCCGGCAGGAACAAATAAATTATGTCCGGACAGAAAGATTGCCTGAAAGAGGGCAAAATTATGGAAGGAGGTACACTAGACAGAGGGGAAATTTCACTCACTGGAGGGAAAATAATAACCGAGAAAGATCTGAGGAACGGCAAGAAAATTACGTGCCAAGGGGACAAAATGTCAGAAATCGAGGATTTCGAACTCGAGGAAGGGGAACTCAAAACAATGGTAGCAACACTGAGATAGATTTAGCGCCTGTTAGGAATGGCAGTCCCGTACGTGAACATGGAAATAACCAGGAAAACTGTTAACAGACTCCTGTGCAGTAGGTTCTCAGGACGTCTTTAATAATTCAGTATCCATTACCAATACAAATCATACACCTACACATACACCCTGTAATAAGATTACAGCAACAAAAGATAAGGGAGAAAATTTTGAGTCACCTCATGTTAGAATGGAAATTGCGAAGAAAGAAATCATTGCAACTATAGATTCTGGTTCATCAGCTTCAATTTGCTCACAGAAATTTTACATAAATTTGATTAATGAAGGTAACAAGATTATGGCTCTTCCCACTAGTAATTTAGTTTGTCGTGTTGCAATTGGAAGAACTACACAGGTCATAAAAACACAAGCTCTACTTATCATAATTATTGGCGGAGAGAATTTTGAGGTTATGTTTCTAATTGTAAACCATCTGATTTGTGACATAATTATAGGATGTGACTTCCTACATGAATATGAAGCATGTATAGATTTTAAACATGAAGAGTTAAAAATAACAAAAGAAGATAGAGAAATAAGGGTACCATTTATAAAAGAAAAAGTTTCTGTAATCGATATGACAAAGGATGAGAAAAATATTTGTGACCAAGAGTTTTTTGTGCAAATAACAGAAACTGATAGAAATAGTCAGATAAAGCAGGTAGTCACAGAATATGAAGGGAATACCACGCCATATTTTCAACAGCTAGCAGAAATGCCAGAAGAAGTAGAGAAATGTGTAATCCAAACAAAAAACGACCATGTGAGCGAGACAGATAACAGCTGGAAGGAGAAGAGAAATGAGGAAATAATATACAAGTGTGAAGAAGCTTATAATCTTACGATAATGCAAAAACAAATCCTTCATGATGTTTTGATGAACAATAGTTCAGTATTTAGTAATATCCCAGGCAGATGTAATGTATATCAGCATACATTTCAAGTAGAAGACGTACCACCATATAGGCACAAGTATGACAATTTACCTATAAGTCTTCGAGACAAAGCTAGACAATTAATAAATAGCATGTTAGAAAATGGGATTATTGAGCAAAGTAATTCTCAATACATAAATTCAATCTGCCGGAGTATTAAACGAGATGGTAGTTTGAGATTAACTTTAGACGGTAGATATGTCAACAAGTATATGAAACCAGATCATTTTCAAAGTGAGGGAATTGAACAACTAATTACAAAACTTTCAAGAGGGAGATTTTTGACATCCATCGACCTCACTGCATCATATTGGCAAGTGGAATTAGATCCGCAAGTGCGTGATTACACTTCATTTCAGTACTCAGGGATCCAGTATCGCTTTTGTGTAAATCCTTTTGGTTTAAAAAACTCAGGAAGTGGATTTTTGAGACCCATTCACAGTATCTTTGGAAATTCTGCAGATGACTTTTTAATAAAGTATATTGACGACTTCTTAATCATTAGTCAAACATTTGAAGAACACATGAATAATGTTCATTATGTGTTAAATAAACTACAACAACATGGTATGACTGTGAACATACTAAAATCAAAATTTTGTGTTAAGGAAATAAATTTTCTGGGTTATGTAGTGGATGAACGAGGTATAAGACCTGATCAGAAAAGAATAGAAGCAATAATGAAAATTCCGCCACCCAGGAACGTAAAACAAATTAGACGTCTCTTAGGGGTATTGAACTTTCAGAGTAAGTTCGTACCAAGATATTCGGCGGAAATAGAACTACTGCGGCAGCTACTCCGAAAGAACAATAAGTGGAGATGGACAGAGGATCATCAAAAATGTTTTGAGAGAGTAAAGGAACTCTTTGCTAAGTCCATATTACTCGAGAGGCCCAGAGAAGATTTGGAATATGAGATTTATGTCGACGCATCAATGCAAGGATACGCCGGAATTTTAGGACAGCGAGACTTCAACAATGACTTTCACGTCATTAGTACAGCTTCTAGAGGACTTACAAATATTGAGCGGAATTCTTCAGTGACTCAGTTAGAAATTGGAGCACTATATTTCTCATTAATTCATTTTAAAACCTATATTTATCAGCAAAAGGTGAAAGTATATTCAGACCACATCAGCTTAACTTTCATACAACAGTGTAGATTATGTAGTGGAAAACTTGCTAGATACATTCATGCAATATCTGCATTCGATATTGAGATTATCCACATTCCTGGCAAAAATAATACCTTCAGTGATTTGCTGTCAAGATTGAACTACAACCCACAAATTCCCGAAAATATTGAAAGGCCTAGAAATGAAGTCAAAATATTGACAATTGAAATTCCTTTAAGCAAAGAAATGATTAGAAAATTGAAAAATATGGGGGAAATTCAAAATGAGGATGCAAAATTATTTGAACTTAAAAAAAATGCACCATTGATTGAGGAGGCAAAGAAAGAAATTATAGCAATTCGAGATGGGACATTATACAAAAAGCATGGAAAAGAAATGCCTAGTTGGAAGGTAATGGTTCCGAAAAGCATGGAAATGGAACTAATTAAGAATTTTCATGAAGGGTTAGCACACTCAGGGACGGACCGAACAACTTCTATGATTTTAGAGAATTTATACATATCCAAATTGCGTCAAAAAGTTCGGAAATTTATATCGTGCTGCAACCTGTGTCAGAAAGCAAAGCAAATAAATGCAGCATATGCATTTGAAACTAATTCGGTTATAAGGGATAAGCCGAGATGTGTAATTAGTATTGATATTCATGGTCCGATGCCTCCAAGTCAATTTGGAAATAAATATATATTTGTCTGTTATGATATATTCAGCAAATATGTAAGAATTTACCCTTTGAGAAAACCTACAGGTTTAGCATGTTTAAATAGACTACTTAAGTCATATGTGATAGAAGAAGGACCTATTCAATCTGTATTGAGCGATAATGCTTCGTATTTCACAGGAAAAAAATTTATGGATGGACTGAAAGAAAATGGCATTAAACAATATTTTTTGTCAAGATACAGACCGAACTCCAACCCAGTGGAGAGGGAAATTAAGGAAATTTCAAATTATTTAAGGGTGTTATGTCATCGAAAACACACTCAATGGTATGGATACGTGAACTTTGTTCAGAACCTACTAAATGAAACCATAAACAATGTGACAGGATATAAACCATGTGAACTTAAGTTGGGAAAGAAGATCAATACAATGTGTAAAAAAATTCCAGAAGCCATTCCAGAGGCGCATTCGATACCACCAACAGAAGAAGAGATGTTCCGAAAAGCATTTGAGAGGATGAAGAAAAAGGCCATAAAAAGAAAAATGAAACATGAAGAAAAGAAGAGAAAGGAATGGAGGATCAAAATAGGAGATTTAGTTTTGGTTAAAACCAAGAAATTGTCGGACAAAGAAAATAAACTTTATTGGCGAATGTTTCTCAAATACCATGGACCATATGAAGTTGTTGAAGTGTATGGAACTAACACATATGAGTTATGTAATCCAACAACTCGAAAAAGCATAGGAAAGTTTCATATTGAGATGCTTAAACCATACAACCACGAAGATCATGGTGAAATAAAAGACAAAGATGATAAATAGTAAATGCTGGATAGTTAAAGGCGAAATGCAGAGCAATGTATTGGAACGTAAGAGGGTTAAATAAAAATGTACGTCATGTAAATGGAGAAATAAATTGTGGTCATGACTAACTGTTTGAGAGGAAAATAACATTTTATTAGTAACTGAACATGTGAAATAATGCATGATGTTATATTAAAGTAAAGTACATAAATACTATTACAAGAGTATTGTTAAAATAAAATTCAAAATAACAAAAATTGGTAAAAATAATTTCACAACAAATATTTATGTAGCAAACAGAAAATGTAAAACAATGCCTAGATTTAAGAGATATAAATATTTGTGTAGAGGGTGAATATTTTGGTAAATATGTGTAACAATTACAAAAATCTTAAATGTATAAATTTTTGTCAACAACTTAAAGTAAACAATTTGGTAGCAGTGATTAAATAATTTAGGGTACAGTATTTGCTATAAAAAAATTTTGTGATGTCAGATTAATATCTAAATTAATTAAACCAGAGCCAGTAAGTAGTGGCAATTAAAAAAAAAAAAAAAAAAAAAAAAAAGAAAAAGAAGAAAAACATATCGTGTGTTAAATGCGTGTGAAGTGTAAAGTGAAAGTGATAGCGTGTGTTCCAAGATTTAGGAGACTAAAAACACAAATTATAAAATTCTCAAACAAGTTATAAATATTTATAATTATGTTTCTAGTGGGGCATATGATACGGTAATTTGTATCACAAATTACTTAAAGGTAAATAATAATTGTAATATAAATATGTATTTTTATGTGACATTGATTTCAGAGGTTTATTAATTGTAATTATTATTGGTAAATAATAATATAAGGCTTTACTGAAACTGTTAACAATAACGCAAGAATGCAGCGGTGGAGTGAGTTGTTTATCGTTACCGGGAACCAGGAAGTTACGTAATGTTTCGGTAAAAAAAGCTTCTAGAATTTTCCCTAAAAGTAATATGTATTAGTGGTTTTCATTGGATAGTAAAATAGACGCTAATGTTGGCGCGTTTTATTAGCCAATGGCAGTTCATTTATAATCTTTAGGCGTATCTTAAGGCAAGCCTATAAATAGTGTAGATTCAAGGTAGCGTGTCTCCCAGTTCGGCAAGATTCTCAAAACATTATACATCGTCCCCAGTGTGCAACAAGATTCTCAACACATAACACGTCAGCTCCCAGTTCAACGGAATTCTCAGTACACTACATACAGTCAGTCAGTCCTTCATTTCGTCAAGTTACGCGCAACAGAATTACAAGAACTATTATAAAGTATTATACAGTTAAATATATAAAGTTGAAGACGTGAATCAAAAGTGAGAAGTTATTACAAACAGTTTCAGTATGGCGATTGTCCAGATAGATCTGTGAAAGTGTTCGTGAACGTGTTCTGCAATAAAGATTATAAAACCAATTTCTTCATCAATATCATTTCTAGACAAAGGATTCCTTTCCGCTTCACACCCTGCAAGAGTTAAGTGTCTACCTAAATAGCTAGCCGGAGGACAATATACATAACCATAAATTCTTTTAGAAACTAATTCATATAAATTGCTACGACAGAGGGAACTGCGGACCAGACCAACGAATGACGTCACACAAGATGGCAACACACGTGAAGTAAACACATATATTTGCTCTTACAAATTGGCTTCCACAACGTGGTGCTATAAACATATATACAATTTATAATATCTCGCAAAACATACTGACGATGGTAGTAAACTGTCTCCCGAAATGCGTTCAAGTAAGAACATTTTAGTGATGTAACAACCTTCAACTCTCTTTATTTAAAAAAAATGACTTAGATATGTAAATATGCATTTGCAATAATAAACAGAAATATGGTAAACGTTCCTCTTAAGTTATTAAATCTGCAAAATCACTTTGTCAAATTCATCTAAGAGATTGAACCTGGTAATGTACATTTGACATTGAAGCTACAAGCCATCCATATAAAGCAAAAATTGGAATTTACAGATAAGATACAGATACTGGTAACTACATAAGGGCAACAAAGCAATGGCACATAGAGAGTTTCTGCAGCATTTAGATGGGTAAATATGTCGCTGAACAAGAGATTATGAGCAGCTGTATCAAACACTGATCAGTGTAGCAAAAATAAATGGCTTTCCTATAGAATTTCATTGCCCTAAAATGACATATAGCTGTACATAGAAAATTACATAAAAAATGAAGTAATATACATACTTTCACATTCTGTAAGTATTCATTTGTAGTTTATGCTTCAGTGATCTTTCTCAATTAGTTGTTTTTTTTTCCATCCATAATTCACATTTAAAGAATTACATATAGTATTGTTTACATTATTAATGTATGCTTTTATCTTGGTGATGTTGCTAGGTTCTTGCAGAAGCCTCACCGCATCTTGCAGCTGGTGACTGGTTAGATAAAGTATACTTATGGAGACCATCTGGGTTGCTCCAATGCATACCTATCTTCTCCATGGCATTGTTCTGTCAGACGTAAGTTGCACTTGAGATGTGATGCTAATTATCAATACATAGAATAGAACTGTAACTGCCATCTTTCTGGTAATTTTCAATTTTGGATAAATAATGGTAACATTTATTTGTTATATTTCCTTCATCAAATACAACAGTACACACATAAAATATACTTAGAAATCAAGCATGTATATATTAATTTAAAACATTATACACATTGAATCGACTAAGACACTAAAAAGTTTTCTTGATGATCATTTAAGTGAAGGCAAAACATGTTGAGAATAAATTCAAGGTATGTGAAGTATAGTGTCTTAGTCGACTCAGTGCGTATAATTTTTTGAATTATTACATTACTTACAGTGTTAGTTCCAATTAGTTTTTCAAGTATTATCTTAGCTCTCCCATACTTAATCCCTATTAATATTTATAATGCCTCTCTCTTAAATGCAAATAAAATATAAATAAATAAATAAATAAATAAATATATATATATATATATATATATATATATATATATTTGCAGTATATAAATGTATTATGGATTCAAGGGACCCCAAAATGGGATTTAAGTTACAGTCACTTTGTTGCTTTTTGCTAGTCGAGGTCGAGAAATGTGATGAACTTTAAAATAAAATGTTGAAAAATAAGATGACAATCTTTCACAGAAAAAGTATTTAATTTATAGGTATTTATTGTATGTGTTGATTGTTGAGACAGGCCAACAGAGAAAGAGAACTATTTCTTCTTCTATGTGTTGTTGCTAAAAATGTTTCCAACAATTTGGATTTTCATTAAATGTAGGCATTATGTAGCAAGGCTGTGTGAGCAGGGAAGGATTCATTAATAATCATACTA
The DNA here is from genome assembly GCA_030765065.1 of Deroplatys truncata. Lineage (NCBI taxonomy): Eukaryota > Metazoa > Arthropoda > Insecta > Mantodea > Mantidae > Deroplatys > Deroplatys truncata. The sequence goes on along the minus strand of CM060978.1, from coordinate 241,861,137 downwards.
TTTTGCTACTCTTTGCAGCTTGTCTTTGCTTCTCGGAATCCTCTTGATATTGTTAACTCTGCACGAACCAGAACAACTTCTTTGCTTTCATTGCAACTTCTGAGAATAAGCAATGTGTTACTCAGGTTTCACATTGCACCAATGAAAGCAAAGAAATCATTTCACTCCATGTGGATGTAACAGTACCTAAGAGCCTACTGAGAAGCAAAGGCAGGCCACATGTTAACCTTTAAAATAGCACAATGCCATTGTTAGAGTGTGCTCTTAGCTAGTGGTGCTCATTTATGATCTGAAAAGTTTGCATGTTTCAGCCACTCTCATCAGTTATGTGAGTGCCTTTTTAGAGAAGGTAGATAAATTTGTTGTAAGAAAGAAAAGGGAATGGAGCCATAGTCCTAGTGAGGTTAAAAGTCAACATACGAAAGAAATACAATTGATTACAAAATAGGTGTACCAAAGAGACAATTAGTGGAAAATGTTATATAAGTGGTGCAAAGTTCAGTATTCTGTGTGTAGTTTGTGTGAGAACATGAAAAAGTAGAACTGTTTGGGGTCATCAGGTAAAATGTTATATTAACGTTCACAACAAATGCAAGAATTTAACAATTCAAAATAGTGTTTTAATATAAACAGTAAAAAAGAACAATATTTCAATATGCATACTACTGTTTGTTTCAATCTAGTGTACATAGTTCACTTCTGGAAGCCTCATTAATATAATTTGAAAAATTTACTGTAGGATTTTGCACAAACTTTCCATAGTTTGCATATATGTAACTTTTCATTTGCGTATTTTTACATGCTTTTATTTTCTAGCTTAAACCCTGCCTCAAAATGTTGTTTTATGGTGAAATTTTGATACGTACCCTACTACAGGTAAGTGTTGTCAGCTATGTTTAGTTTGCGTCTCTACGTGCAAATTAAATGTCTTTATTTTACCAAAAATTCCTACAAAAAATTTCCATTCAAATGTTGACAAAATTCCATGGTGTAGAACTGAATGTATACTCATGCATTACAAATGTAATGGTGGTGGTGTTTACTAATGATGAGCATTTGGCAGTGCAGCCATTTGCTCTCCAGTATTTTCCAAGTAAGATGTCCAACTTTTGGATAAAAAAGCCGGACATCTTTGAAGGTGGTTCTGATCCATCTCTTCTTGTAGAGGACACAAGGGACAAAGTGGGGAAAAAATAATTCCAATTCTGCATAGGTGTTTTGACAGGCAATTGTGGCCTGTGATTAATCTAAAGGATGAGACAGTACTCTTATAGGATACTCAACAATTTTCTCCGCAGGGGCTCACCTTATGTGAGTACGGGTTTGGCGTACCCGGGGGTTCCCGAGCCACTCATCGCCATTTTCATCCCTTCATCCCCGTTCGGTCGAGTGGGTCCGTTCTCGTGACCGGGGGACCCAAGGTAGGCTCTTGTGCGTTATTTGCATTACATTCATACCGCACCTCGCCATCGTTTCTTTCTTCCCTTTTTAATTTCCGGCCATTTCACACCACAACATTCGCACATCTCTTTTTCTTCCTCGCCAGTTTACCTTGCGTGCGAAACGCCCACACAGTTTTATTTATTTTATCATTTCTTTTAATCCTCTGTGGACACAGCCTGATGGATACCCACGCACTGGGTGCGCAGCTGGGTGAGTGGGTAATGGCGTCATCCCCACCACCCGGGGTCGTCATGTTCGTTTGTGTTCGTATCCGCTGTTCAACTGCAGTCCCGCCCCCCATTGCATGAGCTGCTGACTTCTGACGGCGATTGGGTCCCTCTGTCTATGTTCTGGGAGGTGTGACCCTGGCGTGGGATAGGTATAGATAGGCCACTCACCCAAGCCGTGGTAACGCCCGGGAAGTCAGCCCGAGGTCGGAGATGGTTGCAATGTGGAGGATTTTTTTCGCTATGGAGCACCCTTTCTTCATTATAAACAAGCGCCGAAAAGTTTTAGTAACAGAAGTAGCACCGCCAACAGCTGGTTGTTACTTAGTGATTACCCGTACAGAGGAAGGACAATGATTCGAGAAGGTGAACCCTTTTATCATCCAGAAGGGCATTGACTCAATTGCTGGTCCGGTTCTTTCCTGCACACGGCTTCGCAATGGTTCGTTGTTAGTGCAAAGCAAGTCCGAGGCACAAAGTAAGTTCTTGTTGAGCGCCACGCTTCTTCACGGTTATCCTATCCGTGTTGAGAAGCACCGCACCTTGAATTCTTGTCGAGGCGTTGTCACCACGCATAGCCTCGATGGCATATCGGACGAGGACCTGGTCGAATATCTTGCAGACCAGAAGGTGACAGCGGTTCATCGAGTGCAGGCCAAACGCGACGGCGTATTGGTACCCACTCGTACCCTGTTTCTAACATTTGATGGCGTCGATCTGCCCACGAGCATCTCCGCAGGGTACGAACGGATTTCTGTGAGACCTTATATTCCTAGACCTCTGCGTTGTTTTAAATGCCAACGTTTTGGGCATACGCAAGTCTCATGTAAGAGTGCCGTTAACATCTGTGCAACATGTAGCCAGCCCTCACACGAAGGTGCCTGTTCAACAGCCCCCGTTTGCGTTAATTGCAAAGGGTCACGTTCTGCTTCATTTGGCGACTGTCCACGGTATTTGGACGAGAAGGCGATCCAGGAGATCCGGGTAAAGGAGAAACTCTCCTTCGCCGAAGCCCGGAGGCGTTACCATGCGCACCAACCTTCGCTCCTGCGATCGGGAACATTCAGTTCTGTTGTTGCCTCGCCAGTACCCCGGAAGGATGCTGGGACTCAAACTTGGACCATGACTGCCTTGACCGCCACTATCATTCGGCCGTCCAAGTCTGCTACTGTTACCAAACCCTATAAACCTGGTCCAAAGTCTATGAAGTCACCAGCCACTGAGAAAAACCCGAAGCAGAAACTTCGAAGAGAAGACTTTTTAAAAGACCCTCCGCGTGTTCACAGCAAGCAGAGTTCACCTTCCCCTCCTCGGAGGTCGCAGTCCCAGGAAGCTCCCGGGACAAGCCGCGCTCAGCGGCACCCCTCACCCCTCTCGGCGCTTGAATCGGTTTCTGGCTCTGAGCACGTGGGTCCTCTCTTCGAGGAGGCTATGGAGTCTGACCAACTCCATACCAAAAGCCCGAGCCCAAAGGTTAAACAAAAGGTAATTTTAAGCCGCCCTTCTAAGTAGAGAGTTTATCCCTTTTTTCTTAATGGCTATCCTGACCTGGAATGTACGTGGTGTACGATCGCATAGGGCGGAACTGCAACTTTTATTGCGTTCCCATTCGCCTATGGTCGTGTGTTTGCAGGAGACTAAGCTTCGCCCTCATGATCCTTTTGATCTCCGAGGATATACTCCGGTTCGCTACGACCTTGAACCGGAGGAGGATACTCCTGCTCATGGAGGTGTCATGATATTGCTGCTTAACGACGTTCATTTTCAAACTATCACACTTACATCCGACTTGCAAGCTGTTGCCGTTCGCCTTCACTTACCCGGCTTTTTGTTTTCTATTTGCTCTGTTTATTCACCTCCATCGTGTCTCCTCGCTCCGGAGGACGTCCGCTCTCCCAACACCTTTTCTTCTGTTGGGGGATTTTAATGCGCATCACCCCCTGTGGGGTTCGCCAAGGGCTTGTGCGAGGGGAACTCTTCTTTTCGACATTTTTTATCAGTTTAACCTCTCTATCCTCAATACAGGTGAACCTACTTTTATTTCTGATTCTTCTGGTACATTTTCTCACTTAGACCTTGCCGTTTGCTCCATCCAGCTTGTTAGTCGTCTGCAGTGGAACGTCGTCGCTGACACCTACTCCAGCGACCATTACCCCTGCATCGTTTCTCTTTTGTCACACCACGTACAGCATTCCAGAGTACCTACCTGGATATTCACAAAAGCCGACTGGAGCTAGTATTCCAGCCTCGTGCTTTTTGACGACCAGCCCTTCACCGACATTAACCAACTAGTGCAGCACTTTACATCTACGATTTTCTCTGCCGCCGAACGCGCAATTCCCCGTTCATCCTCTCAACCTCGGCGAATGCCTGTTCCATGGTGGAACGAGGATTGTCGGGACGCCGTTCGTGCCCGTAGAACTGCACTTAGGGCGTTTCGGCGTCACCCTACACTTGATAATTTGGTGACTTTTAAACAATCGCGCACCAGGGCTCGTCGCATTATTCAGGATAGCAAGAAGGCATCGTGGACTCGTTTTGTCGAGTCTTTTAATCGCTTTACGCCTTCATCTGTTGTTTGGGATAAACTTCGTCGCTTCTCAGGTAAAGTGTCGCATTGTATTGTTTCTGGCCTTCAGGTTTCCAATGCCACCATAGTGGATCCGGCTGCCATCGTTAACACTGTGGGTTCTGCCTTTGAGGCGGTTTCCAGTTCAGACCATTATTCCGCCGGCTTTCGCTCTATCAAAGACCGGCTGGATTCCGCCAGCTATAATTTTCGGTCTCCTAATACCGAGTGTTATAATGAACTTTTCACAATGAGGGAGCTGGAGCACGCTCTTCATTGCTCTAGGCATTCCGCTCCTGGGCCGGACGGCATTCATGTCCTGATGTTAAAGAACCCTTCAGCCGACAGTAAAGTCTTTCTCTTACAGGTCTATAACCGTATTTGGCAAGACGGCCTTTTTCCTTCCGTTTGGCGCGAAGCCACCATTGTCCCTATACTTAAGCCTGGGAAGGATCGCCAACTACCTTTCAGCTACCGCCCTATCTCCCTCACCAATTGCATTTGCAAGGTGATGGAGCGCATGATCAACGGGCGTTTGACATGGTGGCTTGAGTCTCAGAAACTTCTAGCGAACGCTCAGTGCGGATTTCGTCGCTATCGCTCTACCGTCGACCATCTGGTGTCCCTGTCGACGCATATTATGAATGGATTTCTGAGAAAGTGTCAAACCGTGGCTGTGTTTTTTGACCTGGAGAAAGCTTATGACACTTGTTGGAGGGGCGGCATTTTACGTACACTTCACGCATGGAATATCCGCGGTCGTCTTCCCATATTTCTTCGGGAGTTTATGACGGACCGCGTCTTTCGTGTACGTGTGGGCTCGGTTTTATCTAGTCGTTTTATTCAAGAGAACGGAGTACCGCAGGGCTCTGTACTTAGTGTCACACTTTTTGCAATTGCTATCAACCCCATTGTTGATTGTATTCCACCTGGCATTTCATCGTCCCTTTTTGTTGACGATTTTGCCATTTATTGCAGTTCGCGGCGGACCTGTCTATTTGAACGCCGTCTCCAGAGCTGTATCGACCGTCTCTACGCCTGGAGTAACGCTAACGGCTTTAATTTCTCCGCCGAGAAATCCGTCTGCATCAACTTCTGGTGCCGGAAGGTTTTCTCTCCATCTTGGGTCGGAGGTCCTTCCATTTGCAGACGAGGCAAAATTTTTGGGGTTGATTTTTGATAGGAAGTTGTGTTGGACTTCGCACATTTCCTTTTTAGAAGCTAAGTGTGACCGTTCTCTTAATCTTTTACGTGTTTTAAGTGACACATCCTGGGGAGCTGATCGGACCGTCCTTCTACATCTTTATCGCTCTTTGGTCCGATCCAAGCTAGATTACGGGTGCATTGTCTATTCGTCGGCGCGTCCATCTGTATTACGTCGATTGAATGCCATTCACCATCGTGGCATAAGAGTCGCTACAGGGGCCTTTCCAACCAGCCCTGTACCTAGCCTATATGCTGAAGCTGCAGAGCCTCCGCTGTCCTTCAGGCGTGAGATGCTCTTGTGCAGCTATGCCTGTCGACTCTCCAGCTTGCCTGACCATCCGTCCTTCGCGATATTTTACGAGGATTCGCTTGATCGACAATATTTAGTTAGCTCCTCTGCATTGCTCCCTCCAGGGGTTCGATTTCGAATGCTCCTTCGGCATTTGGACGTTACGCCAGCGCCGACCCTTCCACGGGGGGAACCGCGTTTTCCTCCTTGGTCGCGCGCTGAGACCCACTGTCACCTTGGATTAACGTCGATGCCGAAAAATGAGACCCCTGCTTCCGTCCTTAGATCCGCTTTTTCAGAACTACAGGCGCAGTTCGGGGACTGTCATTTTATATATACTGATGGGTCTAAGACAGATGTTGGAGTAGGATGTGCCTTTGTTTTTGGTACGCGAGTTTTACTTTTCGTTTACCTGGACAATGTTCGATTTATACCGCCGAACTTTTTAGTATATATCAATGTGTTTTATACATTCAGCGGCACGTCTTATGGCGCTGTGTTGTTTGTTCGGACTCTCTGAGTGCCCTTCAGAGTATTAACGCGTTGTATAGTTACCACCCGCTCGTCCAGCGCATTCATGACCTGCTCCACTCGCTTGGTGCATCTGGCATCAGCGTCTCCTTCGTGTGGATTCCAGGTCATGTGGGCATCTCAGGCAACGAGTCTGCCGACGCCGCTGCCAAATCGGCCATTTTATCACCCAGATGTTTTACCTGTGTTGTTCCTTCCTCAGATTTTCTGTTTTTTTACGTTACCATATCCTCTCGCGCTGGCGCGATGAGTGGGCGGCTCTTAGGGGGAACAAGTTGCGGGAGGTTAAACCTCTTCCGTTAGTCTGGGGTACCTCTTCTCGTTCTTCTCGTCGGGAAGAGGTACTTTTAGCTCGTTTACGAATCGGACATTGTCTTTTTAGTCATAGATACCTGCTCAGTGGTGACCCCGCACCACTGTGTGAACAGTGTGATGCGCCCTTAACGGTGCGTCACATTTTAACAGAGTGTCAAGTTTTATCTCCGTTGCATGTTCGTGTTGGTCTGCCTGTTGGCCTAGCCAACGTTTTGGCTGCAGAATGTCTTTTACGTTTTATCACTGACATTGGTTTTAGCCGTCGCATTTGATGCGCTGAGTGCCTTTTAGCTGTTTGATTTTACATTATCTTTTAATGGGGGCACTTCTCCCCAGAGGACATCTGGCGCTCGTGTCCCTCACATTCTACAGTTCTTGACACGTTGTTTTATTCTCTTGTTGACCATGATTTTAGTGTGTAGATCTTAGTATTTGGTCTGTTGTGTTTTTTTAGTGTTTTTGACCAAAAGTTTTGTGTGGGGTTTTTTACTTTTTGACTTTTACATTTTATATTTTACATTTTACACATAGTAAGGGCGCTAATAACCTTAGCAGTTGTGCGCCCTTAAGCCCCATCTCATCATCAACAATTTTAAATAAACTTTGTGTTGAGACACTCCCAGCTTTTATTTCTTGAAGTTTCATTAGAGTAATTTATCAATGAATTTTTAAATTCTGAATATATTAATTTCTTTGATGTTAGGAGTGATATATTATGTGATACAGCAATTATAGCTGCTCTAGAATCACAAAATATTACTACTTTTTGAGAAGAAGAGATTTGACATAGTAGGTTTTGCAGTGTTGAATAGACAACTTTGATTTTTCCATTAAAATTTGTTGTGTCAAAGCCTGAGGTTTTATAAAATAAAAAGAGTTGACATGTAATACCAGCACCTGCTCCTAAGAGATCCATTAGTGTAAATATGAAGCCCTTCTTTATCTGGAAATCTAGAGTTAATATTTTCTAATGCTAATGTTTTAATACATCTTTTGGAGTGTCACATTTCTTGACGTCTTCAAATAGTTCCCAATACTATTTTATTTCTATTGCTTGTGTGGGATTAATTTTATTGTGTAGATTTTCTTTATCTGATCGGAGGTTGATTTGTTTTTTAATACTGTGTATTTAGATAGTTATCTTTAGTTCACATAGTTTGTTTCTTTTTCCTAGATTGTTGAAAGGTAGTCTAAAAAATTTTTCATACTAAATAACAGTGATTCTTTTAATTTCATGCTCTTTAGGGGATTTAACAGCTGTATTGCAGGTAATGGGGTTGTTTTAACATCTGTTATTAATCGAAGGCATTGGTTTTCTAATAGCTGTAATTTTTTTTGATTGGCTGTAATTAATACTTCGCCACAGTATGTAAGTATTGGTTTTATGTACATATTATAAGTGCTGGCAAGTGTTTTCCATGAACTTCCCCATAATCATTTTAGGAAGGTATGTGCTTTTCAGTTTTCCTTGTTAATGTTCCTTCCAAGTAAGTTTGGTATCAAAAACTACTCCTAAGTATTTTACTGAGTTTATTTCTGGTAAAGAGTTTTTATTATAATTTAGTTTGATTTGTATTGTTTATTTACATAATGAAAAAATTTTATAACTAGATTTGTTAATATTAACCTTCGTTGAATTTTCCATAGACCAATTATACAGGGTGGAAGATGATCTATGATCATCCTTTTAAAATGTGAAAGAGCACATTGTCTACGTATTTTTCCTTAAAAATGTTTTCCATAAAGCTTTCCATTTTTTAGATAATTACTATTTTATTTTGCACAATATTGCAACACAGCAAGTTCAGCAGGTTCACTTGACATTCACCAGTTAACTTTTAATTGTACAGCTTCTGTTGTCTTGTCTTATTGTGTGTGGATTGTTGTAAGCCCAGATGTATGCATTATTTAAGGGAAAAGTCCCCTCCTGTTTCATTCACTAAATGCTACCTTTGGCATATAATCTGCTTCAGAGAGATATTGGATGCGCTGAGTATGATAAGGTCACAGCCATTCTGCTTTTAATGTTCTCAAAACAGTCCAATGGAATACCCAATAGTGCAAGTTATACCACGGTTGCTGCTTCCAGAATCTTCTTCCACCAAGTAAAGAATTTCTTCTTCTTGTGCAACATTTGTTTAACCAACTCCTTCAACATGAGGAGATATGCTTCCTGTATATACTCTTTGACAGAGGAAAACAAATGTCCTATGATGTGGTGCTCATCTGCTTGGAAATTGTTGTTCATAAATTCTTGTTGCAGTGCTGTATTACGATATGTTTCACTGTAAATGAGTAACATTTCAAGATACTCAGCATTAGTAAAGTGAACTGCTGTTTCAAATGCTAGCCATAAGCACAATAAACAACAGCTGAAGTGCATTTCTTTTGATCTTACAGTGTTGTCATGTTTTGTAGACTCATAGCTAGCAATGGAGACACATTTCGAAAGCTTATAAAAGTAGTAAAAGTGTGAATTGTTTTAATTCATAATATATTTGATCATGCAGAAAAATTTGTGTTTCAATCTCCTCTAAGAAATATTTGAAAAAGTATTTAAGTTTCATAAAATCTTCATTTAAAATAGTTAATATTGGCCAATTTTTGTTTTGTTCCTCAAAAACTATTTTAAAAGCAGCAAACTGCACTAAGGTTTTTTGTTCTATTCATTACAAAGAGTCATCCTGTTCAAGGATGATCATTGGTCACCTTCCACCCTGTATAACCGTTGTACGGAATGTTCCATTGTTATTTTATTTCTTTGTTTGGATGTCCATATTACTAAATCATCCGAAAAATGTCTACACTTTGTATTTTTTTGTGGTAGATCATTGATGTATATTGAAAAGTATTGTGCTAAGTGCAGCACCATGATGAATCTGTCTGTATTTACAGATGCAGTTCTTATATTTGGTTGCAATAATGCATAGTGTTAAGAAATAAAAGATTCAGGTAAACATAGCCTTGTATTAATATTATGTATAATTAATTCAATTAATTATACTTTTTACAGACCGTAGCCTGGTCTTGGCAAGTTTTTAATGTAGAGTCAACTGAAAAATTCAATGCCACAGCCGGGATTTGAACGTGGTTCTCCCGCTCTCCATGCGGTTACTCTAAGCATTGAGCTACTGTGACAACTTGCTGGTGGGACATTGAATTCCCCAATTGGTTCAAGTTGTTTCCCAGACAGACCACCAAGGGATCTCACTCGAGATGACAATCTCAGTGGCAACCTGCTGTCGCAAGTACTTCAGTGCTGGGCCAGTTGTCACAGTAGCAGAGTTAGAGTAACCGCATGGAGAGCAGGAGAAGCATGTTCAAATTCCGGCTGTGGCATTGAATTTTTCAGTTGACTCTACATTAAAAAATAGCCTTGTATACTGAAATCTTGTAGTTTCTTTAGTAATTTTACTGTACAAATAGAGTCATATGCACTTTGGAAACCTATAAATGTTGCAGTTGTATCTTCCTTGTTATTAAAAGCATTTTTAGCTTCTTGACTTGGTAGAAGAATTTGTTCATTTGTACAGTGGGATTCCCTAAATCCTACCTGACAAGATGAAATTAAATTGTTTCCAAAAACCTGTGGGTTAAGGTTGAACTGAAATGTAAACACCACAGGTATGTACAACACTAAATTTATTAACTCCAGGTACACAATATACGAACTATGAAATAACAAACTCAGCGGTTTAAGTTCCAGTATGCAATCGTCTGTTTTCGGCAGAAGGCCAGTCCCGACTCCCTGCCTTAGTGTTGCTTCCCGGCAGGGGTGGCTTAGCGATCAAAGTGCACAGCTGTTCCTTGTCACTCACCGCTCGGTGTGTGGGAGATGCTGCCCTCTGAAGCTACTTCCAAGGGATGGTTAAGTAGCTGCTTTCTGTGTGATGGTTGAGCCGCCACATCACCCCCCTTAGGAGAGAGCTGCCTAGGACCTATAATAGTCTGGAAAACGGACATGTCATCCAGAACGAGTGGTTATCGATGGTGTTGGTACCAGCAGAGTTGTGTGGGATGATGGAGTTTCAGGAATGATGGCATCTGTGAGAATGAAAGCAGGTTTCACGCGATCAGCTGATACCAGCACTGCTTTGTTCCTGATGGCAATGCGGAAGGTTTTGTCGGTACGGTCAATCACTTTGTAAGGTCCAGTGTAAGGTGGCTGTAAGGCACGGCGGAGGGAGTCTTGGCGAAGGAAAACATGAGTTGCTGTGGACAGGGATGGGTGGACGAATGTGGATGGTGAGCAATGGCGACTGGCTGGCTTTGGTCGCAATTCTTCCATCCTCCTCCTTAGGTTTGCGAGGAATTGAGAGGTGTCAGCTGGTAGAGAAGCCGGTTGGATGAACTCTCCTGGGATCCGTAGCGGTTCAGCATACACCAGCTCTGCTACCGAAGCCTGGAGGTCCTCTTTGAAGGCTGTGCGAACGCCCAGGAGAATGAGTGGCAGCGCGTCACTCCAACTGGCATCTTCATGGCACATCAAGTTGGCCTTGAGAGATCGGCGTAATCTCTCCACAAGGCCGTTAGACGCTGGGTGATATGCTGTGGTCCGAGTAAGATGGATACCACAAAGTTTGGATAGTGTTTGGAAGAGCTGAGAAGAGAATTGAGTGCCTTGGTCGGTGGTGACCTGTTGTGGACATCCGAAGCGTGCAAACCATCCAGTTAGGAATGTCTTTGCTATTGTTTCTGCAGTGATGTCCGGTATAGGAAATGCCTCTGGCCATCGGGTGTATGGGTCGATAGCTGTCATGCAATAGCGATCGCCTGTAGAGACGGGTAGGGGGCCAACAATGTCAATGTGCACATGAAGGAAGCTCCCTGGTGGAACTGGATACTCTGCAGGTGGTGTTACAGTGTGTCAGGTGATCTTTGGCAGGATTGGCAAGTCTGTGCCCAGAGGCGGCAGTCCTTTCTCAAACTTGGCCACACGAATCGCTGGGAGACCAACTTGACAGAAGGTTTTGTTCCCGGGTGGCTAAAGATATGGAGGGAGACAAAGACCTGTCGGCGAAAAGGTTGTGTGACAAAAGGACTTGGTCTACCGGTAGAAGTGTCACAGTACAAAGATACTGCAGTACCGGGTAGAGGAATCTTTTGTAAGAGGAGAGAAGAATCATTGTTATGGAGTAGCTGGCGAATCTCGGCATCCTGCTCCTGAGACTTAGCGAGTGCCACCAAGTCCACCGGGTTAGATAGGGCGTCGATACGAGAAAGGACATCGGCAACGACGTTATCTAAACCAGAGACGTGTTCAATGTTGGTGGAGAATTGGGAAATTAGGTCTAGGTACCGGAACTGACGAGGAGAGAAGCTTTCGCTCTTTTGCTGGAAGGCATATGTAATGGGTTTATGATCGATGAAAATGATAAAGGTTTGTGCTTCTAACATGTGCCGGAAGTGTTTAACGGCCTCGTAGATAGCCAGAAGCTCTCTGTCATAGGCACTGTACTTCTGTTGCTGGGAGGTGAGCTTCTTGGAAAAGAAGCCGAGTGGTTGCTAGTTCCCATTTATCCGCTGCTGTAGATCTGCTCCAAGTGCGGAACCGGAAGCGTCTGTGACCAGAGCAAGAGGGACAGAGCTATTTGGATGGGCTAGAAGAGTTGCCTTTGAGAGACTCTCCTTGCAGTTCTCGAAAACCTGAAGCAGCTCAGGTGTCCAGTTCACAGGATCAGAGCCTTTGACTCGAGAGCCTGAGAGAATGGCGTGAAGGGGTGCCTGAACGGCAGCAGCATTTGGTAGGAAACGACGATAAAAGCTTATCATTCCCAAGAACCTTCTGAGTTGTCGGATGGTCTGGGGTGGTGCATAGGATTGCAAGTCAACCACTCGGTCGGGCAAGGGACGAGAACCTTCTCCCGAGACGGTGTAGCCCAGGAAGACAACCTCCGGAACCTTAAGGGTACACTTGGAAGAGTTGATGATAACTCCGAATTCCCGTAGTCTGGTGAAGAGTTGGCGAAGGTGCTGGAGATGCTGTTCCGAAGTCTGGGAGAAGAACTAAGATGTCGTCCAAGTAGGCGAAACAGAAATCCAGTCCACGGAGAACTTCATCCATAAATCTTTGAAACGTCTGAGCTGCGTTTCTGAGCCCAAATGACATAAAGGGAAATTCAAACAAACCGAAAGGAGTAGTGATGGCTGTTTTGGGGATATCATCAGAGTGTACGGGTATCTGGTTATATGCTCGGACAAGATCGATTCTGGAGAAGACGGAACAACCAGAAAAATGATGGGAATAATCGTGGATATGTGGTATAGGATATCGGTCAGGAATGGTGCGAGCATTAAGAGCACGGTAGGCACCGCAACAGCGCCAACCGTTGTCTTTCTTGGGTACTAGGTGTAACGCCGAAGACCATGGGCTCTCAGAACGGCGGGCTGTACCCTCCTGCAGCATGTTGTCGAACTCGGTCTTAGCTATCTTGAGGCGCTCAGGAGCGAGTCGACGAGGGCGGCAAGAAACAAGTGGGCCGGGCGTTGTTCTGATGTGATGAACAACCTGATGTTGCACAGTTTTTGGCATTCCCGCAGGCCGAGTGAGCTCGGGGAACTCTGCGAGAAGGTCATCAAGTGGTGTAGCTGTGAGAATAGTTTTAACACTAGGAACTGCAGTGTTTGTGGTAGAACCGGGCATTGACAGTTTGGTAGTGCCATCCAGTAAACGTCCATGACGACAGTCGACCAGAAGATTGTAATGGGACAGAAAGTCTACACCAATTATTGGGATGCTAACATCAGCCACCACGAAGCGCCAAACAAATGCTCGCCGAAGTCCAAAATTTAGGTTTAAATGGACATAGCCGAAAGTGAGAATAGTCGTGCCATTGGGGGCGAACAGTTGGTAATCTAAATGCGCTCTCCTGCCAGGAACTAACCTTTTAGGAAACACGCAGAGATCTGAACCGGCATCTATTAGGAATCTTTGCTTGCTTGTGCTGTCAGTAATGAACAGGCGGCCTAATGAAGAGGTGCAGTCGTTTGTCGCCACTAACGGCTGCTGCAGTCGTTTTCCGGGATATAGGTACAGAGTGACGTACACTTCCGGGCAGCATCGCCGAACCGACGGTGGTACCAACATTGACTCCGAACTGCCGACGAGTCGCGCGAGGAGTGTGGTGACTGACTTCTTTTTCGATGGAGTTTTCGCGAATGCGAACGCTGTCGTACTGGACGGGTTGTTAAGGCTGCCACTTGCTTAGATAACTCTTCAACTCTCTGTAGGAGTATGGTGAGTTCGGATGAAGGGTTAACGCTCGCCACGCAGGGAGGCGGAGGCGTCAGCTCGTGAATTTTGTCTGCCAGTAGCGAAACGGCATCAAGGTTAGCGTCCATTTGGCAGGCGAGGATGGTCTGGATATGAGATGGCAAACGTCTGGACCATATACTCCCCAAGAAGTCGTCTGGTGCGAGGCTTTTGAGATGCCGCAAAAATTGGGATGGCTTGCAGTCCCCCATTTCCTCGTGAGTTAGCAACTGCCGAACGCGTTGCTCCTTGGAGGTGGACAACCTGCGTACCAATTCTGCCTTGAGTTTTGTATAGGGACCTTCAGCTGGTGGATTAGTTATTATATCCTCCACTTCTGCAGCATATCGGTGGTCGATCTGAGCAATTGCATGATTGAATTTAGTTCTTTCACTTGTAATACCACTGAGTTCGAATTGCCCTTCTGCTTGGGCGAACCATAGAGCAGGTTTGTCGGCCCAGAAAGGAGGCAACTTCACCACCACATGATAAACAGTACCTGCAGCTGCCTGCTCCGTAGTCATGTTTGTTGTATGTGTATACGCAGCACCTAACATGAGTTAAATTGTCACTTTTTCACGATCACGTCGGGATCACCAGATGTGGGTTAAGGTTGAACTGAAATATAAACATCACAACATTAAATTTATTAACTCTGCGTACACAATATATGAACTATGAAATAACAAACTCAGCAGTTTAAGTCCCGGTATGCAATCGTCTGTTTTTGGCAGAAGGCCAGTCCTGACTCCTTGCCTTAGTGTTACTTCCCGGCAGGGGTGGCTTAGCGATCCAAGCGCACAGCTGTTCCTTGTCACTCACTGCTCGGTGTCTGGGAGATGCTGCACTCTGAAGGCGTGCCCACCCTTGGAAGCTACTTCCAAGGGATGGTTAAGTAGCTGCTTTCTGTGTGATGGTTGAGCCACCACAAACCAATTCAGTCTGTTTGATACCATTTTTACTTTCTCTACTACATATAGTAAGTAGGGGAAGTATTACATTCCACCCAAAAATTTGATATTGAGATTTCACCAGAAATACATGTTTTGAGGTGCCCTGAATCCAAATAAAGCCTTTTTGGAAACATGTCCATGTGTGAGTATGTTTGTCTGTCAGTCTGTAAACAGCATAACTCAAAAACGAAAAGTCAGATAAATACCAAACTTGGTATTTAAGTTTACTATCTTCCAAGGATGCAACACAAAGATTTCCAAGAATATCCCCCCACCCCAGACCTTTACAAGAATTTTGATTTTATTAAAAATCGCTCTAACGATTTTGATTAAAATATCATATGTTTAATATATTTTTAGGGCAAATGTATATCTTGAATTGCCTGGGAAGGTTCCCAAAAGCCCTCTTCATTCTGAATGACTTTCGCATAGCTTGTAAACTGTAAGAGATAGACAAAATTTTACTACACAAAATATGCAGATCTCATTAAAACACACAATTTATGTTATATACATTTTTTTTTGTGGAGTGAACCATTTCTGAGATATTCCTTGTTATTTGTTTGAATTTTCCAATACTTATACTTTTTCTCAAGTGGGAATTCATTTTATTTTTTGTCCTGGACATGCAAAGAGAATGGAATGATCCACATAGTAACGGCTCTTAAAAGATTTGACTGTCACTTAAGGCCTACCATATTCCCTTTGCACCTACAAGAAAATTAGCAATAAGATTAACATCTCAATAATCTCGATTAACATGAAGTAGATGGAGAGTAAATGTTTGTAGAAATAATTTGTACAAGAGTAGAAAAAGTCAAGCGAGTGTAACACATCAGATTTTTTCCATAACTTTTGCTATTATATTGGTTAATGATGTATAGTTGATGTTAGAGGTAAGTTTGTCTTTTTTATGAATAAGAATAATAATTGCTTTTTTCCATTTAGAGGGAATTATAGTTTTCCAAAATAAATTATATACTTTTAAAAGTTCTTGTTTAGCAATTCTTCCAAGATTTTTAAGGAATTCTGCATGTATTTTCTCTGTACCTGGTGACTTCTTATTTTTGATTGAGTTTATTGCTATATTCAGTTCTTTCATACTGAATTCTTGTGAAAAAATTATATTGCTGCTGCTAGAATTAGATTTTTAAAGTTTTTTTAATTTTGATTTTTTGCTTTTGTTTCAAATTTCTTAAATTCTTCTGTTAATTTATGAACATTGGGTAACGTTTATTACATTTTTCTGTAATGTCTGTATCTTACATAGGAATTTTGGTATTATTATGAATGAAAAATTATTTAATATTATCATATTAATATTGTTTGTATATCTATGAACTTTTTTTTTTGCTATCTTTTCTATAATCCATATTTTATAAGAATTTGGTAAAACTACTTCTCTTTGCAATTGAATTATGTAATTCCTGGTAAAACTTGTTGTATTTGTCAGAAGGCTGCTAATGACTTTTTAAACACTTGTCTTCCACTTAAGGATATCTAAATTTTTGTTACTGGTGTGTTTACTATTGTGCAGTTCTTTTTTCTTTTTGAGGTAGATGCCATCTCTCATTTTAATCACTGTAAATATACTATGGCATACTCAGTGCTTAAAATCTCACAATATGTATTTTTGCTAAAAAGTGCAGTTCTTTCTTTGCACTGCATTCAGTGAAATACTGAAATTATGTCAGTGTTACAGTTCATTTCTTATATTTACTGATTGCATGTTAATGTATGTATATTTTTACTTTCTCCACCAACTTTTCCTACTAGTGAGTACAGTAAATGTTATGTTTTACCCAAAACTCCACATTGAGATTTCACTACAAATGAGACACACAGTCAAGACAGGTTTTGCCAAGTAAAGTCTAAGTGGCTCTCAAGCAACCATAATGCTGCCACACTCTGGTGCATTACAGTTGTAATACAGTTGTAGTTCATCAGAACAAGGCACGAATATATTACAGTGGAATCTCATTAACATGTTTTCCTGTGTATTACATTGAATTATAAAAGTCCTGGCACCAAATGTGATTAGTAATGTTTGTTTAGTACGTTTTCTCTGTCCTGTTTACTACGTTGGAAGTCAATAACATCCTCATTCGCTGTTTTGGCCAATCCTTGATCGGTCCACTGGGAGTAGGTGCTTAACATGTTCAAAGTTTGACATCCTCATTTGCTACTTTGGTCAATCTGGCAGCCAATAACATGCATGTATGTAAATATTTGTGTGACACAATTTGTGTAGGCAGAATAGAGAATGCTTTAGCTTGGTGTGGTAAACGCCAACAATAGTTTCTAAGTTGAGTGTTGACCAAACATATACATAGATTGTATTTTAGCTTTTTGTTTGCAATGGAAAAAAAGAAACTGTGGCAAGTAACCAACAGTGAAAAATTAAAAATCCTTGAAGTAGATCACAATCCAAATATGAAATGTGTTGATATAGCGCAGAAGTTAAATATTCCTCCGCCAACCTTAAACACAATTGTTAGCAAATGTAAACTGATTGAAACTGCTTTTGAGGAAGGGAAAAATGCTAAAACAAAACTTTCCTCTTGGAAAGTAGGATCAAAAGAAGATCGGATCAAAATTTGTTACATGGAAACACCTGCCATATTCAAATCGTATTGAATACGCCAAAGATACTATCTTCTACTGTACTTATAACATGATGCACACTCGTCATTTTTTTTGTTTTTGGTGAAAATTATCATATTAATAATAAAACACACAACAAAGCCATTTTTATCGCTTCCATAATTCACAATTTATTTTCTCAAAAACATTCACTAACCTCAAAACCTGCCTAAATTATACAGAGAAACAAACCAGCATGTTTAACAGGTTTGCCAATGTAAATCCAAGTTGACCAACATAAAAGCTTGAATTATTTATTCTCGGACTTTGTGTATCCAAATCCATTTGAATATATGTTGAACTTAACATGGAAATGCAGATTGTATTCAGCATGGAATTGGACTCAAATTAATTTCAATTCCCCATGGAAACAGTAATTATTAGATTTTATTTCATAATTATGTTCTTAAATTACAGATTTTGTATTTTCGTTAAACATTTTCCCAGCTGTGACATCCAAATCCTTGGGTCCCTGCAAAAACGTGCTAACAAGATTCTACTGTACTATATTCCAGAGTAGATATGTACAGTAAAACAAGAGATTTTATTGGAGGTGGTAAAATTTTGGGGTGGTAAATTATAAAACAATTGCATAGTTTTATAAACTACTGTGATTCATTTAATTAAAACATCATTATATACTCAAATTGTTGGATATTACATACCCAATTTACTGCTGCTACATAATCTGTTATCTGGATTAATCCGAATTTCTACATTATAAGTATTTATTTATGTTTGTAGTTTCAAGTCTATTAAACTCATAGTTCATTTCAGACAGGTTGCAGTAAAAAAGTAGTTGTCACTATTAATAAACAAACTTACAGCAGTCACATTATAATGAAGATATTTAAGGTATTTAAGCTGAGCAAATTTTTCATATCAGTTTAGTGCATTGAAATAAAAAATAAATCAACTTGAATAATGTCTTACCACATCAGACGACGTGGAAATGATTGATTATAAAATAAAAATATTTGTTATTAAACAATGTAGTTATATGAAATAATCCTTGTTTTTCCTATTAAAACAATTTGTATTTGCAAGATTTGAAACAAAAGCATTATATCGTACTTATATGTTTAACTCTAGTTTTCAATACTACTGAGTGTTGGTAATATTACAGTATTATTTACAAAAAATAAAGAAAGAATATACATTATTACATTTTATGCGACACTAGAATAACCTTAACAATGAAGATCATGAGCATAATAGAACAAAATATGGTGTATTTATTTCTGCTTGTTTATATGTAAAAAAGAAGTAAACAAGAAAAAAGTAACAAAAAGGCTGAAACTTTACTTGGATAATATCAATAGTAATTATTATGGAAGGATTCTGCGGAACAAGAGTTAAACTTCTCTTTGTGGGATGTATTATGTTAATTATAGATAAAATGAATTTTCCAGTACTTAATTGTCAGACTTATAATTAAACTACATTTATGATCATAAATTGTGTATTTATAAATAAATATGTTAAATGAACTCGCACTCTTCTTTCATGCCTAAAAACTGAAAATTCAAGAAGAAGAAGAAGAAGAAGAAGAAGAAGAAGAATGAATGAAAACAAAAGGTGATAATGATGATAAGACCAAAATCATAGAATTCAATTACAGCTCAGTAATTTAAAATAAATATACAAGTGAATGCATTACATTGCAAATGAGCATTTTAGAATTTAACTGGCTTTTTTACCCAGTTTTAGTTTGAAATAAAACTCTGTTTCTGTTAGCTATTTTGTTATGAATAAACAAAAAAATCATTTACATTTTCAGAGTGGAGACAAGATCTTCTGCTCTCCAGAAGATAACCTGCTCTATTGAAATTGCATTCACTCGCCACACTTGTAGCGGGAATGTTCATGCAACATTCAATAGCCATTTATACCCCGCGGACTTTCCTTTGGAACTTATTGGCAAATGGTGTTATCTCGTGTAACTCTTGTCGTTGGGTTTTCTGCACTTTTGGTTTTTAATCATTAGATCATACACACTCGCATTCATACTTCCAGACTCTGGGGAAGATAGGGCTTAATCTTGGCTAGAGAAACATTCCCACCCCCAGCCGGGAACCGAACCCAGGACCCCTCGCACAGCAGGCAGGTGCTCTACTGATTGAGCTATGGTGCCAGCCCCCGTGCAAAACTTGTTTGTTGGTTTTCCACCATTTCAGAAGTTCACCTTCTTGACAGGCATAGTTCCTTTCAGTAAGGGCTAACTATCTGTTTAGCTTATCTGAATAGATGCTTCATCTTCATTGAAGCTCCAGTTCAACTTAGCCTTTTTTCATTGGAGTTATATTTTCAGGCATCTGATTTTCATTGTATACCTGATACACTAAGACTTCTGAATGAACTTGTCAAACTTCATCATATGCCCTAGTTTTTTTTGGGAGGGGATAATTTATTGAGATGGCAACAAGAAGGCCACAGCACTAATACAGAAAAATGCATTTTTTTGTAATATAAAACGTTTTATCTTAGCCATCATTTCATGTCAATGCTGACCGGTTCACAATCACAATGTTGCAACATGCATTTGTGTCGCAGTATCACTCTTTCAATAGAAGTGTGCTTATTGCTCTCCAAATCTAACCTAGCTTCCTTGAATAAGCATAAAAATGTATTAAGTTCATTTACAGTGTCTTTATAGTAGTTTTTGAGAAGATGGGTCTTTCCCTTTGATCCTAGTACTCCTTTATCTCTGGATTGTTTGCAACATCAAAACCACAATGTCCCAATACATCACTACTTAATGGAGTACATATTTCTGAAAAACTTCCAGACCTTTTCAAATATTTACCACTGTTCTGGCTGCTTGTGTTGAAGACAGAGCCTCTTGAATGTCAAGTTGCAAAAACTTCACTTCGTTTAAATTATATCGAAGTGCAATGTATAAGCAGTGATCAAAGCAAAGAATGCTCTGATAGTTTTGAAGAGCCATCTTCATGTTTCCTCCCAGATCACTAAAAAACACACACCACTGCACCAATGCCACACATTCTTCTCTCCATTCCGAACCATGTCATATGTTTTCTCCGGATTTTTAAATGCCTGGAAATTCTGTTGTAATAACATTTCTGTCTATATTCCATTCTTCATTTATGGAATGTGACGTGACATGACAAAGTATGTGTTCTTGCAGTTATCAGTCCACAAGTCTGCATCCAAAGTACACATGTTTTTCTTTTCATTGATCCTATTAAAGTGGAATAACAACAGCACAGTTTTCATCTGCATTTTTCTTTGCATTTCTAGGATTGATGTTGGATGTGATGATATAGAAGTTGCATTCACCTTGAGTTTTATTTCGCTCTTTAACTACTATTTTTCTTAGGTCCCATTCTATATTGGGCATGAAAGATCAGAAATTTCGCTCAGAGGCATGTTTATCAGGCTTGAAGTTCTTTTAGGTGCCATAAACCTATGACACAGGACCACCAGCTTTAAGCATCCACCTTGCTGTAAGTCACTCCAATGTTTTATCACTTCCTGTGTGTACATTTTAAACCCTGGCTTAGAACAGACATTTAAAGCTATAAATCCATTCTGCACATATCCATAAGGTTTTCTACTACAAGATTCTTGACACTTGTTGGAGGCCCTACATCTTTATTTATTGTTTTGTTACAACCCACTTTACAATGCCTCATCATTCCTGGAGTGCTTGAAGAATGAGAAAGCAGCAAATCAGAAAATCTGCACTGTACATATCCTTTAGATTTCTGTGTTTTTGGGTTCACCACAAGCATGAAATTATTCCACATTGCACTTTTGGAATCATTAATTTGTTTCAAAATTAATGATTTTGTTGAACTTCCTTCTAATTTCAGCTTTAATGTTTTTATTTGTTTCCTCTGCCATAATTCTCACATCACTATTGCAATAATAACATTTCCAAGATGCTACACACAAAAGATTGACAACTCTGTTTACAAAAACAGGTAAGATTGGGGGAGTGAGAACAGAGCTGGTCTATTGTTATTTATCAGTAGTTGTAAGCCGTATTTTACAGCACGCAGGCTCAATTAGAGTTGGAAATGTATTGGTACTGAAAAGCATGTAGCAGATCGGTTCTAGTGATGACATAAATCAGATTAAAGCATCTATTTTCGATGTTGAAACAAAATGCTTATGTATTTCTCCAAACATATTTTATAGTCTGCATTGTAGTAAGCACAGAAGCAAGAGTTATAACAGTTTTTGTGTGTGTTGCATATGCAAAGATGATGTTCCTAATCATGGGTGTTAATGATAAAAAAATACTAATATATTGCTGCTATTATTATTAAAATTACAGTCAATTTTTATTGCATATCTATATTGTCAACAGGATGCACTTGCTGATACCTGATTTGAACAGGAACACTGCAAGTAGTACGTATGCTTATTACCAAAGGGGCCACATCATAGCTAGATCTACTACATCAGAGGTGGCGAAAACGTGACTTGCAAGGCATTTTGACTCGCAGGCGCACGTTCCCTCTCTGCAACTGTCCGTTTGATTTTCACATGCTGCTTAGTGAAGCAGTGCGTGTTGCATATTTGGTGACTTGCGAAAGGAAGTCGTTTTCGCCACCCTTATACTACATGATAGTAGTGTATTTGAGTATCTGCATGCAGTACTGCTAGGATGCACTACCAACCCACTTCTCTTTAATGCTGAATATTGCAAGTAAAACAGTGATATTACATTAGATTTATTTGTTTTCTTATGAAAATAGCAATCATGTTTATAGAGCTGATAATTTTTAGATTAATAATACAAGGAAATAATATTTGTACTTTCTCTACTATGTATCCAGTTGGTAGAACAAATATTGCACAACACCCAGAAATTTGATATGAAGATTTCACATGCAGTGAGTGCCCCGAATTAAAAAAAAAAAGTGTTTTGGAAAAAGGGTGAGAGAGAGAGAGAGAGATGAGAGATGAGAGAGAGAGAGAGAGACTCAGACTCAGACTCTCTGTATTCAAGCTCAGTATCTTTCAAAGATGTAACATGAACATTTTCAAGAAAATTCCCAACCCCAAACTATCCATATGAGTCATTCTTGTCAAGTCGCACAAATTTTCACAAAATTTGACTATCATGTCTCTGATTCACTTCAAATTTTTCCTGAATTGCAAAAACAAAGTGAATTACCTTGTAAATTATCATTTTTTACTTTCTCTACTATATATAGTAAGCAGGGGAAGTATTGTATTCCACCCAAAAATTTGATACTGAGATTTCACTGAAAATACATGTTTTGAGACCCCCTGAATCCAAAAAAAGCATTTTTGGAAACATGTCCGTGTGTGTGTGTGTGTGGGTGTGGGAGAGAGAGAAAACAGCATAACTCAGAAACGAACTGTCGGATAAACACCAAACTTGGTATTTAGGTTCAGTATCTTCCAGAGATGCGACACAGTTTTCAAGAAAATCCCCCCACCCCAGATTACCCTTTACATGGAACATTTTTCGAAAATTTTAATTTTGTCAAAAATGGCTCTAACGATTTTGATTAAAGTATCGTATGTTTAAAAAAATGAAATGTATATCTCGAATTTTCTGGGAATGTCTCCAAAAGTATTCTTCATTGTGAACGACTTTTGCATAACTGGTAAACCATAAGAGATAGACAAAATTTTACTACACAAAAAATGTAGATCGCATTAAAATACACAATTTATGTCATATACTTTTTTTTTGTTGGGTGAACCATTTTCGAGATGTTGCTTGTTATTCCCTTAAATTTTCCAATACTTGTACTTTATCTCAAATGGAAATTCGTTATTCATTTTTTTTGTCCTGGTAATGCAAAGAGAATGGAATATTCCACATAGCAACCAGCTCTTAACATATTTGACTATCGCTTAAAGTCTACCAATTCCCCTTGCATCTACAAGAAATTTAGCAATAAGATTAACATCTCGATAACTCGATTAACATGAAGCATATGGAGAATGAGATTTTGTAAAAATAGTTTGTACAAGAGTAGAGAAAGTCATGTGAGTGTAACACATCAGATTTTTTAAAATCACAATATATTAAAAAATATTCCACAATATTACTTGTGAAAAGCGGCACACCTCTTTGGCTTAAAATTAGAATAGCTCACATTCACTAAGTGATAAAATTATGTTATAAAGTTCAATACAAAGCTTAATATATGTCTTGTTCTTAATATTCATTACAATTTTTATGATTAATAATTTGCATAAATTTTTAAAAACCAAAGATTTAAAAACTATATATCCCTATTAACCCACTAGTTTAAATTGGCATAAAAATATAAACAAATTCCTTGATGTTTTTTGTGTATATTTACATAAAACAAGAATGGGATCCTGTGTAGTTAATTTTAAATAAAATAACTTAAAAAACGGTGAGTAGCGGAATTCCAGTGAGGCACGACTGGGGAGTAGTAGAACTTATAGTAGTAGTGGCAACAGCAGACTGTCTTTGAATGCCTTTTCAATTATTCACACCACTTTAGATGCACTCTAGTTTGTTCACATCTAACTGTTAAGTCTGGCATGTATAGTTGAGAAACATTCGAATTTTCAATCTTATCCTATGGAGGAAATATGACTATAATTTAAATGCGCACCTTTTTCTACTTCAGGCTCAAATAAATACTGTCTGGTTACTATTTCATTATTGGTTGATGAATATAGCTTTAACATACCAGGAATCACTTTCGCATTCCTCTTAAAATGGTCACTATGCTCCTGATGTTGACGCTCTGTGAAAAACAAACCTTATTTTTTAAAATAAAGAGAGTTGAGGGTTGTTACACTACATCACTAAAATATTCTTACTTGAACGCTTTCTCCTGAAACGCTTTCAAGTAAGAATATTTTAGTGATGTAGTATAACAACCCTCAACTCTCATTATTTTAAATTATGACACATCACTGTTACTAGCTTCTAAATCTTCAGAATTAGTCAACAAACCTTATGTTGGGAATATGTTCTTTTGCCCAAAGAAATAGTTTTTCGGAAGTTGTAATCAGATCCTGAAGGGGTTGTAGACTGGATCTCATTGCTAGTCTTTTAGTAGCACCTCCTATACCGTCATGGTCATTTTGTGTGATGTCGCAAAGAAATACTCAGTATGAATACCAAAGCCATTCTCATGGTGGCACAAATTAGAAAATTGTTTCTTATTTTTATGCTGAGTACTGGTACCATCAGAAAGGTAATAAATCTTCTTCAGATGTTTAATTTCTTTTTTTAAAAGCTTTATCAGTTCTGTCTAAAAAGGATGCACAGCATTGGTGTTATGTTTCAGGCATTCTGAAATTGAAACAAAGTTCAGGTGATGTGTTTCACTGCACTGCTTGAAATAGAGAACAAATGGGTGTACTGTAGCTTGGTTGTTATTCCAATGTATACCTTGGACTGAATCTTGCGCAACTAAAGCACAGTTTTCGAAAAATCAGAAATAATGATGCAGTCTTCTTCCTCAAGGCTTTCCTTAAGATTTTCCAGAAGCATGTGAGGTATTAAGTTATTTAGTTTATTTGCTAATTTCTCTAAATATTCATGTACTGGAGGTTCCAAAGTTTCCAAATTTGTTCTGTCCATAGTAACCCACTGCCTATACCTAACATAATGTATGTCTTCCACATGAAATCATTCTGTAAGTATGTAGTGAAGTTATATTCCAGGACAAATAGAGCATTCCAAAAGATAACAATGCTGAGATGGAGGATTGCAAATTATTTGCGTTTTGGTATCTTTATAGTTATTTATGACTATTCTGCTTTCTGCAGTAAGTTTTGGAATATCTGTACCATCAATCATCAACTTAACATTTTCATGGTAGGCGCAGATGCACACGATATGAGTTCCATGAGATCCAGGTAAAATACAGTCTTAACTTGGCAAATTTAGAAAATCCAATTTTCACTGTTGGATATTCCTCCTTAAAATTCTAGCAGGTTTCTCTCAGAGCACATGTCAGTCTCTCGTGTTTTTGTATCTTTTTGCCATTCTCTCTCAAACTAACAAAATTCTTCTTTCCTAGCATCACTCTGCTTACTTCATCTGAAGTATAAAATTCGAGGACCATTTGCACTGCTGATGGTTCCAGTTTTTTCAGGATTTATATTCAGGTGTTGATAGTATTCCCTTTTTTGTAGCAAGTTCTTTTGCTTTCCTAATCATGTGAACTGATGCATCAAAGTGTTACTGAATTTTTATCCAGAATTTTTATGGCCAGTCCTCAAAAATGCTTAGTATTTGTAATTTTAAATTATCATCAGTTGCGTGGTAGGAGTTCAACAGTTTCGGTATGATAGTGGAACTGTCATTAAATTTTCATTGGAGGTTGAACTTTGCTTTTGCTCTGTATGAAATATTTTCTGTTTAAGGGACATTTCTGTAGTTTTCAATGTTTGCTGTGGATATTGTACTTGGGTTAGTTTCCTTTTCTTTAATGGGAGATTTGCCCAAAATCACTAAGCTTTTGTTCAGCTTAGAAACACATCTAAACTAGAAAAACTACCTGAAGATTAAGTCTGTGTCACGTTCAGTACTCAAAACCACTTCTGAATTATTCACAGCACTGGTACTTTGTAGCACACAATCACTGTTAGCAGTGGATGGTACTTTGGGAATTTTTTTCAACACACATCACATATTTGTAGACCTGGTGATAAAGCTATGTTCTCCATTTCTAAGTTTATAAGGATATCGCGGGTAACCAATCTTAATGATTTATGCTTTGTGTTATGCTTGGAAACATTAAATGGATTGAAACAATAGTCATAACGCTTCCTCAGTTCACTCACAAACCACAGAGCTAAATATGAACTTCTAAGCTGAACACAAAGTAACATTTAAAATGAAACAGCAGTGAGAGGCTTCATAGAATATGGGCTTCCAGTTGCTAAGTTATTCCAAACACTGGATGTGATAGCCTATGATGTTCGTACTGCGTAATGCATCAGCTGGTGCACCACTGTGGTGTGAAGCTCTGTCAGCAGTTTTATGTTCTGAAACCCTATGCGCTAACTAAAGTATTTAAAAGCATACTTCTATTAAAGATCCCATCCTGATATTAACAGGTGTAAGAGAAAATATATCATAGATTCCTTCTGTATTTTTTCCAGATTTTAAGATTAGGGAGTTCAATTAGATTTTGCAGTTAAAAACATGGTTGTTTTTTTATTTGAAATAAGTGTATATAAATAAAGAAAACTACAATATTTTTATCTACAAAACAATGTGTTGTTCTTATCCTGGACTATTTTATACTCCGAAAATAAATTGCTTTTATGTAACATTGTGTGCATATAAGAAAAATGTTAAGTATGCTGTAAATCCTAAAATAATTTGATTTTCTGCAAAATATAAATTACGAGTCCATTTATTTTATGTGTGGAACACATAAACTAAAATTCAGAAAATTAAGAGAAAGTGATGTTTTGCGTGTGTTTGGTTTGATGTGAAATGACATATATGGAAAAATTGTGTAATTTTGTTTATTTTCTCAAAAATGACTAACAATTTTGATTCAAATACTATACATATGTTTAAGATATTTACAGGAACGAATAAGATTGAATTTTCTGGGAAGAGCCTGTGTGAAATCCTTCTTTGTAAAGAATTTTGTATAACTGGATGAAACAAAAATATACTACACAAAATGTATATATCTCTTTAAAACATGCAATTTTATATCACACTTTTTTTGTGGCACCAGCCATTTTGAAGCTAACCATTGCTATTGGTTTGAACTTTTCATTGCTTTGTCATTTTTTGAAATACTGCTAGTTAGTTAGTTTTATTGATCCGTTAAAGTGGTTTGGTACAATGTACATTCACTATTGGACACGTCAAGCTATAAACATAAACAATAATAGGTTTTTACATTATATACAATAGGTCTTTACATTCTAAATACTATGGTTCATGATATACATTTGTGTTCAAGGTAATCTTTAATAGAATAAAAGGAGTGGTTAACTAATGTGCCTTGAGACTGGATTTCAGCTGGTTTACATTTTTAATTGCCTTGATATTACTTGTAAATTATTATAAAGTTTAATGCCAGAGTATAAGATACTGCTAACCTTTGGTTGTTTCTCACAATGCCACGATGATTTAAGAGCATGGAATTTTAAGGCCAGTACATAGCAACAAGTTTGTAAACACTTGACTTTACTATCACAGTTCCCTTTGTACCTGATAATGAAATGGGTAATGAATCTATGTATGCAATGTTTATTGCAATTAACTTGTAACTGGATAGAAGAATAAGGTTTTGCAAACATAGTTCATAGAAGGTTTAAAAAAGTAAATGATAGTGGACAAAGAAAGGCATGTGAATGTAACACATGTTCTTTTCTTTTAAATGAAGAAATAAACATTACCTTAAAGAACATGGTGATTTGCAGCAGATGATGATCAGCCTGTGATCATTACATTTTTAAAGAAAGTATTTGTCCAGTTTTACATGCAAGAGGAGTTATCAATTTATTTATTTGTTTATCAACAATTAACCTATTTTCTGTTGTCCCTACAACCTCATTGCTGCTAATTGCAAAATTCCATTGCTGATATTGTTTGGGGTTTATCAGCGGAAGAAACTATATTACATCTTCATTTCTTTGTATCAGTTGTCTGAAGTTCAGCTGGCATATAAATTCAATTTAATGTTCTTCATGAATCTGATTTTGCTTTGTATTTTGGATCAGATGGGAGTACTAAAAGAATGCTATCTACTTTGAGCATCCATTTTAAGTGCTCACTGGAAACTACACCATTGTCCAATGGTTGCCAAAGTCCACTGATAAAGCCATAAAGTTCTAATTAGGCTGTTATTGCACTCTCATGCCTTTGACATAGTATTTAAATCATTAAAAATATAAAACAATGCTATTAAGTATAGAAAAAAGTAGTTGAAATAAATTGAAACTATTATTTCACCTTTCCTGGTGGCTTAAAAGGACACAAAGCACTGTCCTATTAAACCATAAAAGCATATATTGTATTTATTGAAATTATGTTGTTATATACCGGAATGAAGCCAAAAGGTTTGTAGCTAAAATATTAAATTTAGTTACCCCGGCATAAACATGAGGGACATAGCTACAGAGGCAAGCGAAAGATACCATGAACTTGCTGCACAAAGCTAAAGTGGGCGTGGAATATTCATAAATAATTACATTTGAATTCATATTTTGCTCAGGTTTATTATAAATCAAGGTGGCCTACATTGTACACAAAAAGGTTACAGACAAAACACTGGGGGAGATGCCCCACGCACACACATGGCAACATGTACTCTTACACACACGACTCTCACACGACACTGGCTACCACTGACACCAAGCCAAGCCACCACACAAAGAGAGCTATTCCCTCAATTGCCTTCACCCCCACCTAGGAAGATGAAGTTGCCACTCCGGACAAGAACTTAACATACAGATGCAACAATTAGCTCAACAATACTATACACAGCAATAATCTGTCCGACGCGACAATACACACACATACACTACATCTCCCCCCACTCACAAAGTGAGGCGTCCCCGCTGAAAAAAAAGAATAACACAAAGAAAATATATGCATACAATAGTGAACATACAAAGAATACAAATATAAAGTCCTGATGAATGCCCACATGGACAATGGTTCTGTTTGACAATAAAGCAGTCCCACAGGAACCCCTCCCAGCTCATAACTCCTCTTTTGTATGTATACAGTGTATCACGACCTACTGTTTGAGAATGGAGCAACACTGCTTTGTCCGGTAACTGTTCCCACCACGAACCACACCCGCCAAAGAAACGATGGAAAAAACTGATCACACAGATAAGTGTACCACTCAATCACCACGGCACCACAGATGAATTTGCTGGAACACTGTAGAAATAGGTCTGTGACCGATGGGCCCTGCCAGCACAGACAAGCCAAGAGGGAAAACACCCCCATAGACTGCCATGGTGAGAGGGTTGAAGGTGAAATGCAGATGGAAACCTGTGCAGGTGCGGCCGGGGAAGTACCACCATTCTCCTGATGATCTGGGGCTTTCTCTTCTGTGGATGGGAAGTGTTTCCTGGAGCTACCGACAGACTGCAACAAGATTTGGGGAAAGCATGAGGGTCACAATATACAAGAAAAAAAAATACACAGGAAAACAAAAAGGCAGGGGACACACAAAGCTATAAAACTTAAATCTAGAGCAAGGCCTTGCAAAAAAAAAAAAAAAAAAATACATTGATTGAGCGCTCAATTTTTTGGATATGGCTAACAACTATTCATGAATACATTTAAAGTAGGGGCACCAAGGCAAAATTTAATGACAAAAATTTTCAGTGTTCTAACATGACAATAAAATTTAGAGCTTTTGATGCTTTACAATGAAATCTGACCATAGAAATGGTGTTACTATGAGATTAATACAAGTAAGAACGAAAACACATTGAGACATTGGTACTAAGAATTTAAAAATGTCATCCTCAGAGAAAAAAAAATTTTGTTGGTTCAATCTACGAGCAAACTACCATTTAGCTACAGATATACTAACTACAGGATCAAATAGAGGTAAGGGAACTATCACCAACTATGCTAAGGATCTACTCCCCAAGGAACGCTCTATGCGCATTTCGCAAGTGGCTGGTTCAAACTTTTTGTTTGTCTTCACAGATACATATAGCCCCCTATATTCTGTCATGGTTGGATTGTGGACCAAGCCCCAGTCAACACATTCATAAAACAGACACAAACAAAATGAATAAAATGAAAATAGTTAGAATTGACCAAAAGAAAGACATTGTTGTAGGTAAATATTATGACATATTAAGGATTTCACGACCTGCAAATTTTGGAAACATGTACTCGCCCAGATAAACATGTAGTGACGGGCATAACATTGCTGCTGGACAGAAGGAAGATTCAACGACCATTTCCCTCTTTCCATGCAGGGAACACACAAAGCATCTATAGCAACTGTAATCAAACTCAAACAGTGCATCAGACAAACAGACATTACTATGGACGTACAGCAACGAACACGCCTTTTTAAGTCCACAACGGCTCCTCAGCAAGAACATGGCCACCAAAACAAAACAAAAAATACCACCCTACAATCATACTACACTCACGAGACCCTCACAAAGCTGGAAAGAATCATATTAAAGAATCTTGGTAAGTACATGTTAATTTATCACCCAAAGAAAATGTGGTGTCACAACAAAAAACATAGAAAAAGTTTATCTGTAAGAGAGAGAGCAATTAACATTTTTTTTCTTTGACTGGGATACCTGCTGCGAACAAAATCTTGCTAAAACAAATCAGGGTTTGGCATCGATCTGGAGGTGGTGAATATGGTTGCCATTGCCTTCTCTGTGTGGAAGATGATCCTCTCAGGATTGCATATAACTGTTTAGTCAACTGATCCACCTTTGCAGTTCAGACATCATTAGTAGGAGGAGCTAGAAGAGCAGGCAAAGGTGAATGACCTGTAAGGAAAGGGTTAGCAGTCCCAGCTGGTAAAGCCCAAGTTGGAGGAGCCACAACATGATCTGTAGTTTGTACCTGTGCAGCGATGTCTGTGACAAAATGTCTGAAACCATTGTATAGCTGTATCTTTAAGGTAACAAGGCAAATACTTCACTTTTTGCAAATCTGACCAGTTATTAGCAGAAGCTACTCCTTCAAAAGTATTAAGAAGATCAAAAGGATTGTCTACTGCAGCATTAAAGAAATGGGGTTTGACAGAAGGTCGACTAGCAGACACAGTATCCTGAACAACTGCTTATACAAGTGTAATTAAATCATTATTGGTGGCCACCAGGGTCGATGACCCAGCACCAGTAGAAGGCATAGGAGGGTGGTCTTCCACAAGCATGTCTGAGGGTTATCTGTTATTTCTCCTTGGCATGGTGAAACTATATAGTACAGTATTAATATAGAAAGGTAGGCATGCAATTAAACAGTAGCTGTAATGAAAAAATGAGTGTACATACACCTTGTAAAAATAATATTGTATCAGAAACAAAAGTATGTATGAGCAAAATGCATAAATATCAATGCTGCAAGAGAGGTTGAGTTTGCATTTATAACACAACACAGTTAAAAAAAAAAAAAATTCCATAGACAATGTCAGAAATTAGCAATAAATCAAATATGCAAGTCAATGGCACACGCAGGTGAAAATTAATCACTCAGTATAAAACAATATAGGCCAGTAACATTCAAGAAACAGATATAACAGTGGCAAAGAATTATAGAATCATATCACAGTGTAATGAAAGCAAACAAGTTATATTGTGAAGCAAAAAGCAAATAAGCTTAATGAGGCTAAATATGACCAAAATGAACACAATTTCAATAGTACAATGGTACACAAAGTGACAGTATGCTAAAATTAGTAATGTGATGCTGAAAAATTAGTTCAAAAAGTTAAATGCGCTCTTATGAACCAAATCTTAAGTAGCAAGGTAAATAAAGAAATTTTCCTAGTATTTAGCATAAAGTAGCCATGCCTGTGTTAAAATCCTACAAAAATGAATGCTGACAGTATCTGAAATGTAAAACAGTAAGCACATTGACTATAAAGAAAAGAAAATTTAATCTGAGCACTGGTCAGAAATGTTAGGCTACATAACACATTTTAATGGACTACAGTGACAAATTTGACATAAGAAAGCAAGGTTCATAACCCTCAATAATTTCACTAATACAAGTTATTAACAGAGGCATAAGATATAGTAGCAAGGAGGTATAGCACACAAAAATGTCAATATCAGGAGGCAATAGTCACATTTGAAAGATTAATAAAATCTAAGACAAATACATAACACACACACATGCACGCACAACTTGGGGTCCGGGAATGGGATAAAAAGAAGGAAGGAGAAACACAATGGAAGAGATGCCCCACACACACACACACACATGGCAACCCGTACTCTTGCACACACACACGACACTGGCTACCACTGACGCCAAGCCATCACACAAAGAGAGCTATTCCCTCAATTGGCTTCACCCCCCAACTAGGAAGATGAAGTTGCCACTCCGGACAAGAACTTAACATACAAATGCAACAATTTGCTCAACAATATTATACACAGCAATAATGTGTCCGACGCGACAATACACACACAATACACTACAATATGTCTTGGATTTTATTTCTAAAATAATATTATAAATCAAAGTATGTCATTTTAGGCCACTCACCTGTTAGAATCATAAGCATATTATCTATATCCATAATCATGGAAGCAGTTTTTAGCAACTTTTCACTCAATTCCCTCAAGAAAATTCTGAAATTTTACATCTTCTTCTTTCCCTTAAACACAAGGGAACACAGCATTAGACCATTATATACTCTCCTCATAATGCAAGTAGTACTTTAGAAATAGATTAAGAGGCTCTCTTGAAAATAAAAGTATTGAAAGTAAGGCAAAAGACCTGTACAATCATTTACCTCACTGGATTAAAGTAACTGATGAAGAATGAACAAAAATTGAACAGATTAAGTTATTTATTTAAAGGTGAGTCGGAATTGTAACACTAACATCACTTAAGTTTACTCACTTAACATGTTTCGGGAAACCGTTGTTCCCATCCTCAGAAGGTTAATTCGACTGGCCCGTGTTGTTGGTGTTTCCGTTTTTTGGACTGGATCCTGTGGTGGCATCTTGTGGTGGAGAAATGTACTTCCAGAGAGGATTTGGTGGCGGCAAATCAAAATTCATTAGATGTGTGTTGTGTTTTAGAATGGTGATCTTCTCCCATGCATCTAATTCGGCTGCAAATTTGGCTGGTTTGACTAATGTAATATTGGGTTTGATGTTGTGATTAGTGATCCAAAAATGGTGTGAAACTGCAGATTTGTCCATTTGTTTGTATTTAATACATCTCATGTGCTCCTTTAGCCTAGTTTCTAGGTTTCTTTTTGTCTTACCTATGTATACTTTATTGCAATCTGAACAATTGATTTTATAGATTCCAGCTTTTTTGTCTTGTGGAATGGGGTCTTTTAACTTGTTACAAAGTAATTTCTCTATGTTAAATTTGTTCTGTGGAGCTAGGCTGATGTTATGTTTCATGAAAATCTTCTTAAATTTGTGAAAAGTTCCTGGGTGGTATGTGAATTTCTTGAACTTTAGCTCTTTATCTTGCTGGCTGAGATTTGTTGTGTTTCTGATGTGCATCTGTCGTTTGAATTTTGCAATTTTTTTGTCAATAGTTGTTTTGTTGTACCCATTATGTATTGCTGTGTCTACTATATGCTGGTATTCTAACTGGTATTCTTTTTTATTTAAGGGGGTATATACCAGTCTATGTGTTAGGTTGTTTAGTACTGCATGTTTGTGTGTGTTTGGATTGAAACTCTTATTTTTTATGTAATTAGTAGAGTGTGTTGGCTTCCTGTATATGCCAAAGGTTAGGTTCTTTTGTTCTCTGATGATTTTTAGGTCTAAAAATGGTAGCATGCCTTCTTTTTCTATTTCTATGGTGAATTTTATTGATTGCTTCTGTAGGTTTAGTAAGGCTAAGGAGTCTTGTATGAACCTGTTAGGGACAACAGCGAAGATGTCGTCAACATATCTGTGCCAAACTTTAAACATGTATGGAAAGGAAGTTGTTATGTGTGTTTCTAAGTAGCTCATAAATAAGTCTGCCAAGAAGGGTGAAAGTGGGTTGTCCATGGTTAGACCAGTTGGTTGTTGATAGAACTTCTTATTGAAACTAAAACAATTTTGTGCAATGCATAAATTGGTAAGTTGTATGAGATCTTCTATTTCTTCTTCAAGTAGGTTAGTCTGCTGTAGCCATTTCTTTAATTGACGCAGGAGTTGATCTGTAGGAACACTTGGAAATAGTGCAGTGACATCAAAGGAAACTAATCTGTCTTCTGGTTCGAGTTCCAGGGATTTTATCTTCTGTATTAAATCTTCTGAATTCCTTATGTTTTTGCTATTGAATTTTGGTAGTGAAGAGAATCTCTGTACTAACCACTTTGGCAGTTTGTATACAAAGTGGTTAGTACAGAGATTCTCTTCACTACCAAAATTCAATAGCAAAAACATAATGAATTCAGAAGATTTAATACAGAAGATAAAATCCCTGGAACTCGAACCAGAAGACAGATTAGTTTCCTTTGATGTCACTGCACTATTTCCAAGTGTTCCTACAGATCAACTCCTGCATCAATTAAAGAAATGGCTACAGCAGACTAACCTACTTGAAGAAGAAATAGAAGATCTCATACAACTTACCAATTTATGCATTGCACAAAATTGTTTTAGTTTCAATAAGAAGTTCTATCAACAACCAACTGGTCTAACCATGGACAACCCACTTTCACCCTTCTTGGCAGATTTATTTATGAGCTACTTAGAAACACACATAACAACTTCCTTTCCATACATGTTTAAAGTTTGGCACAGATATGTTGACGACATCTTCGCTGTTGTCCCTAACAGGTTCATACAAGACTCCTTAGCCTTACTAAACCTACAGAAGCAATCAATAAAATTCACCATAGAAATAGAAAAAGAAGGCATGCTACCATTTTTAGACCTAAAAATCATCAGAGAACAAAAGAACCTAACCTTTGGCATATACAGGAAGCCAACACACTCTACTAATTACATAAAAAATAAGAGTTTCAATCCAAACACACACAAACATGCAGTACTAAACAACCTAACACATAGACTGGTATATACCCCCTTAAATAAAAAAGAATACCAGTTAGAATACCAGCATATAGTAGACACAGCAATACATAATGGGTACAACAAAACAACTATTGACAAAAAAATTGCAAAATTCAAACGACAGATGCACATCAGAAACACAACAAATCTCAGCCAGCAAGATAAAGAGCTAAAGTTCAAGAAATTCACATACCACCCAGGAACTTTTCACAAATTTAAGAAGATTTTCATGAAACATAACATCAGCCTAGCTCCACAGAACAAATTTAACATAGAGAAATTACTTTGTAACAAGTTAAAAGACCCCATTCCACAAGACAAAAAAGCTGGAATCTATAAAATCAATTGTTCAGATTGCAATAAAGTATACATAGGTAAGACAAAAAGAAACCTAGAAACTAGGCTAAAGGAGCACATGAGATGTATTAAATACAAACAAATGGACAAATCTGCAGTTTCACACCATTTTTGGATTACTAATCACAACATCAAACCCAATATTACATTAGTCAAACCAGCCAAATTTGCAGCCGAATTAGATGCATGGGAGAAGATCACCATTCTAAAACACAACACACATCTAATGAATTTTGATTTGCCGCCACCAAATCCTCTCTGGAAGTACATTTCTCCACCACAAGATGCCACCACAGGATCCAGTCCAAAAAACGGAAACACCAACAACACGGGCCAGTCGAATTAACCTTCTGAGGATGGGAACAACGGTTTCCCGAAACATGTTAAGTGAGTAAACTTAAGTGATGTTAGTGTTACAATTCCGACTCACCTTTAAATAAATTCAATACACATCACTGTTTCTAGCTTCTTTTCATTACAATATCAACGTAGATTAAGTTATATCTAATTAAGACCGCACGCTATACAGTGGAAGAGTATAAAACTGGAAAAACAAATTGTTATCTTTAAAATTGTAATGTTAAAATTGTACATATAGATTAGTACCTCTCCATTATTGATGGCTAATAATCTATATTTCTTTAAATTTTACTTGACGAAACCTTGTAAATTTTTACAATTGGTGAATAAATCTGAATCAGATAACATGTTGAAGTCACAAAGTGGGCATATCCCATTTTATTTTGTGATTATTTGTGTTGAAGTGTTAGTTATCATCTTGAGAATCTTGGTAATCATGATAACCCTGCAATGTTCAGCTAAGTGTGCAAGCGAGTAATAAATAAATGGATAATAACTGTCCATATAGCATCAAACAAGGATTAGTGACAGTGATTTGGCTTCATAAAAGATGCCATACCAATGATATAATGGAACGGTAAAGATTAAATTTTGTCACCGCTTTGGTAGGAAACTGCCAAGGAAAGCAACAATTTTGGGATGGGAAAAATGTACATTTGCAAGGGTCACTGTGAAAGACCATTTCTAAAGTAGTAGGCCAACAACAAGTAGGATACATGCCATACTGTTTAAGCATCAATGAAAAGGTTTCTCCTGAAATACAATCAGAAAAGATTTACAGAGCTTGGCATTCCTTGTTTGATCATGATGACACAAAAAATTTGGTTTAAAGCTTAAGCATTACTGTGTAATCCATTTCAAGTGATGCTGATTTGGATGCACATAAAGCAGCATGTTAGATACTTCTTAAAGCAATTTGTCCATATGTAACATCTCATGATAATGTCCTCTTCACAACAAATGTGGAGCATACATTCACAAAACATGTTCTTTAAGTAAGTCATGGTGTTGCTGGAGTCAGTGCAACACACAGGTTCCAAGGTTCCACTAATGGATCAGTCATCCAGGACATGCTTATCGTATGGTTGGTGCCACAATTGCAACAAACTGGCATTGAAGACTTTGTGACCCTGCAACAGGACACAGTGGTGGCACACTTTGAATTGCAAATGTGCCAATACCTGAATATTACCTTTCCCACCATTGGTTTGGCATATGATAAGCTCATTTTGCCTGCCTCCGGGGGTTGTGTCGATTATAATTAGCTTCCAAAGTGCGGCAGGGAGACAGATTTCCATGTTCCCGCAAATATGACATAAAATGTGTCTTCTACTAATCAATTACAGAAATGCATTTCTTCACCGTGATTTTAAAACGTTTTAATTTTCATAGTTTGTATGGAGTTCTTACTCATTTCAAATCTTAAAGAAAAAGCTACAGTCAAGATTTAAAAGTTTATTAGATAATAACATTTTATAGAATTATAAATGAAACTTCAGTATATAGAGAAGATGAATGAGAAATATCATTAGTGAGGTTATTGACAAAGATTCACTGTGTTTTATTGCAGTATTCTTTGTTTTAAGGTAGACCCCCTTGGATTCAAATGTAAATAAGTAAAGATGATCCACAAATCTAAAACTATTTTCTTTGAGTTGTTAACCCAACATTTGCCTGATAAACTGTGTTATGTTATCTAACCTTGTATAATGACCATTGCTTGATTATGGTATATCTCCTAACAGGCAACTGTTTGAGATCTATGATTCCCTACCAAATGCAACCCTGGAGGGCATGAATAGTCTGATTCGTGCTGCAGTTAACATGTGTACAGGCTTCTACATCTGTGTTGGCTTCTTTGGTTACGTAGCTTTCTTCACACAAAACTTTTCAGGTATATATTTTATTTTTTAGTAATTTTATCACAATGCTGAAAAATTAAATTCTAGCCATTAATTTAGCTTTTGCAAATGTGGTAAAACTCCTAGTTTTCGCTCCAATAAATACCCTGCCACATTTTATATTAATGAATTTTATTATTGAGTTCAACATAATATTCTTTACAAACCTGCATTTAATATGCAAAATGTGTAATATGCACACGTTAATTTTAATTTTTAATGATAAATTATGTGTATTTAGAAGGTCATTTCAAATTTTAAAGGTTAAGTAAGCAAATTATATTTTAATAGTATCGTTTTGGAATTTGGGCTCAAAAAATAAATTTTTTTGTTTTGCATCTTAAAAAAATAGAAACCTTCATCTTTAAAATTATATGTATGTTGTAAGTCTATCTGCATATATAAACTTTAAATGGTCCATTTAAATATGATAGTGCACTGGGTCACACCTACTTAGGTGGTGGAGCCAACATATGGCACACTTTTCTTTAAATGCAGTTGTCTATAACTTGAAATTTTTCAAAAACTTAGGTGCACTTTTCTTCAAAACTACTGAACCTATTTTAACGAAAATTTTGGTTGCTGAAACATGTTTTCTACAAACATAACCTGTTTTTATAAGAAAAATATAACATTTTAAAAAATATATTTCTGTGACCAAAAAAATATGTTACAAAATATGAATAAACATTGCTTAATGCCCTAAAAGATATTCAAGGAATATGCTTGAATATTGTTGAAGTAAAGTGCCCACAAGTGCTAGACGTACTATATTTTTTTCAAAAATGGTAATCAGTTATGACTTTTCTTGTGGCCATTTTAAATAATTACGTAGTTGTTGTTTACACCACTCAAAGTCACAATGAATCACTGTACATTCATGTGAAATTTCATTTTAATCTGAACAGTAAAAAGAAATGTTTAACTAAAGCTTATGTATTAAAATACTGAAATTGTGCAAGAATAAGTATCCAGTCCCCATAAGAAATTTGTTTTTAATTTCTTTAAGTAGTATTTTTTATGATTTGAATTAAATTGCTTTAAATTAATGTATTAGTATTTCAATAGGTGTTCACTGTTCTTGAGTTAAACTTGCTATTAAAGCAAAAGGAGTCTTTATCAGAGTTTGAGAAAACATAGTATTTAATGTTTTAAAGGAATCACACACAAAAATCTTCAAATTGCAATAAAAATTTCCTCCATTTAAAATAATCAGCTGTCATGTCATCTGTGTTCTCATTCCAAAAACCTGCAAGCTTCACGGTCTTATCTATCTCAATCCATTTGGCTCTCATTTTCTGGGTACATTAATGAACAAGTGGCCAACAAACTTACACTAGCAACTCTGGGTTCTCTAGTTTTCCCCACCATTCATTCCACCAATTGCTCCATCATCACCCTTCCTTTCATCCATTCACCTTCATTTCATATCATCTTCTTCCTCAATCTCATACCTGGCAACAGGGTGATTCCCTGTTCCAGGTTCTTCATTCTCTGATTCCATGTTAGTCTGCTTCTCGACAGGCCTCTGACCCTAGGCACAAGTGTAAATCCTAGGGGGTGTAAGCCCTACATAAGAGGAGGGTAAGCTAATTAAGTAAGAAATGGATAACATTTTAAAATCATGGCTGAAAATTGCCACTCATAGCATCACAGAAGGAATGCACACTATGGATAGAATTATCTTGATATGTTCTTTGACGTTTGTGAAAACTAATGTCACAGCTTGACCCATAAATGTTTCCTTCCTATCCCACATGTTATAAAATCTAAAATGTTTTAAAAAAATTTTGAAGTGTACAAAGTGTTTTTTATATATTTATGAGAGAAAACTTGCAAATTTGCAGTGCAGACAAGGATACAAGCATGCACTAAAATTAATTGTAATGAAGTTTGTACTTGTACATATTGTTAAGCTTTTATTTTTCTCTCAAATTTCAAACAGTTAGTGATGACAGCTAGAGGCAGCTTGCTTTGGAATAAAAGCAGCAGAAAAGGGAAGATCACTTTCTCATAGTGTAATTAAGGTATTCAAAATTTACAAGCATATGTTAATTAATTATACTTGGAAACTGCACAGTGAAATAATGAAGCAATTCAAATTGAAAAATGACTTGATCACACAACTACTTTAACTAACTAAACTAATGTAGTTTTTGAAATTGAGTAATAAAGTATAAAAGTTTGCAATGCATGTTCCGGTGTAGGGAACTGTAGCAGGCAAGTGTAGTGCTTCCACATTTACATGTGATATCTCACCTGATGATGAGTTCCAGGTTGAAGTTCTCTGCCTCGGCTATCAGTCAGTGGCTGTGGATAAATTCCTATTCCTAGCTATCTGTATCTCAGGATATTGTGGGTGAAGGCAATTAATAATCTGAATTCCTTTAACGATTTGTTTTATTCTAACATAATAAATTATGCAACTGTTCCCCTTTGAATAATGATGAAGTAAACTGTAAGTATTTTACATCTTCCCGCTAGTTGGAATGTTGCAGTGGACCTAGCTGTCCATGTCACATGCTATCTCCCTCACCCTCATGCACTCTGTTACAGCACCTGTCACCAAATAGCTCACATGAGAGAATATGAAAGAGTGTTGAACTTTGGAGGAAACCTCTCTTTTATACCTTACTCCTAGGATGCTGACTTTCGTGCCCTTTTACCTAAACTTGATTTTGAATGGTTATTTACTTGGCATGCTATGAGAAAGAAATCGTTCACTTTTAGAAATCAAGCTTCTGTCTGACTCCTTTGGTAAAACCCACTATCTCTGTCTCACTCACAACTCTGGTTTCTCTTTCTAATTGCTGACTTTTTATCCAACACCCTTGGCTTTCCAGGAGTTGTACCCCTGTCTCTGTCCTTGTTTCTACTCAGACTTGTCTCAGGTTGCTGATATTTAGCCTAATCTGTGTCCATTAGAGTGTGTATGTTGGTGGACTTTTAACCCAGATGCTAGCTTGCTTCCTAGTAATTACAATGTTTCTTACAGTTTTGTACATTTTATGGTACAGGTTGTCTTACAGTGTTATATTACCACATATTTCTGTTCTTAATTATTGATTTCCCATTATTTACATTCCTTGCCCTGTCAGATGTATGTTCCCTTTCAAAGCAAGGTATTGGAATAGAGTATTTCAAATGTTTATTTTATTTAACTACTTTAATTATATTAGGTTTTGTTTTACCTCAGAACATGTTTCAGTAGCTGTTGCTCCTATTAGTAGCTGAAGTAGTGGGATCAACTCCTTTTCCTATCAAGAAAATACAAAGTAAACGTATTATACTTTATTAAATAATTCAAAATGTAATGCAACCATAAGCCGTTTGTTTACTGCATTGCAGATAT
This sequence comes from Deroplatys truncata, assembly GCA_030765065.1. Lineage (NCBI taxonomy): Eukaryota > Metazoa > Arthropoda > Insecta > Mantodea > Mantidae > Deroplatys > Deroplatys truncata. The sequence goes on along the minus strand of CM060978.1, from coordinate 241,820,057 downwards.
GATATACCCAAAAATAAGTGAGTAATGGGCTTAACTAAGGAAAATATAACTTTTAGGGCACTAGTTTCAGAATATTCATATATTGGAAGATCTTGTTTGTAGAACAATAAGGGTATTAATCTTATATGATCAATTACTTAAGATGTGTTTTTTTGATCATCAATGGTGGTCTTTGAAATAAATAAAAGAAACGCCTCTTTTAACCATAAAAGTATCTTTCCAGCCTTGTGATGGCAAATCACTACTGTAAGTTTTATGATGACAAAAACCATTTAAATGTTTTGAAGTGTGTATGTATGTGCATATGTATGAGCTTTGTGTGCTTCACTAGGTAATATCCTGATGAGTTTCACACCTACATTGGCGAGCGACATCATCAAGATGGGCTTCGTACTTTCTGTTGCTGTGAGCTTCCCGCTTGTCATCTTTCCTTGCAGAGCAAGTCTTTACTCACTGCTCTTCAAACGGGTATGTTCCTTCAACAACAAGAACAAGAATTAAACCAATAAGGTGCAGAGGGGGCTGACTATAATGTGAATATTTTTACATTTAATAATAGAAACTAAATGCCAATCAAATTCCAATAATATTTTTGCTTTGGCCTACTAGGCAGTAATAAATCAATGTATTTCAAATCACCAAACCGGATAATTTTATGCCGTGGGCTGTGTTCAAATTTCAGTTAATCAAGCTGCCTGCTCAGGATTTACTTAGAATTTTACCTCATCTGTTAGATAGCATTAGTAGTTCAGTTTTATATAATTTCATTAATTTGCCTAATAATGGCTTATCTGGGTAAAAGATAAACAAAAAAGAAACAAAAGAAATTGGATATGTTACAGTCACATAACTTTTTCAACCCACTCCTTGACAAACTCTTTTCAAAAACCTATTCTTATTTCTACTTCATGATGACGTGAATCTAGATAAATGTTTGCAGAAATGACTTCGTTAAACATTTTATTGAAGGTGCAATAGGGATATAACAGGCTGAAGCAAGTTAGTTTTAAAAATTGGGTCTTTGTGCACTTTTCCACTTTTTGCATGACAACCAGAAACAAATGAATGGAGACTTAGCATTTCAAAAGATATGAAGGTTTTGAAAATTCAAACCAATAACAACTATATAAGATATGGTTAATTCTATAATAATAATAATAATAATAATAATAATAATAATAATAATAATAATAATAATAATAATAATAATAATAATAATAATAATAATAATAATCTAATATGTTGTATCCAATGCCTTCCTCTATAGTTTATTAGTGAATATACAAATTATTCTTACAAAAGCTTATTTATCTACTTCATTTTAATTGAGCTAAACCTTTGAAGAAATAGCTAAATTACACATTAGATACAAAGAGAACAGTGATAGTCAAATGTTCAAGAACTGGATGCTACATGCTGGCCTTAAAATTCCATACTGTTTCCATGACATCGCCAGAAACAACTGAATGTTGACAGGAGTTGAAGTGACATTATTATTAATGTTATTTATTTAACATTAATTGTAGCCCCACGTTTGGGAGCCAATTTGCGATGGTAAATTTATAATGTTATTTGTGTATGTGTTTACTGAACGTGGTGAAGCCATTTTGTGACGTGATTCTTTGTTAGGTTTGTAGCTCCATCTGGTGTTAGCAATTTGCGGCAGTATTAGTGTTCGTTTGAAAGAATGCTACTGTTATTTTATTTAATTTTTGTTCACTGTCCTCCGGCTAGCTATGATCTTTTGGTCAAGCACTTCTGTTTATACAGGTTGTGTAAACGGAAGGGAGTCTCTTATCCAAAGATAACACTGATGACGGAATTTGTTTTACACTTTTATTGTCGAACACATTTACTATCACATTTACACATTGATTTTGACACTCGCCAAACTGAAACTGTTATAATAACTTCATTACTGATCAATCTTAATTCGCATACTTCAACTTTTTGTATAATTAACTTTATAACACTTGAGATTTTTTTATAACTCTTATATGCGTAACTTGCGAATCGATAGCTGATGTGTAATATTTCTGCTGGACTGAAGGCGACGTGTATCATACAAATATTTTCGACGAACTGACGGATTGAAGGCGTGTAGTGTACAAAGAATTTTGATGAACTGAACTGGCTCTACCTCTAACCTAGCTCTTTTATACACATACACCCCGATATGCCTAAAGATTATAACTGAGCTGCAATTGGCTAATAAAACGCGCCAACATTAGCGTCTATTTTTATATCCAATGAACATTATGAATACATATGCTCTAGGGAAATGTTCCAGAAGATTCTCAACGAAAAAAAACGCGCCGACATTACGTAACTTCCTCGTTTCCAATAATGATAAACAGCTCACCCCCTCGCTGCATTATTGCACGCTATTATTGTCAGTTTCAGTAAGGCAGTATAAACTTACTTCCCAACAATAATTACAATCAACAAACATCTCAAATCAATGTCACATAATAATGCATATTCATATTATAATCACTCTTTACATTTAAATAATTTGTGATACAAATTACTGCATCAGAGTTTAAAGAATAAGAGAGTATGGAGCATTCAAACCATTAATAAAGGATACCTTGGAAATGGCTTATGCCACAAAAAAGTTATTTGAAATAAATTGTCTTTTAAAGAAACCTACATTATTTGTGTAGTACATTTTCACCTGTTATACAAGATTGTATAAAATTCCTTCTGAAGGAGAAGGGCTTCACAGGCTATTCCCAGAAAATTCAAGATATACATTTTAATTGTTATGTAAATATCTTTAATGTATATGGTATTTTAATAAAAATTGTTACATTGGGCATTTTTCAGGTTTTCTAAAACCTTAATTCAAAATTAATCATAAAAGGAATTTCACCAGTTATTCATAGAAAATTCAAGATATCCATTTTGTTAGTTTTGCAGATATCTTACACTTATCTTTATTTTAATCATTATTGTTAGAGCCATAAAAAGCAACAAAACTTTTTCATGTAAAGGGAAGTTTGGAGTAAGAGATTTTCTTGAAAAGCTTTGTGGTGCATCTTTGAAAGGTACTGAACTTAAATACCAGGTTTGGTATTTATCCCATTTTTTGCTTTTTAGTAATACTGTTCAAAGTTGCATGCACACATGACAACACTCACAACACATGGACAACTTTTTTGTAAAAATGCTTTTTTAGGGTTCAGTGGATTTCAAAATATACATTTCTCGTGAAATCTAGATATTGAATTTTTGGGTGTAACACGCTACTTCCTCTGCCTACCATAGGAATGAAATAGAGAAAGTAAAAACCTGAATTTATGCATAGTGTTAAATTTCAGATGCATTTGTTTTGAGATAAAAACATGAATACAGATAATACCACAAGAAAGAAATTCCAAGGTTTTCTTATAGCAAATTTTAGCACAATATGTATGTAAAAATTGTACTCCATATGACTGACCCTTATACTTTTGTGGAAATTTAAAAGTGTCAACAAACTCCCTATAAACTGTTATGTACAAAATTTGTAAACTTCATTTTTTCTTTCTTTCTTTTTAATTATTTATTTATTTTTTATTATTATTTCAAGTATATAGCCCCTTTAATCCCTGTGGTCATATTGGGGGGCTTTGATCTGGTGCTGTTTTTACTTGCTGAACTGTAGGTTTCCTTAAATGTTACTTTTTATTAATTTTTATTATTAAATGTACTCACAGTCACTCCCACATTCATACTTCCAGACCCTGCGGAAGATAGAGAATGATTCTGGTTAAAGAAAGACTCCTGCCCCAGGCAGGAATCAAATCAAGGACTTCTGAGTTTGAAAAGTCAGAATGTTAACCACTTGACTACATAGGCAGTCCTTATAAACTTTGTACTGGCAGCAGTGTACCTAAAAATTGTAACTTTGTAGCAGAATTATATATAAACTAGGTACCATTTCTTTCTTCCAACTCTTAGGCATGGAGTTTTAGTGCTGTGTTCAGCGATTTGTCTTTAAGTTTTAAATGGCTCTGTATATAAACTTCAGTTCGTTGTATACCAATTTAAACTAAATTTGAAATATATTGATGAATTTTTTTTAAAAATTTAATATCATGCAGTAATACATAAGTTATTTAGTCCTACACATGAATGGACAGCACAAATAGTAAAGCAGCTTTTTGCAGTAAAATATACACCTGAAAAGAAAGAATATAGCAACTATAAACAATTTTAGGATAAAAAGTGTAAATAAAAATTTTAGCTAAGGATGAATAAAGGAAAGGAAATAAAAACATCTGTTTCTGAATGGCTAGAATAAAACAATACCTTCTACTAGGAGAGCTCTTCAGACTAAAGAGGTCATGTAAGAAATTTTTTGGTGAGAATACATTGAAAATAATAATTAGACGTATGTTTGAAGCTCTCTCCTGCATGCCTTGATTTGTCAGAAAAAAAATAAATTAAATCCTTAAAAACTGATAAGAATGAAAAATAAGTTCTATTTTAATAGAGTAATACAAGAAATCATTGAACAGGAAATTATTTGTTCCCAAAGCCCAGATATAAGAGTTACAGAATAGTTACATTAACATTAAGAAGCATGGAAAATATAAAACAAATAGTGCACTTTTTGTGGCATATTGTGAGGTGAGAACCAGAAGTTTCCAACTGCAAAATTTTAAGTTTTATTTTTTCATTGAATCTAACTGTTTACATCAGTCTTTACCTAAATCCAACAATGTAATGTAAGTTTTGCATTTACCTACTGTATAACATTAGGGCAATTTGGTTCCATCTACAACAGTTGGCTAACATGAGAACCAGAAGATTCTATCTATAGTCATCTGTTTTCATTTCGGATTTTTCATGTCATTTTCATTTCATTTCTACATTTTCTTGATGAAATACTAGCATGGAAACTGAAGTATCTTCTGAATATGACAGCAGTTCTCTAAGTACATTAAATCCAAACAAAGTAAAAACCAAATGGAAACCAGAAGAGTAAATACCATAAAAAGTAAGTCTCTCATATAGGTCCTGTGCTATTTAGGTTGTGTGTCACATTACATTACATTCTGCTAAATTACTTTTCAGTACTATATTGAGTTAATGTTTGGAAATGCAATAGCAAGTTATACATCAAGATTATTAAATACTCTTATTATACTGTTTACATTTATTCATTGATTTCTTTATTTCTGTACAGACAATTTGAAGAGAAATCTCCCAACTCTTCTCATTTCTGTGATGTCACCAGCCTGATGTGCCCATTGTAGGGGAAATACAGACATGATGATTGATGCTAGGTAAGTAATGAAATAAAGTAATGCAAATTCTAAATTTAAATATTCAGCACTTTGGAGATGAGCTGCAGCAAAAACCCTTTTGGGCTCTAATATAATTCTGTAATACAATTCTTTAAATATCTTTCAGATGTGCACAAAGTGACTGCACCTCAAGGACAATGTCACTTGTTCCTTATAATGATGCTGACAAATGGCCTGTCACCTATGAAGAAAGGAAATAAACCAAAGAAGAACAATGCCATCTTTAGAATTGGAAGAAAAATATTGGAAAAGAGTGGTAAAGAATATAATAGTTAGCAGATAAGAAAGATAGCAGGTAAACATATGAAAGAAAATAATGTAATTCATGTAGATTGGAAATGCAACTACAAGTGTTTCAACAAAATATTTAAAGAAGACCAGGAATATCTAATGATGTTGTTTTATTCTCTATCAGAAAATGAGAAAACGCATTATATCTTGCAAAACACAGAATGTAAAAGTTGTGTAAAGTGATAAATGTTAATGAGGGTAGAAGATACACATTTTCTGCATGTAGATGAAGAGAAGACACAAGTATGTAAATAATTTTTCTTAGGAACACTTACAAAAACTGTGAAAAATGTGCATTTTAAAAAGGATAAACAAATGGGAATGCCAAAAAGTGACGGCCGAGGAAAGAAGACTAAAGACCCTACTCCAGAAAGTGCCAAAAATTTTGTAAGACAAGACATAGAGCCATTTTCATACATTTAATCCCACTACTACTGTAGTGTAACACAGAAAAAAACTTAAGTCAGGATCTCAAACTTGCACACACACATGAATTGTATCGAAATGAATGTACAATGTGAAAATTTTAAAATTTGCTTTTTTTGTGGATTATCGTTCAGAAGAGTGATAACTAGCTTATTCTCATTTTTTTCCCATTAAATAAAACTCTAACCATTTGTTTTGGGCATTTAAAGTTAAATAGGCATTAATAGCGACATCAGGAAGTATGGCCATGCGGTCTAAGGCACAATAGGAGTAGCTAACCTATCAAAACCAAGGATTGTAGAATCAAATCCTGGTAAAATGCATGTTCTGCATTCAATGTGGAAAAGGATGGGGAGGGCCCAACTAAAGCAAACAGTGTTATGGCATGGTTGGATGCTGACGAGTTTCGATTGAATGCATTTAACCCTTTTATCATGTTAAAGAATTGCACTCACAATGTTACACAGTTAATGAAATCAGACAGTGCTGCAACTATCATGTTTTTAGATGGCAAAGCAATTCAAGGCATTGTGATATAATCAGAGGTTTGCACTCCAAAGTAACAAACAAAAATATTTTTTTTTTATTCCTATTCCAAGAGGGCGACTTCTAACACCTCACCACACCTCATTGGGTATCCTTGAAGGAGTTAATGACAGAAACATTTCCAGAAAAAATATGTGTGCTTTTATGTTTATTATAACATTAGAAGGTTCAAAATTACAGTTGCAGTGTTTTTGTTTTTCGCTATTCCCCAATAGTGTAAATTTTGTTAAAACAATATGCCTTTTCTCTTAATCTAGTGGTCCAAATGCTGTGATTGTTTTTCTACTCAATCTTTAATGTTTTAAAAATAATGTGAATCAATTACATGTTTCATATTTTTTACCTAAATTATTGTAAAAAAATTAAGTCATTTCCCTATTTCTTAAAATTTTTCTGCAAATTGTTAAAAATATATATCTTTTTTTAGACAAACTGAATAAAGAAAATAATTGATTCAAAGTTTTCCTTTATGCTTCAGTTGCACATAAAAACAATTAATAAGCAAGTATTAAGTAGTGATCTAGGGAAGGTACATTTAAATAGCATAAGTGCAGAATTGGTTATAAACAATTACATATTAAATAAGTAAAAGTATTCAGAACTATATGGTTTCAAGGATATGAATGGAAGGAAACTAAATTGAGTTTTTATTTATGGACGCCCTTTAACTGTTGTGATCCTTAGTATCCTGTTCTATATTGGGCATGAAAGACTGGTAATTTTGCTCAGAGGCCTCTTTATCAGGCTTGAGGTTCTTTACGTGCCATAAATGTATGACACAGGACCACCGGCTTTACTTCTCTACCGAAGGAAGCCATGCTAAGGATTTTTATGCCCAAAAAAATCCATCGCCCTCCGCTGGGTTTGAACCTGCGACCTTGGGAATTAGAGGCTAGCATGGTAACCACTGCACCACAGAGGACGACATGAATGAAAGAATATGGTATGTTTGACAAATGTACTAATTTTAGTTACCATAGAGTGTATAATGCCATCATTACAGGAATTTTTAGAAAATGTGAGTGCTTCACTCACCTGCCATGTAATGCCCCCTTAAAAATATAGATCCTGTGAAACAATCAATGTACAGAACAATATTCAATTAGGAGTTCAGTCTTGCATTTTTATCTCCTAAATTGGACAGATGTGCTTTGTACGAAGAATTTACTATGGCAAAGTGAGAAAACTGACTCACTTAGGATTTATCAGGTAGATATGAAAACCATGTCACTGAAAGGCAATTCGTGAGACAAGAAGAAAATAAACACAAGGAAAGGAGGACAATTGTGGTTAGTTTTGATTTACGAAATGTAATTGCAAATGCAAATTTCTTCTTTTATAAAAGGAAACTCAATGTATATAATCTAACGCTCATACTTCAGTAGGGAAACAGGGCTATTGTACCATTTGGAATGAAACATTTTGTGGCAGGTCAGGAAACGACATTGCAAGTGCCCTGGTGAAGATAATGAAACAAATGATTATTAATAACCCTAAAATTAATAAGTACATTCTCTGGAGTGATAGCTGTGTGCCACAGAAGAACAACTCAATAATCTCATTTGCTCTAGCTTCATTTCTTCAAAGTAATATCTGTATACAAAATACACTGGACACCCCTGTATCCAAAAAGTTCATAACATACACTCTTTAACACAGAAAAGGCTCCTAAAACTGAAGTATGGTCCTCGTGTCATAGATCACCTTTCTTTGATTATCAAACCAAATCAAAGAGTTTAGATTCCATATACAAAAGTTTCACAACTAAGATTTGAACAAGCCAATCATTTTGTTGTGTTATACAAAACCATCCAGACAGAAATGAATTGGAAGGAGGTCAGTTTACTGAACAACAGGGTATGGGTCAGCAACAAAACATGTCTGTTAAACATCAATTTCCTCAGGCTCAAGTGTCCAAAATAAGGAAACATTTGCCATAGAGAAGATTAATGACATCAAATCAATGTTGGAATGGATATCACAAGTTGATGTAGAATACTACAATACAATTTTTAAGTAAGGAACCATTTGGATTTAAAATATTGGGAAATTGTTGGTACCAGATGGTTCCGTCTGCCTTCAACATTTATGTTATGTAATAATTGGTATAGTGTTAATTTTGTTTCAATAAAACACAAAATATTTATAATGCTATAAGTGTGTATAATTTTAGATTGAATTGTTACCTAACATAACTTTAAAATGCTCTCCTGAAAAATTATAAATTGCAGATGAAACCCTCTGGTTCTCACCTCATGATATGTTTCTATTTAACATATCTATAGGCTATCTGACCTAATGGGTACATTTGTTCCATATTGTATCACAGTTGTGAATGCATACCAGAACTATGATTCACCTTGAAATTTAATACATTTCTGTGATTAATGGTATAATAGGAGAAAATGCTCAGACATTTTTCTCATAATTACTTTCTCTAGCATCTACCTGTAGTGGTTAGAGGGAGTATTGTATTCCACACAAATATTTGATGTTGAGATTTCACCAAAAATGCATGTTTTGAGATCCATTGAATCCAAAAAAGCTTTTTAAATCAGAACCTGTTGGGGTCTAGGTGGGGGTGGGGGTGGGTGTGCAAGAGAGAAAGAGAGAGAGAGATATATATATCTAAAAGTGAAATCTCGGTGAAATTTCACACTTTATATTTAAGCTTAGTATTTTCCACCGCACCCCAAACTACCTTTTAAATGGAAAAACTTTCATTATTTTTATTTTTTCAAAAACAGTTCTTAGTAATTTTGATTAAAATATTGTATGTTTAACATACTGACATAAAAAATAAGTTTCTGTGTGGTTTTTTCCTCTGTAATAGCTTGTTACCATAAATAAATATTTGGTTGCTCTTTTCCAGATTTTTATGTAACTAAGCACCCTTTGCTTAATTTGAAATCACTCGTAAGCAAAAATATAACATAACATGTGGATAGAAAAGCAAGTTTTATATGATATATAATGTATAACAGATATATGTAGAAAGTATGAGCCTCTCTGCTATTTAGAAATGACAATAAAGTCACTAAGTTTTACAGATGTTGATGATGATAATGTATACTTTTATTTGTTTCAGGTACATATGACCCATCATGAAACTTTGAGCAGCCACATTCCAGAGACAAGATTTAAATGTCTAACTATTGGCATCATTAGTGTAGCACTGACAGTTGGTCTTCTGATCCCCAACATTGAATTGGTGTTGGGGCTTGTGGGATCCACTATTGGTGTCCTAATATGTGTCATGTTCCCGGCCATAGCTTTCATTCGTATCTCCACCAAAGGCTCAAGTGAAAGGCTTCTTGCTCAGGTATGTGGAACCACCTTATATGGACTGAAATGGCTCACACATTTATTTTCAATTTGCCTCAAATGTTCACTCATACCATACTTACATCTTAGAATTAGCATACAGTGGTAAACTGTACGGATTATGACCAAAAGTTATGTCAAAAACTTTAGGAGAGGATTTCTAGCATATAGCGGTGAAAATATTGTAACTTAGTTCAGTCTTCACTGTCACTTCATTTTTCTTTTCTTTGCATGTAGCGTTATAATGAATTATGTGCAAAGCAACCTCTTCCTTCCAGTCACTTGCCAAAGTGCCAAACACAGGACTCTTCTTCTCTCTTCCAGTCACTTATTAATTGTCAAACACATCACTCCTCTTCTCTCTTTCACAATCACTCATTAATTGTTGAACACAGGACTCCTCTTCTCTCTTCCATAATTGCTCACTAACTGTCAAACACAGGACTCCTCTTATCTTGCTCTAGCCCTTCAGAAAACTTGCTGAGTCAGCATCAATAATAAGCTACCTGCTGACTCACTAATTTGTTACAAGCACACTCACTTAAATATAGCTGCAGTTGTTTCGGGAAGCTTCTAATGCCACCAAGGGAGAGGGGAGGTCAGTTCCTGCAACTTTGCCATTGTTCTTGATTAGTCTCCCAGATGCTCTCTATTTCCAATCATGTGCACACACTGGCTAGTGCAGCCAGACATGCCTGCTATCCATCTTAGTGAGATGGTTGGTTTCCTCACATAGCTCTCTCCTCAGAGCTGTTCATCCTGAACATCTCCACGATTTGGAGCAAGGCGATGAAGATGTACCACCATGAGCTTCCCTCAGGGTTGAAGCCGAATGCCACATCGTTGATGCAGATGATCATATGGGCCATCCCAGGAATTGTAACCGGCGATTTCTCTATAGTTCTCCTAGGATGATAGAGCCACCTTCCTGAAATCCAGTGCCAGACAGTCATAGCATGCTTTTATCCGGTTGCTTATCAGCTTCAGGTGTTCGCTGGCAAGTTGGTGGATGTCTCCTAGCCTATTTGTTGGCGCCCCGACATTATACCATTGCATTTGGCTCTGACTGCAGTGCACAACTTGCTGCACAGATGTCACATTGCTGGCAACATCTCCCCATGCCACATCCCATGTTCTTAGTTTCTGCAAGGTCTTATTTACACCAAGGTGCCCTCTGGTGAAAGTTTCTACTTGCTCTACCTTGGTTTTCCTGTCTGTGGACTCCCACACACTCTTTAACATACCATTCCTGACCACCAGGGAGTCCCACTGCACCCTGTAGCTTCTATAGGTAGGGCATCTGTGAGTGACATCCACCCACACAGAGTTGTTCACCACATTCTTTATCCTTCAGGATTGGTCCAATGTCTCGATCCTCCAGTTGCTCCCTCCTGCATATTACACTGTGATCGGGCGTAAGGCTTCAGCACTCTCCTTCATCTCCACCTTCATGCAGTGGTTTCAGTTTTCTTGGCATGATCTTTAGAGAGGGCATCCACATGCCTAGTGAAGTGAGGGGATGGTGATGACAGCACCGACGTGGTCTTCATCAAGTCAAGTTGGCCCTTAGCAGTTTTTGATCGCTTTCAGTTTGTGCATAGGTACTCAGTCTTATAATCGGCGCAACAGTTCTAGACACGTGAAAATCTTAATGAGAGCTATGATGCGAGTTGCTTACCAGATCAGGTGGTGACCGGTCGTCTACATGCTTCAGGAGTGCGTGGGACAGTCATCGTCAAATATCCACACCGGTTATGCACTGAGTTGCGCTGATAAACTTAGTTATATACAGTATATTAAAATCCACGCTGTAAAAAGCGCTTAATATAAAAAACGCTGTCAATCATTGCCTCCAATTCTTCCACATCTAACAACCCTTCCTCTTCTGCGGAATCACTCACATTATTGTCGTCATCACTGCTGTCAATACTTTCTGCACCATTATCCTGCATGAGAATTATTTCTATTTGATTTTCTGCAATTCCGTATTTTTCGGAATAATGATTCTTAATTTATTCAGCATGTCGCCATACATTTTCCCATTCTGGCCTTCCAATTTCAGCAAATTGCTGGCGTTATAACTGCTCCACATATTTTAATTTAAAAGTGGTATTTCTGCATGCCACCCATTTTTTGATATCAGCCCAGATTAATTCGATTGGGTTTAGATCTGGGCGATACGATGACAGTCTAAGTACATTATGGCGATGTTGTATTACTATCTGGTCAAGTATGTATGATTTCTGAAGCTGTTTGTTGGCTTTAATTAAGTTATATAGCTTTGTTTTACTCATGCTTTCATCTAAAGCTTTATTATGTCTAAGTAACCAAGCTCTCATTTCTTCTTTCAAGGAAGTTGAGGTAGGTGGTTTGTGAATTTGAGTGTTGACGCATTGTGAAGCATTGTCGATGACCAGAACAGACCCAGCAGGCATATTAGGTATCAACATGGCGTTTATTCACTTCATGTAATTTTCTGTATTCATTTCTTGATGAAAACTTCCTGTTGTTTGTTGCGACTTGTAAAAGAAGGGCATTTGGAACGAAGCCGATCTTTCCAACAGCATGAACGATAATAAGTATTTGCCCTTTGGCAACAGGTGCCTGCAAACCTAATTCGCTATCGTCACTCCAACTTTTAGATGTTGTATGACTGCTGTGTATGTATGACTCATCTTTATACATTATAGTATTTTTCTGAAATTTGTAGCACCACCTTGAAAATTGATGCTGATATAAGTACACATTGATATAAGTACATATAAAATTAGTCATTTGGAAAGGTAGAATCAGACTGAAAAATTAAATGCCATAGCCGGGATTTGAACCACAGATCTTAGGCTTTCCGTGCCGTTGCTCTAACCGACTAAGCTATCATGGCAACATTTACTTTTTATTTTTATTTTATTATTATTTCATTTTATTTATTTATTTATTTTGCTTTTCTGTTAGAACTCTTCTATTTGATTTCGGTTTCTTCCACTTGAACCCTAAATCTTTAATAATTTTTCTGAGATTGGTAGCACCACCTTGAAAGTTTCTGCTGTGTTTCAGCTGGATGAGCAATCTGCTTATTATTAGCACAGTTTTTTCTTCCACATAGGAATTGTGAATCGTGCGCCAAATGACGCATTCGAAATCGTCTATTTCTGTAATACATTTAGGGACCTTATGTTTCTTCTCAGGTGTGTCAAATGGTACTCTTTCATCCATATGTTTTTTTTCTTATCTTTGAGAACTCTGGAAACGGAACTCGGTGAAACACCAGTTGCTTGACTACTCTTTCTTTCACTCTCTTAAGGCTTTTTTGGAACTCGGATATAATTTCTTCCTTCATCTCTGCTTCTTGCTTCATGAAGTTGAGGACATTTGCAATTATTTCCCTACTTAGACTACGTAACACCTTACCACTTAACTTTGAAAACATAGCAGCCATGGTTATAAATATAACAAATATAAAGTAAGTACTATTTAGATACTGCAGCTCTCTTTAAAATTACAACCAGATGCAGACACTTTTTATGCAGACTGTATGTGTTACGCACTGTGAGTAAGCAAAGGTATCATATCGCTTTAGTTGATAAAGCTAAACATCAACCATTCCTAGGCTCGGCAGCTGGGGTAGCAATCAAGGTCATGATTCCAGAAGTTTTGCGCGAGTAATACCACAACAACATAGTCTCCAGCCCCCACTTCTATGCCAGTTAAACTGCTGTTGTTGGCGGCTTTGGTTCCTGTCACTCACATCCATCACCAGGTGGCTCTTACAGCCATCATCTTTACTTCTTCATTGCGGAGGGCAGCCACCAGGTCGTCGTTGATGTTATGGTGATCCAGTAAAAGGAGTTGATGTTTCACTTCCCATTATCTCATGCTGCTAATAAAGCATGGGCTGCCTCTCCTGAAATAAAGTTCAGCAATAAATCCATCAGAGCTTTGTGAGCCAGCCATTTGACCTCCATGGTGAATACTTGCAAGGTCTCCAGCTGAGACCAGTAAGCAACAGGCAGGCATTGTTCTCCATAGTGTCCCTCTAACAGTTTAATTAAGCCATTGGCCGGGGCTTTGGGGATGAAAGTGTGAAGAGTTTTGGCTGCTTGACAGCAAAAAGCTGTGTCATCTTCTACACCAGCCTCCACCCATTGTGGGTAACAATGGCCTCAAATTACCTTTTGAATACTTCCCATGATGAAGTTTTGTTGAATGTCATAGGCTTGACCGTTTTATCACTAGCCGGTCTCAAGATCTTGGAACCCTCTAATTTAGACACAGCTTTTGGCTTCTAGGTTGCGGTGCATCTCATCCACTGCAGTGCTTCTAAGTCTGCCGATTCCTTTGCCAGGCTGCTCTAAATTATTTTTCTTGCTGATACATTTCTTCTAGATGCTCTTCCACCGCCTTAATTTTCTCTTTTATGTCAGATTTAATTTCTTTTAACTCCTTTGCAATGCCATCTTTCAAGTCTTTCACCATAGCATTTATCTCAGATTTTGCAGAGTCATTGTCAAGACCGAGTTCAGATTTCATTTTCTCCATTTTGTTCTCAATGTCATGGCCAAGTTTGGATTTAATTTTCTCCATTTCATGCTTCATTTCACTTCTCATTTGTTCCATTCCAGAATTTAGATTCTTCATTTCCATCTCCATCTTCTCCATTCTGGCTAATATATCATTTTTAAAGCATTTCCTCCATCATGGTGCTTAAATTGTACTCCTGACATCAGTGTGACTTAGTTCAGTTTCCATTGTCACTTCACTTTTATTTTCTTTGCATGTAGCACTGTAATAAATCAGGTGCAAAGTATCCTCTTCTTCCTTCCAATCACTCAGTGGAGTATTGAACACAGAACTCGTCTGCTCTCTTCCACAATCGCTCACTAACTGTCGAACAGAGGACTGCTCTTATCTTGCTCTAGACCCTTAGAAAACTTGCTGAGTAAGTATGTTACATCAACAACAAGCTACCTGTTGACTTACTAACTTGTGCGAGCATGTTTGCTTATACAAGGTCCTTGTTACTCCCCTTTTCATCCTCAAAATGGCAGAAAATGAGTACAAAATTATTCTTTATTTTATTTAAAGGTGAGTCGGAATTGTTACACTAACATCACTTAAGTTTACTCACTTAACATGTTTCAGGAAATGGTTGTTCCCATCCTCAGAAGTTAATTCGACTGAATACAATATCAACGTATTCTTTATTTCTTTATTGCCACCTTATACAAGTGTAAGAGCATTGTGGACTCCCCTCTAACATCACACAAAGTTTCACTTATGCGCAGCAGTTAATCTGACTATGACCAGTGTTAGAAGCAGATAGTGTTTCTGAGCTACATCAGAATAATGCTGAGTGCTAAAGTAGAACGTGTTAACAACAAATTCCTCACAAAATCAGAAAATCTGCCACAGAAACTCACAAATTGTTGACAGAAGTTTATGTTGTGCATTGTATATCTGATATGCTGGTTTTTGAGTGATTTAATAAATTTAAGGAGGTTTGGTAAGTTGTCAGGGATGATTCAAAATCGGGCCATACTTTCACTACAAAAACTGAAGAAAATGTGGAAAAAGTCACAAAAACTATTCGAGGAGACCCCTGATTAAGCTTTCAAGCAGTTGTTGAACAACATCAATAAGAAAAGTGTTAAGACAGATTTTGCACAACAACCTGGGCATGAAAATTGTGCCAAAAGTATCCTCACACCCACACAAAAGGAACATCTAGTGAATTGCTCTCTTGGGATTCTTCAAAACATTGAAGATAAAAATTTAAATACTTGCAACAAAACTTTGATTCTCCAATATGATCCAGAGACTTAATATGTGCATTGAAAGGGCCATCAATTCCCCAGGAAGTAGAAAGTGTACATGAATCCCCCTCCAAATATCCGGCGCTTGGGTGCCTACAGGTCAGACCATCAATCAGGTTTATTATGAAAATGTTTTGAAGACACTCTATGAGCGTGTGCAATGAAGGAGATGAGACTTATGAAAGAATGTCTCATTGATCCTCCACTAGGACAGTGCCCCAGCCCACAACAATCTATCTATGAAGAGTTATTTAACAAAAAACAATGTACCAGTGATGGAACATACACCGTATTTGCCAGACCTAGTACCGTGTGACTTTTTTCTCTTCCTGAAGTCAAGTCCATGCTCTAAGGAACCAGGTTCGAATCCGTGGATGCACTAAAAACAAAAGCTATGGAGCTGTTGAACGTAACACAAGATGAATTGCAGCATTGTTTCCAACAATGGAAAATTTGCATGGAGGGACCGGGCAGAAGATGACATTGAAGTGGTTAACATTGCCATTGTAATTTTTTTTCATTAAAGCATGAATCCAGTAACACACCTCATATGTTGCTGAGGGGAAGGGGAGGTCAGTTTTTCCAACTTTGCCATTGTTCTTGATTAGTCTCCCACTTGCACCTCTTCTATCTTCAATCATGCACTGGCTGGTGCAGTCGGAGACATCTACTATTCATCTTAGCAGAATGGTGAGCTTCATTACAATGTTATATGAACATGAATCCAGTAACACACCTCATATGTTGCTGAGGGGAAGGGGAGGTCAGTTTTTCCAACTTTGCCATTGTTCTTGCACCTCTCTTTCTATCTTCAATCATGCACTGGCTGGTGCAGTTGGAGACATCTACTATTCATCTTAGCAGAATGGTGAGCTTCATTACAATATGTTATATGAACATGGGTCCAGAAATGCTTTATTTTCTTGTTAGAACCTTTGTCTACAACTCTGCTTTTAAGGTGTGAATGCAAGCTAAAACCCCAATATAGCTGACCTGTGGCAATAACTCCACAGCAGAACAGTTGCTTAATACGTATAATAGGTCAATATTCACTTTTACATATAATATATAGAAGTGGTTGCAAATATACAATTTCACTAAAATAGGTTCAATACCTCAGAACTAGTTTCGAGGAATCACTTCCTCATCGTCAGCTGATTGCAACTGGTTGGCTTTCCTGTGATGGTTACAGATTTCTCTTTGTCCTTCTAGTGGTGGTTCTACAAGTTTAGTAATCAAATGTTTGTCCATAGGGATGTCGAAATTCATTAACCTTGGACGAAATTTCCAAAGAAATATTTTCTCCCAAATGTTTAATTCCGTAGGTTTTTGTGCCTGCTTGATAAGTGATACTGTGTCCTCAATTTCATGTCCATGTATCCAAAAATGTGCTGCAATGCTGATTTTTCTTCTTCCCTGGATTTGATGTTTCGAAAATGTTCCTTAAGCCTCGTTTCTATGTTACGCTTAGTTTGACCAATATAAATTTGTTCAGAATCCTTGCAATCTATTCTATAACTCCCGGATTTTTTTATGAGCTGGCATTTTTTCTTTTTGGTTTGCATTTATGAGGAATTTTATGCTGAATTTATTTTTGGGGATGTGTGCCACAGTGCTATCATTGAAAATTTTCTTGAATTTGTTATATGCCCATGGGTGAAATGTGACTTTTTTGTATGTCAGATTTTGTTTGTGTGGTTTGAGGGTTGTATTTTATTTTATCATTTTTTGTTGCTTGAATTTTTTGATTAACCTATCCACCATATCTGTTTTGTAGCCATTTTTTCTAGCTGTTTTTAAGATTTCTTGGTATTCTAAGTTATATTCCTTTTCATTGACAGGGATGTTCACTAATCTATGGGTCAAATTGTTAAAAACTGCAACTTTGTGTGATGGGGGGTTTTAACTATTGTTTTTCATATAGTTATCCGTATAGGTGTTTTTTCTGTATATTCCAAAAGTTAATCTATTGTTGTTCTTCACAATTTTTAGGTCCAGACAGGGAGATGATTATCCAATTCAGTTTCCATGGTAAATTTAATATTACTGTCTTGCAAATTCAATAATTTAAGAGCATCTTGTAAATGTTTCTTGTTAACTATTGTGAATACGTCATCGACGTCTTCTGGCCCAAGTTTTAAATGACCAAGGAAAGGCTTTTACTACTCTTGGCTCAAGAGCACTCATGAATAAATCAGCCAGAAAGGGTGACATTGGATTTCCCAAGGCTAGGCCTGTGAGTTGTTCAAAATATTTTCCTTCAAAGCTGAAGAAGGTTTGCTCTGTGCACAGTTTTGTCAGATTAATGAGTTCTTCAATTTCTGTTGATGACAGTTAATGAATTTTTTAATACCTCTAGCACCCTATCTTTAGGTAGGCTTGGAAACAGTGAAACCACATCGAAAGACACTAAAGTATCCACATCTCCAAGTTGAAAGTCCTTTATCTTAGTGATTAACTCAAATGAATTCCTGATACTTAAAGACTCAAATTTTGTGAATTCTTGAAATTTGTGGATTAGCCCATAGAGGGACAAAGAGACATCTGTAACCAAAAAAGGAAAGCCAACCAGTTGCAATCAGCTGATGATGAGGAAGTGATTCCTCGAAACTAGTTGTGAGGTATTGAACCTATTTTAGTGAAATTGTATATTTGCAACCACTTCTATATATTATATTTAATCTTTTCAATATGTCTTCTGATTTAAAAGTAATTCACTTTTACGTTTGATTAAATGGGGTGGGGGTTGCAATTACTCTTATTTCCTGGGTTCAGTGTTGTGGTCGTTTTGTGCCACATAATTTGCTTGTTATGCTACTCACTTCATTGCTTGATGTAGCACTGAGCACATAGTGTCAGTTCTGTGTGTTTACAGACTTCGTTGTGGGTGCAATAAAGTGAGGTATTTAAATGAGGAGTTGGCAGGTGCTCATTTGATGTGTAGTTTACCCAAAGTTATGCTCAGCAAGACCAGTGGTGTCCAGATAGGAGAACATTTCAATCAATTGATCATTGTCCAGCAGAAGAGCTAGAAGCAGAAGAACATTCCAAGGAAGCAATTCTTTATACTGTCCAAGAGGACCTGGTGTCAGCATCAACAGTTAAGTGCAACAAGTAATGACTGTTTGGAGAGAGTTGCTAGTACTCCTACCATTTATTATGCATGCAGACATTATAAGCAGCTGTACAATTAGTGTGCTATGAATGGTTTCTGTGCCAATCTTCCAACCCTGACTTATGTGCAAGTCTGCTGTGTACATATGAAGCATTATGTCAATGAAATCAAATTGTGAATTATCACAACCAGCATGTATGGGCTGGTGAGATCACATCACCAATGCCTGCTTTCTGTTAATGTTTGGCTCGGCATTGTTGGTCAGATCATATGTATCTTCATTGTATCAGATACAGGGCTTTCTTTAAAAAAAACAAAAACACTTATCTGTTTTGAAGATGTACCATTACAAATACAAGACTAGTTCATGCATAGTGGAATTCCTTCTCATTTCAGCCTCTCTGCTCATTTGCTTTCTGAATAGACAGTTCCATGATAGATGAATAGGAAGAGTTGCACCAATTACTTAGCTTCCACATTCTCCATGAACACATTAGATTTTTATTTGTGGGGGGCATTTGAAAACTTTATGTGATACTCTGGTGCAAGATGTAGGGAGTGTTCATACTCATATTGTGCAAGACTACCAGACAATACGAGACACTCATCAGGCAGTCCATTTGACAGCAGGTTGATGGATGTATACGTGCTAACAAAGGACATTTTGAACATTTCATATGATTTTCTGTTCCCACAGTTGTGTTTTTTAGTATTCTGCCATATAATGCAGGAAAAGGCTTCTAACAAGGAAATAAAGCAATTCTGGACCCATGTTTATATGATACTTTTTATCCTCTGTATGTGAGGAATGTGTAAAGTTTGACTAAATTGCGGTATCCAGTATGATTTATTTATATTGTCTGATTATTCCAGCTTTTGTAGCTCTCATGTAGCACACTTCCTCCTTTCTGTGGTGTGTTGTTGTTGTTTTATTTTTTTGTGTGTGGAGAGGGGGGGCTCTCAAGCTGGAGATCATGCCGCTTCACTTCAGAACCTTGTGTTAAGTTGGTCATTGTCACCTGGACTGCAATTCATTTTTTTTCCTGCTTTCACATAATAATCACTATCTTGATGGTTGTACTTGACTTGGTTTGCACCTGGCTCTCTGCATGTTGCATTCACAGCGACATGCAAATATTCAGAAATCCAGAAACTTCCTATTTTAGAATCTCCCACAGCCCCTAGTATCTGTCACTCTAGCTCTAGCATTGCATCTGGCAAAGCAGCACAGTGCCTCCATGTATCTTGATATAGAACACTGATTAAAACTGCTCTGTGATTTTCTTGATATATGGATTCCTTTTTTAAAAATGAATTTCTTTTTTCCATACAATAAGGGTATATTTTAAAGATACTCTTATCATAATCATCCCTTTATTTTCCATTATATTATACTTGAGTGCATTGCAACACTAGATATGTTGGAACTTTAGATCTACTCTCCATCAGCAAATTTCATAATTAATTACCTAACCAGTACCTAAACAACAAAATATATTGGCCGCTTTCTTTGTTGTTGGTGATGATGATGATGATGATGATGATGATGATGGTACTTCCTTATGGACTTGTCAGTATAAATTTTAAGCATCAACTCCAGAATTAGATCACAAAGTGATTAAAATAAAAAAATACCATGCACATGTTGATAGAGTCAAAATTCATTCAATCTGTACAAAGATCTATTTAGAAGGTGTAAATTTACAGATTAATTTTTAAGTCTCTAGAAAGTTACAATGTTGCTGCTATATTTAAAGGATCATAGAATTTGTTGGTGTGTGCAACATCAGTTTGGCTTCTAGTATTAAACTCATGTACACCACAATGTCTTGCAAGATCTTTGGAGTTGTGCAAAAGCAGTATGATGTACTGGACTTTCTGCAATATAGCTGTAAACAACTCTGCATGGCTTCGCTGACATAGTTTGCAAACGTTTCTTCTGTAAGACTATCTATCTATTAATTTGTACATTAGCTCCACCAACCGTAAGCTCGTTACGCTAAAGTAAGTGTGAGTGTATAACATCACAGTAGATGGTATTTAATACATTCAAGCTTTTAAATGTGGAGAATGTGTCAAGAGGGAACATTGCATTACAGCCTTTATGAAATGGAGATATAATGGTAAACATATGTTTTTAAGAATTGAACTTTAATTTAACTGAGCAAGGTGATGCCATGTTAACGACTCGCATTCAGAAGGTCCTGGGTTCAAACCCCCAGGGGTGACCGACCTGACCAAAGTTTTTTTCACAGTTTTCCTCGGTCGCTAAGCAAATGCTGGGTTGAATAATTTAGTCTGCAAATTTTCCTATCATTCCTTTCATCACATTTCATTTCGTTTTTCACCGCCATACCAGGTACTGGGCTCATCATCCATCCTGGATTTGCTATAATCCAGAATTTCCTTCCTGTTTGACAGGCTACTGACCCAAAAGCATTGGCTTATAAGTCCTTAGAACTTATATTTAAACTTCCAGACACTGCCTGTGATACATAAAAAAGAAAAGGAAAAAGGTTTCACCTTTTTTTCTCTCTCTTTCCATAATACAGAACTGAGAAAAGAAGTACCAACACTATAAAAGTAAAATAACTAAAATCTGAGGTGGATATCAGCATTGTGATAGATTTCTCTACCAACCTTCAGTCAGCCTCATAGCTTAAGAATGTTAGTAATGGGTAATTGAAGATAAATAAAGTTTTTTTCTGAGGAGGATTGCAGTGAATCCTAGGTGTCCAACAAGGAAGGGCAGCAACCCTTTTCTTTTACACTATTTATTTCCTTTAACTGTTATTGGTTATTACCAGTCCTGCTAAATTTTCCTCCCAACATGATTACATTCATAACTCTAACCTGTGTTCCAGAATTCTTGAAAGTTAGTTTAAATTTATATTGAGCAGCAAACTAATATGCATGGACTTCTTAACTAAAATATCCAATCCATCGCAAAAATTATTGAATTCCCAACAATCTCATACTGCACTATCTTGTCATGGAGACGTCACCTCCAGCACATTTGACATACACTAATTATCTCACCCAAGTGAAGTTCTTCCTATGTGAATTTTCTAGTGTCCCCTTTACTTTGGAAATTTTGAAACTTTGCTTTGAATTCTATTGGCTACTTAAATTTTATGCCTTAGTTTCTGCACTGAACTGTATTACTCCTTAGTGTGTGGGGCAGTGACCACATCCTTGGCTTCCTTTCTACACTTAACTACAGAGACATTTCACCCTCACCCCTAACTGTGAATAGTCTGCAAGAAGGGAAGATCATGTACAAAAATATTTTTCCATCGGGGAATTTAAATACTCTGAAGAATTCTGTATTTTTGCGTTTCATAAGGCCTTATCATTAATTTATAATATTTATAAATGTTTCATCAAAGGAGAAGGTTTCCCATTACAAGTCATTGAAAAAACCTAATTCGGTACATCCTACCTTGCAAATTCAAATATTTCATTTTAATTTATAACACAAACTGTCCTTATCAGAAATCAACACTTCTAAGGGATGCAGTCTTTGTAAAATTCTCCCTTGAACGTCTTCACTCTGATCCATCTTACACCTCCATCATTCCCTCCAACACTCTACTTGTTGGATTGTAAAGTCATCCTCAGCCAGTCGCCCTCTGTGGTGTAGTGGTTACCATGATAGCTTCCAGTTCCTGAGGTCGCGGGTTCAAATCCAGCAGAGGGCAATGGATTTTTTTCGGGTGTAAAACTCCTTAGCATGGCTTCCTTCAGAAGGGAAGTAAAGCTGGTGGTCCTGTGTCGTAGATTTACAGCACGTAAAAAGAACCTCAAGCCTTATAAAGAGGCCTCTGAGCAAAGTTACCGGTCTTTCATGCCCAATATACAATGGGATGCTAAGGACCATAGCAGTTAAAGAGCATCCATAAATAAAACTCAATTTAATTTAATTTTAATCCTCAGCCAACACCAGTTCTCCTGCTGCAATAACTTTTATCTTCTGTTTACCACGGAGTAATAGAAGTGCTAGATACTTACTTCTGAAAAATCCTCCCATAGTTTCTGTATTTATTTCCACTGTTGAATTGGTTGAATTTACCACTGGCCTCAAAATCCCAAAGAACAGTGTATAGTTCCTCATAGCACAATGTGAACTTGCCTAGGCTCTGCCATAGTCAGTCATCCTTTCTATTCTTTCCCACCAACTGCCCCACCATGCAATAGGTGGAATGAACTTCCATGTGATTTTCTTTACATTAGAGTAAGCCTATATTTCATTCCAATCCAACTTCTTCAGTTCATTGTTGATTCTTGTAAAGTTGATCCCATTGGCAGAATGAATAATTGATATTCTTCCATGACAAGCTATGACTCTTCTAAGAGTTTCTGCTCCTGTAGACAAAGACTGTAAAGTTCAAAATGTACAGTATGATTAATAGCACAGATAAAACAACCCAGGCTTTCTCTTTCCACATAGTCTATTTCTGTAACGTCAAATGCTTGACTTTGCCCAACTTGTTCCCTAGGCATAGGGTGCTTGTAGAGAACTGACCTTTTGCCTTTCACATGCAACACATATATTTAATACTTTCTTTACTGCTCTTCTCAAAGCAATTATCCAGTATTTGTCTCCTGAGTCTAGAAAGTAACATGTGCAATCCAGCATATAATGATAGAAGAATGGTGTTCCATTATCAGTCCGGTTACTGTAACATATTGGAAGGTAACAGAATGGGAGTTTTTCAAAACTGAGTTTCTTTACTTAAGACTATGTTTGTCTTAACATGTCAGATTCATCCATAAACAACTACATTTTCTTGTTGAGTTTACTTACTCAATGAGTTCTCTGAGTAATAGAGCAAGAGAAAAGGAGTCCTGTGTTCAGTACTCCAGTGAGCGACTGGAAGAGAAGAGGAGATGTGTGTTCGACACTCCAGTGAGCAACCGGAAGAGAGAGGAGGAGAAGTCGTCCTGCATTCAACACTGAAGTGAGCAATCCCAGAAGAGAGAAGGGGAGTCCTATGTTCGACAGTAGTGAGTGATCAAAAGAGAAGAGGCTGCTTTGCATGTGATTTATTTCAACACCATGCACAAGGAGAAAGTGAAGAGTGACGGGTGAAAAACAGGACTATATCACACTGGTGTCAGGTTCAGAATTTAAGTGCTGCAATCGAGGAAATGTTTAAATAATTTGCCAGAATTTAGAAGATGGAGACAGAAATGAAATCCGGAATGGAGAAAATAGAGACAGAATAAAATCCGGAATGGAGAAGATGAGAAGTGAAATGAAGGGAGTGAAAGCAAACAAAGAACAAAATCGAGAAAATGAAATCTGAACTTGGTTTTGACATTGATTCTCATCAACTATGATCTATCACTGCCACTGGTACTCTCTGTAGGTGCATCTCCTTTTAGATTGAGACCAATTCTAGTTTATAGGATAGGGAACAAGGAACTACCTGTGGCTTTTGCTTCCAGAACACTTGTACAATCCCAGAAAAACTACTATAAAAATAGATAAAGAAGCTGTTGTCAAGTGGGATGTGGTAAGCTTGTACAATTACTTATATGGAAGAAGAGTTATATTAATCACAGACCACAGACCTTTCATCTGTAAATTTGGAAAAAAATGAAAATTGTATGTACACAGTGCAACTCGTCTTCTACATTATTCTATATGCTTACAGATATTTGATATTTAGTGGAATCAGGGTATTCATACCAAGGAACTTCCAGAAAAAAAAGTAATGCTTAATTTCAATTTGCTTATCAGTGATCCTTTGGTGAATCCCCTGCTCAGCAATCCCTTGGGGTGTCATAAGATCCCAGCTGGATGAACTGAAACCAGACTCAATCAGAGATGTTGTTAACAGATTGAGGAAAACTACTAGCTTCCATGATAGGAGCTTTTCTAAAGAAGAAAAGGTCACCTATGATTACTGATTGCCTGATAAGAAACTGTTATTTGGTACTGTCATAAAATAATAAGGATGGAGCACTCAACTACACTATTGATGTTGGTGGTCAGCTATGGAGGAGACTAATGGATCAAATAAAGCCTTGTGGACAGGATGTTAAAGTTTAAAATAGAGAGTTGAGGGTTGTTACACTACATCACTATGATAATCTTACTTGAACGCGTTTCGGGAGACGGCTTGTTCCCATCGTCAGCATTTTCTCTCAACTGATTTTTGCCGGTCATCGTCTGGGGGATGTGTGTGGTTAGTGGTGTTCTCTGGTGCTGGGTTGATGAACCTCCAAAGGCTGTTAGGTGGCGGCAGTTCAAAATTCATTAGGTGATTCCTGTGTTTGACAATATGTATTTTTTCCCAGATGTCCAATTCATTGCTGCTGTTGATCGGTTTTAAGAGTCTTATGTTTTGAGTGATATTATGGTTTGAAGACCAGAAATGATGTGCTACTGCTGATTTATCTTGCTGCTTTTGGTAAATGCATCTCATATGCTCTTTAAGTCTTATTTCAAGATTTCTTTTTGTTCTTCCTATGTATACCAGGTTACATTCATTACAATCAATTTGATATATACCAGCTGATTTATCGTTGGGGATAGGATCTTTTGTTCTGTTGCATAGTAGTTTCTGTATATTGTGGTTATTCTGTGGAGACAGGGTGATGATGTATTTTTTTGAAAATCCTTTGAAATTTATGATGTGTCCAAGGGTGATAAGTGAATTTTCTATATGCTTGTGGTTTTTGTTGTCTGAGTAACGTAGTCATTTGTTGGATGTATTTCTGTCTTTCAAACCTTTTTATCTTCTTATCTATTGTTTTTTTCTGGTATCCATTCATAGTGGCTATGTTGATAATGTGTTGGTATTCTTTCTGGTATTCCTCTTTCTCCATTGGTATATGTACTAACCTGTTTGTAATACTATTTAAAATTGCATGTTTGTGGCTTGTAGGATTGTAGCTATTGTTTTTAATATAGGTTTCTGTGTGCGTTGGTTTTCTGTAAATGCCGAACGTCAGTTTGTTGTGTGCATTATTTCTGATGATCCTGATGTCTAGGTAAGGTAATTGGCCATTTTCTTCTTTTTCCATTGTGAATTTTATAGATCTATTTTGTAAATTTAATAATTTCAAAGCATCTTCTGAAAGTTTTTTTGGAACAATAGCAAAAATATCATCCTATACCAGGTTTTGAATAGATGTGGGAAAGATTTAGTAATATGGGATTCAAAATGGCTCATATATAGTTCTGCTAAAAATGGTGAAAGGGGGTTTCCCATAGTTAGGCCTGAGGTTTGTTTAAAGATTTTGTGATGGAATGAAAAGAAATTCTGGTCCAGACATAATTTTGTTAGTTTCAGCTAATCTTCTGTTTGTGCTCTAGGTGTGCCATTGTTTAATATCCAATTTTCTAGGAGTGGTAATAATTCTTCTTTTGGTATGCTTGGGAAGAGTGCAGTGACATCAAATGATACCATCATGTCTGTGGGTGATATATTTATATTTGAAAGGTGACTGGTTAATTCTAAAGAATTTTTTATGCTAAGACTTTTGAACATAGGCATGGAGTTGAAGGTATTTGAAAGCCATTTTGCTAGTTTATATGTGGGAGAGTTTATGTTATTCACTATGGGCCTCATTTTGTTGCCGAGTTTGTGTATTTTTGGTAGTGCATATAACCTAGGTATGATGGGAAAATCTAGTTTAATTCTGGATTTTTCAGCTTTTGTTAATGTTTTGGTTTCTATCAATGTGTTCTGGAGTGACTTGGTGCATTCTTTTAATGGATTTTTGCTGATTTCTATGTACTCTGGGTTATGTAGTAATTGCATAACTCTAGATTCATAATCTTCTTGGTCTAATATCACTAATGTGTTTCCTTTGTCTGCTTTGGTGTATACTAGTTTTGCTAGTTTTGCTAGTTTAAAGACCCAGAGAAATTCATATATGCTCATGTGCCTAACTTGCAACCAAGAGTGAATTTTGGTGACCCACCTCCTAATAATACTATAATGCACATGTTTAAAAATATTTGTGATAAATAAAGAAAACTAATCAGAAATGCATCTTGTTAAAATACAATGATACAGAATTCAAGTTATAAGCATTCAAAGGTTGCTGAGGAGGGTTAGGGAAGCATTTAAATATGGACACGTATGGTCGTTCAGTTCATGGATGTTTGCAATGGTTCAAAATCAATAACCAGTATGTCCCTGAGTAGTTGCTGCTACTTGCAGGTAACTGTGGCCATGCAAACAGAAGACAAGGTAGCCAACTGGTACTGATAGTAGCATTCACATGGTGGTTGATCAGGTCCAAGACTCAGGTTGCAACAGGATAAGTCTTTTTTGTTTTAATCTGTATTTTGATCCATGTATCATGAGACACTGCACACAATCAATTTCATGTGCTTATCAATTTAATAGAGGGCATTCATTTTAAAGGGTAATGTATGCCACAAGCTTTGTTTACGGATAGGGAAGAGTGGTACTAGAGAATGTGTATATATAGCTGTTTTAAGATGCCATTTTGAAATGAATTACGTTTATGTACTTACATTTTCAGTTATTTTTCAAGATTAAATGACCACTAACATAGCATAGGGTGGATAAAAGTTAAATTAAGATACACTATATGTTTTTAAATAATAATGCCCAGAAATTATGCTGAGGATAGTCACTTAGTTTTTATAGAAGTTTGTCTGTGATATTTCCCATTTTGGCAGTTTTGGATATGGTATCTGTCACGGTGTATTCATATAAGTCACATACACAGTTAATGTCTCGTTCGTGAAATTATTGATTTCTTTAGAAAATATGTTTTTTAAAGTAACTATCAATAATTAATTAAACGTCCTTAGTCATTCTTGCTTATATTTGTTAAAGGGTTGATGACTGAAATGATCTTTTGGTCTAAATGTAAATGTTTTGTGTTAAAAATACTAAGCACTTCAAATACATGTACCCATCTCCCCTTAATTAGAAATCTCCAATTAAAAAAAATAATGAAAGTAATATTAAAGGACACTTATTATTTAAGAACAGAAATATACTTGTTCTGAAACTTACTGCTTTGTTGCAATACTGACACTAATAATTCCATCAGCAGTTAAACTCAAAATTCTGCCACCCACTGACAGTATAAAGAAGCTTTAGATGTTTTAATTTTGGCATTTTTTGCCACACAATTGAACCTTAATAAAGAAAATCCTAGACTGTGTGCCTGTGTGTTTTGTGATTTCTCAACTCAAGCTTTAGTCAAGGTCCAAGAGGACAAAGAAAACAACAGAGTCAGGTAGCGAAATGCACATTCCAGTGAAAAGCGGTGTTCCAAATCTTTGGATACTGTGGAACTACCAATTTCCAACTCAAAAATAACTACAATATTGCTAATAGAATAGTTATATAAAGAAAAAGCAAAAAATAACAAATAAGAGCAAAAGGCAAAAGTGGGTGACATAAAACCCCACCAGAATGATTTCTTTTTCGTACTTTGGACACATCTTCCCTTAATTAAATATAATTAAACTTTTGCTACTTGAGACGGTGTGGACGGAAAACTATTTACAGTATGAGTACCCAACTGTATAGGAATGATGTTCAGACTGTGCACTGCAGAATTTGCGTTGTTATTAGTGTTAGTGTCATGACTTGCCACTAGGCGCTGGCACTGGTACAGTGACGTAGGGTTGAAACACAAGCATCAGTGTGCATTACAGTTGCGGATGTCTCGTAAAGCTGTTTTATCAGAACAACAACAATAGTGTTGCTGCTCTTTGCGAGTATTGACGCATTAACGGAATACGAAGAGGTCCTCTTTCCACACCGGGGATGAACATAATTAGGAAGTTCGAATTAACTGCTGATTTGGGAATTGCTCCTGGGAGAGTCTGACAGCCAATTGCACCACAAATTGTTAAAGAAGTTACTGTTAACATGGCTGAATGCTGGACGCAAAGTGCGATCTTTAAGCAGTGCCCGAGCTGTGTCACTGCAGCTGAACATTCCATGATCCACCATTCAAAAAGTGCTGCGAACAATTTTGAAATGGTATACTGTACAAACTTCACATTACTCACCAACCTTACCACATGATGCAGACATTCGAGTGGATCTTGCTCATACGTTTCTTGCAAGGGTAGAGATTGATGACATGTGGTCTTCGAACATTTTGTGGAGTGATGAAGCATGCTTTACATTTGCTGGGGCAGTGTACACTCACAATTGTCACACTTGGAGATCGTCACTGCCGACGAATGCTCATGAAGTTATCCTGTAGAGTGAACGCCTTACTGTGTGTTGTGGTTTCACGGCACACTTCCCAATTGTCCCATTTTTTTTTTTTTTTTGAGGAACTTGGACTCCAGGGACCAAGGACAAGCAGCATGAAGCCTACATGTTACTGTGACCTGCTTCACCACCATGTGATCCCTACTCTATGGGAGAGAGGTGCTTTGGAATTGTTTGGATGCATGATGGAGCTCCACCTCATGTTGCTCATGAGGTCACTCAGTTACTCTTAACACATTTGAAGAAAACCGAATCGTTCCAAATTGCATGGCCACCAAGATCACAGATTTGAACCTGTGTGATTTCTGGCTGTGGGGTTACCTGAAGGACAGGGTTTATCAACAGAACACAAACACACATTGGAGGTTGAAGGAAGGCAGCCAACATCCTACCCGAGATGTTTCGGGCAGCAGTAGGGCAATCTCTAGGCTGTCGTGGATGCAGATGGTCATCACGTTGAGCAACATTTGTAACCTGGAACGTAAACATAGTACACAATTAACAAATGTTACCCTCTCATGTGGAAATCAGAATGTGTTTCTTTCAATGGTTTGTGCATTACTTCTCTTCCACATATCCTTACAAATGTATCCACAAAGTTTAATTGTCCTATTTTCATTCATTTTTCATGGGGGCCCTCTCAAGTAGCAAAAGTTGAATTATAACCACCTGTACGTTCACCTGTTTTCCTAAACTTTTGATGCTTAATGGTAATAGAATTAAAATTCCTCTTGGATGTTGGACAAACTGAAGAACAAAACATAGGGATGGATAAAATATTTCTTCTCCTATGGTGACTACCTCAGTTAAATGATTATAGATAAATGAAGCAAATATGCGACATTTTACTTCAATTAATTCTTATATACAGAACTGCATTATAAAAGAGTGAATTTTGATGGTTTGCAGGCTATTTCAAATGCTCAGTATCTTTGTGACATACTTTTAGTGCTGTTAAGTTATACAGGGTCTTCAGATTTATTTGGCCTTTGCTGCCAGTTGGTTGCCTGTGCATGATGTCAGTACTTTGAAGCACGTTTATCACCAGTGTCTCTTGCAGAGGACTAGTGAAATATGAGTGGAAGGGGTTGAAGTCAACAGTTTGGAAGTCACCTTAGTGAAATTGGACTTGTATCATACCTTTCCAGTTTTTACATTTGGAACTTCTTTCACTTGCATTTTGAACAGAATCTCAGTATGTGTGCTGATAGGCAACTCAAAATAATTGTAACTCTTAGGGTAGCTGCACCAACCTGGAGTAAGCTCTACTTTCGTAGTAAACTACTATTCAAGTCAACACTCGGCGACTTCCATGCGAGAGTAAACTACTTCAGAAGAAATTTACTGCTTTCAGATACTACCAAATTAAATTACTGCAGAAGTAAATATCGAAGAGCACCATCATGTAGTATGTTACTATGGAATTAAATAGGGCACAAATATAGGTTACAATTTACTCTTTCGACCTGGATGGAGTAACTAACCTGTTAATTGAACTAGAATACCATATCGTATTTAGAGGAAGATATTTTTGACGTGTACTTAGATTATTTGGTGATCTCAATGAAGAAAATGGTGATTACTTAGGTTACATTGATGATCTCGACGTGGAAAAAAAAAAACGAAATGGGATAGTGCTATGCGAGAACCATATGATACTTATACAGAAAGAGAGAGAGAAAGTTCAATGAACATTTCAGTATTAGGAAATAATGTTATACACGCCTTTTGAACCTGCTTGGAGAACATTTCAACAAAACTCAGACACAAATTCAGCTCTATAATCCAAATTGCAATTATTGTTATGCGTCCTATGAGTGTTTCGTACCGGAATATTTCAGAAGCTAGAGCTGGCGTTACGATAAATTTAACGTAATGTGACAGTCTTACACTGTATTGAATGGAGATATTTAGAATTGACTTAACGCGATGTAACTTAAAAGTTTGGCATCAAACTTTTCCTTTCCGTTATGTCAAGCTTGATTTCACATGGTAGTTAGAACCAATCGGCACTAGCTCGAAGTAATAAAAGAACTATGAATCAAGAGTCATTCCCATTATGTTAAGTGCATGCCAGTTTATGTTAGTTTACCAGAATTTTCATGTCACGTTAAATAAAGTTCATCGTAATCCCAGTATTACAGGCGATCTTATAAATAAACGTTCACCACATGTCTGCTGGCCGTGTATTTCACTGCGTTGTTAGAGCGCTTTTGAGGTTAAGAGCAAGGTACCTATACATATAAATATACACAATTGTTAAGAAAATAAAAGGCAATTCTTCTTCACTTTCATAGATTTCCCACACATTGTGTGTGGAATTGACTACATGCATGTTACTATTTTGTATCCATCCGTGAATATGGTGAACTTTTCCGAAATCAGAAAGGGTATTTCTCTATCAACATGCAAGTGATCTGCAATGCAATGTAAAGATTAGAAACATTGTTTCTAGAATTTTAAACTGCTCTTCAGTACGTTTCCGGTCGCTAGAATTATTAAACTCGTCAATCACGACTTTCCAGCATCTTTATAACACATGTTGGCTTTTTTGCATTACTTGGATCCTCATTAAAAACATTAATAAACATTAATAAACATTGCATTACTTGGGTCTTCATTAAAAACATTAATAAACATTAATAAAAGTAACCTCCTGTGAATCAAGAACCTAAGCTTATATATTATAATCAGAAACGTAAAAAACTAATAAACCTAAAATAAAAAGTAATTAGGAACGCACGTTGCGAGTGTTGGCGGTATCTCACTGTCTTTGAAGACCAACGTAATGCAGGTTATCGCACGTTTTTTTACACTCATATTGTTTAAATGGATTTTCTTAATTTCTACCAACAAACATTTATCCCTTTCGCTGATGTTTCTCCTCTTTTCCTATCGCACATAACGTTATTCATGATTGCATCAAGTAAATCGCACAAACAAAACAATACCTTAGGGAGTAATGAGCTCTTACTTCCGTAGTCATAACTAAAAGAGTAAATTGTAATTGAGCTCTCGAATATTACTTTCGGAGTAAATTGCTCCCGTAGTAACCTACTTCCATAGTGGGGACTTCTTTAGTAAATGTTGCTTCCGAAGCAATTTACTCCAACATGGTGCACGCCACCCTAAGAATTGAAATAAAGTGTCTCAGCTTTAATGATACAACTTTAACTTTTATAATACAAAACCACGGAAGCAACCTTTATAAATATTTTATTTGTTTCTCCTTTTCTTGTTAATAAAAAAATCTGTTTTTGTTTTATATCATGTTTTGTCTTAGAACTTGATGAAATTCTGTGATTGAGAAAATTATTCACACATAAGACTGTATCCCAGTTTGGAAGTAGCACTCAACCATGCAAGTTCTGTGATGGGTGATCACTTCCATCTCACATGCAAAGAACACAAAATATCATAGTGAAAAACTGTTCTGCACTGCCGCAGTACATCATCTGTTTACAAAGTCAGAAATGCATCCAGTCCAAGGTTCAATTCTGCACTTCCCCTTGAGACAAGTGGCTTGCTGACTAATAACGACATTCATTTAAACTAACTGGTGGTAAAGATTCAATAAATCTGAAGAGCTGTTATAACCTCCAAGTTTGTGTAAGTCTGTATTTGAACAAATTGTGCTGCATTAGCTGAAATATACCTAAACTTAATGTATATATAGAAGATTAATATCACCCAAGCACCATTTGATTGCAAGGCATATGAAATGAACAGACATGCACAGTTTGAAGTAGAAAGATTATGTTTGTGAATGAACTGGAGTCCATTCATAACTATAATCTCACTAATGTTTTATGTAGTTCAGTAAGACATAACATCTCTGTATTAAAATAAATAAATAAATAAAATCTGAATATACTATCTCGCCACATTGGTTACTACACCGGGACATACATTCAAACTTTTCATTTATTCTCACAAACGCATTTACATTTTAGATTACATCAAATTTTTTCGGATAAAATAACTACAAACTACACAATGTCTATGAAATAATAATGTAATAATAAAGAAAGAAAAATAAATGAAAGAAAGAAAGAAAAATAGAAATTATTGGATTAGAGTAAAGGCGTATAATTCTAAATTTATCTACACTTGCTGAAAACCAGCAAACTTAGCAACTGGTAACCAGCTACTATCTACTCCTATGTAACTATATTCACTGGAAACCAGCAAAAATGTACTGGTAGCCAGCACAAAACCTTCTACTAAACTACTAATCATTTTAATAAGTTTATTTATATTTTATTTAAAATTTTCCTTAATTAAAATGTTTTATAAAGTTAAGGTTATCTATTTATAACATTCCATTATTCTCATAGTAATTATTTAATTTATAATAATTCAACATCTTATTTAATTCATTTATATATTTATTATACATTTGTGGTTTTTTGTTTATTTACCTTATAACATTTTATTTAATCTCAATATTAGTGTTCTATTATCTCCCTTTTAAATTGTTTTATATATATATATATATATATATATATATATATATAATCAATTTTTTTAAATTTTATCACTATATATTAAACCTTTACTTCTTTTAACCAAACACTAAACCTTCTTTCTTCTATCACTAAATATCTACTTATTTTACCCCACAACATTTCACTTCCCTCACATCCTCCATTTTATTCCAACACCATCTCCACCTCCAACCTACATAAATTCAAAATTCCCCTTCAATTAATATCAATAACAAATTTACATCTCCATACATCTAAACATCACTAAACCACATTAAACTACTCCTCCAGTGGCAAACCTACTAGCTCCTCCTCCAAAGATGGCCAAACTGCTGGCTACTCCTCCATAATGGTGAACCTGCACCACAACACCACGATCATCTTCTCTCCTTTCCTCTTCTTCCTCAATCCTCATTCTATAATCACCACATTTCTCTCCTTCCCGTCGTCTTAATTAAAATCTTCTCTCTACCCGTTCCTCCTCCTCTTCATTCTCCATCAATGTCAACATTTGTAAACTGGCCATTTCTTCACTTATGCTTTTATCTTCTCCTGTATCTAATTTTTGATTTATTATTCTAATCCTCCAAGTTTTTCTAATTTCCTCTCTCCCTCTCGGTAATTGTTCTCTTCTTACTTTTGGTAATATATATTTTTCCCATGATGTTCTGCTTACATAATTTGTTAATTGCTGTAGATATTTAATTAAATCAGGATGTCTTAAAATTGTATAAGGGTATATCCTCCTAAATGTTTCCTTTGTTCTAGTGCATGTTGATTGTATCTATTACATTAAAAAACTGTATGTTCAGGCATATCCCTAAATTCCACAACTATTGTATATATCATCATTTGTTCTGTTAATTTTGTTCCAATATGTCTTGTATGGATCATGTCCCGTAATAAAGTGTATTAATCCTTTTGTTGGTTGTACATGTGTTAGTTGTAATCATTTTTGAATATTTGAAAATAGCTGTAAAACTCTTCTTCCCTCCTCTATTTCCTCCCATTCATGTTGCCATCTTGTCTTCAAATTTTGCTTAATATCTAATAAAGTATTGCACTTTACTCCAATTATTTTTTCTACCATTTGAAAATATTTTCTTTAAATCCAAAATCTAGCTCCTTTCAAATGTATCAAATAATCAATTGGCCAAATTGACGTTGTTATTAATAAAGCCATTTTGGTGTGGTATTTACAGCACATAATAATAATTACATAATAATATTTTTCTTTGCCTCAATAATTTTCTAATAACTACATCATCCATGCTGGTTGCCCAGGTTCCTGCCGCATATGTTATAATGGGCGCAAATATTACATTGTGGTAGGTTGTTATTGTTTCCAACGACAATTTAAAAATTTTCTGCGTAATTCTACTAAGTTGCATCATTACTTTTTTCTGATTTTTGACAAATATATTCTTTATGTTTTTTAAAATTTAATTTTTCATCCAGCATAACGCCCAAATATTTGGAATCTTTTTTCCTTCTTATATTTTCATAATTTATCTTAATAATCGGATCTCTTTTCAAATTTCCTTTAAACAACATATAACACGACTTATTGGATGAAATTTGAAGTTTAGATTTCTTACACCAATTACTTAATTTCTCTGTCAATTTATTTGCCTTGGTTTCCAATTCCCTTCTATTTTGACCTTCAAAGATAAAGATCAAATCATCTGCATATGCAATTATATTTGATATATTATTATCATTTTCTGTTTCTTCACTTAAAATTTCCACCACTATGTCCCAGAAAAGGGGCCCCAGAACTGAGCCTTCTGGACATCCTTTTGTGATATCTTTACAAATTATCTGATTGATACCTTTAATATACACTTTTCTATTTGTACAATAATCCTTCAAAATTTTATAGAGAGTCTATGGATAATTCTTTTCTTTAAGTCTGCTGAAAAAATAAGGCCACCATAAGTTATCTAATGCTCCAGATATGTCAATTAATACCCCACTTTACATACTGTTTTTTACTTTTTCCAATAGTTCCTAATAACTCCATAATGGTGTCCTCCGTTGAAAATCTTTTTCTAAATCCGAATTGTTTATCATTTTTCCCAATCATTTCTCTAAATTCCACAATTCTTTTATAGATTAATTGTTCTAAAATTTTTCCCATGGTATTTAGTAACATATGAGTTACTGTTAGTATTTAGTATATGATTTTGGTTGTTTTAAATCCTTATCATTTCTTTTTTTAAGTATTACTACTCGTGCCTCTTTCCAAATGTCTGGAAATCTTCCTTTCCATAAGCAATCATTAAAAGCATATGCAAGAAGGGGATTATTTTATCTTTTAAATTAAAGAATACTTCATTCATAATCCCATCTGGTCCTACTACCTTTTTGACCTTTAAAGTATTAAATGTAATTTGTGTCTCTGATATATCTATTGGGAATATAATTCTTTCATTACTGCAGGGTATTTCTAATTCCACTCTACTTCTGGTGTTTATTTCTTCGTCTGTATCAACTTCATCATCTGGTAATAAGGTATTCAATAATAATTTAGTAGATTCTTCCCAATTATCAGCCATAGTACCGTCACCTCTATCTAGGGTTGTTATAATTTCTGGTTTTCTTATTTTATTCATAATAATTTTATACGGAAGGCCCCATACATCTTATGTAATTTTGTCTTCAACAAAAGACTCCCAATGCTTCCTTCTAGTTTCTTCTAATAGTTCCTTGTATTTTTATTTAGCCTTTCGGTATCTTTGTAAATTAAATTATCTTTCTGTAAAAATAACCGATTTTTGGTAAATCCTTCTTAATTTCCTGGTTAATGATCTAAGCTTTTGCAGTTTATCTGCCAATACTTTTTTGAAGAATTTTTTAGCTCTTATTTTTGGAACTGTACTCTTAGCTATTGTCTTAATGGTCTCGGTTAAGATTTTGCATCCTCATTGACTTAATGCCCACTATATTTAAGGTTTAGGTTTTGAAACTACTCCTTCATTTGTTGCCAATTTGCTTGCTTATAATTACATAACAAATATCCTCTTGTATTATATTTTGCTTTAGTTTCTATAATGCTATAATCAAAATATATTATATTATGATCACTTGTTGTCAGGCCTTGACCCAGCCTCCAATTTTTTATTTTATATTCTACTTTCCTTGAACACAGTGTGATGTCAATATTTTCATTGCACCTGCTCTGTTCTGGAATGTGGGGGGGGGGGGTTATTTATTTGATTTAAAACTACTAAATCCAATTCGGAAATTACTTCTAATTTTTCACCCTTCTCATTCGTTACTTTACTATTCCACCATTTCGATTTGGCATTACAGTCACACAAATGAATAATTTCTGTGTTTTTCTATTTATTATGGATATCTTTCATTTGAGATAAAAGGGCTCTATGGGTAGAATGTATTGAAAATAATAATTTACTAATATAATTTTACCATTTTTGTGCATTATTTCAATGCAGTTTACATGACTATTCAAATATTGTGCTAAATTAGTTAATTGTAGCTCTGGGTTTATTACCACTATTGCAGCCATGGCGTTTTTACCTAGCACAATTTGTATTGCTAAAATTGGCATGTGTGTTACACAGCCATTTATTATATACGATTCCTGGATGCATATTACATCAATATTCAGATCCTCAAATATCTTCATTAATTCCATCATAATTAATTTACTCCTTTACCAATTATTTGCGCAATTTTTAAAAATTTAATTTTCTTCTTTTTACTTAGGTATTAAATTTCTCCCTTCTCATCTTCAAAAAATTTGTCATATTTTCTCTTACCTCCGATGCCATATTCTGAGTTTTAGCTCTTGTTTTTTTATACGGATGTTTGTTAATTTTTGATTTGATTTCCTTGTTACCTTTATTTAACTCATTTAAAAATCCACTTATAATATTACTCGAATTTTCAACCCTCTGGTACCTAGTACCTCTTCAAATTTCAATTTTGGGTTTAAACACTGTAGTATTTTGTTTATTAACTGGAATTTCTTTCTTTTGTATTATTGCAGTGGGCTTTTTATAGGCTGATCCCTCATACCTAACCTGCACATAGCAATGTGGCCAGTTTTGATTCGGATCAAGAACTACTCTACCATAACAAAGAACAAAATCTGTAAAAATTTCATCCAAATTAAATTCTTCACCCCTCCTTGCATATACTTGTTCCAGTAAATTTAATAATATTCCCAGTTCTGTCGGTATATTTTTAGATTTGAGCTCAATTCTATCAACAGCGTCCGGTAAAGGAAACAATTTTTTTTCCCCCATTCTCATATGTTGTCCTAATTACATGGCTCAATGCCGTGATCAGCATGTTTGCTTCCTCAAGCCTGGATAATTGCAGTGTCAGATCAACATTTTCATATACTCCAGGAGCATTAACCGCAGGTTGTGACATTGACACCGTCTCAACTGTTTCCTGCATGTGATTTTCTACTGTCGCTGTATCATTTAAATCCTCCTCGTAAAATGTAATATTTCCCATCTCCTCTTTATTATATTCTTTTTTATTCTCATTCCTGCCTTTTAACCCATATACTGTCTTTTTCAATTCTCTTCTTTTCCAGACATTTTCTAAACATTTAATTTCCGTATTATGTTATTTTCTTTTCCTATTTATTCCTATGTACTTGAATCATTCTCAATGATAGCATCATAATCCACAGAAATTTTGTTTTTTATATTAATTCCCATCTCTTGCTCAATTTTATGTATTCTTCTTTTTAGTGGTAATTCCAACATCTTCTCTTCCTTATTAATTTCATTATTTTGATTATTTTCATCTTTGGTTTGGTGTATTAATGCCTTCACTCTTATTATATTACTATCAATATCTTCTGTCTGTGTAATAGAGTCGTTTGTATTAACCTCCTTACTTACAATTTGTTTTCTAAGTTTATCCACAATAACACGTTTTAGATTTCTACGAATTCTAGACAGGGTATTTCTTTTTCTTTTATTTTGTCTCCAACTATCTTCATACAAATTATTCGCCATAATCTGTCCTTTCTAAAATTCTATCCAACATTAATTTGTATGACGGACAATTTATCTTACCACTACAATCTTCCTTCCTTGTAGCACATGGTATGCACGTGGCTTGTTGATCCTTTTTATTACAATCTTTCCGTGTGTGATCTTCTTCACCACAGTGTCCACAAACTTCTCTTCTTTATTGCAATACTTCGCCACTCCATAATCATAACATTTGAGACATTTGACTACAGATACATAGTTCTTTACCAAAACTGCCTGAAATCCTATATATATTCTGTTACTTTCAACCAAGATTTTTCTTAGTTTTCCTGATACTTCTGCTACATGATGTACAGTTGCCTTGTTTCTTGAACCTGTCTTAAAACGTAGTTTAAAGTTATTTTCAAAATCTTTTCTTGTTATTTTATTGAAAGATTCTGCTCATAAATATTATCTTTTATTTCTTCTGTAACATCAGACATAACGTCATATAAAATAACTAATGGGTTTCTTTTCCTTGACAACTCAATT
This sequence comes from Deroplatys truncata, assembly GCA_030765065.1. Taxonomy (NCBI): domain Eukaryota; kingdom Metazoa; phylum Arthropoda; class Insecta; order Mantodea; family Mantidae; genus Deroplatys; species Deroplatys truncata. The sequence goes on along the minus strand of CM060978.1, from coordinate 241,781,016 downwards.
TTAACATTCTTATCTTTCAAACCTTGACAATTCATCACTTTTTTTTAGATCTTCTGTTTCCATTTTCATAATTAGGCTCTTTCCTGCTGGTAGTAAGTTACAAATTCTTATTTTCTCTTTGACTGGGTTCAGGTTGGTGGTTACTGCTTGCGCAAAAGTCTTAATTGGAGCTTGAATTTTCTTTTCACTTATTTCTCTCCATATAACTGCTTCATGTTCAGCTTTTTCTTTTTGTATAATGGTATTGTGGTAAATTTTTTGCACCTCTTGAAGTAGTTGAAATATTTTATCTTATGGAATTTAGCTTATATATCAGGTCATCAATATTATTCTTCTTTGCTATTTCCATTTCACTACCTTCTTTAATATTTACTTCTCCGTATGTATAACTGCATCCTGCTTCCATTTTTTCTATTACTGTTCTTTCTTCTTTCCTTCCTTCAACATCTTTATCATTTTTCCCATCCACTTTTGGTGGCGATCTACTTATACTAAATCTCAGTTGGAAAGGACTTATTTCCATAAATATATATGTATGCAAGGAAAAGAAACCCCTTATTACTTTATGTCTCCCTCAGGTGGTTATATAATTTATTAACACTTAATAGAAAATCAAGGTAATATCCGGATATCCTCCCAGGTTTTCTAATTTCATAAAATATACATCAACCACGCAGACAGATGATGTCACATTCATGGCCGTTGAACTTACTGCCGCACCAAACACAATAGTGACTGCCTGGCTGGCAGGCAGTTTAAGGAGGCACTACATGTGCACTTAAAATTTAAAGACTTTTTGCTTTAACTTAATAATATACTCTTATTAATTAACATGCGTGTGATTGAAAAACACTCACACAGAGATAAATTCTTTTTTCTTTCTTCCACTGTAACTTTTACACAAATAAACTTATTAGAACTTCTCATTATTTATGAACTATACGGAGCTAACAAACATACGTCCGTCGCACTCAGTAACCAGAGCGAACATCTCTGTATTGAAGATAGCATTAAAAGCCTACTATCTTTTTCCCCCCCAGACTCTAGTGTTCATTGGCATGCTCATTTTGGTGCTTGGAACATATGCCACTCTGTATGCAGCTAATGAAGCTTCAGAAGAAATGAGACTGGGTTTAGTCAGCATTGCTCCAGTACCACAACAACCATCCGTGGGTCCAGCTGATAATCTGGTTGAAAAGCCACCAGATATGAAGAAAACAAATAAAAAACTGGAAGATAATGGTGAGTTAAACATTATCATTAATGCCTTTCTTAATATTATACATGTAGTGGAATCTTGTTACAGGTTTTCTCATTTAGTATGTCAGTTGTTAGAAGTTCTGGTCATTATCCCATTAAATACTTTATAATTACCCTTTTACTTAGTTTACTGTGTTCAAACTTGAGTGTCAATTAGAGGCATTGTGATGTGCATGTTTTCTCCCCCTCTGTGGTTCACTCTAGGCTCATCCACTATCTGCATGTGGCATCTAGTTTGTAGTTCATTGCAAAAAGTGTTGGTAGCATAATTTTCAAGCGTCCAATTAGTATCAATGACTTGTTTTGTGAAGCTTATATCCATGGATAATAAGAAAGTAAGGCAGATAATGCGATTACAAATGAAAAAAAAAAAAAGGTGTTGCATAATTCAAGAATCCTCATATGAAGCTTGTAGAAACTGAATATTCTTCTGTCTAAATTAAACATAATAATGAGCAGAAGAAAGGTGATCAAAGCAGCATATTTAGAGGAATTAGAGTGTCAGTTTCCAGAAATAGAAAAAAACATGTTATTAAAATGGTTTAAAGTTTGTATTAGGCACTACAGATTGGACTTTCAGATTTAAAAGCATTGAATGGTGGATTGAATGGTTCAAAAATCAACATAGCCTCATGTATAGATGTATCTGAGGCAAGGCTGCAAATGTGAATAAAGGTACTGTTGATTGTGGAAAAATACTACAATTCCATCCATAATGAAAAAGTACAATCCCAATGAAGTTTTCAACACAGATGAACCTTCCGATGGATAAAACCCTGCATTCAAAGGCAAGAAGTATCATGGTGTAAAATTAACCCCCCCCCCCCAAAAAAAAACTGATATTTTATGCTGCAATGAAGGTGAAACAGATAATCTGGTACCACCAGTAATTGGAAAGATGAAGAGTGTGCATTGTTGTAAAAATGTGCGTTTCTTCCCTGCAAATGCTTATCCAATGTGAATGCCAAGATTAGGTGGTCTACTTTTGAAGAGTTTCCGTGTGCATGAGATGCAGGATTGGGTGTAAGAAATAGAAAAATTCTTGTTTATTGACCAATGTGCTACTTATCCCAAAATCACATCTCATTGGTAGCATGTCTGCCTCACATTCAAGAGGTTCCAAATTTGAATTATATGTATGGATCCCTTTATGGACCCCGGCTAATTTGAGCAGCATTTTATCCAGTGTCCAATATGACCTACCAGGTTGAAGGATGTTAAACTACAAAAAATTATATATATACTTGCCAGCTAACTACACAAGTGAGCTTCAGCCCTTCAGCTAACACATTAGAAGATGCCTGAAGCGTAAACATTGGAAGAAGCTGGTTCAGAAGACATCGGGCTCACTTGAATCTCCCATGAGAAAAATGACCATTGTAGGTGCCATACATTTCATAAAAAGCACCTGGGATTCAGTGCAATAGAACACTATTGCACATTGCTTCAGGAGGACATCACAGCAGTGAATAAAGATCTTTATGCACATGATGTTGCAGTGCCAGAAGTAGCAAATACTGGGAGAGAAAGTAACCCAGATGATGATAACTTCTATACATATGTGGAATATGACAAATATGTTGCTATTGTAATGAAAAGAAGCTAGAAACAGTGATGTGTATTGAATTTATTTAAAGGTGAGTCAGAATTGTAACACTAACATCACTTAAGTTTACTCACTTAACATGTTTCGGGAAACCGTTGTTCCCATCCTCAGAAGGTTAATTCGACTGGCCCGTGTTGTTGGTGTTTCCGTTTTTTGGACTGGATCCTGTGGTGGCATCTTGTGGTGGAGAAATGTACTTCCAGAGAGGATTTGGTGGCGGCAAATCAAAATTCATTAGATGTGTGTTGTGTTTTAGAATGGTGATCTTCTCCCATGCATCTAATTCGGCTGCAAATTTGACTGGTTTGACTAATGTAATATTGGGTTTGATGTTGTGATTAGTGATCCAAAAATGGTGTGAAACTGCAGATTTGTCCATTTGTTTGTATTTAATACATCTCATGTGCTCCTTTAGCCTAGTTTCTAGGTTTCTTTTTGTCTTACCTATGTATACTTTATTGCAATCTGAACAATTGATTTTATAGATTCCAGCTTTTTTGTCTTGTGGAATGGGGTCTTTTAACTTGTTACAAAGTAATTTCTCTATGTTAAATTTGTTCTGTGGAGCTAGGCTGATGTTATGTTTCATGAAAATCTTCTTAAATTTGTGAAAAGTTCCTGGGTGGTATGTGAATTTCTTGAACTTTAGCTCTTTATCTTGCTGGCTGAGAATTGTTGTGTTTCTGATGTGCATCTGTCGTTTGAATTTTGCAATTTTTTTGTCAATAGTTGTTTTGTTGTACCCATTATGTATTGCTGTGTCTACTATATGCTGGTATTCTAACTGGTATTCTTTTTTATTTAAGGGGGTATATACCAGTCTATGTGTTAGGCTGTTTAGTACTGCATGTTTGTGTGTGGATGGATTGAAACTCTTATTTTTTATGTAATTAGTAGAGTGTGTTGGCTTCCTGTATATGCCAACACACATATATTGTTCTGAGGATGGGAACAACGGTTTCCCGAAACATGTTAAGTGAGTAAACTTAAGTGATGTTAGTGTTACAATTCCGACTCACCTTTAAATAAATATGTTGCTGTTTGTCAATGCGTGACAGACAAAATCTTGCAAGCAGAGACAACAGAGAAATGAGAAAACAGTGGTGACAATGATGAAGAACCAGAGCCATTGCCAGTCCCTAAGTTGTCCAAAATGATTGATGCAATGGACAGTGAAGTGTTATGCTTTTAGTTTTGAAACAGCAAAGAAGTGATGAACATTCTAAAATGTGCAATGCAGAGTTAAAATTTGGACAGGAAAAACAATCAAAAATTGATATATTTTTCAAAATGATGTAAAAGCAGTCTGAATGTATGTTTTCAAATGTAAATTAAAATTCAGTTTTGTAATATGTTAAACAGATTATAATAATATACAGTTTTTAAATGGTTACTGATGTATTATATTTGATTATGAATGCAAAGGATTTTCCGTTTTGGTTCATATTGACATTTGTTAATTAATGTAATTGTCTTGTTGTTAAATTACATGTATTTGGAAACCTATGTTAAATTTAAGTTGTGCTGTATTCCAAATTAAGTTAATATGGCCATCATTAATATATAAACGATATACTACGGAATACATGTATGTTTTGTCACTACTTATTCATGAAGAACCAATGTATAACAAAGCAATTAATCTGCTATATGTCAATGTAATAACACATCAATAAGTACAGAAAATTTTCACCGCTTCTCACAAAGATTTTGTCGAAGCAAGCGTGCTACTGCACGTTAGATAAAATTGTGTGGGAGGGAAGGAATTGATTGTGGCATAAAGTACAGTGGTACAGAACCAACATATCTAATCAACATTGTGTAGCATGCAAATTAATATATATTGAATTTATTTACGAAGTGACTAAAAATTATTTAGAATCCATACTTTGTAAAAATAATTACAGCTTTTCTGTTACCACACCCTGCAGAAACAATAAGAGATTCTCATCACTCAAGCAATGATAAATAATTAATAATTCACCACTAAACACGAAACTATTAAAAGACTGCCACAATGTGCATATATCAGTGTGGTGAGATTTTTACATTTTTTTGCCACCTTTGACAATACGTTTTCCTGTCTGATGTCCAGATCCATAGGTCCCTAAAAACGTACTAATGATATTCTACTGTACACAGTATGGCATACACTGAATAACTTAACTAAATTTATGGAGACAAAAAGTTGTCTCACAGAAAAGCTGTTTGGGAGGAAACAGTATGGCATACACAACTGGAATCATGACATCTCATGTTCCTGGAATCCAGCAATTAGTTGATCTAAGAAATTACATATACCATATTTGCTAATACAACCTGACCTCAGATTTAAAATCCCCAGTGATTTTTTTCTTTGTCTTCTGTGAGATTGTATGTTTTAAGGTATTACAGGATAAATACTTTATTTACAGATTTTGGAACATTTACCTTTAAGCGGTTGTTTATTTCACTTATTTGCTTGTTCTAAATGCATTACAAGGTTTGTATGACCAGGAGCTAACCAGGTTCTATTGCAAGCCATACAAAGTAGTATGTGAATCTCTATTTATCATGCTACCATTACAATTCTTGGTTTAATTTATACAGTACAATTATGATACATGCATATATCCAGCTTTATTTATGGACCCCTTGACCCTAAATAAATACTCTCCTGCATTATTCATTTTTTGAAGTATTAAGATTCTTAACAACTTCATCTTAAACTGTTTAACTCTTCTATAAAGTGATATTTACTAGTAAAAGTAAAACTGCCCATTTCCCCTGAACTCATAGCAAACATTTTGTTAAAGTGCTTCACCCATTTTCTTGACTCTACATATGCTAATTGTGATTAACCTCTTGAACATTTCCTAGTAACCTGCCTGATCTTTATTTCATTTCAGTTTCCTGGCCTTTACCATTTCTCACTTTAACTTTTTTTTAAAAATGGTTATTATTATAAATTTGAAAGGAAGAATCGATGAAAAATTCATTGCTGTAGTCTGGATTTGAACCATAGATCTTCAGCTTTCCATGGTATTGCTCTAATCAACTGAAATACCATGGCAATATGCTGGCACAACATTAAATTCCCCAACTGACTGACATTTTTCCCGGTAGACCACAAGGCATTCTCAGATTCTTTTTGAGGTAATATACCCCAATGGAAACTTACAATCTCAATAGTGCTTTAAGTCCCAGGCTTCATAGTTAACCACTATTAGGTCAGTCAGTGATAATTAATTCTTCTTTCACATGCCATGTATATTCCTTTTGAGATAACATACCGCAATGGAAACTTACAATCTTAGTAGTTTCGTAGTTAACTGTGGTCAGTCAGTGATAATTAAATGTTCTTCCACACATGCTGTGTGTAAAGTTGGAAAAGTTAGACTGAAAAATTCAGTGCCATAGCCAGAATTGAACTACAGCTTTCCGTGCCATTGCTCTAATCAATTGAGCTACCATGGCAACATGCCAGCATAACATTAAATTCGCCAACTAACTCACATTTTTCTTGGTAGACTACATGGCATCCTCAAATTAATGTTGAGATAACCTACCCTAATGGCAACTTACAGTCTTGCTACTTCTTGAGTAACAAGTTATTTAAAATGTAATATTTTACAACAACAAAAAATGCACAAGATAGTTACAGTGCCATATATTTGCTCCTTTCTTATGCATTTCCACAACCTCATGCCACGAAGTCAAAAACAGCACTACTGGTATTATTTATTGGAAACTGGGGAAAAAATAATTAAATCAGTAATGTGATATGTCTAACATATATACATAAAAAATACTATCCAGAACTATCACAATAAATAGCTGACATGCATAAATTAACACACACAGACCCAAATGTTACATATCAGACTATACAGCCCTTCTTAAGGCTAAGAGAAACATAAACAAATAGCTTGACAGTGGCAGGCAGCAGGAGTAATGTCAACCTGCTGGTGTATTGATTTTTTGTGAAAGGCAATATGATCAACATTTATGAGTGTGGATGTGTAGCTGGATGGAAAGTCTGGACAAACCAAATTGCTTGTAGTGCAGGTGCTGTCAGAAATTTTACACTTCATGATCCAATAGCTTTTAAATAGCATTTAAAATAAATTCTCAAGTAGTAAATAAGATAACAAGAGATAACACCAATGGCATGATAAACGGTGTCAAATTTAGTCCAGGAAGACTCAGGCTTGGTGCATTGTTATAGCAACCATCTCTTTATCTCTGAGAATGCTTTTTGACGCTGAAGCATGAAGAGCATCTATAAGCATAAGATTAAAACAATTATCAAAGCCTTTGCTATGGGATGATGTATAGAGTGGGCCACTGGGATCCATGCATGCCCAGAAGCTCTTTACCAACTCGGCAAAAGGATTCGGAAGAACTCTAAGGAACACAAGATTCTATCTTCTATCTTGCTTTATTTAAACAGTTGATCCCACCAGGAGCAACATACAAGAACACAAATCATGAAGCAGGCTCCATCCAAAACTCTGCTATAACACGCAACTAGAGAACTTAAGCTTTTGAAATAAAATAACTAAAAGCATAAATGAGTGCTTGATGCACAAAATTGCAAAGTATTATTTGGTGGCACCACAAACTGTAGCACTAGAAGCACAGAGTAACAATTACAAGGTAAAGGATTTAACCTGCAAAATGCAAGATGGGCAATGGGTTTGTTAACCGATTAAGAAGGTTTGCTCCTAAGTTTTTTCCTTCAGGCAAACCGGTAAACTCCAGAGCATAAAAACTATGGTTCAACTATTTGGCATATATCCTAATTTAAATCAAAACCACCAATTGCGGCTAAACACTGCAGAACTAATTAATGCTGGTGCATAAGAACTGTGGCTAAATTATTGAGTTAATTCAGTGCTACCAATTACTACAAAGCATTACAGAGTCAATAACCCTGAAGCATGAGAACTGTGGCTAGATTATTAAGCATATATTATAAATTAAATCAATGCCAAAAATTACTGCAAAGCACTGCAGCACTGATTAACACTGAACTACGAAAACTGTGAATAAATCATTAGGCATATATAGTGAATTAATTCAATGTCACAAATTATGGCAAAGCACTACAGACGTAATTAACCCTGAAGCATGAAAATTGTGTGTATGTAATTAGGCATATTTTATAAATTAAATCAATGCCACAAATTACTGGTTAGATTAGACTAGATATGATATTTGACTGGGAGATGAACAGGAGGGAACATACCCCTACCTGCCCGCGCTGAAACCTTAAGTTTATTAAACGGTTTTCTCCCTGTTTTTCCAATCATCATCTCCCTAAACTCTAATAAGTCTCAGGAGTCCATTCATTCGGTTTTTATTAGATACTATCTCATTTGGATCAACAGTTTCAAATTGATTATATCTATTCATTTCCAGTGCTTCACACTGGAATATTAAGTGCAAGGCTGTTTCCTCCTCTACACCACACATCCTGCATCTTGGGACTTCTGAAAGCCCCATTATCTGCAGGTGTTTTTTAAAATTCCCATGACCAATCATCAAACCCACCATGAGCCTCATCTACTTCCTGCAGTACTCCTTCTAAGACATGGTTGTTGCATCATTAACTTTCCATGTCTTTGTTCTTGGATATGTTTCCAGTATTCTATATGCTGTCTTTGAATCCAATCTAATAGATTTGTCCTTACCATCACTTTGGTAATACCCAAGACCAGTTCTGGCCCTATAAATGGGGCTTGAGCTCCCATTTTAGCCAGCCTGTCTGCATTTTCCTTCCAATTATCCCATTGTGGCCAGGGACCCATGCTAGAGTAAGTCTATTGCATTCCTCTAGCTTTTCTAGGGCTTCTCGACATTCTGTAACAATCTTTGATCTTGTGAAAGTGTTTGTCTTCGATATATACCAGCTCCTGTTCCATCTTTTGCACTGGATCCGTCAGTAAACCACGCAATGACCCCTGATTGGTATTAATGTTAGCCTCCCAATGTTCTCTACCCTCAATTATAACATTGAAGGACTTATTATAGCAGAGAGACAGCTTCCTAAAGTTTCGTTTTATTTCTGCAACTGGTTTTATCCCCACATCATCTAATATTCAGGTATGATGTCTCAGATATCCCACAGGCACCCAGCTATTGCCTCCATTTTAAACCATAGGTGCAACATAAGCAAACTAAACATAGTTTCCATTGCAGCTGTAGATATGCAGTTAATTTCACCGGTTATGGCTAGACATGCTAATCTCTGTACCTTCCCCAGTTCCTGGACAGCCCCTATCTCTCAGTCTTTTGCCACCAGATCAGTGATCCATAGCTAACTATAGGTCTCGCTACTGTGGTATAAATCCAGTGGATGCATCTGGGACATAAACCCCAGCTTCTACCACAGGCTCTTTTGGTACTCATTAATACCATTTTAGCTTTGCTGCATGTTGCTTTAAGGTGAGGATTCCAAGTGAGTATTAATCCTAGATACCTCACTTGCCCTTTCACTGGAAACATTTCACCAAATAATTAAAGCTCCCAGTATGTTTCTGGGATGCGCTTCTTTGTAAATGGTACCACCACAGTCTTCTTGGGGTTGACTCCAAGATCCTGTTTTTTGGTACCATCACTGTACAACATTTAAAGTGCGTTGTGCCAATATTTTAAGTGTTTTCATATTTGCCAAGAACCAGGATGACCAAGTCATCTGCATATCCTTGACAATATAACCTGCTGTCATTTAACTCCTCAATGGGGTCATTAACTACGAGGTTCCATAATAATGGGGACAGCCTCACCCCTGCAGACAACTTCTTGTGGCATTGGCTACCATACTTTTATCCAAGACAGTAGCCACAATTCTGCGGCTTTTTAGCGTGGTCTCAATCCGACTACACAGAGTGGGATCTACCCCATGTCTTCCCGCTGCCTTATACATAGCTTCGAAGGTCATATTATTAAAAGCCCTTCAATATCTAAAAAGTATTCCAGAGCAATCTCTTGGAAATGTAGTGCCTTTTCTACCTTCCCAACCAAATGATGAAGGGCTGTTTCGCATGATTTTCGTTGTCCTCCATGGTGTAGTGGTTACCATGCTAGGCTCTAATTCCTGAGGTCGTGGGTTCAAACTTGGCAGAGGGTGATGGATTTTTTGGGAGGTAAAAATCCTTAGCATGGCTTCCTTCGGAAGGGAAGTAAAGACGGTGGTCCCGTGTCATAGATTTACGGCACATAAAAGAACCTCAAGCCTGATAAAGAAGCTTCTGAGCAAAATTACTGGTGTTTCACACCCAATATACAATGGGACACCAAGGCCCATAGCAGTTAAAGAGCATCCATAAATAAAACTCAATTTAATTTAATTTTTGCATGGTTTTCCTTTCTGATAGGCATGTTGGTTTGGGTGTAGTGGGACCATTGTTAACCTCACCTCCCATTTTTCTAACATCTTAGAAAAGATGTTGGACTAATTGGTCTTTTATCTTTGGCCCTGGTATGATTAAGTTTCCCTGGCTTTGGGATGAAGACTACTCTCACTGGCTGCCAAGCATTTGGAACCTATTTTTGGCCAGACTTACTCTAAAGAGCCTGCACAAGTATCAGGTTAGTTCAATCCCCACCTGCTGCCTTAGAACTGGAAATATTCTGTCTGGACCCAGTGACTTATACAATTGAAAAGACCCCAAGGTCCACCTCTGAAAATCAGTGCACTGCTTAGATACTTCCCAATCTTCCTGCCTGGGTGTCACAAGACATCTTTGGGAGGTGTATATGGTCTGCATTCTCTGTTACAGTGCATTGTGGAAAATGAGCATCAAGGAGCACCTTCAGTGTATAGTGCGCTGATCTGGTGTATTCCTGCTCTTGCTCTTGCAGGAATCTCCTCCGCTCCCTCACAAAATGCATGCAGGAAGTTAACTTGGCATTCTTAATTGCCTTATTGTATTCACCCAGGGCATTCCAATATTCTGCCCATTGTCTTGATCTTATTGCTTTGTTAAACAGTTTCCTTACATGTTTACTTTTCTCTTCCAGGTTTTGTTCCACCAGGACATTCTTGTTGATAGTTTTCCTTTTAATAGGATAATTATCTAGATACGTGGCCATTATAGCTGTCCCAAGGTGATCAACTACATCCTTTATATCTACCATATTCCTAAGTGAACTCTTCATTTCATTGAATTATCGAACGAGATCTGTTCTATATGAGTCCCAGTCTGTTTTCCTGGAATTCCTATAGGCTATGTTCAGTTTTTCTCCCATATCTATCCCTAATATACATGTGATCAGAAATGAATGGTTCCGTTGACACATGCCATAGTTTCACATCAAATTGGTCCCAAATGAAATGTCAATGACGTCCTCCCTTATTGATTACAAAAGGTGGCTTCCTGTCCCCTGTTGAATATCTCTAGGTTTCTTTCAACCAGATACTCCAGTAAACACCCATATCTGATGTTGATGTCGATGTCTCTGCACCCCCACAAAAATTGTGAGCATTTGCATCACACCCCACCCCAACGGAAGTTGTTCATTCAGCCCTTGACAGCTAGCTCTCTTACCTCCTGCGGAGGAGGAAAACTGCCCTCCTGCTGAGGTCAGGACAAACTCCCTGGTGCTCCCTTCCATATGTTGTTTAAGCCTGGTCACCAAATCCCTTGAACAGAAATTTATCATTGATATGTATGAAAAACCATTCCTTACATATATGCAAGTTCAGGGTTTCTTTTCATTTCTGGCATAAGTTAACTTACCTCCAGTCATTCCTAACCCTTATACTCTTCCCCTAACTACAGAGGGTTCTTGTATCAGGGCTACGTCCACCTGCTACTTCAGCAGCAGCCTTTGCAGCGCAGCTGATTTCCCTTTACTGTGTTGCAGGTTCCACCTTGCTGTCATCTTTAATCGCCCTAACATTTACTTGCAAAAACCCCAAATATACTTAGAGGCCATGTGTTTGCATAGCTTTCAGGGGCTTATTATCAATGTGGTCTGGTCTTTCTCCTCTACTTTGCGGTTAAATACTCTACATCCCTCTGTTTGATTGCTGGATTCTGACTCCTAATCTTATCAAACACAGTCGATGGAGGAACATTTTTCAATCATTTAGATACACATAAGGATACCTAAGCAGTCTTAAGGAACTCCCCTGTTAACTAACAGTTTAGCATCCTCCCACGGAGATAAATTGGGTACCATTTCCTCCAGCCATTCAGTTGTCTCCACCCCTTCACAGACAAAGAAAAATTAAATTAAATTGAGTTTTATTTATGGACGCTCTTTAACTACTATGGTTTTAAGCGTCCCATTCTATATAAGCTGTGAAAGACCGGAAATTTTGCTCAGAGGCCTCTTTATCAGGCTTGAGGTTCTTTTACGTGCCGTAAATTTACGACACGGGACCACCGGATTTATTTCCCTTCCAAAGGAAGCCATGCTAAAGATTTTTACGCCCGAAAAAAAATCCATCGTCCTCCGCCGGGTTTGAACCCGTGACCTTGGGAACTAGAGGCTAGCCTTGAGGGCGACTTCACAGACAAAGATGATTGCTCCTTTATCCAAATAGACTCTTCTGAATCTGTGGCCTATACCTTCCCTAATCTTTTCAAAAAGAGCCATTTGGAGTTGTACCTCTTGTTCAGGGGTTATTTGTATTAATAGATACCCCTGTCTCTTTCCCTATTTCCGGTCTTGATTTCTTCGAAGGCAGATTCTCTCCTGAGCTCGGAGTATCCAGGGTCCTGTCCTCTGGATCTTTTACTCCCTGTAGATGTTGACGGAGTTTCCTTGGTTCCCTTTTTGGAGGACTTGGGTGGAATTCCATGCTTTGCCCTACATTCCTGTTGAGGCACCCATTCTTTTCCTTCTTTAAGTCTTCGTTCCTTAAGGAGTTTCCTACTATGAGCCCTTGTTAACCAGGTATAATTGCTCTGCTGAAACCTCTAGTCTTATTCTCCGTTGTTGGCTCTGTTTCCATCGGTTTGACTCCCGATGCTGCTGCAGGCTGGGATTTCGAGGTATCTTGCTCAGCAAGTCCCCCTTTTGCCTCAGTCTGTAAATTAGTTTTTTGGGTCTGCAATGTTCCCACGAGTACTGGAGAAATATAAGTCAACACCAGAGAAGCCCCAATCTCTAGTGCAAGGCTACTTACTCACGGAGGTCGCCTCGTATCCCAGAAGCTCTATCAATGGTACATCTTCCACCCCATCGGCACGGATCGCATGACACCTTAGGGTTGGGCGAGTGCATTTTGTTTCCTCTTCTTGTATACTGAGTGTCTACCCAATGGTCCACTCAAAATCCCAAGAGAGGATTACTGATCCCCCACCTCTAAAAGGACCTGATATGTCTGGAGATCTTGTCCTCCACCCTATCAGCAGCGCTCATGAGAGAGAGAACTGATTAACACTGTAGCATAAAACTGCAGCTAAATTATAGGGTATATGTAGTGAATTAATTCAATACTACAAATTATTGCAAAGCACTACAGAGCCAATTAACCCCAAAACATGAAAACTGTGGCTGGATTATTAAGCATATATAATGAGTTGTTTCAATGCTACAATTACTGCAAAGCACTGCAGAGCCAAATTACCCTGACACATGAAAACTGTGTCTACATCATTAATATGTATGGAAAACCAAATAAAAGCCATAAATAAAGTGCAAGCAGAACCCTTTACAATAGCTGAAAAATTTAGTTGCTTGACCCAAGCTGAAATTGCATACCACATTACCTAAAAATAGCCAAGTTCCACATAAAGGGCGGCGTGCACCAACCGAGTAAGCTCTACTTTCGTAGTAAACTACTACGCAGTAAACTACTCGGCGACTTCCATACGAAAGTAAACTACTTCCGAAGCATTTTACTCATTTCAGATACTCCCAAAGTAAATTACCGCAGAAGTAAATGTCGTAGAGCACCGTCATGTGGTATGTTACTGCGGGATTAAATAGAGCACAAATATAGGTTAGAATTTACTCTCGCGACCTGGATGGAGTAACTAGTCTGTCGATTAAACGAGAATACATATCGTATTTGGAGGAAGATATTTTGACGCGTTCATGGTTTACCTAGATTACATTGATGATCTCGAAGAAAACGGGAATGCTAGTGGTATGCGAGAACCATATGATAGTTATAGAGAGAGCGAGTTGAACAAATGTTTCGGTATTAGGAAAGAATCATTCATATGCCTTTTAAAACTGCTTGGAGAGCATTTACAACAAAAATCAGTTGAGAATTCAGCTCTATAACCCAAACTGCAATTGTTGTTATGCGTCCTGCGAGTGTTTCGTACCGGAACATTTAGATAGTTAAATTACGATGAATTCAACGCAACGTCTAACACTGTATTAAATGGAGATATTTAGAATTGGCTTAACGCGACGTACTTAAGAGTTTGATACTGCCAAACGTTTCCTTCCCGTTACGTCAAGTTTCATGTCACATGGTAATTAGAACCAGTTGGCGTGAAGCACTAACTCGAAGTAATACAACAGTACCAATCAAGAGTAATTCCTATTACATTAAGTGCATCCTAATTAGACCTTCAGTTTACCAGCATTTCTTAACTTCGCGTCACGTTAAGTAAATTTCATCGTAATCCCAGAATTACGGGCGACCTTATAAATAAAGGTTCGTCGTGCGCCTACTACGGAGGGTATCCCCACATAAGTTCGGACGACTTTGAATCGCCCTCCCACTCCTGTCATTGGTCAAACTGCTTATGTTTATTATTGCATCAGCTCACTGCAGTGATAGCTGTCAAACAAAAAGGTCTTACCATAAGTAAGTCGTGTGTGGGCGTATAACACAACTGCATAAAAATGGATTCCCACCTGAGGCTCAGTGTGCAAAAAAACTAGCAAGAAATAGGCCACAACCAACACGAACTAAAGCTGTAGTGAGTGCAACAGTGACTCAAGAAAACCCACCAACCCAAAGAAGCATTTCCAGCTGCATTGGAATATCCAAAGGGACCGTCTATCGGATAATAAACAACAATTTGGGTCTAGAATGGCGCCATAAAGCACGTGGTCAGGCCTTGAAAGAGCGGCACACCAGAGAACGCTTCACTAACGCAAGAAAACCGTATAAACACCACCTGGCAGGTGAAAAGTGGCAATGGATGGTTTCTAGATGAAACATGGGTTTATCTAGATGACCAAAAAAAAAAAAAAAAAAACGCCGAGCCATTTATTACCATAAATTGGGCCAAAAGGGGCGCTCCAACTTTATTCGGGAGAGCAAAGAAAAGTTTTTGAAGGGATTCATGGTGGTTGTAGGTTATTGCTCTCGGGGGAAACTAGGCATACCAGAGTTGCCAACAATGTAAAAATTAATGCAGCCTACTATCAAAGGAATGTTATGGACCCAAGTTTTGATGAAGAGATTCCTCGGTTGTATGGTGAGGATGCCCCAAATGTTTGGATCCTCGTGGATAAAGCATCCAGTCACACTTATCGGTCCTCCCAGCATTACTACCACCGGAAAGCTATGGAAACGGGTGTCAGTGTGATACCATTTAAAAGAATCCCTGTGAAGTCACCAGATGCACTGTCAATGGATGTTTGCAGATTTGGTTTGCTGAAACAACGTCTTGCCTCACGGTGTCCCACCACAATTGAAGGACTCTGGAAAGCCTGCCAGGAGGAGTGGGCTAACATCCCCCTTCTTCGCAGCCTTCTTCAATGGAAATTGCGCTGCAGAGCCACAGTTAAAGCCCGTGGAAATCACACTGAACCAATAGGTGGTGGCAAAAGGGAATCTCGCCATGAAAAAACATAAGCAAAAACGTCCGAGCTTAAGTGGGGCAACCTTCGTAGTCGTATCTTTCATCACGTTGTTAGAGCGCTTTTGAGGTCAAAAGCAAGGTACCTGCACAAATACATATACCTACATGAGTGTTCAGAAAGTAAAAGTCAATTCTTCTCGTTTGCAGATTTCCCACATACTGTGGGTACAAATTGACTGCATGTTCCTATTTTGTACCCATCAATGAATTTAGTGAACTTTTCCGAAATCGGAGAGTATTTGTCCATCGACACGCAAGTCATATGCGTTGCAAAATGAAGATTAGAAACATTGTTTCCAGAATTTTAAGCTGCTCTTCAGTACGTTTCCCTTCGCTCGAAGCATTAAATTCGTCCATCATGACTTTCCAGCATTTCTCTTCCAACATCTTTATATGACGTTTTACACACATTTTTAAGTGAACTTTCTTCATGTCCACCAACAAAGATTTACCTATTTCGCATACGTTCCCTTTTCCTATCACACATAACCTTTTCCATGATTGTATCAAGTAAATCGCGGAAAAAAGCAATACCTCCGGGAGTAATACGCTCTTACTTCTGTAGTCGTAACTAAAAGATTAAACTGTAATTAAGCTCTCTAACTTTATTTCCGGAGTAAATTGCTCCCGTAGTAGCCTACTTCTTTAATGGACTTTAGCAAACATTAATTCCGAAGCAATTTACTCCAGCATGGTGCACGCTGTCCAAAGAATCACAATATGCCTTTAGCAAAATTTAACTCTGCCCATATAACTACAATAAAATTCCCCGGTGAAGCCACTCAAAGAAGCCTCGAGCTTAAAACTCGGAAATAACAAAAAACACTTTAAAAGCTAATAAAAGGCAGGCACTGGGCGATCAGAATAAAATAGCCTATTTTATCGAAGATTCTAAGCAAAAGGTGAAAGGAATGAGCCGAACAAGAGGAAAGGGAAAGGAAAGCAGCACACCCCCAGCGAAATAGCTCCAATGGCGTCCCACGGTGACTACAGAAACGGAAACAGTTCAGTCTGCACGGAAGCCCTCGGAAACAGGACACCCACCAGCGGGCGCCGTACGAGGCACCCGCGGATGAGCAAGACTAGCCGGAGATGATCAGAGACGGAATAGATATGTCCAAACGACCTCAGGCTATCCAGCACACAAGGTTCAGCGGAGGAATAAAATCATGGATCAGAGTATTCCAGACACATCTCGCTCACCGCAGGGGAACCAGAACACTTACGTACCTGGAATTCCGCAGCAGCAATATGCAAAATAGCCAATGAAGGGACGCGCACCACTAGCTCGGCGTCCACAGGGAGCGTGGAAACAGGAAGCCGGCCAAATCAACGGTCCCAGCAGGATGAAGAAAATCCACCGGGGCAACCGGAGGCGGAAAGATTATAGGCGCAGTTACAGCATCCAACGTACTCCCACGGCGAAACCACAAAGACCTCCAGTGCTACACCAGAGCTATAGCCGGAACAGCAAGGGCAGCGCCAACATGGGGCAAAGGAACATGCCACCTGAAAAAAAACGTCCGGAGCAGTAAACAAGGTCGAAGCTACTTTTACAAAGGAAAACACACTATAGAGGGGCTCCTCGGCACACCTTAAAATATAAAACACACAAAAGCCACCGGGAATGAGCAATGCATATGTTAATAAAAGCCCAGGAAGTAAAGAAAGTAGTATTGAGACAGCCGCTCAAACCACCGCCGACGAACGTGGACGCACAGCAAGCAAATGAAATTGAGTTTTATTTATAGACGCTCTTTAACTGGTGTGGTCCTTAGCTCCCGTTCTGTATTGGGCGTGAAGGACCTGTAATTTTGCTCTGGCTTAAGGTTCTTTTACGTGCCGTAAATCTACGACACGGTACCACCGGCTTTACTTCCCTTCCGAAGGAAACCATGCTAAGGATTTTTACAACCGAAAAAATCCATCGCTCTCCGCCGGGTTCGAACACGCAACCCCGGGAACTATCGCTGCAGATCGTACGCTGAGCCGGTTTAGATAAAGCATACAAAGAACGCGTTAACTCGGCTGCAATGTCCGTATCCATACCTTTCCAATGAATTTGTCCCTTTCATCCGGGTCTTAAAATTCCCACGTGGCCTCCGACAAAGGAATCATGAAAATAATGAAAAATTGTGGTACCAAGAGTTGGGGCAAGACTATCCTAAATTTTCCGTCGTAATTACCTCGAGTGATCAATACATCCTCGTGTGAACGGTAAGGCGAAATCTGCTCCCCTCTGAAGCTTCTCAATTAAAACAGCCAATTCCGGGTCCTGTTGCTCATATTGGCCAACATCCGTAAATGGGGTAAGCTGTCACAAATCAAGGCTGACGATTCGAAATTATCAGAGACCTCTACTGGAGAACCCTCACCAAACACCCGGGTCAAGGAATCCGCGATAACATCTGTACCCTTGATGTGAATCGGAGTAAACTTAAAAGAGGAAATCCGAACGCTCCAACGGCCAGCTGTTCCCGTCTTCCCCGCGGTGGCGAGGGCTGAAGTTAATGTCTGGTTGTCGCACTCCAGGACAAACGGTACATGTTTCAAATACGTGCGAAATTTCGCGAGGCCAGATATTGTAGCCAAAGTCTGCAGTTCATAGACAAGACTTCCTTTAGGCTCCGACAGTGTACGGGAGGATAACAAACGGGACGACGTGCTTGTGGAAATTCCTAAAGGAGGACCGCCGCAACGAATGTGCCGAAACATCCGTTTGCAAAAGAAAGTTACCTGAAAAATCTCGGAAGGTTAACCTCGGGGAGTTGGAAACGATAGCCTTCAGATTTTCAAATGCACGTTGTTCCGGGCCCCATTTCAATTTAACCCCTTTGCGCCGTAGAACAATTGAAAACTTCGGCCCAGTTGGCAAATTGGGGAATAAATTTAGAAAAAAGATTTATTATGTCCAAAAAACGGGCCAGCTCCTTCAAATTACGAGGAGCGCAAAAATTCCTGAAGGCCCCCGTGCGATCCGGATCGATGGTAATCACAGCTGGAGAAACATGGTGGCCTAAAAAGGCGATCTGCGAGGTAGCATATTTCACCTTAGAGGGTTTCACGGTAAGACCAGCCCCGGCCAACCAGGAAAAGGTCCCACGCAGATGTAACAAATGACTGTCAACGTCCGGTGAATATACGACTAGATCATCTAAATAATGATTCAGAAAATTAAACTTAAGGTCAGAAAACAAATCATCTAAAAGATGAAACAAAACTTGGGCACCGGTGGCAATGCCAAACAGTTAAATTCATAAAGTTTCCAGCAATGACATGTTTGCTGCTTTCAGCCAAGGGGATCTGATAGTAGGCATTGTTGAGATCTAGAGGTGTATAGACCTTCACCCTGGGAAAATCATGCGCCGAGTATTCAAATCCGGTAAAGAGGTGGTCTCTATGTGTATCCGCTGGTTCAAAGCACAGTAATTGACCACAGGGCGAAAGTCATTGGAACCCTTGGAAATAAAATCCATCAATCGACTGTGACGGCCAAATAATCCCCTTAACAAATCCTGGTACTTGTTCTTCAATACAGCCATCTTGGTGGGGTAAGTCGATAACCGGTAGAGTCTGTAAGCTGAATGTATAGATTATCATGAGACCAGGACGATCCGAAAAGAGTTGGTCAAAGTCTTTAATCAGAAGACAGATTTGAGGCGTTTGCTTCGGCAGCAAGTGACTAAGATGCCCCTGATCCTCCACAAATAACAAAGGCGGAAAATCACAATTGCAACTGAGGAACAGGCGCGCTGAAAAGCATAACACTAATCGAGGGCAAAAGCAAACAAATACGTCTGGTATTAAAGTCCAGCATTAATCCGGCACGGGCCAGAATATCCGCTCCAAGGATAACCGGATGAGACAACCCCCGAGGAAGCAAACGTATGTTTCCAAGTAAACGGAAAACGTACGCAAAAGTCACCTGTGAATTAACTTTAAGAGTCCGCCCATTAAATGCCATACAATCTAGGTCGCAATTCAATATTCTACCGTTCCGCTTACTCGAATTTAATTAAAATTTTTGAAAGAACTCTAGATCGATTATCGAACAAGTACTTCTGGGACCCAAAGGGGCCAAGACGGGTTTTACCCACCGTGACTTCAACCATGGGCCTACCCGAACACGGCTGGGCGACAAATTTAGAAGCGAAAGCCTAAAAAAACCCGGCTCCGCCTTGACTTCTGGCGTCATTGATTTACTGGACTACAAGTAGGATGAGACCTACCACCTTTCCGGCGCCAACCCCTATACCGAAAACACACCATCGCTCTATCTGAACCTGCAACACGCCCTAGCATTGCACCATTCTTGCTGTTTACCACAAGGGACTGTGACGTGTGTGGACGGAACACGTTCCGAGGCGGAGGCTCGCAAACGTCTACCTTCCGAAGCAGGGACTTCATTAATAACTGGCACCAAAGCTTGCAATTCATTTAAAGTTTTGGGTTTGGTGGCAAAGTCCAAACTAGCATGGGTACAGATGTTCAGACCCGTTATAACTCTCCACCATTTCCTGTTCGGTGTCTTCAGTTAGCAAGAGGCGAGAAAAACGCCGAACTCTTGTAACATAGCCCCAAAAGGTTTCCTACTTCATCTGATGGCTCAAGTAAAACTCACGTGAACACTCCTCCTTCCTCGTTGAGACAAAATAATGTAATAAAACGCACTGAAAACCACAGCGGATTGAAGAAACGTTAGCCTCTAAGAGTAAACTTAAAACGAGGCCCCTAAAGCGGGTGCTGACCAACTCCAAAACCACATGCTAATCCACGCCAGTACTAGCCAGATCGACCACCTCTACCCAAAAATTAAAAATCTCTAGAGCTGATGACGCATCGACCACATCAAAGGTAGCTTCTTGCTCAATTAAGTGTTGTAAAGGATGCATGACCATCAGATTACCCAAGGCAAAGTTAACCCGCATGGGAACTTCTGCCCCCTCTCCTGAGGAAGGTCCCGCGAGAACCCCTCCCTTGGATTGCTCACACTTGAGGACTCCGTCAACTGAGCCCTTACCGCGCAGATATCCTGTCTAATATTCAAGCTTCCCCAAGCCGTGGTAAGGAGGATAATGCCGCACCAAATAATCCATCCAACCAACGTAATGGCTAAGGTATGCCAACAAGCATCTAAGCTGTTTACGGGAGGGGGCCCATCCTTATCTAAATCATCTACTGTTTCTAGAGCTCCAATCAAACCTGAGTAAAATGATGAGTGGCATCAACAATCCACTTACCATCAGCAGGCAAAACCACTAACTCCTTATGTTTACTTGCCCTGATAGCGGCAATAAAGCTGGTACCTCAGAGTATTTTTCTCCCCTAATAACCAGCAACTGCCTTACATAAACAATCCAGTTGGGGCATGGCTGCCGTCATAACACAGGCAGCAGAGTTGGTTTAGAAGCGTAACCACGCTCTGCTACCACTGGGTTACTTGCACTGATGAGTGCATGCCCAGAAGGTCTTTACCAACTCGGTAAAAGATTCGGGAGATTTCTAAGGAACTGAAGATCCTATCTTACACAAGTTGATCCCACCATGAGCAACATACAATAACACAAATTATGAAGCAGGCCCCATCCAAAACACTACAACACACACTAGAGGGCTTAAGCCTTTGAAATAAAATAGCTAAAAGCATAAATGAGTAGATATTGCCCTAGCAGAGATACACAAAATTACAAAGTATCAGATGCCACCACAAACTGAAGTTTTCGGACAGAGACTATTAAGCACAGAGTAACAATTAAAAAATTAAAGATTTAACCTGTAAAGCAGATATGCAATGTGTTTGTTAACCGATTAAGTAGGTTTACTCCAAAGTTCTTCTCTTCAGACCAACCGGTAAATGCCGAACAATAAAAACTAAGAGTCAGCTATTTGGCATATATTGCAGTTTAAATCGAAGCCACCAATCCTTGCCAAACACTACAGAAGTAATTAACTCTGGTGCATAGAAACTGTGGCTAAATTATTAAGCATATATAATGAGTTAATTCAATGCTACCATTACTGCAAAGCATTGCAGAGTCAATTAACCCTAAAGCATGAAAACTGTGGTTAGATTATTAAGTATATATTATAAATTAAATCAATGTCACTAATTACTGTAAAGCCCCCCAGAGCTGATTAACATGAAGCATGAAAACGCTGGCTATATTATTAAACATATATTATAATTTAAACCAATGCCATAAATTACTGCAAAACACTGATTAGCACTGATGTATGAAAACTGTGACTAAATCATTAGGCATATATAGTGAATTAATTCAATGCCACAAATGACGGCAAAGCACTACACAGCTAATTAACCCTTGAAGCATGAAAACTGTGGAAATTGTTAAGCATATTTTATAAATTAAATCAATGCCACAAATTACTGCAAAGCCACTGCAGAATGATTGATACTGTAATGTAAAACTGTGGCTAAATTATCAGGTAGACAAAGTATGGCAATTAAATAATGAGACTATGCACCTCCTATCGCGCAGCACATGTGGGAAAAAAATTAAATTGAGTTTTATTTATGGACGCTCTTTAACTGCTTAACGTCCCATTCTATATTAGGTTTGGAAGACCGGTAATGTTGCTCAGAGGCTTCTTTATCAGGCTTGAGGTTCTTTTATGTGCTGTAAATCTACGACACGGGACCCCTGGCTTTACTCCCCTTCCAAAGGAAGCCATGCTAAGGATTTTACGCCTCCGCCGGGTTTGAACCGCGACGGTGGGAACTAGAGGCCAGCATGGTAACCACTACACCACGGAGGACGACCCAAATGTGGGAGGTTAGTATTGGAATGCAATTGACCTTGAACCTTCAGGAGCAACTACTGTTCGTTTCGTCTTTCTGTCCACTTTAGTTTGCCTTTGAGCCTTGGTTGTAGAGGACATTGTTCTGTAGCAGTGCCGCGAGCATGGCGAACTTAAAAATCGAGCAGCACATTAAGTTTAAATTCCTCGTGAAATTAAAAAAAAGTCGCCAACGGAGGTGTTTGGTGATAATGCTGTCAAGTGTGCAAGTTTTTGAATGTCACAAACTGTTTTCAGAAGATTGGGAAGAGGTTGTAAATGATTAACATCTCGGTCGATCTGTGAGCTCAAAAACTGAAGCAAACATTCAGAAAATTAATGAAATTCTGCGGAAGGCCGAGCTCTGAGCTTTCTGATTGCAGACACGGTTAACATGAACAAAGAGACAAATTTTGCATGATGAATTAAAGCTGAAAAAAGTTTGTGCAAAATTGGTTCCGAATAACCTCTCTCAAGAACATATTTTCCAGCTACACTATTGTTTTCTTAATGCTGGTTTTCTTACTGCCATTTAGTAGTGGCAAAAACTCCATGTCACTGATGAAAGCTCTCTTATATGTAAATATCATAGGTGTCATTCAGTTAAATCACACATGCAAATAATCCTTTATCCCTTCCCTTCCTCTAGAAGACCAAATTATTTGTAATTGGTTTAGCGTTTCCTTGGGTACCAATCGTAGCGAAATTCTTTCATAGAGGTGGTGTCCGAGTGTCCACACACATTATACACATCATTCATTGGTTAGTGTGTATGTCCCTGAGTTCTTTTTCAAGCCAGTCACATAGAGAACTGATACTGCTAGGTGGAGTCAAAAGTTATTTATCCGAAGGTGAAAACCTTACGGAAAGAAAAACACTATGGCAATCCAAGGGAATAGGCCACTTTTTATGCACAACAATGTACATACTGGCAGCCATAAGTTAGTCTAACTGTATACCTGACAGCGCAGGGAAATCTTTGTACCTTTAATTGAATTGAAGGAAATTAATAACATTGATTAAACCATAGCAAAAGACTGCTGATTTAAAACACCGTACCTGTTTTGCTGTATGTTGGCACCTTATATTCTCCAGTGAAAGAAACTGAGACCAATGTTACAAAAATGAAGTATCTGTGCATCACCATAGGACTATTTTGAATACATAAATTGTGTATCTGTAAAATGAAGTAGGTATTTAGCTCCTTTATTTTATTTTTAACTGCCCCACGTATGGGAGCCAACTTGAAGGTGTTTTCTTACGTAATTTGAGGTTCATGCATTGGAAGCCAACTTGAAGAAAATGTTTGCTTCACGTATTATATTTATTTACGTAAGATTATTAGTTGCTTTATTTAGTTTGCAACACGCTTTGGATGTCGGTTTGAACTTGTTGGTTATGTAATAGTTACTGTTATTATGCAATATGCTGCTACGTACGAGAAGCTGATTTAAAGCTGTAATTTTGTTGTTACACTCCAAGTTTTACACTATAATATTTAACTTTGTTATTAAAACTGCTTCTATATATTATGTATGTTTGAATTTGCCTCGGCTGTGTCAGTAATGTTTGTAGAGTCATGTATTTCTTAGGCAGGGTGCAGTATGACAATAATTGTAGACATCACAGAATTTAAGTTTTTAAATTCACTTCTTTTATTAATCCTTGCACATTTTTATAAAGCACTACACTCTTTAAGAGCTGTAAGATTTTTTAATACTTTCACTTAGCTAACGCGTAGACATATTTTACGATTCACACATAATATTTCTGTAGAGAAAACATCTTCCATCTGGTCACTACCAAGGTTTGCCAGCAACTGAAAATTATTTCAACCGTTAAACCCGTAAGCTTCGGTATTTCAAGTCTCTGATTGGCTAATTCTAGTCCAATAGAATATCTGTATTTTACTTAAAGCTTTTCTTTGCTGTTGATTGGCTAATTTTAAACTGTTATTGAATTTTACATTATTGTTGCTGTAATCATGACTAGTAACTTTCAAACTCTCAAACTCATTATTGCTACAAGGTTACCTCATTATTACCTCATTGTTAGCAACTTAAAACTTATTATTCTCACAGTTCTTGCATTATTAAAGTATGTAATGTATTCACATAACATTATTAAAACATGTTTACAATAAAAATAAGCATTTGCAATGACTGCTACATACAATTTAATAATTATTACATACATATTGTTTTAAGGCGAGCTGTCATTGAATTTACTTATTATAAAATACAATTGAAATTATTCAGGTATTAAAATACTGCCTCAAAAAGTACAAGCAAAAGAATTTGAGGGCTGGTGAGTGATGTTGTGAAGCACATTACAACTGATCTCCTTACAAATCAACGTGGTGTTTCCTTCTCTTAGTATGCGCACTCTAAGCTCTGAAGATAAAGCTTATTTTCTATGTTTGACTTGGAAGAGCAGTGCTAGAAAACTTGTTTGAGGTCCTAAATAAGTTACACTTTAAATCATCGGAAAATGAATCAATGTTAAACATTCACATTCCTCTACTTACCAAATTATTGGCAGGGCATGTTTGAGGACTTGTTGTTTCCATTTTGCATATTGATGGACTAACTGGGTGATTACCCGATCTTCCCTGGGCAACTATAGCATCATCTAGTGTAGAATTGGGAATTTAGAGATTAAGCAATCTTCTCCTGAAATATCAAAGTTCATAATTCAATGTTCTAAATGTTTAATATTCTTTCCCACAAGCTCAGTTCTAGGTTATGTACTGATTTTAGCAGCATTAATTTTTCTTGTTAATTGTGAGTTTATTTCCAGAAGCGATTGGCTATGGTTGATTTATCTAACTTGGTATTTCTGAAGTGTTTTTTTTTTTTTTTTAGTCTTGTGCTTATGTTTCTATTGGTTTTTCCAATGTATGTTTTGTTGCACTCTATTTTATATATGCCTAGTTTCTTTTCTGATGGGTCTGTGTGTTCTAATTTCAGCATGTTTTTCAAGTTGGATTAATTTTGTGGTGCTAAGACTATGTTGAATTCATTAACAAAGTTTTGGAATTTGTGAAATGTCCAGGGGTGGTAGGTGAATTTCTTTAATTTATGTTTATCCTTATTGGGGATTGGTGTAGTTATATTTTTGACTGCTTCCTGAACTTTTTAATTTTCTTCTCAACTAGTCCAGTTTTGAACCTTTTTTTGAACAAATACAACGCGAGGGAGAAAATCCTTATCAAAAACACGAAGACTTAGTTATGAATTTTGAAATTCCTTTGGATATGAACTCTACTCTAAAAGGTTGAAGCCTCCACCACCAACAAATCTCTGCAATCAACAAGGGACCCTGATATTCAAACCAGTCAACAGCAGCTGAAGATGTAAGCAACAGCCTACAAAAACATGTTCCTGCAGTAAATGTGGTGATTGAAACCTAGGTGTATTAGTCAATTTAATTCTGAATTCCCATTCATGTTGGTTTCACTGTCAGAGTTCCTTAAGATGTTAATCACTAGTCAACCAGCAGCCAAAAATGGGGACAAGAGGTCCTCCAAATATGTCCTGCCAATAATTTGGTAAGTGGAGTCTTTAACGTTGACTCATTTTCCATCATTGAGCTAGTAAAAAGTGGTAATGATAGCCGTATTTGTTTCAGCACTTGAAGGAAAACCAAAAGAGGTATTAGCACCAGACAAATCTGTGAACTTGAACCCTCAGCTGAAATTAGAAGCTGATATAAAGCCAGATGTGAGGAAGGAACCTCCTGTTCCTATAGAACCCGTAGCTGATGTACCAACACCTTCACCACCATCTGAACTAGCCAAGGAGAAGAAACCAGCTGAAGAAAAGCAAGTTTTATCTGAAAAATTACTGGCACAGGTATTAATACATTTCAAAGTTCTTTTCTATTCCTATCTCACTGCCATCATACATAATATTTTGAAGTGGAAATTTATTTCTTGTCAAGAAAAAGGAAGAAAGCTTTTATACATTAGTTTTGTAGAAATGTCATATATTGACTAGTCGTTAACTTTAAAAAAAGTATGTAATCTTTCTAGTTTAACATATTGTTTGCTTTTTGGGGTTTGGGGCACATTTAATCATTTAAATACATTTTAAATACCTAATGGCTGTGTAATCCTGTTTAAACTTAATTTTCTATACATTTTTGAATATTCAGAAAATTTTAAGCTAGAGAGTTGAAACTTTGAATGCCTGTATAGAATTCCGAAATGTATCTTGCCTAGTACTTTCATCATTTTAAAACCATATGTTATTTGGAATGAATTAGTATAAGGAAAGTTTGCATTTTTATAATATCGGAAAGTAAGATAGTTTTTCCCCAAGTTAAAAGGCTTAACCAGCTTATCATGTTTAACAACATATACGTATAGTCACATTAAGAATATGCACGAAAAATTTCGCTTTTTACAACAGATAATTTGTGGGAAAAAGTTACCCAAAGATACACAAGCTTTATGAATGAAATTACAGAAAAGAAAATAATTTTAAACATCAATTGTGTAACTTAACAAAGTAAACCGAAGATAAAATGAAAGCTTAAAATGTTTTACATTATTCTTAAAATTCAAGCAAATTCCTCAAGAACTTGAAGTTTTATAATGTTTTAAAAAGAACAACTGCCATAGAAAATATTTGGAAATAATGCAGTGCTTACGTCTTTACTGCAACAATCGCAGAATATGACATCCCCATCTATCTAATAAAATCTGTTCCTTTCATTCGCTGTGCAAAGAGTACACTTTTGGAAACTTTAATTGGTGGCATATTAAAAGCACATTAATACATGCAAACAGAACAAACAAATGCATTAACCATTTATGAGGTTCTCACAACTGCAAAGACAGTTTAGAAAATGATTCCTTCCAACTGTAGAAGAATCTAAACTGCTGTTTATTATTGCTGCAAATGGGAAAGAGAGAGAGAGAATATTTACAGGTTGATAGCTTGACCGGTATAGTGTCAGTTTTCTTATTCGGAATTGTAACTAAACAGCTTTATATTCGACCACAGCCCACTCCCTGAAGTAGTGGATTTTGACCTACATTATTTGTGGGCAGTTTCCTTGAACCCTCTATATTTCCTCTCTAATATTCTGAAAATATCTGACATAATAAATCAATCTGTTGTACACAGTCTATCGAGGGACATTGGCAAGTGCTGTTAAAGTGAACTTGCATTTAAATTGAGTATAATTGTATGAGAGAGAGAGAGAGAGAGCGAGTGCGAGAGAGCGAGAGAGAGAGAGAGCGAGAGAGAGAGAGAGAGATAGAGGGATAGAGAGAGATAGAGATCGAGATTCCTTAAAAGTGCATTATGCATGTTTTTACCCAAAAAGGCATGTGAATATGAAGAGGCATAAAAAACAGCCAATTTTTTTTCCTTCTCTCCCTCTCTCTCTCTTGCCCTTCCTCTCCCTCCCTCCCTCTCTTCAAGTAATATACCCAAGTTGGAATTTAGTGTTGTCAGCACCTCTAAAAGCATCCCTGTATGATTTCAGAAAAAAATCAATTTGTCTACAAGTTGAATATATCTTTATTTAGCGGAGAGGATTCATTAGACTGCTTTTTAGCATCAAAATAACAATTTAATATATATGAAATAATGGTAGTATTTTAAATTGTTTAAAGTATTGTCTATATGTCCCAAATCTATTAATTTTAGCTAGAACTCTTATGCTCTTTTCTGTAGTAAAAAGACCTGCATGTCTATTTTAAGTAGGAATGAAAATAATGCAAAGTATACTGTATAAAGGATTTAAAAAGATACCATGCTGACTAGTTGATGTAGCAGAAATGTGGTTTTATTAAGTTTGGAATAAATTACTATAATATGGTTTTGCAAGGAAAGATTATCATCAATATGAATGCCCAAAAATGTTATGTTTTGAACTCTGAATGATATTATTTAACTGTTTTAAACCTTTACTACTGTGACTGCTTCTGCTTAGTAAAAATAGTAAACAGTTTGTCTTACTGACATTTGGAGTGAGATTGTGGATGTGAAAATAGTTTTTCAAGTTTAGTAGTACGTCTTTACATTTATTGTTCAGTTGCTCCATAGTTTCTGCTGAAATGAGAGTTATGGAATTGTCAGCATAAAGTGCAATTTTGGTACCTTTTATCTTAAGATGATCATTTAAATCATTTATATACAGTAAAAATAATATGGGCCTGAGAACTGATCCTTGTAGACCTCCATACTTGATGATCTGTAATGAGGATATGTGACATTCTATATTACCCTCCCTATTGAGTGATCTGGTTTTAGTTCCTTGGTTTCTCTCTCAAATATGACCTTTTCATAATCTTCTAGCTTATGATGATCAACACAGTCGAAAGCCTTAGAGAGATCAAGAAAGTGTCCTCTCTGTATTGCTCAGCTTAGTTATTGTAGACTACTTTTTGAAAAGCCTACTGAACATCAATTAGTAATGTGTGTTTAACAGTCTATTTAGGAATGCTTTCTCCAAGATTTACAATAGTGATGGTTATTGTTTATGTTTTCAGAATTATCTTTTTTATATGTTTTTACCTTTCCTTAAGCAAGAAGGGAAAATTCCTTTTCCAAAGAGGCACGAACTATATTTAATAGAGGTTGTAATACAATATTTTTACATTTTTTCAGAATATTACTTGTTATATTATTGAATCATGTAGACATACTTGGATTTTATGAATCAATTATTTTTGCTAATTCATTTTTGTTGCTGACCTTAAAAATAGTGCATTACTGTTATAAAATTTAGTCCTAAAATTGTTTATCTTTCTTTATTTTGTATGGAATTGATAATCATATCTGATTAATATAAGTTAAAACATTCAGCCATTTCTTTGGGATCCTGCAGCAGCTTCCCTTCTGAGTTTATATGCACGATACCCAAATTGGAGGAATTACCTCTTACTTTATTAATTAAGCCCAAAGTTGCTTTTGCCTTATTTTTGGAGGATGCAATGACATCATTGTTATGCAGCACTTTTTTTGTTTATTTATTTATTACATCCATGTATACTTATCTATACCTTTTAACATAGTTTTTTGAAATTTGGATAATTTGAATTTCTTTCCATTTTGTTAGGAATTGGAGCCCCCCCCCTTTTTTTTTTGGAAATGCCTATCCCTTTCGTAATCAAGCCTAATTTATAAATTTGATGGCCAGCAACTATACATTTTCTGTACGGAAATAGAACATCAATATGATCATTTAAAATCTTTTTAGATCCTAAATATTATTTACTGCTTTTGCCTTTCGTATCTCCTCCCGGGGGGGGGGGGCATGTTTATTTATTTAAATGTGTAATTAGTGTTGGCTACCATGATTCATCATACTCTACGATAGATATATTTATCACACACTTTTCTTTTTCTCTTCATGATGTACATAGCTGATCCTCATGGTCTGAGATGTTTGTCTCAATAACTTCTGCTTTCATTAAATTACTATCAATATCTGTTGTTGTATTATCAATACATGTTGCTGAGGACAGTGTAACCCTTGTGATACATAGATGGTGGGGACGAGATTAAAATGCTTTAATAGTAAGGTAAAAGTGCAAGTATATTTATCTAGTTTCATTAGGTCAAGATTAAAATCTCCAGCAATAATTATGCATTTACATAGTGTGGTTACTTGATTGAGTAAATATTGTAATTTGGCCACAAAAATGTTAAAATCTGAACTTGACGGACAATATATGCCTATGACATTATATATTGCGATGCAATTTTATAAAATGTTTAGTTAATTGAATGAGAACTCTATATTTACTTCAGGGAGTTGTAAAGGTAAGATTCCTTGATAAATAGCTTCAATGCAAGTTTTTATTTCCCATCTTAAATTCTCTTTTATCTTACAATAATTTTTTTTTTTTTTTTCTTTTTTTTTTTTTTTTTTTTTTTACATTTTGTTTTTAAATTAACTTATAATTTTGTTATATAATTTATAATTATTTCACACAGATTTATTAAATTAGATATATATTCAGAAATATGTTGTACTTAAAGAAACTGGTTGTTACATTTTGATTGTTATTAGAATTATGTTTTGATCCTGATTTGCACAGTTTGAGCGCTGACGAGATACTGTACTATTACTTTGAAAGCTGTTGTGATAATTCTTCCTACTAGGAGAAGAACATTATTTACTGTTCCTTGGCAATACCTTTTGTTTTGTTATTATTTCTTTGTATAAAACAAGTTTGTTTATTCCATGGTCATATAGAGTAATTTATACAAATTTTCCTCATTTATGACTTTAGTTAAAGTTGGCAATGACTGTTATTTTAGTAAATGAATTTAACTTCCGAATACATATATATGTTAACAAGGAACAAATTCATAATCCCTTAATAAGAAATATAATATTCATGATAATAACACCAAAGATATGTAGATAATATAATACATAAATGCATACAACACTATAACATATAAATTCCGTATCTTAAGCTTATATATACACAGGTAATGTATTTTTAAACCAATCTTTTTGCTTCAGAAGTCTATTCTGGTATTATTTTAATTTTGGGAATTATAAATTTAAATAAAATCACAATCCCTTCATAATTTTATGAGTAAATTGTTTGTGTCTCGTTTATAATGTCAATTGTTGAAGAATCCACATGTTGTAATTGATGAGAAAATTAAAAGTTACATGTACTGATGAAACCAAACATTGCATGTGAACATCTTATATGTTTCCATCTATTTTTTCAGTTATACATAATTATTTTGGAAGCTTATATTGTTATTTGAGACACCATTGTATTAGATGTAGCTAATCATGCTTATTATAACGTATTCATTTTAGCCCAAGTATTTCTGTCAATTAATACTCAATCTGGAATATAATATATCCTATTTCATTTTTATATTAAACATATCATTTATAATTACTTTTGTTATCACAATTTTAATATATAGTTTCAAGGTTATAATTATTTTGCAAGAAAATTAAATTCTTCATTTTTCCTTATTTATTTTTATATTATCACAGCATTTTTCTTTATCATTTATTTGTATATATATATATATATACACATATATCATCGTAATGTCATGTTTACAATCTCATCATTGCAAATACTATCCACAGTGAAAAATTCACACACTCATATAATTCATTATGGCTTACTTCTTCATTAATATTCTTTACTTATAACTTTATTATTAACAATTCCTTATCCCGTCAAAGAAAAACAAATTGATATCATTTTTATTCTTGTTTGATGTTAAATTACTACATTTTTATGTGATGACAGTTATAATATTATGATAAACATGCAATATAATCAATAAATGTATTTCCAATAGCCAATCTTTGATTATACTGGTTCTATGTTAAGTATTATGCTCATATGATTGCTTCGGGTATTATTTGTTATAATGTTTTCAAACATTGATAAATATTTATTATTATTACATTTCAAGTTATTAAGCTTACCTTATGTATATTTCTTCACTGGATGTTCATTGAAAAATGCTTTCCTATACATACATGGTTACCATGGATACATATTGTAATACTCCTACCGGGGGTGGTTGCCCCGCAGTAGCTGGTTACACTAGGCGGGGGTGATAGCTCAGAGGTAGGGTATGCGTCGCTACTGGGGTGGTAGGTAGTCTAGGGTGGCGTTCCAGGATGGAGGTATTTAAATAATGCACAGGGGATGCATTGGCCCAATAAATCGTATTATTGCTTTAGTGTGAGTACATTAGGGCCCGTAGGTGGGCCACTGAGATTGGGGTGAAGCCCAGCAAGCAAGCAGAAATTAGAGGAAATACATCTTTACCTGTTCACCTGGTGTTGTGCTGGCAACTCGTGTATGGTGAGCAGACCTGAGGTCGTCCGTCGATGATACAACTCACCCTCCAATTGATTACTAAGCTGATTCCACAATGATTCAGACAATGATCTCGACAATTGATCCTCTCACGAGTCAGACTCCCGTAGTATAAGTACATACAGAAAAGCTGACTCCGCGTTCCTTAGCGCAGTCGTGTTGAGGTAACCTCGTTTTGACACATTATGCTTGATTACCTCATCTGACGTAATCCTTGGGCTCAACCTGGTCCGCTACAATATTCCAAAATTTTTTAAACATTTATCTGGGATCTTTATGGTGTTCTGCTTCAATTTTATCCATGCTATTAACTTTGAACTTAATTTTTCCTTTCAAAGGTAAACTATTTTTCATATTTGTTTCTTTATAAACATATAACAATTCTATTTTACTTGACTCAATTTTAATTTATATATAGCTTTTCAAAGTGCTCCTTAGTTATGATATAGTGTCTTCATTGCTAGTTGTCTTTCAACAGCACAGATTAAAAGAAAAAGACAGCATAAAATATTTCTAGTGAGAATAATGCATGCATCTATTTCCAGAAGCTGTAGGTACATAGCAATGGAAAAAGGAAAATTCCTTTGTGATACCTCAATCCATTTTCCTTCATAATTTACAAACTGTATCAATACTGAACAAATGTGCATCAAGAATAATTTTAATAGTGAAGTGCATCATCAGAAGAGTATAATAAATTGTACTAATTTTTTCATTAAGAAAAGTATTGAAGCTGATGGGATTATTCCGTTTCTAAATAGTATTGAAACACTATAGTATTGTTTTCCCAGGAAGAAAAAAATAAAAGAAGAAAAATTAACCCCATACCTTCTATGTAGCTATACCTTTATTTAAAGGATATATTTTTTAAATTCTCAGAAAAACAGCAAATGAGGTTTCACTGCATGTAATTAGGGATGCAAAATTAAAAGAATTGTAATTAATAATGCAAAATTAAAAGAATTTAAATTGTATCAAAGGATATTCTACTCTTCTTATAGTAATCTGTTTTCACCCATAATGTTTAATTACAGGAAACACAAAATGTTGCAATAAATGCTATTGAGAAAAGTAAAATGAATCCACCAGAAGTGGAAAAGAAAGAAATAATTGCAGATAAAGTCATGGAGCCGGAGGTAAACCAGGATGCAATAAAGAAAGAGGACATAGAAATTGCAGAGGCTGAGAAACAA
This sequence comes from Deroplatys truncata, assembly GCA_030765065.1. Lineage (NCBI taxonomy): Eukaryota > Metazoa > Arthropoda > Insecta > Mantodea > Mantidae > Deroplatys > Deroplatys truncata. Next base: position 241,747,551 of record CM060978.1, on the reverse strand, counting down.
GTTGAAGCAGAGGATGACAAAAAGAAGCAAGAGCTGTTGCGTAAGTTGGAACAACATCAAGAGGAGCAAAAGAAGCTTCTGCAGGAACAGAAGCAAATTCTGAAAGAATTAAAGGTTGGTAGAATTAAGATAGGCTATTAGAAGCTTGGAGTGGAACAGATTTACAGTTTGGTTTGACTCTTCTGTGCTAATGCTCATTTGGGTTTGTAATAAGAAAGATAAATGGAAAAAAAAATTACTTTTGGTTTAAGGAAAGTTTTTGTATGCAGGAATTTAAGTATTGTGTAAGCATACCAAGATTCCACATGGCACGGTTGACTCAAACCTTGAATTTTAGAAAAAATTAAATGATCTTTAAGAATGGGAATAGCCATCTGCTGCAGAAAATTAAGAATTATTAAAAAGAAGTGGCAGAATACTAGTAGGTGAACTGAACTTAGATGGAAATTTTGGAACATGTGACAGAAAAGTTTATCATATACATTAAATGAAAATATAAAATTATAAGAGAAACCTGATAAAATTGTTAAAACTATTATTATTATTATTATTATTATTATTATTATTATTATTATTATTATTATTATTATTATTATTATTATTTGTGGCAGTGGAGTGGTGTAGGTGATGGTGGTCTCATATTATGATTAATTTAAATTGCTTTTAATGGTGAAAAACAAAACTGCCATGATGCACCACTTTGTATCATTTATTCCAAACATTACAACAAAACAAGATTTCTAGGTACATTCCTTTTAAGAAAATGATCTGTTTATACATTACTTTTTCAAATCTGATCTATTTAACTGCCTTTACAATTGTGTTTGGAGAATGAATTGTGTCCCAAAGCAAATATGAGTGGTTTCTATTTTTCTTAAGGCTTGGGTTTTGTTGACTTTGTTAAGCGCCCTTGTCATTAAAAGTTACTGCAAAGATTGGTGTAAATTAAATGTAAAGTGGAATTTGTTTTCTGGTAATAGATTAAGCTAACATATAATATTTTTTCTACTTACTCTCAATTTTGAAATATACATTTTCCTCCATGAAATGACAGGTTTTAGTATCTTCCTCAAAGAAAGAGGAAAGACATATTTGTAGCCATTCACACACAAATTTCTCAATGACAAATTGCTTCCCTTGAGTATCTGTAAGTGATCCAAACAAATGGTAATTGTAGCAGGATAAATCAGCACTATGTCCTAGTGCTTTTCAGAGAATCTCCTACTTTTTCACCGCATTAATATGCAATATGTGCTTCACTCTGTTGTGGATGACATCTCAGGTTGGTTGCAGATGTTCCTTGTAATAAACAGCCTTTACCTCACTCAGAAGCTGACAGTAACAAGCAACATGCTTTGCTCTTGGCTGGTGCTAGTGCTCTGCATTTGGGTACCATAATGAAAGCCCCTGATGTCTCTCATCTGATTCAAGTAGTTTGAGAATCTAATAAAACAATTATTATACTGTGGTTAACTAGAAGCTGAGAAATTAGAAGTACTTGCAGCATTGCAAGTTACCCTTAAAGTGAGTAGGTTAATATCAAAGATGGACATCTGTCGGTTGCAAACAGATGAGATAAACTCCCTTTTTTATTACAAAATGTAGGACTCACATATTTACATACTACTTTTTGAATTATTAAGCTTAGTACTGTAGGAATGGTACTGCCAAATGACCAATTCAATTTATACAGATAAATTAGTTAAAATTAGCTTTAAAAATACAGATGTCTGTCTTTTAAATAAATATGTGTATATGTCCATTTTTTATGTAAACAGACTTGTAGGTGTCCATTTTTGATGCAAATTTAGTTGCAAAATTCATTTAGTAGTGATATCAGTCTATTCCAAAGATTATCAACTGGAAAATTGTAGGAATTTTGAGATGATGATGTTTGTAAAGGTAAAAAAAGTTTTACATTACATTTTAAATTTATAAGTTTCTTATATTATTTGAATACATGTAAAACCGACTACAATAATCTAGCCAATTTTCAATCCAGAAATAAAATAAGATGTAACTTTAAATAACTCATGACATTTTCTGTTAATTTACAGGTACAGTAACAAAGCTTTCTTCAGTTTCTATATTGTGCGAAAAAATTTCCAGAGGAAATTAAAACTTTTACTCATATTTGTATATTTAAAGTCCAAGTAGATGTAAATTTAATCTGAAATAGACATTAAAACAAGATCACTGTCCAAATCATCCCATTGTGTTTCACATTCATAGTGATCATTGGGCAAATCTGGCAGACAAGGTTGTCCTGTAGTACATTTTTGTACCACTCAAGAGTGAGCAGATTCCTCCAGTTTTCTCCAAAATGTTTGACGAGCAACCTGCCAACATCTCAAAGTTTTTAAACGGCAGAGGCATTCAGTAATGATTAATATTTCGTCTCTTTCTCAGCTAGTATCATGACCATATACTTAATTTTCAGGCTTTAATAACTCCAAAATGTCTCAACATGTGACTAGTTAAAACTCTTGTCAGATTTTTTGCTATACTCTTTTGTGTTATTTCTGATATATAAATCCATTCCAACAATCTATAATTTCATGTAATAAATAAAACAAGAGAGCAGGGTAACTTGCCAGCTATTCTTACCTTAGTCTCATTTATATATTACTTTTCCACTTTTCCGGTTACCATAATCTCTTCCTGGCATTTCCTTCAGTAACTGGTGAAATGTTTTGCTCCGTTTTACTCATGTAGCTGTTCACTTATTCATAGTAAAAGTTGAAAAATTCATAAAATCTTAACCAACAAGTTAACACCCGGCACAAGCCATTGCCATTTCTGTTTTGAAGGTCACATAATCTTATTCAGTACTACCATTGGTTCTTTAATCAAATGTCCGGGTTTGAAACCAAGCTCTTGTGTAGGTGTCCACTTTTGAAGTAAACAGTGAACTTCAACACGTAATTAACCATATTTGCATCCATTTTTTAAAGTAAAGGACTTCAACAATGAAAAGAACGGATAAAAACCTATCAAAATACACTACAAACTCAATTTTGAATGAGGGCATGAATGTCCGGGTTTGATATTAGGCTACTCAAGTACATCTCAAAGTAACTGACAAGTAGACCTTTTCAATTTGCCTGTGCATTTTCAGAATAAAAAAATTACTGACACATAGTATGTACAGGTAAAAACTTTTAGCTGTTGATGGTCATGGAGGTAAATATTTGCATTTTAAATTTCAGAGACATTAGCATATATGAACGCATTTGCTGATTTATCAGTCTTGATGGACAAAATTGTGGCAGTGAGCAAAGTGCAAATTACCAACATTCATAAAGTGCTAAGAACAGAACTTTGCTGTGCACCATGAGCACCTGATAAAGAAAGAACTTCCACAAATGTCACAAAAGTTAACTCCAGGCATGTGAAAAGTGTACTGCTTTGGGATTTCAAACCCATTCAATGAAATCATTAATGTATGCTGATTTATAAAATGCATATTGAAGCATGTCTTTGAATTGCAGTGACAAACTGACTGTAGAGATATGAATGCAGAGTGACAATGGTACCTCTGTCACAAAGTTTTGAATGGAAATAGTCGCCTTTGATTGCATAATCTTGTAAAGTCCTCCAACATTTTGTATTGTCTGAAGAAGAATACTCCAAAGTTGAATCATACCAGTAGTTCCTTTTGAAATTTGTCGGACTTTCACTGACTTTCTAGATGGAGCTGTTGCTATTCACTTGTTCTTTGTTAAATGATGTCCAGCTATCCACCATAAGTAAATTCCTGCTACCTGCATTTGGCCAATAACAATTAATGTACCATTCCAGCAGCTGTTGTAATCCCATTTTACCCAATGTTGATGCACTAACCTGTAGATTGCCAAGTCTGTAATATGATGGGTACTAGTTCATCCTTTTCTTTTAGGACAATGAAGAGCTTACTAACCAATGCTCCTTGTAAACTAATTAAAAGCATTGTGTGTCAGCATTTATATTCATGGGAACAACTTCAACTTTCTTTCTGCGTTTTACAGCCAGATTTCTTGGGTGATGATGCATTTCAAACTGAAAACCACTTCAGTCAGCATTACAGACATATTTGTATCACACATAGGCAAAATCTCCTGTATGCCACTAACATAGTCTGCAATGATTTGTATTATGTGCAGCTGACATTCATGTTTAACTCTTGTTTTAAACACTGTCACTTTCCATAGTCCTAAATGGTGATGTTTGAAGTTCAAAAGCCAGTTATCAGAGGCTTTGAAATCTTTATATCCTATATCACCAATCACTTGCCATGCCATACTTTGCAGATTTCTGTCAAAAATTGTTTGAAACAGTTCTTCATGTGCATGTATAAACATGTTGTATACAGCTGTTTGTAGTAGTGAAACCTGTCTTCCTTTTGTTGCTTTTCTTGACAACACATTTATATACACATTCATTAATACAAAAACAGGTACAGATATCTTCTTGCCATGGTTTGGGTGTTGTACCATGTCAAGATTTGTTTTTTTTTTTTCTGTCTTTTCTGCTGAAAGGGATTCACTTTTCTTGCATTTTGGTGGTAATAGAAGTGAAGCATCTAATGTACTTAAATGTGCTGTCGAACTTATAACATCTTCCTCACTATCAGAATCCTATGTATATGTCTTCAGTGCACTCCCAAACACAATTCTTGGTCCCATATTTCATGATGAATCTCCTCTACAGTATCAAGAGTATGTCTTGATTCAAATTGTACCTCTTCATCAGTTAAGAACGCTGTAAACAATATGGCAATATTGTCAGTTACAACTGTGTTGAATTCATATGTTGAAAACTGTGATTTCCAGATCCGATTATTATTTACTATCGAGAATGTCATCCACGATGGCTTTCTCTTATGATATGATGATAGTTGTATTTGCCTGAAATATGTGGTCTTCAACTTCTTCACAGTGTAATTAGCAACATTTGCTTTATTCAAAGCCATTTCCTTGGATTTCTTACTTTAATCTCCATAACCTGCAAAACCATAGAATTGAAACCTGTCCCTTCAGAGTCCCAATCTTCACTGTCACTACTTTGACCAGGCATCCATTAGCAGCCCATATTTACATTATCGACTGATTGCTACTATCAATGGTCAAAATTGCAGTACGAAAATGCACAGTAAACTGGAGAGGTCTACTCATGAGATTGGCTTGAAGATGTGCCAGGGTACATAAATCAGATGATCCATGTTCAGATATTGAATGTGGCAGCTCACTGACATCAGCAATTTGAATTCTGGCCATGGCAATGCATTTCTCAAATCTCATTTAGCTTTCCAATTTTAAGTCCTTTCAGATTTAAGGTTTCCTCTAGCCCAACATTCTTACATTGTCATTGTCTCTTACATTCTACTGAATGTAAAATGGTTATTTACACTGATAGCAGAGTTACCCTTGATCTATTGAGAAACATTGATAAGCATGGATACATAATACAAGAGATCAGACAGGAAGTCAAACAATTCATGAGTCAAGAATGGAATTTCATTTCCAATGGGTAAAAGCTCATGTTGGTATACATGGAAACTAACTGGCCAAAACCAACTGGCCAAAGAAGGAACTGATGCAACAGCAATTTACAACAAGGTCCCAAAAAGTACATTAATAACAGAAAAAAAAGAAGAAAAGCATAAGTGGGAACAAGAATGGTCAAATTCAACCAAAGGAGCAGTTACCTAGAAGTTCTTTCCATTAGTTCAAGATAGACTGAAGATAAACGTTGCTTTAACAGAAAACTTCACTGTCATAGTAACTGGACACAGAAAAACTAGAAGCTATTATCACAGATTTAAAATTATAGATAGTCCAGAATGCCCGTGTAAGGGTGGGGACCAAACTATGCTGTGGATGTGCCCAGAACTCAGCCAGCAACGTAGGAATTGGAATTCAAATACAGCAGAAACTGGTCAATAAACTACAGTGTTATAATCGAGAAATATTTAAAGTCATTTATGCGCTTTGTCAATAATATACATTTTGATCAATTGTAAGACCACACTTAAACTTTAAGAAACTGATATAAAATAAGTGTACAGTTAAAATTGATTTAGAACACTAATGTTATTTGTTATGTTACCTACAATATTTATGTTAAAGAATTTGTGTATAAATATTTATGTTATTTATTATATTAATTATAATATGTGTGTTAATGTATTATGTTAAATTTTAAAGATGTTATTAACTTCATTATGTTAAAGAACTTATATATAAATCATGTAATATTTATTACTCCATGTAATGGGGCATGATGCTGAAGCAAAATTAAAATAAACAAATAAAAAAACCAATTCCGCCTGCCAGATGCAGCTGTGCACTTTAGCTAACCCAATCTCAGCCACTGGTAGCAGTTACATCAAGCCAGGACATGTTGTAAGAAGATTAGACATTCACTCATAAAGCTTTAACAATTCATATTGAAATAATTGTCCAAATTGAGATATCCTTGAACAAAAGTAGTGATTACATTTTATCTTTACATTATAACATAATCCTGGCTACTTGATCTACAATGGTCAGATTCATCAAGTAAAAATTCTGATGTTGGAACATGTCTGGAACTAGATTTCACAATTCTACAAATTTAGATAGATAAATTTACTTCTTCAATATACGTATTGCGATGAAGCCAGCTGCCAGTAGTGACCATCAATGCAACCTTTAAGAGAAGGAGAAAGGAGAGCTCCCAGCTAATGTAAATTCCAGGAAACATTTCATGATGCAAGAGGAGAGTTCTGGGTGCTTGGACTCTGCAGGCCGCCTATATAAGTGAGCGTGCTCATGACAGTCAGTGACTGAGGAATGAGTTAGAGCGTTTTTGATATTGATTTAAAGTGCTATAGCTGTAATGGACAATGAGTGCTGCTTGGCGTGCAATTATTGAAGTCCAGTCTTTGATACTCAGTGAGTGAAGCAGAAGGGAGAACGGGCTGCTTTGCATGTGATTCATTTCACTGCTACATGCAAAGCAAAATGAAAACAGACTCACAATGATGAAGTGACAGTTCAAACTGAAATAAGTCACACTGGTGTCAGGATCGGATTTTAAGAGCCACAATGAAGGAAATGCTTAAAAAGTTTTAACTGGAATTGAGAAGATGGAGACAAAAATGAAATCTGGGATGCAGAAGTTGGATTTCTTCTTTAGAAATCACTTCTCATGATTCTTGTGGTCATGATCACTATCAATGACTAACATCAATCCACTTGGTGTTGACACTATGCTGGAGTCCTTTGTAGCAGTAGTGTCATCACCCCTCCAAACACCTGCTGTGCTATCAGCACTCTTCCAGCTGCCAACTGCTGAACTTCATATGACAAACTTCTCTCAGGTGTGATTCTTTTCTTTCTGCAGTGATGCCAATGTTCCCTCCCCTCCTTTACCTTGACACCTCCAACTACTGGCCATTCCCTGGCTTGTTTCTTACCTGTGCATGTTAGTCAGTGCTTCTCCCTTTAAACCTCTGGTTTCCTGCCTTGATCTCATCTACATATGAGATTGCTGACACACATCCTCCTCTCATGTAATTGTGCCCCTAAATCCATTATTACTTTCCTCTTGTTTGTTGCCTTCAATCCATAAATGTATGTTGTAAATGAAAGTTTTCATACCAGCTTATCTAGCTTCTCTCGTTTTTCAGGGCACATTGTTTTGGTCATAAAGACATATTTGTTTATATAAATGTTGGTCCTTTTGTGTCTTTTTGCTTGTTTTAGCACTTTGTACACCATGTCTTAGAAACAGTTAGCTCTTCTCCATCACCAACTTCTCCAATAAAATTTTTACTACCTATGGCTGGGCCAAATCTGCATTCTTTCTTCAACCCCAGAAAATACCAAATTGAAGCGATGATTTTTCTCCTCCAACATTTCTACTCTCCATTTGCATTCTTGTATTTCCTTGCCAATCAGAGTCGATGCCTTTCTTGAATTCTTATAAGCAGTTTAACCTTTTTTCTAAGCCATCCAGTCTATTGAACATGTTGTCCCAAGCTTCTTGAGATTCCATGGGGCTGGATTCATTTCCACACCACCTATATCAAGTTTGCTGTGTCTTCAAGTTTACCAATTTCTTTTTCTGCATAAATGCAGTCAGTTGTTGCACAATATGTTTGTATATCTATTCCCACTTTCACTTATATCCCTTTTCCTCTCCTACAGGAGCTTCCTCCAAGCACATCTTCCCTCTCTGACTGCTGGCTTAGCACTCCTTCCAATATATAGTAATTTAAAATGTAGCAGTCATTAGTAATTTTTATTTACAAATCTGACCTTATAATAAAGGTTTGTCATGTGAAACAGAATTGCTCACAGATTGACTTTTTTAAATTACAAATAGAAATAAGTGTTAACAAAGTGTAAATAAGTAAATATCGGATAATTAGTTGCTATAATTTCTTCCCAGTTTTTATGCAGTTATTTATGTGTTTGCAGATTACAGGTGTATTACACCAGGCATATCTGTTTCTCTTTGCTGCTACTTATTTTATCTTTACATTTGCTAGTGTTTAGATGAATAGCACTTTGATATATGATTATTTAGTATGGAAACAGAAATTATTATTAAAATGTTAAATTGGTGATTAAAATCTTTTTAGAAAGCTCCACTTGTTGAGCAACGGGGTCGTTTGTATTCCTCAGAACCAATGTCCGATATGTGGTGGTAATGAAGACATTGAACACATAGTATTTAAGTGCCAAGGAACAGAAAATTGGAGAAAAGAATTTTTTAATAAGAAGTGGTTGAAGGGGGATAGAAATACACTTATGATTGAAATGATATGCAAGGACGCTAGAAGCATTCGACAGTTTTTGTGTAAAGTAAAAAATAAATGGCTTTGGACAGTGGAAAGAGAAAAGTAAGAGGTAGCGCATCTTACTTTGAATGGAAAACTATAGTGAATGTGTGATGGTTAAGTAATCAATAAATGAAAAGTGAAAAACAAGTGGAAATGCGACATGAAAAAAAAAAAAGAGCAAGATAATTTATTGACAAGAAATTGTAAAATGTAAATAAACTGTAGTGATTGTCTACTGAATGAGTGACCAGGGTCAAAGTGCAGTAGACAATCAAATTTGTAAAACTCTTAGCACAATAAATACATTAAATACATGCATATTTTTGTATGTGATAATTAAAACAATAGAATTTCTTCTTTATTGTCACATGATGCTCACAGAGTGAGCTTAAGCTCATAAACCGGTGACTGTCAGAAGTTATTTAATCTAAGAATATAGTAGAGCTGTAGCAATACATCAAGCTAATATTTTTCTTAAAAAAAGCCTAATTGCTAAAGTGCGTGTGTGTGTGTGTGTGTGTGTGCGTGCGTGCGTGCGTGCGTGATATTTTTAAAAATTTAATTGCTAATATATACTACATGTATAACAAATGCATCTATTTAATGCTTACAATATTGTGCCATCCATAAATTCCTGCACAGAGTAATATGTTTTATATAGCATCATTTCTTCAGTTCTTTTAATAAATATTTTTGGGGTTTTCATATCTGTAAGTGATTGTAGTAGTTTGTCTATACTTTTATACCCATCTAGTATGGAGCTTTTTTTCAAAAAGCGTTAGTCTATGCATAGGAAATTTCAGGCTATTCCCTTTTCTGGTATTATAATAATGTTGGTTTTGTGTTTCCATGAAGTTGTCATATTTTTTGTGAATGTATGTGGTGAACAGTTCTAAAAGATGCACAAAGGATAAAGAAAACATTTTAAATTGTTTAAACAAATGGTTAGCTCAAGTCTGTGAAGTCAACTTGTAACATGATGCATATGGTTTTTTTTTTGTAGGGCGGAAGCTGTTTCCCACCCACAGAATTTCCCCATAACAGGAATACTTTGGATATATTAAGCAATACCCACATCATTCTTTGATGCCTCTATATCTCTGATGTTTATTTTTGTGTTCTCTCCAGGGGAAAGCCATGTGTTGAACATGCATTAATACCATGTCATCCCTGATTTACAGGAACATGAAAAAGATATAGAGGCAAAGAAGACATTGCCAGAAATTGCTGAAAAGCCTAAGATAAAAGCAGAGGCCCAGCATGATGAAAGTCTTCCATTTCTAAAAGATCTTGCTCCTAAGGAAGAAAAGCCAATTAAAGCTGTACAAGAAGAACTGAAAATCCAGCCAGCAGCCATTGAGAAACTGAGTGAAAAACCAGGGTCTTCATCGCTACAGAAAGAACCTTTACTCTCACAAGTCTTCAAAACAGAGAACCTGAGAAAATTAAACAGCCCCAGTTCATTTAAAGATAAAATGGTAAATGCCCAAGCAGTTGGCAACTTGGTGCAGAATTCAAATTTGGCAGCCATTGGTCTGCAGGATCAAGAAACAAAAATAAGCTCCTTTGTAAAAGTAAAATTACCAGAGAAAAACAATCAAGTAGCAGAAGAACCAGGTTAGTAAAATGTACTTTATTAAGATTCCCTATTCATCTAATCATGTAATTCAGAAAAAATTATGTAGAAATGCTAGTGTGTATTAATTCTTGAGGCTTTTCAAGAATTAATACACACTAGCATTTCTCACATCACCATGCATAGCATTTTACATTCAATCTATGATATGTTGGTCATATTATTAGAAGAAATTTAAACATTTGAAGTACAAAATCTCTATGCATTAAACAAAACACCTAGCCAATGATATTATGGATAAGTTTTAAAATTAATGAGTCAGAAATAACATTTTATGAAAGCATTTTGTAGAGGCAGCATATCTCTGAAGCATGTTATGGTAAATTTATTATTACTCTCTCTACTACGTATAGTAAGTAGGGGAAGTATTGTATTCCACCCAAAAATTTGATACCGATTTTCACCGGAAATACATATTTTGAGGCCCCCTGAATCCAAAAAAATCATTTTAGGAAACGTGTGGGTGGGGTGGGGGTGGGGGGTGTGGGTGTGTGTGAGAACAGCATAACTCAGAAACGAATAGTCGGATAAACACCAAACTTGGTATTTAGGTTCAGTATCTTCCAGAGATGCAACACAAAGGTTTTCAAGAAAATCCCCGCACCCCAAATTACCCTTTACATGGAACATTTTTGGAAAATTTTAATTTTCTCAAAAACGGCTCTAAAGATTTTGATTAAAATATCATATGTTTAAGATATTTTCATGAAAAATGAAATGTATATCTCAATTTTCTGGGAATGTCTCCAAAAGTATTCTTCATTGTAAATGACTTTTGCATAACTGGTAAACCATAAGAGATAGACAAAATTTTACTTTACAAAAAATGTAGATCGCATTAAAATACACAATTTATGTCATATACATTTTTTTTGTTGAGTGAACCATTTTTGAGATATTGCTTGTTATTCCCTTAAATTTTCCAATACTTATACTTTTTCTCAAATTCGTTATTCATTTTTTTTTTTTTTGTCCTGGTAATGCAAGAGAATGGAATACACCACATAGCAACCAGCTCTTAAAATATTTGACTATTGCTTATAGCCTAGCAATTCCCCTTGCATCTACAAGAAAATTAGCAATAAGATTAACATCTCGATTAACATGAAGCATGTGGAGTATAAGCGTTTGTAAAAATAGTTTGTATAATAGTAGAGAAAGTCATGTGAGTGTAACACATCAGATTTTATTTTTAAAATATTTATTCACAGCATTACTTTAACTTCATAGAAGAAAATTAAAATACTGTAATGTGGTCAGTGCCACCAGTTGAATTTTGTAGCCTTCTATCAGCAAAGCAAAATGGAGTCAAAGATTTTAGAGATTTATTCCAAACTTTATGAACTCAAAGCACAGACAAAAGTAAAGTTAATTAACTCTTTGTAGCATCCTGCATCTCGTCTCTGTATGTCTTCTTCTTCTTCTCCTCCTCCTTTCAAGGATTAGGTAATATCACCTGTCCCGGTCTCTAGCCATCTCTTGCGTGGTCTTCCTAAACTTCTCCTCCCTAAAAACAAAAATCAAATGGAACTCTCTTGAAGCTCACATCTATAACATAACCTATTGTATGGTCACGCAAGCACACGTACACACACACATGCAAGCTCACACACACTCACTCTCTCTCTCCTAAAAATGCTGTTTTTTTTAAAATTATTATTATTATTATTATTATTATTATTATTATTATTATTATTATTATTATTATTATTATTATTATTATTATTATTATACAGGGAGTGTTAAAACTTCCTCATTTGAAATTGCATAAACAAAAACAGAAGTGATGAACTCAGTAACCTCACATGACAAACAAATTTTAGTTTTATATCACTTTGTATGATAAATTGTGTGATGGAAAAGATAGTTATGAAGACAACAAAAGAGTTTATCAGTTTATCAACACCTTTTTCTTTGGTAATTTGCTTCTTCAAGCTGTAGTTTGCAGAAACATCAAATTTTTGCATTAACATTAGTGCATTAATGAAAGCATATCTTTTATGCTTTTCTAATATATTATTTCATAATACAAGTTTGTAATATTTTCTAATTATACTGGTAATTTGACTTGTAAGCAGTAACCTCTCTTCAAATGGTTACATAACAGGAATAGTGTTTAGTTTACAAATTAAAAATAAGAATACAGTATTACCCTGCATTTACGTTCCCATCTTTTGCATTTTCCCATCGTTTTTCACACTTTTTGTTTGTCCCCTCAGATTTTCTATGTTTACAATGTATTAAAATCCTCAATTGAAATTTTATATTTCCCACTATTTACGTCATGCCAGGCAGTTCGAGCGAGAAAAAAATTGAAGTAAAATGGCCAATCAGAAATGCTTAATCTTCAGCACAAAGCTTCTGTGTCCCACAGGGCTACGTGTGATGATGCATTCATCCATGTTTTTCAGTCTGCAGCACAAGTTATCATTCATTCCTTGAGAAACTACACTAGTGCAACAACATGAGATTATTTTTTTTTGTTATTATATAAATTAATTATACTTTTAATAGACCTTAGCCTGGTCTTAGGCAAGTTTTTAATATAGAGTCAACTAAAAAATGCAATGTCACGGCCAGGATTTAAACACGTTCTGTCGCTCTCCATGTGGTTGTGACAACATGCTGGTGGGGCATTGAATTCCCCAATCGACATGAGATTGTTAAGTGAATCCACGTTCATTGTGCTGAAGTTTTTCGTTTCATGTTTACCGATTTTGTTGCTGCAGTTGTTGAAGTTATTTTTGTGATTTATTACATTTATTTTTTACATTTTTCTTATTGATTGTTATCCGAGTCAAGCGGCCAGTATTTGTCACAATCTCTCTGTTGTTTTTTTGTTAATCCTTCTTTGTTATTGTTTTATCATGAGAGTTTACATTTCGTGTTGATCATGGAAAAAAAGAAGGAAAGAAAGACTTTTACTTTTGAAGAGAAGATTCAGACCTTGGAGAAGGTAGATTCATACCGGGGAACACGTGTTGCACTTGCACATAGTTGCAGCTTTCTATGTGCACATTGAGTATGATAATAAAAAAATCTGTTGTGTTACACGCTCATGACTTTCTCTACTCTTGTACAAACTATTTTTACAAACTCTTATTCTCCATCTATTTCATATTAATCAAGATAAACATTTGCAGAAACGATCTTTTGACATGCAAAGAGAATTACATTTTACACATAGCAACCAGTTCTAAAAATATTTGACTATCGCTTAAGGCGTACTGTGTTCCCCTTGTTTTGTATTTGCAAGGTTAATATAGAAATACAGTAGCCTTTAAGCATAGATGTATCTCTTAAAGCGGTTTGCTAGGTGCAGCACCATTCTCTTTGCCACAGATTAATACTCTTTGCATATCAAAGACAAAAAAATGAATAACAAATTCCCATTTGAGATAAAGTATAAGTATTGGAAAATTTAAGGGAATTACAAGCAATATCTCGAAAATGGTTCACTCAACAAAAAAAATGTATATGACATAAATTGTGTATTTTAACGCGATCTACATTTTTTGTGCAGTAAAATGTTGTCTATCTCTTATGGTTTACCAGTTATGCAAAAGTCGTTCACAATAAAGAATACTTTTGGGGACATTCCCAGAAAATTCAAGATATACATTTTATTAGTCATGAAAATATCTTAAACATATGATATTTTAATCAAAATCGTTAGAACCACTTTTGAGAAAATTAAAATTTTTCGAAAAATGTTCCATGTAAAGGGTAATCTGGGAAGGGGGGATTTTCTTGAAAACCTTCGTGTTGCAGCTCTGGAAGATACTGAACCTAAATACCAAGTTTGGTGTTTATTCACCTGTTCGTTTCTGAGTTTTGCTGTTCACAGACACACACACACGGACATGTTTCCAAAAATGCTTTTTTGGATTCAGGGGTCCTCAAAACATATATTTCTGGTGAAATCTCGGTAACGAATTTTTGGGTGGAATACAATACTTCCTCTACTTACTATACGTAGTAGAGAAAGTAAAAATAAATCAACTATAACTTCTAGTGCTTCAGAATGAGGATCAAACTCCAAGAAAAATATGCCACATATTCAAAATATGAGAAATTGGAAGAAACTGTTTGGTTTGCAAACCCAAGAGCAGTAGGCATTCCAGGCAGTGGAGTGCTTTTAAGGGAAAAAGCACTAAAGGTGGCCAACATGCTTGCACTTGAAAATTTCAATGCTTCTAATTGCTGAATCGACCACTTCAAAAAAGGTAACAACATAATCTATAAAACTGTCTGCAGAGAATCAAATGCAGTTAATGATGATACTGTAGAAGAATGGATCAGTGGAACATTGTAGGAGCTTACTAGGAAATGCAAACCCAGGGAAATTTTTAATTTGGATGAAACTGGGCTGTTTTTTAGTGTGTTACCCAGCAAAACTTTAGCATTCAAAGATAACAATTGCCATGGTGAGAAGCATAGTGAAATGAGGTTAACAGTTTTATTAGGAGCCAATGTTGATGCCTCTGAGAAGCTCCACTCTTTAGTGATAGGGAAGGCCAGGAAGTGTTGTTGCTTTAAAAATGGTGTGGTCATTGCCAACCTCTTATGATGCCAATCAAAAAGCTTGGATGACTCCTGATCTTTTTTGACAGCAGTTGGCTGCTCTGGATGCAAGAATGGGGGCACAAAATAGGAAAATCCTGCTTTTCATTGACCATTGCCCTGCACATTCTGCAGATGTATATCTAAAGAATGTTCAATTGAAGTTTCTTCCAGGTAACTGTACTAGTAAGCTGCAACCAATGGATTTGGGGGTTATACACTCTTTCAAGGCTCTTTATAGAAAGAGCTTGGCTCGAAGAGTTTTATGCCGATGGATGCCTGAAAGAATCCTGCATCTTTGAAGATGTCAATCTTGAATGCACTCCATTTCACAAGCAAGTCGTGGAAGGCTCAAACTGCTTTTTGAAAGTAGGGTTTTTCAAGAACTGCACCAACTCCCAGCTGCCAGCAGCAGAAGAACAACAACAACACCTGCTTCCTGCTACCTGGGAAATGTTGCAGCCAAACTTCACTTTTCAGGACTTTCTGCTGGTGGATGATGCCATGATTACTACTGAGGAAAGAGATGTGGAGGAGTTCATCGTGGAACAAAAGGCAGCCAAATTCACCATCCGTGACAAAGAAAAAGAAAAGAGTGTGAAAGTGAAGTGATGCCTACCAGTGCTGAGGCATGTGCAGCAGTATAAGTCTTGCGTAGATATTTATCATCTGATGAGCGGTTTGAAAATAAATTTTGACAATCTATATCTACTTGAAAGACAATTGGAAGAAAGTAATGCAAGTAGTTTCCCAGGATTTACACCACTGGTCCCTGGTCCCTTGAAAAGTGTAAAAGAGGGATAATACTGTATTAATAATATTTATTTACTGTTTATTATGCAATAGGCCCCTGGATTGTGCTTTCATGGTGCCATTGCTTCTAAACTGCATCACAGTTGGGAATTGCCTGCTTCCCACTATGTAGTCTCTTTCTGCATTTTCATGTTTTGCATAATGGTGAAGTAATCCTTATTTTAGTGTGCAATTAAAGTTTAACATACTTTCTGACTTCAACTTGAAATCTGTTGAATCATTAAATGATATTAAATGGATTTTTGAATAAAATATCTAATGTGTTACATTCACAAGACTTTCTCTACCTACTATTGTTTATTTTTATATAGCTTCTACAAACTATTAATGCAAAAGCTTGTTATTTTAGTTACTACTTGTTAAACCAGATAAGTTTTCAATTCATATTTACACATTTCATTGTAGCATACAGTAGGTGAAGTGATAGCCAGATTTTTAAAGAGTGTGTCGTGTAGCAGGAAATGGTTGGTCGACTCTTGCAGCGTGCTGTTGTAGTGTTCTTCCTCGGCTAGTGATGCTCGTCGGTAGTTGAGTACTCCATTCCTACCTAACTGCAAAGTTTCTTTAATCTCAGGTTCTAGTGGGTGAGGCAAGTTAAAAAAAATACACTGCAAGTTTTCCCTTTATAACTGATGTTTATTTCCTTGTTCAAATAAATATGGGCAGCTAGCTTTTCCCATTTACTTTATTCCACCACTTGAATATTTATCAGGAGCCTATCTATCTTTACACGCATCCCCACCCTTATATGTACCCACGTGCATCTGTAGCACCTTGCTTCGGCGTGACTTCTTGTTGCGCTGAACTGATAATAAGTAAGAGTGTCCCCTCAGCAAAATCTGGTCTTATGTAGGGCGGCTTACCTACGCTGTCCTCTACGTTTGAAAATGTAACGATGCTTCCCATTGGCCCTCAGGCCACGTTACCCAAGCATGTATGAAAATATGAGGTTTCAGAACCTTGCGCTTCAGCGCCATCATGTAGCGTCGTACCACTCTATGCCAGGCACAGTCGTTATGAGTTCCAGGAATTCAATTCAAGTAGCTAGCGCGCCCGTTGCTTACAAATAGCTCTGTACAAAGTTACATGTTGAATGTTTTAACATTCAGTGAATTAAATTATTACTATACAATTCTTATGTGTATGGTTCCCCTTTCATATGTACAACGTATAGTATGTATGATATATCCCCCTTCAAATGCCCCGCAGCTATGTTGCTAAAATTCCAACATGGACATTTTCGGAACATCGATAAATGTCCCCGAAAAAAAACCCACAATAAACAGATAATAAACTGCTTAAAGCTAACATGAAAAGAAGTAATGTACAATAATTAAGACATTGATAATTTCCTTAGTGCTGTAATTCGAAGTATCTTCACATTATCTTTTTTTTAAGTGTCCAGTACGACTGGTGTTTGTTTGTGTGCGGGTAAGTTGCACAAGAAAAGAAAATATGCACTTTTTGCTCTTCGTTTTCGGAAGTAGTTTCACTATAGTCTGCTGTTCCTACTTTCCGAAAACTGGTATTTTGGGCTCTTTTTCACTGTTGCACTGATTCACTTCCACTAGCCCTTAGTTTGCCTGTATTTCTAGGTCACTTCA
This sequence comes from Deroplatys truncata, assembly GCA_030765065.1. Lineage (NCBI taxonomy): Eukaryota > Metazoa > Arthropoda > Insecta > Mantodea > Mantidae > Deroplatys > Deroplatys truncata. The sequence continues at coordinate 241,730,126 of CM060978.1, read as the reverse complement.
CATGCATATTGGGTGCCTTGCCTATCGCTAATTACAAATGTTTAGCTAATTACGATGCTAAAGTGTCAGCCGTGGTTCTTGCTCTCCGAGGTGACATGAACAATACATCATAAGTGTAACAAACAAAAGAAAATTTTTAATCACTTACAATGAACTTTCAAATTTAAATGCATTATTTGTTTTTGTTGGATGTTACAAACTTTATCACAACGCATTAAATTTACTGTTTTCCTACTTGACCGCTTCAGACATACAAATTATTGAAATGAGCCCTTATGCTTGGAATATCAAGATTAATTTACAAATTACAAATATTAAATTCACATATTATTATTGTCTACAAAAATCTAAGTTATTGGTATACGTAAATGAGCATAACTGTTCGCTTAAATTTCATCTTATTCGTATTTTCAAATTCTTTTCACTCGCCCGTGGCAAATTTATTACTTTAAAATAAAACGTAGACTGGTCAAAATGATCAATGGCACAATACATAAATATATAAATATACACAAAATATTCCTATTATATACATACAAATTATGAGAATTGTTTTTATGAAAGTTTAGCTAGTTGGAACAACTTGGTTACATTTTGAACGGCTTTAAAAGTTGCTGATGATAAGTTCCCCAAATTTTGTTGTCATCTAAACCCTTTAACTGATAAGTATGTGGACCAAACTGAGCTGTTATCTCCGCTGGCCCTCTGTGCAGTATTCATATTTGGTGATCTTCGTTGTTCCAGGCTGACGATGTCTTTTTCTTATTCTCATTATTCCTTAATAACGAAACCTTCAAAATGTGTGTCCATTGCTTCTTGTGCCATTCTTTTTTTGTTATCGCTGATTTCTCATTTTTTTTCTTCTTTTCTTGCTATCTTAGCCGTGCGGTTGTGGTCGTCTTGTCTGAGCCGCGAGCTCTTTGTCGGCTTTTAATACTTCTTGACACGGGGACTGGATCGGTTTTTCCTCCCCAGCAAGCGGTCGGCGTGCATTGTATACAGGTTAAAGTGTTCCGATCTTTCGTTAGTTGCTTGCATGTGGACATAAAGTGTTTCTTCGCGATCGTCGCCTTCTATGATAATTTTCTGTGATTCCTGATTTGCATTTATAATATCGATCATAAATTCATTTTGTACTGTTATTGTTTCCACAAAGAACTCTTCATCAACGATTTGTCTTTCCTTGGCAGTGGGACCGCTGCGTTTGTTTAACTTTTCTTCGTTGAACGGTACTTGGATGGTTCCCTGCTCCAACGATATGCATTTCTCCTCAAAATTTATAACAGCTCCCCAGGCATAAATGCAATCTGCTCCAATAATTACACTTTGTTGAGGCCATGGCACTATTAGGAAAATGGCATTAAAGATTTTGTTTCCTAATTTAACGGAAAGCATGGCTTGGTGCTTTACGCGTTCTGCCCTTTTTGAAATTGCCACAGTACAATACACATTTTTTATGGGTAATGACATTATTTTAATTTTTCTGTTTAGCAATTGTTGAAAATAATCTTCTGAGCACACAGAAATATTTGCTCCAGTGTCTAATAGTACTGTTGTACTGATATCCATTATGTCCTCCGTAATTCTTGGCGATTCATTGTTCTGATTTCCTGAGCTCTTGTTGGCATTGTTGTGGTCCATGTCATTGTTGCATTTTTGAATAGAAGCAATGGGCCCTGAGTTTGACGGTTTTGTTCTGTCCGTGGTATTTAAGGTGTCCTGCAAACACCTGTGCTTGGTTTCCCTGATTCTGATTGTTGCTGTTGTTAGGCTGTCCATTGTTTAATTCCGGGTTTGATCCCCATCTTCTCCCGATGCTTGTGTTCTCAATGACCTGTGAAGGTACCGGACTGTGTCTGCCTGAACCATTTGAATACCTCCGGCGTCCGTCTTCGGTTTCCTGGGTGTACATTTCTATCGGTCGAGTTTTTGTCCCCACTGTTGCGGCTCTCTGGATAATAATGGCTCCGTCCTGAATAGTGAATGTTATTTATATTTGCTGCTCTTCCCTGTGGCCTTTGTTGTCTGTTGGGTTGGTATGGTTGCTGTCTCCTCTCATATCTTGGTGGCTGAAATCTATTCCTTGTCCTTGGTGACGTCGGGTGCCGTTCATTGTTGTATGGCGGGGCTCTTGCCCCGGGTTCCGAAAATGGGCAGTGACTGGTGGCCATCTTGCGTGTAGTTGCTCCTCGGTGTGTGCCACGTGGTGCTTGTGCTGGGCCTCTGGTCGAAAGCTGTGATGAGCTCCAGCATTTTGGAAATTGTTTGCGGTTGTGCAACAATTAAACCCTTTCTGATTTGTGGATCAAAGTGGTTTAGAGTAGGGCAATTACTTCCGTGTCTGACAGTGGCGGCTCTATTTGTTTGCTCTTCTGCGCCAATTTTAGAACGTAGTCGATCAAGCTACCGTGAATGTTCTGATTGTAGTGGCCATTGTTGAGCTGTAACCTTACTTTGTTAACTTCTGTTGGTCCCCAGTAACGAAGTAGGAAAGCTTGTTTGAATTCACTGTACAATAAAGGATCCCCCAACATGAGATGGAGCCAGTTTAGTGCATGCCCTTTTAAACATTTACGCACAACAATTAACTTAATTTTGCCTGGAGTGGCTTAAGTCGAAAATATTGCTCCAATTCGCTAATAAACTCTTTAGGGTGATCTCCTTTAACCTCATCAAATATTGGAGGTGATAACTCATTAAGCAAGTGTGAATTTAGACTACTGTTAGAATGAGAGCAGGTGACCGAAGGTGTTACATTTCTAGCATGCACATCCTGGTTACATAAATTGTGTACATTGTTGGTGGCCTCGCCCGGTAACAATGGAGTGCTGCCGGGGTCTGCCGATCTTTGGCATTCACTAAGTGAACTTGGATTTGCAGTAAGTTTTAGTTCTAATCGTTCTACATTATTCCTCAATTCAATCATGTCTTTGTCATGCACTGTATTCATTGTTTGGACCACATTTCTGAGTTCATTAATTTCAAATGAATTGGCTATTTGGGATGAATTTACAACTGTCTTAACTGCTTTTAGTTCGGAGTCTACCCTCGCCGCTAATGCCTGGTGGTTGTTTGCTAAGGTGTCTTTTACCTGCCCTAACTGGTTTTGCATGGCCTCGTTCTGAGCTGTTAATGTGTCTACCCGAGCAGTGACAAATTCTGACAAAGTGGCTATTTCACCTTTATATACAAGCAATTCTTGTTTTAATGTTACAACCTCTGATTTTATCTTTTCCTGCCCTAAACTGATCTGTTCTAACATTTCCTGTAAAGTATTTAATTGTTGATTGCTATTTGTTATGATTTTTTGTTCTAATTGTTGGCTATTTGCTATGATTTTATCTTGTAACTGTTCCTGTAATTGTTGGCTATTTGCTGTGAGTTTATCTTGTAGCTGATCCTGTAATTGTTGCTGTGATTTTCTTTTCTAATTGTTTGTTCGCGTCACTCAGTGTTGATGTTAACAAAGACTGCAGCATCTGCATTAAACTGACAGAGCTGTGTCCAGAATCTCCTACCCTAATTGTCGCCTCTGCTGACTTGGTTTGTGTTACAAAAGTATGTGGCTCAGGTAAAATGTGAATATTTTGTTGGCCCAGAGGTGGAGCACTGGCTTCTCCCTCTACATGTGTGTCAGCGTTGGATTTTTCAGCTATGGTTACAATTTTGTTGTTTCTGAGCAACATGCAATGTTAAATTTCAACAATTGAGCCTGATATAGTTTCTAAATTATACTTTGGTACTTTACTCAGTGTAGACTTGAAGGTCTGGAAGTTCTGGAAGGAATCGGTGCATGGGTGGTGACTGTGAATGTTCTGTGAATTCCCATCACTCAATCATTGTCCCACTTATATATTATTTGATCTTTACTTTCTCTACTACGTATAGTAGGTAGGGAAAGTATTGCATTCCACCCAAAAATTTGATACCAAGATTTCACCAGAAATACATGTTTTGAAGCCCCCTGAATCCAAAAAAAGCAGAAAAGTCAGATAAATACCAAACTTGGTACTTAGGTTCAGTATCTTTCAAAGTAGCGACACAAAGATTTTCAAGAAAATTCCCCCCCCCCCATACTACCCATTACATGGAACATTTTTCGAAAATTTTATTTTCTCAAAAAAGGCTCAAACGATTTTGATTAAAATATCATATATTTAAGATATTTTTATAACAAATGAAATGTATATCTTGATTTTTTTTGGGAATGTACCCAAATGTCCTATTCATTCTGAAAGGCTTTTGCATAACTGGTAAACCGTAAGAGATAGACAAAATATTTCTACACAAAAAATGTAGATCTCTTTAAAACACACAATTTATGTAATATACTTCTTTTTTTTGTGGAGTGAACCTTTCCCGAGGTATTCTTTGGTATTTGTTTGAATTTTCCAATACTTTCCAATAGTTTTTTTTTAAATATTATTATTATTATTATTATTATTATTATTATTATTATTATTTTTTTTTTTTTTTTTTTAATGTCCTGGATATGCAAAGAGAATGAAATGCTCCACATAGCATCCAGCTCTTAAAAGATTTGACTCTCTTAAACCTATCATATTCCCCTTGCACCTACAAGAAAATTAGCCATAAGATAGTTTCTGCAAATGTTTATTTCGATTAACAAGAAGTAGACGTAGAATATTCATTTCTAAAAATAGTTTATGCAGGAGTAGAGAAAGTCGTATAGTGTAACACATCAGACTTTTTTCAAAACAATTTTCTCACATGCAATTGCATCAATAATAAGAAATAACCTTAATTAAATGTTCAGTTAAATGTAATTTTGATAGAATTTTTACCACGAGTTACCTTCAAAATGTTTCTGAACAGGAACCCCACCTTTGTTGGGGTTGACAGGCATTTTCATTTAGTGTCCCTAATTTTGGGGGCCCCAGTGCAATGCACCAGTTGCATCAGTTCTAGCTATGACCCTGAACTATACAGGTAACTTAGTTTACTCATATCAAAGTTCATGACCAAACTAATTGCTTGGATTGGAAGGGAAGCGGAAGTTGATCTGCAAGGAATTCTAAATGTTTACATTATTCTAAAGCAAAATACAGTACTGTTGCCAACCAATGTGACAGGAACCAGAGCTAAATGAGTTTGCAAAGTGTTAAACAAATCAGTTAATGAAATTTGAATGTTTTAAAAAGTGGTACAGCCAGATTTAATACAAAAAGCACTGTATATAATCAAGTATCGAATGTCATAAAAGATACTATGTAATCGCATAATATTGGTTGCATGGTACAAAGCATCTAGTTGATTTCTGTTGTCAGAGGGTGCAATCATCGATTCTGCCATGCTTTGCTGAAGAGCAGTGCAATGGCAACAAGTAGTTTTATGCTTATTCAGTGAATGTAGATTAATGTCACTGAATAACTGGTTGTGTTCTGTCTCCATTATTTTTAATAACTATTATTATAATGTAACCTACCTTTTAACTAGCTTAATATCAGACAGTTTAAAATACGTGGATAAAATAATGAAAATTGTATGCAAAACACATTATTATTCTATTATTTCATTTATTTTCTGTTACAGGTATTAAAATTAAACCTCAAGGAGAATCCATTGGTGCCCCTAAAATTCCTGCTTCAAAACAGATTCTTCCCCTACCATTTGCCCTTCGGAACAAGCAAGAAATGCTCAACATTAGTCCTGATGCCTACCCAAAAGAATCTCAACAGCCAGAACCTGCAGTGCAGCAAAAGCCAGAAGATGATTCAAAACTCATGAGACGAGATATACTAGCAGAAACTGTAAACCAGTCTGTTAATATCCGTGATATTTTGTCCAGTAGGGGGGGAAATGTAAAGCTTCCAGAGCATTTGCGTGAAAAGCGAGATACTTTAGTTGAAGCTTCTGAGGATGTTGCTGTAGGAGAGGAACCTAGCAGCAACAAAGAAACTTTGAAACAGCACTTAAATGAGAATGAGTTAGGTAACTGTGATGCAGACAAAAAGACTGAAGGAAATGTTAGGAATGATAATGTTAAGTCATTGCTAATATCTGAAACTGTTAATCACATATCCACAAATGTAGAGAATAATAAGAAAACTCCTCAGGATCAAAACATATTGGCAGATACCCAAGTATTACCAGACAGTGATTTAGTAGCAAGCAAAGACTTTAAGAAACTGGAAAAGAAAATTTATCCAAATGAACTCAACAGTGTGGCTGGGACTTTAAGCACATTGATCAGAACCCCTTCCCTTTTATCTGAACCAAAGATGGAGGATAGCCAGTTACAGGCTCTTAAAGATGTTCTTAAAGACGTCCAAGCAAAAGATGGAGATTTGTTGGCAAAACCTATGAAACGAGATCTGAAGTCTGTCCAGTTATCAACACAGGATGATAAACAGAAGACTGATGAAAAGCCTAATGAACCAGCTCATTAATGGAATTAAACAGTTTTTGCTCTCTAGGCACAAATAGAGATTGGTTCCATATGTATTACGAAAAACATTCTGCCACATTTAAAGAATTTATATGTTATTTAAGTCTATGCAGCTGTAAAAGCTTATTTGGCAACACTATGCTAAAAATAATACTTTTACAGCAACTTTGTTTGTACTACATTCCTAGCAGTACCCTGTTATAATCCCAAATGTTACATGTAAACCTAAGTGACCAGTAGAGACTGGCAAAATATGGAATTTGGTATTCTAAGTTACACATATTGGAAAAACAGGGGCAATGCTGACCCTTGAGTTTTAACACTAGAATGCCCATGGAGTCATTTTGACTCCTTTGTGAATATGTTTTAAATCATTACCTGTGTTTGCAATATTCCATGACAAAATCCTTTCATGACTTTTAATTATTGTTAGTTTGGAGTAAGCTGAAAAGAAACTCATCATATGCAAATAATTTTTACACGAGATATTTTATGATTTACCTAAAATGCCAAACGGAGTCAGTTTGACTACCATATATTTCTTTCTATAAACAAAGGTTAGTATGTGCAATTTATACTCCTTGGTAAATGTTTGCTGAGACTTCAATGGACTTTACTACTGTCCATTCCAAACCATAGTTCCCTCTGATGTAAACAGAAGCACGTGCTTCGGCTTGTCACGAACCCAAGGATTATACTCTTACGCCAATGTAAATAGTTCCTTAATACATGTATTGTATATGAAATATTAGAGCAGGAAAGGTATAGAACTGCACATTTTATTGCGGTTATCATAAGAACGCATCGTTAAAGGTAATGGATATATACTAGCTGTTAAGAGATTACAAAATATGATTTTCGCCTGCTATTGCGCTAACGCCGAGAGCATCTTGCTTGTTAATACCAACCGTAATGCATGACTGCCACTCTTACATATGCAAGAAATGCAGCAATGAATTCCCAGAGGTGCTCTCTGAGTACTGAATAAACACTTTGCGTAACACAGGATATATGATAAGCGAACAGTCATTCTAATACACTAACACACAAATGCTCAGCTCAGGTCAAATCTTGTGATTTAGTCAGTTGGTAATTGAAGTCACATGGCAGAGGAAGGTACGTGTAGTGCAAATAAACTGTTCAAACACAAAAGCGGGAAACGGTTAAAAAGTGGCTAAAAACAAACAATACTTCATATATTCCACTCACTATTACAAAAATACCCGACACTTTGCATTATTGCATATTACAAAACTAATATCGGATTTTACAGGCGTTTCAGTGAGAAGTGTAACGAAAGCAAGCAGGGAATATAAACAGACAATACAACATAGAAGAGGATAAAATGTGGGAACTTGTTTTAAGTGCGACAATGCTGTGGAATTGTGGATAAGCTTGTCATTATTTTGGAGAGTAGTTCTGATTCTGATATGGCAGCTGAGTCATTTTCGGAGGATTCGGATTTGGGTGTTGCCCAAATTGGGTGTTGATTGTGATCAACGTAAGTAAAATGTTTATTGCCGCGTACTTATAAAATCGATTGTTACCTCAGGTTGCATTGAACTTTGATTCTCACGCAGGGTGCCTTTTTATAGATTAAATAGTGTTCAACAAGCACGTGGGAGGGGAACAAGCAGCCATTATGGGCGGGGATTGCAAACTACTTTCACGCGGATAATACAAAGAGTTTGTTTTCAGTGAAAGGCACTCTGATTTGGAATGGACAGTTGTCAACGATATGAACACATAATGTTATCCACATTGTCCCACCATACTGACTGTGTTAGTGAATAACATACTCTATTTATTGCTAATTTAGTGTCACGTTTAGCTTCTGTTGTTGTTATTTGCTACTAAAAATGTTGTTTTGGAGGAAACTTAGTAATGAAGGAAATACCTGATGATGTGTCAGTTGAACCAGATGAGGATTATTTTCCAGAAGAACAGATTATATTTGCAGAAAAGTCAAGTGATGGTGAGAAAACATTTCAAAGCGAAGAGGAATTTTCAGATGCCCATTGTGCCAAGAAATCAAAGCTGAATTAGGGAAATATTCTAGAAATAGGAAAAGTGTTGTTGTTCACAATAGCGACGGGTATGACGATGAGGATGATAATGAAGCTGATGCTTTGTATAACAATCGTTGACAGTGCACCAAACATAGGAGAAATGGTCATCAGTTTGCATCGGAAAATGGAGTCACTAAAAGAAGCCCATCTGCAGAAGAGGGACCTACAACAGGTGATGCTCCAGGTACCTCAGCAAACCCACACTATGGTGATGAATTGTTCCAGATGGAACAGAATGGGAACCGCTTATCATTGACCTCAATACTCCACGTAGGACATCACATCAAAATATTTTGAAGAAGCTTCAGGGCCTACAGGATATGCAAAGAGAAATGTTGTAAAAGGTAAGCAGGGCGCTAGTGCTTGGCATTTGTTCATTCGCAAATTTATAATTGAACATATTCAAAACTGCAGCAAATGCAGAACAATATTTTTACTTTGTCCTCAGATGAGCTAGAAGCTTTCATCACAATAATGTATACCCAAGGTACAAGTGGAAAAAAATCATGCTCCTGTGCATTCCTTGTGCACAGATCTTTGGGGTTTACCACTGTGTAAAAATGCAATGTCAAGAAACAGATTTTCGAAATTACCAGATACTTACGTTTTGACAAGAAGTCTAGTCCACCTGAAAGATTTAAAACTGACAAGTTTGCTCGTTCTCAGTTGTTTGGAATAGGTTCATTGAAAACTGCATCTCCTGTTTCAGACCCGGTCCTTTTATAACAGTTGATGAACAACTTTTTCCAAGCAAGGTATGATGCCCATTTACTCAGTATATGGCATCAAAGCATGATAAATATAGGCAAAAATACTGGCTTGCGTGAATAAGTATAGCAAATATACAAGTTCCCTTATGTTGGTGAGGATGAATTACGACATAACAAAAGACTAGCAGATCATGTGGTAATGCATCTGATGGACCCATATCTTGGAAAGGGAAGAAATGTGACAACCAACAATTTCTTTACTCACTCTTCTTCATCAAGAAATTCAGGGATAAATCTACTAGCGTTATAGGGACACTCAATAAATGCAGAAGAGAGGTTCCCAATGATCTAAAATGGATGAAGTCGTCATTATATTCCAGCATAGCTTATAAACACAAAGAAATTGTATTGACTGCTTACCAAGGTAAACCTGTAAACAATGTATTAATTAGTTTCAAGCAGCATGCATAAGGTGTCAAAATGTTGGATAACGAAAAGAAAACTCCTGACATAGTGAAAAACCACATTGAAACAAAGTATGGTGTAGGTATTGTTGACACCAGATGGCACAGAAATACTCAGTGTGCATGGGCACCAGAAGATGGCCTGTTCATTCCTTTCAGAATACCTTGGATCTTGCCACTCCTTTACAAGGAAATAACCAAAGAAAAGATCAGTCAGCTGGAATTTCTAAAGGCTTTGGGAACAGAGCTCTCACGTCCCAACATGGAACAGCAAAATCAAGAACAAAAAGAACAGACAAGCACATTCTCTACTACTAAATACTGTCAAGTGAAACATAAGTGTAATAAAAATCGCACTGTAGGGATTCGTAAATTTTTTAAGAAATCACTGTATGAAACATGTACTGCCAAAATTGAATACTCGTGTATAAGTTGCGAGCCAAAATAACTCTTATCTGATTGTTCGTATTTCTACACATTGATTTTCCTAAAACAATATTACTCCTATTTGTTTACATAGCTCAGACAAGTGTGCTAAATGGCATTTTGAAGGAATGTACTTATTTGCTTTTATGTTATTTTTAAGATGTTGATTTTGTTTCATGCGATTTGTAACATTTTTTACACTGCATGTAAAAATGCTGCAACAATGCATTTTCATTTCTAGCACTGTTCTGACGACTAATCAGAATCCTAACGTCACAGTAGCTATCTTATTATCTCATTTTTCTTTAGATAGTTATAGGAAAATATTGCTTTTAAAAGCATTGACAGCTGTAGTAGGACAATTAATTCACATGCAGTATTGTAATGAAAAGAAGCTAGAAACAGTGATGTGTATTGAATTTATTTAAAGGTGAGTCGGAATTGTAACACTAACATCACTTAAGTTTACTCACTTAACATGTTTCGGGAAACCGTTGTTCCCATCCTCAGAAGGTTAACTCGACTTAACTTCAGTCGAGTTAACCTTCTGAGGATGGGAACAACGGTTTCCCGAAACATGTTAAGTGAGTAAACTTAAGTGATGTTAGTGTTACAATTCCGACTCACCTTTAAATAAATTCACATGCAGTAATTTAAAGTGTGCAAATTTGCACATAGCGTGTGAATGTTCTAATAATTTCCACAAGGAGTCAAAGTGACTCCAGCGGGCATTCATGGGTGCTTGGCACAGCTAGGCATTCTAGTGTTAAATCACTTTCTTTTGGTTGCATATAGCTTTAATCAAATTATGACATTCTTAAAAGAATTTTCTTTATTTCCTACCAACCTATTTTCAGTTTAAAACATTTCAAAATGTTAATATGTTTGTTATCACTAAGACCTGAAGTTTAACCAAAATGGATGTAGTTACGCAAGATGAAACCAACTCCAGAATAATATTTTATGGCACTATCATTTTTAAAGAAACATAAGATATAAAATTGCACATCAGAATTTCGTTAAAAGTAATTAGCATTGTAAGACATTTGTTAAGCTCTTTCAGAACTGTGATATAATTTTTACTCTGCATACTTCAATATTTAGCTTCATTTTATGAGAAAATGTAGGTTTTAAGTTGTTGGTTATAACTCAAAACTATAACAATGATAGTTGGTTGCTTCTTGCATAACTACATTCAGTTAGAGATGAACAGTTATGTGAAGCTCTTCCATAAATACAGAGCTCCAATTGTCACCTGAAAATCACTCTCATAAATAAATATTATGTTGGTTAACCTCTCCTCTAAAACATTTTAGTTATTGAACTCAAAACAAGTATCACAGTTTCTCATGCTGGGTTATATGAGGCTTCAAGTTTCAAAGGCGGCCATGTCCACTTTGTTAGCATTGTGAGTTTTAGGCCTCTGTGCTTTCCTATAGATTACAGGAATAAAATAATATGAAAGAGTTTTGAAACCGGCCAGATCATGGTTAAATGTAAAGTTAGATTTAGCAATAAGTTTCAAATCTGGCTAAGTCATAGATGATTCTTATCAGCCAATGACAATGTGCTACCGAATCATGTGACTGCTGCTAATATGTTGCTATTGCAAAACTCTTGGTGCAAATGTTCAATCAGATTTCTATAGTTCTTGTTGTGTTTTCTTCAGTGATTAGTTTGTAAAACCAAATAATTTGTGTGAAATTACAATGTCAACAATGTGCAACTATCTCGGTGATTGCTAAAATGGAAAGAACAGATAAGTGTGATTCTAGTAAGTGTCAATGCAGTTCTTCTACCTGGAAGTTCACAAAGGAAAACCATTTGAGGTAAGGAGGAATTTTTGTATTGGTTTAATCAACTCAGTAATCTGTTTCAAAGTTTTGATAAAAGTAAATGGCTTTTGCTGTGAATATAGCTCATAATTAAGGCTCAAAAATTAGGACCTTGAGTGCCTAAGCAACCAGTATTCAATGTCAATAAACACTTCCTACCACCATAGAGATACTGTCACGTTATGTTAGTTTTGTTTACATTGTACCTGTAGCCTCAGAGTATACCGAGTCCCAAGTTCTGAGCCTTTTGTCATAGTCTATTTCAATAATCAGGTATACCCAAATGTTTCAAATTTATTTTAAATAGGGGGGTCAATATTTAGGGTTAAACATTCATAATATATAAAAGAGAAAGTCCTGTTTTCACGTTTTATTTCTCAAAGTATCCAATATCACTTTTAATAATATTGGCTTTAATAATGTTAAATATAAATTGATTGAAAACATTTAACTTTGTTATTATTTGTAGGTTTTCTGCAAAATTCTTACTCAAGTATCCAACATGCAGCCATCAGGGAAAACAAAAGTGTAGATTATTGAAAATGAAGGCTTTCGTGCTACATTTTACACATACCCTTCTAAATCAGCTCAAATGCTTTCATTTTAAAGAACTGTCATACAAACCCACCCAAGAGACATAGAAGTCACAAAGCTCAAGAAACTATGACAAATATAGCATTGTCAATGAGGTCAGTAACTGCATCCCTGTGTGTTGATAAACTTTCGTTTAGGAATAACAAAGTATAGCTTTGTAAGAGGTTTGGAAGGGATGGTATTTATGTTCCTGTAGAAACCAGAGATGGGACTGGAGGTGAAAGCTTTCATAGGGGAATCAGCTTCAGTAAAAGCTTTTATTAGCTGGTTTAAAGGTGTTGAGTGACAACACCGCTGAGAGAAAAGTGAGCTTCAAATGACTGATTGGAAAGGAATTGACACGCTGCATCTCTTAGCAGATGGATGTGCTGAGCAAAATAAAAATGTCACATAGCTCACAATGTGTACCAAATAGCTTTTTCATGCACCAGTTTCTGTAAAATGCCGTGAAATTGTGTTTGAGTAGTTGGTCACTCCTGAATTTTTGGGTGTACTTAGAAAAAGCTAAAGAAAAAGGAAAGGATATTGAACATAGAGGAAAACCATACAATTTTTCAAAATTATGGATTATTTAAGGTATTGGAAAAAGAATGGGAGGTTTTTGATTGAAAAGAGGCCAAGAGCATTGTAAAAACATCTGCATCACTCCAGTTCAAGATTTCTCAATGTAAGAGATTTTATTTACATCAAAGTGCTAAAACAGGCAATATTCTTATTGGAGGTGAGCTCTTCTACCATTCAGAGAGAAGTATCACTATAAACACAGAAGTCTTGTAGGTATCAATCCAAAATAGCTTTCTACAGGATTCTTGTAAGCACAGAGAAAGTGAGTGATGTTAGCAACTTGTTAACCTTGGCATCGATTGAAAAAACTTGTATAATTTAGAGTAGCTTAGAAGTGCTATCAACAGTGCTGGACATGATGCTGCAGAGGAACAAGAGGTACAGTGGAAGATCTTTTACAAGTAAACCCATTCATGTGAACATTTAAAACTGCAGAAATGGGTTTTAATTAAAAAACTAGCAACACAATTTTAGTGTATTAAATATGGAATGTTTTGTACTGCTTTATTCTAGGTAGATTTAGGCTTTTTTTTGTAACTGTAGCGTTATTGTGATAGGGGCCATTCACAAATCATAAGATGTAAAACTTAGACATAAACTTAAGGTGATGTGTTGCATTCACATTGACAAAAGCAAACTTAAGCAATAGACAATTGCAAGAGAGTTAAACAGCTAAGCTAATATGGTGAACTGGGAAGTGATCACAAGAGGTTATGTACTTGTATCAAAATGAATAAGAGCTAGCTAAGGTTAAGGGATGTTAAACTCACAAAAAAGCATCACCTTCAATAACAATTTGTTTTTCTCAATTTAATAGATACCCCAGTGATTCTTGGTCTGTGATGTTATACAGAAAGTGTATTAGCGAGTCATTGCATGACAATGGAAAATCTGATGGGAGATGGCAGAATCACATGATGAGAATCACTCTGTGAATGGATAGTTTCATATGTTTGATGTAGACATAAACTTACAAGCTTCTAAGTTTACATCTAATTCGATGTCATTTTTATGATTACATGATTCATTGTGAATGGTTCCATTACAATACATAGCATCTAGTTTTTAAGTTTACGTTGTTCTTGCAGTTAATTTTCATTGTGAATGGCAGCCATACTTTTTCCAGAATTTCTTATGTAGTTACCTTATTAAGTTTTAAAATGAATGAAGCCAAAATAAATTAGAAAAAGTGGTTTGTACGTTATAAGAAGACAATATTACATTTCCAAAATAGCCAAGTCCTCTGAGGCACAGCTGGGTTCATTGTTCATGGCTGCAGATCCTTTAGGGCAATCAATGCTGAACTACATTGGGTCTTATATCTAAATGAAAACATAGCTAACAATGATGAAAGGGGATAAATACTTGTGTAAACTGCAGCATTAACAGTCGGAGTTGTGAAAGAAGCATAGTTAGCTGATGCATATTTTCCTTTCTCCAGAAGCCGAGATTGGCAATTCCACAGCCAAGTCCATATGTAATATCATTTTTATAGCTAATAAAAGTTATATTTGTTTTGCTTCTCCTTGCAAAAAAAAAAACAAAAAAAAAAAAAAAACAGCTGAACCAGCTACAGTTTGTACGGTTTCATGTGTAGACATCTTCTAGAACACACCAGATAGTGGAACCATTCATCTGAAACTCACAGCTAGCTTTAGATATGGACTTCCATTGGCTCTGCTGAAACGCCTCTTGGATTCCCGCCACGTTTTCCTCTGAAGTTCGCAGTCGGCCTTTTTCCCCTTACACAAACATCCACTCAAGAACACAGAATGCTTTTTACTGAGGTGTCACCATTCTGAGACTCATGCAGCAGTTCAGATTGGGGCACCACTACCTGCAACTATTTGAAACTTGAAAATACGCTCCTTGTAATGCATTTGACTCGTTCCCCTGCATTGTGTACTGCAAAATAAAGCTTCAAAATCGTTTCATTCTATTTGAAAGACCCTGTATTATGAAAAAGAAAATGCCTCTGTGTAGAGCATATGGCTGTAATGTGAAAAGTAAAACACACAGGGGTTCTTATTTTCATAACTTTCCAAATAGAGACAGATCTCCTAAAAGGTGAGTAGAATTTGTAAAAGAAAAATTTGTCCCTGTTCTCAGAGTTCCTTTATGATCCTTCCATTTTAAGGACATGGATTATAAAGTAGTCACAGATTTTAAAGAAAACAACTAACACCAGATAAAAATGTCAGAGGTCATTCATTAGTACCTGCATAAGAACATATGAAAAATATTTCCAAAATTGTGATAAGGATGATAATGAAGGTGGTGGTGGTCGTATCAGCAGGGGAAGAGAATTTAAAGTAGAAGGTGATGAAAATACTAAGAATTCAGAAATGTAATATGATCTAAGTACTGAAATTATAAGGAAATACATATTGTTAGAACCTGACAATGTCTACAAAATAATCAATGATGAGATAGATCAGGTTAAACTGAATTAAACTTTCTATGAACTTGATACTTCAGATTCTGATTGCAAGGAGGAGGAGGAGGAAGAAGAAGAAGAGAAGGAACCTTTCACCACACATGAAAATGAAGCTACAGCAGAATATTTCATTGTTACTTGGTCATCACTACTTTTAGTTTTTAAGAAATATCTTTTATCTAGAAATGAAGGCAAAACTGTCTCATTACATTAAAGGGAGAATAGTATTATTTGCTAAAACAATGTTACTGTAGTAATACATTCACATGGACCTTACAAAATTAATCAGGAAAGAAATTGAAAGGAGATACTTTAAATAGCAAGTGCTTCATTATTATCTGGTATATTATTTCAAAAGTCCTTCTACAAATCACTGGGTTTGGCAATGTTTTCAAGGCGTATAGTCTACAAAACTACTTGAAACATGACAGTACCACCCATTGTTAGAACATTTTAAGGTCAAGAAAGGAAAAAGAAATTGGATTCATTAAAAGCTATAATGTTTGGCAGGGGATGATCAGTATGACTCACCATGACTTTCAGCCAATGTTTAAATATTCTGTCACGGATGTATATTCCAGCAAAATTATTAATTTTGAACTTCTTCAAAGAGGTATGGTGAAAGGCGATTTAATGAAGACCGCAACAATGACTAGGCCTGCAAAACAGGAAATGTAGAATTAAACTTGTTTTTCTTTCTGACAGACATAAAGGTATAACACATCTGTTAAAAACTCAGCATCCAAAGCTAAACTTGAATTCGACTTTGGCATTTGTTTAAAACTAATGAAAAAAAATTAAAACTGTAGAAAACAAGAATATCCAGATATGTTGACATGGAAAGCCAGAATAGATATCCATTCCTAATGGTGTGCACAAAACTGTAGTAGGAACAGTACTATTTTAATTGAAAAATTCATGTCTATTCTTCATTACATAAAAATGAACATGAATGGCTAGAAAATGGTGAATGGAAATATTGTAAATATGGTGAATTATCAGAAGAAGGCGAAATAAATAAATTTTGGATTATAGGACAATAAAATGCCTATAATGTTCTGAAGAAAATTATTTTTGGTTGTACTTTCTTAAAAGATTTAGTTCATATTTGACATTATATACATACTAGCAGTTTAGAAAGTTACCAGTCTTTGTCCCAAAAAAATACAATTTTCACATAATGGTCTTCAACTTAGATCCATGATTGTAGCAGTAGTGGTTACCATGCTAGGCCTAGTTCCCAAAGGTACAGGTTCAAACCTGGCGGAGGGCAATGAATTTTTTCAGGCATAAAAATCCTTAGCATGGCTTCCTTCAGAAGGTAAGTAAGGCCAGTGTTGTAGATTTACGGCATGTAAAACAACCTCACGCCTGCCTGTGAGCAAAATTACCAGTCTTTCACGTCCAACATAGAATGGGACACTAAGGACCAAAGCAGTTAAAGAGCATCCATAAATAAAACTAAATTTTTTTATGATTATAGCAGTAGATCACAATTTCAATGTAAATATAAAAAAAGACGTGTCACAAGTCAGTACTACTTCTGGATATTGGATGATAAAAAATAATTGAGGAATCTAATGAAGATACTGCTGATAAAGTGAAAGAAAAATATCTTTGTACTCGCAATGTGTGGATGCCTTACCGGATGCAACATTCAGCTGTCACTACTAAAGAAGGTTACTTCACTGGGTTCTGGAAATGCATTTCTAATATTAAGCACTACACATGATGGTATTATGACTCTTCCGCTGTGTCCAATAGCAGTCCATGAATTAATTCATGCTGTAATTTGCTTGTAGCAGGAATATCACCAAGATTATTGGGGTGAGTAATTTCAGCTCTGCTGTTTGTTTTGAACACTAAATTATGCCCCATATGTTCAAAATGTTATAATGTATTTGTGAAAAATTAGGGTGCTTTGTTATACAAATAAAGTCATTCTTTACCAATTTTGTGATGTCGTAGTCCAAGAAACATACTTTTTCATCATTATTCATAGGTATACATTCATTGCACTTATACAATACAGCGAGTACATTTATCGGTATTCAAACTTTCTCAGGTCAGAATGATGCAATTCTTAAAATTGCACTTTTTTGGTGGTTCAAACTGATATGGTCGGATACTACATTCACCCATTTTAACAGTAGATAACGGACTAATGCTCTTAACTAGTATTAACTGGATTATGAGAAGTGAATGATCAGTTTTTAACTATGGTCTGTGTTTATAAGAGATAAATTATGACTTCCTGTAGTTAAAATCACATGGAGACCTTTTTTGTCATTCAAAATACCTTGTAATGCTGCATCCTGGTTTATCTTCCCAGCAGCTGGGTGATCTGGTGATGTAATGCATTTATTGATGAAGATGCTGTAATAAGACAGCCATTGACCTTAGGATGTGGGACTGTTGATTTGTTAATTATTCCTGATGACCAGGCATAGGAATTCTTAAGCAGTTGGCTTCAAGTTAGCTACACTCAAACTATATATATATATCAATTCACAGAATGTAAACAGTAGAGACCAAGGGTCACTGACGGCATTTAAAACATACCATGCCAACAGACTGGCAAATGCAAATGCAAACAGACTGTACAAGGGATAGGTTTGTTTTGTTATTTGCGGCATCATGCATAAAGTCCAGTATCAGTTCAGTATAATTTCCTTTCCTCCTGGCTTTAATGCTTGGAAATTCTTATGCCTGCTGATGACATAAACTAATGTGATGAATGAAATATTCATTTTTGTGTTTGGATCCCCTTTAAGTATTTTCAAGCTTTTGTGGTACTACCAGAAGTAGTGCGTTTGTAGATTTATACTTAGTTATCTATTTACTTTGAGTTTAATGTCTGCTTTTGGACATTGTCTCTTGTGCATATTTATACATTGTCACAATTATCAGCACATGTTCGAGGTCATTTACCATCCCGCTTGACCTCTCCTAAGCCTTGAACCATCTGCACATGCTGATGACTGCAACTACAGTCTATGCTTTGAATGCAACTAACCTCATAATTTTTGGCTAAACTTCCAGATCTTTGTAATTACCCATTCAAAAAGAGTATTGTACCTTTTGCTATGTGTAATGAGGTAGCTGATTATGCAAAGAAAATTGTTGGTTGTATTTCCAACAAAGGCATGTAAAGAGCAGCACAACTTAGCATATCAGATTCATCTGGAACATTACGATTATATTAACACACATTAAAATTAGGCTTTCTCTTGAATAGTTTTCTACATTTCTTGTTTCTCTGCTGCTAAGGTAACTTTTACTTATGATATTTAATTCCCAGGGCATTTCTGCAAAATTTATCATGTTTAATGAAAAAACTAAAGCCAAAGAAAGCATTTCTGTAAATTTGGGTGAAAAAGAAAATAAATGTTCTACCTATAACTACATGCACCAAAAGTAAAATCTAAACAGGTACAGTTGTTTACCTAAGCATTCAACAAAAACAAGTTAAAGCAAAATACATAATTTTATTTATTAGTTTTTAGAAATACTTCCTCTTTGGAGGACTTACAAGCCAATGCCTGTAATCTGTTGAGGAGCAAGTAAACTTTTGCATCATAGCATATCCAGGATATGTGATGAGTCCAGTGCCTGGTATGCTGGTGAAAAAGAAGGAAATGAAATGCAGTGATGAAAGGAATGATAGGAAAATTTGCGGATCAAATTATTGAAACCAGCTTTTGTCTAGCGCCTGAGGAAAACCACAAAAAAAAATCTTCGGTCAGGTTGGTTGGCCCCAGGTATTTTAACCCATAGAAATACCATAAATGAAAATAAATTATTGCATTTAACACTAGAACGTCACGAGGTCAATTTGACTCCTAAGCAGAATCTAATCTCAAATGTTTGTAAAAAAAAAAAGCTAATTCAACACAATTTCCTCTTGTGACTTTTATTCAGTTTATCTGCTCTTTACATTCATCAAAAATGAAATGTTTTCTGAAATCACTTGTGATCTATGATGTCATTTACCTTGTATATCTAGGAGGGGTCATATTCCATGCAAAACATTGCTTTTTTCATACTCGACAAGCTAAATGCATTTCATGCCATATCAAGTAAATTTATATAAAAAGTTACAAATTATAACAACAATGCCCTTTCACCAGACATTCCACACAGTTGTAGGTGACCAGTTATATTAAAAAGAAATAAAAACTTTTAAGATGAAAAATTATGATATTGGCACCCCTTACCAGAAGATTACTTACAGAACTAATTAATGTTCTTGATGACAAATGACCTAGAATAAAACTAATATTCAAGTACTGTATTTTATTACTAGAGGTCATATTCACCCCCTTTGGGCTTTCTGGTATGTAAAATAGTTTATGTCTCCTAGTGTTAAACATTTAACCAGAAGAGACAAAGAACTAACCTATCTTAATTTTTATATAAACATAAAGAAAATCAGCAACACAGTTCACAGCATGCTATACCACAATTCTGCTATATCATGGCAGCACATACTTGCATTGCCCAGTTGCAATGTCATAATTCTAGCAAAAATTAAATTTATCCACAACAAAAGTGCTAAATTGTAGCCCATACAGAAAAGAAAAAAGACATCATAAACTGCTTTGTCATGCATTTTAATAAAACTTTTCTTAATCATATTTGAAATAGGATAAAATGAAAAGTGTGCAAGTAAAAACTTGCTGAAATAAGTACTCAGAGTAAGTGGTATAACTTTTCATTCTTATATGTGCATAGAATAATCATCTAAGAGAATATCATGTATAGAGCTTCCACTCCGTGTGTATTTCAGAATTGAAATGCTTATTTTACTTTCTCATATTTTTGCAAAATAAATTTCATAGCTTTCATATTTTACTAACTCAAGTTCACATTTCACAAAATGTTTTTCCTATTATGCCAGTTTCTACTCATGAGCATACCAGGCAAGCTTTGATTTATTGTATGGTAAAACCTGTCTAAACTGAACCTCCTATATACTGGAAACTTGGAAAAACAGAAAATGAACCTTGGAGCAGAAGTAATGCTTTAAATGAGAAAACTTCCTAATACAGAAATGGAATAATTTTCTGGAACCTTTTGCATAAATAAGCTGACTAAGATATGATAGGTGAATACATAGCTACATGTTAAATTTTTAAACTGAATAGCATTAAGCACAACTGTGCTTGCACCGAAGTTTTAAAAACCATGTATGTGGAATTTAGTTTGGCACAAGTTATTTGGTACAGAGAAATTACAGTTATTATGTGTAAGTTGAAAACACAGCAAGACATATATATATTTTAACTATTTTTTTTATTTACAGACTATTATTTTAAATTATTCTTCATTGGAATTCTATGCGATGTTTTTGACCCTTCATCCAATTTTTTAAATTTATCAATTAATTGAAAAATTAAAGGTATATATCATATTGAACCAAAAAAAACTATTATTCCATAATATTTATATATTATAAAATAATAATTTAATCTATACTTAAATAAAATTCTTCCTAATCACAAACCTATAAATCTCAACTTTGTTTTATTAAAATATAACCCTTTATAAGACAGAAGCCTGTGAAAATGGATGGGGGATACCAGAATGATCACATTCAGTTTTAGTAGGGTTTTTACTGTATTGTCAAAATTTTTATTATATTACATATGGATAACATGTATTCTTAAGAATTATTTTGAAATAGCCATAAAATATGCAGATCTTAAGGCAATACAAAATTAAATTAGTAAATATTACAACAGTTCAATTAATGCTGAAATTATAGCTTTATAACTATCTTATTTTCAAAAAATGAAAATTTGCTAAACTTAATCTGCAATCAGCTGCTTAGTTCTTATATCAGATTTTGCTTTCTACATTTTATAAATCATGATAATATGCATTTAAATTTTTATTAAACATTGCCTTTATTTTGTATTAGTGAATTGTTTATATAAAGTTACAATAATAATAATAATAATAATAATTTAAGTAGGTGCTCCTTTTTATGGAAATGTTAGCTTCCAGCTGCATAAGCATACATTTATGTTTTTGCATCACAAAAAATTAACATAATGTAAATAATTTTAGGTAGGTACCTACTTTTTAAACTTTATATGTAGGTTTTCTATGAAATGTTATATATAAGTATAAAGATTTTGTTTTTAACTGGAAAGTAAGAATTACAAGAGCTCTTAAGGTGATTCTAATAAGTAATAATCACATTTTTTGAACCAAAGGTTACAATGGACCATGACATACTCTTAATATTTTTGGGATAGAAATTCAGAGTAAGAAAAATGGTAATGAAAATTGAAGATACATGTTAAGACTGAAAGATGCAGTGGTTATTCTCTACAGAAGGAAAAATAAAGTATATTTTTATGCCACATACATTTGCTACTTATACCAGGTGTATTAACTACCAACGTAAATATTTCTGAAATTAGTGTGCTGCTTTCACAGAAATGAAACTCAGACAATGGCTGATAAATGTGGCCCTGATTGCAACATTTATCCAAAAGTATATATCTAGCACAAAGCTACACGTTTTCAAATGGAATAACACCTATTAACTTCATGACAGTAATACTATATAATGTTAAAATGTCAGTGGCACTTATTTGCAAGATCCTAATCCAACTAGTTTATAAGATATTGTCATATGAAAGTTTTAAATACCAGGTTTCCTGCTCCATTTAACTGCTAGTAGTAGGCCAGAAATGTATGTTAACTTAACTAAAGATACAAAACATTGCAAATTTATCAAAATCATTTCATATTTTAACCACAGTGTATATTTGCAACAATGATTAACAGGATTTATGGTGCATATTTAGCAGTTAAATGGAGCTGAAAACCCATTATTAACACTTTCCTATTACAGTAACTTGTTAATTATTTTGATTAAAACTTTGCCCCATCCCAGAAAGAAGTATTGACATTCTAATATTATCGAGTTTTATTTTCTTGAAGTCAGCAACCATTGCTCCACATGAAAAATTCTAACTCTGTGCTAGATATATGCTTTATTTTACTTCTTGAAATGTTTTTATTTGTTTCTGTGAAAACGGTCCATCAGTAGCACTTCTTGTTTTTTTAGAAACATTTGCAGTGGTAGTTGATTCACCCAATATACTAAAGGTAATCCACTGTCAGATTAAAATTCTGTTTGACATGTGATGGCAAGGTTTAATAATGCTTTTAGTTTGTATCTCTGAATGCTGAAATAAAGCTTTTGAAGTCCTTTGTGAATGCAGATCTATGTACAATAGACCTAAGACATTCATAGTGTGCTAAAATATAAATATTATAGTACAGTACCTAGTTCAAGATTGAACATTGCTCTTAATTTTTCCAGGCTGTAAATTATTGGTCAGTGTTCTTGTTCAAAGAACTACCTTAGTGTTTGTATCATTGGCTATGTTTATAGTTTATTCTTTTATAAAGATGTGGTTATCACCTTCAACTAATTGTATTGAAAGATAATAGCAGAAATTCAGTCTCTCAAAGTTTCGGAGATCTGTGATGAAACCTATTGCATATGCATCCTTTTTAGGAATAATGGCTGAAGGTATTTGTGCCACACGGTGTGAAAGGGATATAGATGTCCACCTTTAAACTGCTAAGAGAACTTGCTGAAAGAAAAGTAAACAACAAGTGAAACCTGGCACAACTACTCAGAAAACTGAGTAAAGCATATTGCTCAGTATCATATCCTCACCCTTGTCTCTTATATACAGTAACACTAAAAATAAATCAAATAGACTTTTCATAAAGTGTGCCTAACAATAACAGTGTTTGCTACTATAATCCTTCCAAGGGGAATGAGTATACTGCCATTGTTACACTTACTTTTCTGATCGGTTGTTTTGTTTGCTCTCTGCTGGAGTAGCATTGGTATACAAAATGCTTGCAATTTTCTTTTATATTGTTGACTAAAATAAACATGTAAAGGAAAACAAAGTAAATGGTCAAGTTTTATATTAATATAGCGAAATAAATTTAAATAATAACACGTAATGAAGGTTTTGGCAAATTGTTCTTCAAAATGCACATGCCACATTTGTTTGTTATGCAAAACATGCCTAAACCACCTGACTCATGTGGTGATGTAGCACCCATGGGCAAAATCCTTTTTACTAAGATCTCAATCATAATTAAAGATAAAGAGCATTTATAATCTTTTATGTCCCTAAAAGAGCTCAGTGAAAACTTCATTAACCTACTTTTTTTTTTTACATTTGCTACAGAATACATTCCCTGCTTTGAAGATTTTGAATGCATTTTGGGCTCTCTCTTATTGTAAGGTATTACATTAACTGCTTTGTTGAACATTTACCACCCAATGATGGAGAGCTTTTGCTAGCAGATTTAGCTTAATAAAATTTCAATATTATTTAATATTGCATACTAATTTATAATAAATTAAAATTGTTTTTAACTGGTCCCAATTTGTGAACACTTCCATATTAGACTTCTCTATGTAGCCTTGTATTATTTATAGTCACCAAATTGCAAGTTGTTTACTCAACTAACTTGCCTGGTTCATCTAGTCATCCTGTGCTTAAGAAAGCTCTGGATTGGTAACACAAGGTGAAGGCGACAGCCACATACTACATCATGAAAATTAGGATTATGCAAAAACTTCAGTCGTAAATCATGCAAAACAAGCTGATTTTACAGAAAAGATGCACAGGGAAAATCTATTCAGTTTCTTTTAAACCTTTATAGCCTTAAGTACATTTTGATATTTAAAGTCACCACAGCATAAGGACATTAATGAATTTCTGACACAAACTTAATTTTTTATGCTGAATCTAATACCAAAAGAAGAAAACATTGTTACAATGTTTCATTCGGGTTGTCATGTATATGTAGAAACAGCCCTTAAACTTTGGACAGTGATTAAACTCCACCTTCCCCAAAAATGAAGAAATACAGGTATATCTTTATTGGTGCCATATATTTGGGGGACGTGTTCTTGACATCAAAACAGTAAAAAAATGCTCATATGAACATGGTTCTGAAAATCATTTATTTCAGTTAAAACACAAAATCGAAAGTTACAAAAATTGCTCTAAGTGGCTTCCCCTCTCTTCGATGCATGCAGTAAGCATGCCCTGCCGTACTTTGTTGAAAATTCCTGGTGTGTTTCGTATTTGTCAAATCCAGTTTGGATACATCCTCTCAAAATGTCAACATCAGGTACAGGAGTCGCATAAACCAAGAACTTCAAATGTCCCCAGATGAAGAAATCCATTGGATTCAAATCAGGTGATCAAGCAGGCAATGCAATGGGTCCTCCTCGACCAATCCATCGTTGCAGAAATCGATCATTCAAAAACTTACGAACTATCATACTGAAATGAGCTGGAGCACCATTGTGTAAAAACCACATTCATTGGATGATGTCCAGAGGCACAGTATCAGTTAAGTGATGCAACTCATTTCTGAGAAACTGGAGATAGGTTTGTCCATTCAGACACGGAGGGAAGAAGGGACCAATAAGGTGATGAATGATTCCACCCTAAATGTTGAGAGAGAACTCTGTTGATGGTTGTCCTGTCTTATTTCATTAGGATTTTCAAATGCCCAGTTATGAGTGTTATGAAAATTGAAGATGCCATCACGAGTAATATCAGCCTCATCCGTGAATAAGATACAGACTAGGAAATTGATGAACACAGCGCACTACTGTAACATGCGTTGACAGAAACATCTTCTTGGCTCAAAGTCTGCCTCATTTAATCCTTGCACACATTGAAGGTGATATGGGTACAGAAGATTTTCATATGGCTAACTCTTTCCCTTACAGCCATACGTCTTGTGCTTTGTGATGGGTCTGCATCCACAGCACGAAGAACTTGTTGAAGCTCAATGCCTCGTACCGCACTAGGTCTCCCAACATCTCTAGTACTCCTCTCAAATGCGCCATTCTCTCTAAGCATTGGTGAATTTGTGCGAATGTTTTTGCACATGGTAACTGCCTGTCAGGCTACCTTTCTGCATAAAGTTCACGTGCTCGTGCTGCATTACCGTCTGCATGGCCATATGCATAGTGCATATCCGTCTGTTCACTCATGGAATACATATTCTTTGACCTATAGCAATGAAATGGTTGATTTTTAGACCTATGTACATATGAACTTTTTTTATTGTTTTGATGTCAGAAATATCTCCCCCAAATATATGACACCATTAATGATACATCCTGTATAAGAATGAAAATAAGGATAAAATATTTCATATGGCTTCTAAAACAAATGTAATTGTCATCTGCATTACTTGAGAGAACATACATTTCCATGTTTATTTCATGTATATTTATACTGATATTATTTCTTAGTGTTCCAGATGAACTTGAGTGAATATTACTGTGTTTCCATATTAAAGTAATACACCCCAAGTTTAATGTGTGTTACAAAAACAAGTTAAAAGCAAAAGAAATTATGAACATCAGCAGTTGTTTCTGAAGTAAAATTACTGAAATAAGTATTAAAATGCAGGCAGCTGAAAAACTGAATAGAATAAACTTCATCATAAAAATGGAAAGTATTTTTTTTTTTTAGCCATGAAGGCATCCCATGGAAATTAAAATAAATACTTGCATATAAAGGATTCAGCAAAAATATATGGATTTTGATATGAGAACACAGTTATATTTCAATATAAGTTCATTTTATTATCAAAACGAAACACTGTTGCCATTTCATAATGCAAAAACAAATTTTGGTTCTAGAAATAACACCATCTTAGAAGCAAAAGCAAAATCATCTATAGAGTGTGACTCTCTGGCTAATGGGAAATCCTTGACCTTGAGAACAAAATTGTGTTATGGCTGGAAAAATGACAATATCAACCCATATTGGGATAATTTAATTGAATCTTGAGTTGGTGGATACACTAAAACATCACTTCAAATTATCGAACATATTTCAAAAGCACCACTTGCTTTCATCTTCAGATTTTTTTCGACTGGGAATTGGGATGTTGTTGAAACCTATGCTGTATAGAAACTATGAAGTTGCCTGTTTTAAAAAACATTTCTGCTCCAAACACATGATGCACTGCATTGCACATCTCTGTTGCAACTGAATGGCATCAACAATTATGTCCATGTCCTCAAGTTCTGGTGCTGCAATAGTTATCAATCTGAAAATATCTGACTTTGCATACAACTAAGGTATCTTCACCATATGATGTGCTAAGTGATAAGTTTCACTTTTGGAAGAGTTTTTGCTATTATCTTTATAAATTATTTGCTTCAGTGGTTTAAATGAAGCATTCATTGTCCCTTACAGGAATAGTGACAAAAGAAATATGAGGCAAGCAAGTTAAAGAAGTATAACTTTAATATAATGCCAAAATATTAACTCATAAACTGAAGTCTATAGGTATAATCAGTAATATACAAAATTACAAAATAACTATAGGCTCATTATTAAACCTCTCTTATTTTTCCCTTATTGAGCATGAAGCATGGAAGAATGATGCTTCATAAAGAACTTTAGGGAAACTGTTCTCACTAAATTGTGTGTCTTAATTGGTTGCACATAAAATCTTTCAATATGTTGAACACATATGTTAACCCAGGCAGTCTTATGGAAATACAAGTAAAATGTAATGCTTAGTAATAATAATATTAAGAAGAAGAAAAATGTTCTTTTTAATTTATGGAATGGTTTAGTTCAGTAAGCTGGCCTAACTGTTTATTTAAGTAATGTATAATTGTAATAAGTGATATATTTGCACCATTTTAAACATAGTAGGTATGGATTATAATTAGGCTTGCCAAACTACAATATATTATGGGATTGAATGTTGCATTCCAACCAAAGATTCGTTAATCAGAGCTGGAGATATTTTTATTTAATCTAATAATAAGATTAAGCCGGATACTTTCATATGCCACTTGAGGATCATATTTATGCCTGAACTTAAGTTTACTCTCTCTGCTACAACTTTGTTTGTAGTAAGGTCTAGTCCACGAATAAAATTACCTACAAACAAGCGTATATGGCCATAAATTCTGTCAGTACTTTTAATATTTATAACTAGTAAATAAAACTAGGCAAACCCATTGATATTCATATAAGAACACAAAACTGCTACAGAATGAACATACTTTTATTTGAAATGATTCCTCCATGCACAACGTAGAGATCACTCATCAGCAGCTGCGCAAAGCATATTCAGCATGTTCATGATACCTATGGCCCCCATATATCCTCAACAAGCTCTAGGATCAAATACAACAAATCTCCTTTAATTTTTTAATTAACAAAATGGCATTCATATATTTTAAGTGCACTGGCATATAAATCACCTTTTGAAATACATGACATAACCTGGGAAGCAATTTTCATTTCACAAGAAAACATTTCTGCTTATTCTATGCACAAATAGCATTCACAATGTGCTTTGTGTGTGCACACCTTGGATGGCCCATTCTGACATGATAGACACCTTCACCCCTTTGTTTAAACCTTACTATTGTGTGAAACACAGAATTTTCATTGATAAGAGACCTTTCAATGTATAGGGTTGTCTCATAAGTTTGTTTGCTTTTCGTTATGTTTCAATCACTAAGACCGCCTGGGAACACACCTCACCCCAGCATAGCTACGACAGTGTAGTTGCCAAACTTTCCGTTTACAAACTTTAAACACAAGGTAGTTCAAAAGATAAATAACTATGGCAGTTAGGTTTTGTAAACAAACTATTTATTTCCTGCAGTATACACCATTATTGTTGACAATGTATTGCCAAGTTCCTGGTTAGTAGCACGAGCTAAATTGAACTCCAATGCCAACACCTGAGTTGTAATTCATGGATTGTTGACTATCATTTCATGAATTTTTTTCCCGTCTGTAACCATTGGCCGTCCAGACCGAGGTTTGTCTTTTAGGGAGAAATTCCCAGCTCAAAATCGACTAAACCACTTTTGACATGCTCGCTTCATTACTGCATCTTCCCTGTAGACAGCACAAATTTTCTGCCGGCATTGTGAGGCAGTTTTACCCTTACGATAATAAAATGGCATAAGATGTCGGAAATGTTTGTTTTTGCTTTCCATAGTTTGTAAACACAAGTTCACACTTTTCTATCCAACGTCAGTCACAAATACACACTGACATATCCAATAGTGAGTCTGGTTGTTGTTCTCTAAGTCATAGGGGTGGTTAGACAACTAGGATAACTTGAGTGTACAGAGGGTTCAGGGTTTTCAGGCGCTATAGATGGAACTTGCAAGCAAAATGAATGAACTTATGAGACAACCCAATAGTAACAATTTCTTTAGCTGGCTGTATGGCCTGAAATAACATGAGTACAATGATATGATCTTAAAATACACCTCACTCTTTTATGTCACCTGTTACAGCATGCCAGTGAAGACTGGATTTGTTTACTTAAAATCTAGGTGACTTTCTCTACCCTCTATCGTTTATTAGTGGATATACAAGCTATTCTTACTAAAGCTTATTTTTCTGTCTACTACATTTTAATCCAAATACACCTTTATGGAAATAGCTATGTTATACATTTCATTATAGATACAAATGGAACAGTGATAGTCAAATGTTTAAGAACTGGACACTATATGCAGGGCTTAAAATTCCTTACTGTTTCCATACAATCACAAGAAATAGGTGAATTTTGACAGGACTTCAAGAGAATGGCCAAGTAATGAAAAATCTGATGTGATGCATTCACATGACTTCTTCTACCCTCTATCATTTATTAATGTGTGTACAAACTAGTCTTACTAAAGCTTATTTTTATTTCTACTTCATTTTAATCCAAATAAAAGTTTTCATAAATGGCTATATTACACCTTTTGTTATAGATACACAACAGTCAAATATTTAAGAACTAGATGTTACACACTGGCCTTAAAATTCCATACTGTTTCCATGCAATCGCGAGAAACAACTGAAAATTGATAGGACTTAAAAAAGAATGACAAAGTATTGAACAAATCGAACCATTAATAATAGATATCTTAGAAATGGCTGATGCTACAAAAAAGTTATTTCAAATAAAATGTCTGTATTAAAGAGATCTACATTTGTTGTGGTATGTTTTCGTCTATTGCTTAATGTTTACCAGTTACACAAGATTCTGCAAAATTCCTTCCAAATGAAGAGGACTTCACAGGCTATTCCCAGAAAATTCAAGATATACATTTTATTTGTCGTGTAAATATCTTTAATATATGGTATTTTAATAAAAATCATTAGAGCCATTTTTTAAAAAATTCAAAAATTTCGAAAATGTTCCATGTGAAAGCTAGTTTGGGGTGGGGGATTTTCTTGAAAATCTTCTTCTTACATCTATGGAAGGTATTGAACCTAAATACCAAGTTTAGTATTTATTCAACTTTTCATTTTTGAGTTATGCTGTCACAGACACACACAAGGACACTTTTCTAAAAATGCTTTTTTTGGATTCAGGGGCCTCAAAACATGTATTTTGGGTGAAATATCGGTATCAAATTTTTGGGTGGAATGCAATACCTTCTCTACCTACTATGTGTGTGGTAGAGATAGCAATAAAAAGCTGAAGAGTTGACTTAAATGTAGATATGAAAAAGAAAATATACTAATGTTTCTCAAATAGTGCACTACTGCATACTTTTTGTTCTCAAACTTTTACATTGGATAATTCTGCATATTATAAGATAGAAAGAAAGATAATAATAGCAAGAATGTAAACTCAATTGGGCCACAATTTTTCTGATGCCTTGTCATGTTCATTTATTTTCCACCATCCTGTTATGCTATGGCAGTCCTCCCAGAGAGGTGCACCCATTACTTCAAGAATCGCTGCCTTAGGATATGTGTTAACAGAACATGTATTATAAAATGAGGCTATAATCATTATGAATTAATAGCTTGAACATATTTTCTTGCATTTCACCAGAAAAATGCATACTATATTTTAATGACCTAGCAGTTACACATTCATAGCACGGAAGTTACACAAAATTAAAGCTTGACTTAATGTCTGCCTGCTAGAAAAAGTTTTGACATATTGTGAGCAGTATTCCATAAATTATGTTCAGTACTGCTTGATGCACTGCCCTAAGAGAGCTCAATAATATTATAATTATACCTATGTAATATTTAATAAAACCCCATTAAATTCTGCTAATCTTACAGTCGCTTAATCCAGACAGACATTCTGAAAATAAAATGTTATATAAAATTCAAGTTACATAAAGTATTCTTGTATAGCATGCCATAAATTTCCTTGTATTGTAGTTCATGTTTCTGGAGATCTATGTAGCTGTTGATTTCTTTGAAAGAAACACTTCCACCATCATGTACCCTATGAAAGTAAACA
Organism: Deroplatys truncata; assembly: GCA_030765065.1. NCBI lineage: Eukaryota > Metazoa > Arthropoda > Insecta > Mantodea > Mantidae > Deroplatys > Deroplatys truncata. Next base: position 241,699,288 of record CM060978.1, on the reverse strand, counting down.
ATTTCCACCCTCTTTCCCCAACCACTTCTTGTGCTGAAGAACCCTAAATAGGAATTTAATGAGAACAATGACATCCAGCTCCAAAATTGAAGCTTAGTGAGGTTAAAGTTCACTTAGTTATCAGCTTTATTTGACAAAGAGCATTCTTTTATATTATTGCCATATGAGGCATCTGTCTGATCTTGCAGTTAAAAGGGATATTTTAAGAATGCAAAAGAAGTGACAGTATTTTTAAACCAAAGGTAATTAATTATTCATAACTTCTAATATCAACCAAGTGTACTTTTTAAAAGTTATACAGTAATAATTCTTATTCAAAAAATGGCTTTTCTTTTATTTACAATCTGGACTTTTGCTAGACATCTTTCAGTTAGCCCAAAATTTGAGAGAATCTTCCTTCCTAAATGTTTTACGCCACCACTCAAAAAAAGAAAAAAGTAAGAAAGAAAGAAAAATAAAAGTTAAAGAAAAAACTGCACTTACACAACTTTTTCCAATAGGCAATGATATACTAATGTGGTACTTTGGCCTTTCTTAACTATTTCAAGGCTAAAGAAGGAAGGGAATGTACATAGATATAAAGAAATAGGGTACATATGCCTAACTTACAGGGTAAGAGAAGTGTGCTTTTTTTGGTGCTTGGCAAATCTGATTATAATGTAAGTTACTAATTTTGTGTAATTTTTAATAGACACATAGCATTTACTTCAAGATGTGTCAGTTGTCTTATTTATTCTCAGCATATTATGTATTCTGTGATAATGAAACTACAGATGTTTTGTATTTAATTAGCTATAAAACAATTTTATACGTACTAGTATTTTACATTTTCTCTGCAGTTAATGTATTTATTGTTTTAATATGTCATTAAAAATTATATAATGGGCTGAAGACTATGCTGTTTAAGAGAAGTAATTAAAATGAACCTTCAACTAATGATGTTTACAACAGCTCAAGTGAATATTTACTGTCTGCTTCACATACTATACAGAAATAAATTCATATACAAATGCCGTGACTTGGGAGAAACTAAGTCCTATTTTATCATAAAGGTTGACAGATTACAGTCATACATATGCATACTCTGTGAGGTAAAACATTCCAGAGTACCTAATATTCCACTTTACACTTTCTAGTGCTGCTAACCTAGGTGATAAAAAACCTGGTTAAGACATCTGCCTGTTGTGTTGTTAGTTATACAGTACTTTTAATGTACTAGTTATTAACTCTGAGATAGGACAAATTTGTCAATATGGAGTAGTTAAAAATTCAGAAGACCACGAAATTGAAAACACAATTAATATTTTAAATTTTATTATGTGTTGGGCTGGTGAGGAGATAAAGGTTAGAACACGGCAATATGACAAGAGTGATGAATGGTTCGATGAAGAATGTAAAATAAACAAAAGGAGTGTAAAAGAAAATTGGTTAAGTGGAGAGAGTTAGGGGATATAAATTCTAAAGAGGACTATTTACAGACTAAACTTTTATATAACGAATTGCTAGATGGTAAAAAACTCCTTTGGAGGGAAATTAAAGCAAGGAAACTAACTAAAATTATTGGAGAAAATAATGTGAGTATAATATGGAAGCGTATAAAATCAATGTACAAAAAATATGAACTTAAATCTAATGTAGATCAAAAGGAATGGTAGATTACTTTGCAACTTTATATGCTTGTGAATGTATATTAGAAGGTAGGGAAATCCAAAAAATGGAAAATAATAATAAAGAAATATTGGACAACAACATTACAGAAGAAGAAGTAATGAATCAGATTAAAAAGATAAAAAGAAATAAAGCACCTGGAATAGACGGTATACCAGGAGAATTTATCACAGAATGGTGTAGAGATTTGAATCGAGTGAAGGTGATAACATCACTGTTTAATTCTATAAAAAACAAAGGGTACATTCTAGAAAATTGGAGGAAAACAATAATACAACCGATATATAAAGGGAGAGGTGATATCGATAAACCTAATAACTATCGGGGCATAGCACTACTATCCAATTTGGGAAAAATGTTCACAGGGATTTTAGCAGATAGACTCCAAGATTGGGCAGAAAAATATAAAATTTTGTCAGAATTTCAAATGGGCTTCAGGAAATGAAGACGAACTGTAGATAATATATTTGTTATAAAAACACTAGTGGATAAATATCTTAAGAGCAAAAGAGGAAAATTGTATATGGCCTTCATTGATCTAGAGAAGGCCTTTGATACAATAGAGCTGAAATTACTGTGGTACAAATTATTGAAGAAAGGGGTAAGTAACCAAATGGTGACTACTTTAAAAGGTTTATATAGAGATAATACTTTCTGTGTAAAATATGAGGAAGGGGCAATAACTAATGAAATGCACCTAGAGAAAGGATTAAGGCAAGGATGTAAATTAAGCCCAATTTTAATTAACCTATTTATAGATGATATACTACAAAACATTAATAGTACTAATAATCTTTTACCTGTAATAAATAATATACAGATACCTGGTCTCCTATTTGCAGATGACTTAGTAGTGGCATCCATTACAGTAAATGGACTAAAATTGTCCTTACAAGAAATAAATAAATACTGTATAGAATGGAGACTAAGTGTAAATGAAAAGAGAAAACAAATTGTAGTGTTTAAAAAAGGAGGGAAATTAGGTAAACAAGAGAGATGGAGTAAAGGGAGAAATGAATATAAAGTGGTGCGAGTCTGTACCTACTTAGGGATAAATATAGATGCAGGAGGTAAATGAGAGAAACAGAAGAGATTAGCTCTGGCAAAGGGGAGAGCAGCAATGACAGCTGTTAGACAATGTTTATTTAAAATGCCAGAGTTGGAGATGAAATGGTTGGAAAGATTATATAATTCAGTGGTTTAAGCACGAATGTTTATGGGATTGAAATATGGGGGCTTGAAAATGGGTGGGAAGTGGTGGACATGGTCCACAGAATATTTTGTAAGGAAGTACTAGGGTTGCCAACAGCTACAGCAAATGAAGTGGCTCAAATCGAAATGGGACGAGTAACAAGAAAAGGAATGGTTATGCAGACAGCCTTGAAATATAGGCACAGGATCTTGAATTCTGATGATGATAATTTATTACAACAATGTCTAAAATACCAAGAAACTAGCCTAAAAAATATGGGCTGGGTAAATGAACTAAGAAATAACCTTGAGAATAATGGCATGGGAGTTGTTTGGAGAAAAAGAAATGCAAACTACAAAGGTTTTTGGAAGAGTATTAGAAGAAGATTTGATGACATTGAGATACAACAGTTATTTAGTCAGATAACTGAGAAGAGATCTTTGATTTTTTATGTTAATATAAAAAAAACATTGGGAAAGAGAGAAATATGTAGACAACACAAATAAAGAAGAAAGAGGAGATATAGCATGGTTAAGGGCAGGAGTATGGAGGCTAAAAGGGAAGCGAAATGGCTATGCACAAGGTGAATGTCCATTATGCGGGGAAAGGAAGATATACAACATATTATATTTGAATGCAAACAAACAGAGATTTGGAGAAAAGAAGGTTTATGGTATGGAATGAATAGGAATAAAGATATACATACAATTTTAGATAAAAACTGTAAAAATATGGGTAAATACTTAGCGAAAGTAAAAAATAAATGGATATGGATGCTTAAAAGAGGAAAAATAATGTAAATATAAATAAATATAAGAACTACTAAATGTATTAACATGTAACTTTAATTCACAATGACTGCCTATCTTAGTGGCCAGGGCCAAACAGAGAAGGCATTCTAAACATGTAATAACTTAGTGCTCAATAAACTATTATTATTATTATTATTATTATTATTATTATTACTAGTTATTCAATTCTAGAAAACAAATAAGTATCTTACGTTTGTAATTTATGAGTAAATTACTATGTATGTTGATATATAAGTTATTTTGGAAAACTCAACACATTAAGTGTTCATTTAAGTATATAATTTCCTTTAAGTTTTATGAAGATAACTTACTTTGTGACAGAGTACTAAAAGCTAAGAAGTGAGAAGTGCTTCCTTTTATTATACAAAATGTTTTCAAGGTGCTTTCTGTCATTTGCTTTGTTTTAATGCTTGTAAATGTTTTGAAAACAATTCTTATATTCCTGTGACTATAGTTAAGTTGTTTATTGTTTCCCAAAAATGTTTTGTGCATTAAATGGTATATTTCTTTCTCATATTCATATTTAAATTATTATGTTATGCTTGCAGATATTAGCCTGTCAGAGAGTGATTCATAATTTGTTGTTTAGCAGTTTTGTTCCAACACAAGAAATATAATCCTCAAGAGACAAAAGAGATACATTTTATACTGTTAAACAAAATTAAGTATTGATAATATGCCTTGAAGCATAATAAATATAACATACTTGTCATTACTAAAATACTTGCATTTAATGCACTAAAAATCCAAGGCCTGTTTGTCATTTTAAAGTTTGATTACACAGGGTAAAATTCTGTAAAGGCTTAGGGTTTATAATAATTTTTATACTGCTATGCTGCAATATTGTTATTACTCATACATACCTGATTTTAGAATTTAGACATAACATGCAGCACTACTTTGATGCACTGTTTTATAAATGCAATAAAAGTGAGATTTTTCATAATTCTATTAAATTAAACAAATTCATGGGATTACCCAATGATAAAACATACAACATTATTTGCTGTTAACTTAAAAGTTGATGGTACAAGAATAGCTATTCAAATTTATTCGTTGTAATAGGATTCCAGTGAATTATTATGGGCAAAATTGGATTCCAAAACAGTAGTATTTCCCTTAGCTTGGAGAATCCTTCCCCCCCCTTCTTTCTTTTTTCTTCCATGAACAGAGTTTGCCCTCCCCTGGCTGCAACTGTCTTTAATTGTGTAATTTTTGTGTGATTTAATTTTCAATATTTCATGCACACATTTTACAATGATGCAAGAACAACATTCTTTGTAACAATAATAGCATTCAATTGATCTAAGAAGTTAATAATAGCAGGCAATGTTCAACTTCAACAGATGCTTTACTTAACTGGTGTACAAAACACTATTATGAACTAAAAAACATGTCTGTTTTAAAGACACAGCCTTCAGGTATGCTATGCATGCATCAGATAGTAGTAATAATGAATTAATGAACCCAAAGAGACCTTTCTTCTGTGCAGTATTAAAATTGTTAGATTCTCAAGCAGTTCTACCACCAGCTTAGAAACTATGTGTAAGAAGTGCATACTGTGGAATTTTCTGTCAATCATTTCACACAAAAAGAGAATTCCTTCCCATTCCTCACAATGCATGGGAAAGGCAGGCCATATAGAAGAAACTCAGTTTAAGTGTATTATAGTTTGGTTTCATTAAATTTCTCACTGAATTCAAGAATTGCTTTTATATAGTTTTTTTTTCAAGAATGTGTGTATGGTGTTACACTTGACCGGGCCAATAATTAATTTTGAGATAATCGCTCATATGCAAAACTCTGTAATAATTCGTCTTTTGTAAACAAATGTATGGTGTCATACCAAATTGAAAATAAAAATAAGAATTTTCCTGTGAAATTAAAATAAGTTTTATTCTTAAAATAATGTCCTCATACATGTCACCTGTCATATGATGCTTTATTACTGTTGTTTTAGCTTTGTGTTTTGTATCACTTGACTGACTAAACACTCTGTTGTGTCAATATATGCTGACTGTCACTGCAATCAAATATTCAGTGTTCTAGCTTTCCATCCGATCCTGGGCTCAATTCCCTGGTGTGGTGGGGTTTTCTTAGTTTAAAAACATTAAAATTTGCTTACCTTCCATAGAGTCTGTCTCCAAGTACAAAAGAGTGAATAGTATTTATTAAAAACTAAAAGGTACACAAACCTAATGTAAAATGCAGAGTAGGCAAATTAATACCAAAGGATTTGTTTCAAAATGAAAGCTCTGATTTTATTCAGAGTAGTTATAGGCAGTTATATAAGCCAAATTTATTTTAAATGAATGCAATTGGTGTGGGGTAGAATAATAATTAAATTATTATTGTTACTGTAGCTATAGGATTTGTTCACTCATGTATTATATTTGACCAAATAACTTATTTTTCCTTTATTTCTCCATTTTTTCTTTCTTTATTTTGCAGACAGACCTGTTTTTGTAACCAAATAAAACATAGGATTTTTATCTTTATGATTACAGTAACACAAATCCATGTAAAAATAATGTTACGTGCAATACATGTTTGCATATAAATTAGGTATATTATGAAGCATGGTTTTAAAGTAACAAGTTTCAGGTACAGTCCTACAAAGCACAAAAATAATTACAAGAAAATTAATTTGACTGACAATGTTTAGGTAAATGCAGTGTTCTCTTAGTGTAATGAAGGTTGCTGAGAATCAAGTTCAAAATCTATATTCTCACAATCAAATCCATGTATATCGTCATGTATTCTAGGATCACTGAAAAAAACTCTTATAGAAACCTTTAAGTATCATTTGGAATTAGCTTCATGAGAGAGTGCAAGTCACTAAGCTTTGCTTCTGAAATGTGTTTCCCATTGGGCCATAAAGGGAATAAGTAGCTCCTGTAGAAGGGAAGCTTTTCATCCTGAACTTGGCGGCTACCAGCTGCGAATGTTTCAGTGTTTACTTCAATAGAATGCTCAGAATTAAATTGAGTTTTGAAGAAAATACTATAAGGTTTGTCTTTCTTCAGCTCTATTTCTCACACTTGCAACCCGTTTATCTTCTCATGTTTATGCCTGTTTTGTTGCTTAGTGTGCTTCTCCAGTGTAACATTACTGTGAAACACCTGATTGTTCATTCTGTCTACAAATGAATTCTTTTCCGGCACATTTTCACAGCATTTATGTAAGCTTCAATGGTATAGACATGTTGAAGTTTTAAAGCATGCCCAAGGTCCCCAAAGTCACTGTCATTAGGGAGGAAACTGTGGCCTGGTAAAAGGAATCGTGTAATGTTTTCAGTAGTAGAGTGTTGCTCTAAAATTGTTTTCAACATCAGAACAATCTTAATATTGCGGTTTTGGCCTTAGCTATATGGACATAAGGTCTGTTGATTGCCAATTATTATCTTCCTGAGTTGAGATGGGTAGTAACTGCAAGCTTGAACAGCCCCTCCATTTTATCTTGACTTTCCTAAGATAGGAAAATATTAATATAAAAATAAATTTGTAAATGTGATAGCAAGCAATACTTTTAAGCATTGATTTTCTAATAAAAGGAGCATTGAGGTTTATTCACCATTAGCAGTTGTTTCTTTGTTAGCAGAATCATTTGTTTACACCAAGGTACACAGAACAGGAGTAGGTTAAATACAAACTGCAACGTCACATTCCAGGGACAATGAATGCATAGTAATAAAATGGGAATGTGTTGAGCAGGAATCGACAATCATCAAAATCAACTGCACATTGTTGCATGGTCATTGGAGGGGTAATTCATACTACAGAAAAAGCGGCTGGTCAGTTAATGCAAAACTTGATTTTAATGATTGGCATTTGGACAAAATGCATTTTCCAAGAAAATACACAGAAAACACACTGGAATATTTTTTTGTAAAGAGTTTAAATATTTAGCTACCAGATGGAGCAATAACATAAAATTTTGGTGCTTGGGCAATTGATGCGTAACACTATTCATTTTATTTATAAAGGTAGGGTATTACAAAATAAAATTTTGAGTTTCAATACCATTATAAAGAGATTTCAAGAAGCTCTTTCTTGATAAAGAAATTATTTTGAAACTCTTAAGTGGAGAAAGCAATGCAGAGAAAGCGAGCATTCTTAAAAAGCAACAGGTACTGGCAATTAAATTCACAGAAGACACCTTGTTCTACAACCTAAATACCTCTTACAACAAGTTGTTTGTACTGTGTTTGTTTGCTCTATACTGTATGAGTTAGAAGACAAAGCTTTGTGTATGCTAGTAACATATGTTTATGAATATCAACAACAATATTCATAAAAATATGTGCATCATAGACTATGATCAAAAACATTCTTCCATCATTTAATGTATGTGAAATTAAATCATTAAACTGATTTCCTTTACAACCAGGGGTATAGTTTTAAAAACAACTACCAGGGTGCTTCATTTGCAAATTTGTGTTCGTATACTATTATTATTATTATTATTATTATTATTATTATTATTATTATTATTATTATTATTATTTCTGTTACCATTATTGCTGTTATAAATATTACTTACTGACGCTTTTCAATTAATACAAAGAAAGTAAATAATGATTGAAGTATTCTCTGCTTTATATAGTTTTCTTTCCCTGTGTCTCACTTCTGCTAAGTGTGAGCTGGCTATTAAGTTGCTAGTAAAGCCATTATTTTTGAAGTAAAAATACGAGGAACAGAGAAAGTACTGGGTTGGTGCCCTGGCACCACTACACCCCTGTTTACAACCCAAATTCTTGTGCAATCAGCTAAAACAGAATTTGTCACTATGGCCTGTTTTTCACTTGTAAAATATGCTAGTCATAAGAAATTAAGCGAAAGTGTGTTACACAACAAAATTACTAATACTTGTCATTTGGCACTCATAAATTGGCATTACTTGTCACAAGCATTTTTATGCAACAGGCCCCTATTATTTAGGGCGCTGATGACCTTAGATGTTTAGCACCCTTAAACCCCATCACATCACATCACCCCTATTATTCAAAACTTCAGTTACTTCCTGTTTGGGAATGCAGAAGAGCCCCATGGTTATTCTGTAATTTCTGTCCCTGCTCCTTTTCTGTTAGGTGGCTGCAATAGTTGGTTCTCCTCTGTGTGTGCTAAACTTCAATCCAAGAAAGAGATAACCTTCACAATAAGAGTATTTAAAAGCATGCATTTTGGCAAACTCTAGATTGTTGATGGAACAACTTCATTAATATAAATGTTTCCTTTTCCTGTGCATAGCAATTTGAAAATTTGATCAGAGATTTTTACCATCATATCACTTTTTGCTGAAATATATACTTTTTGTAAAACTTGTTAAACTGAAGCTTTTTTCATCAGTAACAAACTCATTAGTCCACTGATTCTTGTGAGAGACAATCAAATAAAAAAACACAAAAGTTACACACCAAAAAAGTGTGAATGAATGTTTGTTACTCATAAAACAATTTTTATAGCTTTTAATATTCACATGCATGACTCTGAGATCACTCATTTGCATTCTTGTAAAAGTTTTCAGGGCTTTTTTCTTAGTTGCATAGCTCCTTGCTATTAATGTCTCTCTTTATAAGAAACTAGCATGGGTATGTTACTGTGTTTTTTGACCGAATCTTAAATTGACTACATTACAGAGTTTGGAACATTGCATTCTTTCTTTCTTTCTTTCCTTCCTTCCTTCCCCTTCCTTCCTTCCTTCCTTCCTTCCTTTCTTTCTTTCTTTCTTTCTTTCTTTCTTTCAAGCAGTAACAATATTGTAATAATCATAGCAGTATGAGCTATTTGATGAAAAGGAAACATTTATATAGCATTATGCAGTACTGTGTAGGTATTTGTAATAGCAATAATCAATGAAATCCTTTGAATTAGAAGATATTGTGACACAGCGGCTATGGTCGAAGGTTATCGGTGTTGGGCAGTTGCAGATAAGTAGACATGGGAATGCTCTCACCCAGTATTAACTCCACAAGTGCTATTGGCAGATAACCAGAACTTCTGGAAGTGCCCCATGCACCACATTCAGAGTATTCTAAAATGTTCTGTGGAAATTTCCAGTGACTATATAAGCAAGCTCTCTCGCAAGTCAGTGAGTGAGAGAGAGAATTCTGGTGTGGCAAAAAGTGCTGCTACTTGGACAGGTATTGTGTTGAACTCTCCAGCGGGTGAACCACCTGCAAGAAGAGGCCACTTTGCGCATATTTCATTAGTGGCTATTTCATGAAGACAAGTGAAGTTACAGTAAAAGTGAGGTAGATCACTGTAGTGATATGACAGTATGAACTAAGTTAAGTCACAGTGAAACTTGAACTAAATCACATTAGCAAAGCCATCGCTAAAATTGGACAAAGTCACAATATAAATCATTCATTGGCTAGTCGGCAGCTCATGTGCTAAGGTTTGTGGCAAAGGAGTCAAAAAATGCAGTAGGTTGAACATAATCAGAATTTGTATGAAAGTGACAGGAAAGGAATATGTAAGAAATTGGGGGTGGGGAGATTATTTTGGAATAAACCCATCTACATGCTAATGTGTAGCCCATCAGATCTGAAAATCTCAGTTGTTTGACTTTGTTGTAAATTAACTGTGAATATCCTTTACTAAGGAGATGTTTACAGTAATCTTTCTTGAGCAAGGAAGTTTAAAGTTGCATATTAGGTGTGAAGGTTAAAGAAGTGAAACCATATTTTTATAAGTGCCTTGATTTCTCGGGCATCCAGATTTTGTTACTAATAACAGTAAAAGAATTCACTGAAGTTAAAAAGTACTTTTAGATATTCTAAAGATTGTAACTGTTGTTGATATCTTTATAAACAAAAGTTTTTCTTTTCTGAATGAAAAGATATAAAAAGGAAAGGAAAATATGCTTCTGTAATTTCCTCATTATTTTATTTAATCATCATCAATTCCATGTATGGGTTAGGTATGAGACATGTTCCAGTTTCACTGATCAAGCTATTTTCTTTTGATGTTGAAAACAACAGGAAAGCCACAATAATTAGGGATGGTGATTTTTCACAAATGCAAAGGCTTGTACTCTTGTATTTTCAATTTTCATCACCTGTAAAACACTTTTTAATGTTTTGAAAATGTTAAAAAATGCGAAATTGTGTTAAACTGCAACATAAATGTTAAATCAATGATTTTTTAAAATAAAACCCTTTTACTTTCTCCTAGAAACTTACACCACAGAGTTTGTACACTCTTGGAACGTTTGTAACCACTGTTCTGGTGATGTGAAAAGAGGAGCAGTTTCCTTTATTTGGTGAAATTGGCATAATTAATAAGTTTTGCTTATTCCATTATGACATTTAAAATAAATTAGGTCCATTTAAAATCTGAATTTTTAGGCATAGGGAAAACAATTACAGCTCTGATGCTAATGACAGTGTAATTACTTTTAAGTTTAGTGTCAGGTTAATTTTAATACGTAGGTCTCAGTCACAGTAAGTTCATTATGCAGTTTGAGGGCTCCCTCTATCCTTTTGCACATAAGTTGTGGGATGAGTTTGCTAATTTTAGGCACAGTATTAAAAGATGTGCTGAAGATGTTGCAATTCATGAACTCTTTCAAATGAAAATGAAAGAAACCTGTTTACTGAAGTGTATGCCTAAGTGCAACAAAAGGTTTGAGCAATCACTAAATGTGACAAGAGGTTGCTAACCATTTTAATCCTAACATTGGTGGCTGAGTATTGTCAACAGATTTGAAAGATTTAATTAAAAATACAAGAAGAATGACATTTTTTGGGTTGTTAAAATAGATAGTTCCATGCTCAAATACGCAGAGTTTGCCTAAACAGTTCTGCATAGATACTGAATCACAATTTAGTTATAAGTGACAGGAGAACATGAATAACGGAACAAAATTTTGAGATAAGTTCTATGATTTCATTCAACAGTATTACTGATTATTGAACTTTCATGATTAAATTATCTTTTTTGTATTTTCTTTTTATTATTTTGGTTTTGCATTAGTATAACTTCTGATGTTGCTTTACCGTGTTATAGTTAAAAATAAATTCAAAATTTATACATTTTTATCTTTAAATCAACCCTTTACAATGTGATTTTAATTTGACATTAATGTTATTTCAAAAGACATAACTTGTTTATCACAATTAAATTATATACTTTTACTTCAAAATGATATAAAATACTAAAGTGCAAATTCATAAATGCTACAAAATGCTAAATGTGCAAATCAAAATGCAAAATTTCTGATATCAGAGTGCTAAAAAAATCACCACCCCTAGTAATAAGTATATTCCAAAACCATAAGGGGTCTGATTTTCTAAGATAAACTTTGGTTACTTACATATATTATGAAAAATCACTAAGAGAAAGCCTACAGTTTGTTCAAAAGATAAAAATTTTAATATCCACTCATAAATCAATTACATAATCAGTAAGTTATTTGAGTTTAGACATTGTCTCTCAAAACAATCCATTCTTGGTTGAGTGATCAGCATTCTGGCTTCTCAGTTCAGAAGTCCTGGGCTTAATTCATGTGTGGGATGGTTACAGTCATTCTCTACACCCATCCCACTCCCCTGCAGATTCTGGAGTATGAGTGTGGGAGTGGATGGAGGATGTGTTCTATGTTGTAAATGAAAAAATCAAGTTTAAAACCTGTAGTCACTAACACCATGATTTGTTATAAAGTGAAAGCCCCCAATATTACCATAGAAGTTAAAGGGAGAGCTATATAAATGAAAAAAAAAATCCATTCCATACTACCTATTTAACTGAAGTTACTCCCTAAATTTTGGTTTTCTATGTCTGTCATAATTAAAACCAAATATATTAAAAGTTGATTCCTTTTATTTTAGTTTAGAGGTTTTAAATGCAACGTCATACTTCTTTCACTTGTTTATTTACATTGGCATTAACTAAGACATATCTAGATGTTTACTCTATACAAATACAGGATGTTAATGAATAACTCAGCACAAATTTTGCCGAGCATAGAGAAGTCCAAGCCAAACAATATGAAATAAACTATAGACTAGGCATGGGGACAACCAGCAAAGAGGCGGGGAATGTGCCTTACTCATCCCACATTCTGTTGTCGAATGCCAAGGAATAACACACTTGTTTTGCTATAAGTCAGGTGCAGTGGTGGATTTTTTTTTACCCAGCATGCCATCAATAATTTCTACACTGGTATTTAAAGTATTTCGTTTATATTAAGCATATGTTTCAAACAATAATTATTACAGCCACCCTGTGGTTGGCAAACTATTTAACCTTCAGGTTTACAACCTTTCCTTTATCTTGTGCATGTAAAATTCTTACACTGCCTTGTGGTCACAAAATAAATTGTTTCTTTGTAACAAATAAAGTTACAACAAAGCTCCTCACCATTGAACTTTAAAACATATTTTAAAAAGATATGATCAGCATAATAAATTGTTTTAAAATCAATAAGTAAGCTCCATTGTTTTTAAACTTTAAAACAAGAATATTCTACTATAGGCCTATACTGCTAGTTTTCATTTTTTGTTGTTGATGTGCCTTGGAGTTTCTTATTAGTTACTAAAAAGGATATATTTGGCTCTAAAGTGGAACAACTCAACCGTAATACTGAAACTAAATGAATATCTGTTATCCTAAACCTGGAGGGACCTTTGGTTATATTCACTGTCGAAAAAAACTGCTCACAACAGCAAGTGGAGCCAAACGTAGACATTATACACCTTGTAAATGTACATAGATAAGGGAATTGCTCCTCAGGCAGGCATTTAAAGAGACCTGATCCAGCTTTTCTTAAACACTTTAATGATGTGCTCATTTGCATTTCTGTAAGTTATAGCTACAGTGGCTCTGCTGTAACTTCAGATATGGATGGATGGATGGATGGATGGATGGATGGATGGATGGACGGACGGACGGACGGGCGGTCGGGCGGCATTAATATTACAAGAATACATACATACTTAATCAAATACCATAATACAAAATAAAAGTTTAATTAATTACTAATTGAGTCAATAAACTCATCTACAGAGTAAAAAACCCCTTTCAATAGTAAGCTCTTCAAATCCCTTTTGAAGCAGCACATGGATCGTTGTTTTAACTGTACTGGTAGTCTATTGTATAATACAGAACCATAATATTTAACTCCTTTGTCAAATAAGGTGGTTTTATGTTCAAGCATTTTAAATTTGCCTTATTCCTAGTATTATGAGAATGAACATCTTCATTTGTTACGAAATTATTAATATTTTGTTTGATGTAACATAATGTAACATATAAGTACAGGCAAGGCAAAGGTAATACTTTTTAATTCTTTAAAAACTGGCCTGCATGAATCAATCCTGCCTATATTAGCAATACTCCTGATTATTTTTGGGGGGGTTTTAAAGACTAAATGACTATCTTTGCCATTTCCCCAAAACATTATCCCATATGTCAATATACTTTCTGCATATGCAAGGTAGAACCTTTTTAGTATGAAAGTCTATTTCTTTGTTTATTACCCTAAATGAAAAATAAAATTTATTTAACTTTGTTGTTAAATGTCCAATATGAAACCCCCAATCAAGATGCTGATCTAACCATATTCCTAAGAATTTAGTAAGATCAACCTGTAATATTTTTGTTTTATAAATTTTAAGGTTGATACTATCGTCTTGTTTATTCTTTTTATGGCCGAATGGAATAACTACTGTTTTTAATAGATTTAAAAGCAATTTATTATTATCAAACTAATTTTCCATTCTAGTTATTATGCCTTCTTTGTCCTGTAAACCTTCCATGATTATATTAGTATCATCTGCAAACATATTCACATAGGCATTGAGGTGTTTTGGAAAATCATTGATAAAAATTAGAAATAGAATTTGACCTAATATAGAACCCTGGGGTACTCCGTGCTTAATAATTTGAATTTTTGAGTTGTAACTTCTTATGACATTTGAATGATCTGTTTTAGTTATTTCAACCATTTGTCCACGATTACTTAAATAAGACTGGAACCATTTCTGCCCTTTTTCCCTTATTCCATACATGTGTAATTTCTCCAGTAAAATATCATGCTGAACCATGTCGAATGCCTTAGTTAAGTCCATGAATAACCCAGTACATTTCTTTCCGTTATCAATTATGTGTAAAATCTTTCCAATAAAACTGTAAATGAGGCCATAGTTGACTTATCCTTGGAAAATCCATTTTGGCTAGAATGGATGACTTTATTTTTTCTTGAGGAATGAATTTAGTCTCTTTAACATGGTTTTTTCAAGTATTTTAGATAATGAGGGAAGTATCAAAATGGGCCTGTAATTCTCAGCCTCTTCCTTATCCCCTTTTTTACTTTCTCTACTATGTATAGTAAGTAGGGGAAGTATTGTATTCCACCCAAAAATTCGATACCGAGATTTCACCGGAAATACATGTTTTGAGACCCCCTGAATCCAAAAAAAGCATTTTTGGAAACATGTCTGTGTGTCTGTCTGTGAACAGCATAACTCAGAAACGAACAGTCGGATAAACACCAAACTTGGTTTAAAATAAAGAGAGTTGAGGGATGTTACACTACATCACTAAAATATTCTTACTTGAACGCGTTTCGGGAGATGGCTTGTTCCCATCATCAGCATGTTCTCAATTGATGTTTCCGGTCATTGTCTGGGGAATGTGTGCGGCTAGTGGTGTTCTCCGGTGCTGGGCTGATGAACCTCCAAAGGCTGCTGGGTGGTGGCAGTTCGAAATTCATTAGGTGATTCCTGTGTTTGACAATAATTCTTTCCCAGATGTCCAATTCATTGCTGCTGTTGATCGGTTTTAACAGTTTTATGTTAGGAGTGATATGGTTTGAAGACCAGAAATGATGTGCTACTGCTGATTTATCTGGCTGCTTTTGGTAAATGTATCTCATATGCTCTTTAAGTCTCGTTTCAAGATTTCTTTTGGTTCTTCCTATGTATACCAGGTTACATTCATTACAAACAATTTGATATATACCAGCTGATTTATCGTTGGGGATAGGATCTTTTGTTCTGTTGCATAGTAGTTTCTGTATATTGTGGTTATTCTGATACCACACTTGGTATTTAGGTTCAGTATCTTCCAGAGATGCGACACGAAGGTTTTCAAGAAAATCTCCCCACCCCAGAATACCCTTTACATGGGAGATTTTTCGAAAATTTTAATTTTCTTAAAAATGGCTCTAACGATTTTGATTAAAATATCATATGTTTAAGATATTTTCATGACAAATAAAATGTATAACTTGAATTTTCTGGGAATGTCTCCAAAAGTATTCTTCATTGTGAATGACGTTTGGTAGACTGGTAAACCATAAGAGATAGACAATATTTTACTACACAAAAAGGTAGATCACGTTAAAATACACAATTTATTTCATATACATTTTTTTTGTTGAGTGAACCATTTTCGAGATATTGCTTGTTGTTCCCTAAAATTTGTCAATACTTATTTTCTCAAATGGGAATTCGTTATTCATTTTTTTTTGTCTTGGATATGCAAAGAGTATTATCTGTGGCAAAGGGAATGGTGCTGCACCTAGCAACCAGCTATTAAGAGATATGCATGTGCTTAAAGGCTACTGTATTTCTATATTGCCCTTGTAAATATATATTCCCCTTACATCTACAAGAAAATTAGCAATAAGATAGAGTGTGCAAATGTTTATCTCAATTAAGATGAAGTAGATGGAGAATAAGCGTTTGTAAAAATAGTTTGTACAAGAGTAGAGAAAGTCATGCGAGTGTAACACATCAGATTTTTTAAAATTGGTTTGATTTTGGCTAATTTTAGCATCTCTGGAAATTGACCTAATTGGAAGGATTTATTTACCAAATGACATAAAGGTACACATAAAACCTCCCTGCAATATTTATAAACTATATCTGGTACTCCATCATAACCAGTAAGTTACTTTGTTTTTAAATGACTTCAATATATCTAACATTTCTGCTTCCCTTATGGGTGCTATGAACATTGAGTTACTAATGGTACTATAAAATTCTGTAATCGTTGTTTTAGGAAGTTTGTTCACAAGTTGGTCTATAATCTGAGTAAAATAATTTTGAAATATTTCTGTTACACTTTGTGGATCCTTTACTAATTCATTTATTGTTGATTTAATGAAAATCTCGTTTAAGTCTTTATTCCCTCCAAGAAGCTGCTTCGTTAATGACCACATTGCTTTCTGTTTATTATTTGCCTGTGTGATATACTGTAAATTATTACTCCTCTTTGCCTGCCATAAGACTTCATTATATATACTTTTATATTTTCTTACATAATCCTGAAATGCAGGGGAATCTACACGGTTTTTAATTGAATTTAAAAATCTAAGCCTTTTGCCTGAAATAATAATTCCGTTAGTTACCCAATTCTTGGGCCTTTTGCCGCCACCTGTGAGCCTTTTAGGAATAATTATATCCATGTGATGCTTCAAGATACTAAGGAAGGCTTTACAAATTTCATTAACATCATCCAATTCTAGTAAGGAGCCCCACATTCGCATACTTAAACTGTGCTTTAAAGCTAATAAGTTACTTTCACTAAAGTCCCTACTATATTTTTTAAAGTGTAGTATTTTATCTTTTGGTATCCTACTCTTACAATTACCTAATGAAAGTGAGACGGCATGATGATCCGAGGAACCAGTATTGATCACCTCAACCTCGTAATTTACAACTTGTTTTGGTACTAGGATTTGATCTAATATTGTAGCAGTATGCTTAGTTACTCTTATAGGTGTAGACACAATAGCTTTTAAATTACATGCTGATAATAAATTCACTATTCTATAATCCAATTTCTTACTAAAATCAAAATTAAAATCCCCAATTATTACAACATTTTTACCTATTTTTACTTCCTCCACTTATTTTCTAGGTTTTGAACAAGGTAATCAATATCTCCAGAAAGTGGGCGATATACACAGATTATTACACAGTTGAGTTGGGTTAACTCCACTATACTAGCCTCAAAGTGGCACTCATAATTTAAATACTTAAATTTAGCGATTTCCTTAGTTTTAAAGCTATTCTTAACAAAAATACAAGATACACCATGTAATTTATTTTGCTTACAATAACTAGCACTTAATACATATCCTTCAAGTTTTATACTTTCTATTTCCTCCTCTGATAACCAATGTTCACAAAAGCAAACAACATGTGCTTTTTATAAGAATTTTGTTCCCAGAAGCTTCAAAGCTTATTTCTAAGACACTGCACGTTTTGATGAAATATACTCAATACATTTCCCTTGTTATTTATTTCTTTACCAAGTTTACCCTCATTTCTTATTGTATTCGTAACTGAATCAACACCCATCGGTTCAGCTACAACACCATCTACTGAACTCCTTAGTTTCCCAGATAATTTCCCACTATATTAATTACCGATTCAATGGCTTTCCCTAGCCTATATGACCCTTTATAATTTACATGCAATCCATCCCTTGCTATACATGATATATCCAGTCTTTTATCCACATCTACAAATATTCTTCATAACATTTTCAAGATTTGCGGTTTTAGTACAAAGAACTTTTCTGTGCATCATACAATGAATAGCTTTGACATCTGAGCAAAATATGTCAGCTGAGGACAACACAATATTCCCACAAAACCATTTAATCTTCTAATCATTGCCAGTGCCCCACCTGTAGCAATTGACACCAATTTATCCCAGTTTAAATTAAATTTTGAAATAAGATTCAGCACAGCTTCAAAAATGTCTTTATTATAGACATTGTCATGCAAGGGAACCAGATCCAGTAACTCTTCTAAAATATTGGAATTCTGGTTCACACCCCTAATAAATATAGCTAGTTGTGCTGATCTCTGTACCCTCATCTAGCACAATAGAAACGAGAAGTAGGTGCTGCAGTTTTCTTTTTAACTGGTCCTGTATGTCATTTCTGTAATTCTGTCAGAGAGCAATTCTGTCTGAGAAAGAGCAACTGAGCTTATATCAAAATTCGGAGAAACCTCCTCGGTAGCAGCCACTAAGCATTCTTTAACGAATTCCCTATCTGAAATACAGTGGTTTTTATGAGTATAAGCCAGGATATTTGATAACTTACACATATTTTCCCTCATGAGGTTTCATTCTTATATGCATTTGACTTCAATTTCAGTTCGTTAAGTTAGCATTCTCTCTCCAACCCTAAGAGAAATAGATTTAAAAATATACTTCAGATATACTTTTAATAAATATTATATATATATATATATATATATATATATATATATATATTAAATTGCATCAAATATGTCTAATATGCACACAATTTTTTAGATAACTAAGTTCCAGATACTTAAAAAGTAATGAGTAACTAAGCCCTTAAATAGCAGAATCATATCTTGCTTTTTAAGTACCTTTTAAAATTGTAAATAAATACCTGTACTATCACCAAAGTCCACTTTGTGCTTCTGATTATAGTGGTGTTTGATACTGAACCATTTTATTTGTGTAATTTGAAAACTGCAGCAGGCTTTCCTGTTTTTAAGTCAAAGAAATTCTCTCTGTCACTCTTCCTGAAATGGGCATTCTGAGTTTGAAGCCATACCAGCCACTAAATGAGACATGTCCAAAGCACAGGTGAAGGAGAAGGGGAGGAGTTGGGCAGTGGTGTGAGGCAAGGATGCCTCTTGACCCATTTTTCCCCATGCCTATATATAGACCATGCATTCTAACTTCCAAGTTATGGCTTAAAACGGCTGAAGGATTAGCACACAATTGACACCTTCCACTTTAGCCAGAAAAAAAACAAGCAATAAGTGGAAAGAATCTCTTTATAGCACGAGTGTTCTGTCAATAAGGTATCACGAAAAAAAATTATACTCTATTGAAATGCTAATTTCTTTTCCTCCTTAATATTTTTAATTTATAGCAAACGTTTAATTCTATTGTCTAATTTTGTTTTTCAAAGTAACCAAGCCTTCAGTTTATTCATTTTTAATCCCCATTCACACCTTCATAACTTAAGATAAAGCAAACCATCCTAAAATTGAAATACTCTGATGTTCACTCAACTGGTTTAAGACTATAAACTAATAAACAGAAATACCTAAGTGTTACTGTGTAAGTCAAGTACATTAACTTTATAGTACAGTGTGCACGCAAAGCCTGTATGCCCCTACATTAAATTCAACTGATGTGAGTAATTATGCTGTGTTTTTGTTGCTGAGGTTGGTACATATTCTCTTGTCATTTCTTGTTATTTTTAACTCAAAGTTTTGTACTTCTATTGCTGAAGCTAAGTCGTGTGACTGCAGATTGTTAATAGAAGGCAACATACTGAAGGAATGGCTGACACAAGCGATTACATGTTTGAGGAATGTTTGGTGGCTGCCATGTGGGTCCATGAGCATCAAATTCATGGAAAATCTATGAAAAATGTCATGAATGATTTCAATGTGCAGTTTGAGAAGACAGCAATGACAAAGAAGACCTTGTTGGCATGGGAAAAGAAAGCTTTTATCACAGGCAGTGTTTGTTATTCTCCATCCATCAGGCATGAACTTTGATCAGTGATCCAGCTCCTATTCTGTGGCCTCCAAGCAGCCCTGATAAGATAACGGGTTACATCAAGAGCAGGTGTTCAACAAAAGAAGACCTGGAAAATGGGGTGGGCGAAGCTTTCCCCAAGAATGTTGCTCAAAATGAATAAGAGAACGTGGTGGCAGAGACCACAGATGTAAAGGTAAAACCTTAAAATAAACAATAAATGGGTAATATGGACTTTAATATCATGTTAGTTTTAATTTCATGTAGGGGTATAAGGACTTTGTGCATACCCTGTTAATTCAGAAGTAATAAATATAAGTGACCAGATTAAGAAATATCAACTTCAAAGGAATAAAATTGCTCAAAATGATGCTCTCTAACACCGGCAGCATGGCCAGATTGGATTCCTACACCTGATTGCCAAGGGTGAAGGGTCTTGTCACTACGTGCAATGACTCTGGTAACCAGCTCCTTTTCTGAACCAATAGATGATGGAGGCACCATCTGGAGATTTTTTTTATTTACAGTTTCATAAGTCATTAATCACCACAGACTTAAACCACTTTAGTGAAATTTTGGTCACTTCTTAAATTATGAACTATCAGTTAAATAAATTTAAAATTTGAAGACTTTGTGACTTACAAAAATTAAAGGAAAGAACAAAATTTAATTACTACCAGTTATAAAACTATAAAAGAAGAAGGAAATTAATATCTCAATGGGGTTCAAATGACTTGTACCATACTTTCCTGATAAGTAGAGCAACCTACATTTTGCTTTATTTTTATAATGTATTTCTTTCATATAAATAAACTTCAGTATCTTAAATTAATTTATTTTAGAGTAAAGTAAGTTTGTCTTACAAAAATAACATTAAGTTAGTCAAGAACACACTAGAATAAGAGAACACTGCTAAAGAATGAAAATCCAGTCATCTATATCACTGTCAGTGTCTGTATCACACTCTTGAGGTTGATCAATTGCAAGTTTAGGTGGGATTAAGATTCTCTTCTGTTGGACATAACCATTTAAAATTTAAAATCTGATTGAGCAGAAATTTCTGCAACTTCTATAAACGGACGTATCACATCCCAATACGCATATTCATCCCCAGAAGTGCGAGTTTCCGACAAGTCATAAAATAAGAATTTCGAGCCTCTAGGAAGCTCATGATTTCATGCATTCGTCTAAATTACAAAATACTTGTATAAATGCACGTATCGCATCATAAAACGCATATACATATTCGGATAAAAGGGAGTTTCCGACAAGTCATAAAATTAGAATTTCGAGCCTCTAGGGAGCGAAAAAATCATGATTTCGTGACATCGTACAAACTGCTTAAAAATTCTATAAATGGACGTATCACATCATAAAACGATGTATATCCACCAGAAAGGCGAGTTTCCGACAAGTCATTAAATTAGAAATTCGATTCTCTAGGGAGCGAAAAATCATGATTTCATGACTTCGTCCAAACGGCTTTATACTTGTATAAATGGAGTATCACATCAGAATAATCCTTTATATATATCCTCAGAAAAACGAGTTTACGACAAGCTATAAAATAAGAATTTCGAGCCTCTAAGGAGCGAAAAATCATGAGTAGTGATAAACCACGGTGATCAGCACATCTATGTACGTGAGTTTGAAGCCGTGTTATTAAAAGACGGTGTTAGAAACCGCGAATGCGAGTAACGTGTGGGATTACGTGACGTTGGGAGTCTGAGTGGAGAAGTCTGAAGTCCGTCCCTCTCTCTGCGGTCCTCCCTGCAGTACGTTATTTCCCCTCGTGAAGTTGTTGATACACTTTATTGTTATGTTGTGCAGTTAATGAATAATAAAAATAATTAAAAGCCAGCACGTTATTTCCCCTCGTGAAGTTGTTGATACACTTTATTGTTATGTTGTGCAGTTAATGAATAATAAAAATAATTAAAAGCCAGCACGTTATTTCCCCTAGTGAAGTTGTTGATACAGTTTATTGTTATGTTGTGCAGTTAATGAATAATAAAAATAATTAAAAAGCCAAAAAATATGAAATTTCCATCTGTGTGTGTGCGCGCGTGCGCGCTCCGTCCCCCAGTTTTGCTAAACCGAAATGTATGCCTCTGAAAAAAATGCAAGAAGAAGAAGAACCCCGTTCAGAGGCAATGAAGTATATATGTGAGAAAAAAAGACATATGGTATAAATAATATTCGAGTTATGTGTACGGTTACCTCGTTTGCTAAAAAACTAATGTATGGCTCTGAAATGCATCAAGAACCGCGTTCAGAGGCAGTGAACTATATAAGGACATGTGATCTAATAATATTCGAGTTATGTGTACGGTGATCTCGTCATATCCAAGGTTTCGTTTTGCTAAAACTAATGTATGACTGAAAAAAAATGCATCAAAGAAGAAGAGATCCCGTTCACACTGGATCAGTAAGAAGGCAATGAACTATAAATAAGAAAAAACACGTAAACGATTTCTAAGGGGGCTAATAATATTCGAGTCAGGTGTACCGTTACGTCGTCATAACAAACGTACGTTTTCGAGTCCCCCGCAGCTAAAAACTTGGAATCTTTCATCAAGAAGGCAATGAACTATAAAATAAGAAATCCATGCGGGTGATTCTTACGAGTCCAATAATATTAAAGAAGAAGAGATCCCGTTCACGCTGGATCAGTAACAGAAGGGGCAAGAAGGCAATGAACTATAAATTACTAAAATTAAATGCTTTAAAAAACCATGTGAATGATTCCTCAGCATATCGAGCTCACAGATAAAACTAATGTATATCTCTGAGACATGCATAATGCAATGTCTTTATGAATGTGAAAAGGCAACATGTTCTCGTCTCTGTAACCCCAAGGCAGAGAGAAACCAGGACTTCCTTCGGTACATCAGAATTTATAAATTGAACCTAATGATAGGTTAAGTAAAAACTCTGAAAGTAGCGTAAGAAATTGCCTGTAGCAAAAAGGAAGAAGCAACACGGATCCTACCAATGCTATAATTATCGTAAGTACAGGGGCCAGCTCGAATAGGTGGACGAGGTAATTTTTTTCATGAACGAATCTCAGCCAATGGTCAGATAACTGCGTGCGCATACGTGATGGAGAAGCGAGAAAAGTGGGGAAAAACTAGATTGTATCATGAAAGTATAAAAACGTAGGATACAGTTCTTAAGAAATTAGTACTTATTCCGCTGGACATGTGACTGTAGCATAGATGAAGTGTTTGTGGGGGAGGGGGGTTAACAACGTCGGGGACATATAAAATGTGTAAGGGAGTACGAAAAAAGACCATTTGCAACAGAAGTGGCACCGCTCGTTACAACCCAGGAAAGAACATGGATGGTAAGTGAAAAAAATTATTTGTTACAATTTCGATCTGTGTGTCTTTGTGTTTTGTACATATACTTCAGTGACCTAAACAATCGATTCAATGTGTCTTTTATTTCCGTGTTTTTTCGTGACCTAAATAATCAAATCCTGTTGAAACGCGCCTGTATGTTTCAGATCAAATCATAAGCCAGCTCAATGAAATTGGAGAAGGCGCTCCAATAATACCAACAAAGAAACGTGCAGATCTGGAGATAAACGTACCGTTCAAAATAAACAAGGTGAAGACGCTTTGCACAAGATATGGGGAACGCGTCGTAGTAATATTAGATCAATATCAGATCTTTCTTCCCGAGCGATTTAACTACAGAACAGAAAACCGCTATAAACGAAGGCGGCTATCAGCTTGTCTATATGGGACAAGAGACGCTAGCTAGCGGGTATGGACGTCACAAGCTAACTTTTTTACAAAAAAGGTATATTAAAACAGTTTTTGCATGTGTTAGCTCAGTTCAGAAAAAAAATAATGCATCTCGGAAAAAGAGAAAAAATTTCTTAATGTCAATTTTTGCATGGAATAGTTCTAACTTTTTGACCTTTTAAGATTAATTTGATATAACTACACTGCATGGATAAAATCTTGTCTTTGTACGTGTAAAAATGAATATCTCGAAATTTCAAATTATAACGGTGTTTGTTACAATTTATAGCCAGTCGATAAAATGAACATACATATGTTATTTATGACTTACTATTTCCACTTCTCAGATCGTTACAATAGTGAGTTGTATAATTTTCAGACGCGTTTAAACGTGCAGGAGAATCCTCAAGTGGAAGAAACGCATCTGAAGAAGGTGAGTGTAGCTAGCAGAAAAAAACGTGTTATTATCGTTTACATGCGATTCTATCTAAAAACGGCTTTCTAAAGTGTTAAAATGGAACATTCTTTCTGTAATATATAAAGCTTACAAAAAATGTAGTTTTAATCACAACACTTTTTTTATCATTTTTCAGACACTGCAGTAAAACAAGAAATCCACAGAAAATTCAACAATAGAGACTCCATGACAAGAAAAGGTGAGTTGTTGTTTTTCTTATTGTTCGCATGTATGTGTTAAAACAAAACATTACTTTTAGAAAAATAATAAAGTAATAGGATAAGAGAATAAATTTTTTCAGCTTAAACATTCAACAAAAAATATAACTTGACAATATTTCTTTTTTCAGCTATAAGTAAAATTCTATTTCATCTTTTTAATATATAACTCTAATGTCAGTAGCATCAAACATTACTAATGAAGCATTTTTGTTATATACGTATATAGATTTTTTTTCAGTTTTCATGCATGCTTAAAAAGGGGATATTTTTCTTTTCAGCTTTAAATAAAATTAGATTTCAATTTTTAAACTTTACTTTGAAATAAAATGAACATTTTGTTTTCAGCCTTAATAAAGTGAACTATATATTTTTCCACCTTTCGTGCATGCTTCAAAAAAGTAACAAATTAATATCACGAAAAAAGAAAATTTGATTTCAGTTTTTTTAAAAAGCTTTACTTGAAATAAAAGCAACATTTTTTTCAGCTTAAAGATATTTTGATATGTATGGCATCAAACATTTATTTTAAATAAAAATGAACTATCTTTTATAGATTTTTCAGCTTTCATGCATGCTTCAAAAAAGTAACAAATTAATATCACGAAAAAAGAAAATTCGATTTCAGTTTTTTTTTTAAATTTTACCTGAACATTCCTTTCAGCTTAAAAGATATCAAATATATATTACTGATGACACCTCATTTATTTCAATTTCAGAGGAACACGTGCACGTGATCTCAAATAAGACCGGATCCCTGAACAAGAGGACGACGACGAGCACCTCGAAAGATGATAGCGCGTCTCCATCAAAGAAACCATGAACAGATTCGGTGAGTGAACAGAGGCAGAAGGATCTTGCATGCATAACTATTGAATCGGCATTTAAAAATCGGATCTATACGAGTCAAATAGAAAACTCGCTGGGGATGATAGATCCTGAAACATTTCTAGATGAATGTCAACCGCTCATTAACAGCGAAATTCGGAGCAATCTCACTCGTCATTTGTCAGGAATAAAGTTATGTGCTACATTAGTATGCAAATATGTCATCCAAACACCCGAAAATGAAAAGATCGAGACATTTAATTTCAATAGTAAAATGGATGCTATCTTACAAGGTACAAACATTAGCGAGTGGTATGAGAATAAACTTAAACATCCCATGTTATTCAACATTGATACATTCGAATCGAAAAGCAGTTCGAAATCACTATAACAAATATGTTCGTTAATTCTAAATTTCTGTCAGTACGATGCGTTAAATGCAGGTTGTAACGTAAAAGTGCCTGATTTCATAAAACACAAGAGAGCAGTGACCAATATTAGGAATACTGATAACAAATGTTTCGGATATTGCCTACTGGCATCCAAATTTCCAGTAAAGCGTAACAGCTATAGAGTGAGTTCGTACTCCAAGTACAATATGTTTAAAGAATTTAATTTCGCAGGAATAAAGTTTCCAGTATCTTTAGATGACATACAAAAATTCGAAAAGCAAAATGATAATATATCTATCACGGTATATGGTATAGACGAATTTTCAATTATTCCATTATATCAAACCTCAGAATGTAAAGAGCATCATGTGAACCTTTTAAGAGTTGCCAATGAAGCTATATCACACTATTGCTTAATAAATGATCTATCTCGCCTGTTGTCCTCACAGCTAACTAAACGGAAGTGTAGGATGTGTATATGTGATGCATGCATGAAATACTTCTCGAATGAAAGCAACCTAGCTAAACATAAAAGGAGATGCATGAAATCGCATGTTGTTAGTATGCCTGAAATAGGGGTAAATG
Source organism: Deroplatys truncata (assembly GCA_030765065.1). Classification (NCBI taxonomy): domain Eukaryota; kingdom Metazoa; phylum Arthropoda; class Insecta; order Mantodea; family Mantidae; genus Deroplatys; species Deroplatys truncata. The sequence continues at coordinate 241,672,889 of CM060978.1, read as the reverse complement.
ACACCATTCGATTCAATTCATACTCGAAGTGCTCTCCGGTGCCATTTGTCATATATGCAGATATCGAATCAATACTTAAAAAAGTGCATTCATGTCACCCCTCCGCAGATAGCAGTTGGACGAGATCGCTACAAAGACACGAAGCAGTATCAATAGCTTTAAATCTTGTATGCAATTATGACGATTCCTTATCGAAATTCAAAATCTTTAGAGATCCTAATACGATTCAAGATTTTTTCAGCGAATTAACTGTAATTGCAGACGATGTAATCGATATTTACTCGAAAAACAAAGAGTTAAATATAACCGATGCAGATAAAATAAAATTCAGAAATACTGATTTGTGTCATCTATGTGAAGATAAATTTGAGTCCGAATCTGACAAAATATTAGACCGTTGCCATTTAACCGGTAGATTCATAGGACCTGCCCACAATTCGTGTAATCTGAATAGAAAGTTACCAAATTACATACCGATTTTTTTTCATTGTCTGTCAAACTACGATTCACATTTTCTCGTGAAACATCTCGCTTACGATCGAGAATCCATATCATGTATTTCACAAACATCTGAAAACTATCATTCAGTAAGAGATACGTCCAATGGAAAAAGTATATATTTCAGATTTCTTGATAGTTATAGATTCTTCAATGATAAATTGAGCAATTTAGCTGATATGCTAAACTCCGAGGACTTTAAAAGTACAAACAGAGCATACGAAAATCCTGCACATCGGCAGCTAATGAGACGCAAAGGCGTATTTCCATACACATATCTGGATTGCGCAGAGAAATTGAAAGAGACCGCATTACCAGATATATCACAATTTGATGATATAACAACGGAAGATTACTTGCATGCTCAAACAGTATGGGGAGAGTTAAATATCAGAAACTTAGGCGAATACAGCGATCTATATCTTAAGACTGACACATTTATTGACTAATATTTTTGAAACTTTCAGAAACGTATGCCTAAATTTATATAAACTAGATCCGTGCCACTTCTACACTGCTCCCGGGCTGGCCTATCAGGCGATGTTAAAGACGACTAAAACAAAATTATCATAATCACCGACAAAGAAATGCTAGAGTTTTTCGAGTCAGGAATCAGGGGTGGGCTTTGCACGGTGTCGCAGCGATACTCCAAAGCCAATAATAAGTACATGAATGAATACAACGAATCGCTACCAGCTAAATACTTATCACTTTTCGATTGTACAAACTTATACGGGTATGTAATGACAAGGCATGCAACTCCATGTGGTGAACTCAGATGGTTAAATAGAGATGAAATTAATGCAATTGAATTCCTAACCGTACCGCCAGATTCGGAAACGGGTTATGTGCTCGAAGTCGATCACGAATATCCTAAAGTCATTCACGACGAACACAACGATCTTCCACTGTGTCCAAAGAGCGAAATACCTCCAAAGGATAAATGCAATAAGCTCCTTGCAACACTATCTGATAAGTCTTAAGTATGTCTTGCATTACCGTAATCTACAGCAATGTGTATAATTAGGAATGAAGTTGAAATACGTACATAGAGCAGTGACTTACAAACAATCCTTCTGGTTAAAATCATACATTGACTTAAACGCTGCAAAACGTGCTGAGGAGAAATGTAAATTCGGCCAGAATCTATGGAAAAAATGAATAATTGTGTTTATGGAAAATTTGTGGAAAATGTACGTAAGTATAACGATTTTCGTCTCGTTACCAGTTGGAAACAAGCGAATAAGCTGATATTGCGTCAAACGTTTTTGCGTTACATTATATTTGACGAGAACCTTGTGGGTATCGAACTGTCAAAGGAAGAAATTCACATGTGTAAGCCCATATACATAGGACAGGCAATACTTGACATTTCTAAATATGTGATGTACCACTTTCATTATAACATTCTGAAAAAAACCTAAATGATTTGTCTTTAAATTACATGGATACCGATTCATTTTTGTTTGAAACTAGTACAGATGTTTATGATTTTATCAAAACCAACATTCAGCATTTTGATACAACCAATTACCCACCCGATAACATATATTCGATACCTCTGGTAAACAGGAAAGTAATGGGCTTATTTAAAGACGAATTATCGTGTAAAATAATCACAGAATACGCTGGGCTAAGATCTAAGCTGTACTCATACCGTTTTGACGGTCAGATCGTTAAGAAGTCAAAAGGCGTTTCAAAGGCTGCAATGCGTTCAATAGCTTTTGATGATTACCTATCTTGTCTCAATGACATGAATGTAGCACATTATGCCAGACAAACAACTTTCCAAAGTCGTAAGCATAACGTTCACGCAGTAGAAATGAACAAAATGCATTGAGAGGGCTTGATACTAAACGTTATAGGATTGCAAACTCGCATAAAACTATGGCATGGGGACATTTTTCTATTCCAAGAGATCCTGCTACCTCTGAGCACAGCTGACATTGTAATGTATTCTGCTTAATGAGAGAGAGAGAGAGATGGAATGTGTTCCATTTCATGTAATTCTCGTTGAAGAGAGAGAGAGACTATGTGTTTTTTACCTTATTGAAAGTATGCCATTTCTTGTAATTCTGCTTAATGAGAGAGAGAGAGGGATTGTTATACTTTAAAGTTTATGATGTATGATATGTAAACCATACTTTTTTCGAGTTCACATGTCCAGCACTCATTTTAGAGAGAGATTTCTTTGTAATTGAATTTTTTATACTTTGAAGTTCACAAATCTTGTTTTATAAATGAAAACACATGTTCACCTGCATAAGTACTCATTTTTACATGCTTATACTTTTTGGGGTGAGAGTGAATAAGTAGGGTTATATTTTCTTTAAAGTTTATGGTATATGTTATGTAAACCATACTTTTTTGCGTTCACAAGTGTTGTTTATGAATGCAATCACATGTCCTCCCCATTTAATGTAATTCTGCTTAATGTGAGAGATTGTTGTGCATTTCTTATACTTAAAGCTTTTATGATATGTAAACCATACTTGCAGGAGTGGGTTACCTTTTTGCATGAGTGGGTTACCTTTTTAGTGTGAGTGGGTTAACTTTTTGCGTGAATGGGTTACCTTTTGCGGGAGTGCGTTATCTTTTTGCGTGAGTGGGTTACCTTTTTGCGGGAGTGGGTTATCTTTTTTGCGTGATTGGGTTACCTTTCTGCGGCAGTGGGTTACTTTTTGCGTGAGTGGGTTACCATTTGTCGTGAGTGGGTAACCTTTTTGCGTGAGTGTGTTACCTTTTTGCGTGAGTGGATTACGTTTCTTGCGTGAGTGAGTTGTCTTTTTGCGTGAGTGGGCTACATTTTTAGCGAGAGGGGGTTACATGGCGGAGCTGTCTATAATTAGTGTTCTAACATTGCCAGGAAACTTCTTTCCATGTAGTTCGCGTCTAAAGTCGATTTCAAAGTCTAGCATCTGAAAAGGCAGCGAACAGTCTTGCCTCACCAGCTCCGTCATAGCAACTAAAATAAATCACACTTAATGTATATATGCTAATGAATGTAAGCAATGACAGAGTATAAAAGAACAATGCACTAATAAACATCAATTAGTATACCATGATAACTAACATGGTTAAGGTCGCAAGAGGTTCCGGTTTAATTAACTCTCTCATTAACAGGCTGTCATTTGAAGCACATTTTCCTGGATACAGATACTGCGGACCTAGGACAAAGCTAGAAAAAAGATTAAAGAGAGGACACCCTGAAATCAACCCACTAGACAAAGCGTGCAAATTTCACGACATTGTCTACGCTCAGCATAAGGACTCTGCTTCGAGAAACATTGCAGAAAAGATCTTGGCTGAAAAGGCGTGGAAAAGAGTGCAGTCATCTGATGCTACATTAGGTGAAAAGTTGGCAGCTGATTAGTAATAGAAACTATGAAGGGGAAGGTAAGCTGTTGGTGCTGGATGTAAGAAGAAGAAACGAGGTGGATGTCTACCTCTCATACCAATTATTACAGCTCTAGGCGCTGCCGCTGGAGGTGCATCACAAATTGCCACAGCTGTAAATGAGAAAAAGGCTGCAGATAAACAACTGGACGAAATGATGAGACATAACAGAGAAATCGAGGGCAAGGTGTCTGTTGGTGCTGGATCCAAAAAGAAGAAATGGGGAGGATTTCTACCTCCCTTACCAATGATTGCAGCTCTTGGTGCTGTCGCTGGAGGTGCATCACAAATTGCTACAGCTGTAAATAAGAAAAAGGCTGCAGTTAAACAACTTGCCTAAATGATGAGACATAACAGAGAAATTGAAGTAAGAGGGAGAGGCCTTCGAGTGAATAAGAATAAGGCGAGGAACACCGAAAGGAAGACGAGACAGAGCAAGAAAGGGAATTCAAAAAACTCCGGCAGAGGCTATGCTTGTCTCGGAAAGCATTGAGATAGATTTGAGTTGTATGCCCAGCGTTTAAAAATTCCTCATTTTATAGGTGTATACATGATCGATCAGCTACCCTCAAGACCTCGTTACAGAGAGAGAATTATTGTCAATCTCGATACTTCAGAGAATGAAGACACTCATTGGGTTGCTATAAAGAACGATGGCAACGTGTCATTTTATTTCGATAGCTTTGGAAACTTGAAGCCTCCAAAAGAGATAGAAAGGCACCTCAGAGGCGTTAGGGTGCTGTATAACACTAAGAGGTTTCAGAGTTTCGGCTCAGTCATTTGCGGGCGCTTGTGCTTGCAATTTCTATCGCAGTGAGTTACACTATTGCTGTCAGTGGCAACGAGTCTGTTCTTACTACACAACTGAATCCTCCTCTTTAGGTAGATCCAAAGGGTCATTATTAGATTGCTCTATTGAATTTTGAAACCTTCTATTCCATTCCTAATGTTTATCAGAGTAATAATCAATTTCATTACATACACAATGATGAAATTAAGATCATTGGTATACCTGAAGGAGCTTACGAGATTGCTGATATTAATGAATGCATCAGAGATATGCTAGGGGTGGATGAGAATGTCTTCTTTATTAGGCTTATAATAACACAATGAAGGCTGAAATTAAATGTCCTTTTTATGTTGATTTTCCAATTATTGTTCTATAGGATCGCTCTTCGACTTCAGTGACAAAGTTATTCCAGCTAATCAGTTTGCTGAATTTGATTCCCTGGTGAATATATTTAAGATGAGCATCATACGAATCGAGTGAGTATTGCAGCAGGCTCTTTCATCGACGGTAAAAATGGACACTCGATCTATGAGTTTTTCCTATCTGTTCCGCATGGATATTATATTTCTCAAGAGCCGTCAAACCCAATTTACCTTTCAATCATATACACCAATGTCATAGAGCAAATTAGTCTTCGTATAGTGGACCAGAAGGGTAATATCATTGACTTTAGAAACGAAGATATAAGCATAAGACTTCACATCCGTTGCAATTGCAATAGATTTTAGAAGTAGTCAGCGGCGTCGAGGATATAATAATGGAGTGATTTGAACGCACGCGTCATACTCTGCCCTTGACACCCATCAGGTTAACATGGCGCAACCGGCATTTCTTCCAGATATTGGGCTTCAGAATCCTATAATCGTGGACATCTTCAATGTTACCGAGACACCGAGATTTGACGAGAAGGCCACTAAAGAAGAGGAACATGTGATTTTACCGTATAATACATCAGCTCTGGACACTAATGACGAGATTAGAATCACTTTTCAAGCTGAGGATTTATATACATTGCCTAATCGAAGTTATCTGTGCATCGAGGAGAGTATTACTAAACTTAATGGAGCAGCTACTACTGCAAAGCTTACCAATAACGCTATTGCATTCATGTTTGAGGAGATTCGACTGGGTATGAACGGCTCAAGTATTGATCGAACCAGAAACCCTGGGATCGCATCAACTTTACGCAACTATGCTGCGATCAACCCCATGGAATCTGATCGTCTGCTGAATGCCGGATGGTGCCATCCTGGAGATGACATGGAGCAAATGGAACCTTCAACGCTATAGTACCGCCTTTGATGCTTCTGGGATTTGCTGACGACCACAAGGAACTCATACTCAATAGCAAGTTTGAGTTGGTGCTGATTCGATCCAAGGACTCTAAAAGTTGTATTATAGCGCCACAGGATGAAGAGAATGCCACCGATAAACGTGTGCGAATCGAGTGGAGAATGCCAGTGATTCGACTTTCTGATGCTGAAAAGGTTGAAATCCTCAAGATTGTCAAGTCGGACAAGGCGCTGTATCTCCCATTTAGGATCATGTATCTGCATAATCAGCTTGCTGTGCCACAAACTAAATCATTCACCTGGAATGAAGCCGCCACATCAAAAATGGAGAAGACGAGATTTGTCATTTTGGGTGCCCAGACTTTAAGATCGAGTAATGCATCTAAAGACTGTTCCCTTTTTTATCATTGTAACATAACTAATTTGAGACGTTATCTCAATAGTGACTGTTTTCCCTACCATCTCATGAATTTGGACTTTGGAAACTCGCGGTTTGCATCATTGTATGATGTGTATACTCAAAGTTTTAAAACTCTTATTATGTAAAAGAGAATTATCGTTTATTGAAGAGAAAAGATTTTCTTAAACTTGTTCCTATATTTGTTATAGATTGCTCGCATGAACCAGAGGAAGTTGTAAATGTCGGTGTCAACACCAGAATAGAAATTCAAGCTTGTGCAAATATCCCTGCACGGACCTCATTGTATTGTTTAATAATTAATGATAAAGTATTTACATACAAGCCTCTCTGACCCATGTGATGGAATCTTTGTAATGTAAGGATTTCTTTTTTCATTAGGAATGTGAGGATTTCTTAATGAATAAAAACATGATGTAAAAGCATACCTTCATTCTTTTTTTTCTTTTTATTATTATTATTATTATTATTATTATTATTTATCATGCATTTCCACCACTTTCATCCTCCAACTCCAAGTTCCAAAATATGGCATTACACTTGGAACAGATAGGTTACCTAAGTGGTAATCTATAAACGATTCAAGTCTTTTTAGCCTGCAAATTTCATTGATAGTTAAAACTATTTCACAAAGTTTTATTTCGGACTCTTCCATATAAGCAACAATATTATGAAGGAAAATTATATTTTCACAATACTCCACTCGTGGACACTTTCTCAATTGGAGGAATGCTTTGAATGTAGGGAGACTCTAGAATTATCTCCCAGTCTTGCATTGTCATGTATGCAAATTTGTCTGTGTTTTTCACTATAACTGGAAGATCGTAGAAGAACCCTATCTTAACGTTGTGCTTTCTCGGGATGTAGACGTCTCATGCTTCTTACCGAAATGTTTCTTGGAGGTGTCGACGCTGGTTATTCTATCCTCCAAGAGCGTCAGCAATCTTTCCTGAGCTGCAAATCTGTTCTTATTCCCCTTATTGTCTGAAACATTACACAATGAAAGTCTTAGAAAACATGATTTTGTAAGTGTAGGTAATCTGAAAAGAATTATCTTTTTGTTAGGATACATGGAAAATGAAACACAAAAGATTTGTATAACCATTAGGATATCAGGTGCTCTTTCAACGTGTTCAAAATATGCGACATTGTGATTTCATGAATTTTTTTATAAATTCTATAACATGTATCTTTAGTATCTTTATGTTTAATATCAATGAGTCAGCTGTTTTATTTATAATTTTTTCATAGTAAAATAGGAAAACATTGAATACTTAAGTTTAACATTTCTACTTACCTTCATTGCGGATACAAAGGACAACTTAATGTCTTAAATTTCCCCATCTCTGCCATGCCCTTATATTCGAGATATGGTTTTCCAGACATTTCTGCAAGCTCTTCGTTGGTTAACGAATTATAGCGTTCAGTCAAGAACACTTGACAATCCTCCAGCGAAGATACGTTCCTGGTACCGTATCTTGTTTGAGCTCTCTTTAAGGACTTTATCTCATATGTAAGACCTATTTCGAGATCTTGAACTCGCCAAGTTGGTAGGAAACTGCGTTCTTCAGCCATCTTGTTAAATCTATCTGCTAAACACTCTGTAACAGACATTGATCATGAATTATTTTTTGCAATGCATTATTCAGATGGAAAGATAAGTTATGCATTTCTTTATATTACATGACCACAGGTTTTGTAAGTATGCTTAAGTAGTTATAACACCCCCGCGGACGCACCGAATGGTGACGTCACTGGCGTCAGTGTTAAGTAGGTGTAAGCACTAAGAGGAGTACGTCTTAGGTAGGTGTAAGTATTGAGAAGGTGTAAGTATTGTAAAAGTGTATGAGTTGAAGTTATTGGGTTCGAGGAGGCTGTCGCGAGTACTAAGTAAGTGTAAGTATTAAGGAGGTGTAAGTATTGGGAAAGTGTATAAGCTGAAGTATGCATGCGTGTCATTTTTTGGATGTGGAATTTTTTTCAGGAATGGTTGTCTTTTATGCCATGTTGCTACTTTTGACGTAACTTATACATGAAGTTTTTTATGTCTAGAAATGGAGATTAGGAGGAAACGGTTAGGGAAGGAAAAAGTTAAAGAAAAAATAACACATTTTTTGTGCGCTCATGCCGAATGCATTTTTATTATGCTTTAACAAAAGAAAAAGCAGAAATGCATTATACTGGTATATCACACACTTTTTTTTAAAAGAAAACATGAGTTATCAAACCACAGCAGACATTAACCGCCTGAGGGCGATGTTAAAATGCATCTCAAAGTAATGCGGAGTGATAAATGCAAAAGATAAACGTGGAAATGCTTATGCTAAATAGGTTAATACATTACATATGATATTGAAGGAATTGCAAACAAACTGGATTACATGCATATCCCTTCCTTTTTTGGACACTTGGGTAATACTTGTAGCAATAATAATGTTTAAGCACATGATATATATTTTGAACTACATTGATATATATGTATATATATATATAGTTTGCTGGAACACTTGGGTAATACTTTTAGCAATAATAATGTTGAAGCACATGATATATCTTTTCAACTACACTGATATATCTGTTATATATATGTAGTTTAAGATGTATGTGCTTCCCAATCTCAAGTGCTAAATAAGAGTAATACTTGTAGCAATAATAATGCTTAAGCACATGTTATATATTTTGAACTACATTGCTATGTATGTGTACATATACACACATAGTTTAGATACCTTCACCAATTCGCACTATAATGATGGATTTAAAAGGCTTTAATATAAAAAAATGCTGCACACGAAAAGGGCTGCTGTTTTTGTTGTTGTTGTTGTTGTTGTTGTCTGTTTATTTCTTTCATTCTTTATTTTTGCACTTAAAGAAGTTACTGGCACGTTGAAAGAAAACACTGGAGCAAAGAAGAGGGGGGCGTCTTTTGTTTTTGTTAAACGTGGCACTTGGGAAAAAAAGTGATATTCAATAGTGCTGTGAACACGAGAAAAAAGCACTGGACACTAAGCCGAGCTCTTTTTTATGGCTAGGTTGACGTTGCGCTTCTTACACGCACGTTCTGGTGACGAGGAGGAAGTGGACGTAGGTGGAGAACTCCGACGGCGGGAGGAGCGGGGCAACGTAATCGTCTTGCGTGGAGATGTTGGCGGTGCCGATGCTGTTGCTGCAGCCGTAGCTGGGCGAGTTGGGAGGGTTAGGGATGAAACATTCCTGCACCTTGGTGATGCAGAGGATGCCAGCATGTTTACAGTTTTCATTTTGCCCAAATTCGAGAGGAGCTATGTGAAGAGGAAGAACGAGGTGATGGGATCGAGTAGAGTAGGAGAAAGGGTTGCACCCTGCGTTGTGGACCCTGCAGTTTAAGATGGGTACCTTGTTTGTACTTGGCGTAGGATGCGTTGGCATCCACTTTTGATAGTTCAAAGTTGATGCTGATGACGTCGGCGTTAGAGACGCACACTTTGACGGTGATGGTCTTGAACCTGTCGAAGCGGCGCGACTCGATGTGGTTGGATATGATTTCAAATTTTGCTTCATCCACGTAGCTTCCGTCTCTGACGAGGGAAAAAGCGACGTCGAAGGAACCCGTGCAGAAGATGCCTGGTTTAGTTTTGTGTACCTCGCATCTATCTGAGGCGGAACGTTACTCTCCGAGGAAGACAAGGTAAAACGGCTGTTGATTGAGTTTGTCGACGAGATACTGCGCGTAGTCGTTGTATCTCGTGGGCAAGAAGTAGTCTTGTCCATCAATGCTGACGACGAGTCTTCATCCAAACTTGGTGCGAACGACTCTGATGAAATCGGCGAGGCACGGGTCGTTCTCGCGGAGGTGTCTCAACGAGGAAGCGGCAAAGCCGGAACCGGAGGCGTCACCCCTGAGGTTCAGCTCCTCGATAGCGTCAAGGCTATCGACCTGGCGCAGCGTATATCTGGATTCGGCCGCCGGCAGGTCCACGTCTTCGTAAGTGTTTACGCGCAGAGAGCCTGGGGCGCGGGACTGTTGCTGGCGCGATTGACCCCTCTTGCGATTCGTGCCGACATTTCCGCTGCGAGACATGGGTGATGTGCTGGACCTATCGCGGCTGCTGTTGCTGCTGCAACGGTTGGCAATGGCTCGCTGCGAAACCCTTACGTAGTATTTTAAGAAGTGCTCGACCTGGGCGTTGAGCTCCCTCAGGTCTCGGCACACTCAGAACTGGCAGCGGGGGCAGCAGAGGATTCCTCGGTAGCGTATGCTGCAGGAGCAGACACTGTGGAAGCAGTGCGAGCAGTGGTAGATGGGTCAGGGTAGCAGCATGACCCACACTGGACGAGGACTGTGAGGATGGCCGTGCAGAGCTGAAGATATATAGCGAGGAGTCCATAGGGGTGTGGCGGAGGAAGGTTGGTACGTGACCGGAAATGTTTATCCGATGCTTTTTTTATATGTCTCGCCGTCATTCCGCGGGAAGTTTTGTTTCTCCGCCTACGTGCGATAACGGAAATGCCGCCCACATCCGGTCTGGCGCTGCGTATCGCATTCCGCATTCCGTAAGACCTTCCTCCCCTCATCCGGTGTTGGAAAAGGTCGAGCCGCGAGAGGGGGGCGGTCGACGCATCACTTCGACGCGGAAGCGATGTCCGCCTGCACCTTCTCGACCGCTTGGGACTGGCTATGGAGCCGGAGCGCCGGTCGTTGGGCGACATGAGGTGCGTAAAGGATGCACGTGGTGCCGCTCTGACGTTCCAACTTGAGGCAGTATTTTATATCACAACACTATGAATGCCAGAGTGATTGTAGTGTAAATTAACATGATTGTATGACAATGATTTTAGATACTTGTTAGCTATAAGCATTGTTATGAAATACGTTTTCACGGCCCCACTGAAACTGACAATAGGAGTGGGTAACAATGAACCTATGAGGTGATTTGTTTATCACTAAAAAAAGACAAACAAATGACGTCAGGGTAGCGTGCCTTTCTTTAGAAATGGAGGGAATATCTTTCCTTGAGCATATGTGTTAGTAATTATGATTGGCTGACAAAACAGACGCTAATGTTGGCGCGATTTGGTAACCAATAGTAGCTCTACTATAATGATTAGGCATTTCGGGGAGAAGGCGTGTATATTCTCGAGCTACAAGCATATTTCACGCAGTTCTAAGGAATCATTCGCGACATACACATCACGCAGTTCTATGAAAAGTCATTCGCAAGTTACACGTCGAGCAGTTCTAAGAAATCTCTCGTGAAGTACACGTCACGCAGTCTTGAAGTATCTATCGTGAAGTGCACATTATACAGCTTGATAGAATCTCTCTCGTCGTAAAGTTATTTACAAAATGTGAAGTACGCGGCAACTATTACGACAGTAATTACATTCGGAAATATAGCAGTTTCAGTCAGGCGTGTAGAAAGATTAAATATGTAAACTATTAATTAAGTGTGACGGCAATAAAAGTGTGAAAATAAATTCTTTTATCAGTGTTATCTTTTAATAACAACTCCTTTCCGTTTACACGCTCTGCTCAGAGATATTTGCTCGATTGAGTAATAATAGCTAGCCGGAGGACAAAGAACCCAAAACCTTAAAATAATAAAACAATAACAGGCGCCCAGCAAATCAGATAACACGAACAGATTACCGCGACAAATGGCTCTTGGAATGTGGGGCATAATAACCAGGAAGGGGCGAAATAACCAGGAAGGGGCGAGTTAAACAGGAAGGGGCGAGATAACCAGAACGTGTAGCGAATGGAGCAGTGCAATTAACTAAAAGACGCAGATCCCAGAAATAACCACCAGAACAACCGACAATGACGGATGAGAGGACATCAGCGACTACGAGAACGGAAGACAACAGGGGAATTCGACTACAGGACACCAAGACAGCGAGACGACACAGATCTATGGTAGTACGACGCAGAGGCGACATATACATCTAGGAGAGAGGGGCAGGAAGCTGGACATCAAAACAACGTCAACAGATTGCATCATAAACGTTAGAAAAATGTAAATTTTATGTGTATCCTTAAAGGAAACAAAAAGTGTGAGAAATTAAATGTTGTTGAGAAGCGAAAGGATTAAGAAAACAACGTTACTAATAATACTGAAGAAATAATTAAGGAAGGGGATAATGCTACAGTTAGCTGTAATTCAATGCAGGTTACGGAAAATAGCTAAACACTGTAGGATTTGAGGGAGGAAATATCAGTGAAGAAAGTCAGAATAGAATAGCAGTTAATTCATCTCAAACATCTGGGATTGCTCTAAACATTTAGGGCAGGTAGCCGACGATAGACATAGATGTATTAGGCCTGTTGGTCAGAGTATTGTACCAAACAGGGGTGAAGTAGCTGTAACGGGTGGTGGAAATGAAGGTTTACAAATGGATGTAAATGCAGAAGGAAGTGTTAATTTTGATGCTGGTATGATGATGGAAATATTGAGAAATTTTGGTGAAACATTAAATAAGAGTATTACAGACCAATTAGAAAGTAATAGGTAATTACATCAAAACATGAAGATGTTGGTAAGAGTAATAGGGAATTAAGGGAAGATATTAGTAAGAGTAATGAGAAATTAGAACAAAAACTAACTCAGAGTAATGAGAAATTAGAGCAAAAATTAAATCAAAATATGGAAGATATTGGTAAGAGTTATAGGGAATTAAGGGAAGAAATTTAAAAGAAATTTATGGAGCTAGATAGCAGTATGACAAGAATGAGAAATGAAAATCAGGAAATAATAGCAAGTGAGATACGAAAATTTTCAAAGAAAATGTCAGATATGAGCAGAGAAATATCTAACCAAAAACGTGAGGTTAATAATAAAATTGAACATGTTCATGTAAGATGTACAGAGTTAGGTAGCCGAATGAATAGCATTTCAAATGAGCTAAGAGAGATGATGGAGGCTAAGAATGCAGATTTAATTGAGGGCTAAGTTAATTTCAGAGGGGAGATATCTGAAATTCAGAAAGAAGCGGAAACACAAAGAAATAAGTTGTCCGAAGAAGTTAAAGTTTTGTCTATAAATAATCAAAAAGTAACATCTGAAATTAACAAGCACCAAGCTGTTCAAAATGAAAAGAATAGAAAATTGGAACAGTCAATAGAAAATCTGCAAGGTACTGTAAATAGGTTAGAATTGAATTCAAGGGTCAATATATGTGATGTCAATGTATCTGATGCACAGAATAATGATAGAGGTATTTTCTCGGGTATGACTAATAATGTGAGTGACGCGGAGGTTTCATCCATAGCCCACGCCGAAGCTCAGAGTGCACAAGTAACGTTAGATAATTTAAATATGGGAATAAGGGACATGCAAAACTATAATTTTATTTTAAGTGATTTGCCACTTCCAAAATTTAATGAAAACTCCAATCCAGTACAGTTTATTGCAGACTTGTCAGAGTACTTTCAAATTAAAAAGATACCGAAAGTATTGAAAATGATAGCTGTTAAAAGATGTTTGGATCAGAAAACTTTAGATTGGTTACAAATGGTATCAGGGGGCGAAATTTCATATGAATCCTTTAAGAGGTTATTCATGAACAGATTTTGGAATGTCACGATACAGCACAGAATACGAGCAATTCTTAGCCATGGACAATTTGATCCACGAGAGGGAATATCAATGACTGATTATTTACTGAAACATGTAAGTCAGGTTAGGAATTTGTCACCTCCGATCAATGAGGAAGATTTTGCGAGTTTGCTCACAAAGCATTATCCTTTAAGGATACAAAGTTATTTATTAAATGCTACACCACATAGTGTTTTTGAGATGACAGAATTAATGTCAGCTTTGGAACAGGAAGAAGATATATCTCAAGAGTGGGAGCATAGATTTTTAGACGTGCGAGATAGACGAAATTACCAAGGTAGTCATTATCACCAAAGCGGAGGACAAGACAGACGTCATGAGAATAATACCAGGCACCGTTATCAATCCTACGTTCCAAATTTTGAAAGACCGAGGATAGATGGGAGACCAGGTCGGCAGGAGCAAATAAATTACGTCAGGACAGAAAGATTGCCGGAAAGAGGTCAAGATCAAGGAAGCCGTTACGTCAGGCAAAGGGGAAATTTCACTCACTGGATGGAAAGCACTAACCGGGAAAGATCCGAGGAACGGCAAAAAATTACGTGCCAAGAGGACAGAATTTCAGAAATCGAGGATTTCGGACTCGAGGAAGGGGAACTCAAAACAGTAGGAGCGAAAATTAAATAAATTTAGCGCCGGTTAGGAACGGCAGTCCCGTACATGAACATGGAAGTAACCAGGAAAACTGTCAATAGACTCCTGTGCAGTAGGTTTTAGGACGTCTTTAAAAATTCAGTATCCGTTACCAAAATAAACAATATGCCTACACCCACACTCTGTAAGAAGATTGCAGCAAAGAAAGAGAAGGAAGAAAATTTTGAGTCACCTCATATTAAGATAGAAATAGCGAAGAAAGGGATTATTGCGACTATAGATTCCTGTTCATCAGCTTCAATTTGTTCGCAGAAATTTTATATAAATTTGATAAATGAAGGTAACAAAATTATGGCTCTTCCCACTAGTAATTTAGTTTGCGTGATGCAATCGGAAGAACGACACAGGTCATAAAAACACAAGCTCTACTAAACATACTTATCGGCGGAGAAAATTTCGAGGTTATGTTTCTAATTGCAAACCATTTGATTTGTGACATAATTTTATTATGTGACTACCTACATGAATATAAAAACGTATTAATATTAAATATAAGGAGTTAAAATGATAAAAGACAATAGAGAAATAAACGTACCGTTTATCAAAGAGAAAGTATCCGTAATTGAGAGGACAAAGGAGGAGAAAGATATTTGTGATCAAGAATCTTTTGTGCAAATAAAGCAAGTAGTCACAAGATGTGATGGGAACACCACGCCATATTTTCGACAGCTAGTATAAAGGTCAGAAGAAGTAGAGAAATTTACGACCCGAACAAAAGACGACAGTGCGAGCAGACACACAGTAACTGGGAAGAGAGGAGAAATGAAGAAATATTACACAAGTGTGAAGAGGCTTACAACATTACGAATACACAAAAACAAATCCTTCATGACGTTTTGATGAACAATAGTTCAGTATTTAGTAATATCCCATGCAGATGTAACGTATATCAGCATACATTTCAGGTAGAAGATGTGCCACCATATACGCATAAGTATGATAATTTGTCTATAAGTCTACGGGATAAAGCTAGAAAACTAATAAATAGCATGTTAGAAAATGGAATTATTGAGCAAAGAAGTTTTCAGTATATAAATTCGTCTTTTGGAGTGTAAAACGTGATGGTAGTGTGAGATTCATATTAGATGGTATGGATACGTGAAGTTCATTCAGAATCTACTCAATTAAACTGTAAACAGTTTGACAGAATATGTAAAGCTAAACTGCAGAACAAAGTATTGGAATGTAAGAGGGTTAACTATGTATATATGTCATAAGAAAGGATAAATAAATGCAGGACAGAAATAAATGTTTAAAGGGAAAGAGGAACATTTTCTTAGTAACCTGTAGCCACATTTGAAATGAAGCATGTAATAAGGATACATTAATGTCATATGAAAGTAAAAGTATGTAGATATAATTCAAAGAATATTCTGAATATAAAGTACAAAACAATCATAGGGTAAGGATAATCAAAACCAAAGATTTGTGTAGATCAGGGATAATGTGAAATTGTGTTTTAGAATTAAGAAATGTAAATATATTTGTGTAGAGGATGAATATTTTGGTAAATATGTTCAATAAATACAAAATGAACTAGGGTAAAAACCTTGAGTGTATAAATTTTTGTCATTAACCTAAGAAAGTATAACCATTTTGTAACAGTGACCTAAATAGTTCATTAGACCCGAGCCAGTGAATAGTGGCGAGAAAAAGGCAAGATGTATAACGAGTGTAAAATACGCGTGCAGTGTTACGGTGTTACGTGCAAGTGATAAATACCGTGTGTTACAAGATTCAGGAGACTAAAAACCCAATTATAAAATTTCCAAAGAAGGTTGTAAATATTTATAATTATGTTTCTAGTGGGGCATATGAGGCTGTATTTTTTATCACAAAACTGTGAATGCCAGAGAGATTGTAGTGTAAATTAACATTACTGTATGACAATGATTTTAGATGTTTGTTAGTTATAAGCATTGTTAGGAAATAAGTTTACACGGCCTCACTGAAACTGACAATAGGAGTGGGTAACAATGAACCGATGGGGTGAGTTTATCACTAAGAAGAGACAAACAAATGGCGTCAGGGTAGCGTGCCTTTCTTTATAAATGGAGGGGATATCTTTCCTTGAGCATATGTGTTAGTAATTATGATTGTCTGACAAAACAGACGCTAATGTTGGAGCGATTTGGTAACCAATAGTAGCTCTATTATAATGCGTAGGCATTTCGGGGAGAAGGAGTATATATTCTCGAGCCATAAGCATGTTTCACGCAGTTCTACAGAATCATTCACGAGGTATACGTCACGCAGTTCTACAGAATCATTCACGAGGTACACATCACGCAGTTCTCAGCAATCTCTCGCGAGTTACACATCACGCAGTTTTGAGGAATCTCTCGTGAGGTAAATGTCTTACAGTTTGGAAGAATCTTTCGCATCGTAAAGTTAGTTACAAAATGGGAAGTGCGCGGCAACTAATACGAGAGCAATTACATTCGGAAATATATCAGTTTCAGTCAGGCGTGTATAAATATTAAAGATGTGAAGTATTAATTAAGTGCGACGGCAATAAAAGTGTGAAAATAAATTCTTTTAAAAGTGTTATCTTTTAGTAACAATTCCTTTCCGTTTACACGAACTGCTCAGAGATATTTGCTCGACTGAGTAATAATAGCTAGCCGGAGGACAAAGAACCCAAAACCTTAAAATAATAAAACAATAACAGGCACGAAGTAAAACGAGAGACCGCTGCCCCGCTGAAAATGGCTAACCCCGTAGATTACGAAACCTCTATCGTGATTTCCTCCGGCAGTCTGATTCAGGTAATATCGATAGATGACCTGTGCGTCACGATCGAAAATCATGATGATTAGATTTGGGTCTGAAGGAGAGTACCAGGGTTGAAGAGAATCCGCGCTTCGCTCTGACCGTCCCTAAATCCACGGGGTATCACCCCTGCATGCATTTTACCACGTCGACTTTCGGTTCGAATCCCAGCATCTTGGCTAGCGCATTAGATGCAAAGAGACGATGTATCAGACACTTTGGGCGTAAAAGTGGCATCTTCGGAGCAACGACGGGTGACGTGAGTTTCGACAGCGGTGGAACCGCCGCTGGTGAGGTGTTAGGTTTCGACGTAGGCGTAGGGACGAAATCGATTCGCCCTTGCGCTTAGGTGCCGATGGCTTCTGAAAGGGTCTCCTTGAGTACGACTTCTGCATTCTGGAGGCGGAATCCGATTGCATGAGTTCATTCTTCTCCTTGCTTTCGACGATGTCTTTCTCTTCTACTTCGGAGGGAGGTTCGAGGACGGCGAAGATCAGGACGCTCTCCACCATGAACCTTCGGCTGGAGGAGGAGCAACGTCGGGAATCTGCTCGACGGCGGGGCGGCGTTATCTTGAGGACGGCGTTGTGGATGACGGTGACCGTTCCGTTCTCCGCGTCGTGGATGAAAAATTCGACCGCGACGTAGACTTCGGCGACACATTCGTTGACTATGGCTACCAGAGCGGACGCGTCCGTCACCTTGTCTTGTCAAATTCGAGGAATAATTAGGCTTCCTTGGACGGATGCGTCTGGTCGTCGGCATCGAACGCGTGCAGCTCGCTACGAAATCTGCATCGGTTGGAAAGGTTGAAAAATCTCACGGGGTACCTCAACTTCATCTGCGCCTTTTCCCACACTCCTTGCAGCACCACCCTTTCCGGCAGATATTGGAAAAGCTAAAGGTGGTGTTGTCAGGAACTCGAACCGTGGAGGCGTAGCTGGCGATCGTGATCTTCTTATGCCTGATCATGACGACATGAGGTTCAGGGCTTTCATCCAGGAATTCAGATTTTCGGGATAACTTTTGCACTTGGCCAGAAGCACCTTACTACCGCCGCGCTTCCTGGGCTCCAGGATTTTATCTATCTTGTAGGCTTTCAGAGGGTTCAAGTTCTGCAACTCCTGCTCGTAGAAGACGCCCTCCGGGTCCTTTCCGGCGAGATCCCTGAGGCAATACGTCGCGGGAGAGGTCTTGACTAGGATCTTTTTTACGGTGATGATCTCGTCCGTCCAGTTCTGCTCGTACCCCTTGTCGAAGGTCATATTCTCTTTCGAATTCCTCACGTGAACTCCGGCTTGGAATTTCGGCGATCGAACCCCACCGGACGCGTCGCCGTGCAGGTTGCGGTACACCAGAGACACGTTGGATTCGTCGAAATCTATCAGAGCCATCCTGATGGAGCGATGATGCATCTTGTTGTAAGACACGAGCAGCGCCGGTAGACGTCCAGGTATCTGTGGGTGTTTTTGAAGATTAAGTATCGCCACATTACGGTTTTCAACGTTCTGTTGAACCTCTCGACGACGCTGGCCTTCATGTGGTCGGTGGTCGAGTAATGCTTGAAGGCTCGCTTTCTCAGAAAGGCTCAGAAAGCGGTATTGACGAATTCGGTGCCCCTGTCGGTCTGCAGGATTCTGATGTGTCGAATGCTGGACGAAAATATGCGGGCGAAGGCTCGAGCAACCTCGTCGCCGTATTTTGTCCTCAGGGGCACGGACCCGGCGTACTTGGTGAACACATCGATCACGGTGGGGGGAAAACGTAAGGAGCGTTGTGCGCCCTAAGCCCGCTTAGCACGACGAGATCGGCTGCCCACACTTCGTCGATATTGGTGACGTGATAGCGCTTTCTGGCCGCTTTGTGAAATGTGTAACACTCTTGACCTCGAA
This sequence comes from Deroplatys truncata, assembly GCA_030765065.1. Lineage (NCBI taxonomy): Eukaryota > Metazoa > Arthropoda > Insecta > Mantodea > Mantidae > Deroplatys > Deroplatys truncata. The sequence continues at coordinate 241,653,582 of CM060978.1, read as the reverse complement.
AAAATGCGTCTGTTTTCGTTCGAGGAATGCCGGTGGCACGGCGAAGCTTTTTTGAGGTCTCTCAACCCGGCGATGTATCCCAAGGAGGCATAAATCCCTCTCTTTAGCGGTAGGAGACGTGGACGGCATCGTGTCCCCCTAATAGGGTTTCCCACTCAAGTTATTCTTCGTCGTCGGCGACGGAGATTCCTCTCCGCTTTCCGCTTATCGGCCTTAAATGGTAGCGATTGGTGATGTGAGTTGCGGCGCACTTCTTCTTCGTTCTTGCCGACGCCGTCGCAGAAGGTTTAGACGTCGACGGCTTTGGCTATCTCTTGACGCGCTTAGTAGCACTAGTTTGGCCCTCGCGCTGCTCCACCTTGTATTTTTTAAGAGTTGACCCGCCGTTCTTCGCAACGTGGGTGGCGCCGAAATCGTCCACGTTGTCGTCGTCTCCGCCGTTGCCGAAGGATGAGGTGACCTTGTAGCGGCGCATCTTGGACACGAAATCGAGGTACTTACCGAATTTGTGACTCAGCAACGTCACTTCTCGTTCCCCGGCAAACGGAGTGTATCACACGTTTGATCCTGTCGGCTATTTGGTATATGGTTTGGTCGATCACGTGTAGTATTTTGGCGCTTTCGGGCTGAGAGCGCAGCAGCCCGATCTGCTTCGTTCTTGTCATCCCGCAATTTTGGAGGCCAGGACGCTGGGCAGCAACCCGAGCACCGGAAGCAGAAAGGCCGGTAGGAAGTCACCCTTCTGTGCGATGATTTCCTTCTTTTCCTTCAGGCGTGTATTGCGAGCAGTCCAGCCCCAGGTATCCATGGGGTTTTTCGGTGGCCTTCTGAAAGACTTTCAGGAGAAATTTGGATTTTCGGGTTTCCATCTGCAGGCACAGATTTTCGATCTGCAGTTTATCCCTGCTGTGTTTAAATACGACGTTGTAATTCGCATTGAGAGAGATGGTACGAAACATCCTACCCTGCGGGAAAATGTTCTGCAGAATGTATATGACGCCGAAGTTTCGGTGAAGAAGCTGGAGACGTCGCTGCGTGACTCGTACATGAGGTCGTCGAGGATCAAAAGTCCACCTTCCTTGATGAGCTCCAAACGGCGACACCCGCGTCAGCACGTTGAAGTTTCAATCGCGAAATAGGGTACCGGCGGCCGGTGGATATTCAGGGGGATGGCACCACAAGGCTCTCTTTACGGACCGGTTTAAGGTGCGATCGGCGTGCAGCATGAGATTTTTCACTAAGGTAGATTTCCCGCAACCCAAATGGCCGGCGACTGGCATGGTGCTAGGAAATCAAACGACGTTGGAATGCACCGTCTCCCTTGGAAAGGCGAAAGGAGATGAAGCATCGGCTCCCGAAGTCTCCTCGCCGCGATCGCCATCGATGGGGCATTCAGGCTCATCCTTCGTTTCAAGTGCTTCTGCCGGCGATAACTGTCTCTTTGCCACCGACTTCTTCATTCTTCTCGATGTCAGCAGTCTTCTTCTATCTTCCCCTCAGCAGATGAACCCATGGCAGGTGTGTCTTTCGGCGTCGACCTTCCCTCCTCCTCTGGAACGGAACCTAAATCCATAGGTGAAACCCTACTTCCTCTTTTGAGGATGTCGTGGCCTTCGTCATCGTGCGAGGTTCTTCTCTTCTTCCTGCTACGCTGGTGCCTACACCTAAACAGTTCCCGATGTCTCCGCGCATCTCTTCTTTCCATTTTATTTTGGCATCGAGGTAGTCCTAGATGCTCCACTTCTTTTTCGTCCTCCCTCTCTCTGTTTGCTACGCTTCGCCTCGACTTTCTAGAAGACGGAAATACTTCCTCGTAGACGCCGCTAATTCTCTTACTTTTCAAACTGCTTGCGGAAGGCGGAAGAGGATCGTCGTCGTTTCTGGAGACTCTGCATTTCTTTTTAGGTGGATGTTCCTTCGGGGCGAGAACGGGAACTTGCGCCGATCTTCGAATCGCAAATCTTTTTGCCATCTTGAGACGATGCCAGGGTGGTCACCCTTCCTCCTCTTCCTTCTCCTCCTTTTCACCTTGCCTCTTTGCCTGCTGTACGAGGGCGATAGCATGCTTCGAGGTCGTGTTTCCCTTGGGGATCTTGCAGGGCGAAAATGCCCGTCACCGACGTTAGTATGTGTTGAAACTTGAAGTTTTCATTTCGATTCGCTTCGGTTCGCCTTTTATCTTTTGATCGAGGACACCAGCGCCTCTAGCTGCGAAAGAGAGGGTCTCTTGGTTCCGCTTCGTTTCGCCCTCTTCCTTGGAAATAATGTGAGATCCAGGGAACTTTCCTGGGGAAGCGTCGCTTTTCTCTTGACGCCTCTGCGCCTACAAGATGACGACAGTGTCAAGAATCATTGCAGCTCATTTGCGACCGAAAGTATCGTGCCACCACCGCCATCGTTTGCGCTCCGAAAGCACGGAATGGAAGATGAGCGATCTCGAATCACACTTTGCGTTTGCGACGCATACCATATGAAGCGCTTCTTCGACCTCACGGTCGTCTTCCTCGTCATCCTCGTGCTTCCTCTTCGTGGCCATTTACCTCGCGGAAGTGCTCTGCGGGCGGGTCGGTTCGGCATCTTTTATACCCGTAGGAATACGAATCGTAGTCATCTCGTAGTGCTCGCTTGCTACACACCATCCGAAACGTCTTCTTCATCATTCTGGTCACGACTCGCCACCTGGGTACCCTCTCGATTCAACTCGTTTGCAACGCAAGCGCTCTGGTGCGATCGTTCAACACCATCTCGCGAATAACGTCGCATTAACGCTAACCACGGTCCCCGAATTTAACGTTATCCCTTTAATTTTGCATACCGACGCGACCTCTCCTTCGCCGCAGCGGACGGTGTAGCTGTAACGCTTGGGGCCGGTGGAGGCGAATCGGCTTATGAATGCGCCTTCTCCGAACCTTTCAAGTTCGTCGATCATACCTCCCAGGTACAGACCCGTGGACGGAATCCAGTCTGAGGATCCGTACGTGTCGATTACCGAATCGTTGTCGAAATAGCAGGCGCGGCGGTTCAATTTCTTCAGGTAGGAATAAAGCTCAAGACGCGCGTCCGCCGTGGTGTATGCGCAATGACCACGTTGCAGGTGCGGATCATCTTCGGCACCTCCTCGACGTTCTTGTGAACCACGAACATGATGTTATGATGGACCGGAACGTAAGACTGCACCTCCACGCTTGGGTCTTCAAGAAGTTCCATTAATCGATCGTAGCCTGGATCAATTCGCATGTGGACAGATTGTCACGTTTCCCGTATTTTCCCCAGAAGCTGTTGAGCACCAATTTGGCAATAGACCGTTTTCCCATATTCTGATAGATGGCGTCGGCATCCAATTTAACGCCTCCTCTCGTTTCGAAGTTTCTGAAGTACTCCAAACTACCGGCCTCCGATTCGGTTCCTGACGCTTCCGTCTTCATTTTCAGAAAGTGATTCACGTACCCCTCGAAGAGACCTCTGGCGCCGGTGGCGAGATCGTACTTTGCGATCTCGTATTCCCAAATTTCGAACACCTGTTTCAGGACGTAACCTTCATTGATCGCAATTTTGACCTCCTCCAATACCCACGTTCACTTGTTGCACCTGTCGTTCTCGTCGTGAGGGCATTCTTCCTCTTGAACCTCGTCTTTGGCGCACGCCATGCACAGCGGAAACACCAGTTTACCGCGCAGTCGATCGGGAAGCACAGCATGATAGAGTTTCTGCGGGGCAAGATCTTGCACTGGATGAGACCACAGTCGACGTCTTCGAGATTTGGGAATTCGCTCGTGTGAATTTTAGGTTGACCCACGCGGTAAGCTTTCGTTTTGTTCACGTAACGGTAGAGGCTGCATAGGTCGTAGTACAGGATCTTTTCCTCCTCCCCTTCCGTGTCGCGATACATCTTGATGCAGTTGGTTCTTACTCCATAAAACGCGTCTCTGGGTTTAGGAGGATCTGGATGAACTTCGCATAGATTTTGAACGAACTCCGCCATTGTCTCATCTTCCTTGATCTGACGATTAAATTCGCACTCCCACATCTCGACCACGTTCACGTCCACATTATCCATCGTTCTTCTGATCCTGTCCGTCTCTTTGTATTTTCAGGCCACGGTCTCGTGCCCGCTCGCGTAGATAGACGCGTGGCGTTTGGCGTGACACTCGGACATCCGCGATGGAAGGAGCTGTGAAAAAGTACGTCCACGTGTCTCCGTTTTCGTCTTCCCTTTATCCGCCCACCTTTCGGCCAATGATGTTTCCTTCGCGTCCGTGAAAGGCGTGCTGGGTGGCCACTTTCTCGATGTGCTCGAGCCAAGTCAGCCAGATGCACGCGATGCGCGACTGTTTATCGGCCAACCTATATCCACACTGGGGTATGATCGGAATTTTTTTCCGATGACATGAAGCGTTTCCTATGCACGTTCATGCACGCCTGGGCGATGGTGACGCTCTCCCTGAAAAGGTCGATGTTGTTGTCGTCCAGAAATTCACTGCGAAACCTCGCCACATTTTGTCGCAATAGTTGCACGTCCATCTTACATTAACTCACGATCTGTTTCTTCATGTTGAAGACGTAGCCGGAGGCGAATATCTCCCCGTGCCACTCCTCGAATGTATGTGTTCGCTCACGGACATGCCTTCAGGACAATAGATTTGATTTTCGGGCACGGATCCCACGGAGTTACGGTTTTCCTTAGTATTAAACAGATAAGGAAAGTACCCCTTGCTCTCCTGCAGAAAAACGTCTTGTAGAATCTAGCCATGGACATCGGAATGAAGTTAATTGAATCCCGAAGCTTAACGTTACCGTACATCATGCTGTAGATGTTCGTTCCTTTCATGAGAAGCTTAGAATCCAACCCAAGTCGCACACTATGTGCCTGAGTATAAATTGTCCGTCGTATGCCCTCATGTTGTGCGCTATCGCCACCACGTCGACGTATGCCTCTCGAATGGCCTGCATGCACGCAAACAGTTCCGACACCGGTTCCTCAGTAAACATCCATTCCTTCACTCCACACTGCTCGCACAGGTCGCTGGAGAGCGAATCCATGCATCTGCTGCACGCCTGGGACCCCACGCAAAGATTGGCTACGTACTTGAAAGACGTCGAGGAGCCGCCGACGTCGTGCGGATCGGTCTGCGTGCACTCGAAAGCTACGAACAGGAAGAAGACTATGTTTCGGAGACCTATAGGGTTGTATGTAACACATGTGTTTCGCTTCGACGAACGAATCGCAGGCGATGCAAAGCTTCTCTCCGCACTCGTGGGGTTTTCTTCCGCTCGTGTTGTAAAGTTTCCAGCACGATGAACACACCTTCTCCACCTCGCACACGGTCTCCCCCTTTGAGTAATATGCATATTTCCTTTGGTGATTCTCTAACATCTTTGTCCGCTAAAGTCGCGATTGCAGTTGTCGCAATGCTTATACGCGTCAAAAGGCCCAGAACACGATGGTAGGTGACACTTGACGCACTTTCTGTCGCTGAGACGTCTGTGCTTCGCGTTGCTGGTGCGTCGATTGCAGCTTTGACAGCACCACTTGCAGCAAAACGCGTCGTTAACAATAACGATGATTTTAGAATGTACGTCTGATATGGTAGATCCAGGTGCTTTTGGACGTTGGTCCTTTCCGATCTATAGAGCATGGACGCGCCCAAATGATCGCCAAATACCGTGACGGCGACGCCATCCAGGGTCTCATCTAAACGGCGAACGTCCGCCAGAGTGCTTCCGTATTCGAATCCTTGCCCACTCTTTCGCACAAATCCAAAGCTCGCTGCTTCTGTTCACCTTCGAAGCGTCTCACAGCGACGTAGTAGTCGTCCATGTTTAACTTGGCTACGCCCATCGCGGCGGCTCTCCACAGGCACAATCGGTCCTTGTATCGGATCTCTTTGATGCTCCTGATAGCGGTGCATACGTTACACTTATTGTGACATGAACCCCTAACCTCCCTGGTCCATACGCAATTAAATCTAAGCGGACCGTGTACAAAGAACTCGTTACTTTGAAGAAGTCCCTCGATGCTCCTCAACACGGCTACAGGATCGATATGGTGCATCCTTCTAACGCTAACGTTGAAGCGCTTCTTGGCATGGCGAGCATTCGCGATGGATAGTCCAAGATACCCCGGTTGTCCTTGCAGAAGCGTGCGATTAACAAAGTTCAAAAACTGACGAAAGATTTCCGATATCCATACGTATGGGTCGACGTCTGCCGCCATGGACTGTACTTCGATTTCGGTTTCCGAAAAACCCGAATATAGCCTATCTAACGTTCTCGCACGGTGTCTAACGATTTCGAAAGGGGCAGCGTCACTCATGGCTGCAAGAGAAATGTGCATAAACCAGCGTAACGAGAAGCGCACTACCGCGGGTCCGCCTCGCAAGCAGAACGAAGAACAACTGCTGACAGAGGCAGAAAAAGAGATTAGGACAGGCGATTGGAGCTTCTACCTCTTATCGCAGGTTATCATGTCACGTCTCTCCATCCAACCGGATTTGGTCTATCGTTTCGCAGCAGCCAACGCTTCCTTACCACTTCCTATAGAGAAGTTCCGGATGAAAAGATACAAAAACTAGTTCACTATTTTTATCTTTGCGATGCAAGCTCCCTCTTTTTTTCCTCCGGATTCTGCTATCGCACTTCGACGGATTCTGCAAACCTTCTTTGGCGACGGTGCTGCAGACGAAGATAATATATATCTGCACGCGCCAGACTGTCGCCGGCGTGACCTCGATGTGACGGCCATCCCTAATGCCTTTTTTATCACTGCGGCATGACACTAGTGGGACTGCCAAAACAGATGCTTTTTTATCAGCACGCGCCAGACCGTCACCGGCGTAACTTCAATATGACGGCCATCCCGGATGCCTTTCTATGAGGAGCGGCATGACCTCGATGGGTTGACAAACCGGACTATTTTTTAACTGCACGCCAGATCGCAGCCGGCTTGACCTCGATGTGACGACCAACTCGGATGCTGACTCACGGTCACGCTGCGGGAAAAAATAATCTATTTGGCATGCTAATCGTTATTTTCCCTTATTTCGCATCCCGCATGTGAAGATGACACACTATCACGACATTCTTTGTGGTGCAACCTTGATACCCCCTCCTCGCATTCAAGATTGCGTTTATCATTGACCCCGCCACTTCTACCATATATAAGGTGCATGGAAACTCTCGCCTATCCTCAGAGCTAGCTCATCGGTCGACTGTAGTGGATCACGCGCTGTATCTTTTTCTGCAAAGTACTAGTGAACTCAGCTGTAAACGTTAGTGTTTTTTTCGACGCTTCGTGGCACATCATCCTCTTTTTCTGTAGCAGATCAAGGTATGCAGTTTACCTTTAAGGATTGTTTTGTTTTTTTCGTTTCTCTTTTCATATGTTTCTCGTTTCATATATTTCTCATTTCACTGCTCTGGCACATAAAAAGATCTCTTTCTTTTTCGCTCTGTGCTTTTTATTCTCATTCTATCCGCAAAAGAATTGCTTTTCTTTCAAAGTGATTTTTTTCTTTTTATCTGCTTCTCTTTAGGTGAGCTTCTCCTCCTCCAGCGGCAATCTCCCTCTCGCTCCTGCCGAAGGGCAGAATGCCTGTATGCCCCTTACGAGGGTGGTTAACGATCTACTCCGCACCTATCGTATTCAGAGCCTCTTCGAAACTTACGAACCCGTCCATACTCCCGACTATGCACCGTTGCTGTGGACCATTTTGCACGCATTATGTGTCGGCGAAAACGTCGCATGTTCGTCGGCAAATTTTGCGCGCACATGGCGGGCGTCACAAAAATAACGTCGCCGCAACCCTTGTTCTTGATGGCCATTAAGTATGGCGAAGAATATCAGAGAAACTCCTTGGCGGTTCAAATCACCGATACGCAAAATTTTGTCCATTTAGGTATGCATTTCACCTTTCAGCGAAGGGCGCAAACGCAGTGCGGTGTAGCAATATATTGGAATATAGAATCCGAAGAGAGAGGAATTCACTTTCCTCTCAAGGTTCACGCCGTTTCTTTGGAGAGCGAGGTTACTTCTCACACTAGCGCTTTGGTGAATATCATGCGATACGCGTTTCACATCATCTACCCTGTTCATTTCAAAAAGCATGCCGTCCGCGTACATTTTAAACCCGACACGTTCGCCGTCAAATGCGGATGGTACATATGGTCGGGATTCGCAGATTATGCCAAAATGAAGAAATACATTTTAGAGCAAGTTTGTTTTGCCCTCAGCTGCGGTTGGTGCAGCCTATGGCGACCTAGCCCGCCATCTCTCAAGAGTACGGTTGTCGCTAGCACTTTGGATCATCACATGCCGTCTTATTGCCACGATTATGAGTTTCGCAAGTACGTATCAACGGACATCGTCAACCTTCCTTCTCTCCCTCTTTCCTCTTATATATTTCTCCTAGGCACTCGAGCTTTTTATTTACTGTTTTTTTCTTCAGAAATATAATTGTCTCTTTCTTCCGATACATCACGTGGCTCTTTCCCTCCCCTTGAGGGACGTGCAGAATTGAAGCTGCAGAAGTGTTGTTACTGCCAGTTTCTGCCTATCCTGAAGCCTACGGATGTCTGCAGAGCTCCGAAAAATCCGGCATCCACATCCTCCTTCGCCTTGGCCGCGGGTATACAACTGGGACAACAGCTACCTTCATTATTCCCTATGGTATAGCTGCGAGAAGCCATTTCATCACTAGTATCCAAAATGCCTACAGTGTCAAGCAATGTGCGTGATAAGGAGCCATAACTTGCCGGATCCTTAATAACACATTCCTCCCGCGCAACGACGCTGCACCCGGTTCTATTGCAACAATGAATCGCAATGGCCGGCTGGTCCGTCACCATTCCACACGTCACCGGACGGATATGCACCTACCCCCTATCCTGCAAAGACCAGGCCAACCTTTTGGATGCCGCCAACATTGAGAAAGAGGAATCGCTGCGCATCTTAAATAAAGCTCGACGACAATAGATGCATCCGTCTACTGGAAGCTATAGCCCTATTGCTATGGCTGCAACACTTCTTGCAGCTAAAGCTGAATCCTGCATCCAAAAAACCACACAGGAACCTTAACGTCATCATGGCTGGCGATTACGTGGAGTACCTTCTAGGGTACAGAGAGTGCCAGGATCAAGAAATTCACATCTTCATCGTCACCGGCACCATATCCAGCTTCGAAAGCCCTGCCGAACTGGTACGAGTGTGCAGTGCCTTGAGCGAAGTGACGGACAAGAGCTATTTTCACAGACTCTATGCTCACGAGTCCGATTCCGGCCACGACGTATGCCTGCTGGGAACATGGCGCAATGTTAACTTTTTATGGAAACTTCTTCGCGTCGATTGTCGAAATTATCTGCGCAACTTTCGGCATTCAAAATGCGAAGCCATTTGCCTAACCCTTTCGCTTCGCATACCTCACCTCCGCGGAAGCGCCCTCTACGTGGACAGCGTTCAAAGCAAAACGATAGAGAGCGTCATCGTTCACCAGTACAGCTTCAAACACGATCCTGATAGCATAGTCGCCAACTTTGATTCCAGAACTTCTATGAACAACGCAGACATGCATGCCTAGTTTATGACTTCCAATAACACATGTTTATCCCGCAGCATCATCATCATCATCATCAAATACAACCTTTTAGACATTCACCGTGTGCCCCAAGACTACATATCTCTACAGATCATCGATATGATTATGACGATGCTGAACCAACTTAAAGTGAAAGTGCTCGTCACCGCCTCCAATTTCGACGCCGACAAGAACGCTCAGACGCCTCATTCCCCCTGCTGTTGCTATCTGTGCAACACACTGGTCTTCTGTACGCATACGCGCAGCGGAATAGCTCCAGAAAATGGATTTCATTGTGTGGAAAGTGACGAGAGCTTTTAGAACCCTCCGCAAAAAAGTCTCCGAACGAACGTCAAAAAAAACCTTTTCCCCTATCTCAATTGCAATGTACATAATCGCTTCCTTAAAAACAATTGCATAGCCCACAGTGGCTATACATTCATGTACATATATTTAAAAAAATTAAAACCTTGGTTTAAGTGTGTGCGCGAGAGCGATGTACTTTTAAAACAAATCACTCGAAAGGTTGTAGTGTGCTGTACATATGTAATGTTTATTTGTACCCTTTGTGTTTGCAGTTAGCAATATATATGTATATATACAGAGAGCTGTACATAGTGCAAATAGTGTTTTTATTCTTTACTTACCTCATCGCTTGCTGATGTGGTATTCAAAGTCTCCGTGTTTCTTCTCCCGGTCCTCCTCCTCTTCCTCCAACTCTGCGTCATCGTCCTCTCCTCCTTCTACTTCCTCCAACTCGTCCTCGTACGTAGGGGCGTCTTCGTCATCCGCGACTGCGCCATCACCTCTTCCCCCACACGCTTTACCCAATCCTCCCACCAACTCCTTCAGTCTGTGCAGTTCGTCGTACATCTTATCCATGATCGCCTTCATTCTCTGCACCTTATCCCCCTGTCTCGTCAAATTTTCATCCCTCTCTTTCATCGCCCTATGCGTCATCTGCAACTTATTCTTCAATCTCTTCACCTCCTCCTCCATACTCTCTTTATCGTTCTCCGCTACTTCCAACTCCCTCTTCGTCTGCTTCATCTTCTCCTCGCATTCCCTTTTGAGCTTACGCTTCACCGTTCCTACCGCGCTCTTACATCTCTCCATGGACACGCGTCTCGCGCTGCTCACCGACACCCTATTCGCGTCCGGACTCGATCCCCCTCCGATACATTCCGAATTTCTTTCAAATTTCCTTCCGTCGACCAACCCGATCCGCGTCTGATCCTACCCTTCACCTGTCTATCGTCCAATTTGACATTCCATACCGCGTTACCGCAGCTCCTATACAGCTGCACGTAACTTTCGTTCAGGTAACTGTTTATCTCGTTCATCAACGCGTACGCTATCAGCAACTCGCTCTTCTCCGCCGTCAACTTCCAGTTCATATTTAAAACCCATCCGGCAAATTCATCACCTCCACCATCGCGCTGCAATCTAACATCGCCACCCTAACCTTCCTTCCACCTTCCGCTTCTATCGTCACAGCCCCATTTAAAAAGTTAAACCCCTCATCTTTGTTATTCTTCTTTTTCCTCTCTTTTCGCATTCGCATCTCTCGTTTAACGCGTATCCGTCTTCGCATTCCATCCTACCCATCACCCAAATCTCTGTAATAGATTGTACCCACACCTCTTACCCCTCTCGTACCTCGTCACCGGTCTCAAACGTTCGTAGACGTACCTCACCCCATCCATCTTCAACACCGTCGTATTAAAATCACACGTCACCCCTTCCTTATACCTGCAAGCGCAATCCGTCGTCAACTCCTCGTTCTTGCCGCACATGCTCGCGTTCCTCAGATACCCCGTCGTCATGTCCACCCTAAAACCGCAGCGACCGTAACTCACGCAACTCTCTTCCGCTCTCAATACGGCAAAACCACCCTCGCATACCCATAACCATCCAAACATACGCTCCATCTTTCTGTCCACTCAAGGAAAACTACCATCCAACGTTCAAAGAAACCTAACCTGCTCTCCCCTTCCTCACATTCTCCCTTATATACCCTTCTTCACCCGCCTTCACCAATAGCCAACATCCCTTACCTATGACGTCATCCTATTTCGCCACCAAACTCCACATCCAACGCATCCTCTCAACCAAAGCACGCACGCGCACACCCGCCGCCCCCACCCCAAACATGCACGCTTCCCCGTCGGACCAATAGCTTCACCTCATACACTTTTCCGATACTTACACCTCCTCTATACCCACACCTACTTAACACGTATTCCTCTTAGTATTTACACCTACTTGGCACTCGCGACAGCCATCCTCGAACACAATACCTTCAACTCATATACTTTTCCAATACCTACACCTCCTCAATACTTACACCTACTTAAGACGTACTCCTCTTAATACTTACACCTACTTAGCAGTGGCGCCAGTGACGTCACCATTCGGTGCGTCCGCGGGGTTGTTATAATTACTTGCTTATGTATGTTTGTGTTCGGGTATACGCGTAGGGATTCGTACAGGTGCGGGTGGTTGGTAGAAGCGGGAGTTTGCGACAATAATGTAGGTGGTGAAATCTGTGTGATGGTGAATGGAAGAATAGCGTGTGTAGAAATTCCTGTGATGGTGAAACAAAGAGCGGTAGAGAGAATCGTATGAATGGAAGAAGAATGGCTGTAGAAATCCATGTGATGGTAAAACAATGAGGGGATAGAGAAAATCGTGTGAATGTGAATGGAAGAAGTGTGTGTGTGTAGAAATCCATTAGATGGTGAAACAGTGAGGGATAGAGAAAATCGTATGAATGTGTATAGAAACAAAGAATTAGTAGAACAAATTGTATGAATTTTAATGGAGGATGAATGTGTGGAGAAACAAAGAATAAGTAGAGAAAATCGTATGAAAGCTAATGGAGGATGAATGTGTAGAGAAACAAAGAATCAGTGGAGAAAATCGTATGAATGTTTACGGAGATCGAATGTATGGAGAAATCCATGTGAGTGTAAAGTTCAGATTAAAAAATATGATACTCATGCAACGATTCGTCTTCATGCACTGCATCGTTTAAACAAAATTAAATGTATGGTAAAAGTCAACAGTGATTGTGTATAGTTGTATAAAACCTCACTCACCTTGCATTGTTTCGTGTTGATGAATGCTGTACGTGTAGAAATTGGTGACTCGCACCTCTTCTTAAATTAAAAAACACCTGGCGTTGCTTTTTAAAGTTCTTTAAAATTTAAATGTAGAGTTAATAAATTCACAATTGCTCTATCATGCATCGCTAGCTGTTTATATAGGGATCTAAACCCCTCCAGGCAATGTCACCACATCGTCATGGTGGGGGGATGTGTAAACGACGCGTGATTATTGAACGCAATGGAATTGTCACCTGTTGCCCATGCGCAGGGCTCTCAGCACTTCTACCCCTACTTGCTTTTATTCTCCCTTTCTCTCTCAGACAGTATCTCCACAATGTCTTTACACGAGCTACACAAATGCGTTGGAATGAAAGTCATGTGAAGGTGGTAGCCTGAAAAGAATTACATTTTGCTGGGTTACAGTGAAAAGACAAAGATATTTTAATTCTGTAAAGGCAATAATTTCCAATGCTATCGTGTGTGTATGTGTGTGCGTGCACTGGTGTATGTCTCTATGTTTGTAGGCGTATGTGTGTGCGTGAGTGTGTATGTGCGTGCATCTGTGTATGTGTGCGCGGGTGAATGTGTGTGTATGCGTGAGTGTGTATCTGTGAGTGTGCGTGAGTGTGTATGTGTGCGTAAGTGTGTATGTATGTATGTATGTGTGAGTGTGTAAGTGTACTGGTGTATGTGCACTGGTGTATGTGCATGCACTGGTGTGTCCGAGCGTACAGCGGTGTATGTGAGTGCGAGTGTGTATTTGCAAGTACACTGGTATATGAAGGTGTAACGACTATGTGTATGAGTGTAAATATATATGTGTAATGACCCTGTGCATGTGCTCGTGTATATATGAATGCTTGGATGTATGCATGTCAAGAAGAAAGAAACAGATAAATAGAAAGAAAAAAGGGAAAAGAAAGAAAAAGATAGAAGAAGAAAGAAAATAAAGAATCGTGTCTAGCCAACGTGATATCTAAGTATACACCAGGGTTTAATATAAATAATTATATTTGATAAATGTATTTTTAATCTGACCGCACATACTTACATAGTTTAATATTTATTAAGCATAAGAGTTTCGGAGGGAAGATTCAACCTATGACCTCTGGGTACCAGAGAACGTCTTTCATTAAACAGGGTAATGATATAATAATGTTTTACCCTATCAAAGTATAAATTTTTCATTATCAATTAAACATTAAAATTTGCCTGCAGTAAGACTCGAACACAAGTCTAAGGGTATCTAAGTATACACTGTGGTTTAATGCAGGTGCTGATATATGTTAATCACGTTTGAAAAAGAGACAATGGCTGCAGAAACAGTTAAGTATGCTCGGTGATTGTCGTAGGTTGTCGTGAAGACTCGGCTGCACATGCGCAGAGAGAACTACATCAAGTATAACGAGTGAGCCGGTGCCAGGATGGCGAGGCTCATAATTAATGCTGGCATGGACGCCAGGATGTTGGGAAACTAAATATAACGAGGGTGCTCCCTTATCAAGCGGGTGGAATTTATGGTCTAGCAGGTATAAGATGCTTGTCCCCGTGGGAACCTACCTCTCTCTCTTTTCCTACCGTCAAACAAAGACAGGACCAAGTATGAAGCCTCCAAGAGTTCCTTTGGTATCGCTGCACCAGACTGTCTCTTTTGTTATATTGCGGTGGAATGGGTGCTACACGGGTGGTCTTCCTAGGAACTCTTGTGCTGGACAATAGAAAGGGAGACAATGCCATCTGTCCCTTTGTTTGCACGGCTCCAGCCTACTCTACTGTTATTTTGCACGTGTTCGTCAAACAATGGTGATGGGGTGGGGTTGTTTCAGGTGGCCTTCCTAAAATTGCACGTGTACGGAAATTCAATGGAATTGAGGCAATAACGTCTGCTCGTTTGTTTGCATTCCTCCAACCTTCTGTTTCGTTACAAGCATAATTTATTATGTCCACTGTTCATTTCGAAAGGAAAAAGGCACTGCCTTTGTTATACTGTACGTTTTCGTCAAAAAATGCGGCTGGGGGGCCGGTGGGTTGTTGCAGGTGCAGACGTGCACATGTGCGGATATGGAATGGGTAGAATAGCGTCTCCGCTTTTGTTAGAAAACAAAATATATTATACCCATTGTTCATTTTGGCAGGTGATGGACAACCTTAATTGCTTACCTGTCAAACTTTCCATTATACTCAACAAAATTTGTGACCGCTGCTGCAAGCAAATGTTTCCAGGGGGCGTGGCCGAGGTGGGGGAGACCTAATTAGCATATGAATACACATTCCTTCATTTTAAGTGTTTTTGAACCATAATTTTGTAACTACTGTCTTAGGGGGTTTTCTCCACTAAACACCCCTCCTCGAATGCCGTACAAATGACCAATACTTAGACTTTTTGTTGTTAAAGTTCTTGAATAATGCAGTTTTTTTACCAGAATTCCTAAAAAACTACCACCATTTTCCCTACCAATCGCACATAAACACATTTCATCCTACTTAAACTCTCTCCTAGCGTAGGATCTATCTCCCGCTGTATTCCTCGTCTCTCACATATAAACACATTTCCCTCTTTCTAACCCTGCCTAGCCTAGCATCGGTCCCTGTATTCCCTATCCCTCCCATATAAACGCATTTCCCTCATTCAACCCGTGTTTAGCCTAGCTCAGCCCTCGTATTCCCTATCTCTCCTATATAAACGCATTTCCCTCATTCAACCCGTGTGTAGCCTAGCTCAGTCCTCGTATTCCTTATCTCTCCTATATAAACGCATTTCCCTCATTCAACCCGTGTGTAGCCTAGCTCAGCCCTCGTATTCCCTATCCCTCCTATATAAACGCATTTCCCTCATTCAACCCGTGTTTAGCCTAGCTCAGCCCTCGTTTTCCCTATCTCTCCTATATAAACGCATTTCCCTCATTCAACCCGTGTTTAGCCTAGTTCAGCCCTCGTTTTCCCTATCTCTTCTATATAAACGCATTTCCCTCATTAAACCCGTGTTTAGCCTAGCTCAGCCCTCGTATTCCCTATCACTCCTATATAAACGCATTTCCCTCATTCAACCCGTTTTTAGCCTAGCTCAGCCCTCGTATTCCCTATCTCTCCTATATAAACGCATTTCCCTCATTAAACCCGTGTTTAACCTAGCTCAGCCCTCCTTTTCCCTATCTCTCCTATATAAACGCATTTCCCTCATTCAACCCGTGTTTAGCCTAGCTCTGCCCTCGTATTCCCTATCTCTCCTATATAAACGCATTTCCCTCATTAAACCGTGTTTAGCCTAGCTCAGCCCTCGTATTCCCTATCTCTCCTATATAAACGCATTTCCCTCATTCAACCCGTGTTTAGCCCAGCTCAGCCCCATGTATTGCCTATCTGTCCCATATAAACGGATTTTCCTCCGTGAACCGCCGCATCTAGCCTCATTTCCCCTATCCTTTCTCATATAAACGCCAAAAAGCGGCCTCGCTCTCTTATATATAAGCTACTTATCAATAACTATTTTAACTCTTTGAGCTCGTTTGAAATTTGAACCTTTATTCCGACGCTGGTTTCTCTGGTGCAAATGTCCTTTCAGTTGATATGAGTATTTTAGTACTTTCTCTGGGCATTACTTAGCTGCAGTGTAGGGTGTACAACGAAGGGGTACACTTTGGGCACTACGATCTCCAAGAGATCTATAGCGGTTACCACCCCCCAGGAGAAAGGGATGAAGTGAAGAACTACAGGCCGCAGGCTGGAAGATCCGTCCCCACATAACACCAAACTATCCAATCCCACCGCTCGAGCTGTCCGCGATGAATGATCTATCATCAAACACCCTCTAATGTCCACGGGGAATACTCATTCCTTTGAGTGCCATTTGTCCGGCACCGCCATGCGCCTAGAAGCATAACTGAAACATGAGAAGGAAACGAAATGAAAGGAAAACGATGGAAAAGAAATCGTGGTAGATGAGAAACCACTCCAGTATTCGCCTACTGACCAGGGAAAACAACGAAAAACCCAAAGTCAGAGTGGGCGGTAGACGGGAATCGCATCCCGGACCCTCCGAATGCAAACCTCACACATTACCGCGGAATCATCTCAATTAGTTACCTATAGTAAGTAGAGAAAGTATTGAAAGCATTTTTAGAAAAACGCCCTTGTGTGTTTGTGTGTGTGAACAGCAAACCTCGGAAACAAAAAGTCCCTTAAATACCAAACCTGGTATTTGGCATATAAGTTCAGCATCTTCCAAGGATGCAACACGCATGTTTTCAAGAAAATTTCCCACCCCAAAGTATCCCTTACATGGAAAATTTTATTTTCTAAAAAATGGCTCTAATAATTTTGACTAAAATGGCATATTCTTAAGATATTTTCATGATAAATGAAATGTTTATCTGGAATTTCCTGGGAATAACCTCTGAAGTCTTCTTCATGTTGTAGAACTTTCGCACAACGTTAAACGGTAAGAGAAAACTGTAAATCTCGTTAAAGAACACAATTTACGTCAAATAATGCTTTGCAGAGTTAACCATTTCTGAGATATTCCTTGCTATTGGTTTCAATTTTGAATTGCTGAAATAGAAAAACAAGCGTTTGCAGAAATAGTTTGTAGAGGCTATATAAATAATACATAGGGAAGTCATTTGAATGTCAGAGTATTTTTTTTTCTATCTACTTCATGTTAATCGAGATAAACCATCACAGTAGTTATTTCATTATACATTTCCTTGTAGGTACAACGGGGATAGAGGAAATCGAATCGATATTCAGATGTTTAAAATCTAGGTGGCATATGCTGGCCTTGAAATTCCATATCTTGTCATGGCATCGCGAAAAACAACGGAATAGAAGAGACGGACTTTAATGAAAATGACCAAGTATTGAAAAATTCAAACCACTTATAATGATTATCTCGGAAATGGCCCATGCCACAAAAATGTTATTCGAAATAAATTGTGTATTTTAAACATATCTACTTTTTTGCTTAGTATGTTTACGGTTTACCTCTTATGCATAATTATAGGAAATTAGTTCGGAAAGAAGAGGTCTTCATTAGATATTCCCGGAAAGCACGAGATTTATATTTTGTTTGTCATGTAAGTACTCTTAAGAATCAAAATCGTTTGAGATTTAGAGAAAGTAAAACATTTCGAAATCTGTTTCATATAAAGGGTTGAAAATCTTGAAAATGTTGATGCCTCATGTTGCAGATGCTGAACTTTACTACCTGCCACGCTATCGTTCGATTTCACTTCCTAAATGATTGCATTAAAGTGTGTACGAAACTAAAATCACGAGAGCTTACTCAAATGGCAGATATTTCATGATACGTATGATCATGAAAAGATACCGGTGAACAATACTTACGCTTGACTTCAGGATGGTGAGTGTAGCAGCTCAAGGAAACGTGCAAGAATAATCCACCCAGATTGCAGTTGCACCGATGTTTACTTGTGTCTACGTAATTGTTTTTTCTAATTCGAGTGTCTACATAATTATTGTAACTTGATTGTTGGGCGCAGCTGTTTATAACCATTATAAACAGACAGGGAGGGCTTGCACTTGTTTGAAGACATCAGCACTTTTATTATTGTTCCGACTAGCTAACGATTATGGTCGAGCACATATCCCTTGCAGGTAGTGGAGTGTGAAAGGAATGAAATATATGAATAGCTTGTGGGATTACAACACAGCTGAAAAGTAATGTTTCTGTTTATGCCTTTATTATACTTTTCATCTGAGCAACGCTAGTGTATGAGAGAAAGATGTTGCGTTTATTCATGAGTTGCTTCGTAAAAAGTCTAAGTACTCTCCTTACACTTTACTGAAAACTCACACATTCATAAAAATTAGATCCGTCGGAACCTATTGTCATCCTCTAACACTTTGTGCTATAAGTAGCACGGCTTTCCTACATAATTAGCGGTATTTGTGTATACAGTTTAAGTGGCTACAACTCATAACGATCCGTCCTCATCCACATCAATGCTGCAACTAAATTGATCCAGTTGAGAAACCTTAGTTTGGCTTCTCCGCCTTCCACAGAAGATTTGAAAGTTTACCCTTACGCATTGCTGGTTGGCTAACTTCAAATATTTTAAATCTACTCCCCCTCTATTCTATTAGCTACTTCAAATATCGCATAACATATTTATAGTTGTTACACGCGCGTTCATTTCTCACTTTCTACCCTTTTTTGAGGTTCTGACCAAAATGTTTCCCTAAGCTATAACATTTAAGAGTTTCGTCCGATGGATATTGTGGCGTATGAGTGGGTATTGTCATGCAAGACACGTTATTGCGTCGCATTGTCGACGGTATTATTGGGGTGATTTCTTATTTCTTTCGACTTGTTGAGTAAGTGCGTAAGAAGTAGGTCGCGTGTGTGAGGCATCTCCCCTCAATCCTTTATTCCCTGTGATTAATGTAGGGCCACTAATTGTGTTATTAATAAAACACAGGTAATGTGAAATTTGTTAAAAACGTGGGCCTTCAGCTGAATGTAGTCACCAAGGTCCTGGTCCTCTCACAGTTTCTGTGCTGCGTGTTGGGGTGATCAGAATTTAATAATTCGCTGGGAACCTTTTGGCCCTCACCCCAGCATGTAAGTGCGTAATGAGAGCACCGAAGTAACTTAACACTTTACCAAAGAAGCGGATTGATGCCAAAATTGAATAAGTGTCCTGATTTCTCTTTAACCGCACATCGCTATCAGGTGACTGCGCACGGGAAGAGCCGAGCGATGTTGCCTGCGTCCTCGTGTTTGAGTAGCAACCGGCAGGTGCTGGTCTGGCAAACAAAAGCGGAGAGCAATAGCCAATCAGCGTTTTATTTTTTAAGTTCCATTTATACCCCAACTTTAACTACATTGGTCTTATCGGGGTCTTTCCTTTGGAACTTATTGGCAATGGTGTTAACTCGTGTAACTCTTGTCGTTGGGTTTATTTCACTTTGGATTTTAATCATACACACATTCATACTCTCATTCATACTTCAAGACTCTGGGGAGGATACGGATTAATCGTGGCTAGAGAAAAATTCCCACCCCCAGCCGGAAATCGAACCCGGGACCCCTCACACAGCAGGTAGTTGCTATACCGACAGCTATAGGGTCAGCTTATCAACGTTGAGCCGGTAAAGTGGCGTCAACATAGCAAACCCAAATTTCCTCGCGTAATAAACAGCAAGGCAGGCTTGCCAATGCACGCTACAACTTAAATACCAAGTTTGATATTTATTCCACTTTTCGTTTTTGTTCACAGAGATACACACGCACGAACCTTTTTCTAAAAATCCTCCTTTTTGTATTCAGGTAGTCTGGAAACTTCTAGTGAAATCTCGATATTGAAGTTTAGTTTCTGCATACTATAGAGAGAGAGTAAAAGTGATAAAAGTATTCAAAACAAAAGGGATATGTCAGATATGAGTGATATCACTGAAAAAGTTATTTGAAATGAATTTTATATTTTAAAGAGATGTACATTTTTGGTGTAGTAGGACTAGCAGTGGGTGGGAACTTAGCACCGCGACCTGAGGAGACCTTTTGTGCCTAGGCCCTCGGAAGGGGAGGGTGAGGCATAACAGAGCAGAGGACAGGATCCCTACATTCCCAGGTTACAACCCCCGCTGACAACTGGTACAACCGGCTTCCCTCCCCTCTGCAGGCTTGCTCATCCACTGGATACCGCCCCATTCCGGGGGATGAAGTGGTAGAGAGAGTATCATTTTCCCGTGTCGTGCAACGCGACACTTTCAACCCTGAAACAACCAAGCAGATGAAAATTGAAGCGAAATGGAGGGACAGGGAGGATGTAATTAACCTTCTCAGCATTCGCCTAGCGACCCGAGGAAACCCCGTAAAAACAACTGGGTCAGGAAGGTCGGCCGCGGGAATCGAACACACGACCTTCTGGATGCGAATCACGCGCTTTACCGCTCGGTTTTTGTGTAATAAGTTGTCTATATCTCATGGTTGACCCATTATACGAAATTATATAAACTTCCTACCGAATGAAGGGGACTTCACAACTATTTGCCGTGTAAATATCTTAAACATATGGTATTTCAATCAAAATTGTTATAGACATGTTTTAGAAAACAAAAAATAACGATAAACTTCCCATGGGAAGGGTAGTTTGTGGCTGGAGCATTTTTTGAGAAAGTCGCTGAACTTGAATACCAAGTACGGTATTTAACGGACTTCTCGTTTTTGAGCTATGTTATTCACAAACACACAGATAGCCGAGACAGACATAAATGCACAGAAACCTTTTTCAGGGAGTCTCAAAGCGTGTATTTGCGGTGAAATCTAGGTATCGAATTATTGATTCGAATGCAATACTTCCTCTACTTACTATAAGTATAGAGAATGTATAACTATACTTAACTATTTGAAAATTTTCTATTTGAATTTTCTGGGAATGTTTCCAAAAGTATTCTTCATTGTGAACGACTTTTGCTTAACTGGTAAACCATAAGAGATAGACACAATTTTACAACACAAAAAATGTAGATCGTGTTAAAATACACAATTTATGTCATATACATTTGTTTTGTTGAGTGAACCGTTTTCGAGATATTGCTTGTTATTCCCTTAAATTTTTCAATACTTATTTTCTCAAATGGGAAATCGTTATTCGTTTTTTTGTCTTGGATATGCAAAGAGTATTAATCTGTGGCAAAGGGAATGGTGCTGCACCTAGCAACCAGCTATTAAGTATGTGCTTAAAGGCTAATGTATTTCTATATTGCCCTTGTAAATATATATTCCCCTTACATCTACAAGAAAATTAGCAATAAGATAGAGTTTGCAAATGTTTATCTCGATTAACTTGAAGCATATGGAGAATAAGAGTTTGTAAAAATAGTTTGTACAAGAGTAGAAAAAGTCATGTAAGTGTAACACATCAGAATTTTTTTTTCCTTTTTCATCTTGAAAACGATGTTATGCTCATCTCTTAAACAGACAAAGTACCATCATCATGCGCAACACACAAGGTATCACTTACTGTTGCGTCTTCTCACATCTAAGTCTGAAGGGTTGTAAACCGACACTGCCTTAATGGTTTCGGTTGGCGATGTTTGCCTGTAAGGTCAATAAGCACAATTTGAACCTTACAGTTAACCAGATGGAACAAATCCAATCATCTTTGAACCAAGTGATAGTACGAAGTTCTATGACTCCCCAAAAGAGGCGCTGATAATGTGGTAGTATAATGCTCCGGCAGAACACTAATATGGCATAGCTTTGTTCCTCAAGTTATAGGTAACCGCTGTATTATTTCCGGTGCAGTAATGTTACTCACGTTTTCTATTTGCTGAACTTGATATGTACCTTGTGTACGTCGAAGCAGGAGGTCGTGCTTCAATAGTTGCATAGATTTACGATGAAAGGTATCCCAATGGACTACTTTCGAATCTGCAGATCGACGTTTGCAGTACAGTGGTTCTATGGTGCCGAATAAAGCAGACTGCGGTGTAAGATGTATTCGTTGCACTCCGGAGTTCTAAGAAAGCATATTGCATACTATCAAGAGGAACCGTCAACCAGTACCCGTACTATTGCACGAGCAATGGGCACCAACCACACAAGTGTTAGTAAGTCTTGCACGGTGAGCATCTCTACCCCTTCCATCTGCAAAAGGTACAAGCCTTAAATTTACGCCTGGGGTGTTATGACTGAATCATAAGGTAGCCACCAGAATTTTTTGCATTAATGTTGTTCATAGATGAGACCACAAAAAATTTAATTGAGTTTTATTTATAGACGCTCTTTAATTACTATGGTTTTTAGCGACCCATTCTACGTTGGGCGTGAAAGACCGGAAACCTTCCTAAGAGGCCTCTTTATGAGGCTTAAGGTTCTTTTACGTGTCATATAGGTACTACACGGACTTTACTTTACTTTCCTTCCGAAGGAAGCCATGCTTACCAGGGATGGGCAGATTCTAAACTTCAAGAGCAGTGATATAGGGGCATACGAAAATATCCATGATATTGTGCAGAAAAACCACCAACAGCAGTTTATGGTGAAAGGGCTGGCATTATTTCTGACCACGTCACTGGACGATATTTTCTTCCTTCCCGACTGCGTGATGATACTTATAAAACATTTCTGGAACATGTATTGCCAACCCCTTTAGAAGAAGTGCCGCTTGATGTTCGGGCTCAACTGCATTTCCAACAGATGGAGCTCCTGCGTATTATTGTATAAAAGTACGGGGGTATCTAAATCGAATCTTCCCCAATCCTGGATCGAAAGAGGCAGTCCTACCGTGCCCTGGCCGTTCTCCGGATTTCAATCCCATGAATTTCTTTTTCTGGGGTCATCTTCAGATTGTGGTGTATTCATTACCATTGATCCTAAAGAGACACTGGTTGCCCGGATTAATGTAGCCACTGATGAAATTCGCAACGCAACAGTAGTGCCCAACAGGGTTCAGGTATCACTTCTGCGTAGATGTTGTCTATGCATTAATATTATAGGTCGCAATTTTGTTCAATTCCTTTGAAATCAGTGCATTTCCTTCATGTTTTGCTTATCTTTATACTTGTTGTACCTATCTATTGTGTTGTAACGTTAACATCCAAGTGAAATTATTTTGTAATAAC
This sequence comes from Deroplatys truncata, assembly GCA_030765065.1. Taxonomy (NCBI): domain Eukaryota; kingdom Metazoa; phylum Arthropoda; class Insecta; order Mantodea; family Mantidae; genus Deroplatys; species Deroplatys truncata. The sequence continues at coordinate 241,630,316 of CM060978.1, read as the reverse complement.
TCCGTCATATTTAGATCTTTTAAGTGCATATAAACTTACATTATCGCTAGTCGTTATTTGTGTAGACTTGTACAAAGAGAGCCAAAGAAAATCTCACTGCACCTCGCGTCTTTGTCACATTATTTATCGTTATACGTGTCCTTGCGAAGCCATATTCATTTCATTGGTTGCTTTAGGCCACGGTGCAAGGGTGCGCCACTCCTCTGCTAAATAGTTACACCAATAACCACAACAGAGATAACAAAATGGCGTAGAAACGAAATATATGTTTACGCTCTCGATGGTATTGGCTAAAAGGGAAAGAGGGAGAGTGAGTGCATTCAGTTGGTCACACAGACCTCTTATACTGGTAGCCCATACCGTATTGGCTAGTGCAGGACACGCCTTTGAAAGGGTTAATAGATAAGGGAAAAACTTGATGAGCGCCCAGGTTAGCGAAATGTACAATGTGTATTGTGAGAAGTTTTTCAGGGGGTGCAAATTAAAGATTGAATGGTATTCATTAAATACATAACAAGGCAGCACTTTATAACAAAAATAAACAGAACTGTATTCTCACAGTGATATGAATGCTTGTTGCTGCATAGAAGCAAACATAACTAAACAATAAATAAATAAAGCAGCAGTTTTCCCTCTAATTCCAACTATAATTGGTTAATATACCTTTACTAACATATTGCTGATCATAAGAATACAACAGGATTATAGACAAAAATATAACCCAATTTTATTGTCCTAATATGTATGTCATATTCGGTAAAGCATATGCATATACATATTTACCTCTAGTTTCTAAACATGATCCGTCAATTATAAAAAAAGAGTAATTGGCATTTAGTAAACGAATATCATCATCTGCCGATATTTTAAGAGTGCCCACTTTCTGACGAGTACGTAGACCGTCTTCCCCACTTTCCTGGAATATTTTTATCCAGTAATTTACTATAAAACACTTTTATGCACTGCCGTTGCAATTGCTGTAACAGTGCAACCAGCCTTCCACATATCCACGATGCGTCCACGAGAGTAGTAGGAGAATGGGCATTCTGGCCCACTTAATATGCATGGAATGCAATTAATATGCTAATTAGCCCAGCCCCCTCCCCCTCCCCCCTCCCCCCGCTGTGCCTTGGTAGTTTTACTTGCACCTGAGGGTCATAAATCTTGTTGAGTACAATGGAGGCTTGACAGTTAAGCAATTAAGGCTGTCAATCAACTGTTAAAACGAACAAAGGGGTCATAAATTTAAGGTTCTGTAACAAAGGCGAGATGTTTTTCCTATCCCATTCCACATCCGACCACTTCTGCACTGTTGCAGTTACCCACTCCACTCCTATTGTTTGTCGAACACGTGGCATACTCATTCCACTAGCTTTTAACAAAAGAACAATGCTTACCCTTCAGCTGTCAAAATGAACAAAGCCCATGATGAATTAGGGTGTGACAAAGAGAACCTAAGCCAATTAACAGAGAAACAAGTTCTATTGTCCGGGCAAGCATTTATTTCTCATTCCACTACCTCCATAACAAAGCCGGTCCCTTTCCATTGTGTAAGAGATTCTATTGTGTGTGCCTTTCTATTGTCCCGGCAAGCTTCTTTAGAAAGACCATCTGGCATACTCATTCCACAACCCTATAACAAAGCCTGACCCTTTCCATTGTGTAAGAGATTCTATTGTGTGCCTTTCTATTGTCCTGGGCAAGACTAGTTTAGAAAGACACCTGCGGCGTTCCCATCCCACTGCTCCATAACAAAGCCTGACCCTTTCCATTGTTCGAGCTTAACAAAAGAATCTGAAGGTTGCCTTATGCTCGTCCTGTCCTTGTTTGCGGGAAAGAGAGAGAAGTCTGTTTACCAACTCTGCGTAACAACGTCAGTGTCGGCCATCATGATTTTGCCTGAGGGACTGTTCTCTCCGATGTTTTACGAGGTCCTACGAATATGTCCGAGCATAGTTAACAAGCATTCTGCTTGGTTTATTTCAGGCAGGGACTCTGAAAAAGCGCCTAATATACATTTCATTACATGCATTAAACCTCTGCGTGGACATCCATAGATCGGTGCTCGATTCTTGCTGTAATCAAAAGTTTATTGCTAATGAGAAATTGATGATTGATATTATTATATCATTACCCTAATTAATAAAAGGGCGTTCAGAGGATTGTAGCTCGAATCTTACCAAGTGAAACTCTAACGCGTAATAACTATTAAACTATGCAAGGTCAGATTTAAAAAATGTATTTATCAAATATAATTTAATTTTTTATATATCATTACCCTAATTAATGAAAGGGTGTTCAGAGGGTTCTAGCTCGAATTTTACGCAGCGAAACTCTAATGCTTAGTAAATATTAAACTATGTAAGGTCAGATTAAAATGCATTTAACAAATATAATTTAATTTTTATATATCATTACAATAATTAATAAAAGGGTGTTCAGGGGGTCCTAGATCGAATCTGCGAATCTCTAATGCGCAATAACTACTAAACTATGCACGGTCAGATTAAAACGTGTTTAACAAATATAATTTAATTTATACAACATTACAATGAGTAACGAGCTGTATTGTTAGGAACCCAGAGGCCCCTAGTTCGAATCTTGCCCTGCGAAACGCTATAATAACTATTAAGTTATTGAAGCAGGGGGCGGTCGGATTAAAATTGCATTTAACAACTATCATTGTTTATATTAAACCACCGCGTATACTTAGATATCCCGATGTCTAGACAACATTCTTTCTTCTTCTCCTCTCTTTTTCTTTCTATCTATCTCTTTCTTTCTCCACGACTTGTACACATTCAGGCGTTCACATATACACGAGCACTTGTACACACATCAGCAAACATACACTGGTGCACGCATGCACGCACACACGCACACACGTACATGTAAGTACACACATGCACACACATACACGCAAGCACATACACACACGCACATACATACAACAGTACACACACATACATACACCAGTACACATACGCATTCACACACCTCATGCGTATATATACATACACCAGTGCTCTTACACTCACACATACATATACATGGACACACACACACGCATACACGCATACACTCACTTACATACATACACCGTTACACTTGCACATACGCACACGACCACACACACACACATGCAAGCACATATGCCTGTTCACTTACACCCAACAGCACCAACCCCCACACGCACACACCAACTCACGCGCATGTCCTGAATGAAAAGAGACAAAATGATGCAATAAAAACTAATTATAGCTCGGGATGCGACGCGTCATTTACGAATTGTTCGAAACTGGTCTGGATGCATGGGTTCGAATCCTAGGAGAGATTACAAATTCATCTTCTAATAACTCCAAAACTAATTAAAATAAAGACAGTAAATAAACTTTATTACTTTTATGTCATTAGTTCCTTTCTTGTGCATGTATATTAGAGTACCAGGTGTCATGGGTTCGATCCTTAATTTTAAAATCTCAATTATCTCGGAAACTAACAGTGATAGAGGAGCGGGCCAAAGCATGATTGTTAGCTCCTATGATGGGCAATTAATGCCTTATATAATTTCCAATCAGTTTTCCCTAGTTCGAATCCTGATTTTTCAGTGACTTCCTTAATTTTCCAGTGTACACTAGAATATATCACTTAGATCAATGTTGCAACTGCATGCAGGTCCTTTAAACACATCAAACTAATATTATAAATAATTTTGTTTCTGGCGTTCTGAGTTCGAATACCGATTCAATGAAGTTTACTTATAAATTTAATAACATAGATAATAATTAAGACAAAGGCACCAAATAAACCTATTACGTTTATGTCATCAGATAATATCTTGCGGGTGTATATTCGGGTACCTGTCGTCCAGGGTTCAATCCTTAAGTTTAAATCTCAATTATCGCAGAAACAGGCAGAGATAGAGCCGTGAACGAAAGCATGTTTGATAGCTCATGCAATGAACAATTAATGCTGTATATAATTTCCAATCAGTTGCCCCTAGTTCGAATCCCGATCTTTCAATGACTTCACTGATTTTCCTCTGTATTCTAGAATACATCACTTAGATTGATGCTTTAACTGCATGCAGCTTTGTGTAACGACATTATGGATGTACTCTGTGTGAGAGAGGGAGAGAGAGAGCGAGAGAGGGAGAGGAAGTGAAACAAGTAGGGATAGAAGTGCTGAGAGCCTCTGCGCATGCGCAGCAAGAGATGATATCATTGGCTGCAATAATCACGTGACGTGTAAGCATCACAGCCATGATGACGTGCCGGCATCGCCTGGAGGGGGTTTAGATCCCTATATAAACAGATATCTGCCCATGTTAGAACTGTTGTGTACTTATTAACTTTACATTCAAGTTTTAAAGAGCTTTAAAAGCAACGTGAGCTGCAGGCCGTCTACACATTCAGCACATATCAAAACGTGACAATGCAAGGTGAGTTTTACATAACTATACAAAATCACTGTTGGCTTTTACAATACATTTAATTTTGTTTAAACGTTACGATACATGAAAGACGATTCGTTGCAAAGAGCATCATATTTTCTAATCTGTGCTTTACATTCACATGGATTTGACTGCATACTCTTCTCCAGTTCACATGATTTTCGCCACACATTCTTCTTACATAAACATTCATACGATTTCCCCCCTCATTCTTTGTTTCACTATACACTCACATGATTTCCTCTACTCATTCTTTGTTCCCCTGCAGATTCATGCTTTGTTAACATTCACACGACGTTCTCTGCACATTCTTTGCTTCCATTAACATTCACATGATCTTCTCAACACATTCTTCTTACTTAAACATTCATATGATTTTCCCCACTCATTCTTTGTTTCACTATACATTCGCACACGATTTCCTCTACTCATTCTTTGGTTCTCTGCTGGCTCATCTTTAATGAACATTCACACGATTTTCTATACTTATTCTTTGTTTCTCTACACTTTCATAGGCATACTTACAAAACTTACACACACCCTAGTTCTAACATAAAGAAGTGTATAACTTGTTTTTCAACTTGAATAATGTAGTGAAAATAATAATTCATGACAATGTCTGTTACAGATTGTTTAGCTGATAGACTTAACAAGATGGTTGAAGAGCGTAGTTTCCTACCGACTCGTCGAGTTCAAGATCTCGAAATAGGTCTTAACTATGAGATAAAGTCCTTAAAGGGAGTTCAAACAAGATATGGTACCAGGATCGTATCTTCGCTGGAGGATTGTCAAGTGTTCTTGCCAGATCGCTATAATTCGTTAACCGATCAAGAGATTGCAGAAATACCTGGAAACGTATACCTACAGTATAACGGTATGGCAGAGATGGGGAAATTTAAGACATGTAAATTGTCTTTTTACATGCAAAGAAGGTGCGTAGAAGTGTCAAACTTAAGTATTGAATGCTCTCCTATTTCACAATGAAAAATTCATAAATAAAACAACTGACTCATTGATATTACATATAAAGATACAAAAGATGCATATTATAGAATTTCATAAAAAAATTTACGAAATCACAATATCACATGCTTTGAGTTTAATTATATCTAGCGCATTGAAATAACTCTAAATATCCGAATGTTTTTACAAATCTTTGTGCTTCATTTTACATGTATCATATGCTTCATTTTACATGTATCATAACAAAAAATGTAATTCTTTTCAGGTTGCCTTTACTTGGCCAAGTTAGTTTTCTAAGGCTTTTATTGTGGAATGTTTCAGGCTGTGCAATAAGAGGAAGAATAAGAGCAACAGCTTTGCAACCATGCAAAGGATGCTGACGCTATTGGAGTGTGGAATAAGCACCATCGCCACCTACAAGAAACATTTCGGCAAGAAACGGGTGCTGAGACATCTACATCACCGAAACACGTTAAGACAGGATCCTTATATAACATTACAGGATATACGATGAAAAAATACGGACAATTTTGTATACAATTCAATGCATAGCTGAGAGTTAGCTCGAGCGAGTCTACCTATATTCGGTGAAAATAAGAATTGTGTGCAATAATTTAAGTGACTGTGAAAATACTTTAAATAATGGTGAAATTTATATACCTAAAAAGACTTGAATCCTATATACATTAACAATATCAAAAAGCTGTTTGCTGTGTTGGAATACAAATTATGAAAATAAAGAGACTTTCATTTAAATAATAAGGAAATTTGCATAACCTGCTGTTACAAGTGTAATGACATATACAGAAACAATGAGTCGGGCGAGAAAGTGATGGAAATGTAAGATAAACAATAACAATAAAAGAATTAAGGTATGCTTTTACATAGTGTTTTTATTCATTAAAAATCCTTGCATTCCTAATGAAAAATAAATTCTTACAATGAATAGTTTAAAATATAAGCTGCATCACGTGAGTCAGAGGTCCGCATGTAAATGCTGTATCATGAATTATTAAACAATTCAGTGAGTTCTGTACAGTGATATTAACACTGGTGTTGACACAGCCATTTACAACTTCCTCTGGTTGATGAGAGCAAATTTAAGTAATATTTTCTCTTCAATAAAGGATAATTCTCTTTTTTATAAGAAGAGATTGAGTACATATCATGCAATGATGCAAGTCTAGAGTTTCCAAAGTCAAAGGATAACATTCGCTATTAAGATAAAGTCTAAAGTTAGTTATGTTACAATGATCAAAAAGGGAATAGTCTTTAGATGCATTACTCGATCTTAAGTCAGAGCACCAAAAAATGAAAAATCACGGCTTCTCCATTTTTAGATGCGTGGGCACCATTCCTGGTAAATGGCAGCAAGCTGCAAATGATTTCAAGAAGGACCTCTACAAGCTCTTTAACAATGCCATGTAGGAAAAACTATGGAGAAGTTGATCGCCAAGGCTACGTTTATTGTTAGGACGATATATACTGCTAATCTAGCTGCTGTACATATGCCCTCTCGTCAGATTGTATTCAACAGGCCCATATACATTGGTATGAGAGTGTTAGACATCTCCAATACATTAATGTACCACTATCATTATGATGTGTTGTTACCACATTACGGAGCTGAAAACCTGAAGCTTATGTACATGGATACTGATTCATTCATGGTGTAAGAACTGAAGATGTGGAACAGGATAAGCTACGTTTCCTTGAACATCTGATTACTGCTGATTACCCAGTCAACCATATATGTTATTCAGCTCTAAACAAGAAGGTGATTGGAAAATTTAAACATGAGACTAACGGTAAAATCATCCAGCGCTTTGTCGGACTACGACCTAAGATGCATGCCTGAGATATCCACGGCTCAATGGTAAAAAAAATTAATTGCATAAAACTAGCGCTATTAAGCAGTAAATTACGTTTGACAGCTATATAGGCTGTATTAAAACCTGTGAAATCATCAGAACGCCCCCTGAATCTAATCCTATCACGAAAGCACTCTGTTACCACAGTGCAAGTAAATGAAATTACGCCGAGTTCATTTGATGATAAAAGAGTAATTGCAGACGATGGAATAACTACCTATGCGTATGGACATTACAGTATTACAAACAGTACTTAAGAGAATGTAACCCGAAGATGAAGATTTTCTCCGCGAGTCTACAATTTAAATAATTAAAGTTTACTCATGTGCTGTGTATGCAACTAGCAGACAAATGGTGAAGAAAGGGGAAGATGGAAGGGGAGGCGGTAGCTCTACCATTAGGAGCAAATACTAGTGTTAGTCTGAAGCCTAGATAAAGGGGAGAGACTTCTACCCTTACAATCCTTGTTTAATGAAGCAATGATTTAATTCATAAAGTTGCTACACTTGAACAAAAAATGGATTAGCTGCTGCTGCTACAGCTGTAGGATCTGTTACATCTATTGCTGTACAGCTACAGCATCTGCTACAACAATGGCAGCAGCAGGGGGGGGAAATCGTATGAATGTTTATGTAAGAAGAATGTGTGGCGAAAATCATGTGAACTGGAGAAGAGTATGCAGTCAAATCCATGTGAATGTAAAGCACAGATTAGAAAATATGATGCTCTTTGCAACGAATCGTCTTTCATGTACTGTAACGTTTAAACAAAATTAAATGTATTGTAAAAGCCAACAGTGATTTTGTATAGTTATGTAAAACTCACCTTGCATTGTCACGTTTTGATATGTGCTGAATGTGTAGACGGCCTGCAGCTCACGTTGCTTTTAAAGCTCTTTAAAACTTGAATGTAAAATTAATAAGTACACAACAGTTCTAACATGGGCAGATATCTGTTTATATAGGGATCTAAACCCCCTCCAGGCGATACCGGCACGTCATCATGGCTGTGATGCTTACACGTCACGTGATTATTGCAGCCAATCACATCATCTCTTGCTGCGCATGCGCAGAGGCTCTCAGCACTTCTATCCCTACTTGTTTCACTTCCTCTCCCTCTCTTGCTCTCTCTCTCCCTCTCTCACACAGAGTACATCCATAATGTCGTTACACAAAGCTGCATGCAGTTAAAGCATCAATCTAAGTGATGTATTCTAGAGTACAGAGGAAAATCAGTGAAGTCATTGAAAGATCGGGATTCGAACTAGGGGCAACTGATTGGAAATTATATACAGCATTAATTGTTCATTGCATGAGCTATCAAACATGCTTTCGTTCACGGCTCTATCTCTGCCTGTTTCTGCGATAATTGAGATTTAAACTTAAGGATTGAACCCTGGACGACAGGTACCCGAATATACACCCGCAAGATATTATCTGATGACATATACGTAATAGGTTTATTTGGTGCCTTTGTCTTAATTATTATCTATGTTATTAAATTTATAAGTAAACTTCATTGAATCGGTATTCGAACTCAGAACGCCAGAAACAAAATTATTTATAATATTAGTTTGATGTGTTTAAAGGACCTGCATGCAGTTGCAACATTGATCTAAGTGATATATTCTAGTGTACACTGGAAAATTAAGGAAGTCACTGAAAAATCAGGATTCGAACTAGGGAAAACTGATTGGAAATTATATAAGGCATTAATTGCCCATCATAGGAGCTAACAATCATGCTTTGGCCCGCTCCTCTATCACTGTTAGTTTCCGAGATAATTGAGATTTTAAAATTAAGGATCGAACCCATGACACCTGGTACTCTAATATACATGCACAAGAAAGGAACTAATGACATAAAAGTAATAAAGTTTATTTACTGTCTTTATTTTAATTAGTTTTGGAGTTATTAGAAGATGAATTTGTAATCTCTCCTAGGATTCGAACCCATGCATCCAGACCAGTTTCGAACAATTCGTAAATGACGCGTCGCATCCCGAGCTATAATTAGTTTTTATTGCATCATTTTGTCTCTTTTCATTCAGGACATGCGCGTGAGTTGGTGTGTGCGTGTGGGGGTTGGTGCTGTTGGGTGTAAGTGAACAGGCATATGTGCTTGCATGTGTGTGTGTGTGGTCGTGTGCGTATGTGCAAGTGTAACGGTGTATGTATGTAAGTGAGTGTATGCGTGTATGCGTGTGTGTGTCCATGTATATGTATGTGTGAGTGTAAGAGCACTGGTGTATGTATATATACGCATGAGGTGCGTGAATGCGTATGTGTACTGGTGTATGTATGTGTGTGTGTACTGTTGTATGTATGTGCGTGTGTGTATGTGCTTGCGTGTATGTGTGTGCATGTGTGTACTTACATGTACGTGTGTGCGTGTGTGCGTGCATGCGTGCACCAGTGTATGTTTGCTGATGTGTGTACAAGTGCTCGTGTATATGTGAACGCCTGAATGTGTACAAGTCGTGGAGAAAGAAAGAGATAGATAGAAAGAAAAAGAGAGGAGAAGAAGAAAGAATGTTGTCTAGACATCGGGATATCTAAGTATACGCGGTGGTTTAATATAAACAATGATAGTTGTTAAATGCAATTTTAATCCGACCGCCCCCTGCTTCAATAACTTAATAGTTATTATAGCGTTTCGCAGGGCAAGATTCGAACTAGGGGCCTCTGGGTTCCTAACAATACAGCTCGTTACTCATTGTAATGTTGTATAAATTAAATTATATTTGTTAAACACGTTTTAATCTGACCGTGCATAGTTTAGTAGTTATTGCGCATTAGAGATTCGCAGATTCGATCTAGGACCCCCTGAACACCCTTTTATTAATTATTGTAATGATATATAAAAATTAAATTATATTTGTTAAATGCATTTTAATCTGACCTTACATAGTTTAATATTTATTAAGCATTAGAGTTTCGCTGCGTAAGATTCGAACTAGGGTCCTCTGAACGGTCTTTCATTAATCAGGGTAATGATGTATAAAAAATTTATATTTGATAAATACATTTTTAAATCTGACCTTGCATAGTTTAATATTTATTAAGCATTAGAGTTTCGCTGCGTAAAATTCGAGCTAGAACCCTCTGAACACCCTTTCATTAATTAGGGTAATGATATATAAAAAATTAAATTATATTTGATAAATACATTTTTTAAATCTGACCTTGCATAGTTTAATAGTTATTACGCGTTAGAGTTTCACTTGGTAAGATTCGAGCTACAATCCTCTGAACGCCCTTTTATTAATTAGGGTAATGATATAATAATATCAATCATCAATTTCTCATTAGCAATACACTTTTGATTACAGCAAGAATCGAGCACCGATCTATGGATATCCACGCAGAGGTTTAATGCATGTAATGAAATGTATATTAGGCGCTTTTTCAGAGTCCCTGCCTGAAATAAACCAAGCAGAATGCTTGTTAACTATGCTCGGACATATTCGTAGGACCTCGTAAAACATCGGAGAGAACAGTCCCTCAGGCAAAATCATGATGGCCGACACTGACGTTGTTACGCAGAGTTGGTAAACAGACTTCTCTCTCTTTCCCGCAAACAAGGACAGGACGAGCATAAGGCAACCTTCAGATTCTTTTGTTAAGCTCGAACAATGGAAAGGGTCAGGCTTTGTTATGGAGCAGTGGGATGGGAACGCCGCAGGTGTCTTTCTAAACTAGTCTTGCCCAGGACAATAGAAAGGCACACAATAGAATCTCTTACACAATGGAAAGGGTCAGGCTTTGTTATAGGGTTGTGGAATGAGTATGCCAGATGGTCTTTCTAAAGAAGCTTGCCGGGACAATAGAAAGGCACACACAATAGAATCTCTTACACAATGGAAAGGGACCGGCTTTGTTATGGAGGTAGTGGAATGAGAAATAAATGCTTGCCCGGACAATAGAACTTGTTTCTCTGTTAATTGGCTTAGGTTCTCTTTGTCACACCCTAATTCATCATGGGCTTTGTTCATTTTGACAGCTGAAGGGTAAGCATTGTTCTTTTGTTAAAAGCTATTGGAATGAGTATGCCACGTGTTCGACAAACAATAGGAGTGGAGTGGGTAACTGCAACAGTGCAGAAGTGGTCGGATGTGGAATGGGATAGGAAAAACATCTCGCCTTTGTTACAGAACCTTAAATTTATGACCCCTTTGTTCGTTTTGACAGTTGATTGACAGCCTTAATTGCTTAACTGTCAAGCCTCCATTGTACTCAACAAGATTTATGACCCTCAGGTGCAAGTAAAACTACCAAGGCACAGCGGGGGGAGGGGGGAGGGGGAGGGGGCTGGGCTAATTAGCATATTAGCATATTAAGGGGACCTAGGACAGATTATATGATTTTCTACAATTTTTATTCAATCTTATTAAAATTTTGTATGTTGGTTTCCCTCATTCTAAATAGCATTATGTGTAAATTTCAATAAAATTGATGAAGTAGTTTTCCAGATATGAGTTATTTTCTGTTTTTCATATCACGATATTTGAAAATTATGAAATACTCCATGCGGGACAAATTTTATTTTTCATCAGTGCCAATTTGTCACATTAATATTTGAACTCCTTGCAAATTATCCTAGTATGCTTTTTTCATTTTGTGCTTTGAATAACAAATTATTAATTATAATCATTAATGCAGATATTACAGCCTAAAAAGTAAAATTTTTTAGGATTAATAGCCCACTGTGTCCAAGTTTTACATAGTAGCCCAAAAATGATACTACAACTTCTTTAGATAGAACGGTAGAACTATTATAACAAGTTTCATGCAAAACTAAAGAAAACTGTCCCGCATGGGACATTTGACATATTGAAAAATGTCGTTCTGAGAAAACTTAAATTTTATATTGAAAACATCTATACAGGCTAATGTACCTGGTGTAAAGGGTTAAAATTGTCCAGAACCATAGCTCTTTCCCTCCTTCTTCTTCTTAGCCTCTTCTGCTTGCAATTTCAACACCTTTTTCTTCTTTCTGGTGGACTTCTGCTGTTGTAATGTGGAGCGACGACTTTCATACTTTCTGCGAGAATCTCTTTTCAGGGCTATTTTTCTTCCTATTCCAGTAATTTCTTCTCCAGTTGAACTGACTTTTACTTCTTGTGAAGCAATGCATCCCATATTATATTCAGAAATGGCATCAATTACTCCTATGTCTAACCTTTTCCTGGAAACAAAGGTTTCCTTAGGACACTTTCTCCAAATTGAAGAATGCAAACTTTCATTTGCATTCTGAGTTCCACCTTGGGTGCATCTTGACAAAAGTTCAGTACAGGCTAGTCTTTGGTACAATGGTAGTATTTTTACTAGCATAGCAGAAGAAAACTGTATAGACATAACCTTATGGCTTTCTGGCTTTTTTTCTTCTGCAATACTTCTATTGTAGAAGCACCATGAATCCTTTCCAGAAGGACATTTACTATCTTTTGGGCTTTCATCAGTAGATGAGCAATGATACAAAGTGGCATAGATGGCAGATTTCCTCCTATCAACATCAGGTAAATTAGAGACAATGGCATTCCTATAATAATTGGTTAACTTGACAATATTAGCTTCTTTTAGTGTTCCTGGTCCTCGCCCACCAAGTTGAGTGCCTTTTGCTTTCCATTCCTGTACCAAATTCCTTAATCCTGTTCCCATCCTCTTGGCAATATGGTTAACACACTCTTCTTTTATAATTGTGGTATCTGATCCATATATAGCTTCCTTTGTCAGGTGAAGGAATGTTTTGGCATCACCGTCAGATAATAGAGTTGTGTAGCGCATGGAACACTCACTTACAGACCTCTTCCATAAGATATCTGCTGCAGAAACTTCCATAGCAACAGATGAACCAGAGTAATTCCTACAGCATTCTCCAGGTATACTTTTATGTCCTCTAAGCCATATGTTATACTCTGGAGCATCTTCTCCCAGTTCATTTTGAGAGAGGACACACATGGGGCAATATTTTGATAAAATTTCAAAGTCAATGACTAATCCAGTTAAAATATCAATTACTATCCCTATCCCATATAGAGATCTGAACCCTCTCTTGTGCCAGGTTCCATCAAAAGACACAGCTATATCTATTACTTTCTTATTTATGTTTGCAGCATTCAGATCCTTATGGGCTTTATGCACTGCTTCTCTTGAATTGGAAAGAACATTTTTTCTTATGGTCTCTGATTCATCTGCTAAGGCATACATATGCTTAGTGAATGTTTTAGAATCTATTATATTCAAATTCATGCTCATGCAAAATCTTTCCATTGTTCTATGACCACCTCCAATTTTTAAAAATGACTCTATACATCTTCTATTTATTTCAAAAGCAGCCTTTTTACTTTTGGAATCAGTCTTTACTTTTGGGCTGGAGTAAACATCTGAAAATGTCTTGTCACAATTCTTACATTTTACAGTAAGCTTACATGCTAGGCCCTTATTTTCTCCTGCTTCAATAATCAAGGACTTTTCCCCACACTCATCACATACTATATTGCTACATAACTCATTCAGAACTTGAGTGAATTAAAATGTATTTATTTTATATAGGTTAGGCTGTGTAAGTGGTGTTTCAAAATATCTGCGCTTTTTGTCACTGGCAGAAATTATTTCATGTGTACTGGTATGTGTGGGTAATGTATTATGCACAACAGAAGTAGAATCTGAAATTTCTGTGCTACTATTTGAATCAGATAAAATACTTTTGTGATCACATGGCACTGTTGATGGGCCAGGTTGTGATTCTATAGTTTCTTTGGGAACACCTTTCCATCTTTTTTCAATATTTTTCAGAGCCTTTAGATTCCTTTTACTCATCCTACCTGTGAGTTTCCTCCAACTTGCACTTAGTGTATGCATTTCAATTATCAATAAATAAACTTGAAAGACACTGACAGTAATAACCTCACAAAACCAAGCTGCATGTAAACATAACACATAATTATTTAAAACTTATAAAACAGATAAAATCTTACAAATAAATTCTTAAAATATTTAAATACTATAATAAAATATATTTTACTGGTGTGAGACGGCTGTATATATTGTTCCTAAAAAATTCGGCTATATTTTGAACTCTTATGAAGATTAAGTTTTGTTGTAGTTACAGTAATGAACACCTGATGGAAGCAACAACCAATACACACTGACTATGGTGCAAATTTGAATGATTTTTTTGGAAAGAAAGTAACTATTTTGCAAGCGAGAACAAAAATGGGCGTGGCAGGCATTTAAATTTCCGTGCAGTGGTTTTTAAAAATGGCTACCAAACCCTTTAAAAAGGTGCTTATCAGCATAAAATGCATTTATATGTTTGACTAACATTATAAAGAGTTAATTTTTGCAGAAAACAAAAAATTGTAAATTTTGGCCATTTTGACTAAAAAATCTGTCCTAGGTCCCCTTAATTGCATTCCATGCATATTAAGTGGGCCAGAATGCCCTTTCTCCTACTACTCACGAGTAATTTCGCTAGTATACGGCATGACTGGTTCTGAGACAATAAACATATTTTGGTTTCAATAACACCAGAAAAAGCGAAGACATCAACCTCCCCTCTTTTCCCCCTTATCAAGCTTATCAAGCCACCACAATCTGCGATATGTAAGGTGAAGGACACGCCTCAAAAGACCCCTGAAAACGATACAAAATCCGCCAAGATTTTCTTTGGCGCTCTGTGTACGACTTCATTTAACATTATTGCACGTACCTAGCTTTAATTGTGTACTATTCAGGTAATGAACATGTAAATTACATTTTAAACAATTTTAAATTAAAAACTGAAGCACTGTGTAAGTTAAAAATTATAGTACACAACATAAATGATTCATGTAAATCAAATTAAAATATGTGCTTATAAAGAAAGAAAGAAAGAAAGAAAGAAAGAAAGAAAGAAAGAAAGAAAGAAAGGAAAAGGAGGTAGGGGAAAAAAGCAAAGTGGCCACTGGAATTCAAACCCGATATTCAAATGTCTGTTTACCTGCGCCTTTCGGGTAACATATTCATTGCGCTAAAGACGAAGGATCCGATTAGCTCCACTTATTTTCTTATCATACCTTACACATAAGCAGAAGTGATCAGTGGTGTGCGAACTCCCTAGCAATTTTAAGGCATAACTCCTAATTTGTCTTCGTAGACCATAGTTTACCTATCTCTAATTGATTTTCTATGAACCGTCTATCATCAGTAAAATTCGTGCCGTGTTATATATCAGATTTACATGTCTCTAAAGTGATGTCAGTTTATAGCAGCGATTACCAAACACTAAAGCAGTGTAACTTTTGCTGTTAACATGCACCCCTACAATTATGACAAATGTGTTTTTATCAGAAACGAGAGTGAGGATAACAGAAAGTTTCAAAGCTGAGAGTAATACAGTCCAGTCCATGATGTCACTTATCATCTTTATAAATATATGTTATTAGAAGTGTGTAAAATGCTGTTCTTGGAGGGATTAAATATCATTGACAAAAACTACAGGATGTATACCCAAAACTAGAGTGTAAATCCAAATATTGCACAAAATAATTAACAAATTGTGTATATTATGCTGCTGCTCTGAACCCAGAAAGTTACCTTAATAACATTTTAATTAAAAATGTAACTAAATTGTTCACATGGATGTTTCGGAAAATATTCAGAAACTGTCCGAATTGAAATGCACAGGAACAAACCTATTTTTTATTTCAGTTCTATTTTTATTTTTGTGGCTTATCAAAGTGTATTAAGGTAAACGAAACTATTAAAGAAAACACTAAGGATACATACAATGCCCATAGCCACTTCAATTAAATGTTATCCTTAAGTTAATAGTATGTGTTTTTTCAGTAAAGCAATAATATAAAAAGCAAATAAGGAGGCAAAAGAAAATAAATTCAACAATAATCCCATGTATTCTATGGATGAATTTATTGGGAATCTTTGGACTGATAGCAGTACTTCGGGCTCCCTCCGGTTACAAGTCTAAGTATTGTTGCGCAACGTTCCCAGAAATGTTTTCGCCGGGTGCGAAAGGTTATTGCGTCACCCGAATCGGCGAGACACGTTATAGATTGGTAAGTAGGTACACAATAGATATGCTATGAAGAAAAGAGTTGAGTAGTCCTATTGCTCCGCGCTCGCCGCCGCGAGAGGGTTATAACAAGCGACAAAAATAGCCCTGTGCGGTACCTAGGGGAGGCGAGGGGCGTCGGGGTGTCGTGGGCTGTGGGCCAATCGGTCCCAACTCGGTGGGTCAGTCTAGACTAGACCTTTGGTGCGTGCGCTCAACGGGAATGTTAATATAGTGCCTTAGAGTTTCGTGTTCCTTCTCGCACAAGTTTTAACGTCGGTAGAAAACGCGAATTTAAAATTAGCGCCAATAACTGTGCGCGCGTTCGCGCCTGTGATATGTTGTGTGCGCTCGAAGGTGACAAACTAGCAAGAAGAAGAGGGGGATCGCAATAAACGTAAAAATTAACATGTTATCCTTTTTCAAACGTAAGGAGTGAGCGAAGACGTTACACACATTTTGTAAATTTGTCTTAGAAGTGCAGATCCGGTAAGAGGGCGATGATGAGTGAATGTGAAGTGGTGTGTTTTCTTTATTCACGTGTTTTGGAAGTGAAACGGGAATGCAAGTCTTTTGTTTTATCGCTGTGTTTGTGAGCTGTTTAACAAGGCAGCTACAAAAATAGTCAAGGACCTTCCTTCCATTACCCTTCAGTGCTCCTGATCGGACTTCAATTTTCTTGTTCTTTAATTATCGGTGAGTATTCTTTGCCGGCACATTAGTTCTGAGTGATCGGAACGAGGTGTTTTAATATTGTTTGTAACTTTAAGTGTTACTAAGAGATACCAACAGGACCATTATCATCCTTAGTTTTCCCCGAGGGAACGGTTGCCAGATCAAAGATTACACCTCTGGAAAGACTCGTCTACACCTACAGTTATTTTGTAGGAAGGCTTACTTGGTTTTATGATGTAATGCTATACAAACAATATAAAAGTACTTTTTCCATAAGTTTCTATTACGATACGTGCACAATCAAAATAATTACGTTTACATCAGGTTACATTAAAATTATCCTATATTTTTAAATAATTTACTGGAAAAGGGAGTTGTTTCATTTATTCCTTCATAACACTATCTTTAGCACTATCGCAAGTTATTTGTATTTTGCTCTCTTAGGTCCAGGTCAAGAATAGTTATTTTTATTCCAAGATTCTACAATAACCATATAAGTTGTCACTGAATCCAGGACGTTTTGATGCTGAAAGCCTCAAAGGATCTCAGAAACAATTAAGAAATGCAATAATTTGAATTTAGTAGCAACATAAAGTGTCTGCCACTCACTCACACTAAAAGCCATATGAATAATACTCGTTTTGAGACGTTTAGATGTTCACATTTGTGTAATGTTGTTAGATACTCAACATTGTAGAATCCATAACTGACTGCACCCAAAGATCGATTTTCTCTTCCCAGTGTCTTTAAACGTTTTCAAAAAAAATAGAAAACAAAGAATATTAATGATTATGTCGCTATGAGAATTCAATACTTTATTCCATACATTACTTACTTACAAATATTATCATTTTTATCGTATTTTAAATTTATCTATACCAAGTGATTATGAATATGCACGAAAATAATATTTCAACATTATTTTTATATTCGTTGAAAATACGCAAAGACTCAATTTTCCAGAACAAATAAGACAAAAAGCCTTTGTTCAAGAATTCAAATACCTACATAGCAAACTAGATATAGATATCAGAAATTAGCAGCGTATTACAAAGATTATACTTCCCAAAAAGGTGTGTTTTTGACTAATGTAACATTGAATTTTATTAATCAAGCTAGTTTCATTAAAATGTCTGTTTTTTCTTTTTGTTTCTTATAAAATTAGAATGGTACTTGTAAATTAAGTTTTTTCAAGTGACTATTTCACTTTTATTACGTCATACTATTTTTGACCAAAACGGGCACATTTGCAGGGAACGACATGTTTGAGCTAATCATTCTGCTTATACCCACAATTTTTATCTCCTTTCGTTAATGTTTTTTATCACCTATCTAGCATGTTTGTTTTTATCACATCCTTTGCTTTTGTTTCTGTGTTTGCCTTACGCTACTGTAACACATTGCGATCCTCATTCTTTTAATCTTTATATACTTTCTTCTAATCGTGAACTAATCAAATCCCACGCGAGTTTTGATTTCTCTAAATAAAATCTAAATCTCTTGTGAGATTACGGTTGATTATTTAATTCTCACTACGTCATACTTCTTTTGACCAGCAAAACGGCACGGAACGGCGTGTTTAAACCACTCATGACTGTTTATCTTTACAACTTTTATCACCTTCCTAGTATTTGTTATTTATACACCCCTCAGATATTTATTTGTTTTTATCGCCTCCTTAACATTATTATTATTTCTTTGTTGAATAGTAATGGTCCATGAGATTATGAATATTCACGTATGAAATGCAATTGTTTTAATAAAAATGAAACTGAGGCAAGAAAGCCTTCTTGATTACCAATCGTCTATGGAGTTCAATGAACACTGTGTAGTTGGCACAACTGATAATAAGAAATCAGCTGATCATAACACACTACTGCCATTTAGCAGTGGCGGCTGGTGATGGAGGACTCTAGGGCGGCGCCCTCCCCATAAATAAACGCCCCGTAAATAAACAATAAACACAGGAAAGGAAGGATAACATCAGATGTCATTGCAGTATTAATCTCTGCACTCCCCGATTTAGTTAATAGATTTTTTTCAATGTTTTTGCAACGTTTATACAGCGATTAGCGCGAATGTTTTCATTTGGAGTGTATTTCGGACTACATCAAGTCCGTCTGGGAATCTTCACGTTTATGGATACTGTTAGAGGTGAGACGTGCAAAAGGGGGGATGCTTCGATTATGGGCGAGGGGTGCAGAGAAATAATAGTAACTTGGCAGAGTTCGAAACGCTTCGCTATTGGTTCTTTCTCCACGCGGTCTTTTCTGTGTGGAGTCATTCAATCTCACTGACGCCGCCATATGAAAACAAATGTATTCAGTCCTGTCTAAATGCAATTCTGTTACATAAATTATTTGAAGATTAATAAAATTGTTAAGTTATACTGCGATTTAAAGTACAGTATTTTAGAGTTTAAACGATTCAGAGCAGAAAATAAATAATCCCCCTTGTAGTACAATCTATATGTTGTTCACTTTTGTTTGCGAGTTAAATAATCACAGTGCATGCTCTCACGAGAGCTGTGATTCACACACGTATGTGACGTACAGGGTTCGGAAGCACGTGTTGTAAAAAATGCCTAACTTAACATGTAAATTCAGTGCAATGGTATGCTCTTGGTGGAAACTGTTAAAAATCTGTAAAGTGTGCATTTAAAGTTACTTAATTGGTCAAGAAATCGTAATGAACAGCAAATAACAACGCATCATTTGCACGATTCCCATAACCAGATCAGAGAGTGAAAAGGCGTTTTCCAATTCTCAAGGGGATAAAAAGTTTGCTAATGCTTTAGCCATATATTTGTTACATTAAGAATGCCCTGATTTCAACCCTTTTGCTGAACAAAAGGAGAGAGGAATGGACATCATCTACAAGAATATTAATTAGGGGTTTAGTTACAGTCAAGCGTATATCGCTTTTTTTTGAGGCATAAATACATCATTTCCTACAGTTCATTTTATACTCTTGAACTTTTCCAATGCCTGTTGTTGATTGCTTGGTATCATCACGTATACTTTTAGACACATAAACTCTAAGCGTTTCCACTTATGAAATTATGTTCTTATGCTGATGTCTGAATAAATACTATTATACCTAAGAAGGTAAGAACTAAAACTCGGAAGAAATGCGTTCAGGAAACGCAGGTTTATCGATGTGCAACCATAAGTGTTTTAGATTTGTAAATCATTTATTTTGTGAAAAAAGCACAGAATATTAATTTGTTGTAAAAACGTATGTTCTCCACTGAAATTTTAACCGATACAAGTTCATTAATGCACGGGTGCACCATATAATATAAATGGCAAAAGACTTCCTGCTACTGAAAGAAATAATACAATACTTTATTAATAGGCGTAGTTTAATTTACGATTGCCTTCGTAGATGCGTTTCATTGCACGTTTTATTCTGAATTGTACTAATCCATAGGATATTTTGGTTTATGTGATTGTTTTTCTTTACATATGTTTTCTGGTAAACTGTAGGATAAAACCTGCCGTGTAAGGCGTGCTTAATACGAAAACATCACCTGCCGTGCTTCCAAACTTTCAAATCATGACCTGCCACTGCGATCTAGCATATTATTAATTGTAGTGGTGAGATTGTACAAAAATGCATTTTCAAGGCAGTATAGTACTTTTGTAAATCAATTAATATTTTATTGATTTGTTTTTTCTAATCCTTTCTTCTTTCTTCTAATTGTGAAGTAGTCAATTAAATCGCATCTGAGTTTTGATTTTTCTCTAGATAAATCAAAACCTCTTGTGGGATTACTGTGGATAAATTACCAGTTTGTGTACTGTTGTTAATATAAAGTCGTCAATTCCAATCTTTTTACCTCCGGTTCCTCTGATAAAATATAGCACTGTTATGGTTCCCAGCTGTTTTTAATTAAAAAGAAACTTGTAGTATGAATTTTAATCCAACTGATCTATTTTTTGAAGTAAAACGTTAGGCTTAGAATAAAAATGATTGTTGATTAATTAAAATGGGTGTTCAAATGAAGCTCTATTAACTATGAAGCATTACATGTTTATCCGCGAAAGTTTAAATATTTGAATGTCAAAAGTGAATGAGATAGGAATGTGCTTAAAAAGGATGTTTACATTCTAAAACGCTATTGTAATCACTTTCAGCAGTAGAATACGCGTTTTAGGTTACTTGTTAAGACAACATTACTTGATTATTTTGAAATTTATGAAATTATAATCTTGTTCTGCTACCTCACCCCCTGTGATCGCACTCCCCAGTTTCAAATCTACCTACTTGACAACAACGCCGTATATTGTTTCTTGTAAATTCCTACTAATGATACGGTTCAAATCATTTTTATTTTGGCTGCCTTTGATTTGCTTTTGTTATGTTATCTTTCTTATAATTATTGCGTGTGCCATTTGGATAGGCAGTTTCTTTTTTAAAATAACGGAAGAATCTGTTCCCTTCTCGCTTTGGTGTTTAGAAAAGGCCTTTTAGAAGTCGAAGAAACAGCGCCTTAAGGAATTAGCAATATGCCCTGAACAAAGTTGTAGATGTTCCAGTTATTATTAATTCCTAATTTAGTATGAATGTATTACGGAACTGTGAAATAACGCTATTTACATGTTCAGAGATCTGCATTACTGAGCTGTACTGTGGTGTCTATTCGAACAGACAACCATAATACGTACTAAACAGATATACCATAACGTAAACCGCTCATTAGCGTTGTCTGCTTAATACTAGACATACAGATTTGGGATAAAATAGCGTTAGGAGTAACTAACGTGATGATAATTGTCAGTGCTCATAAATAAAATATGTTAATAAATACATAAAAATTGCTTGACAAGAGGAAACGTTTCTCATGTCAGTTGGTATTCTACGTACTGGAGTTAATTAATTGGTGGTGATTTACACAGTGGAGTGCATACAAAGCCTCTCCTACTGTAACTTTTTTTCCAGACTTACCAGCTTTATCAATTAGGAAAGAAAAATGATGTGATGCACTCACATTACTTTCTCTATCCTCTATAATTTATTAGTGGGTATACAACTATTCTTACTAAAGCTTATTTTTCTATCTACTACATTTTAATCCAAATAAACCTTCGCAGAAATAGCTACATTACACATTTCGTTATAGATAGAAAGGGAACAGCGATAGTCAAATGTTTAAGAACTGGTCGCTATACGCTGGCCTTAAAATGTCATACTGTTTCCATGCAATAGCGAGAAACAACTGAATGTTGACAGGACTTAAAGAGAATGACCAAGTAATGCACAATTCTAATCATTACTAACGGATATCTCAGAAGTGGCTAATGCCACAAAAAACCCTTACTTGAAATAAATTGTGTTTTTTAAAGATATCTATATATTTTGTGTAGTAAGTTTATCGCTTAACGTTTACCAGTTATACAAGATTATACAAAATTTCTTCCGAATGAAGAGGTCTTCACAGGCTATTCCCAGAAAGTTTAAAATACCTACAACTTTTATTTGTAATGTGAATGTGTTTAATATATGGTATGTTAATCAAAATCATTAGAGCCATTTTTTAGAAAATAAAAAAGTTCATGTTCATGCAAAGGGTTGCTTGGTGTGGGGGAAATATCTTGAAAATATTCGTGTCGCATCTGTGGAAGGTACTGAGCCTAAATACTAAGTTTGGTATTTATCCGACTTTTTTTTTGAGTTGTGCTGTTCACATACACACGCACGTACCTTTTTCTAACTTTTTTGGATTCAGGGGACCTCAACATGTATTTCCGGTGAAATCTCGGTTTCGAATTTTTGGGTGGAACACAATACCTTCTCTACCTACTATGTAGCACGTGGTAGAGAAAGCAACTGGACTATGGTTTTGAAGAGAAAGCGGAGCTTGCGTTCTTTTTGTGTTTCTATGTGGAAATATGGACCTTGATGTCATAATACCACAATTACTAATAGAAATATAGCAACTGGCAACGAAACAGAAATTAAAATCAAAATCGACACAATTTATTTACAAGAGCGAATTTAAATATTACCTACATTTTCGACATTATAATCAAGTTTTACAGCTTGCATAATTGAAAAAAATAAAAGACAAAACACTATTTTAAACTTCTTTTTTTAGTGGATAGGCTTTAGACAACATTTCATTGAACGCTGTTTTGCTTCTCGTAGACATTTTATACAGTACTTTTCGTTCACACTGTGGCCACCGCACAGCGGCTCGGACTACCGCCGAAACAGATATAATATCGCCACAACCGCCTCACATTCTCATAGTCAAAATTACAATAATAATCATAATAATAAGCACATACATTATCATAAAAGACGTTGGAAATGTTATCATTTTCTATCCGCATATTTAATTACCCTATCTTCAAATATTTCCTGAATTAAATTTAATGCTCCATGCGCGGTACCAAAGTATTATTGGAAAAATCCATTTTGACATTCAACATCGGCCAGCGCTTCAAAAATGGCGTGAAAACATCCTTCCTGTACCTCTATGCATTTGTTGTTTGTTCAAGAAATTAGAACCTATTATTCTGTATGTATTTTTTGCACAACAATTTTCGCATCATACAAGGGAATCTCGTGTGCAAAATCGGATTTCTCTGTGCTCTAATATCCGTTATTTTACGATGAAACATAGATATATAAATGGAACCGTGCTTCGACAAAGAAGAAAATTAAGCGTGGGTCAATTACTCTATAATTTCGCAAAATCCAAATACAGAAGTTTACCCGACTTTGATGCTTATGAAAAATAAGGTGGGTGCAACAAAGAAGCATAACATTTCCAACATCACTTATGATAAGGTGTGTGCTTATTATCATTGTAATTGTAATTAGAGAATGTGAGGCGGTTGCGAGGATATTATGACTGTTTCGGCGGGAGTCCGAACTGCGCCGGCCGGCGCGCGATCCGCCGTGCTGTGGCCACAGTATGAACGAAAGGCACCGTATATTGGTCATTTATAACTATATCAGCACAACTCAACGAAGTAATTTCCACGAGAAACCACGTGCTCAATAGAGCAATGAAAAGCGCATGTGCACAAGACTACAGATTTTAAAGGAAAAGCGGAAGTAGATCTTGAAATCACAATCGATAGTTACAAAAATATAATCGATACATAAGAGCACTGGATCTACTATCGATCATTTGCAGTTCGACTAATTTGCGCAGTAACTTGAATAAGATGAACTTTGTGGTATTTCCACTATGCTCACAAAACTCCAAGATTTTCGCAACTTTTTAAGAGTCTGGTCAGAATTGTAATGTTAGTCCTAAAATCGGACATTTCATTGCCCTGGCACTATGGCAGCGTATTTGCAATGTAACGCCATTTCTTCTTCTTCCGCCATGTTTTCAAATCGATTGCTAGATCGACAGAAGTATAAAGTATCTCAACGAGAGTGTGCGCTAAAAAGAAGAAAATGGGCTTACTTATAGCGATGCGTTATAGGAGCATTTAGAATATGGAAACTAAATACAAGTATTGAAGTAAGAATAAGCTTCGTTGATAGCTTGCCCTTTGGAGCAGCATCTTCAGCATCAGAAGTCACTCTCAGCGTATCTTAAGGCTGGTGTGGTCTTCTAAGCAATTCAGGCATTTCCTATATAACATCATTAGCTATGATACTGGACTGTTTTGGCACAGTACCCACGAATTCGATATGCTACCCCCACTCACCAAAAAAGAAGGAAAGAAAGAAGAAAGAAAGCAAGAAAATTCAGGATTTCAATGAGAATTGAAACCACTAACGTCATAGAGTACCTAAGTGAGAAACTTTAGAACTATGCATCTTCAGCTGGAATAGATACATTATAGTTATTTAAGATATCTCAATCGTAACGTATTACGAGGTGCAAATTGTCAGATTAGGCCGCAAGGCCGAGTTTGATAAAAACCGGTCGAGTATTGTAATACGCGTTATGTTAAATATAATGTACAACGTTTTATATGCTTTAAAAACAAAATAATATTTTTAAATGTAATTTTTTTACGGCCGATTGTATACATTGGTTCTCTAATTGAATGATGAATGTAGAGAGTATATAAGGAAAGATCTGAACAATGTTATTAGTGTTGGTATTGTTTTCGCAGCTAGGTAGTATCAATAAACGTAAAATGAGTGATCACGATATTGAGTTTGCAGCCAATGCTGCTGTTTATCTGTTATTATCAACAAAGTCACGACAAAGATAGAAAAATGAACATGAAAAATTTGAAAAGTAGCACAAGAAAACATGTAGACGATGCGTCTGAAAAGGTAGGTGTACATGAAGAGACACGGAGGGTGAAAGTCTACTTCTGTTATGAAACATCAATTGAAAATAAGAAGACAAGAGCTATTAAAATCATGGGGGGGGGTACATAATTCAATCATTTCTAATGTGAAACAGTATTAATTGTATAGCCTCAACATCGGGGGCAATTATAGTGACAATTTGTGCAAATATTACCATCAATGTGTAGGACTAGGACCACATATCACTAGAACAGAGCACCGCACGTAGGCTAGTGTGGCCATTTGTACTTGTAACATGACTCCTGGGAGGGAGGGAAAAGGGGGAGACCCGAAAGGCGACTAGATGTGGACGACGATGTGCACAAGGATGGACGGTGTCCCTGAGGATTCCACACTGAACGTATCCGACGCTGGTCACCCTGCCCACAAACCCCTAGTCACCCGGGATCCCCTAGAGCCCAGGGATGCCGCTCCAGAAGGTGGGTCCGTATGATAGCCCAACCGACGCCAAGGAAAAACCTTTCCTCCTCCGCCCAGGCGCCGTTGCCTGGTCTTACATCTCTGAAACAGGTGATAGGAAATGAAGGGGACAGGAAATTCGTGGTAGAAGACGAACGACGCATACATTCGCCTACCGACCCGGAGAAACCACGAAAAACCCATGATCAGAGTGCGAACCTTCGAACCCGGGAACCTTCCTCATGCGAGCTTCACGCGTTACCGCGGAGCCATCTTGCTCGGTCTTCTTTGTGCACAAAATTTGATTTCCTTTGATGTTGAACTAAGTTAGCACTTACTATCCAATTACAATATTTTTTGCTTTACTGAAGTGAAAGCGGAAAGTAGACCATCAATAAAATCTTCCCACTCTAACTACCCTTTAAATGAAAAGATTTTCATTGTTTTTTATTTTCTCAAAAATGGCTCTTATCATTTTGATTAAAATATAATAAGTTGAAGATATTTGCATGAGAAATAAAATATAGCCAATTTTGTGCGAATATCCTGTGACGTCTTCATTCCAAGTGACTTATGTATGACTGGTAAACCATAAGAGATAGACAAAGCTAATTTATATCTCGTTAAAGCACACAATTTATGTCAAATATATATTTTATGTGGCGTTACGCTTCCGAGATATTCCTTGTTGCTTCTTTGATTTTTACTTTCTCTACTACGTATAGTAAGTAGGGGAAGTATTGTATTCCACCCAAAAATTCGATACCGCGATTTCACCGGAAATACATGTTTTGAGACCCCCTGAATCCAAAAAAAGTATTTTTGGAAACATGTCCGTGTGTGTGTCTGTGTGTCTGTGAACAGCATAACTCAGAAACGAACAGTTGGATAAACACCAAACTTGGTATTTAGGTTCAGTATCTTCCAGAGATGCGACATGAAGGTTTTCAAGAAAATCCCCTCACCCCAGATTACCCTTTACATCGAACATTTTTCGAAAATTTTAATTTTCTCAAAAATGGATCTAACGATTTTGATTAAAGTATCATATGTTTAAGATATTTTCATGACAAATGAAATGTATATCTTGAATTTTCTGGGAATGTCTCCAAAAGTATTCTTCATTGTGAACGACTTTTGCATAACTGGTAATCCATGAGAGATAAACAAAATTTTACTACACACAAAATGTAGATCGCGTTAAAATACACAATTTATGTCATATACATTTTTTTTATTGAATGTACCATTTTCGAGATATTGCTTGTTATTCCCTTAAATTTTTCAACATTTATTTTCTCAAATGGGAATTCTTATTCATTTTTTTTGTCTTGGATATGCAAAGAGTATTAATCTGTGGCAAAGGGAATGGTGCTGCATCTAACAACCAGCTATTAAGATATATGTATGTGCTTAAATGCTACTGTTTTTCTATATTGCCCTTGTAAATATATATTACCCTTACATCTATAAGAAAATTAGCAATAAGATAGAGTCTGCAAATGTTTATCTCGATTAACATGAAGTAGATGGAGAATAAGCGTTTGTAAAAATAGTTTGTACAAGAGTAGAGAAAGTCATGTGAGTGTAACACATCAGATTTTTTCAAATATTTTGCACTTTTTTTCAAGTGGTAAGTCGCCTAAGTGCTATTTGTTTTCCTCGTGGCCACGCAAGAAGCCATTGCATAGCGATCCGCTTTTTAAAATGTTGACTGTCGCTACAATGAAAGTTTATGTCGATTAACAAGAGGTTACTGTACGAATAGTTTGTTAAAGAGTGAGTAGAGAAACATGCGAAAGCAAAACATCAATTTTCTTTTTGAGGGAGGAGGGGAGTTTTTTTGCCTTATTTGTTATAGCTTTTGGTTGTAACGTTCCTATGTTTTTTCTTATGGGAGCCAAATTTTCTCGCTGCGGACAAATTTTAAGACGCTTTTCAAAACGTTTTACCCTTTTTTAAGGCTTCCAATTAGTTGTTACTGATAGAGTGCATTCAGACTCAAAGTTTCAGAATATACAAATTTCGTGGTGTGACTTTGTGATGATATCACACCTACAAATATGAGGATTGACCAAAAAAAGAAAGTTTCATAAAAGTGCAACACTCACTATTGCTTTATCAAAACAGTTTTTCTTTTTTCAGTGGAATCTCAACTATAAAGGTTTGTAGTTACCCCTGTTTCGTAACGTTTCTGTAGGCGATGTGGCTTATACAAAATTCAAGCTTACTTTATTTCTCCACATACCCACACAATCACCTCTGTTATTTAAGCATCTGCCTTATCTATCCTATCACGAGCTTTAGAATGCCCGTGTTGTGGCGAGGTCATCGGTTGCACCTAGTCGGTTGCCCCCATACCATCAAGCCAAGAGTTCGGACTCAATTTCACCAAACAAAGAATGAGAAACTTTTAGGAAATAAATCTGTAATCACCTAGGGTTCTGTACGATTTTGTTGTTCACTTGATTCTTCAAATTATCTGTGATGACTGATGGGTGACGGACATCCGGTTTGAGTTTCGTCATGCACATTAATTTTGTTCGTCCACTGTTGAACATTTAACACACTTTGTTACATTGCTTACGTTCACTACTATATCACCATACTTCCTTTAGTTAACTGTAAATTTCAAGATTCGAACATTCAAAAATCTAATACCTCTCACCTCAGAGTCGGCGGAACCTTGTATCACACAGCTCGTTTTGAACAATCACAGAAAGCACAACTTGTTTCACTAAAACTCATACAACACTGAGAAAAGATTTCCAACTTGGAAAGATGCCCGATAGCGATCTGCGTAGCGGAATGTGCAAACGGTCGTTACTTCCTGGATTGCCCTCGTAACGTGACATACTAGTCCGCGGAAACACTAGTATGCAAAAGGCATAGAAGAAATTACTTTGAGGGCATATATGCATTGTTTCCAAAAACACTAAATTAATTTCCCATGCTGTGTATGTTGGCATTACCGATTTATCACCTCAGCCGGGGTTTGAAGAACCATGGATCTTCCCGGATATACCATTGAATTTTTCAGTCTGATTCTACCTTTCCAGCCTTTTCTACACATGGCGTGTTTGAAAGAACAAATTAATTACAATTATCTACTTTACTAGAAGAGCTCCATAGTAAAAATGGTTATTTGAATTATGTAGAAACTAGTTAAATTAATGCAATAAGGTGTTAATCCGATTTTATACAAGAAAAAATTAGTTATTGATACAAATTATTGGTTCTCTGATTTAAAAGAACGAAACTATAACCAATCTGTGTTTGCTAAATGCATGATCGATATGGTTGACCAAGAAAAACTGAAATACCAATTCGCCGTTGTACCATAGTACTTTTCATGTATGCTGAAAGAGTATTCTCTCCCATCATTAAGCGGTTTCTCCCATCTGTAAGCAAGATTGTTTGGCAGAAAGTACAGAAAAAGGAAGCAGAGACGTCTCATAAATAATGCATAAACAAACACGTGTAGTCGCTGTGTGTGCAGTTATGGAGCAAAGAACCTTCCTGGTTTCAAACTTTCAGCAGATCTTTTATATCGCCATAAAGATGTCATTAAAAGTTTGAGCAATACCACATTAACGTACCCAGGATTAGTTTAGGCTGTAATTAAATTTAAATAGAGTATGAACTCAAAATAGCTTAAAGTTGCTTAAGTAGTACGAGAGTTCATCCAGTTACTTTCATTCTAAACATAAAAGGGTTGAGCAAACAGTCATACGATTTTTGCTAATTACCCATTCATCTTTTTCATAAGATTCTTCCCACTATTCAACAGTTAAAATTTATGTATAATTAATAAAACTGTAAAGGGTGATAACTTTTTATTTTCGATGTATAACCGGTGCTAAAGCTACCCTGAAGTTAAAAACTTTTTTTTAAATTTTTATCTTGCTTGTGCACCTGTATATTACGTATAGTTTATTCAAGAATGGTCGAACCTATTGTTATGAAACTTGGTACAGCACACACCTTATGCTTGACTAATGATATCTAATTACTTTCTCAATGAGGGAGGA
Organism: Deroplatys truncata; assembly: GCA_030765065.1. Classification (NCBI taxonomy): domain Eukaryota; kingdom Metazoa; phylum Arthropoda; class Insecta; order Mantodea; family Mantidae; genus Deroplatys; species Deroplatys truncata. The sequence continues at coordinate 241,600,576 of CM060978.1, read as the reverse complement.
AAATTGAGTTCTATTTATGGACGCCCTTTGATTACTGTGTTCCTTGGCGCCCCATTCCAAATTGGAGTAAAAGACCGGTAATTTAGCTCAGAGGCCTCTTTATCAGGCTTGAAGTTGTTTTACGTGCCGTAAATCTACAACAGGGGACAACCGCCTTTACTTCCCTTCCGAAGGAAGCCATGCTAAGGATTTATACACCCGAAAAAATCCATCGCCCTCCGCTGGGTTTGAACCGACGACCTAAGGAACTAGTGGCAAGCATGGTAACCACTACACTACCACGGAGGACGACCCAGTCAATGAGGGAGAGATTTCTAATGGGGCATGAGGTAAAAAGATCGACATGTCGTTTATTATTTTTTAAAGCATTTGCATACAACAGTTTATATTAAATTATAAATTTCTGACAATCTTTGTTATTTATTTAATTTCCGCAGAATGAATACTTTGTTATAGCTATTTTTGGTTACTATTTTTCGTAAATGTAAACCGGTTATAGTTACGATCACTTAAGAAGCACGTCGTCCTCAATGGTGTAGTCGTTACCATGCTAGGCTCTAGTTCCCGAGGTCGCGGGTTCAAACCCGGCGGAGGGCGATGGATTGTTTTCGAACGTAAAAATCCTTAGCATGGCTTCCTTCGGAAGGGAAGTAAAGCCTGTGGTCCCGTGTCGTAGATTTACGGCACGTAAAAGAACCTCAAGCCTAATAAAGAGGCCTCTGAACAAAATTACCTGTCTTTCACGCTCAATATAGAATGGGATGCTAATGACCACGGCAGTTAAAGTGCGTCTATTAAAAAAATCAAAAAAATAAAAAAAACTTAAGAAGCACAGGAAGCATACACAACTTTGTATACTATTAAACCTTTTAGTTACGTTTTAATTTTTATTAACAACCCCCAAAAGCTTTTATTACTATTCCTCAACACACATGACATGTATATTACACGGAAAGAGGTTTGAAGGGAGGAAGGGACATTGAGACAGAGAAAGAGAGAATAGCTCCGCAATTAACGTAATAATGCGAGCGAAACTGCATGTACTATTGGTATTTTATAAAACAATTTTATGCTAAACATGAAAAATACAACAATTTTACTACACGTAACGCTCGAGAAAACAGTTTGAGATACTTTGAAAGTACAACTGCTTTCACAAATCAACACATAGTTCCATGCATGTGCTTAGTCTCTGCTGTGATCAAATGTTCAAACTGCTTTCATTGTAGGAAGAACAAGCATAAAACATCGTAAAAAACTAACAAATGAGAGAGAGAGTAAAATTAAATAAATGAACAAATAAATTCCTTAATTTCATGCATGCTTTATAATCACTTCTTAAAAACAAAAAATTAGAAAGAAATAAAAGGAAAGTCTGAACTGCCTAGAGTTCGATTCCGCAATTAACGCGTGATAGCATCTACATATGCTTATGCAGTTAAGCTTCAGAAATGTAGGTGAATTTACAGTTTGTGGAGTACGAGTTCATATCGTTCACGCATTAAATTAATTGTGATTATTTGTATTAATAGTCATTTAAAATAATCATTAGTTTTTAACATTCAATTTAAACACATGAGCGATAATTCAAGTATTTTGTTCTGTTAATCTTGCATGAGAACTTTGGAGACTTATGTCTGCTTATTTTCTATAAAATGGGGTTTGCATAAAGATTATTAAAGTCTGCTGGACTAGGACCACTGGCGTAACTAAGTCCCTATCTCATTTCGAGGGCCAAATGCAAACATTTGTTATTTGTAGATAGAAATTGTGGCACATTAAGACCCTACTTGTTACGGATATTCCGCGGGACGAATTTAATTTGACGGAACCGGAACGTAATCTACGAGGCAGATAATCCAAATTGTATAAAATAATCCCAAGAACATTCAATGAGTCAAACATAGTCTATTTTGGTAACAGTGTATAAGAATAATTGGCGCACTACAATAATGCGCAAACATAGTCTATTTTGGTAACAGTGTATAAGAATAATTGGCGCACTACAATAATGCGCAAACATAGTCTATTTTGGTAACAGTGTATAAGAATAATTGACGCACTACAATAATGCGCAAACATAGTCTATTTTGGTAACAGTGTATAAGAATAATTGACGCACTACAATAATGCGCAAACATAGTCTATTTTGGTAACAGTGTATAAGAATAATTGGCGCACTACAATAATGCGCAATCATAGTCTATTTTGGTAACAGTGTATAAGAATAATTGACGCACTACAATAATGCGCAAACATAGTCTATTTTGGTAACAGTGTATAAGAATAATTGGCGCACTACAATAATGCGCAAACATAGTCTATTTTGGTAACAGTGTATAAGAATAATTGGCGCACTACAATAATGCGCAAACATAGTCTATTTTGGTAACAGTGTATAAGAATAATTGACGCACTACAATAATGCGCAAACATAGTCTATTTTGGTAACAGTGTATAAGAATAATTGACGCACTACAATAATGCGCAAACATAGTCTATTTTGGTAACAGTGTATAAGAATAATTGACGCACTACAATAATGCGCAAACATAGTCTATTTTGGTAACAGTGTATAAGAATAATTGGCGCACTACAATAATGCGCAATCATAGTCTATTTTGGTAACAGTGTATAAGAATAATTGACGCACTACAATAATGCGCAATCATAGTCTATTTTGGTAACAGTGTATAAGAATAATTGACGCACTACAATAATGCGCAATCATAGTCTATTTTGGTAACAGTGTATAAGAATAATTGGCGCACTACAATAATGCGCAAACATAGTCTATTTTGGTAACAGTGTATAAGAATAATTGGCGCACTACAATAATGCGCAAACATAGTCTATTTTGGTAATAGTGTATAAGAATAATTGGCGCACTACAATAATGCGCAATCATAGTCTATTTTGGTAACAGTGTATAAGAATAATTGGCGCACTACAATAATGCGCAATCATAGTCTATTTTGGTAATAGTGTATAAGAATAATTAACGCACTACAATAATGCGCAATCATAGTCTATTTTGGTAACAGTGTATAAGAATAATTGACGCACTACAATAATGCGCAATCATAGTCTATTTTGGTAACAGTGTATAAGAATAATTGACGCACTACAATAATGCGCAAACATAGTCTATTTTGGTAACAGTGTATAAGAATAATTGGCGCACTACAATAATGCGCAAACATAGTCTATTTTGGTAACAGTGTATAAGAATAATTGACGCACTACAATAATGCGCAATCATAGTCTATTTTGGTAACAGTGTATAAGAATAATTGGCGCACTACAATAATGCGCAATCATAGTCTATTTTGGTAACAGTGTATAAGAATAATTGACGCACTACAATAATGCGCAATCATAGTCTATTTTGGTAACAGTGTATAAGAATAATTGACGCACTACAATAATGCGCAATCATAGTCTATTTTGGTAACAGTGTATAAGAATAATTGACGCACTACAATAATGCGCAATCATAGTCTATTTTGGTAACAGTGTATAAGAATAATTGACGCACTACAATAATGCACAATCATAGTCTATTTTGGTAACAGTGTATAAGAATAATTGACGCACTACAATAATGCGCAATCATAGTCTATTTTGGTAACAGTGTATAAGAATAATTGGCGCACTACAATAATGCGCAATCATAGTCTATTTTGGTAACAGTGTATAAGAATAATTGACGCACTACAATAATGCGCAATCATAGTCTATTTTGGTAACAGTGTATAAGAATAATTGACGCACTACAATAATGCGCAATCATAGTCTATTTTGGTAACAGTGTATAAGAATAATTGACGCACTACAATAATGCGCAATCATAGTCTATTTTGGTAACAGTGTATAAGAATAATTGGCGCACTACAATAATGCGCAATCATAGTCTATTTTGGTAACAGTGTATAAGAATAATTGGCAGGCAGTGGAAACACAATTGGCCATTGTCACAACTGTAATCAGTGTTACAACTTCGTTGCTATAAAATGAATTTACAATTTCATCGCACTGATTTACGATTTCCACTATTCCATATGGATTTTACAAACGATACTTCGGCTATCCCTTGCATTACATTACATCCAAAACTTTAATGATAAACCTCGTATGTAATCTTTGTTTGTCTTTGATCATTATGCTGCAGATACATGCAGCTCAGTTATTTGTACTTTCTAAAGCAACAGGTGCTTTGGATAATTACATTTGTGGTATAAACCCCTCGTGCATTGTGAAACTTCTCTGCTTTAGCTGTGTAGCGGGACGATCCATTCCTTTGAAGGTGATATTATTTATTTAACGTTGGCAGAATTTCCTTATCATACGAGGGCAGTTCCAGAAGTCCCGATCTGACCTGTATATAGCGGTTGTTTGAAACAAATGACTATGGTAGAAAGTACCACGCTTATAAAGCTTAAGTTTGACGATGCCACGTTGTTTAGTAATTGTTTGATAGCCATTAATAGTGAACTCTCTCAGCGAATTCGTAAACATGGATAAAACTGGCCATTTATGTGATACAATACTTTTATTTGAAAGGTCTTAGTCTAACTAACATTAAAGCTGGGCTACATTCTACTCTGGGGGAGTTTGCTCCTTCGTTTACAACAGTAAAATATTGGGTGGCAGAGTTTAAGCGAGGTCGTACGAGCTGTCAAGATGAACATCGTAGTGGTCGACCAAACGAGTTGACCACGCCAGAAATTGTGAAGAAAATCCACAAAATGGTATTGGATGACCCTCGACTGAAAGTGCGCGAGCTAGCAGACATCATAGGCATTTGAAAAAGTGCTGTACATCGCATACCAACTGAAAATTTAGACATGAGAAAGCTGTGCGCAAAATGGGTGCTGCGTTTACTCACAATGGAACAAAAACAGCGTCGTGAGGATGTTTCAGTCGAGTGTTTGGCGATGTTTCGCTGCAATAAAGCCACGTTTTTGCGTCGATTCATAACCATGGATGAAACGTGGGTCAATCACTTCACATCTGAGACGGAGGAACATCAAAACAGTGGATTGAAAGAGGAGAATCGGCTCCAAAAAGGCGAAGACAGTTCCATTTGCAGGCAAGGACATGGCGCGTGGGATAATTTTCATTGATTATTTTCAGAAAAGAAAAGCAATCAATGGCGAGTATTATGCAAACTTATTGCAGCATTTGAATGATGAAATCAAGCAAAAACGACCGCATTTAGCGAAAAAGAAAGTTCTGTTTCACCAAGACAATGGACCAGTTCACACATCCATTATCGCCATGGCCAAAATCAATGAATTAAAGTTCGAATTGCTTCCTCATGCACCCTATTCGCCAGACTTAGCCCCCCTCTAATTATTTTATGTTTCCGAAGTTGAAGAAATGGCTTGGTGATAAAAGATTTGTCACCAATGAAGAGGTGGAGTCTGCAGTTGATGGCTATTTTGCAGAACTGGACGGTTCTCACTATAAACTGTATCGAAGGTATTGAACATCGCTGGGAAAAGTGTTTCGAGCTGAAAGGAGGCTATGTAGAGAAATAAAGATGTTTTTTCCCAAAATTTTTGTGTTTCTTTGTTAGGTCAGGTAGTTCTGGGACAGCTCTCGTATATGTTCCACACCATGCCTGGGTGAGCCATTCTCTTATTGGTTTGAATTCAAATCCAACACACACGCCTATGAACTAAGGTCAGACCTAGGTGAAAGGATGGGCGTTATTAGTACTGGTTGGTGCTGAATGTTGTCATTTGTCTTTCTGTGGCTAACTTGTCTCGTGGAGAAGGTAATACAGTAAGTTTAGAATAACAACACTTTCATTGGACTTTGCGCTCCAATTTTTGTTGATAAGTCGGAGTTTAGTGAAGACAAGTATTCAATTATTACGCTACACCAAGCCAAGCCATTACCACGTTAAACGAGTCCACATTCTCCTACTGTGGACGTTACTGTGTCGCTTACTACATGATCGAAGAACACACACATCAATTTACATCGCCGAACTATCTGAGCTGATGAAAATGAGCTCTGAGCGCTAACCAACGGAATAAGTGAGAGGCGCGAACTGAGTTCTTGAGATTCCAACTTCTGAGTGAGCTTTGAAGGACTGCTGAATCAATGAGGTGCGCGACATAAGTGTTTTTATTTCAACCAGACTGCACTCCCCTCGGTTTAGTATTTTCTCTCATAACCAGGGGCGTGCGGTCAGTGGACTAGTAGGACAAGGTTATTCCCTAAGTATCATCAGCTTATATATAAACTTGATTAAATTTCATGTTTTAACTTTAGAAGACATGACAACAATAATCTTCTTTCGTTCGCTCAGCGCCCTGCACCTTAGCCAACACTCTAGCCCTCCCTTGCCGTCAGCAACAACTAATTAGTTCGCCTAGGACTAGCTGCACTGCACCAGTTCCTTGTGCCACGTTAAAAGTACCACGCGGTTGGGCGTGTGCAGGTAAACAGCTTCTGCATATCCATTCTTGTTAGAAAGAATATGTTAGTACGCTTATTCCTTTTGTGCATTATGAGTTACGTGTTGAACGTGAGCCTGTGAAGGTCACACTGATTAAAACAATATTGTGTTTTACGCTGTTTAGTATTCATGCAAAGGGACTCGGTTCAGGATCAGTGGTGGCTGAAATATGAATGTAGTGGTAGTGCCAGGAATACCTCCCCGAAATTCTTATATGATGTAATAAATATACCACCACCGCGCCATTTTTAATTTGTTTCCTACAAGTTAGTGCCCTAACCACTACCGGAGGTGGCGGTTAGTTCATCTAAGAATAACTTCCGGTTAGCTATTAACCGAAGGTCGTAATACGAAAATTTGGCCTAACTCTCAGTTAATATCTAACCGGAACCTTAGCCGCAGATCGCAATACAGGCCCTTAATAGTAGAGGCACTATTATAGGAGTACACACACTAATGAAACTAAGCCGAACATCACGGTTCCCGTTCAAATCACGCGCGCAAACTCACAGTTTGCCGATGTTGGACTGCTGGCAGTATTATAAAAATAATTAATTTAATTTTAAGTATAAACAATGATAATTAATGATGAAGATGATATAACAAAGGAAAATTTTCTCCTAAGTTTTATCCTGCAAGTGACTGGTACCTTATTTCTCACTTCTTAGTACAGCACACTTTGTCGTAGGACTCGTAGGTGTACAATAAAGTTGGTACTTCTAATTCGCTGTCAAGATAACCATGACAGGAATTCTGTGGCACGAATATGGGCTATCCTGTTTCCCCTCCAATCCCCGCTAGAGTCTAGAACGAAAGCTCAGAGTGCTATGAATCCGTGCCAGGACAGAAGTGGCACGGATCCATAGAATAATAATATAATAAATGCAAACTTGCAAATTGCAGTCGCTTCCTTTAGCTTCTATGGTTTTCTGTTGTCAGACATGCCATTTCAGAATAATAAGCATGACCGTATTCTTGATTAATCGTGGAGTACGCATTTACTCATTTTATTAAGGTAGTGCCATGGCACGCAGGCACTACGCCGGGAACGTTCAGGATAGAAGTCCTCTGCATCTCACATCAGCTGAATTGTTATCCGGCAGCGCAGGCAGTCACAACGTTGTTTTGGATCGTTTGTTACTTCGAAACTTTGGCTTTTCAAGAAGAACAACATATACTCCGGACGTTTCTATGAGTACACAATTAAAACTATGTATGTCATTTCAAAATTGAATGCTACAATCCTTCAAAATGGCTAACTGCATGTAAATCGAGAAATAAATTATATTGCTGCCTTGTATTCTTTTTGAAACCGAAGGAGGAGTATGGAACAGTGACACACACACACACACACACACACACACACACACACACACACACACACACACACACACACACACAAAGTGCTTAAGTTTTCAAAGGAACGTCAAATGGAATTCAAAATGATATTATTGAAAGTATTCTGACGTAATGCTAGGCATAATAAGGAAAGAAGTAAAATGTGCACCTTTTGTTGCTTTAATTTTGCAGGAAATGACGGATGTTGCAAAATTATCTCAGCTTTTATTTTTTATGTAAACGAGCGAGGGTGAAACTCAGGGAAGGCTCTACAGATGTCAGCAATAATCGCTCTGCAGTTACGTTAAGTGAGCATGTATATACAACCCTTCAGCGTGAGTCTGAGAACAAGCTCAAGGATACGACGGGACTGAAACATTTTCTGGTCATTTAAATGGGTTGCAAGCGCTAGTGAAGAAAAGATTTCCCAATGAACGGGTGTCAGTTACGTGTTGGAATTACAACTCTAGGATTGTGTGCATGAAAATAAGACAGAACTGATCTCATTGTTTTGAGCATATTGTTGATGACACAGACTCCTAGGATAGTGACATTTTTATTTGTGCCAGAGGATATTTAGCTTCATTGAAGGATTCCATCTTTTCTTTTCTATTGGAAACTTTCACTCATATTTTTGTTCTCACTGATACATTTTTCAAAACTCCCCAGACAAAGACTTTTGATGTAAATATTGCATTGCGAAAGTGAAAGAGACCATTTCTGTCATTCAAGAATCTCGAAACAATTTTGATAATATGTATGCAACACTAGAAGAAAGTAACACGATTGAGAATGAAGCTAGAAAGCGACGTCGGGAATTAGATGATCCCAGAATGAAATATTTGCGACTTTACAACGAAATAATTGACACGATAGTTGAAGTGGTATACTTGTAATATTATTTATTTTGTTAAGCCCCACGTTTGGGAGCCAATTTGAAGTAGCATTATTAATGTTATTTTTTATTTGTTGTTGAGCCCCACGTTTGGGAAGCCAATTTGCGACGGTTTTACTTATAATGTTTGTGTATGTGTGTTTACTTCACGTGGTGATGCCATTTTGTGACGTAATTCTTTGTTAGGTTTGTAGCTCCATCTGGTGTTAGCAATTTGCGGTAGTATTAGTGTTTGTTTGAAAGAACGCTACTGTTATTTTATTTAATTTTGTTTCACTGTCCTCCGGCTAGCTATTATCCTTTTGGGTCGAGCACTTCTCTTTATACAGGTTGTGTAAACGGAAAGGAATCTTTTATCCAAAGATAACACTGATGAAGGAATTTGTTTTACACTTTTATTGTCGAATACAGTCACTATCACATTTACACATTGATCTTGACACTCGCCAAACTGAAACTGTTATAACAACTTCTTACTGATCACTTTTAATTTGCGTACTTCAACTTTGTGTATAATTAACTTTATAACACTTTAGATTTTTCATAACTCTTATACGCGTAACTTGCGAATCGATAGCCGACGTGTAATATTTCTGCTGGACTGAAGGCGACGTGTATCATACAAATATTTTGACGAACTGATGGACTGAAGGCGACGTGTAATGTATAAAGATTTTTGATGAACTGACGGGTCTATCTCTAACCTAGCCCTTTTATACTCATACACCCCGATATGCCTAAACATTATAACTGAGCTGCAATTGGCTAATAAAACGCGCCAACATTAGCGTCTATTTTTATATCCAATGAAAATTATAAATACATATGCTCTAGGGAAATGTTCCAGAAGATTCTAAAGGAAAACGCGCCAACATTACGTAACTTCCTCGTCTCTAATAATGATAAACAGCTCACCCTCTCGCTGCATTATTGCACGCTATTATTGTCAGTTTCAGTAAGGCAGTATAAACTTACTTCCCAACAATAATTACAATCAACAAACATCTCAAATCAATGTCACATAATAATGCATATTCATACTATAATCACTCTTTACATTTAAATAATTTGTGATACAAATTACTGCATCATAGTTAGCCAAATGGAAAAACCGATTTCGCGATTTAGAAAAACTAAAATTTACTGAGCTACTTGATTCGAAAATGTTTGAAACTTTCAAAACTATATTTCCCTAAATTTTGTTTACATCTCTTAAATCAGTTTATAACAACTTGTTTGATTTCGAAAAATTGCGAAGTGAATTAATTAGTGGCTGTTTATAGGTTGTCAGACTTTTCAGGCGGGACAGTGACTGAGATTGCAAAGTTTTTGAAGGACACCGAATTTGGAGAAGTTTATAAACTATGCTGCCTCATAACTACAGTTCCAGTGAGCACATCTACAGTAAACGTATGTTTTCTGTTTAAAACGCGTGAAGAATTGCGCAGGGAACACTCAGTGCGAAGACAGGCTTTCCCAACTCTCATTGCTATCAATCAAAAAGGTTTAATTGCACAAAATTCAAAGTCAAAGACATTTTGATAATCGTGTCATAGAAACATTTGTCCGAAAAGAAGAGAGGATGATTCCGTTGATGTACAGATAAAATGAAGGAGGTAAGCTTTATTAGCTTACCTAATAGGTATTATCTATAATAACATAATTTTTATATTTTTCTCCTGTGTAGATTTGTTAAATAGTATCGTGACAATTCCATTACTGCTGATCCCCACCCCTGAAAAATTCCACCGCACGCCGCTGCTCTTAATATCCCGTTTTTGCTACTGGGGCTACAACTACGCAAGGTTGACTTATTTCTTGGACTTCATTAATACCTAGCTGACCCGGACCTGAGCTTCTAATTATTTTCCATTTACCAAAATTCCAATATCTATCTATTTCTGTATCAGTTCTTATACAGAATGTCGCATGGAGTTTGAAATAAGAATTATTACACAGATATTTACATTTCTGTAATCATATAATATAACGCCATTAACATTAAGTATTCCCTTTCTTATTATTACCATTCTATTATTTTGCGTTGCTATTTCTTATGAATCTCTTGTATATAGGTATGTTTACTTCGCTTATTTATTACTGAGTATTAATTAACTAAATGAAAAGTGAAGATTGGAATCATAAGTGCTGTTAATAGAACAGGTCACCTTGCGACACAGTTTAAAGCAAAGATGTTTCCGGCGTATCAGAGGTACGGAAGCAAATCTGATTCTCCAAAGCGGAATTTCTTTAATCTAGTGTTTCTCACATTTTTGCAGCTGGCACTCCATCTTTGTAAGCTCCACAAACCATAGCTCTCTTAGTTACAATTTTTTTCTATAAACGCTTATATAATATATGTATTTGAGAATACATACATATAGAGAGGTAGACATATATAAAAATGTAAATTTAAATATGTAAAACATATTGTCAATAAACGTATAAATGTGCTACTTTAAATCCAGAGTTCTGAACTGAAGACAAATTTAATTAATCAATCGTTTCCACTTTCAAAATCGAATGGTGAACTCCACAAGAGCACAGAGCATCATTCTTTTTTTCTATGGAGTTTATTCTCTTATGAAAGATCAATACTGTAAACGAAACTAATACAGGGATACATACTTATAACACTGAAGTAAACCACGCCTTTAACAACGCAAAAATAGGAAACCTTATATTAGTATCAATAATCTGTTAAATTTTAAGCAAAAACTAAAACACACACACTCGTTTATTCATTAGATAATAATTGCAGGAATAATATCATTATGGTAATTAATTAGAATTGATATGTATTTCTTATGTAATTTTAAATGAGTTTACATTATCGTTGCCAGAGAATGAGACTTATCCGTAGCTTAACAACAACAATAATTACTATTATTATCACACGTTGCCTGTGTACCCCTCACATCGCTTCAGCCAATAAACTAATTATGCCGCATCTTTCTAAAGCAGTACATATTACTTAAGTAAGAGAATCATGGGTAGCACATGCAGCAAACCTAAGAGTAACAACTTCTAACTGGGACTGTTAACCTTAAATGCACGTGATGAATAAGGAAAAATTAATAATAATGACAAGAAGAAATGCTTGATACCCTCTCCAGTAGATGTGAGAAAAGTATTTTTTTTTCAACAATAGTTCGGAGCGTTCCAGTTCAAAAAAAATGCTAGCCTGCAAATAGCTGCACCAAAATAATTGTTAAGTTAGTTCACGAGTAATTGCTGTTTATGCATAACCGTAACCGGAACATACTCTTGGTCCACTATTGTCTTGATTTTCTTTCGCATCAAGTCGTGATTCTTGCTCCCTCCCGTCCTAGATTCAGGAATCGCTCGCAACCTCTGTTGAGAGGAATACGTTTGCCGTGTTACGTCTTATTGCTCTCTTAGTTCACGTTAAAGTAATTCACGTCCGTCATCATCATCATCATCATCACCATCGTAATAACCGTTCAATATAAACCATGCTTGCTGGAGTCGGTCATGCTAAAGTTCTCTATACACATCATGAATATAGAGAACTTTAGATCATGCGGCCAACCGCCATCTTGTGTCACTATATTCCGAGATACGATTCGACTCATCTGTTAAACTCATTGTTTTCTCAAGTTTTGCAGTAAAGAAGGATAGAAAATGGAAGCAGAGAGAACGCTTAATACAAGTACTTTGGGGGGGGGGGGTGGGTTAGCGGGAGGGTTGTCGAAGTTTATTGACAATTTAGTATTACTACTCCAGACAGGCGGCAAAGTTGAACTTAGTTTTGCTAATAGGCCTACCTATGTCTACGTTTAAAACTATTTTTATGTAATGAAGACTACAGCCATGTTACAACGTTGACACAAATCTTTGGAAGAATGTGTGATGCTGTTAATCAGGAATTTTGTCATAGAATAATGCTACCTTCATTCATAGTCCAAGAAAAATGCCTCCTATCCTATACAGTTCTGGAATCACAAACACGTACTTTGAGATAAATTTTTTCTGACGTTAGCTGCCATGGTGGCAAAAATTAACAAGAAGTTTCTTACAGGAACATGTAAATGGTATAATATAAACTGTATGCACGATAATTAATTATAAATCAACCTGTATACCAAATAAAGAAACAAAAATGTGTCTGGCTATCTTCTGTTAAAGCATCTGACACTAAAGATACTATTTTTATAATTTCCGTGTTTGTATTAATTTTGCGATCAAGACGAAACAATTACTATGAAAATAGGCATATAAAATATTTTAGACTCCGGTTAGACAATATGTCATATGGTATTTTATTACGTTCTTCTTTAAGGGATTGTAATTGTCACGAATTAAGAATTTTACTTATTGATTTAAAAAAAAAGAAAATATCCCTTTCAAGGAAGGGGGCATTATAGTAAAATTACTAACTTCTAAAATTTTAAAGATGCATTACTAAATGTTGTCCATCGATATGTATAACTAGTAATAAACACTTCATCCTTTAATAAGTGTTTTGGATTTTATAGACATTTTAGTTAATAGTAAGAGTAAATTATTACTATTATTATCTTTTATGATTTCCCTGGCACTTATACCTTAATTACTTCCTTCTCATAGTAGGGCGGAAAACGGGAAGCTAGGCCAGAACTTTTTGGGCAAGATGGTCATCATTCGCAATCTAGGGAAGCGAGAGAAGAGATAGATGGATAGGAGATGATCCGATATGGCTGTGACTCCTTTTGGTTAACGATTGATGACGTAAGACGTCTTAACGGGACTTTTTTTTAGTTGTGTTTAACACCTGTCCTTACTGCATACGGCAGTAGGCACTAATGGTACATGAAATTAAATGATATTAGGAAAGGAAACGTTCCAGGCCTAAGTTTAAGGTACCTCTACGGCATTTGCCAGGTTTATATGGGATGATGATGGCTAATCCATAGTAGAGTAATCTAAGGAGGGAAAACAGAGGTGAAGTAGATGAGCGATTAGTGTGTGGTGAATTTAGGACACATTAAGATAGCGCTCATTTGCGAGTCCAGATAGAACTAACCTGACATGAATAACATTTCATTTTTAGGTATACATGCTGCAAACATTTCCATCACGATTTATATTTTAAGTTATTATGAGGATAAATTATACAAATGTGTTGTATGCACGAACTTTTTTTTCTTCTTCTTTTTGTTAAACGTATCGCATCAGCATCAAAGTAATGGACCTCAGTGAAAGCATCCGTTTTTTTTGTTTTACGGTGACTAATCTAACACAACCCAATCTGACTTAACCTCATAGTCCAACCTCACCTGACCTATTGTATATGTCGTTAACCTATTATTAACTTACACTATGGAATAATCTCATGTATTTTACTTTTTTGTGCTTATAACCTGGAGTTACTTTTTTTTACCTTTTTGGGGTATTAACCTAAAGTATAAGTAAAGTGCTTGTATAATCAACTTGAAGTATTTTAAGCGATGTGTAATTAATCTGATGTATTTTACGTGTTTAGCCTAACACACGAGTTGAGATTGTTATCTTACTATGTAATTTTGTATTCGAATTTGGTACCGAATTTGGTATTTAAATGACTTCTCGTTTTTGAGTTATGCTGTTTACAGACACACACACACACACACACACACCTGTTTCTAATTTTTTTTTATTCAGCGAACCTAAAAATTTATGTCCCGTGACAACTTGGTATCTAATTTTTGGGCGGAATGCAATATTCCCCCCCCCCCCCATACGTACCATAGGTAAGTAGCAGAGAAAATAAAAGATGACAAAGGTATTGAAAAATATCGGAAATGGTTGATCCCACAAAAAGGTCTTTTGAAATAACTTGTGTGTTTTAAAAAGATCTACATCTTGTGAAGTACGCTATTGTCTATCTCTTAACATTTAACAGTTATAAAAATTATACAGTATTCCTTCCAAATGAAGAGGTCTTTCCAGGCTATTCTCAGAAAATTCAAGATATACACTTTATTTGTCATATAAATAACTTAAATATTTAATAATATCTATGTAACCCTTTTTGAGAAAACCAAAAATATAGAATTTTTTTCTCCATTTAAATAGTAGTTTGAAGTGGGGCGATTTTGTTGAAAATCTTTATGTCGTATCGTTGGAAGATACTGATCTTAAATATAAGTTTGATATTTATCCGACTTTGTATTTTTAGGTATGCTGTTCAAAGACACACACACACACACACACACACACAGCACGTTTTTTTAAAAGTGCTATTTTTCCTTCTTTTTTTATTCAGGGAGCCCTGAAAGATATTTATGGTAAAATCTCGATATCGAATTCTTGGTGGAATACAGTATTTCCTCTATCTACTAGATACATAGCAAGAAAATTAAAAAGAATAGTGGACATATTTTGCCATAAGATGCATTAGAAACAAAGAAATGAGAATCTGCGTTTTGAAATATACATTTATAATCAGAAACTACTAATATTACGAAAGTTATTTAACGGAGTCCGTGTAATATTTTAATGAGATTTATAATTTTCTTTTAGTTGGTTTTTGTCCGATTTGTGCCGTTCCCTTTGTTTTACAATACTTTAAGAGCATTATGGATTTAATAGACTTCTTACTGCATATCTCTGACATATTTTATTCTTCGTGACACTATTTCAACAGTCATGGGCTTTACCCGAGCTTCCCAAAATGGAAACGCGCTCATTGGGTGAGTGGCAGATTGTGAGTATTTACATGGAAGGCATTAAAAAAAAATCATTGGTCTGCAGGGTTATTTTGTGTTATAAATTATGCAGCTCCTTTTATATTATCGGACCCCATATATGTTCGATTCAGATTACTATTTATTTATTAATTATGGAGCTGGCGGATAACGAGTTCGTGTCTTCTTTTGTCTGTAGCTGCTTCGATGTTCTCTTCTTTATTGTTGCTGAGTCTCGGCTCCTGTCGGTACCTGTTGAACTATTTTGCATGAAACTGGATTCGGAGATCTCAGAAAGCATAGAGTCGTTAGAAAGAATGTTGAAGATACTACGTAAAATTATATGAAGTATTTAATTGCGAAGATGTCATGTTAATAATAAGCCGTGTATCACTTTAGAACACTTGTACTTATTACTTATGACGCATTTCCATTTTCTTTGTATTTATCGTCGGTGAATAATTTATTTCTGACTGTTATGTAATACAGGATACTTTGATAACACTTCCACTCGACTTTATATCTTCTTTGTGCATATGGTAACATTCTCTGTTGTTCTGTTGGCGCGGAATGACGCAGGTTTGTCACACGACTGAGTTCACTAGACAACTGACCTACCTACACTGAGTTCTTGGCGGTTTTAATTTTCTTGTGAATTTTCCATTGGTTGACGAGAAGCGCGAGTTGTAAGTTTAACAAAATTCGGAAGGCGTTTAGGCTTTGCTGATTCGTCCTCTCAAAGTCACGTGGAAGAAAACAATTCTGGATTTCCCGGTTTCCAGATTATTTTGGGATTCCTTGATAATCAGTTGCTAACTCTATCTAGCACTGAGCATTGTTAAAAGACTTTTGGTCGGTGTTCAGCTTTCTCTTCGTCATTGTGTTACTTCGCTAGTTTGTGTGGAAAATTGTGCGAAAATCTTACGCGTCTTACATAAGTTAAATATATCTAACAATATTAAATAAAATACAAGTAGTTTGTTGATAGAGGATCATGGTCACACAATGTAGTTGCAATAATTAAATGTAATATACACATGATTATAAATGTGATAATCGTACAACTGAAAGTACTTTCTCAAATCTAATGAATATAAGAGTAGTATAGATTTAGGGTTTTTTGGCCCACTTAATATGCAGGAATGTGTATTCATATGCAAATGAGGTCTCCCCCCACCCCATCCCTCCTTCCCTCCCCCCATGGTACTTTCTGCCTGCTGCTGTGGGTCACAAATCTTGTTGAGTATAATAGAAGCTTGACAGGTAAGCAATTAAAGCTGCCGATCACCTGCCAAAATGAACAATGGTATAATAAATCATTATTTGTAACAAAGGCGGAGACGTTATTCTACCCACTCCATATCCGGAAACGTGTGCACTGAAACAACCACTTCCCAGTCGCATTGTTTAACGAACAAGTGCAAAAGAACAAAAAGTTATCCATCACCTGTCAAAATGAACAATAGAGTATGCTGGAGTATTTTAAACAAAGGATCAGACGTATTGTTCCAGCTCTAATGAATTCCCTTAGCATTGTCGCACGAACACGTGCAAAAGAACAATAGAAAGGCTTGACCCGAGCTAACAAAGGGACAGATGCTATTTTATCCCTTTCTATTATCCAGAGCAAGGCTTCTTTAGAAAGACCACCCGTGTAGCACCCCGCTTCCACAGCCGTATAACAAAAGAACAAGCTGGACCCTTCTAACAAAAGCTTGATTGACAAAGGAACAGATTCTATTGTATCCCTTTCCATTGTTCGGACACTTGCATGTTAGGTGAATATAACAAAAGAAACTCGTGGAGGCTTTATACTTGCCCTGTCTTTGTTTGACTGTGGGAAAAGAGAGAGGCTTCAGTTCCTACAGGGGACAAGCAGCATATAACTGTTAGACCCTAAATTCCACCCCACTCCACCTCATCATCATGGCGTTGGCTTTGGCCCGAGGCCAGTTCTCTCTGAGAGCAGTAGTGTCTTCACGAAGTCCTACGGATATACCCGAACATAGTTAAATAAGCTCTCTGGCTCTTTTCAAGCAGCGATATCAAAAACGTATTTAACAAATTTCATTACATACATTAAACCCGTGTGTATGCTTAGATATCCTTAGGTCTGTGCTCGAATCTTACTACAGGGCAAAGTTTATTGCTAATGAAAAATTGATGCTTTGATAATATTATATCATTACCCTGATTAATGAAAGGGTGTTCAGAGCTCCTAGCTCGATTCTTACCGAAGAAAAATGTAATGCTTAATAAATATTAAACTTTGAGAGTGTGTGCGGTCAGATTAAAATGTGTTTAACAAATATAATTTAATTTTTTATATATCATTACCCCGATTAATATAGGATATCCTTAGGTACACAGAGGTCCTAGTTCGAATCTTACCCTGCAAAACTCTAATGCTTAATAACTATTAAATTATTGAAACATGCACGGACAGATTAAAATGCATTTAACAAATATAATTTAATTTTTATATATCATTACGACGTTTCAATGAGTGGTATTCTTAGGTACCCGAGCTCCTAGTTCGAATCTTACCCAACGAAACTCTAATGCTTAATAAATATTAAACTAGGTGAATATGCGCGGTCAGATTAAAAATACATTTAAAATATAATTATTTATATTAAACCCTGGAGTATACACTGGTATCCCGATGCCTAGACACGATTCTTATTTTCTTTCTTTTTCCATCTATCTCTTTCTTTCTTCTCGACTTGCATACATCCATGCATATGAACATACACACACACACTCGAACAGTCATGCACGCACACCCACACACACGCACACACATACACACTCATGCATACACACTCATGCACACACATACACAACCACACACACGCACACATACACACATGCAAGCACATACACATACACGCCCGCACACGCATGCACATACTCACTCACGCACACGCACACACCCTGAATGAAAAGGGATAAAACGATGCAATAAAAACTAATTATAATCTTGGAATGCGACGCGTCATTTACGAATTGTTCGAAACTGGCCGGGATGCCTGGGTTCGAATCCTAGGAGTGATTACAAATTCATCTTCTAATACTGCGAAAGTAATTAAGATAAAGACGCCAAATAAACTTAATTACATTTATGTCATTAGGTAGTTTCTTGCGAATGTATACTTGGATGCTGGCGTCATGGGTTCGATCCTTAATTTTTAAATCTCCATTATCTCAGAAACTAAGAGAGATAGAGGGGTGGACCAAAGCATGATTGATAGCTCCTATGATAGGTGATTAATACTGTGTATAATTCCCAATCAGTTGTCCTTAGTTCGAATCCCGATCTTTCAATTCCTTCCTTAATTTTCCTCTATACTCTAGAATATATCACTTAGATTGATGCTGTAAGTGCATACAGGTTTTTTAAACATGTCAAATTAATATTATAAATAATTTTGTTTCTGGTGTTCTGAGTGCGAATACTGATTAAATGAAATTTACTTATAAATTTAATAACTCCAAAAATAATTAAAATAAAGACACCAAATAAACCTTATTACGCTTATGTCATTAGGTAGTTTCTTGTGAATGTATATTATGGTACCAGGCGTCATGGGTTTGATCCTTAATTTTAAAATCTCTATTATCTCAGAAACTAGTTAAAAAGAGGTGCGAACCAAAGCATGATTGTTAGCTCCCATGATGGAGAATTAATACATCATATAATTGACAGTTAGTAGTCCCTAGTTCGAATACCAATCTTTTAATGATTTCCTTAATTTTCCTCTATACTCTAGGATATATCACTTAGGTTAATATCATAACTGCATACAACTATTTTAAACATGTCAAACTAATATTATAAATAATATTGTTTATGGTGTTCTGGGTTCGAATACAGATTAAATTTAATTTACATAAAATTTAATAGCTTATAACATAATTTAGATAGACACGTCAAATAAAAATTAAACAGATTAGCAGCTCCCGAAATATCGTTATCATGACAAAAATTACTCTAAAGTACTCAGTTCGAATCCCGAAGTGGTGATTTCATATATCTTCAAGCTTATGTACCATACCAGCTTTGAGTAAAGATTATATATGGATGATGATGCAGGGGAGCTAAATTACTAAACATACATTTATTAAAGCGTTACCTGGTTCGATTCTAGAAGCTAAAATCTGTGTAACCCTGGAAAAAGTATTTTGCTTTTGATTGTAGTGAAATGTAATGCTATTCTGCGATAACCGAGTATAAAGCGTACAGGAATGCCATATTGCATACTGATTCTTTGGAGAATAAGGGGAAGTGGGGAAGTAAGAACTCAAATGTGAATGAAAACGAAATAATGCAGTATATGCATGCATTTAACTAAACAAGGAAGAAAATTTACTACGCTACCTATTAAGTGTATACTTCTAAAGTATTGCCGCAATAGTTGGAGTTAACCATGGTGCAATGGATAGCCGTGTTGGTTGTGCTAGGCTTTGAATGGCAACATCTGACGGAATGAGAGTGTGAGAATACTTCTCTTGTTGATGTGACTGCGTAATATAAATTACCTTTTTATTAGCAGATACACTCAGCACGATGGATGAAGCGGGGCAGTTTCAAGCTGACTCGGTTAGTTCAAGATCTCGAAATAGGTCTTAAATATGAGAAAGACCTTAAAGAGCGTTCAAAGAAGATATGATAACAGGATTGCGTCTTCACTGGTGATTGTCATGTGTTCCTGCCTGAATCTTAATAGTGAATGTTATTCCTATCGCGATAGGGACTTTGACTTTGAAAATCGAGATTTGCATCATTGCATTATATGTACTCAATCTCTTATTATGAAAAAGAGAATTATCCTTTATTGAAGAGAAAAGATTACTTAAATTGGCTCCTATATTTGTTATAGATTGCTCTCATCAACCAGAGGAATTTGTAAATGGCTGTGCAAACGTCAGAATAGAAATTCAACCTAGTGTAAATATCTCTGTACAGACCTCCTTGTGTTGTTTAATAATTCATGATAAAGTATTTACATGCAAGTCTCTGACTCATGTGATGCAGCTTATACTTTAAACTAATCATTGTAAGGATTTATTTTTTCATTAGGAATGTAACGATTCTTAATGAATAAAAACATTATATAAAAGCATACCTTCATTCTTTATTATTATTATTTCTCGTGCATTTCCATCACTTTCCTCCTACAACTCATCGCTTCTGTATATGCCGATTCACTTGTAACGGATAGATTATGCAAATTTCTTTATTATTTAAATGAAAGTCTCTTTATTTTCGTAATTTTTATTCCCACAAAGCAAACAGTCTTGATAATGTTAATGTATACAGGGTTCGAGTCTTTTTAGGGTACAAATTTCATCACCATTTAAAAGTATTTTCACAATCGTCTAAATTACTGCTCACAATTCCTATTTTCACCGAATATAGGGAGACTTGCTCCAGCTAACTCTCAGGTATGCATTAATTTGTATGCAAAATTGTCCGTGTTTTTTCATCGTATGCCCTGGACTGTTATATAAGAATCCTATCTTAACGTGTTTCGGTGATGTAGATGTCTCATCACCCGCTTCTTGTCGAAATGTTTCTTGGAGGTGACGACGCTGGTTATTCTAACCTCCAAGAGCGTTAGCAGGCTTTCCTGAACTGCAATCTGTTCTTATTCTTCACCGTATTCCGTCTGAAACATTACACAATGAAGGTCTTAAAAACATGCCTTTGTAAGTAAAGGTAACATGGAAGAACTGCATTTTTTGTTATGATACATATAAAATGAAACACATAAGATTTATATAAACATTCGGATATCAGGCGCTATTTCAATGTTATATATATATATATATATATATATGTGTGTGTGTGTTCAAAACGTGTGACATTGTGATTTTATGGACTTTTTATAAACTCTATAACACGCATCTTTTGCATCTTTATATATGTAATATCAATGAGTCAGCTGTTTTATTTGTGAATTTTTTTCGTAGTAAAATAGGAAAACATTGAATACTTAAGTTTGACGTTTCTACATACCCTTGCTGCGGGGTGTAAAAGACAATTTACATGCCTTCAATTTCCGCACCTCTGCCATGCCCTTATATTCGAGATATAATTTTCCAGTCATTTCTGCAAGCTCTTGATCGGTTAACGAATTATACCATTCAAGCAAGAACACATGACAATCACCAGTGAAGATACAATCCTGTTACTGTATCACATTTCAGTTCTTACTTTCCAACTTCCCCTTATTCTCCAAAGAATCAGTATACAATATGGCATTCCTGTACGCTTTATACTGGGTTATCGCAGAATACCATTACATTTCACTACAATCACGAGCAAAATAATTTTTCCAGGTTACACAGATTTTAAGCTTCTAGAATCGAACCTGGTACTGGTTAAATAAATGTATGTTTAGTAATTTAGCTCCCCTGCATCATCATCCACCATATAATCTCTACTCAAAGCTGGTATGATTCATAAGCTTGAAGATATATGAAATCACCACTTCGGGATTCGAACTGAGTACTTTAAAGTAATTTTTATTTAAATTAAATTTAATCTGTATTCGAACCCAGAACACCATAAACAATATTATTTATAATATTAGTTTGACATGTTTAAAAGAGCTGTATGCATTTATGACATTAACCAAATTGATATATCCTAGAGTATAGAGGAAAATTGAGGAAATCATTAAAAGATCGGTATTCGAACTAGGGACTACTTGCTGTCAATTATATGACGTATTAATTGCCCATCATGGGAGCTAACAATCATGCTTTGGTCCGCACCTCTATCTCTGCTAGTTTCTGAGATAATAGAGATTTTAAAATTAAGGATCGGACCCATAACGCCTGGTACCATAATATACATTCACAAGAAACTACCTAATGACATAAGCGTAATAACGTTTATTTGGTGTCTTTGTCTTAATTATTTCTGGAGTTATTAAATTTATAAGTAAATTTCATTTAATCAGCATTCGCACTCAGAACACCAGAGACAAACTTATTTATAATATTAGTTTGACATGTTTAAAAAACCTGTATGCATTTATAGCATCATTCTAAGTGGTATATTCTAGACTATATAAAGAAAATTAAGGAAGTAATTGAAAGATCGGGATTCGAACTAAGGACAACTGATTGGGAATTATATGCAGTATTTTATATGCACCCATCATAGGTGCTATCAATCATGCTTTGGTTCACCCCCATATCTCTCTTAGTTTCTGAGATTATGGAAATTTAAAAATTAAGGATCGAACCCATGACGCCAGCATCCAAGTATACATTCACAGGAAACACACATTTTAATCTGACCGCACATACTCTCATAGTTTAATGTTTATTAAGCATTAGAGCTTTTCTCGGTAAGAATCGAGCTAGGACCTCTGAACACCCTTTCATTAATCAGGGTAATGATATAATATTATCAAAACATCAATTTTTCATTAGCAATAAACTTTGGCCTGTAGTAAGATTCGAGCACAGACCTAAGAATATCTAAGTATACACATGGGTTTAATTTATGTAATGAAATATGTTAAATACGTTTTTGATATCGCTGCTTGAAAAGAGCCAAACAGAGAGCTTGTGTTATAAGTACGTTTTTGATATCGCTGCTTGAAAAGAGCCAAACACAGAGCTTGTGTAAGTATGTTCGTGTATATCCGTAGGACTTCGTGAAGACACTACTGCTCCCAGAGAGAACTGGCCTCGGGGCAAAGCCAATGCCATTATGACGAGGTGGAGTGGAGTGGAATTTAGGGTCTAGCAGTTATATGATGCTTGTCCCCCGTAGGAACTGAAGCCTTTCTCTTTTCCCACAGTCAAACAAAGACAGGGCAAGTATAAAGCCTCCACAAGTTTCTTTTGTTATATTTACCTAACATGCACGTGTACAAACAATGGAAAGGGATACAGTAGAATCTGTTCCTTTGTCAATCAAACTTTTGCTAGAAGGGTCCAACTTGTTCTTTTGTTATACGGCTGTGGAAGCGGGGTACTACACATGTGGTCTTTGTAAAGAAGCCTTGCTCTCGACAATAGAAAGGGATACAACACCATCTGTCCCATTGTTAGCTCGGGTCAAGCATTTCTATTGTTCTTTTGTACGTGTTCGTCAGACAATGCTCAAGGAATTCAATAGAACTGGGACAACATCGTCTGATCCTTTGTTTAAAATACTCCAGCATACTCTATTGTTTATTTTGAGAGGTGATGGATAACTTTTGTTCTTTTGCACGTGTTCGATAAACAATGCGACTGGGAAGTGGTTGTTTCAGTGCACACGTGTCCGGATATGGAGTGGGTAGAATAACGTCTCTGCCTTTGTTACAAAGAATAACTTATTATACCCATTGTTCATTTTGACAGGTGATCGACAGCTTTAATTGCTTACCTGTCAAGCTTCTATTATACTCAACAAGATTTATGACCCACAGCAGCAGGCAGAAAGTACCATGGGAGTGGGAAGGGGGAGATGTTGCGGGAGACCTCATTTGCATATGAATACACATTCCTGCATATTAAGTGGGCCAAAAAGCCCTAAACTATACTACTTATAATAATTCGTAAAAGGCTTTAAAAGAGGTTATCTGAGATTATCAATGTATACATCACCTTAAATTATATTGCATATACAAATCTAACCTGGATATAGCTATAGGCAGAGAGTTATACATATTGCGGGAACCATAAAGTCGGGTATTAATAAAAGATTTGGTGAGATTACTAGAGTAAAAGTTATTTATGATAATATAGTACAGGTGCTTTCAATTGCTTGAAAATGAAATAAATGGTTGAATAATTTAAAGCTTGAAGAAAAATAATGCTAGATGTGTGACGAAATAGTTGCACCTCAGCTAATTCCTGCTAATAAATTCGTCGGCCGCTGAATGCAGACGTAAGTTCATTACTTCTTAAGGATGATAACGGATGACAGCAACAACGTTTAGGCTATCTTTCCTCATCATAACAGACCGAAGATGTGTCTTTAATCTCCACAACGCCAAGAATGGTCTTTCAGCATTACATATTGATACCGGAACTACCAACACTATTTTCACATCGTCCTTCGTGGTGTAGTGGTTACCATGCTAACCTCTAGTTCCTGAGGTCGCGGGTTCAAACCTGTGGAGGTCGATGGATCTTTTTCGGGTGTAAAAATTCTTATCATGGCTTTCTTCGGAAGGGAAGTAAAGCCTGTGGTCCTGCGTCGTAGATTTACGGTACGTAAAATAACCTCAAGCCTGATAAAGAGACCTCTGAGCAAAATTACCGGTTTTCACGCCCAATATATAATGGGACTCTTAAGGACAACTGCAGTTAAAGAGGGTCCATAAATAAAACTCAATTCAATGTAACACTATTTTCATGAATTTCACAAGCTCAGGCAAGAGATCTTGCAGATATATCTCCTTTTTTAAAAATGTTATCAAGATAACTGATCATGCCCTACCCTTTCCCGGTAGGGTTTCAAGTAACATAATTCGATGGAGAATTAAGCGGTCCTTATAAGTATCCGGTTCGTGGATACACACAATTTCATCACTATAGTTGTCAGAAGAAACTTTTCTGTGCATTTGTGATGCCAGGCAGCTGAATGTTACGTCCGTTATCTCACAATAAATTTTTCAGTGTTTGTCATGAATATCTAAAACTGCTGAATAGCTGGGTCGCTAAATTTATCATACCTCGGAGACACTTGCTTTTATGGTAATTTTAGAGAACTCGACATCCAGTTTACTAGTCTTCTCCATGGTCTCCTTCCAGACGCTTCGAAGTTGTCTCTCATGTACTGAATTGTTGTTGAAACCGTTGCACTCATTTCATTGACCATGAAAAATGAAGGTTATTTGCTAACTGGGCAGTATTTAAAGTGTCAATATGTCCAAACGCTTAATCAGAACCACCAATGTGAAAAATAAATCGAAAGATTGCATCAACAGTAGGAAACCATTTCCTTTAGAATCTGCATCAGATTTATCATCTTTATAAGTTGTATGAAAACATTCTCGTACCTCAGTGCAGTTGGCTAAAACAGAAAACACCGCACCTTACCTTGCATCTAGTAGGACACAACGATCTAAGGTTTGCTGTATTATAAAGCTTTAAATGACCGAAAGGAGACAATCATTTGGGAGATTCTTTGACAAAACTGATTAAATCTTTAATTATTCCTAATACATTCCGACATTTCGGTAATCCTTTTAGAGTATCCTGTAATATAAGATTCAGATAATGTGCCAAGCAGAACACAAACACAGCTTTATTCTGCACTGCTGTAAATTTAGCCTGCTCTCACTGTAGATGCCGGCCACGTTAGCTGCCCCATCATAACATTGTCCTCGCAGTCAGACTTCGGTAATTCGAAGCACATTAAGATGTCAATATATTAAACCAGAAGTGTTAGTCAGCGCAGATTCCGTAGGTTCTTATATTAGACCTGAAGTGTTTTCTGTAGAGTTAATTTCCAAGAAATGTTAATTTATTTCTAAAGAGTCCAGAACAAACCTTAAACAAATTCTGAATTGTTCTTGTGTTGACACATCCGTAGTTTCGTCGCCTCTTATAGAAACATATTTTTAAGCTTTAACACCTGGGATCAGTTTTCGAAATAAGGTGTGATGGAAACTGAATAGCAATTCATTTTGTATATCGTGAGAAATCCACTTATAGAAATCACTTTTCATCCATTTTTCCGAGTTTATGGCTACCTCACACCTAAATTGTGGCAAGCTTTAGAAATTATGTTTGTCATCTGTGTCTCCACGGACTAAGATTCCTTCTGTTGCAAGGAAACGTAATATAGATTAATTTTAGCAGGCGAAAACGGTTTTCTTGCATCTGCTTGAATTTATCACCTGTAAGCTGAAAACTAACGTTTATGTTTTGATTTAGAGCAATGAATTTAACTACTGCTACCCTGTGGCAGGCTTTTCCTGTATATTCAGTTTGCAACACCCTTTTCCAGTTGCGGAAAACTGTCTCTAGATCATTTCAATGTTATGAGAAAATTTAAGTTAGTGCTCCGTATACATTTGTTACAGAAAATTATATACTTAGACTTTTCATACAATACCCATAGAACTTGCATACCTCAAGATGACCGAAAAGTTTTTGTTCACTCTTTTAACGACAATACACAAGAAATGGAATTAATTGTTCTTGCACACAAGCCGTGTGTTGGAAAGGTAGAATCAGACGACCGAAAAATTCAATGCCATAGCCGGGATCTCCCGGTCTCTAACCACTGAGCTACCATGGCAACATGCCGGCACGCCATTAAATTCTCCAACTGATTCGCATTTTTCCCGGTAATCAACAAGGAGAACTCGAGGAATGTGGAGGTGACAATCGTTGCACGCCATGTTATTCCTCGCTGTTTACGTGATCTGGTATTTCCGCAAATCTTATACAATATGCCCTATCACCTCACTTTAGCTACCTTTTACATTGCTTCGCGACATTCCATTAGCCACAATTTTTTTTATCACGTTGGCACTAATACCTTACAAGATGTCTGCCATCGCTAAGCGGTCGTCAAGAAGGGTAAAATATTATGAATAAATTAACAACTCCTGCTTATTTTAAGACGTCAGTATACTACACAATAGAGTGTACATATAAAAAACACCGAGTCCGTAAGTTTTGTAAAATCTAATACCTTCTACCCGGATACGGAATAATGCCCAAATAAATATTTGCTAAGAATGAGAAGAATTATTGTTGCGTATTCGGGTTTAATAAATTTAAAATTATTCATGTAACTTGTGTGAGCAGAATTAGTTAATTAGCTTAGTTACAAGTTTATATAAATTACTCTTCAGGCCCAAAATCAGAATTTAAACCCGCAGATTCATTCACAAAGCTTGTTGATATATGGCTACTTTAACTTTTATACTGCATTATTCCGAAATAGTAAGGTTTTAGAGGGAAACATATATTTAATAATGTAACGGAAAATATGGAAATTGCAGAGACTATAAGGGCGGAGGTAGCTTATAAAGTTTGAGAATCACTGTTTTTACCGAAGGTTTTTCGATTCGTTCTGAGAAAGTAAGAAATAAGGTTAACTGTTCGAAATAAAGTAACAGTCAGTGAGAGGCATCCCTCAAAGTCTGTTCTTTGCACTGGGAGAAGATGGCCTTATTAAATATCAAACTTTGTGTTTCTGCTTTTCACTTTTGAGTGATACTTTTCTCGCGCATTAATACAAGCACATAGATGAATGCGTATCTATTGCCAGAACTTTTTCTTCGGCACCTTAAAGGTCACATTATTTGCACAACTACTAAAGAAAGTGATGCATTTTCTTGGATATTTTTACGCAGGCAAGGTTGAAATTTTGGTATGAGTAAATGACAAGGAAATACCACTTTTTCAGTAGCTGCTTAATATATTTAGTTGAAATTACATTATTTTAATTAAATACTGGAATCTGTGTTGAAGAAGTAACTATGGTATGCTTTGTTTATGGCAGTCTCCAATTGGGTAAAGCTGAATTTGTTAATATTCCAAGTATTTCTACGATACCTAATACAAGCATTTGGATATGGTGTTTTATTTTCCTGGTGTTAGACAAGAAGGCTTTGAGACTTACTTTACGCTAAACGAACATGTCTATGCAGATTTGATTTACGAAAATTCTCAAGTACAACGCAATATGAAATAAATGCACTGTAATTAATATTTTTGTGTTACTGTAAAATATTGCTCTGCTGCAGTATGAAGTATTCCAAAGTTAGATTTTTTTATATAAACATGTTGCAAAATGTATTGTGGAAAATAGCTCCTGAACGTAGTGTCATTTTGTATGTTGTTTTCAATTTGGAAGCATGGTATTGAAAAAAAATTCTTATTGTTGTTTCCGTAAGCGTGTTTACAAAAAACTAATTAGAAATGTTTAATGAATTGTTTAGTAGTGAAATCGACACTTCAGACTTCAAAATGAAGCTGTGAAGTAAACGTCACGTGACAAGGCCAGATACTGCAACGACCTAGCAAAGCAGTAGCAGCTAGCCATCGAAAAGGACAATCTCGTCTATGTAGTCAGTAAGACATGTTGTTTGGTCTAATAACAGCACTGGTTTATGCTTGCTAATTTTAGACTATCTTCTCCAGTGCTACTATATAGCTCAGCCCTAGGGTTCTCTGAACTCTTTCCCGCAGTAAATCGCGTGTGTCATTTCGACACCATCCTCTGCCAAAGGCTTTCCCAATAACTGCGGCAGGAGCAGGTGTAAAGTAGCATGTCATTTGGGAAGTAGCTGTGCCAGAAGTTGCCTCACCAACTTCCGCAAGTTTGATATCTCTCTATGTAGTCTCAAACTATGTTGTGGGCAAATTGTGATATAAGCATTTGCAATGTTTCAAATATTTTGTAATATTTGGTAAAACATTAACATGTAACAGTAAGAATTACGTCATTTTCCCACAAATTTCACATGTTTTGAAATATTCAAATAAATTGTAGAATATTGTTTTTTATGCTCTTCTCAATTCATTTATCCCTTAACATTAGATACATTGTATTGCACATCTGCAGTATAGTTTCTTAAACTGATTTTAATACATCTTAAACTATGTGCCACGTGTTTTCAGTATACATTTACAATGACTGATCAGGAAATAGCATGTTTTACTTATGTTGACCTTAGGTATCGTAAACAAAGAATCTGCATTGGAATATTCAACGTTTATATATATAGAAGATGCCCAGGACTAAAATTAGCGGTAAGAAAGTTTAATTACTCACCGAATAATACAAATATATATTATAACGCCATTTGCAGTAAATAACACAGGAAATTTCAAACTTTGAGATGACCATGTTTGCACCCCTTGTAGCACGATAGACGTTTAGACGATAACTGAAATATAAGAGCGCTATGACAAAAAGTTTAAAGGTACTACTTACTAGCCAGCCACAATATGAATACGCTTGGTGGAGGGCGCCACTATATTTTGTTGACAGTCATGGCTAGGGACCAGTGGGGGTAAGGCGATAGGGAAATGTACAGTCGCACAGTGAAAACACTACTACATGTGCAGCCCTCAGTCTCACTAGTAAATGCACCTAAAACTGCGGATGTTTTCTTTCACTGACCGTCCTTCCTAAGCCCCGCCCACATGTTTCGTAACCATACAGTTCCTCTTCCCACCACACGCATTCATATCGTGACCCACTAGTATCTAGCTGTGCAGCTTGTACAGTCTGAAAAGTGTAGACCTGCCAGAGTCTCAATGTCGTGTGACGATCCTCCGACGTAAATCCATCACTGGAATCTTGTAGATGACTTTTATTGAAGACCCCAAAAATATGAAAGGTGGTCTCATTGCTAAAAACTATCTTCTGCAGAAATCCATTATTTGTCTTCGACAGCAACTTTAAGGACCATCTATTCTACAATTGTCTATTGTCCATAATTGTTTTATTCACAGAGTTATTAAACTTGTTACTGACTTTGTTCCGAGCTGGCCTTGGAAGCTAATTCATAAAGAAAATTTTGATACATATTAATTTAGGTATTTAAGATAATCTAATTTACTATCATAGATACTGTTAGCTGTCCATCTCCTTATGTTAAAGAAGTTTATGAAAAACATAAATTAAAAAAGTTGATTTTGAATCAAATATTTATAAACAATTTCTTTTTTCCTTCCCTATACATATTTCACAAGATGCATGAATAAATTTATAAGGAAAAATAAAACTTCATGCATTTAACTGTTGCTACATTTACCAACGAACTGGAATTTCTAAATACTGCAAATAGTGACTCTTTAATACATAGGTAACTGTAGTCGCCGTTGGAGAGTAAGAGAAGTGCAAGGGGTTAAAGTTTAAGAGAACCTCAAGATAGGACAGTTATTATGATTGATAATATTTTAATCATAATAATAACTAACAATAACCAGACTCCGAAAGAAGAAATAGAAAAGATGGGAAGGAATATTTCCCCTTCTGCCAGTATGTGCTCTCGCAGATATATGTTACGCAGGCAGCAAAGGAAAGGAAAATTAACTCTGAAGAACGGCACAACCCTCACCGTGTCTGCCAGTAAGGAATGCGATGCTATTATTATATTATTATTGTGTTATGTTATTATAATAATAGTAGTGGTAGTGGTGGTGGTGGTGGTGGTGGTGGTGGTGGTGGTGGTCGTGGTGGTCGTGGTCGTGGTGGTGGTCGTGGTCGTGGTCGTGGTCGTGGTCGTGGTCGTGGTGGTGGTGGTGGTGGTGGTGGTGGTCGTGGTCGTGGTCGTGGTCGTGGTGGTCGTGGTCGTGGTCGTGGTCGTGGTCGTGGTCGTGGTCGTGGTCGTGGTGGTGGTGGTGGTGGTGGTGGTCGTGGTGGTGGTGGTGGTGGTCGTGGTGGTCGTGGTGGTGGTGGTGGTGGTGGTGGTGGTCGTGGTGGTGGTCGTGGTCGTGGTCGTGGTCGTGGTCGTGGTCGTGGTGGTGGTGGTGGTGGTGGTGGTGGTGGTCGTGGTCGTGGTGGTGGTGGTCGTGGTCGTGGTCGTGGTCGTGGTCGTGGTCGTGGTCGTGGTCGTGGTCGTGGTCGTGGTCGTGGTCGTGGTCGTGGTGGTGGTGGTGGTGGTGGTGGCGGTGGCGGTGGCGGCGGCGGCGGCGGCGGTGGCGGTGGCGGTGGCGGTGGCGGTGGCGGCGGTGGTGGTGGTGGTGGTGGTAGTAGTGGTGGTGGTGGTGGTAGTGGTAGTGGTAGTGGTAGTGGTAGTAGTAGTGGTAGTGGTAGTAGTAGTAGTAGTAGTAGTAGTAGTAGTAGTAGTAGTAGTAGTAGTAGTAGTAGTAGTAGTAGTAGTAGTAGTAGTAGTAGTAGTAGTAGTAGTGATATCACCTTATCACATTCAAGGAGTAGGTTTCATAACCAAAGTTTATTGTTATGCTAAAGCTGTATTTACATGGATTTTGCTTTATTGTTCATGATTATATACCTTTTACACTATAAGCTGAAAGGAGAAGTAAACAAAACTTAAATGTATCACATGGCAGCACCACGTGGAGGATGACGTACCAGTGAGAGAAAATTGCTTCAAAGAGAATGTGAATGTTGCACATTGAGCAGCTTGGGAATCATTAGCTTTTAAACATGGTATGTTGTATTCCTATATTTTGCCATACATCCTGAACTTCTAACACATAATACTAAGAGTAGACAAATGAAAGTTGGACCTGAACAGTGAGCATCCGTGATTAAAGGTACTGGATTAAAATCTTCTTAGCTTCAGACTTTAGAAATTATTCTATTAATGACTAATATCAATATACCACTTTTGCTTTAACCTTTTATGAGTCAACAAGTTAAAAAAACGTTTAGTACTATAGGCTAAAACACAACAGAAAACAAACACGACCCAAGCTATCCGAGCAACAATTCTGCATCACTAACAAAGAAGTTCAATTATTGCTAAGCACTGGCCAACTCTTAGAAAGTAGGATCGGATCGAAATTTGTTGCATGGAAATACCTACGTATTCAAATCGTTTTAAATACACCAGAGATACTATCCTCTACTATACTCGTTGTAACACGCTGCACGCTCGTTTAGTTTTATTAGCGGAAATCGTTAATCACGTGCGTAATAAAACACACAGCAAAGCCACCAACATTCACTAACCTCAAAACCCACTTAAAATATACAGAAAAACAAATTAACGCATGTTTAACAGGTTCGGCAACCTAAATCCAAGTTGACCAACATAAAAGCTTGAATTACTTTGTGTATCCAAATCGATCTCAATACGTATTGAATTTAACATGGAAATACAGATCGCTTCAGTATGGAATTGGACTCAAATCGATTTCATTCCCCATCATTTTCTCAACATGTTGCAAAAGTACACTGGCGGCTCATTCGGAAACCGGAAACGAACTGCAGCGCCTGCTCATAACCTCTTAAACCCTCTGCTATAACGGTTCAAGTAGTTATAGGTGAATCTGAACAAACACTTTTAGTTTCATGAATTGAACTGTTACAATAATGGATTTTTTAAATTTCTCTGCACGAGAATAACCACAAAATGTTACGATCTGAACCGAACTGTTTTATATAAAGGAAGAGACGACATGCTAAGTGGGAAAGGTTGTAGTTTGTCCACCAGCCAATGACGTGCTTTCTTGTCACTTGGTTTTGTTTACTTTTCCTTTCAGCTTATAGCGAAAAACATTTAGGATGAGGGTACTGTGCATATTATGTTCGGTGATTCTGTTTATAATAAATAATCGCGTATATATTGCAGCAATTTCCAAGATTCATTTGAAAAAATTGTGTAATTTGTATATCTTCAAAGCGAGATGGCTCCGCGCTAACGTATGAGGCTTGCATTCGGGAGATCCTACATTCGATTTCCGGTGGCCGTCCACTCACCATGGGTTTCTTGTGGTTTTTCTTGGTTGACAAAGGCGAATGCTGTAGTGGTATATTCTACCACGGATTTCCTCTCTCCCCCATTTCCTCTCATTTCATTTCATGTTTCAGGTAGACTCCGGGCTGTGTTTCGGTCGGTGTCGGGCAGATGGCGCAGTCGAACTTCTTCTCGGCCCTGCTAGAGGGAAGCTTGTCGAGCCTCCACTGATGAGTCGTGTTTCCCATTAGAGGGACGTCTCCGAGCGACCCTCCCGTGCCCAGGTGTCAAGCCTGGAACTATTAGAGACTCTGTCGACTTGCGCTGGCCATGCTCTGCAACCCATACGTCTGCTGCGGTTCCACCACCTCATCTGTTCCTCCCGGAGCTGTACCCAGATTCATTGGGGTCGAGGTCCCAGGCGTCCTTCCGTTAACTAGTCCTATCCTATATCTTCAAACCCTATAAAAATGAATACAAAGTATTCAATCATTCGGCGTAAGTAACTTTGATGCAATACGTGAGGAGTTCCTGAAATTTAGATGATTTAAGTTTCTTTCCAGTAACAACCAGGCATTTAGAATATTCTGAATCCAGACAAACGTTTGATATAATTAGACTTAGGAATTACTTCACAATCTTGTAATTTGCATTATTTCGTTAAATACTTTTTACTTGTGAAATTTACAAAATAATACTTCGTCCCAGCCCAATTTTTGTTGCTCAAACATTATTAAAACAATGGAAATAAATTATGAGTTATAAAACCCTACACACACTTTTAAATTCAGGATGCTTCAATTAATTAACACAAGTTGTGTGTGTGTGTGTGTGTGTGTGCGTGCGCGCGTGCGTTAGCGTGTGTGTGTTATTTAGAAAATGGGGAAATGGATTTCTTTTGCGACAGCCGAACTAGACGAAGGCTTTCTATAGGAGTATGTCGTGTTAATAGTTTAACATCATAGAGAGGCGTGTTAAAACTTCTTTTAAGTTTGGTAAAATAAAAACTTTTTACAAGTTATAATGCAGTTTTATTAACAGCTGAGAATGTTAGCGTTGCTGTCGTTGGCATTCTGCTGCCAACATTGTAATATCGAGGGCCCTAAGCCGCAAGGCGTAGCCGAGGGATTTGAGGACCCTCAGCCTCAACGCGTAGCCGAAAGATGTGTTTTAGAAACTCCAAACTTTATGCTTGCGTTGCGTGCATAGATGAAGAATTCTGCATTTTTTTTTCTCTTTACATTGCCAGCAACGATTGCGATGCGAGATTTTAACTTGCTGGAGTTTTCGGACATTATTCCATATGCGGGAAGGAGGTATGAAATTTTAAGAAACTTACGGAATTGGCATTAATACGCAGAGTTGATTGTGTAGTATCCTGGGTTCTTAAATTTTGTAGGAGTTGTTGCTTTATCGAAAATATTGGGCCCTCCTTGGCGGTCGCTTAGCTTTTGCGGAAATCTTAACAGAAGATATTGCGAACTGATGAAACAAAATGTGGCTAACGGAATGTCGCGAAGCAAGGAAAATGTAGCTAAAGTGGATAATTCGGTTTAGACGCGCAGATTCTACGGCTACGCCCTGTCATCGCTCCGCAGCTGCGGCCAATCTCCTTCTAAAACACATCTTTCGGCTACGCGTTGAGGCTGAGGGTCCTCAAATCCCTCGGCTACGCCTTGCGGCTTAGGGCCTTCGATATTACAATGTTGGCAGCAGAATGCCAACGACAGCAACGCTAACATTATGCAAGTGCGTGTGTTACATGTTGATAGCGAAAATGTTCACTACCCACATACGGAATAATGGCCTAGTTTCCATAGTTTCAATGTTTTGGTCAAGCAGTCGTGATGACACTAACGCTACGGGTGGCTGTTGGGCGTTGAGAAAGGTATTTTGTTGTAACTTGTTTAAAACACGCTTTGGGCGTCAATTTGAAGTAGGTCGTATTGAAGGAGTTGTATTATATTTCAACTGTTGGGGAGCCAAACTTGAAGTAGTTGCAACTGCACGTATGGTAAAAAGTTTCCGGTAGCCCTCGCCCCAAATGTACTTTCCGGTGGCCTTTGCCCCAAGTTT
Organism: Deroplatys truncata; assembly: GCA_030765065.1. Lineage (NCBI taxonomy): Eukaryota > Metazoa > Arthropoda > Insecta > Mantodea > Mantidae > Deroplatys > Deroplatys truncata. Next base: position 241,565,773 of record CM060978.1, on the reverse strand, counting down.
AAAAATATTAACTTTATAATTTTGACTGTTTCTTTAAATATTATATATTTATGTTTGCCTCGGCTGCGTCAGTCATTGTTTTTAGAGACATGAATGTCTTAGCAGGGAGTGGTGCGACTGAAGAAAGTAGGCTTACACAGATTATAATTTTACTTCACTCCTTTTATTAATGCTTGATACGATTTAAATAACACTTCACTGATATATATATATATATATATATATAGAGAGAGAGAGAGAGAGAGAGAGAGCTGTGGGAGTTTTTTATTAATTACTTGCACTTTTTAACACGTAAACTATTTTTCGTCTCACACAAAATACGTATTAAATTTCTCGAGGACGCATCTCGCGTCTGGTTAGCAACACTGTCTACAACCAACGCGTCCAGTTATGACCACTGTCTACAAGCAACTGAACTCTGAATTTGTAAATTTTGCTATATTTCAGTTTCTGATTGGCTAAACCTACTCCAATAGAAAACCTTCATTTATCTAAAGCTTTTCTGGTTGTTGATTGGCTATTTATAAACTGTCTCAAAATTTACATTATTGTTGCTCCAATAATGACTAGTAGCATTATTAAACTTTCTTACTCATTATTGCCTCAAGGTTACCTCATTTTTACCTCATTATTAGCAACTTTTAACCTGTTATTCTCACAGCTACATTATTAAATTATTAATACATTCACATAACATTATTACACATGTATACAAAAATATAAGCATATGCAATGACTGTTACATACATTTTACAAATTATTACATACACATATTGCTTCAAGGCAATATGTTATTGAATTTATATATTATATAACTAGACTGAAACCATTTTAGTGTTAAAAACACTGCCTCAGCGTATGTATTTATTTTGTTTTTCGTGACCTACTTATTTATAAAATATTGAGTGAACCTTCTTATTTGGTATTGTTGGTTATATTATTCAATTTCAAGCTTACGGTGCACTCGGAACATTTCCGCAATTAGTTTAAGGATCTAGAAGCCCGTGCATTACGCCTACGACTTCATTGTGAATGGTGTTCCCTCACGCCTGCGCTTATGTTGCATTACGTTAGCGCTTACATTTCATTGTGAATGGTGTTCCCTTACGCCTGCGCTTATGCTGCATTATGTTAGCGCTAACATTTCATTGTGAATGGTGTTCCCTCACGCCTGCGCTTATGCTGCATTACGTTAGCACTTATATTTCATTGTGAATGGTGTTCCCTCACGCCTGCGATTATGCTGCATTACGTTAGCGCTTACATTTCATTGTGAATGGTGTTCCCTCACGTCTGCGCTTGTGCTGCATTACGTTAGCACTTACATTTCATTGTGAATGTTGTTCCCTCACGCCTGCGCTTGTGCTGCATTACGTTAGCACTTACATTTCATTGTGAATGTTGTTCCCTCACGCCTGCGCTTGTGCTGCATTACGTTAGCACTTACATTTCATTGTAAATGGTGTTCCCTCACGCCTGCTCTTGTGCTGCATTACGTTAGCACTTACATTTCATTGTGAATGAAGCCTCACTCTTCCAGCAGCTTCTACAGTAGCTACATATTTCATAAACTGCCTATCACTCATGAATAACACAACTTCTTTTGGAAAATCTTTTTAACTTTCCCTACCACTTGCATAGTAGGTAGAGAAGTTATTACATTCCACCCAAAAATTTTATCGCAAGATTTCACCGGCCATACATGTTTTGAGGTACCCTATACCCAAAAAAGCATTTTTAGAAAAACATCTGTGTTTGCTTGCGCGTGTGTCTGTGTGGACAGCGTAACTCAAAACCGAAAAGTCGAATAAATACCAAAATTGGTATTTAAGTTCAGTATCTTCCAAAGATGCGACACAAAGATTTTAAAGAGAATCTCCACCCCAACTACCCTTAAATGGAACTTTTTCGAAACTTTAGTTTTCTGAAAAATTGCTCTAACGATTTTGTATAAAATACCACACATTAAGGATATTTATACGACAAATAAACTGCATATTTCGAATTTTTTGGGAATAGCCTATGAATTCCTTTTCGTTCGAAAAGAATTTTGTGAAATCTTCTATAGGTAACGGGTAAACGTTAAGCGATAGATGAAAACATACTACAGAAATATACAAATCTCTTTAAAACGCATAATTTATTTCAAATAATTTTTTTTGCTATAAGCGATCTGAGACACCCGTTATTAATGGTCCGAGTTGTGCATTACTTGGTCACTCTTTTAAAGTCCTGTCAACATTCAGTTATTTCTCATGATTACATGCAAACAGTATGGAATTTTAAGGCCAGTGTATAGCGTCCAGTTCATAAACATTTGACTATTCTCTGTTCCCTATGTATCTACAAGAAATGTGTAATGTACTAGTCGTCCATGTTATGAATGCGCTTGGAGGAGGGCGCCAGTGTTTTTGTTGACATTGCCCAATGGCATCAAGGCCAGGGACCAGAGGGGATTGAGGGGCAAGGCGGTAGGGGAATGTACAGTTGCACAACGAAAACAGTACTTATTTTGCAGGCCTCAAGTCTCGCTAGTAAATGCAACCTGTGGATGTTTTTTTTTTACCTGACTGTCCTTCCGATTCCCCACCCAATTGTTCCGAAACTGTTTAGTTCCTCTTCCCACCGCAAGCACTCATATCATGGTCAATTAGTAGTTATTTCTGCAATGGTTTATTTGAATTAAAATGAAATAGATAGAAACATAAACTTTAGTAAGTTTGTACACACCAATAAACGATAGGGTTTAGAAAACTTATGTGAATGTATCACATCAGGGTTTTATTCTGTGTGAAGTCAATAAACAAATAAAATTATCAGTAATCTTGGAAATAATGCATAACCTACTAATTAACATCTGTACTATAATTCAATAGATGCACAGTCTGCTGTTAATGACATAGGTATATTTTAAGAATGACAGAAGCCTGAATGAATAACACAAAATTACTTCAAATATAATTTATTTATAAATTTTTAGTTCAAGCTGTATAAAAAGTAGTGAATGATACAAGAATTAAACAACGTTTTATTTTATTTCGGAAAATTCGCCCGACTCGGCCAGCGGTCTCGTTTCCTGCTCACAAAATAAAATCGCACGTTTAACTCTGTACCATAAATATTATATATATATATATATATATATATATATATATATATATATATATATATATATATATCGATGTTATAAAAGGGGAATGAGTTGCTGCACGCGCTGCTGTATAGATTCAGGGAATTTGCTCTCGCCACTTGGTCTGCAAACTACCTATTTGCCAGATACACAAACCAGACATGCTGTCAATACAACGTTTATAAACAGTGTAGCTCTTGTAATTCAAACAGAAAATCTGCGCCATAGCCAGCACGTGTGCTCTTTATCCCATGTTTTATTTTGTTGTAGCGATAAACAGCTATTTATACGTAACATTAACCAATAATATGTTAACATGCCCATCAAATTTTCACTTATCTTTAGCAAATGAGCAAATATGATTCACTATCAGGCGGAACCGGCCAGGTTACCTAGAGAGTAATCACATAATTTTAGTAAATAGGGGAAGTATTGTATTCCACCCAAAAATTCGACGTCAAGATTTCACCGGAAGTATAAATGTTTTGAGACACCCTGAACCCAAAGAAAACGTTTTTAGAAAAAGGCCCTTGTGTATATATGTATAAGTCGGATAAATACCAAACTGGATATTTAAGTTTAATATATATGTTCCAAAAATGCAACACAAAGATTTTCAAGTAACTTCCACACCCAAATATCCCTTCATGGAACTTTTTTCGAAAATTTATATTTTCATTAGCATATATCAAAGATATTTAAATGATAACTAAAATGTATATCTTGAATATTCTGGGAATGCCTTGTGAAGTTCTCTTCATTCGGAAGGAATGTTGTATAATCTTGTATAACTGATAAACGTCGAAAACGTACTACACAAATACAAACAACAAAACAAAAAAAAACCAAAAATATGGCCCAACACACAGTTTATTTCAAATAACTTTCCTTGTGGCATCACCAATTACCGAGATATCCGTTATTAATTGTGCGATGCTCAGCCATTCTTTTAAAGATTTTCAGTTCTTTCTCACGATGTCGTGTAAAGAGTATGGAATTTTGAGGACAGCGTATGCATCCATTTCTGTAACATTTGATTTTCGCTGTCCGCTTTGTATTCTCACAAAATGTGTAACTATTTCTGCTAAGGTTTGTCTCGATTTAAATAGAAAAATAAACGTAAGAATATTTGTTTTTACCCACAAATAAACGATAGAGGGGTTGAGAAAGTCATGTAAATGTAACACATCAAAACTTTTTGTACAGTGTTTAACGTCCGTTCTTATAGCTGCGACACTACAGGCGACGGGCCCAAAAGGTAGTACATGGAATTCGATAATTTTGAAAAGGCAGTTTGGGGAAGAAAACGTTCCAGGCCTGAGCTTGGAGTACCTCCCATCATTTGCATTTTATGAGAACCTGGAAGGAAGGAAGACAAAGAATAAAGAACTACAGTGACGGAATTCGAACCAAGGTCCTCGCATTTACTAGTTATCTTAAGTACCTTGGCTACAGTAACGGTTCTCCGAGTATTTGAAATACTGAAGCCTTTGGAGCAGTCCTACAGTCTCTATAATGTTTTGAGAAATAAAAAGAAGGCAGAAGGAAGTGGAAAATAAATTTAACGCGGATTCAGCTATTCTCAATCGACCTTGCGTTCACGATCTCGGCCATTTGTAACGGTTCTTCGAGCATTCGGAATGCAAAAGCTTTGAAGGGGTCTTTACAGGACTAATAATGCTATTAGAAGTTAAAAAATAAAAGGAACGTAGAAAATAAATTTAACACTGATTCAACTATTTCTAATCGCTAATAGTTGGCTAAAGCGGTACATCACGTATTAGGATATTTTAAATGTTGTAACCCAAATCCGCAATCAGTTTCAATATTAAATGGGAAGTTGTAATTTCAATAAAAGTGGTTGCCCCAACTGTTAGTAATGAAGTTGCGCTCCATTTTCTTTACAGATTTAACGCAATTTAAATCGGAAATGAAGTAAGAAATCCCTATTCATTTTTCTGGACCTTTTGGTAATCAAGACAAATAAATAAATAAATTTAGAAGGGCCCAAAAATATGTACACATTTCAAAATAAAAAATAGGTGTTTTAAATATGTATTACTAGACTTATGAAGTCATCAAAGGTAAGGTTTAAGTATTTTGACTTTCTCTACCACGTAGGTAGAGGAAGTTGCGATCCACCCAAAAATTCGATGTCGAGAAATCAGTGGAAATGCATGTTTAGAGCCCCTAAAATTAAAAAAAAGAGAAAAAAACACATTTTCACTTTCTACTACTTACCTAGCTACAGCAAGTAGAATGTATTACATCTAGAGGCATGCAGTTTTTGTCCTTGCTTAGGCAACACGCACGAGGCGCGACGGGAGACAACCCTCCCCTCCATACTGAGCAGTATGGTCCGGACTTATCAGTTGCTGATATGCCTACAGGACCTGCAACCATCGCATAAAACAATGTTTACTTTTGGAGATAGCGAAGCGCAAATGTTCATATTATATTTCCATCCTAGCTTAATATATGAAGTTAGGAAAAAGTTATGGAAACTCTTTAGTAGTGAGAATGATTCTTTTCTTAATTGTTTTATAAAGCATTTTCGATGTTTGTAAATAATTTTCCACACTTTTACAACGCTTAACCTTTTATAATTCACCAAATTTTGTTCCTGGTTCCCACACTATTATGCATTTCCCGACATTTTTACGTGTTTTCGATATCGTTAGATGCTTTAACTTCACTTTAATGTAAACGTTTCTACGTTTTACAATTTTACATTCCTACACGTTTTCCACCTTTTTACTTTCTCTACTACGTATAGTAAGTAGGGGAAGTATTGCATTCCACCCAAAAATTCGATACCGAGATTTCACCGGAAATACATGTTTTGAGACCTCCTGAATCCAAAAAAAGCATTTTTGGAAACATGTCCGTGTGTGTGTCTGTGTGTGTGTGTCTATGTGTGTGTCTGTGTGTGTGTGTGTGTGTCTGTGAACAGCATAACTCAAAAACGAACAGTCGGATAAGCACCAAACTTGGTATTTAGGTTCAGTATCTTCCAGAGATGCGACACGAAGGTTTTCAAGAAAATCCCCCCACCCCAGACTACCCTTTACATGGAAGATTTTTAGAAAATTTTAATTTTCTCAAAAATGGCTCTAACGATTTTGATGAAAATATCATATGTTTAAGATAATGTCATGAGAAATGAAATGTATATCTCGAATTTTCTGGGAATGTCTCCAAAAGTATTCTTCATTGTGAACGACTTTTGCATAACTGGTAAACCATAAGAGATAGACAAAATTTTACTACACAAAAAATGTAGATCGCGTTAAAATACATTTTTGTTGTTGAGTGAACCGTTTTCGAGATATTGCTTGTTATTTCCTTAAATTTTCCAAAACTTATACTTTTTCTCAAATTCGTTATTCATTTCTTTTATGTCCTGGACATGCAAAGAGAATAGAATGCGCCACATAGCAACCAGCGTTAAAATATTTGACTATCGCTTAAAAGCTACCATATTTCCCTTGCATCTACAAGAAAATTACCAATAAGATTGACATCTCGATATCTCGATTAACATGAAGCATATGGAGAATAGGCGTTTGTAAAATTAGATTGTACAAGAGTAGAGAAAGTCATGTGAGTGTAACACATCAGATTTTTTTTATTAGTTTTCATCCAGTTTAAAAGCATGTCTTTGCGGTGACGGGGATCAAAAGATAGATCACCTACTCTGGGAGTGTGCTAAGGTGATTTTTGCGCTTTGTTAAAAGCACTTGAACAGTTGAAAGCACAAGGATATAAAATACTTATTAATAATAATAATGATAATAATAACACTTAAAATATATGTCAACTTGCAAAACTGAAAACGCTTGCAAAGATCTCAAACTATTTCAAAAATAGTGGAAAAAGGTTTTACAACCTTACGATGGTTGATATAATCCCAATGAAGACTTCCTGCTGGTGGTGCTGACATTTTATTACTTCATTAGCGGTTTGGAGCATATAATTATTATGGAAAACAACTTAAATGTAACAGTAATAAGCATTTGGTTGCTGTCGTATCCTAAGACCATGATTTAATTATACTACTCCTGTTTATCTCTAGCAGTCAAGAGTAAGAGAGACAGCCCCGCCCCGCTCCTACCATTGGAAAGTTTAAACTAGGTTTTTTCTTCACCTGCCCAATCGTCACGGGCACTCCACGACCCTACAGCTACTGCGATTGGCTTCCAGGAGAACTTCAAGACGTTCGCGGTGCTGCTGCACTTAGAGAAGGCTTTTGCCACAACGTGGTACCAAGGTTTTTTGTGCAAACTCACGGAGGCAGACATCCCTCTCGCCTATCTCACCCTCTTCCGGGATCGCACATTCAGGGTGAGAGTGGAGTGGAAGGTTTCATCAGCCCGTCCCATTGCCGCCGGAGTTCCGGAGGGCAGCGTACTGTCCCCGCTTCTCTTCGTGGCTTACATATCGGACTTCCCTACGGATCCCAGAACTGTTACGTGCCAGTATGCAGACGACGTTCTCATTATGGCACAGAACAAGAATGCCCAATTCTGTTTCCCTCCATTACAACGACAGCTCCGAGCCATTGGCAGGTGGAGCGAGAAGTGGAGGTTGGCCATCAGCTCGGGGAACAGCTGTGCGCTTCTCTGGCGAACGTCCGTCGCTGGCGACCCGAGCAGTCTTTGAATCTGCGGCGGAGTAGGATCCCTTGGGATACCTCGACCAAATACCTCGGAATCACCCTCGACAGCGGACTCATTTTCGCTCCCCATGTCAGGGCAAAGGTCGGCCTCGGCCACGCCGCTCTCAGGCAGCTGTACGCTGTATTTCGTTCCACCATGCCTAAATACTTCAAACTACGCCTATATCGGGCAATTGTTCCGCCCCTGATTGTGTATGGCTGTGAGGTCTGAAGATCGGCGGCAGCGACCACCAATCGCAGGCCTGTCCAGAACAGGGCGCTTCGGATGATCTATGGTACCGGGTTAAGATTCCCGTCACATATTCTACACACCTTCTCCGGTCTCCCACACATCGTGCACATGGTGGGGAGGGAACCCGTAATATGTACACGAAACTAACTTATCATACCAACCAGCTGGTGCACACTCTGGTCCGCTGAGTCCACAGGGCAGCAAGACGACGGAAGCGTTACCGGATACCTATTTACGCCTTGGGTCCCGGGCTTAAACGCTACCACTCCTATCCATCACAAGCCTCTCAAGTTAAGCAGCATCGGGCTTGGTCACCGGCGGGATGAGTGACCGCCTAGCAGTGACCCGCTCACCTGCTAACTTGGACATTCCTCAAACCCATACCCAAATTCCAACCTGCTTCGCTGCCAGCCGGCCTGCTTAGCTTGACGACCAAGCAAGGGGTCGTCAAAGTTAAGGAGTATTGGGCTTGGTTACCACTTGGAAACATAGCCGCCCAAGTGGGTTCGCCGAGACACAGCCAATGGTAGTACAGGAAGCTAAACTCCGCGCATTGACCACAAACATAAAAGCTTGCGAAAATCTTTATTCACCTTCTATATCGCAGAGGTAAGCCGCACTTGCGGCTAGGTACTGTGTGATTAACATCCCGTCCAGGTAAACCTCAGCGACCTGCCCTCGATTGCTGGATCTGTCCAGCATTGAGGAAAACTGTCTACCAATGCGTAGGTTGGCCTGCGGCAGGGAGTACAAATCGCAGAAATGTGCACGTCTACAATAATTATAATTTAATCGCACCAAAAATTGGATACCGAGATTTCACAGGTAACGCGCATCTTGAGACACCCAGAGTAAAAGAAAGGAAGCACTTTCAGAAAAGTTCCGTGTGTGTGTGTGTGTGTGTGTGTGTGTGTGTGTGTGTGTGTGTGTGTGTGTCTGACTGTGAACAAAATGAGGAAAAAACGAAAAGTCTTTAAACACCAAACTCGGTATATATGTTTAGTGCCTTCTGAGGATTAGACAGAGAGATTTTCAAGAATATCCTATCACCCTAAACTATCCTTAGTTGGATAAATTTTCGGTATTTTTTATTTTCTCAAACATGGCACTACCAATGTTGGTTAAAATGCTTTAAGTTTAAGATATTTATTTGCATGACAATTCTTGCATTTTCTGGGAATGACCTGTGAAATCCTCTTCATACTGAGTGACCTTTGTACATGGCAAACCGTAAGAGATAGACAAAAACTCATTACACACAAAAAAGAAATAAAGAAAGAAAGAATGTTTATCTCCTTAAAGCAGAAAATTTCTCCAAAATTAAATTATGGTGTTAACTATTTCCGAGATATTTGTTATTGATTTGAATTTTCAAATACTTTTACTTTACCTACTATTTACCTATAGTAAGAAGAGGAAATATTGCATTACACTCAAAATTCGATATCGAAATTTCACTGAAATACATGATTTGACATTCCGTGAATAAAAAAAAGAAACCTTTTCAGAAAACGTTGTGTGTGTGTGTGTGTTTGTGTGTGTGTGTGTCTGTCTGTCTGTCTAGGAAGAGCATAACTCGAAATAGAAATCTCGTATAAATATGAAACTTGGTGTTTAAGTTCAGAATCTTCCAAAGATGCGACATAAAGATTTTCAAGAAAATCTCATTTCCCCAATCGCTTACGTGGAAAAATTTTCAGATGTTTTTATTTTCTCAAAAATGGCTTTTAGAATTTTCATTAAAGTGTCGTATATTTAATATATTAGCGTGACATATAAAACTATAATATACATTGGGAAGGAATTTCGTATACTTTTGATAATGGTAAACAATAAAAAATAGATAAAAGCTTACTGCACAAAAAATGCAGGCCTCCTTAAAACCCAATTTAAATCAAACAATTCTTTTATGTATCAGAAATAAGCCATTTGTGATACATGCGTTGTTATTGATTTGACTTTTTTACAAGTTGTCATTTTCTGTTATGCTGCCACTTTAAGATATTTGTCACGATGTCATGGAATTATATAACAGTATGTAACAAACCTCTTTTAAACATTTGACTATCACTTCGGTTTTCTGTATCCCCCTTGTATCTACAATCACATATCTAAACGTTTATCTCGATTAACATGAAGTAAGCAAAATAAACTAATAGGTGTTTTAAGTCTGTAGAGGCTATATAAAACAATCTGATGTGTTACACTCACATGACTTTCTCTACTCTTCTACAAACTATTTTTGCAAAGCTTATTCTCCATATGCTTCATGTTAATCGAGGTGTTAATCTTATTGCTAATTTTCTTGTAGATGCAGGGGGAATATGGTAGGCTTTAAGCGATAGTCAAATATTTTAAGAGCTGGTTGCTATGTGAGTATTCCATTCTCTTTGCATTACCAGGACAAAAAAAAATGAATAACGAATTTGAGAATAAGTATAAGTATTGGAAAATTTAAGGGAATAACAAGCAATATCTCGAAAATGGTTCACTCAAAAAAAGTATATGACATAAATTGTGTATTTTAACGCAATCTACATTTTTGTGTAGTAAAATTTTGTCTATTTCTTATGGTTTACCAGTTATGCAAAAGTCGTTCGCAATGAAGAATACTTCTGGAGACATTCCCAGAAAATTCAAGATATAATTTTATTTGTCATGAAAATATGTTAAACATGATATTTTAATCAAAACCGTTAGAGCCATTTTTTGAGAAAATTAACATTTAGAAAAATGTTCCATGTAAGGGGTAATCTTGGGTGGGGAATTTTCTTGAAAACCTTCGTGTCGCATCTCTGGAAGATGCCAAGTTTGGTGTTTATCCGACTGTTCGTTTCAGAATTATGCTGTTCACAGACACACATACACACATACGGCCATGTTTCCAAAAATGCTTCTTTTGGATTCAGGGGATCTCAAAACATATATTTCCGGTGAAATCTCGATATCGAATTTTTGGGTGGAATGCAATACTTCGCCTACTTACTATACGTAGTAGAGGAAGTAATAAACGATAATGGATGAAGAAGTCACATGGATATAACACACCATATGTTTTTAGCTTCAGTTGTTTCCTGCAATGGAAAGAGCATGGGATTTCGAGGCCATAATATAGCGACACGCTTTTAAACATTTGATTATGGATTTTTGTTATTACTGCATTCACTAAGATGCTCAAAATCTTCATTATTTGCACCCAGACACTTCTGACTTCAGCAAAGTGCTGTAGGACCAGCACTGACTATTGTAGTTTTCGCAGGCTCTACAGCCCATTTTAATTTATTCCTGAAATTCCAGCAGTGTACGTATATCGTTTTCTTGTGCACCACACCTTTTAGAGTTCTCGGAGGTCCAGGGTTGTTACGTCAAGGGAATATATAGGAGATTCAAAATGTTTTGCTCAAAAGTCTAGAATGTCTTTGTCTTTTGTGTCTTTCGTCGACTCTTTTATCATGGCCAAATGGTTGCCATAGCAACTGTGCAAATATTTACATTTAAGAGGCGAGATAATACTACATACTCATTCCACTTTTCAACAACTAACGTAACATTTCCACTAATATTATAGGCTGAGACAGTATTTATACCTCCCTACTATTTAATCATGTTTGTGCAATATGTCATTATTTTATTAGGTATCAGGGTTAATTAACGTATGTAAAATGTAAGGAAATGTCTACATCTATATTTTACTTGTAAGTAACTTTAGACTTCCACATCAGCAGAAATGTAGCAAGCCTTGGGGAAGAAAAAAAAGGAAATGTTACTGCACTCTGTGTTACATGTTCGTAGAAGTCTTTGTTGGCGTGCAAGTAAGACACAAGTAACAGACGCGAGGGAAAGCATGAAATATTTTACCGTCCGGGGATGTTTTCACTGTATTTTACATGTGACCTCGAGTTGTCCAATCAGGTTGACAAAATTTGTGTGTTTAAACGTAAAGTAAGTTGGTGCCAGCTCAAGGACCAACGGAATTAATTTGTAAGCTTCACATTCGCGCCTCTCAGAGATGCTTGTGAAAAAAAAATCACAGTTTGAACTTCAAAAGTACAAGGAACTGTGCTGCTCTTAACAAAGTTTTCGCGCCGGAACTACTTTAAGAATAGAACGCCCTTTGGAACATAACCCCGTGTGTAATATGTGTTGATTGTGACAAAAAGTTCGCGGAGAGTGAATAAATATGTAGAAATTGTTAACACTTAAAAAAGTGATAAAAATAACGAGTGCTGGTTTAAGTCAAAGTGTAACAATGTACTTTGTTTAACGTACAACATAAAAGAAATATGTGTGTTGAATTTCATATGTGGTGTGGTCTCCAGTTATTTGTAGACAGTTGGGCCTTTTACGTATCACGTCCTAGAGATCAAGGAAAACATGTTTCTACCACAATTACGGAAGGTATTCGAACCCAAACACAATAGGATCGTCAGTGAGCAGCCGAGGTGATGAGCAACATTCATCAGGAGGTGACCGACGGATTGCATTCTCCAGCTAAGAAAAGTAAATAAACACAGGTGAAAAGACGCCGCAAGGTTTACGTAGGGCTACTCTGTATTTAACAATTGGGGAGTTTGTGGGGTCCGGTACAGCAGAAGCAAACCAAATGTTCGTATGCATTACTTAGTACCTCGGTTTTGCTTACGTGGAGAGCCATGTGGAGGGCGGCTTGTGACCAAGGCCCTGACATCGACTTGCGGCTTGAGGTGATCTTCTTCCAGTGATGGTTTCCAATGGTAGTGGGGTTTTGGAAAAGGACAACAGCTCTTCCAATTGGCTAAATCTTTTCAGTAGTGCCTTGGCGTGGTCTTTGAGAATTTCGTCATTTTGTTATGAGCCTTGTAGATTCAGGAAACATTGATGCACTTTACTATTTTCTGTAGCTTTTCCATTGTGAACTCGCGCAGGGCTATCGCCATTGCTTGATGGTGTCCGGGAGTGCTGTTAAGTTGGTGTCGATAAACTTAATGTTTTCCACTACATGATATATAAGTTTTTTCCCATGAGGCGATGCGGCGAATGAGATCTTACAGTGCGCTTTGCATTTCTTGGATTGCTGCGGTATGTATGTGTTTTGGTGTGATGAGGGGCTTCCTGGGGCGGCGCTGGGTGAGGATGCGGTGATGATCCGGGAGTGCGAGGCCTACTGCTGCTGGCGAGGAAGATGCTGAACTTAAATGCCAACATTGGTATTAACCCACTTTTCGTTTTGGAGTTATGCTGTGCATAGACACGCACATACAGAACTCACACAGGATCTCACAGAAAATAGTATTATTTCATCTATATGAAGTTTTTGTTACAAAGTATTCGTGAAAAAATTCCTAATATAAAAGCATATTTGTTAACATACTCATTGTTAAACAATGGAAATGTAAATGTTTGAATATCGCTTAAATACCTCTAAAGCATTCGCGACAACAGCAATGTCGTGTACTAAGTCTTTGAGCCCATTACTTCGAAAGTAAACTGCTCATTCCTTCACATGTTCTAACTTACTCGCGTATGAGGAAAATAAAACAAGCAAGAGAATTATTTATAGATGTCACATAAATTAAATGGGATTCTGTATATTGCTCTTCGCTAGAGCTCACGCTAGAATAGTTCCCAAAATAATGCACCCATGTCCTTGGGATGGAATCTTCTTCCCAACTTGCCTCACTACACGCTTATATGCAAGTTATTCAAAGCTTTTGTCGTAACTCCAAGAAAGAATACCGAGGGCACTCCATAATATATTCCATTACAAAATCAGGAAGTTTATTGAATTATAACACTCAACTGATGCTATTTCTCTCGCTCTAATCATTTGCTGAGTTTCTTGAATGCAAATATCCACATGCCAGTGCAGTACGTGACCAATATTTTTGCCGAGGCGCTAATGTTAAATAAAGAGAGCGGCTATATTACTTATATCTTCTTGCTATATAAGCAACGAAAGATAATTCTGATGAATTAAACCCAGAAGTCTGTATAGTATACATATAAATATGTTATATTATGTGTTATACTCATTTGACCTTCTATTAGTGGATATAGTACAAACTGTTCTCAGGAAAGTTCATTTTTCTCTCTGCTTAATTTTAACTGAATAAATATTTCCGGAAATATTTAGCTGCGTTATAAGTTTCGTTGTTGATACATAGTTCAAATGTTTAAGAACTGTACGCTATATACTAACCCCAAAATTCCATACTCTTTCCATTCACTCGCGAGAAAAAGCTGAATATCGTCAGGCCTTAAAGAATGACAAAGTATTGAATAATTCGAACCATTAATAGCAGATACATCGTTATGCCACAAAAGATTATTTTAAATAAATCGTGTGTTTTAAAGAGATCTACATTTTTTATAGTACACTTTGGTCTGTCGCTTAACATTTACCAGTTATACACGATTATACAAAAATCATTCCGAATGAAGAGGACTCCATAGGTTATTCCCAGAAAATTCAAGATATATATTTTATTTGTTATGAAAATAGCTTAAACATATGGTATTTTAATCAAAACCATTAATGACTTTTTAGAGAAAATAAAAGATTTCGAAAAATGTTCCATATAAAGCGTAGTTTGGAGTGCGGGGGATTTTCTTCAAAATGTTCGTGTCGCATCCTTGAAAGTAAATACCAAGTTTCGTATTTAACCGACTTTTCCTTTTTGATTTATGCTGTTCACACACACACGGGCCCTTTTATAATTTTTTTTGCGTTCAAGTGCCTCAAAGCATGTATTTCCAGTGAAATCTCGACATTGAATTACAGTACTTCCTCTGCTTACTGTAGGTACGTAGCGGAGAAAGCAAAAACAAACAAAACAAACAAACAAATGACGGCTTTCTTTACTCATCAGAAATCTACATACATACGTTGCTTTCGTATAAAATGGTTCTTCTGTCCGTGTTAGGTTACTCACTAAAGATGCACTTAGAAATGATTTAAAGGGGAACGAAATGCACAAATGAATATCTCATTCACCACATTAGTTTATTGGTTGTTAGGAATAAATAACAACGCATGCAGTTTCACCATCTCAAGGTGAACGGTTATCGGGTTACGGCCTGTTGTTGAATTGAGGCATGACGCCATGAGTCACACTGCACCAGACAAGACGTACGCAGCATACGTGTTTTAAATGACTGACAAGTTTACGTGTAAATTTCACTAGTTCATACTTCTCTGAAAAACAAACAGTAGATCTAAAGCTAGCCAATCGCTTTTCATGATCCAATTAATACCTACTAGGTGATAAATAGTAGTCCAATATCTGCTTTGAAAATGAGCGAACGTGGTATCCGACCTTATCAGTTGAAACAAAAAAGAGCGATTTTGAAGATTTACACAATTCTGAACCGATTCAGAGAGAATGTGAACACCGAAAACCGTGCTGGTTCCATCCATTTGGTGTATGTGTCGCTCACACTATAAAAACGCAAAATTGGTGAAGGGTAATTTTGTCTATCACAAAGCATCCTAATTTTCACAAATTAGTTATAGATCGTGATGTTTTAAATATTGTGAAGCTAATTTAGTGTTAAAAACAAAAGGTGGAGCTGAAAAGAAATAACTCACCGCCAACAATCCTGCTAATAAGACCTGGCGTTATTCCTGCTACAAACAGTTTACTTGATTAATTCATGGACTGCTGTTGAGAAGAGCTATCGTACTATCATGTACAGTGCTTAGTATTAGAAATGCTTTTCCAGAATACAGCGAGTTACGAGGCTTCGTATATGTAGGCTTCACTAGTAAACTTCACTAATAAACACACAAATCAAACAATAGTAAGTTTTAAATTGAATCATTATTTATTATTGTTGTTATTGTTATTATTTAAAATTTTATAACGTGTCTGTGATGGACCTTCTTATGTTGACTGAAAACGTGGGAAGTGCTTCAATCGTAGTAACTCTACTCGTAATGGAGGTCGAAGCGTGAAACTGTATTCTTCAGCAGAGACAGATCAATTGCTGCGTCCGTTAAGTGGATCCACAAAACGTGCGTGTAGACATATTTTTATTTCACGCACTATCAGCACTTTCCATTTTTCGTTAGATTCCTTCATATTTATTTTCATGATCCAGATGCTTTGGAGTGTTGGGTTTTGATACCAGTAAAAGCAGCATACTGGTTTATTTGCATTGAAATTGAGATCTAGCGCTGCTATCACGGATCTAAGTTGAAGGCATTTATATGAAAACCGTATTCTTTTCGGAGCATATCTGAGACGAAGACTGTGATAACCTTCCAAACTACCAGTATGTATATAATGTCGGATATGAGCCAAATATTTTAAGAAGGTGCTATCCAAAATAATTTTCTTCAGAGCATGATGGACGTTTGATTCGCCTTTAATCCATAAATATTTCTTTGGTCTTATTCCAACAATTCATCATATTCACAGGATTTCTATTCATCGTTTTCCAGTCATTTATATTAATTTTATATGATGAAGAATTTATGTGAATTTTGCAATTATATGGTACCGTTCTCAATACAGTTTTATGAGCCCACATTAGATGGTCATTTATACTGGCTTTCCATTCCATCAGCTCTGGGTAATTTTTTTCTATTATTTTAATTTTTTTCATTATAATTTTAGATAAACGCCATTCGTTAAATTCATGTTCAAGTTCAGGATACTTAGTTTTTAACAGGTATCTTACACCTTTATGTCTGATGGAGAGAAAACCTTCAATTCTACACGTTTTCTGTTTTTCAAGTCTTGTCATTATGTTTTCACAAGCGACCTTTTCGAAAGCGGCTTTTGCTATACCTCTTTGAACAAGTTTAAAATCAATAATTTTGCGGGAATTAAATCCATGGCAGAATAGACCAACTATTTGGATGAAATCCTAGGGAGTAATACTGCCCATCCCGTGCCAACCACAATTCAAGTTCTTTTTTCTTTCATGAATCCAAAATGCTCTAACAACTGGTCCTGCCATGTTTCGAATGTACGCCTTGAAAACATTGCCAAAGCCAGCGATTTCCAGAGTGACTTAAATTGCTGAAACAATATACCATATAATAATAAAGAACTTGCTGTTAAAGTATTTCCTTCCGGTTTCTTTCCTGATAATTTTTTCAAGCAAATGTACACTACCGCAATAACACATAGCATTGTCCCTTTAATGTAAAGAGAAATTGTTTGGACTTCATTTCTACATTAAACACATACCTTGAAAAATAAAAGCAGAGGTGTCCAATCAACAATGAAATATTCCGCTGTAGCTTCATTTCCATATGTAGTGAAAGTCTCTTCTTCTTCTTCCTCCTCCTTGTTATCACTTGTATCAGAATCTGAAGTATCGGGTTCCTAGAAACTTTCATTCAGCTTATTTAGTAGATTTTTCGGGTTCCAACAATTTGTATTTCCTTATGATTTCAGTACCTAGTTCACATTGTACTTTTGAATTCTTGGTTTTTTCAGCACCTTCTGTTCTGAATTCTCCTTCAACATTTTTATCACCATTGCCTTTTTGTCAGTCTCGTTGCAAGTAACACTATCGCACAGCTCAGAAACTATGATTTTACGATTTCTAGCCACGTATCGTTCTGTTCTTTGTCGTTTGCTCTTGGATGAAGATGGCGAAGAATCAACTGACTTACTAGAACCTGACATCTAGAATTTGTCTTCGTTTTCCCTTATAGTAGGAATAGTTCCAGGGTTTAATAAAAAGCTTTCATTCGACATAAGCTGCTTTTTAAATAACTGATCACAATCTGTGTCCTTAAAATGAAGGAATTTAAACGAGCACCGGGACCAGGCAGAAAATCTTTTCTTTTGCAAAATTCTACCCATCTCCTACATCTTTTGAGAGATTTGTCTCTGTTTGGAAATGCGTGAAAATGAGTGCCCTTGTCTGCTCCTTTCTCACATTACAGCCACATTGCACAACATTGAGGCAATTTATTTTTCACAATATTACGTTGTTGGTACAATACTAAACTGACACAGTAACACCACCACAAAGTACACTACTCCTGAACTTAAACACCAACAAGGACAACTTTTGGAAACGTATTACTGCACGTGCTCTTGTGATGTAATAGGTCGTGAGACTCCATATGAGCAAGAGAGGAGAAATGAGGAGAAGTGGTGAGAGTGGTGGGGGAGCAAGAGACTACAAGTGATATCAGAACTCGTAGGTAGTCGCATTGTAAACAACTGTGTAAGCTTACCTGCAATTGAACTCGGCATTCATCACCCTCATCCAAGGGCAACGGGGACACTCCAGAAATATGCTGTTGTACAGCTTCATCTTCGTAATCAGACACTTTCCTCACTATTCCTATCGTTACCCAAATCAATGATTATTTCTTGTCCTTCATCCAAGAGTCCCTCATTTTCCATATATTTCTGTTCAATGTCCCTTACATGCCTGCAACGGTCTTGCCATTTTTCTGCAGTGATGGCTGTGAATGTTTCATCGGTCAGTCCCACAGCATCATCCTTTGAATGTTACGTTTTTGTCCGCAACCCAATTCTTTACGGTAGCCCAGATAAGCTCAATTGGATTGAGCTCTGGATGGTATGGGGGAAGTCATAATACACTCTGGTTACACTCTTCCAACAGACTACCTATCTTATATCTACCATGCTTGAGTTTTAGATGTTTTATGAGATTGTATATTTCAAGTTTGCGGAGGGAAGGGAAATCTGTGTTAAGGAATTCTTCTGGAAGTTGAGCCTGTAGCCAGGAAATCATAGTGTCTCTTTTTGAACTAGATGAAGGAGCCTTATTTAATTGCACGTTATGACAGGGAGCATTATCGATTACCAGAACTGAATTTAGAGGTAGATTGGGTATTAATCTCTCTTTTAGCCATTTCTCATAGTTGATGAAGTTAATTTCAGTATGGTAGTCTCCTGTTCTTTGATGGGACTTAAAACGGACATGAGCGTTAGAAATAAAACCCTGCTCTCCACCAGCATGCATTATTATTAGCCTTTGACCTCTTGAGACTGGGCAAAATAAATCTTCTAAGGAATCATTGCTCCAGGAATCTGGGGTGGTATGTGAGGAATGAATGTAGATTTCATCCATTTATACAATGGGTCGGCCCTCGCTGCGAAATTTAGTGATCTGCTTAGATAATTTACACGCATGTCGTGTATGTGAAGACGCTCGATCAAGATTTTGCGCTTGTTTTTTTGTTTTACACCACCGAAATCCTAGTTTTAGGAGGATTTTGCGCAATGTTGACATGGATCCTTTGAAATCGCTTGAATTTCACAACTTGGCATGCACTTTTTTTTAAAGAAGGCCGCTCCTTTTCTGTTACATAAAAGTCGTTTACGGTTCTGCCTCATTAAAGTTTTCCAAAGCTGATATCGTTGATTTTCTTGGCCTTTCTTTATGAGGGGAGCAAGATGAGGTGACACGCCGGAATCAATTGTTTTCCTTTCCGTAAGAATTCCCCATACACTACCTTCTGAAACTCCTGTAGCTTCTGCTAATAGCTGCACTACATTATTGCCTGGTAGAGCATTGGCATTACTTTGGAGTATGTTTTTAAAATATGTGTAACATTACTTACGATTTCCCTGCTTTGGGAATGTAGCACTTTGCCACTAAGTTTACTCTGAATGGGCAGCAATACTCTTACGCAATACAAGGAAAGAAAGGATATGCGCTAACAAACAGCGATCGGAATTGCTCTGGAAGTAATTATGACACTCACAGCAGGTGAAACACTGAGCCCCACCTCTCTTATTATGCAAGTGGGCTGGTCAGTGCTATTGGCATCTTTGTCACAGGAGTGGGGGACTGTCACGACGTATTACACGAGCTGTACTTCCAGGGCACGACTGGCTCTGATGACGTATTAGGTGGTTATTATTTCGCTTGCTCAGCGGTAACGGTATGGCGGAGTAAGAAAACAATGTTACCATTGCATTTTACAGATCATATCCTTTATTTAGGAAGAAGCGTGATTTTTGGGTTTCGTTCCCCTTTAAGCAACATGAGCTTAATTCATGTGATATGCGAAATAAATGAAACTGCTTATATCACAATTCGGTTTTTCTTAATTACCAGTTCATGCAAAGGAAAAGAAAGTCTGGCATGGAACATTCACACAATCTTCTCTGCTCACACATATATTTATTATTTATATATTACAGATGAGTAGCAAAATAATTCATTTAAAACTCGTTCTTCTATCCGCGATACATGTTGCGGAAACACATTAAACACATTATATCACATATCGATATTTGTTTGTAATGAGCTCAAGAGAAGAAAAGAAAGAGAGAAAGGATTACACATTTTCAAACATTTCCATTCGATGACGCACTTAAGCCTTAGAAAATATAAACATATAATAAGGAATATTTCGGAAATGGCTAATACTACGAGAAAGGTATTTGTGTAGGATGTTAAAGACCTCTGCAACTTTTTTTTAAATTCCTAAGTTATTGTCTATCCCTTATTATTTTTAAGTGATACAAAATCAATAAAAATGAAGAAAACTTCAAAAGCTATTTGAAAAAATGTTAACATTCTATTTCATGGTAGCATCTCACACATATACCATATTAATCGAAATCCTTATTCATTTTTGAGAAAACAAGAAAATAATGGAACTTTTTCGAATGATTGTTTAGGTTAAAAAACCTTCGCTCGGGATCCTTAAATGGTATCCGTCTCAAGTAGGAAGCATGATAAGTATCCCAACATTCCCTTTGCGTGCGCGCACTCACATACAACTTTTCTAAAAATCATTTTTCTGGAATGGAGGACCTCAAAAGATGTATTTTGGTTGACCCATATCACTTTCTGCAGTATATACCGGGTGAGTCTTCTCAGCCTGCGGATTGAGAAGTTACGCAGTCCCGGCTTTGTGCAGGTTATGTCGTAAACACTGTCCACTGCATCGCGTCGTATCAATTTCGGCCGAAATGGCTGCTTTGCACCGCTGTACGAGCAGTGACTTGCACTCGTAGCGCAACAGTGTGCGTGCTGGCCTTTAATGGTGAAGGGTCCAGGTTCAAATACTGCCACTTAAAGGTACTTTTTATGTTTGGCAAATTTAATGAGAACTGATAGTTCGGCATGCAAGTGTCGTTTCACTTAATTAGCTTAATTATGTGAATTTCATTAAAACAAAAAAGTTAGTTACTTGTTAGAATATGCTTTAATGAACATTATAAACAAATACATATAACATTCTAATTATAACTCACAAATATAAGGCATCATTAAATAATATTTTACTAATAAAAGCTATTGTTTCATACAAAAGAAAGCCAATAAATTGTTCTGAGAGTTTACAAAATGCAGTACATACATGCAACTAGATATCGTTTGCAAGCCCATATTATGATCGTTGTGAACCACTCTGGTTCCCAAAGTAGTGCTTTTAACAGTGACTATGACATCATGCCGGATCATTACACAGATAAACCTTTACAGTTTACCGGATGTAATAGATGTTCGAACTGGCCACCATGCCACCGGATGCAAGATCTCAGTGTAACCATCATCGCCAGCCTAACCCGGCGCAACATGATCCGTGTGATGTCACGGCAAGCTACGATGATGCATTCCCTGAGCTGTTAGGGGTCATTAGCCGCTCCTGATACAGACGGCTACAAATGCATTCCGTTCCACCGATAGCGGGGCAAGCGGAGTGTCTTATCGAGAGGTTATGCCAGGTGTCTTGGCTCATACCTGCTCCACAAGGAAGGTTAAGGGATGTAACAGGCTAAACAAAATATCATTCCAACACATTACCCTTAGATTTGGCTGTAAGAATGCAATAACTGTGAAAAGAAAAAAAGAGCAATAACATTACAACACAGCGACATAAGCAGAATACAAACTAATGTTTAGGAATTAAATGCATCATATGATTGTATAACAAGCAAATGTTAAAACAAAATGGTTTGGTTTTCAACATTTACTGCTTTCTCTACCCATTATCAACTAACATATGTTCTTTATTTTCATAATGTCATTATGAAGTATGATTTTTCCGTGCATCGTGACAACAATTTAGGCCAGAAATTATTTAAAGTTACAGTCTAAGTTACACTTTTCCCTATTTGGTTACATGCAAGATGCCGTAACGACAAACAGCCGCTTATCTATTCCACAACTCATATTTTTATTCTCTACTGTTTACCATAATAAGTAGGGAAAGTGTTGTATTCCACCCAAAAATTAAAAAAACGAGATTCACCGAAAATACACCTTTGAAACCCATAGAATCCAAAGAAAGCATTTTTACTTTCCCTACTACGCACTTATAGTAAGCAGAGGAATTGTTGTGTTCCACCCAAAAATTTAATAACAAGATTCACCGGGAACACACATTTTGAGTCCCATTGAATTTACTTTCCCTACTACGCACTTACAGTAAGTAGAGGAATTGTTATATTCCAGCCAAACAGTTAATAACGGGATTAATACTCGGAACGAAATACTCGTTTCCAGACTCCCTAAAACCAAACAAAGGGTTTGCTTTTTCTACTACGTAGTTACAGCAAGTAGAGTCAGTATTGTGTTCCACCCAAAATTGAATGAGATTCACCAGATATACACGTTTCCAGACGCCCTGAATCCAAACAAAGCATTTTTACTTTCTCTACTACGTAGCTACAGGGAGTAGAGAAAGTTTTGTATTCCACTCAAAAACTGAATAACGAGATTCACCGGATGTACACGTTTTGAGACTCCCTGGATCCAAAGAAAACACTTTTACTTTCTCTACTACGTAGTTACAATAAGTAGAGCAAGTATTGTATTCTACCCAAAATTGAATAACGAGATAATACTCGGAACGGAAGTACTCGTTTTCAGACAGCCTGAAACCAAACAAAGCGTTTTTACTCTCGCTACTACGTAGCTACAGTAAGTAGAGAAAGTATTGTCTTCCATCTGAAAATTCAATGTCGTAATTTCACCAGAAACCACTTTTGTGACCCCTGAATACTATGAATTTATTTTTAGAAAATGGTCCAACTCTGCGTGCGTGCGTGTGTGTGTGTGTGTGTGTGTGTGTGTGTGTGTGTGTGTGTGTGTGTGTGTGTATCCACAAAGAGCATAACTCAAAAGCAAAAGGTTGGTTAAAAACCGAACTTGGTGTTTAAGTTCAACTTCTTCCAAGAATGCGACACTGAGATTTTAAAGAAAATCCTCCATTCCAAACTACCCTTTACATTGGACATTTTTCGAAATATTTTATTCTTTCAAAAATTACTCTAAGTATTTTGATTAAAATACACATAATTAAGCTATTTTCATGATAAATAGAATGTGTATCTTTTATTTTCTAGGAATAGTCTGTAAATTAGTCTTTATTGTCAATGACCTTTGATAATTAGTAAATCGTAAGAGAGAGACAAAACCTTACCGCACAACTGTAAATCTTGTTAAAGCACAAAATTTATATCAAATAACATTTTTATTTTATGTCAAATAACTTTTATATTTACCTATTCTGAAAGTTTCTTTGTTATTGGTTTGAATTTTCAAATACTTTATACTTCTCTCAACTGCAAATAGCTATTGTTTTCTTTCTTTCCTTCTCGTGCTTATACAAAGAGAACAGAATTTCAAAGCTATCACGTCTGTAGCTCGCATTCGGGCGGTCGTGGGTTGGATTCCTCTGGCCGACCTTCCTGACCCGTAGGTTTTTTCGGGGGTTTTCCCGGGTCGCCAGGCGAGTGCTGGGAAGTATTCTCACATCCCCGAATTTCTGGACCTCCATTTCATCTCCATTCTAATTTCCCTTCATCTCTCATCCGTTGGTCTCTTTCAGGGTTGGAAGTGTCTGCGATGATGTTTCGGTGCAATGTGGCAGGGAAAAAGAATGTTTTTATGACTTTCTCCGTCCCTCAGCGTTCGGCTGGCTGTGGGGAGTGTCCTAACTTCCTTGAGGGGCGTTGGACACCCTCTGTGCTGGGTGGAGTCCCCGGTCTGTCTGTCCGACTGACGGGGAATCTCTATCTGAAAACTTAGGGACCCTGCCATTCCTGTGCTGTTTTTCCTGGTTCCGGACGCCCGGTGTCTTGTCTCGCCTCATCCTGACTCCCGGAGACGCCCCCTTGTGGGGCGTAGGCACAGTATCCATTATGTGGATCAGTGCCGAGTCCCCTCCGTAGCCAACCAATCCAAAGCTATCACGTAGCGATCGGCTTTGAGGGATTTGGCTATCGCTTTAGCTTAATATGTTCTGGTTATACCTACAACGAATTGTGAAAATAAGTGTTGAAGGTTTATGGGTATTAACATGCCATAGGGGCAAAATAAGCTTTGTGAGAAGAGTGGGTAGAGAAAGTCATGCGAATGCAACACATCATATTTTAGGGCAAAACCTCCATATGCCTGCGTCTCTGTGAACAGCATAAATGCGAAAATTCGGTTAAATGCGAAACTTGATATTTCAGTTCAGCATCTTTCAAAGATGTGACAAGGACTTTGATTAAAATACTCATGTTTAAAATATTTTCATGACAAACGAAATATATATTTTGAACTGACTGAGAAGAGCCTCTAAAGCCTTCTTCATTCTGAATAACTTTTGTATAATTGGTAAACTCTAAAAGATTGAACAAAGTTTTGCTACACAAGAAATGCAGACCTCGTTAAAGCACGCAGTTTCTTATACATGTATTTTATGAGATTAACTAATTCCCAGATATTTTTTGTTATTGGTTTGAATACTTTTTGTAACTGAGAAGTCGCTATTCGTTTTGTTATTGTCGCGGTCATACAAACAGCATGGAATTTCAAAGCATCACGTAGTGACATGCTTTTTGAAAATGTGACTATCGCTTTATCTACATATACTACAACGAAACATGTAAATGTGAACTTTTTCTTTTGGTATTGAATAAATGAAATGGTTCAAATGATGCTCAAATGGGCCCGAGGTCTCTAGAAATTAGAACCTAACATTCATCTTCTCAGGATAAGAGGAAACCCTGGAAAAAACTTTACCCAAGTATTTCACTTTAACCGAGATTGCAACTCGGGACCTCTTGAATGTGAGGCAGACCCCCACACCACACAGATGAGCTAAATGTGATTTGTAAGTTTATCTGGATTATAAGAAGTAGACAGAAAAATGTGATTTAGAAAAAATAATTTGTAGAATGGTGAGAAGAGAAAGTTATGTAAATGCAAACTTTAGTTTGTTCAGTTTAAAATACTAATTTAATCTATATTTAAATATAATTCTTCCTAATCATAATTCTCGTGGTAATGCAAAGAGCGTGGAGTTTCAAAGACACCACATAAAAATCTGACTATCGTTTGAGCTACTGCATTCTTCTTATACTTACAACGAAGTTTGTAATGGCAGTTCATTTCAATTAACAAGAAGACTCTTTCACTCAAGCCGTGTGTAGGACAAAGTTGGAAAGATAGAGTCAGATTGAAAAAATCAATGTCATAGTCGAGGTTTGAAATAGGGATCTTTCCAGTTTACGTCCAGGTGGCGTCGCGGTAACGCGTGCGACTCGCATTCGAGAGATCCCTAGTTCGCTTCCCGGCTACCGCCCAATCTGACCTCCGGGTTTTATTTCGAGAGTTTTTCCGGTTCGTCAGGCGAATGCTGATATGATTTCTCTCACTCCCGGAATATCATTCCATTCCTCATCTCATTCATCCTTAACCCGTTAGGTCTGTTTCAGGATTGGAAGTGTCGGCGATGGTATTCCGGTGTGGCGTGGCACAGAAAAAGGATTCTCTCTGTGGAACCTTATCCGTCTCTCGGTCTTCGGCTGGTTTCCAGGGTATAAGGATCGCTTCTTGGGGGAGGGGGCGTTGGACCCTCTGTTTGGGGTGGGGTCCCCGGTTTGCCTGCCCAACTGTCAGGGCGTCTCAATCTGGAAATTTTATGCACCTTGTCATTGCTGTGCCGTCACTCCTGGTTCCGGCCGCTCGGTGTCTCTCACCTCGTCCCTCCCTCCCTCCCGGGAGCGCACCCTCGAGGGGCACAAGCAGAATATTCTCATTCACTGGATCGGGGTCGAGTGCCCTCCGTTACACATTCCATTCCATTCTGGACCAGAGAAGAGAAGCATTTTAAGAATTCAGAACGTGAATCGTAATACAAAGTCTTTTTGGGGGGGAGGGATCTTCAGATTTGTAACTTGAAAGCAATTTAGTTTTCAGAATAGAGTGCTTTCAAATGAACCAATTGCAACAAAAGCACATCAACCTATCTGCATTAACACTTCGGGTCACTATTTTGGAAATTTAGCTTATATGTTATCCTAACCGAATAAAACTGCATATTTTGCGCTAAAGGTTGTTTCCTCGTATCTATTAACATTTTGCATACAGTACCTAAACAGGTATTTTTACTCTATGTCCACTATACGACTGACACGGTTTTTGTTCTTTTCTCTTGTGAGTGTGCATGTAAGGGGAATTATGTTTCAAATAAAACAATCTTTATTACTTTTTCTGTAACAAACGCAAAATATATCTCATTTTGAAGAAAATTTAATGTTGTACTTAATTGTGCCCAAACTGCTTCAACAGTTTGACATTAATATTACTTTTGCTGCCATATTTTTAAAACATTACTTGAATATTATCAGAAGTGAATGTGCCAACTGTATGGTACTATACACTTAGCGCTAAACGTTGTGATCAATATCTATGGCAATTAAAAAGCAAAACGAACTTATATTCAAGGTAATAAATACCCTTGGAGCACGCGTAGAACGTTCTATTGGTGGTAATTATGAAACTATTATTAATACTATTATTTATTACTAGCAGCAAACGTTAAAACAAGATATACATTATGAGAACCTTGTTTCTCAACAAAATTACTGAATCTTAAACTTGTGTAGCACCCACATAAAGAGTGCAACATTTGAATTTTAAACAACATATTATGCAAAGAGTATGTTAATTTATTTCGCTTGAATAGTTCTAGTAAAGAGAAAACTATTTGGTTTCGTCTTCTTTCTTCTTAGAGTCAGGTCGCTGAATGCATACACAGAAGTAAATGTGACCTTTGAGACGAAACGGGCACGCTGGCTATAGCCAGGCATGACTAGTCGAGAAGAAATTTCTTCCCCCTCTTCCTCTACACCCCTTGGCCCATCGGAAAACATTTGAAGCCCAATGTACACGATATGTTTAAGATAATCACATAAGAAGAAATCTAATTGGGTAGATCTGGTGAGCGTGCTGGCCACCCTATTCGTCCATGCCGTCCGATCCATCGCTCAGGGTAGGTGGCATCGAGATATGCCGTTACACGACGGGCCAAATGAGATGGCGTCCCATCATATTGGTACCAAATAGTCGGTTCTGCAACGGCACTTCATCCAGTAGAGTAGGCAGATGTTGTTGTAGGAAGTGGACATAGCGATTTCTAGTGAGTTGACCGCCATAAAAATACCGGGTGTATTAGATGATCACCGAATATACCAACCCAAACGTTGAAAACCCATCGGACTTGTAAAGCCGCCACTTGCATTCATTGTGGGTTTACAGTGCTCCAGTAATGCATGTTATGGCGATTTACATGGTCTGTGTTGTGGAACCCTGCTTTTTCTGTAAATGACAGTTGCCAAAAAATGTGGATCTTGTTCAGTTTGTCGTATGATCCACCTAGCGAACGCCACTCTCCGACTATGGTCCGGCTGCGTAGCTCCTGGTGTACGTAGTTGAAGATAAGGGTGAAACTTTATGCGCTGCAGTATTCTCCACGCAGAAGTTTGGCTAATATTGAAATGCCTGTCAATGTCCCTCGTATTACAATGCGGATGTTGAATGACATAGTCAGTCACATGATCCGTCGTTGCTTGGTCACAGACAGGGTGATCTCTTCGTGGATGTGGTGTCTTATGCGCTGTTCCTGATTCCAGAAGGCGGTTCGCAATTCGCAAAAGCGTGTGATCTGTAGGAAGTGTTCTCAGCGGAAACCTCTGTTGATATAGATGACGTGCCTCCATTGCATTCTGCTGCGCTTCCCCGTATACTAACAGCATGTCCAGATACTCTCTTTTGGAAAACATTGTTCCACAGCGAGCATGAACGACTGTAACTTCGTATTTATAGGCAAATCCGCTTTCTAGTGCATTCGGAAAGAAATCATGATTTGCTGGAACGTTCTCGAAGCATTATGAAATGAATAAAAAACTCATTTATTCGCAGGCGTGATTTGAACTTCCGACCTGCACAATGACTTTTCCAGCATGTTAAGCATTGCACTACTAGAGCAAGACAAGAAGCACCACCGTAGCTCTAATCAGCGGACTGGTAAAGGCGGTGCAGCATCTGCATTTCCCATCGTCTGTAAAATGCAGAGTTGCCTAGCTACCAATCCGCAGGATGAGAAGACTCACGTGGTACTTCCTCTAATGAATCTAACAGAGAACAGATATAAGTTCTCTCGGCTTCCTACAATTAAATCAGTAATATTTTGACGCCTGGAGACATAATTAGGTGCGACAAGTAAAATTTTTCCTGGGAGAATTACAAATAGCTTTTAATGTATTGTCAACAACGATCTTTACGCGGAACGTTAATGTTTCCCTTTCTTTACTAGGGACAATTGCCTACGCAAGAAAATTACTACTGTTACTCAAATTCAGTACTTTTTCTTTAAGATAATTCAGTGTTTTCGGCGCCAAAGGCCAAGATTAAATGTTATGTAAAATTAATAATGTTTTGCCTCACAAGAAACGTAATGGTTCACACGAATACATTAATAAAGTTCCGTTTTACAAGAGTATTATCACAATATCTTTCAAAAGCATATTTTTCCGTTTTTTCACGAGATGGACAATCAGAATCCCATATTACGCTAATATTTTCTCAAAATTCTCGTTTTATAATTGTTTTAATCACAAATTATGTTTTGTTCACAAGATTTGAACTCAATTAGCAACATTCGAAATTATTTTGTTCTATCTAAAGTGTGTGTGTGTGTGTGTGTGTGTGTGTGTGTGTACGAGGTGTGATGAAAAAGTAGCGGAGTTTTTGTTTTTCTTAAAAAAATGTATTCATCATTAACATCAACCCTTCAAAGTAATCCTTCTCAGATACAATACACTTGCGCCAGCGCTTTTTCCAATATTGGAAGCACTTGTGATACTCACTTTTCGTCATGCTGTTCAGCTCCTTCAGCGATTAAGTTTTGATCTCATCTATGGTGGCAAAACGTCGTCCTTTCATGGTTCTCTTCGGCCTCAGGAATAGAAAGAAGCCTTAGAGGGCCATGTCCGACGAATACTGTGGCTGAGGCGGCATAATGGTTTTGTTGTTTTTTTTGCCAAAAAGTCACAAACAAACATTCAGGCTTCAGCGGGTGCATTATCGTGATGCAATTTCTACGAGTTGTTTTGCCACAATTGTGGTCGTTTTATTCGGATTGCTTCACGCAAACGGCGCATAACTTCCAGGTAGTATTCCTTATTGTCCGTACGACCATAATGCAGGAACTCCTGATGCACTATCCTATTGTAATCGAAGAAAACAGTGAGAAGAACCTTCACATGTGATCAAACTTGTCGAATTTGTTTCGCTCTTGGCTCTTCAGGTAGTTTCCATTGGGACGATTGCGCCTGTGACATTTAGTTTAACTCTGTTTGTCTTTACTTTATGACAACAGACAAATAAGAACATTTCTGTTTCTTTCTACTACCACCAGTGGACGTGGGATTTGACTTGTGAAGAAAAAATCGATAGCACCTTCAAGTTTGACCATTTAATAGTGTCGTGACCTCTAAACAAATGCTCAAAGGGAGGTAGGCCACTTGTTGATAAGGTACCAGGAAGTTAACAATTTAAACACGGCGAGGCCACGACAAGGGACGCAGCTAAATGAATATGAAAAACATTATAGGATAACTACTAAAAGGCTACCTACATGGTTCAGAATGGAAGAAAGGAGCTTTATAATATGGTAAATGAAACAGGCAAGGCTTGGATGGTATTATGTTGTATTACTGAAAATGTTACATTACCTCCTTGATCACGCGTCGAGGACGCCATACATCCCTGTATGGAGAGTACGTAATAACACGACCTGTCCGGTGCGCTCCTACTCACTGACTGACTAGCCAAAACAACCCAAGCCACGCTTACCGCGTGGGTACGCTATCTATGCTCTACCCCCACCACTCTTACGTCATCCCCGATCCAGGCGACCAACGGACACGTATGCACTAACAATGCCTGCATACGTCACATCTCCCCCTGGCCACCCAGGTCGACGCCCTCGTCGACACAAGGAGGATTTTGTTTATGGAGAAGAAAGAGAAAAAAAGTACAATACAGAAGAAAATATGACATACAGAAGGTTAGATAATTGGACAACAAGCATTATGTGTGAATTAAATGCTGATTGGCATATTTGGAAGTCTCGAGTGTCTCTGACGATGTTTTTGTTTGACAGATCACCTACGTACGAGTACCCCGCACACGCACACTACACCATGCTGCCACTGTTACATGCACACTACACTGCACCTGGATGTTCCGACGTAACTGTTTGTGGGTGGGATTTCCACATCACCCACAACGGCGAATTTTCAGCTGCAGTCTTTCAGGTGCTGCAGGTCGCTGAAGATGTGGGGGGAGGAATCGCTAGCTTGGACTGCCCCACAAAATAGTGGCTCCTTATGCCACTGCAGTGTAGTGGATGAACGACAGCTCTCCTGTGGTGTCTCAGGAACCTCTGGCGTGACTATCCAGCGGGGGTACATTTTGACACTCGAGTTCCAGAATCAGCAAAGTCACTATAACAGAAATCACAGAAAGGTAGAAATGCTGCTCCAGAAGATCATCATACATAAAAAAGTAGTATGTCATTTACAATAAAAAGATTTAAAATGCCAAAAAGGTTTACAATCAATCAATTCTTTTAGTATGGGACAAAGAGAAAAAAATGACTACACGTTGACATAAAAACTGAATTTTACAAGGGGTTACCATCCAAAATTTAACACAAACTGCTTTAGAATTCAAATACAGAAACACAAAAGGACCAGAATACATAAATATTACATCACTGACATTCATTGTTTACATACAATAACACAAGACAGATATAGAAACTTATTTGGGATCCCAATATTATTTTTTTTAACCAGCTGGTACTACTAATGAAAAGAAATAAGTGCACTTACAATACATTCATACATGACAATGAAATGAAATCATTCATACTGACCATGACCCAAATTATACACAACACTCAATTAAATAACTAACCAAAACTACTGTGTGCATTACTACAGACTTCAAAAATAAATCCACAGCACATACAGCAAACATTACATCAAACTACACCTCGTTACATTATTTTAACTACAATACTCATGTTTTACTGTCACAGAACATTCCTGAAAATCAAAGCTTAATTAAGCACACGGTACACATCAAACACATTCCTGCAGCATAACATAACAAAACAAATGATTTGCAATGCCCAAAACAGAATTCAAAATTTAAGTTACATAAAATTATAATAAACCTTCAATTTAGCAGAGACATTCATAGCACACATTATTCCTGAAAAGCAAAGCTTAATTAAGCATCAGTCAGTGAAACAATAAAAATTTAGCATATCTGTGTGAGTTGTGAAACTGTTTCATTCGTCCAAACTTTAGCACACACAATGTTCACATACTTACAGGTTTTGTTTCTTATTCTTTCTTTTTTTCTTTTTACCACAAAATTCCAGTGCAACTTTCCAAAATCTGGTAACACACATATATCTGATCCATCAACATCCACGTCGTACTGGTCCATATTGGAGGCACATTAAACCTAATTAGGTGAAGATGCTGGCAAGGTTGGTATTAGCTCCTGAAACTTTTACTTACATTAGTCATTTTGAAATATTTCCCCCCAAAAAATATTCATTGCGTAACTAGATAAACCAAACATGGCAACGGTGAAGCAAAATTATCATCATTATGATTACCACTATTCGTACCGCGAGCGTACAATGGACAAATATGAATTTTCAATATATATACTCTTGACTTCTTTCGTTTTATTATGTTAAATATTTCAAACAGATGCACCACACTTTTTATACATACGCAATTTTAAACACACAACACACGAACTTTAAAATATTTACTGCACTTTCGAGTCGTTAAGAAATCACAAGATGACGCAACCAATAGCACAATGTTACGTAGATCAGCTAACACACGCAACTATATTATCAAAGTTATAAATATCACCCAATTTTTCACAATTCACAAAAATATGTACTTTAAAATGACTAGTATGAATGATTTACCACAGTAACAGAATTTAGTAGAAGTGAAGCCAAGGTAAGGGGAAAAATGGAGTCAGAAGTTTTAGCGTCACGCCACCGACAGACAATGGAAAAAATATAAAAGTGAACTTAAAATTGAAATTTAGACACGGGACGTTCAGAAAACAATACAACAGGAATTTAGAATAAAGAAACCACAAATGATACAACCAAAACCCTTACCCTAAAGCCAAGAAAAAGATTTACATTTTTTAACGAACACGTGGAGGACCAAAAACGTTACATTTTAGTGAAAAAAAAACTTTTGCAGTTAAAAATCTCAAAAATATCCGGCCAAAATGCTCGGCGCCTCACACCAAGATGTCGTGACCTCTAAACAACTCGCTCAATGGTGTAGAACACTCGCTAATAAGGTACCAGGAAGTTAACAATTTAAACACGGCGAGGTCACGACAAGGGACGCAGCTAATTGAATATGAAAAACATTATAGGATAACTACTAAAAGGATACCTACATGGTTCAGAATGGAAGAAAGGAGCTTTATAATATGGTAAATGAAACAGGTAAGGCTTGGATGGTATTATGTTGTATTACTGAAAATGTTACATTACCTCCTTGATCACGCGTCGAGGACGCCATACATCCCTGTATGGAGAGTATGTAATAACACGACCTGTCCGGTGCGCTCCTACTCACTGACTGACTAGCCAAAAACAAGCCAAGCCACGCTTACCGCGTGGGTACGCTATCTATGCTCTACCCCCACCACTCTTACGTCATCCCCGATCCAGGCGACCAACGGACACGTATGCACTAACAATGCCTGCATACGTCACATCGATAGATATGGATGGATGGATGGACGGATTGATGGATGGAGGTAGGTAGTTAGGTGGGTCGGTGGGTGGGTAGGTGGTGGGTAGGCAGGTAGGTAGCTCTCTTGACATTTAAACTTTTCTAAAATTTCATCACCACTTTTCAGCATAACATCATGATTGCTAATTAAATTTACTCGCAAGCTATAGTGTAACATTCACTTGACTTTGAGCTTATAATTTCACTAGCTTCACTCGCTTATCATGTCTTATAATGTCCTTAAATTCCTTTTCCAGTGCACACACCTTTTATAACTGACTATGTGTACAGTATGATCTGAGACTTTAACAAGCAATTTCTTAGCATGTTTTACATAAATAACTACTAAAATAATTCATATTAAAGCCTACCAACCATTTTATATACTGGTTAAACTGAAGTGACTACCAGCTGAAATGCTAGAATAAATTAAGTCAAATGGAACGCTTTTACTGGATAATGTGCACTGTCGGATGTCTAGGTGGTGTGCTACGTAGAGCCCGCTAATTGACCTCACTGATGATGTTCTCGAGGCGTTGTCGATTCTCTCGTTGCATGGCAGGAACGATTAACTAATCTTGTAGACAGCCGAAACTTCGACAAGACGTGTACAAAGCTGCTAGAATGATGGGATCCTTTCTTCTTAATATTACCATGGAAATCCTTAACGTAGTGAAGGCAAGCTGGTAATAAACCACAGTTCCAGCAAATATACTGCAGTTAACCTTACGATAAAGAACATAATAAAACGTATTAAAATACTGTGGTCTCTTCTCAGCGCCGATGACTGCTGATTTTACTCGAAGTCTCAAAATGTTCTTTTGCATGCGTTATTTCAGAATATATATACAATGGTGTGCAAAACCTAAGGACGAAAGTAATATTCGCATGCTGTGACACTGCCAAGTAACATAGAGGGAACTGCTATAGTAGGCAACTAAACGAAATATGCAATGAGACGAACGGAAATGCTACTTTTATTCATAGACCATAAGCTACACTAAAGTCAATAGTACATATGATGGTTCTCTAGATTTACAGAAACAGATACATGGTGCTTAAAAGGATGTATGATCACCACGGACAGCAATGCATGCTCTGCAGCGTGCTCCCATGCTGGCCACAAGGTTGGTAAACAGTTCTTGTGGTAGGGCGTTCCTTCCTCCATCAGTGCTGTTGATAACTGTTGGATGGCCATTGGCGCATGTGGATGTGCTGCAATGCTCTCCTCAAAGCACCCCACACGTGTTCGATGGGTTTTAAATCGGGGGAACGGGCAGGCCAGTCCATTTGCCGAATATCCTCTCGTTGCAAGAGATCCTTCACCTGCGCTGTGTCACGCATTGTCATCCATAAAAATGAAGTCAGAGCCGACTGCACTCCTGAAAAGACACACATGGGGAAGGAGTACAGTATCAGAATAAAGTTGACCAGC
Organism: Deroplatys truncata; assembly: GCA_030765065.1. Lineage (NCBI taxonomy): Eukaryota > Metazoa > Arthropoda > Insecta > Mantodea > Mantidae > Deroplatys > Deroplatys truncata. The sequence continues at coordinate 241,531,228 of CM060978.1, read as the reverse complement.
AAGCGTACCGTGTTCAAAGATTTGGAGGTCGGTGTGCCCATGCAACATTATGCCTCCCCAAACCACAACACCCGGACCACCAAAAGGATCATGTTCAAGGATGTTCCTGGGTTCATTACGTGTTCCCACCTCTCGCAGATGAGGGTACGTCGAGAATCACTACTTAGACTGAATCGGCTCTCATCCGAGAAGAGCACGCAACCCTATTCCTCGTTGGTCCAATTTTGATGCTTTTGGGACCATCGCAAACGGTGCCGCCGATGTGCGGATGTCAATGGAACACAACGTACTGGCCGTCGGGCAAAGAGACCACCTCTGTGTAGTCGCCGTGCCACTATGTATCGTGAGATTGCGTATCTAGCTGTCCTGTTAAATTTGGTTGCAATTGCACCCACTGTTTGGCGTGGATCCCTTCTTGCCTGTTGCACAATGTAGCGGTCATCTGCTCCTGCAGTTGAGCGTGGTCGACCATCAGCTCTCCTTGGGACACCAGTGCATGTGATTTGGAAGGTTCCCCATGTACGTGAAACAATGCTGTGAGCAACTCCAAACTCCTGAGCAACACTCGTCACACTTCGCCCTTCTTCCAGTTTCCCGATGATTCTTCCCCGTGTGAAGTCATCCAAATGGTGTCTATGGGCCATGTTGCAACGAAGAACACCACTAAAGTGCACCGTAACGGTTCGCTAATTGCCAGACATCGCCTTGTCTTGTTTCGTCAACCGCCCCGTGTTGCGGGACTAGAACCATTTGGCGCTATAGGATCGCTACACTCACGCTATGTGACGTCCAGCTTTCTGTGTACATGTGAGAGACCTCTGGCAACATGCACCCGCACCTTCATCTACTTCCACCAAGTAGTTCATTTGTTATGTTACTTTACCCATATCGGCCTTAGGTTTTGCACATCAATGTATATATAAGGTATGCTGGTCAATTTTGTTCTATCTGCAGGCAAATAATATTCTAACTGTCGTTGAATACTTTGGGGCGTGCAAGCGAAGACACAACTATACTCGCTTTCTTCAACCCTAATATCCCTCCGCGGAGCCATTTATTCCGAGGGTCAGTGACGGCACAGATTCTTTGTGCTTGTTATCATCACTGCAGTCCAACGCCGCTGGCCTTCTTCCTTGAAGGCCACCAGAATCATCACATCCCGGGGACCCGCTTGCTACTGGCTGACTAGGCCGACTGTGAGACGGCCTTAAGGTATGGCCTGCCCTTATTAGCGCGGGTTCTACCTGTAGAGCCTAGTCGATCAGAAAGCCACCAGCCATGCCGAAGATGCTGCTGCTACGGACACAACTCCACAACCTGCGTGCAACCCCCAGGTGCCACTACTGTGGTGCACCAAGCCTAACTGCTCAGTGCACCAGCCACGACATCCGCCGTCGATACTGCGCCTCCTGTGATGGCTACGGCCACTTTACCGGGCAGGCGCAGTGTCCCCTATATTCATGAAACCGCCGACCAACTCCGCCTGCTACTGTGCACACACCACCAGTTCCAGTCACAACAGACACTACCCGAATAGATGCGGCCCATACAGGGTCCCACATCTCTCCACAGGACGAACGCACTCCGCCATTCACCAGCACCGCAAACTCCATTTCCGACCATTACCTACGCCGACTCGCCACCATTGAAGAAGAACTCCAGGATCTCCACGTCACCACCGCCGCCCTCTCCACCGCCCTCTTCACCGCCCTCAACAACATCACCACCAGCTGTCAACAGCGATCTGACTCCGAAGACTCAACAACCAGTGGTCTGGGTCATGTCATCGTCTGCCCGCCACAGACTTCACCACCGCCTGCCTCAACAGTTCAATTGGAAGAGCTTATGGGCACCATTGCAGGTCACCAACCTGGTAAGCCTCCTGATCACTAAGACGGCCAATTGGACTTCAGTACTTAAGGACTTGAAGAGCGGTCAGGAAAGGCTACGGAACTTCCTTTTCACACAAACTAGATATTGGAAACATTGCAGCAGATACTACCGACCAACTAACACTTAATTCCACACGGGGGCTGTCAGGGCTCGCCATGGCTGTCTCCGTGTCCATACCAGACGCTGACAGCACAACGCTGCAGCACGTACAACCAGAACTTTTAGAGGTGCTAATGCGGAACTCCACCAGGCCCTGAATACCACATTCAAAAAAACATTAACACGCACTACTCACACCTTACTACCTACCTAACTAGAACCCAGAAGTCCTTCTTACAAATTCCTTCTTCATCGGCGAAATAAGCCAACTCTCTGTCTCCCTTTAAAAAAGTTATCATATGAGATGTAATACTGACTTTTTTCACTTATGTGATGATAAAATAATCATCACGGGCCTTAGTTTTGACGTTACATATTTCTCACCTGTTATAACCTTCTTTAGAAGTTCTGGATCGTTTTCAACTTCATTCAGCAATTCCTGAGCGATGTCTACACGACGTCGTTTTTGGTTGAAATTCAACAATTTCCGGAACGAACTTTGCTGCTAAATGTTTCATGTCCAAAACATCCGAAAAAATTGCTTGGCATGGGCCAAAAGATATGCCGACCTCATCAGCAACCTCTCTGATGGTGATTCGGCGATTTTCCAGAACCATTTTCCTTACTTCTTCCACATTGTCATCAGTAATTGATGTGCTAGGGCGTCGATTTCAACGTTTTCTCGACCCTCTTTGTAGCGTTTATACCACTCGTAAACTCTTGTCTTACTCATAGAGATTCACCAAAAGCCACAATCAACTTTTCGAATGCGGTGCTGCATTTTATTCCGTTTTTCAAACAAAATGTAATGCAAATTCTTTAATCCATCTTTTTCAAAAGTAAAAATTCTCCGAGCACTTGAAAACACGTATAACGTTTTCGATTGTCAACAATAAACTAAATATTCAAAACAGCTGAAAATGCAAACATACATCAGAAACATGTGTAGCCAACAAGATAAAACAACGGTTTTAAACATCGGATGTATAAAGCTAGCGAAATCAAAAAAATACCGTTTTTATCACGCCTCGTAAACAATTACCAGTTCTCTAACCATTCACGGTAAAAACTGTTTATGCACTTGAAACCCACCTCTGAGTGGCTGAGTGAAAACATACAAAAAACACATTTTAAAAGACGATCTCTGAAAGGAAATTATTTTTAATCCGCAAAGCGGTCTCCCGCTACTGGCACAAAATATCACTGCAAAATCAGAATTAATGAACTCACCATATGCGAAGTCAAAAATTACAATATGTTATAGCAGTCTTGCGATTTCTACCTTACCACAACTCCATGCAGCTTATCCACTCTATGCCGACTGGCGCATTGTAGTCGTAAACCATCCAACCGAGTAAGTAAGTCGCAATCACTCGTGACCAGTGATGTCCTGCCATTTTAGTGATACATCTCGCCCGCAACCTATTTCTATGGCTTGGCGAGATATCATATCTGGCAGGTGTCATCACTGAGTTCGCGAACTACTTTGTCTCCATGAATTCCATGAAAGGAGTAAGGGTAGCCAAATTGGTGCATGTGAAACCTCAATATCGATTTCTGGGGGATATAATACTTCCTCTACTAGCAACATGTAAGCGGTAGATAAAATAAATAACATATGTCAATGAAATTATTAACAAGGTAAATTATATACCAATAGTTAGTATCTATTTTGAGGTATAATTTCTCAAAATTCCCTTGATTTTCTCCCCGGTGCTTATACCACTAGCTCCCTTGCAAGCCTTTACGGGTTCACCCACATCTCCATTATCGTGGATGATAGTCCTTCAAAGTTATTTATATTTCTGATATTATATTGTACAAAAAAGGTCCATTTATTAGATATTCACAAAAATCTTAACTTTATATTTATCATTTTTCCTTTGTAAAAACGTTTGGCTTCAGGAATTTCTCAAAATACTTCAAATGAAAGTATTAGAACAAAACCTCAGCTTTATGTAAATAACTGTATATTTGCATGAGCAGGCGCATAATGGGAGGTGCGCGCACCGTGTTACATTGGCTGATGCAAAGGCGTGGCAGGTGCCCCGTCATCCCTCCGACCCTTGTCTGTGGTTGTTCCTGCCCTACTCTTAGGCGTAATTTACGAATAATTCATGATTATACTACTAACGCGTGTTCGTACATTGTAGCAGAAGTAGTATAAAATGTCAACCTTTCTAGGATGATATAGTACTCTTTTCAAATAGTTGAGTATTCTGAAAACTTTACATCAAATAACGATGTCAGTTTTGGTTCAGGGGAGGGGTGGAAGAATCAGCCCTAACCCATGTCGCGTCTGTCTACCACCTATATGAACCCACTATATTCCAACTGGCAACAATTGCCAGTAGAATGTATGCCATTTATTTATTGACAATATCACAACATATAATAAATAGTTGGCACTTTTCACTGCATCCGGACCTCCCCTATCTTATATAAGCAATTGTTTCTCGCCATGTATTCTTTCTGCTATTTACAGTTATATACAAGTTCTGAATGCATTTTGTTTTAACTTTAATGCTTGTTCATTGTAATTCTCTCTAATGGTATTTATTAACAATCCAGAATATTTTTACTCACCATCTTTAAAATCATCACTTGTGTCAGTAATTATTGTTGATACGTTATTATACACAGCCCACTACAATGTACGCACATTGGCCACTCCACTCCATTGGCCTTTCAATACTCATTAATATTTGCAGATCTGATTTGCAAGAAGAGGACACGAAATACAATTTCGATTGGTGCAAAAGCCTTAAACGCTGTGACTGATTGCAAAACTCCTCTTTCCATTTCCATTTTCTAGTAACGGTTCCATATTCTTCTCATCCCCATTCAATGATGACAAACTTTCCAAGCCATATCTGTACTTGAGTAGATGCTTGCTCACGTGCCTCTGTTGTCATGTGACAGCTTGGAAAGGTCGAAATTAGATCTTTGTCATCCAAGAAATTTTTACATTTAGGGCTTCATTTAAGCTGGTATAAACTGAGAATGAAGCTTTCTACCGGGTCAGCAGTTTTGACTTGGATACATTAAGTTTGTTAACAACAAAACCTGATTCACTGATTCTTTTGAAGTTTTCAAAACATCTACAGCCTTAACTCTCCTGTTTCATACAAGCCATATGTTGTCACAACCAGCATGTGCCCAAAGAACAGCTCTTTTCCTGTCGCTGTACCGATCAACTAGTAACCCTGTATTTTAAAAGACTTTGCCAGGCCTTGACTACTTCTCGGTTTGCAAGCGTTTTTGTTCCTTTCTTTTTTGAGTAAGAACTACTAACCAGACCAACAAATATAAAATGTCGGAGCCAAAAACCAAAATCTTTTGGTCACTGATCGAGTTTTCCAATGGTAGCTTTCACTTTCGATGCCAGCGTTTTCTTCAGCGTAAACAGGCCCTTCTTTCCATTTCTGACGCCATAGCTTTCAGTAGGTGAGCTTTGCTTTTCCGGTTGCCTAAGAAAGTTTCTGTAGGAGTAAACCATGTCAACGTGTTGACGTCAAACTCAATGTCACATGAGGTTTCCTTGACTACTCTCCTCTCTTGTTTTTCATTTCTTGTGATACAGTAGTCCGTGCATCCATAAATTATTACAATGTTGTAAAATATCGTATAATATTAAAATGCATTGTATAATATATATCGTTCACGCAACCTTCACTACCGCAAAGATTGCTGTTGTGCTTAACTACCTTATCTTTAACAACGTGCTAGGGCAGTGGTGGCGTGAGGCAGTGTGACTACAGGCGCCACTCCTTTTCTAGCTATCTATTCATTTGTTTTCCATATGCTGCTGAGTGGTGTAGTGCGTGTTGCATATTTGATGACTCGAGAGAGAAGGGAATCTTCGCCATCCTTGTGCTAGGGTATGCGAGTGGTCAAGTTAGCCGAATTTAAAATTAGTGGTGGTAACTTTTCTCGAGACACTTTGTTGACTGTTGTGGGTTTCACTTTCTACCTGATGGAGAGGATTGTTCGTTGGCATCTAAATTTCTGATTGTACCACTATCATCAGCCGCAAGTGAGAACAATTGATCTACGAATCCACACTTTCTGCAGCAAAAACAAAAAAACCTGGTTTTGGTACAATGGAATCTCAAATACAGGATGACAATGAAGAAAAGAAAAAAAAATCTGATGTGTTACACTCACATGACTTTCTCTACTCTTGTACAATCTAATTTTACAAACGCCTATTCTCCATATGCTTCATGTTAATCGAGATATCGAAATGTCAATCTTATTGGTAATTTTCTTGTAGATGCAAGGGGAATATGGTAGCTTTTAAGCGATAGTCAAATATTTTAACGCTGGTTGCTATGTGGCGCATTCCATTCTCTTTGCATGTCCAGGACATAAAAAAATGAATAACGAATTTGAGAAAAAGTATAAGTATTGCAAAATTTAAGGAAATAACAAGCAATATCTCGAAAACGGTTCACTCAACAAAAGAAATGTATATGACATAAGTTGTGTATTTTAACGCGATCTATATTTTTTGTGTAGTAAAATTTTGTCTATCTCTTATAGTTTACCAGTTATGCAAAAGTCGTTCAGAATGAAGAATACTTTTGGAGACATTCCCAGAAAATTCGAGATATACATTTCATTTCTCATGATATTATCTTAAACATATGATATTTTCATCAAAATCGTTAGAGCCATTTTTGAGAAAATTAAAATTTTCGAAAAATGTTCCATGTAAAGGGTAGTCTGGGGTGGGGGGATTTTCTTGAAAACCTTCGTGTCGCATCTCTGGAAGATACTGAACCTAAATACCAAGTTTGGTGTTTATCCGACTGTTCGTTTTTGAGTTATGCTGTTCACACACACACAGACACACAGACACACACACACACACACAGACACACACACACACACACAGACACACACACGGACATGTTTCCAAAAATGCTTTTTTTGGATTCAGGAGGTCTCAAAACATGTATTTCCGGTGAAATCTCGGTATCGAATTTTTGGGTGGAATGCAATACTTCCCCTACTTACTGTACGTAGTAGAGAAAGTAAAAAAGCTGAGAATCAACAACCACAATTGTCGTCTGATAAAGAGGTCGATTAATCTTCACTTCTTATTGCAGCTCTTACTAAAACCGTCGCAATTCTGCCTTAAAGTATTCTACCTATTTGCTCTCTGTGTTTTCGTGAAAGGGAATTTAAGTTTATTTTTGCTTTCTATTGCAAGAATTTGCATTATTTTGCATTAAAGTATAAGGCAAGTCAGTGTCGTGCAGAATATTAAATTAGTCATTTTAGTTTGATTTCTTTTTCTTAATATTACTACGTGTGTATTTAATTTGTAACAAATAAACTAATTTATTTGTGTTTCCTTGGAGTGTATGTATGGTAAAACTATAAGACTATTGGAATGGCGAAATTAACATCTTTTTTTTAATGTTCGTAATTCCTACAAACATTCATGTTACCAGTCCAACCAATATTACCAATGATACCACGTATTATACTCTATAGTTCCCCGATTTGGTATTTTAGCAAAAACACAGCTCTGGTTTTAAACATGCCACAACTCCAGCGATTTTGATAGCGTGCAGTTTAGAAATGTGCTAATGTCAATAATATAAAAGCTAGTAAATACCAAATGGCGCATTTTTGGACAATGATTCCTGCAGTAAAGTTCTGCATACTGATATACTATCAACCCTGAAAATCCGAATGTGGTCACAGATACATCCTGTGTAATTGTAGTGACTTAGATAAGAAAACCTCGAGGTTTAACAATTCAGAGAATTTAACTGAAAACCCAGAATAAAAACCAAATCAAATTCTATGCAATAATGATTATTAAGTAGTGAATTCATGAGATGCTGAGAGATGAAATAGTATAAGCCATAAAAAGATCGAGTTTTTACTTAAACCTAATTTCAATACACCAGGGGAAAAGGCCTTCACAGACAGAGCGTTTTGCATTAAACTTCTATGGTACTCGTGTGACAGCAGCACTTGTAAAAGAGTAAAACTGGGATCAAGTCTGAGGTGCAAGTCAAAGTTCGCTCTCAAAACACTTGCGTAATAATTAGATACAGGCAAAATATGGAATTTTGTTTTTTAAACTATGCCTTATATAATTATGGAAACGAGTACATTATTTTATAATACGTTTTAAAAATCCCCATGTTTTACGAAAATATACACATTTCTTGATATTTTTTAAGATTTAGAACTTTTCCGTTTCAAAATAATTTCCGTTAGCAATGAAACTTTCCAGATTCGGGCACTTTTCTGTGAAACACATTTAGAAAATCTAAGAAATTTTTTCCAGGAAACGCGTTCTGGAAAAACCCGCACCACGCTTTCCAATAAGTCAGGTACAGTTGAGAAAATGTAACATTTCCTGTATGCGAAATTAAACGCTCTTAAAGAAATTTTACTTCCGCGAACCGAAGCTTTTATTGGCATATTGTAATTAGTATTAAACAAGAATCAAGAAACCAGTAAAGTATTTTTATTTTTCTTAAGTAAAAGGGCTTCATAATGATTAAAGCCTATAAACGCATCTAATTTATAGTACTTCATTATATATTTTATTATTAAGTATAGACAAAAGACCATCAAGACTATCGTTTAAAAGCAATGAAGTTAACTTGCTCCAAACCCTTAAAGTATAAAATTTCTTTGCATTAAAATATATATTTATAATATTTTGGGACCTTTTCTTCATATTTTTTGTGTTTTGTCATAAAATATATTTCGGTAAATTTTTCTTCATATGTTACCTGTCTATAATAATAATAATAATAATAATAATAATAATAATAATAATAGTATTATAGACTGTATTTGACTGCCTTTCATTTGCATGCTTTTCTTTGAATGAAGCTATATTTATCTGAGGTTCTCAATGCAAGATATTTCGTAAGCTAAAACTGAAAACCTTTTCTGCTGTAAAATTATGAATTAGTGACGTATACTCGTTTTTGTTTTTTATTTACTTTTTAATTTAATTCTTATAGAAGCGGAAAAATACTGAGGTGTACGTACAAGGCATCCTTAAGAAATAGAATAGGCGCTCGACTGGCAAAATGTAAGGTTAAATGTAGTTTGGGGGATAATTTCAAATATAAATGTTTGTCCTGAACAGTTTTCAAAAACTAAGCAGGAGAAAATGAAAAAGGAAAACCCCCAGAGAATATATGGAACCTAATTGGAACGGTTAACCAACCAAGAAAACGATGAAATGCCCACTGAAATCTTAACACGCATGATACCTATGTGTGAAGTGAAGAAGAAGTACTGTAACTATGTAAAACTACGTAGTGTAACTATGTCCTCTGCAGATCAACTGCCTGAAGACAGAGCAAAGTGCTTCACCGCTGTTAATAAACGGGCCTACAGAGATTAATAGGGTCACCTTGGTATTCTTGCCGTTTTACCTATCTATTTTTAAAAGGAATTATCTTTAGATGCAGATTTATAAAATGGATGGCAAGTACTCTTAAATGTAGGTAAATCGTATATAATTATTATTATAAGGAAGTAAAATAAATTTCAAAAATAGAAAAAAGTGAAAAAACTGGCTATCAATGCTCAGAAACGCCTCTGTGAGCGACGAAGGTGACAGTGCATAGAACAGAAAATGAATTTTGCAAGAAACGATTGTTTTTCATTTATTGACAGTTGAAGTTGAACGGGACGATTTTGGCGGGCACAGCAGGAATTGTTTAATCCGGACAGACACTCATCTACTTTAATTTTTCAAATGATTGAGTTAAACTAATCGGATCATTTGTTGCACTGAATGCATTTATCAGACGTGAGTTACTTTAAAGGTCTTTGAAAAGTATGTTTCAGCCGATATTTCCGTGTCCGCAGGAAATTAGAGATGTTTGTCTATTCTCTTTCTGGTTCAGAAGCATTAGTATTTTTTAGTTTCATTCTTTCCTTATTTTGTGGCAGCTATTAGTGCCAAAAGCTGCCAATGGTCACTAGGAAAATGACCAGCCAATTCTATATTTGACTAACCTCGCCGGCCAGATGGCGAAGCATCAACAAGCGAAAACATTTCGCATTCTTGAAAGCAGTAGTAACGAACTGGCAATATTAAGTGACAAATTCGCATCTGCTAAGTCATCTATATCTCTGCTCATGTGTTGACGTTTCTTAACCTAAACTTGCTCAAACTATCGTGTTGGTAGTGGCGTAGATGCATTTGTTTTCTCGGAAGGTGTCTAATCTGATCTCATCAACTATTACTTCCCTAAAATGGTTAAAACATAATGGAGATGTTTAACTTCTTCAAGTGTGAAGTATGACTTCAATAACTATATGTGTAGAATTATGTTATACAGGTATACATTAACGTTATAAAGGGAGAAATTTCGTATGTGTATATGTACGTATGAATGTATTTATTTATTTGTGTGTATGTGGGGTAATCTCAAATACCACTCCACAGATTTAGATAATATGTAATTCTTTCATCATTGCAAAGTACCTTTTTTTCCTGACGGACATGGGCCACAAAACACTTTCTAATTTCAATTCATAAATTACTAAAATACTTAACAAGATTTACAAGGCGTATGTATCTACTAGAATATCACGTTTGAGCTATTAGTGAGAAGAAGCCTTTGACTTTACGTTGAGATTGGCATAGAGTAGAAAATAGCTTTTATTACTCCACAAAAACTGCATGCAAAATAAGGCACATACCGCCAATATTTCATTCCACACACACACACACACACACACACACACACACACACACACACACACACACACACACACACACACGGACCATTTAAGTTGAGACTGTACAATAACTCCAAAACTAAGGGTTGTATAAAGAAATGTCCTTGATAAAATTTGCTTGATATTATGGGGGAAAGTAAATGACATTAGACCTGTTTTATTTGGAGGACGTTGTGATGGCCATTTTAGGCTCAATTTAATTTAACCGTAAATGTAGGTTCCCAATAAAAATAATATATATAAAATTATATAATACCTATTATATATATATATATATATATATATATTATGATCATGATATAGCAATTAAGAAAACAGAAGATGCAGCAAAACAAAAGGCAATCGAACCTGCTTATAATGCTACGATTCGCATACTATACCAATCAATGTAAAAATATTCTAATAACCCTCATTTAGGAAAGTGTTGCTTTCTTTCTTTTGTACTTAAGTTATAAATCAATCTCGTTAGCAGGGCGTGCTAAATAACTTTATAAGGAGAAAATTTTGCTACAGAAGTCCGTGAACTGATATTTTATAGTTAATAACTCAGAAGATTATTTTTCTCGATGGTCGCAGATTATGTATTTTTTCCAAAGCGGTTAACTTGGTGGCCTGGGAGTATGAATCTTCACGTTCACTAGCTTTGCCTCTATTTTCGTTGCATATGTGTTTCTCCATTATGTGACAACTATGTAGTTTGTTAGTTATTAAATAACTGGGGACCAAAGAGAAGGTACACAGGTTTAAAATTTCATCTACTGTAATTGTTTAAAAAATTACCCAATCATTACGATTAATGACTTCCACGGCCAAAGGGTACTTATAGGCTGTGTAGTGTTTCATAAATTGGAAGACTACTGGGTGGAGTTTAAGGCAGTTAGACGTTCCCAGATGTTTCAATCGTTCTGCGTGAATGTCAAGGGACCTTTCATCCGTTATTAGGAATACCCGGGTTTGCATGAAATTGCAATTATAAGGAGTAAAGAGAGGGTCAACTATAAAAATCCTCTAGATCAGCAGTTCCAAAATTTCTTCGACCCGCGAAACCTTCCACAAAAATCTGAATTGCACGAACCGTGACTAGCAAAACTTCCTACTTACTTCAGACACACAATAATTACATTCCAAGCAAATGGTTTAATGACCTTAACGTTTAGTTATGACAGTATACACGATTGGTAGGCCAGACACAATACTAAAATATTTTACACTTCTCCATTAACCTACTCGTTTTCATTATAGAATTAAGTTACCAACTTGAAATCCTTGGAATTGACTGCTTTGCATTCCGCAGAAATTTGAAGTCAGGAACCACAGTACTGAAATATATCTCAAATGACTTTCGGCAGAAACTTTGTTGTTTTTAAACAAGCATATGAAGAAAATGTCTTTTCCCACAAATATGAGGACGGGAAAGATAATAAAATTGCCAGGCCGTATTCACTAGCACCGGGAACTCCATTTTGAACTTAACTTGAAACCTATCAGTGACAAAGATTTACAACATTTCCTTAGCTAAATATTAGTGGACATTTCCAGAATCTGCTCCTTTTCATTTACACTTAATGTGGATCCCAATATTATTGACTACTCCAAGGGATTGCGAATCCAATTGTTATTATTGGACAGAGCAGGGAAATAGTCTCTAAAGTTTTTCCAAGTTCCTTAAAATCTTCCTTGATATTTTCGTCCAAAGAAACATTTTATTCTATGAAATACGTGAAGGGTACCAAAGCGCTCATTTTGCTTAGTATTTAAACACATTTCCCAAAAGTTAAGTTTTTAATGACGTTTCTAGGTGGCCTTGCACAATATAAACGTTTGTATTTGACCCTTGAGGACAAACATTTAAACTGTTTATTTTTAGAAAATGTATTTCAAATAAGTTAAAATCTTAAAATCATTTTACGCACACTTTGCTTTGGGAAAGCCGTGACTGGTGAGAAAAAGATAAACTTCGTTTTTGAGTTCATACAATCTGGAAACAGATCCTATTTTCGTGTGACTCAATAAGCACTTGTAATTATTTCCCATTTTCTCACAGGGAGTTGCTAATTCAAGAATTAGCAAGATGAGCCTTAATAAAATTAACAATCTTTACTGCATAATCCAGCACACATTTTAATCCATCGGGCATGTTTGGATACAAGAAGCTGCCTATGAATGCAACAATGTGCCCAATAAGTTTTAGCGCTACTCCAGTGAGGATATTAACGCCTCTTAAGTTTCTCAAAGGCCTCTTGCTGCACCTCTTCCTATTTAAATGTGGAGCGTAATCAGGATTATATAGGTGCTTCGCAAAGTAGTTGATGAGACCGATAAAACGGGCTATTTGCTTTGGTATTGGGTACTCCCTTATGCTTTTAGTGCGATCGGGATCCACATTCCCTCAGTCATGAAATTATAACTCCGGTTTTGTAAGCCGAACCTTTTCTGGATTGACTGTCAGGTGTAGGTTGTACAACTGAGGGATACATCTCGCGCACCGCGACCTACAGAGATCTATTGTGCCTACCACCCCCTAGGAGGAAGGAATGAGGTGAAGGAATCATAGGTGGCTACAGGTCGTAGGCAATAGGCCACAAGACGCAGGAAGTAGCTAACATTTCCAAGCTCGTAGACTGTCCCACTGCTGAAGCCGCCGAGAGAAGGTGATGAACGAGTCACCAGCTGGACAGCCCTCTGGTGTCCACGGGAATTGCTCTTTCCATTGAGCATACATCCGCGCCATCTGCCCGGCACCGCCATACACCACGAAACCTAGAAGCACACCATGGGAAGGAAGCGTAATGAAAGGGAATTGTGGTACATGGGAAACTACCCCACACAAGGGTAGAGGCATAAAAATCCAATCTGCCCTAAAGTCGGTGTACCTCTTGAAATCTTCCTCTAATGGTATTTAGTAATATGCGCTGTTTAAATCAAACATAGTGAAATACCTTGCTTTTGCGAACCAATGCAAGCTTAAGTTTACATTGGGTGATGGAACCAAATCGACATTTATCTTCTGTTTAAAATTCTATAATCCACCACTGTTCATACTTTCCTTTCAAACTCAGATGAAATTAAAATAGAAGCATTATTCTAATTCAAATCATGCTGGAGACACAACAGATAAAAATGCCGAAGCGGAAATATTTTAATGTTTGGAGAAACGCCTACAGTATGAAATCCAAGAAAACAAGCAATCGTTGCTTTATCAACTAGTGAGGCTGAATAAACTGCACCAAGAATGCTGCAAGGATTTAAAGCATTTAGAAGCTCTTATTTATGAATTAATAAACAAGTCAGTAAAAGCAATACTAAATATTGACAACCAAAGTGCAATTAAGCTCATCAAATCTGGTCATATGAACTGCAAAAGCAAACATTTAGAAGTGCAATACTATTATGTGAGTGAGCAATTAAATGATGGATTATTTGAGTTCAAATGTTGCAGCGCAGAGCATCAGCTAGGAGATATATTTACACAGCTGAAAGTAAAATACTCCATGGTAAAAATTGTGGTTTACTAAGCATTAAAAATTATGTGATTTATTTGTTTTCTTTTCTCTTCTTAGATATATTGTTTAAAAAGACATTGATTATACAAAATAAATAAATAAATATATACAGATATTTTGTCCTTAAGGGAGTGTGTTAGAATAATGATAAACTGTTTTGTTAATACTTAATTATTACGAAGGTTACATTTGTCAACTGTTCATTGTATCTGTGTATGTATAGTAAATATGTACGAGGTTATGAATTTTTTCCACTCTCTTATTAGAAGCATAAAATACCAGTTATGCTATGAATATGTTCAACCTATTTATCCCGACTAAGCTTCTGAGTAATATAGAAAACGCTAAAGCAAATTCTACTTGTCAACATTATGAATACCATTAAAGCTTTCCTAAGGCTTATTTGAAATACGTGTAACGTGATTGAATAATGCGTATTGAGCAAATCAGTCACTTCTAGGAATAGCACCTTAGAATCTTAAAATATTTTTGAGAATATAGACCACCAATACAGTGAATGACAAACTTGGATTTTGAAAGGTTACTTGTTCATATAAATCCTTTCCATTATAGAGTAAATTTTTCATAGAATGCAGTCTCCAAAACAATCCGAAAATATTTCGCAGCCTTTGCAAGAAAATGTGAAGTTTAAAACCGCGACTGATAACAAACCTTGGTCAGACTACAACTTAAAAGCCCACCATACAATTTTTATTCCAAGGATTAGGGTAAAAAAGTGTCTACATTATGTGCTGAACCCTTTCAAGTTATTTATAGAGATCAAAGTAGGAACTCTGGAAGGTACATTGTTTTCTGTGAGATAAATCAGCTTCCGGCTGGAATTTAGAAAACATCTAACTATTCATTCTGTAAATCACAGGTTATGTATTAAAAACCTTCAAAACTCATTCATGTTATTAAAAACGTTTTCAGAAAATGTATACTATTTTCTTAATTTTGGAAGTCATAAACAACGATCTATTCATAACCTATATCTATTGTCAATTTTTGGTGCTTTTGTTCTTCCTAAATCTGTGATCGATTTGTAGTTTGTTGTTGCTTGTAAGTATTGCACCCACATACGGCGCAAAAGCTTCTAGCCATTGTTTTAATAAAAATCTATACATATAAATGCAATATGTGAGTATTAATGATTTTATACTCTGTAACCCCCCAGGGGCTCACCTTATGTGATTACGGGTTTGGCGTACCCGGGGGTTCCCGAGCCACTCATCGCCATATTCATCCCTTCATCTCCGTCCGGTCGAGGTGGATTCGTTCTCGTGACCCGGGGACTCAAGGTAGGCTCTCGTGCGTTCTGTGCATTTCATTCTATGACGCCCTCGCCATCGTTTCTTTATTCTCTCTTCTATTTATGCACATTTTGCCCCACGTCCATTCATTTACACATCTATTTTACTTCTTCGCCGGCCTACCTTGAGTGCGAAACGCCCACACACTTTTAGTTTCTTTTACCCTTTTATTTTAATCCTCCGTGGACACAGCCTGACGGACACCCGCGCACTGGGTGCGCAGCTGGGTGAGTGGGTAATGGCGTCATCCCCACCACCCGGGATCGTCAAGTAGGGTTTGTATTCGTATCCGCTGTTCAACTGCAGTCCCGCGGGGGGGGGCAATGCATGAGCTGCTGACTTCTGACGGCGTTTGCTTTCCTCTGTCTATGTTCTGGGAGGTGTGACCCTGGGGTGAGTTTGGTATAGACAGGCCACTCACCCAAGCCGGGGTAACGCCCGGGAAGTCAGAGCCCGAGGTCGGAGACGGTTGCAATGGTGGAGGATTTCTTTCGCTATGGAGCCCCCTTTCTCCATTAGTAACAACAAGCGCCGAAAAGTCTTTGCAACAGAAGTAGCACCACCGACATCTGGTTGTTACTTGGTAATTAGCCGAACAGAGGAAGGCCAATCTTTTGAGAAGGTGAACCCTTTTATTATCCAAAAGGGGATTGATACTATTGCTGGTTCTGTCAATTCCTGCACCCGTCTTCGGAATGGTTCTTTGTTAGTTCAGAGCAAGTTCGAACAAAGTAAGTCCTTGTTACGCGCCAGGCTTCTCCACGGTTATCCTATCCGTGTTGAGAAGCACCGCACCTTGAATTCCTGTCGAGGCGTCGTCACCACTCACAGCCTCGACGGATTGTCGGATGATGGACTGGTCGAATATCTTTCCGACCAAAAGGTTACAGCGGTTCATCGAGTGCAGGCTAAACGCGACGGAGTATTGGTACCAACTCGTACCCTGTTTCTCACGTTCGATGGTGTCGATCTGCCCTCTAGTATTTCGGCAGGGTACGAACGTATTCCGGTGAGGACCTATATTCCTAGACCTCTGCGTTGTTTCAAATGCCAACGTTTTGGGCATACGCAAGTCTCATGTAAGAGTGCCGTTACTATCTGTGCCTCATGTAGCCAGCCGTCACCCGATGGTACCTGTTCATCCGCACCCGTCTGCGTTAATTGCAAAGGGTCTCATTCAGGCTTCATTTGCCGACTGTCCGGGGTACTTGGACGAGAAGGCGATCCAGGAGATCCGAGTAAAGGAGAAACTCTCCTTCGCCGAAGCCCGGAGGCGTTACTATGCGCGCCAACCTTCGCTCCTGCGATCGGGAACATTCGGTTCTGTTGTTGCCTCTCCAGTGCACCGGAAGGATGCAGAGACTCAAACCTGGACCATGACTGCATTGACCGCCACTACCATCCGGTCGTCCATTTCAGCTCCAGTTATCAAGCCCTCTAAACCTGGTCCAAAGGTTATGAAGTCACAAAGCACTGAGAAAAAATCGAAGCAGAAATTTCGTAGAGAAGAGTTTTTGAAAGACCCTCCGTGTGCACGCGGTAAGAAGAGTTCACCTTCTCCTCCTCGAAGGTCGCAGTCCCAGGATGGTACTGGGACAAGCCGCGCTCAGCGGCCACCTTCACCCATTGCCACCCAGAACCGAATATCGGCGCTTGAATCGGTTTCTGGCACTGAGCGCGTGGGCTCTCCCTTCGAGGAGCCTATGGAGTCTGACCAAGTCCATACAAAATGCCCGAGCCCCAAGGTTAAACAAAAAGTTATTTTGAGCCGCCCTTCTAAGTAAGAAGTTTATCCCTTTTATTCATGGCTATCCTGACCTGGAATTTACGTTGTTTACGATCGCATAGGGCGGAGCTCCAACTTTTATTGCGTTCCCATACACCTATGGTCGTGTGTTTGCAGGAGACCAAGCTTCGCCCTTACGATCCTTTTGATCTCCGAGGGTATACTCCGGTTTGCTACGATCTTGAGCCGGAGGAGGATACTCCTGCTCATGGAGGTGTCATGTTATTAGTGCGTAACGACGTTCATTTTCACACTCTCGCTCTTACGTCCGACTTGCAAGCTGTTGCCGTTAGGCTTCAATCACCCGGCTTTTTCTTTTCTTGCTCCATCTATACACCTCCGTCGTCTCCCCTCGCTCACGCGGACATTCGCGCTCTCCTGCCCGCTCTCTCAATACCATTTCTTTTGTTGGAAGATTTTAATGCCCATCTCTCCCTGTGGGGTTCGCCACGGGCTTGTGTGAGGGAAACACTTCTTTCCGATCTTTTTGATCAGTTCAACCTCTCCCTCCTCAATACAGGTGAAGCTACTTTTCTTTCGGATTCTTCTGGTACATTCTCTCACTTCGACCTTGCCGTTTGCTCACTTCAGCTTGTTAGTCATCTGCAGTGGAACGTCGTCGCAGACACCTACTCCAGCCACATTACCCCTGCATCGTTTTTCTTCTGTCTCACCACGTCCAGCATTCCAGAGTACCTACCTGGATATTCCGAAACGCCGAGTGGAGATTGTATTCCAGCCTCGTGTGTTTTGCGGACCAGCCCTTCACTGACGTTAACCAAATGGTGCAGCACCTTACGTCTACGATTCTATCTGCCGCCGAACGCACAATTCCCCGATCATCCTCTCACCCTCGGCGTATTCCTGTTCCGTGGTGGAACGAGGATTGTCGGGACGCCGTTCGTGCTCGCAGAACTGCGCTTAGGGTGTTTCGGCGACATCCTACACTTGATAATTTGGTTACTTTTAAACAATCGCGCACCAGGGTTGACATGGTGACTTCAGTCTCAGAAACTTCTAGCGAGCGCTCAGTGCGGATTTCGTCGCCATCGCTCTACCGTCGACCATCTGGTGTCTCTGTCGACGCATATTATGAACGGATTTCTGAGAAAGCGTCAAACAGTAGCTGTGTTTTTTGACCTAGAGAAAGCTTATGACACTTGTTGGAGGGGCGGCATTTTGCGTACACTCCACGCATGTAATTTACGCGGTCGTCTTCCCGTATTTCTGCGGGGGTTTTTGACGGACCGCGTCTTTCGTGTACATGCGGGATCGGTTTTATCTAGTCGTTTTATTCAAGAGAACGGTGTACCGCAGGGCTCTGTACTCAGTGTCACACTTTTTACGATTGCTATCAACCCCATTGTGGAGTGTATTCCACCTGGCCTTTCATCGTCCCTTTTTGTTGACGATTTTGCGATTTATTGCAGTTCACGGTGGACCTGTCTGCTCGAACGCCATCTCCAGAGCTGTATCGACCGTCTCTACCCCTGGAGTAACGCCAGCGGCTCTAATTTCTGCGCCGAAAAATCCGTCTGTATCAATTTCTGGCGCCGGAAGGCTTTCCCTTCGCCCTCTCTTCATCTTGGGCAGGGGATACTTCCGTTTGCAGACGAGGCGAAATTTTTGGCGTTGATCTTTGATAGAAAGCTGAGCTGGACTTGGCACATTTCCTTTCTAAAAGCAAAGTGTGACCGTTCTCTTAATCTTTTACGTGTTTAAAGTGGTACATCCTGGGGAGCTGATCGGACCGTCCTTGTGCATCTTTATCGCTCTTTGGTCCGATCCAAGCTTGATTACGGGTGCATTGTCTATTCGTCGGCACGTCCACTTGTGTTACGTCGATTGAATGTCATTCACCATCGTGGCATAGGAGTCACTACAGGGGCCTTTCCAACCAGCCCTGTTCCGAGTTTGCATACTGAAGTTGCAGAGCCTGCGCTTTCCTTCAGGCGTGAGATGCTTTTGTGCAGCTATGCATGTCGGCTCTCAAGCTTGCCTGACCGCCCGTCTTTCGAGTTATTTTTCGAGGATTCGCTTGATCGGCAATATTTAGTTAGCTCCTCTGCATTGCTCCCTCCAGGGATTCGATTTCGACAGCTTCTTCGGCATCTGGACGTTACGCCAGCGCCGGCCCTTCCCAGGGGGGAAACGCGTTTCCCTCCATGGTTGCGCGCTGAGGCCCACTATCACCTTGGGTTAACGTCGATGCCGAAGAATGAGACCCCTTCTTCAGTCATTAGATCAACGTTTTTAGAATTTCAGGCGCAATTCGGGGACTTTACTTTTAATATATATATATATATATATATATATATATATATATATATATATATATACTGATGGGTCCAAGACTGATGTTGGAGTAGGGTGTGCTTCTGTTTTTGGTCATTGCAGTTTTACCTTTCGTTTACCCGAGCAATGTTTGATTTTTACCGCCGAACGTTTTAGCATTTATCAGTCACTTTTATACGTCCAGCGGCACGACTTATGGCAATGTTTTACTTGTTCAGACTCCATGAGTGCTCTTCAAAGTATTCGCGCGCTGTACAGTTACCACCCGCTCGTACAGCGCATTCATGACCTGCTCCACTCGCTTAATGCTTCTGGCATCAGCGTCTCCTTCGCGTGGCTTCCAAGTCATGTGGGCATCTCAGGGAACGAGTCTGCCGACGCCGCTGCCAAATCGGCAATTTTGTCACACAGATTTTTTACGTCGGTTGTTCCCTCGTCAGATTTGTGTATTATTTTACGTCACCGCATCCTCTCGCTTTGGAGCGATGAGCGGACGGCCTTCCGGGGGAACAAGTTGCGGGAGGTTAAGCCTCTCCCGTTAGTCTGGGGTACTTCTTCTCGTTCGTGTCGTTGGGAAGAGGTAATTTTAGCTCGTCTACGAATCGAACATTGCCTTTTTAGTCATAGATACCTGCTCAGTGGTGACCCCGCTCCACCTTGTGAGCAGTGTGATGCGCCCTTAACAGTGCGTCACATTTTAACAGAGTGTCAAGTT
This sequence comes from Deroplatys truncata, assembly GCA_030765065.1. Taxonomy (NCBI): domain Eukaryota; kingdom Metazoa; phylum Arthropoda; class Insecta; order Mantodea; family Mantidae; genus Deroplatys; species Deroplatys truncata. The sequence goes on along the minus strand of CM060978.1, from coordinate 241,510,882 downwards.
TTAGCTCCGTTGCGCGTTCGTGTGGGTCTGCCTGTCGGCATAGCCAACGTTCTGGCAGACGACGCGCGTGGTGTAGAATGTCTTTTACATTTTATAAGTGCGAGTAGCTATAATCGGCGCTCTTGATGCGCTGAGCGTCTTTTAGCTTTGTGATTTTATATTGTCTGTTTTAATGGGGGCTCTACTCCCCAGTGGACATGTGACGCTCATGTCCCATGCGTTCTACAGTTCATGACAGGTTGTTTTACTCTTTTAGTGTTTTGTCTACCCTGTTTGTTGTGGTGGTTTTACAATTTCATGGCTTGCTTTAGAGTGTTTTTAATTCTGCTGTTTTTACCCGTGTTTTATTTTTGGATTTTACATTTTATACTTCGTAAGGGCGCTGATGACCTTAGCTGTTTAGCGCCCTTAAACCGCATATCATCATCATCATCATATACTCTGTAATATGACCTTTCATATCGGGCTGATAGGCTTCTGTCCCTCCTTAGAAAGTAATGTTTCAGTTGTTATCTCTACATACTATTTTATATATTATCTGAAAACAAATTATCATCAATCTAGAAATTCGTTCGTATTTGATAATGTGAACAAGGGTGCTTCAATTCTCTATGCAATATTATAACTAAAACAGATTGTTTGATGTTCATAATCGTGCAGGCTAACTCTTCATAGTATTCCTGCTAAAACATTTACTTGTATTTAAAAACAATTATGCAATAATAACCTCTTGAGATATATCACCATATTTATGTTTTCGATATAAATTTTCCTGTAGAAGATAATACATAAATAAGGTAAATTAGAAGTTCAAGAGGTTCAGAGTGCACCTACTCGTGCCAGCTTATGAAGAGGTAAAAGGCACGATAAGCTTGTTCTCACAAAATCGAAAAGAGATAAAAACAAAGAATGCCGTGCTGCTGTAAGAGGGTTCATACCGGTACCGTTCAATCCGAGTACGTGTGATTTTATTAATGTAATGTTTAAAGACAGAAGGGATGTTATTAATGATGTGTTCAGAATGTTATTTTGTTTCACATTCTTTATGAGAGAAGCCTTATTTCAATCACCTCCTTTATAATGTTAGTTTATATAAAACGTTGTACTTAATTATGAATAAACTGTTTTATGTCATTTGAAAGTTACTGCACTGGTTTTCGCTCGTGCACTAAATATTCACTCATCTCCTAATCTAAAATATGATGCACTTGTTATTTAAACTACGGGTATATTGTGACGGATTTAATTGTAAAAGGCTTCGGGTTTTAGGGAAAAAATGTTTAAGAGGAACAATGAAATTGGCTTTAGAAATTATGATACGTCATATCCCGGATGCATATGTCAGCATGGAAAGGTTTGCGTGATGTAAGGGATAATGACTGTGGATTTGTTCTGGAAGCTGCTGACTTGTTTTGCGAAGATGCTAGCCAATGTTGACTTCATCGCTTACCAAGCGCTTGCTTAGCACCCTCCAGCTGCATACAGAGACTTTTAACTGCCACGTGCTTTCTGTCACGGCCTTGCCACTCGGACTCTTTGACGTTTGGCCCTTTAAACCATTTTAGTTCCGAAATCGTAATGAGCTCAGAGACAGGCACGCAGAATCATGGAATGCCGGACCTCCTCCACCAGTAACTCAAGCTGTCTGGCGCAGCTATAAGCCAAGTGTTTAACATGTCTTGTAGTGCAGAGTAGATTTTAGATAATTAAAATAAATTTGGAACCAGAGTTGCACTCCGTCGAAAATTCTGGTTCTTGAACCATTTGATCCTTGCACAACTTCCCCGTTAGTGTGCAACCGTTTCCCTGCCAATCCAAGCTCTATCAGAAATCTAAGACCCAGGTTATACTTAGTGATGTTGATGACGCCGGTGTTAACTTGAACCGACGTGGCATAAGTGGAGAACGTGCTGGCGTCCTGGCTCTATTACTGTCGTATTTCGTCATCTAAACAAATCAGCGGTTTCCAAATTGGAAAGCGCGACCCGCTGGGGACTGTAAGAGGAGAGGCATAGGCAACTAACACTGAAGAACAAGAAAACATATGACATAATAATGATAAAGCTGAAAACTATTGGCAAACATTATATGCAATAAATATTATAACTAACAAATGAACGAGACCAATGGGTTTCAGTTGCTATAAAACTAAAGCACTTGAAATTTCACGCAATGCGTACATTTACAATATGTTTTTATCCTGTCTATTTTAGTCACTTTAACTACGTGGCCATGTCGCAATGGAACTGTTAGGAGGTACCTCGCGGCTCAGTACAATCGCACAAGAAGTAAACTACATCCGATTTCTTATCCTCTGTAAGGGTCTTATTTGGGCGTCTTAAAATATGCGCTGGTGCCTCCTTCACCCTTTGTGTGGAGAAGGGGGTATAGTTTATCTATTTTAAGAAATGTGATTCCATGCTTCTTTCTACTTCTGCTTGGTGACAGCTATGCAAGCGAAGTGACCCGCGAGCGTATTGTTGCATGTGAGAAGTAGGGCGCACAGTAAAGCAGATTGTAAATTCTGTGCAAACGAGCAGATTTGTTGTACAGTACAGAATTACACGATTCCAGGAGCCCGATGGAGGTGGATTAAAGATGCATCCAAAATCTGCAATCCACGAAAAACAACTGCATGAGTTGATGCTGCGATTGTAAATGGAAGCAGAGATGGCCTATTTAAACTGCCTACAAGATTGCGCCGCGATTTGAATTAACTTGCTTCATTTCTACGGTAACAAACCGCTTCCTTCGATTAGGAGGGGCGAATTTATTTGTGGTGACCAGACAATACTCGGTGTGCTTCAGAGCATATAGTTGCCAAGAAATTCAGTGGCCCATTAAGTGAGGAATTTTGGGGCCGGATGTCTACTGCAGGACCAGGAGAACTGATCCAAGTATCATCTCGAAGGGATTCCGAGGAACATATTTACGTATTCTAGAGAACTTCATGCTTCCAGGCGTCCGAGTTATTTATCCGGCCAATGAGATGCCCACTATTACTTTCGTGCAGGATAACAGCAGTGTTCGCACATCTAAAAGAACCCTTAATTGGCTTCGCACGCATCCATAAATTTTAGTAATTAACTTGTCGGCCAAAACTTCTGATTTGAACCCAATTGAACATGTGAACTTTAATGGCTCGCGATTAGGAACCTCTTGAGGAACGAACTGCGGATGCCCTTATAAACCGTCGGTTTGAAGTTTAGGAAAATATCAGAAAGAGGCCCCATATATGCGAATCCCTTGTAAAGTCTATAAATAAAAGACTGAATGCACAAGCGGACAACAAAGGATGGTGGATTCACTATTAAAATGCGTTTTATAAATATACAAGAAGAATACCATTTCCTTACTTATTTTGAACAAGAAAAGAAAGCAGCCGTTTTTATTTTTCCCTGGAGTAATGCGTTTTATTTGTATAGAAGAATGCTGTTTATTTAATGAGTAATATTGGATAGTTGTTGCCTACTATGAGAGTTCCTCACACTCAGATTATGAAGAGTTATTTACAGTCACTCAAGAAAGTATATGTCGCCACTTTAAACAATTCTAGCAGCCAAGTTAAAGGGCAAAAAATGATCATTCTGAATATACAGAAAGAAACAACATCTCAGCTCACGTACTCTGGCGCTCTTCCATAGTTTTCATCCTGTTGGCTTATAATTCTTGAACATGTCAAGGATCCTTCAACTTTTTGATGCGTGGCGCCTACAAAACTATCCTGTATGCGTCTAGTAGAGTAATGTGCTTTGGAATAACACTCGTATCTGAAATGACAGTGAACATGGAATTTGATCTGATGAGGAAAGATTAATGAAATCGTAAAAACTGAAATGTTAATGAGGAAGTTCATGAGAAACATTGATAATTGTCTACTTTGACAATTTTTTCCTCCATCAGATCACTCCCAATCCTCGCCGCAACTTCAGGTATTATATTAAAAACCAAAATGCTCTACCAATCGCACAAAAAACAATTCTGCAAACATCAAACACCAAAAAGTTGAAAAATCCATGAAATTCACAAAATCATACAAACCAACAAAATAAAAAGTCCTGAAAAATTCTAGAACACGCAAACTGTAATACCCTCCCCTCCATCCGCACATTAAAATGTTTACCTTCCTCCATCAATATGGCTGCTACAATTTTCCGAAGCGTGACTTACCTCACAGAACATGCCTTGAGTTACCTTACAAAGAGAGGTAATTGTTAAACATATCGTGGACCCAGACATCTTGGCTGAATACGTGTCTTAGTTATGCTGAAGGTATGCAGCTACATTATTAATTCTGTACGTGGACATATGTTAATTTATTTAATGAATTGTTTGTAATATACCATTAGTATAAAAATCAGAAAACGCTAGGTTTATTTTAAATGACTTTATTTCAATTGAGTTTTAAAATTGTTTTTATTCCTAGTGCTTTTAACAATCTGTGCACTGGACAGTACAGTACTGGAACACGTAATGTTATGTTGCGACAAACAGCTGAATGTGTTAAATAATGTATCAAGTAAAACAATCATGCTCCTCATAAAGATATAGTTATATATCTACCGACTTACCTCCAATAATGTAGGGAAAGTTACTTTCTGATCCCCTTGTAACAGTTATTTTGATGAGAAACACAAAAAAGTGTTCTACCATTAGTCCTGGAATATAAGAAAGAATATACAGTGTTTTGTATTTGCTATCGTATGCTTGACTTAATATATTTAAAAGTACTTAACGCTGGTTCTTGCGGATTGATTGCAGTCGCGAAAAAAATGACTTGAAGGATGCAGATAACTTAAAGCTGTACCTCCTTTCTTGCATTGTGTTTATTTCTCCAACGTAAAATGAATACATGTTGCTGTTGATTCCAGTAACGACTTGTGTTAAACTTAACAAAACGAAATTGTTACTTAACATGGCAAGTTTACCGACATAACATTATAAAACAATAAAAATAGGATTGAACATCAATTTAATTACTGTCTATTGGCATGGGTACCAATTATGTAATGGGTCTCTTGAAAAGTCCATTTGATGTCTTCACGTCTGCTACTCTCGCGCAACCATCCTCTCTGAGGTACACTCTGTTGATGACCACCAATCTTCATTGAAGTGATGGTCATTGGTCCTCTTTAAGCAAGACCACGACCCAGTCTACACTTTGGCTAGAGATTACTTCCATTTTTGACGCTGTTGCAAGGTGTGCAAATGATCTACAGACCATCTTCGCCATAAAAGCTAAGTATACTTCTGAAGTCTCTTCCGCCGATGCAACTGATTAAGAGGAATATTAATATAATTACTCTCAGGTAATGCTGTCAGAGGCTTACCTATAAGAAAATGACCCGGCGTTAAAGGCTGAAGATCGTCAGGGTCATAGATACTACTGTTAAAGGCCTTGAATTAATACAAGCTTCAACTTGATAAAGAATAGTAGACAGCTCCTCATATGTTTAAGGAGTCAAACTCAGCACCCACTTGAGATGATACTTCATTGATTTTATGTTTGCTTCCCACAATCCACCAAAATGGGAGCTCCTAATGGGATGAAATGCCAAGAGAAACCTTCGTTTGCAGCAAAAGTCTTAATATCCTTCTTGAACTCAGAAATAAATAGTCTATGTAATTCCTAAGAACCTTATTAGCTGTAATAAAGTTGGTACCATTGTCAGAATATAGACTGATACATTTATCGCGTCTGGCGGTAAATCCTCTTAATGCTGCAATAAATGCTTTAGAAGACAAACCAGTAATAGGTTTTAGATGTATAGAGATGCATAACACTTCTGTGTTGATTTGCTTCTTGTTGAACCTATTTTCATTTGTAGCGAACCTAGATTGACTTAAAGAATGGACATCACATTTGAACTCCAGATGTGGGTAAGTTAGCCATCAGTTGCCAACCATCAGCCCCTTTCAATCTAAAACATATGCATTTATGCACATTGAACATACTAACTGAGGAATGCGTGGTGTCCATACTGCCGCCTCAAACTCGAGATTACCAGTTGACAGCATCCATACAATAATCTTAAATGCTCAGCGTTAAAAGATGTTTAGGAGCCAGAATATACTGATGTTTGCTATCGTATGGCAAAGAAGACTTCCTTAATGCCTCTCCTACTCTTAACAATCCATTGTCATTTAAGAAAGCATTAAGACTTTAGATAGAACTATTTTTGTTAACATGTCCCCTTTCATTCAGATTTTTAATTTGCTTGTTATATTCTTCATTTTTAGCAATTTTGATGCAATGTAACAATGCGTTCTTAAACTCTCCACCGTTTAAAAGCTCTTTCTTCACACTTCTTCCGCTAAACATTGCTGATAAATCTTAGACAGCAGGCTATTGCTCGTACGAGTTTGTTTAGACTGGAAAATCGTTGAAGAATATCAGAAAGCTTATGAAAAGTCAACAACGTAAAGGCTGTCTTACGCTCTTCTGGGGTGTCATCACATACTATATTTCTGCGAGGCCATGAAGTTATAGATTTTCTTTAAAACGGAGGCCCATATCATGATATGCTAGAGTCTTCAAGTGATTTTGCTGATATTCCCTAGATATAAAACCTGCCGGGTTTTCTGATGAATGCACTGTTTCCAGTCATTATGGTCAATTAATTCCTGAATTTGAACAATACGATGTGCAACAAATGCCTTCTAGCAGGTAGAACACGATATCCAAGTCAATACTATCATGGAATCTGTCCATAAGAAAACCTGACTTCAAGAATTGATAAAGTCTTGTGGACCAACTTAGCCATTGAAACAGCACCACACAATTCCAGCTTAGGCATCGTGAGCCGTTTAATTGGAGCCACCTTAGACCTTGCAAAAGGAAATCAATTGTACTGAAATTTCACCACTTGCAGTAGTAGCACGAACATACAGACAGCAGCCATAAGCCGTTTTACTAGTGTCTGAAAATGCATGTAATTGTATATCTTCAACAATGGGTGAACATACATTCTGTCAACAGACATTAGAAAAGTCCAGTAACAACTGATCCCATTGATTTAATATGAATTCAGGTAAATATTGTTTCCATCCTATTTTATTAGACCATAAACATTTTAAATCGAACAGCAGGACAAATAAGCCCAAGAGGATAAAAAAGTGTTGCTATCACTGAGATGACCCACTCTTAGTTAATGATGCTGACTCAACCTTGGAAGGAATCTTAGAAGAAATATAAAACTTGTCTAACTGAGGATGTCACAGAATTCCTAAGGCTCCATGCCCTTTTCCAAAGATACTGGTAAGCAATTTTCTCGACAACCCTCAGATACCGCTTCCAATAAGCTGGATGATTTGAACGGAATTGTCTTAGTAGAAACCCGGCGCTGGATAATAGTTTTATCAGCTGTTGTTGAATCGTAAAACTTGTAAGTCATTGCCGCCGGTGAGCATGTGTCCATGTAAAAGTCCCTCTTCAACACCTGGGAAGCTATAGGGTATTTTTCGACTCCTTCATCAGTTAACTGTTGCAAACATCTGGTTGCTAGATATGAGCAAGGTGCCAGAGTTTGCAGTTCATATTCATAGGAAGAATGTCTCCACAAAATCTTCTATCGTCTGCCTGTAATAAAATGTTACTATACATTTTCTGAATATCAGCTGTAAACACCAGTGGGAAACGTGCGAAATCTTATTACAATGGAGTAGAGTAGCTGCTGTAGGGTAGGTCCAGTTAATAAGCAATCTTGCTAGAGCAACCAAATGCTACTCGCAGTTTTGTAGCAATGCTGCTTACCTTAAACACGCATGATGCGGAATCAAGTGGACGAATGCCTTCCACCTTCTTCATGTGGCTTAGATCTTGTATTCCTTCACGAACTGACAATATGCTTGCTGCAGTAGCGGTTGTCGTGCAAATCATTGTTCTAGAAGAGAAAACTTTTTAGTACTGTATTATATGACTCTCCTAAATGCTCAACTTCTTCATGAAGAGGCAAGTGAACAACAAAATGGCCAGAATGGTCCCTGTAAATGGTTTCCTTAAAATGCGTTTCGCACATGGTGTCTTCAGGAGATGAAACCCATTGTGGAAGCTCTTCAAGTTCCCAGAATCTGGTTAATTTGATGTGATCCATTGTTGCTTCTGTCCTTAGAAGCATTGCTCGCGATGCGGTAGGCGGAACTGTAGGCGCTTCATATCTACCAGCCAGAATAAAACCTAATTTAGTGTCCTGTAAAGCTGGTCAATTACCTTCTCTAGTTCTACGATCAGGCTTCAAAATGCCAAAGAAAAATTCATTTCCCAGCAAAACACATATATCACCAGGAGAATTGAACTCAGGATCAGCAAGCTTAATAACCTGCGGCAGCTTCCACCTTGATACACCATGTGGCAAAGGATTAGTTATTTTGCTTATAACACAACGGTGAATATCATTTGCAATGTAGGTAGTAACTCTTGATTTTAAAGTAACTGTTACACTAGCATTAGCATTAGTTATTGTTATAATGCCTTCAGTAACCATAGCTTCCTCGACTTCTTTAGTCCTAGTTGTACAAGAGATTCCGTTATGTAGTTGAACTGGCTGCAAGAATGTAAAGCATCTCGCCTTCTTATGAACGCCGCTACACGAGCACTAATGCTGTTGAAAGCAGAACATGACACTAGAATTTCTTTTAACAGAGCAATAACTACCTGATGCCTAAGTGTTGTTAGCACCAGTTGTGCAGTCGATTTCTTCTGCTTTCTGAGTTGCCTTCTTAACAGCATGCAAAAATGCATGATGCTTTCTATTTCACAATTTACAAAGCCCCTTACTGCAGTCGCAAGCAACGTGGCCATAAAGCAAACAGTTAAAGCAAAGACTGTATTTCTTAACAACCTGTAGCCTTTGTGGCACAGCTAAGACCTTGAACTTATCGCATTTATATCTAGCATGCATTTGTTCACAGTAAGAGCATTGTTTGTGCATAAACATTAAAGATATTGCAACTTTATTAATACCATCGGACTTTGAAGGCTTATTATTATTATTATTATTATTATTATTAAGGCTCGCCAGCTTTTAGCCTTATCAACTGTAGCTACTTCGTACTCTCTCTTAGCGTGGTTGTCAACATGATTCAGCATAATCTGAGTCAATCTAACCTTAAACAATGAAGAATCTAACTTAAGCGCTTCAAGGGCAGTTTTATTGCTAATCATGTGATTTAGCAATCGTCTTAATTCAGGTATAGGAATTCGTGGCAGCTGCATATTACCTTGTGCTGGTCTAAAACTTTCTTAAATATCTGTCCCTTGCCTTGGAAGCGATTCTCGTTGTAATGATTCAAAACCAGCTACAGCATTGTAATAATCTTCCTTAAAAGCTGTTCTATATTCTGTGTGATCAGTTCCCTCATCACTTATCTCTAATTCCTCTTGCACTTTTTCAAAGTTAACTCCTAGCTCTAAGAGATCTCTTCACCTTGCGTTTATCTGATTTGCATTTCTATCTACATCAAAATTAGCTATAAAAGTTAGCATGCGTGTTACAGAAGCCTTATAAATGCTCCTCTTCTTAATTAAAGTCTGCATTTGTGTCCATCATTAACGTTAATAAAAATAATATAGAATTATGATCAACCTTGCCGGTGTCTTTAAATGCAAGTATGTGTAAATAGTTACCAAGCTTCAGGCAGTTGAATTTGTAGGTTTCCTCTACTGGATATCATGTGTTGATGACGTTACTTTCCATTTTAGCGATGAGTCCTCATGAAAATCGTACTTCCCTCCAAATCTACACAACGTGCTGCAAAGGATCAGAAAGTTATTTCTGCAACAAAGAGATCATAATGCCGTAAAGTATATGGGCAGAAAACCTGTTCCAATGCTCACAAAGCTACAAGATCACTCCGGCTGGCCCCGAGGGGCTCAGTCGGTACAGCAACTACCTGTTGTGCGAGTGACCCCGGGTTCGATTCCCGGCCGGGTTGGGAATGTTTCTCTAGCCACGATTATTCCCTATCCTCCCCAGAGTTTGGAAGTATGAATGAGAGTGTAAATGTGTGTAGGATCTAATGATTAAGAAAAACAAAGTGCAAGAAACCCAACGACAAGAGTTACACGAGTTATCACCATTGCCAATAAGTTCCAAAGAAAAGGCCGCCGATAAGACCATTGTAGTTAAAGTTAAATGGAACAATAAAAAGGATCAATCCGGCGGAGGAGGACCAAATGTTTTGTATTTGCCATTGTATGCTTGAAGGCGGCGTCGTGGCCTGGTGGTTAGACCGCTCTCTTCCCACCAAGGGTTCGATCCCAGGGACCCGCTTGTGGGATTTGTGGTGGACAGAATGGCGTCTGGTGGGTTTTCTCGGGTTTCTCCTGCCATTTATCATTCCATCGGTGCTCCATATTTACCTTTCCTGTCATTCATCTCTAGCATCTCGTATCATCTCTCTCATCCTTCTTCGCTCTCATCCCGGGCGTCGGACTGAACTTCCACCCTGGTTGTCACTCTCTGATATATAGAACTTAAGATCCCCGACAGGCATCTGACCACCGGAATTGGCTTGTAAGTCCTGGGGCGTAAGTCCTACTAAGGGAAGGGTAATCAGAGATCGCTTTGCTTTGCTTAATATACTTAAAATAATTAACGCTGGTTCTTCCAGATTGGTTGCATTCTTGATGTCACGGATAAAAAACTTGAAGGATGCAGATAACTTAAAGCTGTACCTCCATTCTTGTACACCAGAGGTGGCGAAAACGTGACTCGCGAGTTATTTTGACTCGCAGGCGCCGTTCCCTCTCTGCAACCGTCCGTTTGTTTTTCACATGCTGCTGAGTGATGCAGTGCGTGTTGCATATTTGGTGACTCGCGGAACGAAGTCCTTTTTGCCACCCTTGTTGTACTGTGTTTATGTATAGTGAATATATGTTGTTACTGATTCCAGTGACGACTTGTGTTAAACTTAACAAAACAAAATTGTTACTGAACATGGCAACTTTACCAACATAATGTTATAAATAAATAAAAATAGGATGCGGACATTAAACATAAAGAACGAATAAATACAGGAATCTATTTTAAGGGAAAGAAACAGCAAGAAAGACAAGCAAATAAGAAAAGTTGAATGTCACGAACAACAGAACCTATCATTATGGTTCCATTCCTCATTAGCCAATAAGTTGACATAACTAGCATAGGCATGCTTACTGGTCCGATACACAGCACAGGCATGATAGCACCTACAAGGTAACAGCACCAGCCAATAAAATGAAGCCAAGACGTCGTGACTACTCTAGAAATGGCAAGAAATGCCGTGTGGCCAGGGAAGCTATGTTGATTTCTTCCTGTTGTTCCTGTGCCATGCCGTCTTGCTTCGTCACGTGTTCTCAGAGGCCAGTGCTAGACAACTATGCATCTGCTTCTGTGAGAGGCAGATCGCAGCTTCGTCACGTGTTCTCAGAGGCCAGTGCTGGACAACTATGTATCTGCTTCTGTGAGAGGCAGATCGCAGCTTCGTCACGTGTTCTCAGAGGCCAGTGCTGGACAACTATGCATCTGCTTCTGTGAGAGGCAGATCGCAGCTTCGTCACGTGTTCTCAGAGGCCAGTGCTGGACAACTATGTATCTGCTTCTGTGAGAGGCAGATCGCAGCTTCGACAAGTGTCCACAGAGACCTTAGTGCTAGGCCACTGTATCTCTGCTTCTACACGTGCCGTTCAGATGGCATTAGGGTGCCGTACAGTCTATCTGCTTTCATATCTGTGAATGGGTGGCAGAGCACTCCCTATTGCCATCTATTTTCATTATTTTACTATTGTTTTAAACCTAAGGTGAAACTTTGGGTCGAGGTATTGAACAACCTTGGAGAACTGAGGGGAACCATGATGTCGAGATTTTAACGGAAATACACATTTTGAGGTATCTGAATCCCCCCAAAAAAAGCATTTTTAGAAAAATTTTCGTGTGTGTGTATCCATGTATGCATGTGTATGTGTGTGTGTCGGTGAGAAGTATAAATCAAAACCAAAATGCCGGATAAATACTAAATTTGATACTTATGTTTAGTATCTTCCAAAGATGCGAAATGAGGGTTTTCGAACGAATCCCCCCACCCCAATCTATCCTTTAATAGGAAATTTTTCGGAAGTTTTGATTTTCTCAAAAATGGCTCTAACGATTTTTATTAAGAAGATGTTTAGGATATTTACATGTAAAATAAAATGTATACCTTGAACTTTCTGAGACTAACCTGTGAAGTCCTCTTTATACGGGAAGGTATTTTATGTAAGCTCGTTATAACTTGTTAATCAAAAATGTAGATCTCTTTAAAACACAATTTATTTCAAACAACTTTTTCTGTGGCATCAGCCATACCCGAGACATCCGTTATTATTGGTTTGAATTTTTCAGTACTTGGTGGAATTTTTAAAGCGTTGGCGCTGTTTAATTGTTCTTGCGATGTCTTGGAAAGAGTGTGGAATTACAAGCCCAGCATATAGCGACACAAGGTATTCTCATTTCTGTGTCCCCCTTTTACCTACAATGAAATGAGTAATGAAACTATATTTATATAGATTTATAAAACCTCTCGTCTGTTACATTCACATGACTTTCTCTACCCTCCATCGTTTATTAACGGTATACAAACTATTCTTACGAAAGGTTATTTTTCTCTCTACTTCATTTTAATAGAATTAAACCTTTGAAGAAATAGCTACATTACACATTTTGTTAACGATACAAAGGGAAAAGCAATAGTCAAATGTTTAAGAATTGGACCCTATATGTTGGCCTTAAAATTCCATAATCTTTCCATACAATTGCGAGAAACAACTGAAAATCTACAGGCCTTGAAAAGAATGACAAAGTATTGAACAATTGGAACCATTAATAACGGAAATAGCTTGTAGCACAACAAAACAGGTAGTTGAAATAAGTTGGTAGTTTTTGTGTAGTACGTTTTCTCTATCGCTTAACCACATGATACAACATTTCTTCCGAATAAAGAGGACCTCACAGGCTATTCCCAGAGTATAAGGTATACATTTTATTCATCAAGTAAATATCTTTAATATATAGTGTTATAATCAAAATCGTAAGAGGCATTTATGAGAATATAAAACATATTCGAAAAATGTTCTATGTAAAGGGGTAGTTTGGGGTGAAGGAGTTTCTTCAAAATTTTGGTGTTCCATCTTTGGAAGATACTGAACTTAAATACCAACTTTGGTATTTATCCGACTTCTAGTTTTTGAGTTATCTGTTCACAGACCACACGCGCGCGCACGTACTTTTCTAAAAATGATTTTTATTCAGGTATCAAAACATGTATTTCGGTGAAATCGGTATCAAATTTTTGGGTGGAATGAAATGGCTACTGTATACGCGGTAAAGAAAGTAATAAACATTGGTTGGAATAGTTCGTAGTAGTTATATAAAGGTAACCATTGTGGCAGAGAAGGCATGTAAATGTTGCATGTCAGATTTTTACATGTATGTTGCTAATTTACTGAATATGTGTGCCACAATAAAATCAGATCCCATATTATTTACCTTAGAGATAAAGACTTTTTTGGGAAAATTATATTTATTACTGGTGTTATGGGCATCAATGTTGCTTTTTGATCAAAGAAAAAACCAGTAAACTTATACATAAAGACGCGAAATGAAAAAAATAATTAGTTCTTTTGAGATCCATCACATGATTTTAAAAAATTGTATATGAATTAATGTGAGAGGTAGTAAAACATTTATTTACACATATATTTATGTCTTCCATTTGAAGCAACAGCTTTATTTTGATTATTTGTTTAACATAAGACGATTTTCATGTACTCCAATTTATGTTCTTGTTTCAGCCAATATCCTTTTAAAATCAGGTACTCTTCAATTTTGAATTTTAAAACCATCTCGTTTATTCTACATTACCCTCAAATATAAGCGCTTATACGAATAGTGTTTCTAAAAATGGTAGGGGAAATAGTTATTGCAGAGCTTACAAAGGGAGGGGTGTCAGCTGGGAAAGTTTGGGAATCAGAAGGCTGCTATAATGTCACATAACAGGCTGCCACAGAAAGCCCTTTTTGTTGTGGCACTGCGTGTTACATATGAACGCCCACACAATTACTGGGGCGCACTCTGAGGCCTCTCGTCATGATGAGGTAGTCCACTCAAGTGGTCTTGTTGTTGTTGTTACAGGTGTGAGTGAGGGGGCGATGGGCAGCGTGTCCCGGCGCTCTATAGGGGGTAGCATCCACAGGATACGTGAGTTCGAACTTGAAAAGGTAAGTACTCTCTTATCGACAAGTATTAATATTCCTTTTCCATGTTTTCTATACTTTCTTCAGTAAAAATAATATCAGTATTTTAATGACTACTTCCTTTGTAACGGAAAAAAGGGTTTCTGTCTTACACCCCAATGCGAGCACTTCCATCCATCGTTCTCTTGTATTTGTTGCCATCTATCCCCTATCAGCGTATTCGCCTCTTTATAATTTCATTCCGTGTCTAGATTCCCTATAAAAGTTAGATTGTCGAGCAACAATACAATTTAAGGGACAGTTTGTGCTATATTAGAAGTAAAGGTTTACTATTTTCTTCTTACAAAAAGTGACTCAGTAACTTGAGTTAAAACGTTTATGTTTATATTTGTTAATTTAACCGTTCCCATGCAAATTTAGTTTCGTCCAAAACCGATTTTTCAATATTTATGGCTTACCGTAGCTACACGTGTCCTTAATCATGTTATTGTTCCTTTACTCCGTAACTCATTTAACATCACTGGCCGCAACTACAATATCGGATGTTAGTAGAGTCCTCTCTCTCTCTCTCTCTCTCTCTCTCTCTCTCTCATGCTACCAATTGGAAGGTAAATGATGGGATATGGACATCTATGGATGTTTGCGTTACTGTGACTTTGGTAATATTGTGGTGAAACACTTGACAGTATTTAAATTTAAAAGAAGTATCAACGATATTTTCGTTTGTTTAGCTTAATTGATGTAAAAATAAAAATTTAATATATCTCACTTTTGGAAGAAACAATTTATATAATTACGGAAAAAGTGGTACTGCAATTTTAATCAGGCTATAAAGTTTGCCCCTTGTATCGTTTGCACATTTATGATCTGGGAAACCATTTAAAAACATACAGAACTCCTCGTCTTGTAAAACAGGATGAAACAAACAAAATGTATCAAAACTTCAGGTAAATTTTCTAACGTGTGGAGGGTGAAAATGTGCAGCATAGGCATGAGTCCAAAAACGCTTTATTTGCCTGTTAGAGCTCATTTTCTACAAATTAGCCTTTGCCAGTTGATAAACACGAGTTTGATAATAAGAACTTGCTCACAAACGAGTGATTTTATAATGATGTTTACGTCATTGTGTCACATACTTTTTGTCCTTGGATAAAAACTGTTATTCTTCTATTGCTGATGTCTAAAAACTTGAGAAAATGAACTATTATACTCCAAAAACTTTGCTTTTGTGGCCAGGACTTTGAATTCTTTGAATTGAACAATTGTATTTATGCATACTAAATTCACACATTATCGATCTTAAAAATAAACTTTATTTATAACTAATAAGTAGAGACATATACACACAAACACACACAAAATGAGCCCGAAAACATACAAAAAAACCCAAAAGGACAAGATAAAGTGAGTCTTTATTGAGATTTATGACTGTGTTATAAACCACTTTCCAAATGAGCCCCCATATACGTATAGTCTCCCATTATATTCTCGTTATGCTGCCCTTTGATAGCGACGTTCGAAGTCCAGTATGTCCTGGTGGAAGCGCTTGCCCTGTTCTTCTGAATATGCGGCCATGCTTTACTTGAATTTGTCCAGATATACATCAAGAATATGGACTTTAAGGGACTTTCTGCATCCCATTTTGCCATAGCTCTACACCAAAGTTTCAACTAGTTGAAAATAGTTTTAGCCTTGTGATTTCCTAGGAGCCCATGAACTGTAACAAAGCTACTCCAAGCAGCTTTCTCTGTTTTAGAAAGCATCTTGGAAATTCCTTGTACCGGCGTCGCCGGAAGGAAGGGATGACGTGAAGGGAGACACGGGCGGTCGGAATCAGAAGTGACGGCACAGCAATGACGGGATCCCTGAAGTTTTCAGATATAGACGCCCCGGCAGTCGGACAGGCAGACCGGGGATCCCGCCCCATATAGTGTTCAACACCCCCCTCAATGGGCGGTCCTTATATCTCAGCAACCAGCTGAAGACCGACGGACGGAGAAAGTTCAGAGAGCATCCTTTTTCCCTGTCACGTTGCACCGAAACACATCGCCGACACTTCCAACCCTGAAATAGACCAAACGGGGTGAAGGATGAACGAAATGATTAATGGAACGAAATGGAGAATCATTGAGGTGTTTTTCCTTAGGGAGCATGGGTTTCTCTCTTCGGTGCCCTCGCACAAAGAACAATCTGAATCTGCAACTTGTCGGCTATCTGCTGCTTTCTGGAGACGAGTTGTCTTTCTTCGGAGGCGTGGATAGTGGGGCCATGTTCTACCAGAGCGATTGATGAAGGAATGTCTGGATACACGTCAGTGGATTCTTGCCACTCCGACCTTTACAAGGATTCGCCATGCAAAAGTAGCAGTTGCTCCAGTGGTTCCCGCTAAATTCTTGGGATGCTAAACTTCACACTTATCTTTTCCCCTGTATAAGTAATTATTAGCATTATAAAGAGAGAAAGTGGCATAATTTATGTCTAAGAAATTTTTATAATTAAATGTTATGGCATACTTAAGTTATATTTTAAAAGCTACACACACAGAGAACATTGCCATCGCACAGAGAAATAATTATGTATATACTATTATTACTATTATTTTATGATTTTATAGTGCTTTTAACTAAAGCCATTTTGCGATTTTAATCACTAACTTTTAATCATAAAAGTCAATGCCTTCTAGTTTGCAAAATAAAAATCCTCCGACCTTAGCCGGGTTTGAACCCGCGCATCGTTGGTTGAAAGGCAGGTACAATGCCACTGTTCCACTAAGGCCATGTTATGTATTTATATTTATAGTGTTATATAAAATAGGTACATTAGTATATTAGTGTCTTTTACCTTCTAAAGTTCGTCTGCAACATACATAGGAGGAATTAAGTACCCAGGGCTTTTCAAAATCTCCCACAGCCTTGCCATAAAATGTCTTGTAGGCTTCATACAGTATAGCACACGTTTTGGGAGCATACTTATTGTATCATATCTTTATAAATTGGCCACAAATATAACAAAATACATCTGCGGGATATCTCAGAACATTCAGGGAGTAACTAAGCTGAACTGCTGTTTTACACTCTTCATTTAAAAGACGATACCCACTGCATTCCTCTTGTACCTACAACGGAATGTGAATGAATGAATGATTTGTTGTCTGCTTTAAACCTTACATACCTTGTATACAATCGAGTTGATTATTATTTCTCTTCCCCTTATATTTAACATTACGACGGAATGTGTAACAAAAACGTTTCTGCAAATTTAGAATAAGTATTTGTAGTTTTTATAGAAGAATTGGGTAGAGAAAGTTTTGTGAATGGAACACATCGTACATATATATTTACGATTCTTCCTTTTTTTCGTAAAAGTTATATTCAATGGGTTACATAGGTAACACAACAAACTTAAAAGCTGAAAGCTTATATGCACAACAAAGCTTTCAAAATTGTTAATGGTATGAAAAAGTTTTTTAAAATTATAGATTTAATAAATTTACTTTACTAAAATGTTGGCTAAATCTTATGGTTTTTCGATTACACAAAATTTAAATAGAGCTAAGAAAACTTAAAAGTTAATTAAATAACATTTAAGTGGCTGGCCCAGTAGCTCAGTCGGTAGAGCAACTGCCTGCTGGCAGTGGGCATTTTTCTCTAGTCAAGATTATTCTATCCTCCCCAGAGTCTGGAAGTATGAATGAGAGTTGAATGTGTGTATGATCTAAAGGGCAAGGACCAGTTAACCATTGTCAATAAGCAATAAGCTCCAAAGGAAAGGCCGCGACAAGACCAAGGGTATAAATGGAACTAAAAAAGTTAAGTATGCAGTCGCCATGCCAACATCTCAATGTAGTGCAATTATGTTAATCAAAATCTTTAGTAAAAAAAAAGTAATTAAAGGTTTTGCATATACTACTTGTTTGGAGTGGAGGTAATTGAGTAAAAAGGTTTATCTTGCATCCCTTAAAGATTTCAGGGGTTTAATATCACATTTATATTTATTTGAATTCTTCCTTTGTAATTATTCATTTCACGACAAACTTATATGCGACCGCTAAATGCCTTTTTGTATTCAAAGGATCTCTAAAATGCCTATTTCCAGTGAAATCTCAGTGTTAGATTTGCATCGTCTATAAATACTTCTTATATAAAAGTTAGAGAAAGTAAGATGCGAATACTTTTAATAATTATTACTGAAAATCGTTTATTTGTTGTGCAAAATTCGGACACAGGTTTACATAACTAATATCGGAAATTATTTAGTCTGTAATATCCCAAATGTTTCATGCTATTTGTAAAACCTTTCCATTCAAATTTCGGGAAAAAAATGAAAGCATATAATTTATGCGGCTTTTCATTTAAAACTGGGTTCCTTTGCTGATCACAAATTGCAGCAACTATGTATGTGCTTCGTCCTTACCTATTGTTTATCTTTACCTCCTTTCCGTCGGTCACCTCCTGATGACGTGTTCGAATTCATGTGGTAGAAAGATGTTTTCGTTGATCTCCAGGGCGGGATAGGTAAAGTCTCAATTGGCTAACAAAATAACTCTACACGACAAAGGATATAAAAGTCAACACCATTTCTATTTTTATTGTTTTTGAGTGTTAACAGGAAACTAACAACGAACCTTTCAAGTTGTGTGTTAAAGAAAGTACATGGTTACACTTCGACTTTCACCAGCGCATTATTTAATCACTTGCTAACAGCGTAAAACAAGGCTTCCTCATGTTCAGTTACCCTCTCCACAAATTTCTTGTCACTTTTAGCATATATTTTACTTGCGCAGCTGCGTTCAAAACCAGTTACATTAATAAATTAATTCCGACGTGAATATTTTGTTGCGAGGAGCACAGGTTCCTCCTGCTTTCGAAGTCAATACTGCCTGAAATTTTGACAAGAACCTCATATACGAAGTGTGATCAAAAAGTTTTCGGAATGACGTCATAAATACTACACAACAGTTTGTTTTGTCTAATCTGCACTGTCACCCTCGAAGTAGTCTCCTTGGGAGTTGATACACTTCTCCCAGCGCTTCTGCCACTGCTGGAAGTCCTCTGGAAGTCCTCTTCTTTCAACATGTTCAGAGCCTTCTGCGATTCGCGATGGATGACATCAATGTCCTCAAAACGGTGTCCTCGGAGCCGCATTTTAAGTCGCGGGAAAAGAAAAAAGTCCGCTGGTGCCAAATCTGTAGAATAGGCGGGATGGGGAACAGTATTCATCCTATTTTTATCCAAAAATTGGCGAACAGAAAGGGCTTTGTGCGCGGGGGCATTGTCATGTTGCAGGAACCAGTCACCACTCCTCCATTTCTCCGGTCGTTTACGTCGCATATTCTCCCTTAATCTTTGCAGCACTTGTTTGTAGAACACTTGATTCACTGCTTGACCCTGTGGCACAAATTCCTTATGTACAATGCCTTTAATGTCAAAAAAACACAATCATCATTGACTTCACTTTGGATCGAACTTGTCTGGGCTTTTTCAGGCGTGGAGAAGAAGGACTCTTCCATTGTGAAGATTGTTGCTTCGTTTCTGAATCGTACCCATAAATCCATGTTTCATCGCCAGTAATACTTTTCTCCATTAACTGTGGGTCACTTTGTAGCTGTTCTTTAAGATCTGTGCAGGCAATCACACGGCTTTCCTTTTGGTCATTTGAAAGCAGGCAGGGCACGAACTTGGCGGCAATTCTTCTCATGTCCAAATTGTCTTTCAAAATGCTTTGAACACTTCCAAAGGAGTATCCTAATTAGTCAGAAAGTTCTCTTATTGTAATGCGCCGATCATTTAAGACCATTTCCCTCATCTGATTGATATTCTCATCAGTTTTGCTGGAACAGGGTCGCCCCGAACGATCTGCAACTTTACCTGATGTCACACCACTTTTAAATTTCGAAAACCACTCAAATGCTTGAGTTTTGCCCACAACTTCCTCCCCATAAGCTTTTCTTAACATTTCACAGGCTTCTGTTGCAGTTTTACCCAGTTTAAAGCAAAATTCGATGTTCGTTCTTTGTTCTTCGTAATCTGACATTTTTGCTAGTGGAAAAATCGCAGCACATGCAAAACGCGTGTTCACTTCAGAGCGTCTACCTCGTCACTGCATGGTCACAGGAAGTCACGTGACCTCTAATTTTTATCGGAAAGGAACGCTGCATGTACAGTCTAGGTAAGAATTAAATAAATCTCAACGTCAGCATTGCTGTGAAGCCATTCCGGAAACTTTTTGATCACACCTCGTATACAGAGTTTTGAGAGGCGCGAATGTGAAGTTTAAAAACTAATTCTGTTGGTCCTGGAGCTGGCGCGAATGTACTTTACGTTTAAATGCCTACACATTTCTGTTAACTCGGAGTCACATGGTAGAATACGTGAAAAATCCCCTGCTTCTGGAATATTTTGGGTTTTCCGTAGCGGTAGTTGCTTGTGTCTATTTGCACGCCAACCAACAAATCATTTGCGAACATGTAACACACAGTGCAATAACCTTTACTTTTTTATATAACGCTTGTTATACTTCTGCTGGTGTGGAAGTCTAAAGTTACTAAAAGTAAAATATAGGTACAGACATATTTGTTTACATTGCAAATGTGAATGAACCCTGCTATATTAATAAAATGATAACACAAATGAGACAATAAACATACAAACATAATTAAATCGTAGACGAGGGTAAATACTGTCTCAAATGTTAACGAACAAATTACCTAACTCTTTAAATTTAATATTCATCAATTTTAAAGTTTGTAAAAAGACTGTTCATTAGAAGGAAAATCTGATGAGTTGCAGTACCATGGCTTTCTCTGCTCATCCTTCTCCAAATATTCTTCTATTCACCTTTTGTTAATCGAGTTAGCTTTTCATTACACGTTTGCAAATTTTGTTGTAGTAACAAGAAGAATGCATTAGGCTAAAGCCATAGTCAGATGTTTAACAAGCGGGTCACTGTGTTACAACTTTGAAAATACATGCTCTTTGCATGTCCACAAGAAAACGAAAAACAAACAGGGACTTACCACATAAAAAGGTTTAAGTATTTGAAAATTCACACCAATAACAAAGTATATCTCTAAAGTGATTATTGTCACATGAAAAAAGAAGAAATATTTGATATAACTTGTATCCTTTAACGAGGAGTACATATTTTATGTAAGTTGGATGTACTAAGTAAGGACCGGCCACCCTTCCTACTGCAAAAAGTAGATGTGATATCCAGTAGATGGCGGAAACTATCTAACAGAAGCCAGACAGTAACTTCATTAGAGACTATAATAAAATAACTGTATAACCTAGTACCTTCCAGGACACTGTACGGAGAGAGCACCGTCGTTTGCGCCTCCAGATCCACTCACATTCATTTTCCATCCAAAGTGGATAGTGAGTATGGTTTACACTTCTGATTTTCTCTCTGACCCTAAGCTGTTGCCACTTTGTTGATGATGTCGATGAGTACGGCAACTTGTTCTTCTACGTCTGCTCACATGCAATTTTCTGTGACAATGTTCACCTGTGGTGTCAAAAATGGCGTGTCCATTTGAATCTCCAAAAGTCCATAATTGTCTAGTTCACATACAAACGAAAATCACTCACCTCCTGTTTTAATGCGAGGAGTACAGACACGCAGCACATCTACCAGATATATTGGCATTACCCTGGACAGCAAGCTCACTTAGTACCTTCATATTACCAGTTTGATAAAGAAACTCCGCCACAGGTTCCGTCCTAGTGTCCAGAATCTCTGCACTACCTCTGTACTACAAGCGCCTTATTTACTCAACCCTCATTCGACCCATATGGCAGTACAGTTGCCGTATTTGGGGATGTGCCTCTCCTTCCCAAATCAACCGAATTCAGAGAATCCAAAACAGACATTTGCGCCTGATTATTGGAACAACTCCACTCTGCATGCCGATCTAGGGCTTCCGGAGATTCCCCTATCCTCCGCACCAGCTACAACAAATTGCACCGTTCGTGCATTCAAGACCACAATCCACTGCTATGTCTATTTCCGTTCTTCGTGCTCCTCACCGCCAAAGACGTTGGCAGTGGCCTCTTGAATTAGCTAAAATGTGCATAACCAACATTGGGACTACATTTCATGTGATTTTGAGTAATCATATTTGGAAAACTGTATAGTACCATTGAGTACAATAAAGTTTACGAATAGAAAATGGCAAATAGAGTAGACTTAAGCGATAGTAAAGTCTTTTAAAAGTGGGTCGCTATGTGATGGCTTTGAAATTCGTTCTGTTTACATGACTAAGAGAAAAAACGATATTAACTTGGCAGTTGTAAAAAGTATAGACTATGTGAGAATTCAAACCAATGATAAATAATGTTTTAGAAATGACTGATGCCACAAAAGACATTGGACATAAATTCTGTGCTTTAACAAGATCTACATTTTTTGTAGTACGTAGTATCTCAGGCTGTTCGCAGAAAATTTAAAACTTTTTATGTCTTGCAAATGTGTTAACATATTAACCATAATCGATAGAACCATTTTTAGGAATAAAAATAACGAAAATATTTCTATGTAAAGGGTAGTTTGGTGGGAAATTTTCTTGAAAATCTTTGTGTCGCATCCTTGCAGCACGCTGAAATTAAATACCAAATTTGATATTTAACCTACTTTTCGTTTTTGAGTTACACTCTTCATAGACAGATAGGCAAACACACATATACAGATACCCACACGCAAGGACCTTTTCCAAAAATGCTTTCTTGAATTCAGGTAGACTCAAACTGTATATTTCCGGTGAAGTGTCGGTATCGAATTTTTAAATGGAATGCAATACTTCCTTTATTTACTATGGGTAAGTAGTTGCGAAAGTAAAAAGCCCTATGAAGATAAGTGAGACCTATCTAGATCGATTTCGCGTTCTTTAAGACATTTTCCTGTGAATTCCTTGGAAATTCTGCTCCTTCGAATTACCCTTCTCTTTGAAGAACTTGCACCGACAATGCCTTGAGCCAGAAGCCTGTGGAGGAGCAAGCAAACTTTGAACCATAGCAGTACCAGAATGGGTGCCTGGTGTGGCAGTGAACAAGAAGGGAATCAAATTTAGTGATGAAAGAGATGATAGGAAAATTCGCGGATCAAATTATTGAGCCCAGTATTCGCAGAAAACCGCGACAAACCTTCAAGTTGGTCCGCTCCGGCTCGTAGCTACTTGAAAAACAACTCAACTGTGGAGTTGGTCATTTTTGTAACACGAAGCACACTTGCATTTTCTCCCACATTCATACTTCCAAACTGTGGAGTACAGGGAAAGGTCCTAGCTAAGGAAACATTCCTCCGCTCCAACGAGGAATTGAACCCGTGAACTCTGATTTGAGAAGCCAGAATGCTAACCACTCGACAACAGGAGCATTCTATACATAAAATCAACTCTTTTAATAGTGTAGCACTTATACACTGAATGTCAGAAAATGTGTTTCTGTGATGTGTATAAAAGGTATTATTGATTTATTATTATTATTAATTGTTTATCAAAACCTGAAAAATTCTCACGACACTTCCCTATTTGCGAGCCAGTGATGTAGATGGTATCTTGTCCATGTTGCTTGTGAGGACTGATGCCAGTCAGTTCAGTTGTTCTTTAGTTTTAAATTACCTCGCATACTACACACACATTACAGCTGTTTTTATGAATCTCTCTAGACAAAATGAAAGCGTTTCTAACGGGATATAGTTTTTTTAGTAAGGAGATAAAAAGGTAAGCTTTTAATGGATGCAAAAGCAGTATCTATATGAGAACAAATGGCTATTTGTGTACAAGCACGCTTACGAGATGTGAGAGCACCTTAGTGCCATGTCGTGCACTATTGGCGAGATGCAACTTTAATGTAGATGTCGTGACGTCGCCGCTCTCTTGACAAAAATACGATAAGGCCGTGGACCTTTATGAATTATTCCGTCGGCGACATGGAAACTCCCTAACAACGCTAACCAAAGCACATTACAGGTTGAGGTTTATACAGCAAATCACTGCTTCATGTTACTCTTATTTGCCGATGATGACAGTAGTCAGCCTTAATGAATCCTTTATAAATGCCCTGTATTTAGCTACGGCATTGAACTAGGTTATTTATTTTCTCGCGTTCAAGTAAGACAGAGGAAGAGTTTTATTGCACTCAAAGATTCGATATCGCCATTTTAACAGGATTGGCTGCTTTGGGGCCTCCGTTTGGTTTTTTGTGGGTGGGTGTGGGTGAAAGACATGCTTCAGAAACAAGAAAGTCGTATCATTCGTGGTATTTCACTGCTAATCACCTCCTCCATTCTTCCCTCTTTTCCTCCTTTCCTCCTCGTATCCGATATAGGAAGCTTTTATTTTAAAAATGTCTATCATTTATCGTCCACTACTGCTGCTTCGAACACTTTTCACGTTCTCCACTCCCTCCATCCCTTGGAGGCAGTTTCTTCCCACAATGTCCCTCACCAATTTCAGTATGTTGCTCCTTCGCCAAAAATATTTTCTGCTGCTTATTTTGTCTATACGTTTCACATGCATTTCTTTTACCATATCTAGTTTCAAGTGTGTTGGTTTTTACTTACTGCATCGCAACACTCTAGTGTCTTCACTACATGACATATAGAAAACACTTGACTAATGCCCTCCTTAATTCTCTCTTCAAGGATCCTAAGAAGATGTTTCTTGTTCTATCAAATGCTTCCTTTGCAATTGTTGTCCTCTGTTTGGCTCATGCATTTTTATGGTACATGTCCAGTATTGAAATGTGTAAACTTGCTGCAGTACCGCATCTAGAATTCGTAAGTGCATCTTCCTTGTTCTTTTCCCACTAACAATAATATTTATCTTTTCTACATTAATCTTCATACACTACTCCATGTTGTTGTCATTTATCTCCATTAGAATGCTCATTAAGATCTTTTGCTGTTCGTATCTTTGCTCTTTTGCTATTATCCGCGAATCAAAATTCGCCGTTTGTTATTGAAAGAAACTTTTCGAGTTCGAAAACAGGGAGTGGGGATAAAAGACAGCTTCAGATTTGGTATGAACCACAAGTTATTATCAAGAAATCAAATAAAGGATGTCCATGGTAAAGGAAGCTCTTAACAGAAAAAGAAACATCGGCTTTGAACCCTTGAGAGAAGAACTAAGGAAGAGAGTAGCCGGTGCTTTATACAGAGAGTGTGATATGCATGGTATGAATTGTGACGAAGGGAAACCATTGGAAGCGTTTGAAACGCGAATACGAAGAACAAAGCGTGTAAAATGGACAGGTGAAATAAGTTACGAAACGTTTTTGGTAAGTGAAGGAGTGGCATTGTGAAATTGATCAGGAAGAGAAAAAGAGATTGGTTGGTACATTGCATTATAAATACACTGCTTTCTAAGAGATCCATTGGGAGAAATGATGAATAATAAAAATTTCGAAGTAAAAGAAGATACTATACTTTGGCAGAGTATATTAATACAAAATGTTACATACGCAGAAGCAACGAGAAAACCGAAGAATGGAGCAGGCTAGGCTTGCAGTGAAATATCTATCTTAAGTAGAATCTATGACTGACTGCTGTACACAGAATTTGTGGCTTAGAAAAAAGTATGATAATATATTATTGCTGAGAATTTACTTTTCTTGTTTCGTTTGAAATGAATACGCACACAAATAAAATTAATATTTAGACAGTACCTATATCAATCCTGATTATCGTTGACGATTGGAGTCAAAAGAATGAAAGCATGCGTTAAAAAGCGATCATGTTGCTCTTTTCCGGCTTTCTACGTGTTCAAATGAGATTCGTGCCGCAATTCTGTTCACACCCACCCACCCTCAAATAAACACTCCAGCAGCGACCCTGACTTTCTACTATTACTCTCGCAATTTACGAGATCAAGGTCTTGCCAGCTACCGTTTTCAAGTCATCTGAATCATATGCGACCTCGTTCATGCCAGAGAAAAACGGACGTTTATAGCTGCAGTACTCGTTCAGGAGAGATGACTGTTGTGCAACAGTCACAAAACGTATTTCTACGCATTTCCGTTTTGCATCTTATTCATATAAACGCATATTGCTATCTTTACTCCTTAGAGGAGGAAATATTGTATCCGACCCAAAAATTCGGTATGGAAATGTACGTTTTTAAGTTCAATAAGTTATATATAGAAAAAACATCCTTGAGTGGTGTTTGTGTTTGTATATGTGTGCATGTGTGCGAGAGAGAGAGAGAGAGAGAGAGAGAGAGAGAGATGTTGGTGAATATAAAATATCATACTTGTGCCAAACGTCGTTTTAGCACACAAGGCAAAAATGTTCAAGCAGTTCCCCTCAACTTAAAGAACCTTGTAATTAAATGCCACATTTGCAACTTTAGGATTTTAGCTATGCTGTTCAAGATAAGGGAAGGAAGCAGACACATGAGAGCACATAAGGACCTTGTTGTTAAAAGCAGATGTCTATTTTTTATTCAAGACCCCTTGAAACATTTATTTTGGGTGAAACTTCAGTATTGTATTTTTGAGTCGGATGCAATATTTTCTGTGCGTTAAGACGTAATGTCTCACAAGTATGGAATCACTGATTACCTCTGTATTAAATATTTTGAATAGTGTAAAACAGTAAAAATATCGGAATATGTCATAAAGAATATTCACAGTTCACCAAATCCTTTATGTATCATTGTATTTTTCTTTAAATTTTCGTAAATACCAATAACTGAACGCTGATTGCAAAAGTATCCTAATTGCATGGTTCGAAAAAATGGTAGCTATGGACAGAAATGGACACGTTAACGTATAAATGCTTCAGATTGAGCGCCAGTTACAATTTTCTACCTTAAGAGAATTCTGTGCTATTAAAACGTGTGTCTCAGGTTTCTGGTGAGAAATATGAAATGTTAAATTAGTTCACCACGAACATTTCAGAAACACAAGAACTAAAGCTGTAAGTCGTCGTATCTAACGCTCTCCATGTGGTTTATGTTCTTCGAGGGTAACCTCATTCCACCAAGCGATGACTGGATTCATTTCTGAAGTGGAGGCACCAAGCGAGCGTAATTCATTACCTCCGATGACAGGGTGATGATACTAATGCTATAAGTAAATATATTTTAAATGTAAATTATTTTTCTCCAATAAAAATTGTAGGAACAGCAAAAATAACCTAATCATGCACTGCTTAAAATATTCCACCGACACGGGTAGCCCACATATCTGCATCCAAACGCCGCCAGGACCGTCCTCCCTGGCTGAGGTTTTCTCTAGGTTTCTCTTAGTCCTCATAAATGGCAAATGTTGGGAACGTACCCTAAACTAGAACGTTTGTTTCCCAGATTTCCTTGCCCAATTATCATTTTATTTCACGTATCATCAGTGCACACCGCCTGCGGTGCCGTATGCAGTAAGAACGGACCTTAAACATTACTAAAAAAATCTGGTGTGTTACATTCACATGACTTTCGATACTCTCGTACAAACTATTTTTACAAACGCTTATTCTCCATATGCTTCATGTTAATCTAGATGTTAATCGTATTGCTAATTTTCTTGTAGATGCAAGGGGGATATGGTAGTATTTAAGAGATAGTGAAATCTGTTAACAGCTGGTTACTATGTGGCGCATTCCATTCTCTTTGTATGTCTAGGACATAAAATAATGAATAATGAATTCCCATTTGAGAAAAAGTATTGGAAAATTTAAGAGAATAACAAGCAATATCTCGAAAATGGTTCACTCAACAAAACAAATGCATATAACATAAATTGTGTATTTTAACGCGATCTACATTTTTTGTGCAGTAAATTTTTTGTCAATCTCTTATGGTTTACCAGCTATGCAAAAGTCGTCCACAATGAAGAATACTTTTGGAGACATTCCCAGAAAATTCGAGATATACATTTCATTTGTCATGAAAATATCTTAAATATATGATATTTTAATCAAAATCGTTAGAGCCATTTTTGAGAAAATTAAAATTTTCGAAAAATGTTCCATGTAAAGGGTAATCTGGGGTGGGAGGATTTTCTTGAAAACCTTCGTGTTGCATCTCTGGAAGATACTGAACCTAAATACCAAGTTTGGTGTTTATCCGACTGTTCATTTCTGAGTTATGCTATTCACAGACACACAGACACACACACGGACATGTTTCCAAAAATGCTTTTTTTGGATTTACGTTGTCTCAAAACATGTATTTCCGGTGAAATCTCGGTACCGAATTTTTGGGTGGAATACAATACTTCCCCTACTTACTATACGTAGTAGAGAAAGTAAAAATTAAAATATTCATATGGAATTCTATAGGTAAACGGCTTATTGGCAGGGTATACATTTCCATAGTAAAATTGTATCAGTTTTTGTCAATTTACTTATCAGCTGTTATTTTTAGTTTTTCTTAAATTACTTCAATGATATTTAGACTGTCTTTTCTTATTCCAATTATGAAACGTTCTGAAGCACACTAACGCCTGAAATCACTATACCCGCTCTACAGATATGGTATGTTGGTTGACAGGAGGACACGTGATCTGACAAGCATGTACTTCCAACTGACCTTGTATGCATCAGACTCAACTTGGCATTAGTATTTACAGATGGGAACGATAAACTGGGAGTTTATCGCCTGCAGGTGTTTCAGGGCAAACGTTTGATTTACACGAAGAGTTTTTAGGAGTAGCTTTCACCTCTGGACATATGAGTAATTGTTTGGAAATTTCCGATTTCTATTATGTGTTCATAGTGGTACTCCATGGTCCTTTGTTATATCTGTCTCTTCCCCTCCCTGTTTTTCCAACTTTATAATTACCTGTTTTTTCTGTTTACTTTACTGATTATTACCGCAATTACTGTTACACATATACAACACACAAACACCCATTCCCATGGCGAGAATCGAAACCGCGACCCTCAGCTTAGCGCAGTGCCGAAGCTATACGCACCAGCCACCACGGCTACGAGAGCCGGCACTTAGAAGCCAGATACCTGTCGGCCTATTAAACGGAAATAATTGTCATATATGTCATCGAAATATGCACACGTATTTCTTGGAGATCACTTTCAGTCATCAAGCCCAGATACGCGACTTTCATTTATAAAATAGTGCGAAACAAAATGTCTATTGTTGGGCAATTTTTTAGCTTCACTGCTATATATTTGTGTAGTTTGATAAACGTATCGATATTAATATGTCTAAACCAATGGTTCCCAAACGAAAGTCCCCCTTGGGAATGGATATTTCCAAGGGGCACAGACGAATTACTCAAAAGAGAAAATATGTGATAAAATTATTCGTATTGTGGCTTATGTATTTGTTTACAATAAGTTCAACAGGTGCGCTCCAGTCACTCCAGGGTCCTATTAATTGCCTTGCTTTAGTGCTTTAATTGGGATAAAGCACGAGTTTCGATATTATTTTAGATTTTGATAAAAAAATATAACTATAGATACATAAATAAAAAACTACAAAGAAAAAATATCCTACCATGATCTTGTGAGATTACTCATGATATTAAAAAGTGTTTGCCAAAAGTGAAAGGGGCTGTTTCTGCTCATTTGTATCAGATCGTTTTTTATAAATTTCAAGTAAACTAATATCGCTGGAAGTATTTAATTTGGCACATTTAGTTCACCGACCTCATTTCATGCTTTCATCTGACGTGACCTTTCTCGCTAAAGGACATTAAACAGTCCCGAAAAAATGCTATGTATGAGCAGCCACAGCACATTCTGTATCCATTACTCATAAGTACACAATTTAGTTGCGTGTATATTTAAACTTATCTTTAATTCAGCACTGTTGGATTTAAAGCAGCAGCTTTGTACTGGCGATCACTGGACAAAAGAAGTACTGCCACAGCAACCTTAGAGGGGGTGCAAGGTCTGCCGCACGGCCGTTGCATCCCTGTTCACACTGAACAGTATGGAAGAATGGAAGGGTGCAGCATGGGGCTGGCATGTGGTTAGCATGCCACCTCCCCCCGCCGCTTCAATAAGGTTTCCATCAAGTATGAAAAAGTACCTCACGAGCCTTAGTGCAGTCCATACGAGGCCTCACAGAAAGTCGAACCCGGATCCCCTCGCACCGCAAGCATCAATACCACTACAACGCCGTGGCAGGGCCGTTGTTGACATATTTTTGTATATTTTAATTTTCATTATTTTCCGGCCAATACTACTTTCTCTACACGTACCTAGTAGGTAGAGATGATAATGTTTACCCATAATTTGGATATCAAGTCATCACCGGAAATACATGTTTTGAAGTTCCCTGAATAAAAACATTTTAAAAAAAATCTGCGCGGGCCTAAAAACGAAATGTCGGATAAAGTTCAGTATCTTCCAAGGATACGACATGAAGATTTTCAAGAAAATACCCCCACTTCAAGAATTTTCAATTTTCTCAATAATGGCTCTAACGATTTTGATTAAAATACTTAAGATATTTACATGACAAATAAAAATGTATATCTTGAATTTGCCGGGAAAGCCTGTGAAGTCTCCTTCATTTGGAAGGAATTTTATACAATTAATGATAAACGTTAGGGATAGACAAAAGCGTACTACACAAAAAATCTAGTTCTCCTTAAAACATACAGTTTATTTCAAATAACTTTTTTATGGATCCGGCATTTCCCAGGCATCCGTTAATATTGGTTTCAATTGTCCAATGCTCGTAATTTTTTTGACTCTTGCGATGTCATGAAAGAGTATAGAATATAAAAGCCATTGCGCCCGGCCTCTGACGGCCCTCGTAGCCGTGGTCGTTGGAGTGTACACCTCCGGCGCTCCGCCAAGCTGAGGGTCGCGGGTTCGAGTCCCGCCATGGGCATGGGTGTTTGTGTGTTATGTAATTGCGATAATAAGCGGTAACGAAAACATTAAAATCACAGTAAATATAAACTGGGTAAAACAAGAGCACTTTAAAGAAAACGTAACTACGATTCGGTTTGCTCTCTTCCCCTTGTACCTATAATGAACTGTGTAATGAAACTATTCCTGCAAAGGTTTATCCCGATTAACATGAAGTAGGTAGAAAATACACTTTCGTAAGAATAGTTTGGAGAAGCTAAATAAAAATAAACGATGGTGGGTAGAAAAGTTATGTGAATGTAACACATCAGATATTTTTTGTTTGTTAAAATTAGGTTTTGTTCAATAGTGAATTGTGAAATTCCCTCTTATATTGCAGATTGCGCTCATTATTATTGTCAAACATAAATGTTTATTCCGAAAAGCTGTAGAGAGACAGTAATTGCAGGTATTACAATGGGACACTAGGGAAGAAAGCTTGGGAAGCATTGGCTTCAACTAATTAAAATACGAAAGTAAACTTGTTCCTGGGTCCGTCCTTAGTAACCTCCGACAATGAATTCCTGCCTAGTTATGTTCCGTTGCTTTAGCTAGCCGAACTCAAACCTGAGAACAGAAAATAATAGGTTAACGCTTAAGCGAGTTAAGTGTAAGTATGCACATATTTAATATATTTTAACAGAAGAAAAACTCTTACTCTTAAAATATTCCAAGCTGTCCACCAATCGCTTGTGACTTGCTTTTATGCAACATTGACTTTATAAATAACCTACAAACAGTTTTGAGGGCTCAGGTAGCTGTGATGTACACAAGAAGCTGGTAGAGCCGGAAATAATACGTAGGTATTAACGAAAATCCTAATAATCCAAGCTCTGATGCACGCTAGTGAAGTTTGGATCACTGCAAAAGCAGAAGAGAGAGGCGTCTACGATCCTGTCATGAAAAATAATGAAATATAATTTCATACATTTGTTTTCTTGTTCTGCAGCATTGACTATTGTTAGCTTGAAGCGTGCGACCGACGACGATCCTGCGGTGCCAGCATTACAACCGTGTACACTCATATGCAGGTGTTTATTAAACAACACAACATATTTTCATGGTAAGAAATTAAGCAAAAATAAATTCGGATAAACCGAAAATTCCATTAATGAGGGCCAGATAAACGAGATTCTTGTGTATAGTAAAATTTGAAAAGGCAGTTTTGCTGAAAAAGAAAGGTTTAAAAGTATAATCTTCCTTTCTTCCCTTATTTCACATACCGTGGTATTACTCCTTGGATTCAAACAGTTATAAACCTCTTACTCGAAGAGACCGCCCAACCATTAGGTAGCGCTTGCTTCCGAGTTTTTAAAGTGAGTCATCTTGATTGTGTATTTTTCTTCATGCGATGTGTGGTTCTGTCCTTTGGGCTTCGGAACATAAACGGATTTCAGATGAAGATCTCGGCAAAAGAGATGTTTTATGGATCTTAGTGGGGCTGTCGGAAGACAAATGTGTATCAACCATAGAAGATGGAAATGGACCATCAACATCTGCGGAGCTATTCCATAAAAAATACAAAAAATGCAAAAAAAACCCAAGGAAAGACTCTGTTGAAGTAACTAAATCCTGTTTTCACTTTCTTTGATACTCTTTCATGAACGACGTAAATCAGCATTCGTTTCTTTTTGAAGAGGGTGCGCCTCGTCTCAAATTGTACTAGTGAGGCGTTAAAGAAGTCTCGAGAAAAGTGGAACTACAACCTCGGTTCCATTAATAGAATGATATTCTTGGCTAAAGTTGTAGACAAAAGAAACACTCATAAGCTTCGTTTAATCTCAGTCTTAGAAACCAATGAAGTCTTAATGACCACAAATGCGAATTAGCACACTAACACTGTGAACAAGAGCTATGCCTAATATTTGTCTAGCTAAGTTGGGTAAAGCACGTGCAGCTTTGCATCGCGGCCGGATGCCCTCAGCACATTTCTTGAATGGCTTCCATTTTTCTTTCTTTCTTTTCTTGTCTTGTATTCTCAGAACTCAAGAGAGATAAACACAACTTTGAAATAAGAGTATTTGTTGTTTCATTTATTATTACATTGTTCTGCTTATTTAATGTTCTACGTTTATGCACACAATTTTTATGTTGATAGCACAATGAATAATTGATCGCAGAAAAAATGTGATGTGTAAGATGATATAGTGACGCGGAGGCATCATTATACACGCAGATTACTAAGGCTGAAGCGTTGTGCCCTGACATTGATCACAGGAGAGGATATGTAGGATCCTAGGACTTGGACCTCTCAGCCTAATTTGAAGGAATATGAAAGTGAGCAACCTCATGGACAAAGGCTATTCTCTCCATTTCTTTACTTAATATCCCTTGCATATCCACTTGCCATTTTATAAAGTGTTTGTTTAATATTCTACTATTGCAGATTACGTTTCAGAACCTGTTATGTTCATCATGTTTCAGTCAAGTGGGTTATGACACGGGTAATAATACCATATTTTGGAACGGGTGTAGCTGTTCACATCTGTTTTTGTATAAATAGTAGGCTGGATTTACGTGGCTACCATATATTGGACAAACAGATACATATGTACGTAAACGACTTTCAGTTATTGCAATGCTGACTATCTCAAGAATTATAAGGGATTGCTAGACCAGCTAGCATAAACCAATATAAAATGCGCGCGCGCACTCACACAAAGGCTCGGAATAGTATACGCTTCCTACTCCAGTACAAGGAATGCAGTACTTCTAGAATTTTTGACTAGTTAATACATTGCACTAAGATCTTCTATAAACATGTAGTACAGTGGGACAGAATTGTCAACATGACAAATATGTGCTTTGAAAGCTTTGTTACTATACCGGGTAAATCAGCCACCCTTAGATTTCCGTAACTATGCAAAACCGTAGGTTATGCCTTGCATGAAAACATCGCCCATTCTTCTACAGTTTGTTAATTATGATATATTTAATCGTTTCTGTCCCTAATCGGCATTAATTATTAAATGTTGCAAAACTTAAATACGCTGCATAGAGCTTAAAAATCAACAGTTTGCCTTAGATCTGAAAGCAAAGCAGAAATATCCCGTTTTGAGCCTTTGCCAATTGTTTCATTTAATCGAGTGGAATATTGCTAGGAAACAAAGCCCAAAGAGAGACGATTCAAATGTCCTGATATGGTATTTTAATGCATTTACGAGTACTCACTATAATTGATTTATCACCTCAAAAGAGGTTAAAACCTGCATTAATGCCCTAATATTTATTATTAAAGTATTGTGAATATTTTTATCTGCTTCTTTATCAAGTTCGCAAAAGAGAATGCCGCAAATGTTACTTATAATAATTATTTCCGGTGCATCGTCATTTGTAACTTTTATACAACGTGTTATGCAGAAATATCCAATTCCAAGCCTAAAGAAAGAAAGGATGTAAAGAACTTAAACTCCTCTCTAAGCGTTGCATCCAAGCTGTTCCTTAAGAATACCGAAAGGATAACGATGATTCTACTGAGTTAGCTTACACCTTTAAATTATACTGTAGCTGCTGGACGGACTTCGATGTCTCATTAAAACTCTGCTGATATATTACAGGCTGGTAGGTTACAGCGCAGTCACAGTTTTGATCTCTAATAGACATTTCAAGGTTATTTTTCAAATGGCACATGCTATTATATATGCTACATTCATGCTGTAGTTCACACCAGAATTGGAATGTTAATTAAACATCTGTGACATGACTGTAACTAAAGCCACCTGGACACAGATGTGTCTCTTGCTGGTGGTGGCCTATCGCTTTTTTTTTAGATCCACCCTTTCTGTCTGATTTTGGCGCTGGATTCATGTAATAGATTTTTCGCTCTGTGGGAGGTTTAATAAATAAAATTGTATAAAAATTGACGAAAAAATGGTGTAGCTCTAATAAACGATCTCACAACTTTAGTAGATTTCAATCCGAAGTATTTGTTCCTTAAACAGCTTTTTCATTATAGCAACATGTAAACTAGCTGTAAAGTAAACGGGCAAAAGATAAGCTTTGAGATCTAAGGATCTGCTATGTTCATCTGCTAGGTATAGGACATAAAAGAGAAATGTTTAGTTGTTTTTAATTGTTCCATTTATACCCCACTTTTAACTGCAATGATCATATGGGGGGGGACTTTTACCTTTGGAACATATTACCTGTTGGCAAAGGTGTTAACTCGAATGTCAATGGATTTCTGGTTTTCTTTTAGTTTTATACATTAGATCACACATATCCATATTCTCAAGGTAGTGGGGTTTGGGTTTTTTTGGGATACTTATGTATGCTAATTTATACAGAAATGTCCCTCTCGCACTTCTTCCCACAACCCCCGGGGAATTTCTGGATGCCGTTGCCGACAATAGGGGTGAACGTCATTAATCTTTTAATGTTTGGTGAACAATGGATGATAGTCCTTTTGTCCGGTGTTATACCCCTCACTCACAGAGAAAAGACGTCCCTAATTAATCTTCCTTTGTTGTCCTCTCGACAAAGGCAGACTGGATTCTGTTCACCCCACATACGACCATCAACACCTGCGAGCGTGGAACACACGTGCATCCTTCTACCCTCCCCTCAGTATTCCATAATAACAACCCCAAATACCTGACATGGAATACACACTACGCCTTTTTATCCCACCGTCGGCATGCCATTCTCATGCGTTGCACCTGGCCTGCCCGACTCTTCCAAACAACGCTATCAAAATGTTACAGAGTATTTCCCTCAGCCCCCTCTGCAAATAGGCATAATAACCCTTGCATCATTCTACCCTTTGCATATCATTACACCAGCTCACTCCGCCTCTCACATTCAACATTCTCTTGTATCACAAGCAAAAAACCAAAAACAAACAAAAAACATCTCCCAGCCTGCAGAGCAGTTCCTCCTCTGCTCCAAACCACACCATCGGTATCTGTGACAACATTAACTGGTTTTAAAGCTCGCGTACATAAGGAACCTATTTGCCCCTGCTTAAAATCTTAGTTGATGCGTAATCGCGACGATAATACAATGGTGGGAATGGATGATCTTTGGAGTGAGTGCAGAGAAGAAACGCATCATTAAACTTAATACCATAAAGAGTCGTGCAACGGCATCATGCATTCCACAGTGAGTAATGTGCCTTCATATCATGACCAAATGTCTTCTCGCGGTATATGCACATATAACTGTCCTTGTACAGAAAAAGAAACATGTAAGTACACATTTCTTTTTTCTCGAGAATGATATTTCTAAAAACGTTTAATCAGGTAAAATAAAACTACTCATTGGATTGCATTTCTTCTTTTCAGGGAGGCTGATTCCGTGAGTTAGAAAGAGAGGATTTCGATGAAGTGGATATCGTCGTTTCAATCCACACATCCCTGTGCCATTCGAGTACTGCAATGGGTGTACTCATGTGGTCCTATGCCGGAATTGCACGATCAGATGACCTTTTACTTCCCGTGCAATGAGAAGTGCAGCGTATAACAGTTCAGGCAGAGAAATTTAAAGTAAGCAGTAATGTAAAAAAATAATTGCATAGATATGCAATACTATTGTACATCGGTATCTCGGTATATCGTACATCGGTACATTGGTATAATTAACCCTGGAAATCATTATGTATTTACAAAATTCAAATGACGACGCCTGTACCTAAAACAAGATAGATTCAGAAACTGAGGATATAGCCGATTACCCTGTTGCAGCACCTGCTCAGGCTGCTAACCATATAGACTACGGTCAGAATGAGAATAAATTAAATTTCCAGGTGGACGGGAATTTAACACAGCTGACTCCAGAGTATTCCTCCGGCATGCAGGCAGACTTCGGAAAACATTAATGTATTTCCATATCTACTAGAAAAACAAAAATGTTTGCGTTTTCATTTCTCTGTCACCTAACGAATGTAATTCCTTTTTCAGGTTACCTCATTTCCAAAAAAGACATGCTTTTTCTAAGACTTTCATTGTGTAATGTTTCAGGGACGGGAATAAGAATAAGAACAACTTTGCTGCTTTACAAAGTAGGCAGAATCTTCTGGATGATAGAATAACCAGGATCGACACCTCCAAGAAACATGCAGGCAAGAAGCGTGCTCCGAGACATCTGCATCTCGAGAAGCACAGCGTTAACATTGGACTTTTCTACGAGATTCCAGTGCTTTTTGTGGAAAAGTAGATAATTTTGTATACAGGACATTGCGCGACTGGAGGATAATTCGAGAGAGTCTCCCTATATTCCAAACATTCCTCAAATCGAGAAAGTTTCCGCCGGTGGAATATACTGAAAATATCGTTTTCTCATATAATACCATTGCTTATGTGGAAAATGAAAAATTTAGGTTTGTGAACATTAACTTAAATGTCTGAAATATAGGTCTTTAAATATGGATGAAATTTGTTAGCTAAAAGGACTTCAATCATATATACATTACCATATAGATAATCTAGCCATTACAACTCAAAAGACATAATTATGGACGAGGAGCTGGAGGAGGAAAGTACTGGACTTGTATGATAAAAATAATAAAAAGAATTGAGGTATGCTTTTACAACTAGTTTTATTCATTAAAATCATTACATTTCCCTTATATTCCTAATAAAAATCCTAGCATCGCAATGATCATTTAATAAAAGGCTGCATCACAGGAGTCAGAGGTTGTATCTAAATACTTTGTCATGAATTATCAGCCTATACAAAGAGATTTGTGCAGGCATATTTAAGTTAACTTGAATCGAGTAATGTTGAAAGCCCCATTTACGACCTGCTCGGACTGATGTGAGCAGTCTATAACAAATACTCGTGCATATTTAAGAAAATGTATTCTCTTCAATAACGGGTATAGTTTTGTAGCTTTGCACACATTTCATACAATGAAGCAAATCTTGAGTTTCAAAGTCCAAGTTTATGTCGTAATATGGATTACATTCACTATTGAGATAAAACCTCAAATTAGTTATGATCAAAGAGGACGCTGTCTTTAGCTGCATTACTCGAAGCATCCAAAATAAAAACTCTTGGCCCTTCCATTTTCGATGTCGTTGCGCATTCCAGGTGAATGATTTAGTTTGTAGCACAGCCGGTTGAGTATGCAGATCCATGGTGCTAAACGCGAGATGTAGCGACTTGTCCGACTTAGCAATCATGAGGATTTCACCTTTTCAGCATCAGAAATACGAACCACGGACATTTTCCACTCGATTCGCACAAGTTTAACGGCAGCATTCTCTTCCCGCTGAGGTGCCAGAATGTTGCTTTTAGAGTCCTTGGATCCAATCAGCACCAATTCGAACCTGCTATTGAGTATGAGTTCCTTGCGGTCGTCGGTAAATCCCAGAACCATCTACATCGGCACTATAGCATTAAAGGCTCCATTTGCTGCACGTACAATGTCCATGTGATGTTAACACTCTGGGTTTTAAAGGTAGAATATAACATTTGTCGAATCAGTCCATTATTACATCCTCGGGGGCGCTGGATTCTTCCAAAATCTATTGCTATTGTGACGGATGTCCATTCTTGTGCTTATGTCTTCGTTTCTAAAGTCGATGATATTCCAGTTCTGGTCCACCACTCGAAGACTGCTTTGCTCTATAAAGTTGGTGTCTATAACAGGCAGGTGAATTGGATCGGATTGTTCTTGAGAAATGTGATTCCAGGCGATAATGAAGGGAAAAGCTCGTGCCCTCTTTTTTCATCGATGAAAGAGCCTGTTGCAATAGTGCTTTCGATTCTTATTATGCTCACCTTAAATATGTTTATCAGGAAATCAGATTCAGCTACCTGATTAGCCGGGATAACTTTATTGCCACTGAAATCCAAAACTGAACCTATAGAACATTCATGTGAAAAATCAACGATGAATGGACACTTAATTTCGGCCTTCATGGTATTAATTACTAGGCCGAGCAAAGAAGGCCTACTCATCCAGCCCTAGCTAACTCAGATGTATTTATTAATATCTACAATCTCATAAGTGACATAGGATATATCAATGATTTTAAAGTCGTCATTGTAAATATACTGAAATTGCTCACTACCCCGATCAACGTTGGGAATAGAATAGAAGGTTTCAAAATGTAATAGAGCAACCTCATAATATCCTTTAGGGTCTATTTGCAGAGGAGGATTCAGGTATGCAGTAAGAACAGATTCATTGCCGTTGTCAACAACAGTGGCGATATAACCCAGTGGTACAAGTGCCCGCAAATGACTGAGCTCAAACTCTGAAATCTCTTGGTATTATACATCAGCTTAACACCGCTGAAGTACCTATCTATCTCTTTCGGGGGCTTCAAATTTACAAAGCTATCGAAATAAAATGCTATGTGGCCGTCCATCTTTACAGCAACCCATTCTCCGGCCTTATTTCTCTGAAGTGTCGATATTGACGATAATTCTCTCTCTGTAACGTGGATTTGAAGGTAGCTTGTCGAGTACATATACAACTCTAAAATGAGGAATCTTTAAACGTACAAAGATCGTATATCTTTAAGCATTCAAAGTGAGATCAAATTTACCAAGGCTTCTTCCGGGAATGTATAGCCTTCTGCCCGAGTTTTTTAATACCTTTCTTGCTCTGACGCCTCTTCCTTTAGGTGCTCCAGCACTTATTCTTCTTCAGCCGAAGACCCCTTCCTCTTCCTTCAATCTTTCTGTTATTCCTTATCATTTCTGCAAGTGCATATCTGCAGCCTTTTTCTTATTCACTGCTGTAGCAATTTGAGCGCCCCTCCAGCGGTATCACCTAGAGCTACAATAATGGGTATGAGGCAAGAAATCCCCCGGCATTTCTTTTTCCTGGAGTCAGCACCAAGAGCCACCTTCCTCTTCATAATTGATATTACTAGCCTCGCTGCCAACCTTTTGCCTAATGTAGCATCTGGCGATTGCACTCATTTCGCAGCCTTCTCTGCCAAGATTTTATGCGCAACGTTTCTTGAAGCAGAGTCCATACGCTCGGCGTAGACAATGTCGTGAAGTTTGCACGAATCATCTAAGAGATAGATTCCGGGATCGGCTCTGTTTAATCCTTTTTCTAGTTTCGTTCCGGGCCGGCAATATCTGCAATCAGGCAAATGTGGTTCAAATGGTAATTGAAAGTTAATTAACGTGGAACCTCTTGATCTCAATTCTCTTAACTCTCATGGTCTACTAATTGGTTTTATCATTGCTTTGCTCTTTTATACATTGTCTATCCTCCCTTTACGGAATTTGCATATATACATTAAGCATGCTTTATTTTAGTTGTTACTATGGAGTTTGTGAAGCAAGATTTCTCTTCCTGTTCAGGTGATAGACTTTGACAGCGACTTTAGACGCGATCGCCAATAAAAGCTGTTTCCTGCTAATGTTAGGGCACTCATTCTATGCAGTTTCAGTGCTGGAAAAGGAAATGCATTACTGAATATGTTACTTCACGAGTATGGGCTACAGTTTGAATACTTGTACATTTATTCAGAGTCCCTGTATTAGCCAAAATATAATATCTCATTAAGTTACTTGAAAACATTTATGATATAGGAGTGAATACTCACGAAGACGGAGAAAGCGTCTTGCATCCAGCAGAAGTTAAAGAAAATTCAAACTTTATAGTTGGTGATGACATTACAGAAAAGCAATACAAGATTGCCTCACTTTTCAGCATGGGCAGACATCGAAACATGGACTCTATAATTATATCTAGCACAGTTCTAAGCCAAAGCACCAAATAATTTAATACGCGATAATGCGAAATTGATTATGCTCTTCAGAAAAGACAATTTAAACTTGAAGCACATGTATAAAGATTACGCAAACACAGACATGTCGTATAGGAGTTTAAAGATTTTTACAAAAGTGCATGGGAGGGCTCTTCAGAAGGAAGACCCTTTATGGTGATAGCTCCCGAATTCGCAATGAAGGAGGGCCGATACAGGAGCGGATTTATGTATATATTAAAGCAGATAAGAAAGAAATTACCCATTCATAGTTTGTCATGAGTACTGATGGGTTCGCATCACAGAGGACAGATCACTACATCCGTTCATTATAAACAGAGATGAAAAAGGAAACTACCAATTCAGGAACAAGAGACTGTGCATTGTTCAGGACCCTGAGGAAGATGATGAATCAAACACTAACACTGCGTGGATTCGCTTAGGTGTTCTACTGAAAATCGAATGCAAGAATTCGCCGAAACAACGACATATCAGCGCATGAGTGAACTTCAAAGTATGTTTAGGGACCACATCCAGAAATCGTTAGAAGTACAATATAACGCTCTAATGAAATATCTGCGGAAAATACTTTTAAACGTGATGCTGGAAACAACATTATCCTGGATACGATAAGACTGAAGACATTTTACTACCTCAGGAGAATCACACAACGTGCCGATTGTATTATAATATATAAATGCAAGATCGCCACTGTTCGATTCATGTGAGAATGTTTTATTTCAAAAAGGACGAATAAGAGAGGTAGTAGATCCCATCGATGACAGTGATGCAGTAACTAAAGGTTTGTCAAAGTCTTTGAGGGAAAGAAACAAAACAAGATTTAAACAGTAGACTTGATTCCATCACTAGCGATGTTACTGAAACAGTGGGAAAACACTGGAAGCTATTGCAGAAATCCATGGGTAAACATTTGACAATAATTATGGATAATGTCAATACTCTTAAATCACAGATGAACGTCATAAATTCTATATTAGAGCAAATAAGAGGGGAGTACATTATTACACTGCAAACGAAGCCTTTCAGAGGGAATTCGCAAAGCTGCATGGTAACAACAGGACTCGAATACTACAATACAACTGTCTGCAGTAAATCAAATTGCCTGCTATATGACGTCACCAAAATAGCCTATTGCAATACCTGCCGCATTGTTTGATATAAATAACAGGGTTGGAACCTTCTCTGCTTCAATTTTTGAAATGGAGATAATAGATTAACCTTCACTGCTCCGGTCATTTTCTAAATATCGAATTGAAAATCTCATATATACTGAAATCATCCATATAAATGAGGTATATATTGACATGAAACCATAATTTCATCATCATTTCAAGATGGACAGCGAGAGAATAAGTCGTAAAGAATCTGTAGCGAAGCATACGAGGGTTATAACAGAAAAGTTACATGTTCTAAAAGTTAACAGTTTGAAAGCCAGAGAGTGATGAGTGAAACTCTTCGACCAGTAACAGAAACTCTTCAAGATATACTGAAAATAGAGAAAACGATTACTACAACCAAAAAGGAAGCACAGAAAGATGAGAAAGACGAGAAACTCTCAAGCTACCTTAATAATGTTTGAAAGAAGGCAGGAATGAATTAGATACATCATTGGGGTAAGATACGAGGATGGAAACTACATGCTGGGGAACAAGTTCATCGATTTCATCAATAATAAAGTCCGAGTAGGACCAGGAGTGAGGGAAGCCATCTTCAAGAGAATACCTTAACTACACACCTATACAGAAGAAGATCTTGAAGGATACGCCAAAATACCGAAAGCAGCACATTCTCATGGAAGAAAATTCAGCAGTCACGGGCAACTGAGGTTGGGCAATTCCTACAATATAAATGCGTTATAGATCCCTACTGACGAAACACAGGGGATTAGGCTTCCACTGGAAAGAACATCGTCCTAACGCGATGCAAGACTAAATCTATTCGAGCGACCCCAATGATTTGGTGGATCGACATAGCACCCAGAGACGCAGGTAACAATATCATATTCAAGAAATTGAAGAAATTAATCAAGAACTGAAGTCGGCAAGGACTATAGCACGACGACAGTGATGTAAACTATAGAAAGTGAACTCCACGTCCCAACCCGAAGAAACTTCATGCGTAAAAAGATTATCAGAAGGACTCTACAATCTGGTACAGGTCGACTTGGTTGAGATTATACCGCATGCAACAATCAATAAGAAATACAAGTGCATACTCATTGCAATCAACTTCTACTCTAAAATGGCATATGCGAGATCGCTAAAGGACAAGACTGGACATCTAGTTGCAAGGGCTATGGAAGATACACTAGAAGGCATGGTAACCGCACCGATGAACATACAGAGTGATAACGGGAAAGAATTTTATAACAAGCACTTTAAAAATGCAATGGGAAAGATAACTTCAATCAATACAGCACATATAGCCACG
This sequence comes from Deroplatys truncata, assembly GCA_030765065.1. NCBI lineage: Eukaryota > Metazoa > Arthropoda > Insecta > Mantodea > Mantidae > Deroplatys > Deroplatys truncata. Next base: position 241,467,730 of record CM060978.1, on the reverse strand, counting down.
TGAAGGCAGCTGCTGTTGAGCGATTATAAAGAACTTTAAAGAACATAACGTATTGATATTTTCTAGCCCAGGGATCATACAAGTGCCTGGACCTTTTAGCTCGTATCATTGCAAAAGACGACACTTGCCACTCTACCATTCACATGAAGCCTAGCGAAGTGAAGAACAACGATCTTCTGTTGACTATATAGAACTACAATCAAGATCGAAGAGAAAAGAGGGGTGCAAGAACGTTTAGTGTTGGTGATTTGTTAAAATATCAGAATGGATGTAGTGGTTATTATGCTAGCCTCTAGTTCTCGAGGTCACAGGTTCAAACCCTGCGGAGGGCGATGGATTGTTTTCGGGCGTAAAATCCTTAGCATGTTTTCCTTCGGAAGGGAAGTAAAGCCGGTGGTCCCGTGTCGTAGATTTACGGCAAGAATCTCAAGCCTGATAAAGAGGCCTCTGAGCAAAATTACGGGTCTTTCACGCCCAATATAGACTGTAACGCTAAGGACCACAGCAGTTAAAGAGCGTCCATAAATAAAAAAATGTTTATTCAGAATAAGGGACATTTTGAAAAGGGATCTGAAGTAATTCGGATGTTGAAAACTTTCAAGTTGCTCGCATAAAGCGCACCAACCGTACTACATACATAGTAAACGATAATGATGGCGAGGAGATAAAGGGATCCTTTATGGGCATGAAATTCGCACCACTCTGTACTCTAATACTTTTTTTGTATGTGTGTTACGTCAAAAAGGAAATGGGATTCTTGTGAAGTGGTATGGATTCCCTAATACTCAATGGATCGATAGAAAGGATTTATTGTAGGAAAAATAATGTTGAAATAAGGAGTCTTTTCCGCAATAACGCGTGTTCTTTATTTTCTCCCACATTTCCCATATTAACATTTCCGTACAAGTTTTCTACAAATAAATTCAATACTCATACTTAATTATTCAAAAATAAAAACAAAAACGTAAATTACACCATATACAAAAACATGTACAATTAGGCAATATACACATGCACAGGTATTATACAACAGGCGTACAACAAATGTACATCTAAGTGTCAGCCATACACAGACAGTAATGACTCCAGGCAAGTGTCCGTTCTGACTCTTCAATAGGTTTTTGTTTTTATCGTCTCTTCCACAAAGAGCGACTCGTCTCTATGGTCAAGACATTAAGTTTGAAACTCAAAATGTGGTTTTCTTTGAACAAAAAGGCTAATTTTATTTAAAAGCCGAAATAATACCTTGCATTTCGGTCTTCTTGATGCCCTTCACTATCATCAATGTTTGGTCCTCATAACTGTAGGCGTATAATAACGATTTAATCCAACATATTCTATCATAGGTATCTCTGCAAACTCGTTCTTGAACAACCTGATCACTTTCTTGTTCTGCGGCATGATTCCATAAATGTTGTTTTAGAGTAATTAGAGGTGTCAAAATACTGTAGATTTGTTCTTATAAACTCGAAGATATTGCTGGCTATTTTAAATATGAATGAATCAGTGTGCATGTAGTGTAGTGTTGAATCTCTAAGATTAGGTTTCATGACGCTATAGTAGAATCTATACATTGTGAGCTTCGAGATGTCAAGGATGTCTTGCCCTATATAGATGGGTTTGTTCTTAAACACTTGCTCTCTGACAAGCTCCATCCTATAAGAATTTCCTTAAATGTAATGCTTCGAACCTAAGTTGGACGCGCAGTCAATTTCTTGAATTATTTTCCAACTTGTCACGATTTGGTAGTCATTATATTTAAGCACATTCTCAATGAACTTTCCATACACGGAGTTATACATTTTCTTCCATAAATGCTGACCGAATTTGGAAGTTTCCCCTGCACGTCTCTCCGTATTTAATTGAGTGTAGGATTTCAGCCATTCGGACTGTTCATAAGCCACTAAATTATGCATTTTCCTTAGTTTAAGGCCTAAATCAATGCACTGCTCTAAGTTTCTGTAGTGCAAAGTATATCCCTCTTTGTTCTCTAGAGTTGCCACCAATTTCTTGTATTGGCCTCCTGATGTTATATTGCTTTTTGGGCAGAGAGGAAAGTCGTTATGCTCGCCGTGAAGATGCTCGGGGTCCTCAGGGTCAACATCCAAGACGTATCCAGTTCTAGAATCAGGGGCAACTGTAGAGCAATTTATTGTTCCAGTTTCTTCGTTTGACAGCTATCCAGAGTTCCCGTATGGCATACGACAGGACGATGAGGTACAATATAAATTATTAATATCCAAATAGCGTAAATAGCTGTTGTGTTGATCTAGGTCATGTTCTGGCAGGGATATTCTATTTGGTTTTGGTATCTCTTGATACTATGCACATCCCATCCCTGATTCCGGATTCGAAGAATTTAATTATCTCCTCATCATGAATTAAGTCCAAACTCACTGTGGTCATTTTGACCAACGCATCAAATTGAATTTTATTTATGAATGCCCTATAACTGCTGTGGCCCTTACGTCCCATTCTATAATGGGCGTGAAAGACCGGTAATTTTGCTCAGAGGCCTCTTTATCAGGCTTGAGGTTGTTTTACTTGTCGTAAATCTACAACACTGAACCACCGCTTTATTTCCCTTACGAAGGAAGAAATGCTAACAATTTTACGCCCGAAAAAAACGTCGCCCTCCACCGGGTTTGAACCCACGACCTCATGAACTAGATGCTAGCATTGTTACCATTATACCACGGAGGACGGCGACCATCGCATTGAACGCAAGTCCTGGCGGGTGTAGTACCAGCAGGGATCAAAATTATACACCTCCATCAAAAGATTCCTAAGCTTCTGCAATAAATCAGCCAACAAGTGCGTATCCGTCTTCAGATAGAGTTCACTGTAATCGCCTAGATTTTTTATATTGAATTTATTCCATATTTACCGGCGTGATTGCAGTCTTAGAAGGTTGAGTTGTCAAATTTTCTATTGAGGACAACTTGGGTTCATTGAGCTTTGTGATGTTCACATAATTATAGATCTCACTAACTGCTGATGTTCAGAATTGGAGTATCCGGAATTAGTGATCTTCAATTTATCGCTGCTCACCATACTGGCTAGACTCCAACCTTGTCGTCCAAGAATTTAAAGCTAACTAGAAACCCGAAAGAGATACTCCTGTACCTTTGGCTGAATACAATATATCTCTCAGAGGAGTTTAAAGTGCACGAAATATGTTGATCGTTATACTCAGGTGTTGCATCCGGAACTAGCTGTGATAAGTGTTAAGGCAAAGACAAAATATGAGTATAAAATCAGATACCGGTCTATTTAAGCTGCAAGAATCATGAGCAGCCCCCAGCAATACACTAGTCACATGACAGTGGTCACGGTCTTTATCACAACCATCTGAAACTACTTTTTGTATGTGTGGCAATGACGAGCATTATCGAAATCAGCCGCATCTTGTGCAGTCAAGGTCATTTCCTCATTGCGGCTATGACCCTATCGGCTATTGCCCACAGCTCAATGCGGAACTCCTTGATTGTATCAGGACCTTTAAATAACTTAAAATCGACAATGAGTTGTCATGACGACATACGAGCTTGAGAGATGTTGATATAGCCTCATGATGCTGCATAGTCCGAGTCTAGCTCTGGTTAGCCGATGGCTCGCTCTGGATAGCACGCTCCCAATATTGGCATATATAACAGCATTTACAGGAGTATCCTTCGGGTAGGATGAAAACTCGATTACTTCCACCGGCTTAGGCATTTTGAGCACCTGACACTGCCTGCACTTCAATTGATGCGTTTTAAATGCATCTTCATTATTGAAGTGCTTCAGGCAGGGCTCACATACTAAGTGTTTCCCATGATGTTTGCTGATCTGGCTTGCAGTCGCCTTGACATAACCTTAATCAGACAGTAGTGGGCTCTTGCATTTTGCTCAATGAAGAATAAGAATCTTTCTGTTGACGGGTCTGGCATAATGGTATAATTGAGCTCTCTCTCTCTCTCTCTAGTACAAACACAGAAATTGATATGCCCTCGTTTTGCCGTTCAAAGTGGTGAACCTGTTGCAGACTTACTGAGAAGTTTATCCCATCCTAATTGAATGCGGTGAATAGCTGTTCTGCCGGGTATTGGCTCGTCCATTCGCTGTGAGTTTTCAGGGATACATTGCGACGAGCGAAAACCACACAAAAACAATATTCATCTGTGTTCTTGATATTTACAATAGCATGTTTATTTCTGATTGCGATAGGTTGTAGCGTGATGCTACATACTTATGCTCGAGGGATCATAAAAACTAGTTCTAGAAACAAGAGTCCGGACTGCGAGCAAATCCTTTTAGTTTGCTTTCCCTTCGAAATATTTTCTAGCATTTCATCGGCCATAGAGGTGAATAAGGAATCAAGATTACTTGATTGAAGGCCCAGCATGCTTTTACTATTGAAAAGATGGCTTCTGTGTGCTCATTCTCAGGAGACCGAATCAACTAGGTGACTTCAGTTGATTAGTTAATTTTAAAACCGGAAGGGTTTCCCCGAGCAGAGAAACCACCTCTCTCAATACAAGAGTTCTACATTCCTGCAGAAATGTACTGGGGTCAACTACACCTAGAACATTCTGTATTTCGCTATTGAAAAGGCGTCCCTTGAACGCCGATTCAATAACCTTACATTCTAGCTGTTCATAGCTAAACTTTAGTTTTGTGCTGCCGTTTATTCGTTGTTGTTGCTATTGTCGGTGTTGGACGGCACCTGGCGATGTTTCCCGACGCCTGATAGCCCTGCAATTGGTGACGGTGGGGCCATTGAGGGTCTTGAACGGGTGAGAGGGTCCATTCTTTAACCGTGCTCCTCTTTAGCTTCTCGAGGCTTCTTGGGCTGCCTGAGCCAAGCTTGATTGGTTTCAGCCTTTGGCCCCGGGTTCGCATCCATTGACATATAACAATGGAAAGAACCATAATTATATATAATAGTAGGATTGTTTAGTGTGAAAGTATATGTTTATTTCATTAACTGAGAAAATTCAATTGAAAAGTTGTACGCTGCCGTTATGTTAATTCTCTATATAATTATAGTAACGCTGGAAAAAAGAGGTTAAGACTCAGCATTCAATTAGTGAAGCATCTGCAAGAGCACGATCCTATATCCGTAATTCTCGCATTCGCACAACCTCTCGGTTGCAATATTCATCCAACTAACCCCCACAGGCCCCGGGACGACATTTCCGAATCCAGCAGGAGGTGAAGACAGGCAGTCTTACGAGAAGATGGGAGAAGATAAGCTAAGTTTGCTCTCGTTGCCCACCATCCCCGACGTAGATGGACCGCTTCAGGAGCTGTAACAATGGAAGCAAAAACAGAACTAGCTACAATGCAAACTATACTAAAAATTTTAATTAAAAGAACGTTGTAAATTGAACGTTTATTTAATAATTCAGAACGTTGTAAATTCAACGTTTATTTAATAATTCAGAACGTTGTATTAAATGATCATTGATTTCGTGTTGTATAACACTAAAGAGGTATGAACGTTTCTGTAATGTGGTTAAGGATCATAATTGGCAAGATTTATCATTCACATAACTAAGCATCTGCATAAGAGCAGTCTTGTATGCGCAGTTGTCATAGGTACAAAACCCTTAAGCGGCATGCCCATATTAGCATCCACGCAGAAACCGAGACGACATCCTCAAATCCAGGAGGCAGCGGTACGATATAATCACTCCCCAATAAGTTGGGCGACAAGGGCTACTAACACCAATATCAACTGTTGAGCTCCCTGGCCTGTTGTTGATGGATGTAGACGAAAACGGACCTACCGCGAGGGGTGGTGGCACCCTATATCTGCTGCTGCGCTCTAATCTGATGCAGGTTCCCTAGGTCTATGATTTGCAAGACTGAGTCGTGAGCCTCCTCCTCTGGCGAATGTAGCTCTGCCGTATCTGTTGTTTACTATGTTATCTGAAATAATTCTTTTAAGTAGTAAATTCGCTTGTTTTTCTAGCTACTGTAAACAAAAATTAATTTTAAGTCATTATGTAAAATGATAGTTCCTTTCTTATGTTGTATTGGAGTCCACTGTAGAAGAGTGAGTAGAGGAGGTCATGTGAATATAATGTCTCTCACATGTACAAAGCGCTTCTATCTAGAAGAACCGTATCGAAAGTTGTGTGAATGTATAGGAAAATCCATGTGAATGTAAGCACATTATATGAATGTAGGAATAAATAAATAAAGTTTGTAATACTCCATCCCGGCACCTTGTTACCTAAACCGGATCGTGTATTAACAAATTTGCAGTTTATTAATACAATACACTTACATTATCATTGTACACATAATTAAGTATAACTAATAAGAAGAAAGAAAATACAAAAAAGTAATAATAAATAAGTAACTAAAATAAAATGTTTAAAGTTGCACCCACTAACTCAAAATAAACATACAACTATATTTCTACTGCTAGCCAGTAAAAATAACTAACTGTTAGCCAGCTATCTATCTAAACAATCTAAATAAATTCTAACTAAATAACTAAATATACGTCGGAAACGACAAATTAGGTACTGTATCCAGCACCTCAAATACAAAACTAACACTATAATAAACAAATAATTCATAATAATTCATTTATGGCTACAAATTTGTCCTTGTCCGTTTTAATTGTTTATGAGACATTTGAGTGTATTTTCCTTTTATTTCTTTTGAGGTGTTTTTATAATTATATACCCTAGTTAGTTAAATTTGTATGTATAATCAATTATCTCTTTTACTCTGACATCTCAGCACTAAAATATATACTAAATTCCCAGATATTAAATTTGCACTTCACTTCCATGTCACTTCAGCAATCTAATAGTAATTTATGTTGATATCATATTAACCATTTCACAATACACTTCACAATCAGGTCTATTATTTGATATCCACAAAAGCTATTGCCGGTAATAACACCCTCTTATACTCCTCCCTTCTAACTGCATCGATTTCCTCATTTCTTCTTCAGTGCACCTCACTTCTCCTCGCACTATTCACCACCTTTGTCATCCATCCCATCCGGTCATCCCGCTCCTCCTCCTTCCATAATATAGGTAATCCTTCTGCCCTTCAATAATATACAGCTTTGTTTATATATTTATTTACGTCTAATGGTTGTAACAGTCAATAAGTTTAATTTTGTTTTTATATTGTCATCATATAACTGGGAAGTTGTTTTTAAGTGTTATTGTATTGTTCATTAGTTATTAGTAATACTGTTTACGTTTACTGTTGTTCCTATAATTATGTCGCTGGAATAGTTTATAATCTTGCCATGTAATCCATAGGGCCATTTCATTGTGTATTAATATGTGCTAGATCTTAATTTCTTCTCTTTTATATCTCTCCCTTCTTTTTTCTTACTCTCCTTCCCTCCCTCTTTTTATACTCCTTATCTTCTTCCATCTTCTAGTTTACTTATTCTTCCATCTTCTTCCTCATCTCTCTGTTGTTTCTTCTCCTTCCCTCCTCTTTTCTTCAATTACTTCTCCTCTTCCTTCTTTATAACTTACTCCCACATCACTATTAAATCTCGTTATCTAAATTCTTCGCTCTTCCATTCACTTAACTGTTAGCTTTTTATTTATTCTGATTTTTATTGGTTTTTATTATTCTTCTGCTTTAATATTCATCTCTCTTCTTAACCGCCTCATAATTTATTTAATCTATAGATGCTTCTCTTTTTTCCTCACTTTACCGCTTCATATCTTTTTACGTACATTTAATTTCCACTGCTTTTGAATAATATCATCTTCCACATTCTTCTTCCTATTATAATCCAAAGCTATCTTCTTATATTATCATTATTATAATTATCCTCCTATTCTTCTTCGCTCCCTTCTGGAGTATGTAGAGGAAGTCGTGTGAATGTAATGCTTCTAAGAGCTACAAACCCTTTCACTATATAGAAGAACGTATATCGAAAGTCATGTGAATGTAGCCACAAGAAGAATGTGTAGGGAAAGCTATAGGAATGTAAGTAAAAGTGGCTTATATAAATGTGCAGGGAAAGTTGCGTTAATGTAATTCAATGTATTAACACTTAAAGTAATATTTCAAATAGGAAGTACTGAAAGCTCTATATTACACAAGACTGTGTTTCCGTTTGTTCTTAGAAATATTTATTTGTTTGTTATTCGTGCCAAAATCTAAAACATATTTTCTAGCATTCAGGATTTTCTGTTTTAGAAATATAGACTTTACTGCTTAAGAATTCTAGTATATCGCAGGCTTCCACTTTTTTATTGAACCTATTGCACCTTAGAAATTGAATTTTAGCGTAGCATTATTTTCCTGTTAAAAGGAGATACACGATTAATGGCACACATATTTCTTTATTTCTAAACACCCACCGAGAAGATGCTGTGCAATATAATAATTGTACAAGGTGTGGTTGAATTTATATGCTTATTGCGAGTGCTAATAAATAATGTAGTTTATGAATAAATAGAACACCATTGGTTTTCTCGAGGGAATTCTATTTAATAATTTTAAATGTAGTTTAAATGAATTTGAACGATTTCCCGAGAAAATATGCCAACTATACACACGTATTTTCAATCGATGTATCGTTTAAAGAAAATGAAATTTACTATTCTTAGATATACTTTGTTTTAGAAAAATCATCCACCTTCATTGTCAGTTGGTGAATGTCTTGAACAAATCAGTCTCGTATAAATGATGCTGCAGGCGTCAAGGAAATCAACGAGGTTTTTCCCGTACACAATTAGCACTGTGTGAAATTGCGGTGAAGAGTAACTCCAGGTACCATAAACACATTCTTATATATCCTTAAAAATCCATTAACACGCATGCACGTAGATTTGACATTTCTGAGAGCGCAACGCCATTCGTTGGAGGGTTTTCATGTCACGTGATTATTTTAGACAATTGAATTATATAAATTCTGGAGGTCTTAGAGTTACCATCTATATGTATGATAACCCATTATGCTCGAATAAAGTAAACTATTAGAAATAAAAGAAATAAGCTTTTTCTTGAAAATGCAATGACGTTTTAGCCACGAAAGCATTATGTTCATGAATACGCTTTGCTTTTTAATAGGATTCGTAAACTTTGAAAAGAACCTCTTTGGGAATTCAATGGCCTTTAGCAATGAAGGCGGCTTATTCGTGAACACAAATTGATTTTGAATAGAATAAAAACTCGTAAATCTTGAAAAAAGCCTTTTTGGAAACTTATGTGAGTTTGCATTGTGAATATCTGTTCAAACTCTTCTGGAAATGCAAAAGGCTTTTTGCGACCTATTATTAGGTCTAGCTCTCGAAAATAAGAAAGCCTTGTTCTGCGGTAATCTCATATACGCATTGAAATGCATCTGGGTCTTTAAAAGGAGAGAGCAATTTTTGAGTGAAAAGAATGTTCTGTCTTACTATGGCCTGTCACTGAAGGGTCTACTTATTCTTTTCGCTTACGCGGATGTGATGTAAACAGAAATGGACCCGCGCCTATTCATGCCATGCAGCAGTTAGGGTCGTGAATGGAATCGCCTTTCATTCATTACCGGACCCTTGCTATTCGCGTATAGAGAACTCTGGGTATTATCGCTCGGGGAGAACTGAATTCAGAGGTGATTTTGGATTGAATAAATGCTGTAATATATTCCAAATAGATTTTCAGTAACATGAGACGCAGGTATAGTTTCCTCAATGAATAAAAATTGCTATTTGTAATGAATTCTTTATTGCAAAGTTAAGGACGATACAATTTTTGGTCCGGCTCTGCGGGGGTATTCAGTACTCTGCATCGCGCTCTCGAGAGATAAACTTTTATTTAAAAGCTTTAAATGCATGTACGCGTAATCATCTGCGTGTCTCGTATGAGCGTGTTAGGTACGGAATTTATGTTTCTTTACAATCGGGTTGCTGACGACTAGAATAAAACAAGTGTAGCGTTGAAATTCAGTGTTTTTTTAGAAAGCTACAATTATTCCACAGTATTTCAAGACACCTGCAGATTTGTTTAAGTGGGGTGGGGCGCTACTTTAATGCGTGCACCCTGTGGTATTTGCTCTAGGACAGTAGCGGCTTTTTTGGTGGAATTGGGTTTATTTGAATTCAATTATTGTACAATGGCGGTCCTGAATGCTCCGGTTTATTTAAAGGTGCATGAGAAGAAAGTGATGCCAGGTATTAATTAGCATGCGTAAGTGTCCTTTAAATCTTATCATGATTTTTGGAATGTGCTGTAGGGATCTTTGTGTGCTGCGTGTGAATGCCGCAACGAAGGAATGCGTGGGTTTCTTGGAAAAACAGAATTATTCCACAGTATGTCATAACACCTGCAGATTTTGTTTGAGAATGATGGGGCACTATTGGGATGCGTGCGTTCCGCGGCATTTTCTCTGTCAGTCGCGATTTTTGTTGGAATTGGGTTTATTTGAATTGAATTACTGTGCAATGGCAGTCTTTTGAATGCCGGGGGCTTCTTTAAGGGAGTATGAGAGGAAAGTAGGGTGAGATATTAATTGGTATACATAAGTTCCTTAATGTCCCACGCAATTTTTAATGTGCTGTGGGGGTCTTTGTATGCCATGTGAGAAATGCTACAACGCAGGAATGCGGGGTTTTCTCAGAAAGATGGTATTATTGCTCAGTGTTCCATGCCACCCGCAGATTTTTCCGGTTGAGGCGGGGATGCTAATGGGTGTAAGCGCCCTCGGCATTTTCTGTTTCTCAATCGCGACTTTTTGGTGGAATGGGGTTTCTTTGAATAGAATTATTGTACAATGGTTGTGTTTTGATCGCTGGGTTTCTTTAAGGGTGAGGAGAAATTGCGATGAGATATTAATTAGAGAACATAAGTGTCCTTTAAACCCCATCGCGATTTTTTGATGTTGTTGAGTCCTTTAAGGTGCATGAGAATGCCGCACATTCCAAGGACCACAAACTCAACCCACCCAGTTATAAATATTCTACCAAATGGTGAATAGGGAATAAAAGTGACAACAAAAGAGGTTAACTACGATCGTATTTTGAGAATAACAAGCAGGGGAGAGGTATAACTCCTGGCAATGGCACCTGTCATCCTTTGCTCACCAAACAATACAAGATTTATGTCATCCCTATTGTTAGAATGTGTCCAGGAATGCAGGGTAAAGGAGAAGGATGATTTATTTTGATAGATTTATTGATTAGTTGCACATTCGTGCATACATTTGCACACATAGGAACCCAGAACGACCAAATCCGCAATACTTATCATTCATACTTCCAGACTCTGGAAAGGATAGGGAATAATCTTGGTAGAGAAAAATTCTTACCACAGCCAGGAATCGAAACCGGGACGCTTGCACAGTAGATAAGTGCTATAACGAAAATGTTTAGTTATGCTTGGCTTTTGCAGTTGTAAAGGATATTCAAAACGTCCATAGTTACATCTCCAATGTCGGTGAACTACTTTATAGTTTCCATGGGGACAGCTCTACCATTTTTACTTTTTCTACCGCCTATCTCTAGTAGGTAGAGGAAGTGTAGCATTCCTAACTAAAATTTGACACCAGATTACGCTGTAAATACGTGTTTTGAGGTCCCCTAAACACAAAGATATGTTTTATTAAAAATGTCGAATAAATACCAACCACCTTTTAATTGAATTGTTGAGAGGTGCCCAAATCGGGGTCTCCCAAAGCTTCTACAATAAGAATTTCAAGAAAATCCTGCTCCTAAACTATTTTTACAGGACACTTGTTTGTTATTTTTAATTTACTCAAAAATGGCTCTAACAGTTTTGAATAAAATTCATGTTAAAGTTATTTTTATGACTAGTAAAATGTATATATTGAACTTTGTACGATTGGCCTGTAAAGTCCTGTTCATTTGAATGAGTACATAAAACATAGAGAAAGCTTAGTACACAAAAATGAAGATCTAATTAAGGCACAAATAATTTTTTGTGGAATTAAACATTTGTGAGGTACTCGTCACTCATGGTTTGAATTTTGTAACACTTGATATTTTTTGTCCTGAGGTATCACTCTTTGTTTCTCCTGATGTCATATAAAAGCCTTAGAATTTCAAGGCTTCTAAAGGATTTGACTATCGCTTCAGCCTCATTGTAGCTATAACCAAAGTGTACTGAAACCATTTTTGCGAATGTAATACATCAGATTTTTATATTATTTGTTGGCTCTCATCATGATCACATGGTTACTATACAACTGTATACCACTGGCGTCTTTAGAGACAACATAATACTATCTACTAATATCGCAATGCAATTAATATGTTTGGTTGTGTTGTGTAATGCTAAGTTAAACGTTTTGTGCAGTGAAGATTTTAAATCTGAGGTTTAGTGATGTCTCAGGTCGTGGTGAAGGTGTTACAACAATTCAATAAATCGTGGGTTCTGTTTCGGAACGGATATTTGCACACTTACAAATACTCGTTTCTGTATAATCTCTAACACTTATTCACTTTGTTTCTGTTACAACGCATAAATACTTTTGTGCGTTCAACATTCAGTTATTTACGATACGTTTTTAAGTTCTCGTAATCTTTTAAAACTTCTATTTTTCGTAATACTGTCTTTTCCATCTATAGGTGTGTATAGATCTGTTTCCAAATGAATTGCTATTTACTTGTATATGCCAACCACGAAGTCGTTAATTATAATAACAAGCTTTTAAATTGTGGAATTTTACAGCAGTTATGGCACGTACCAACGTTTTGATTTTATATTAATATAAGTCTACTTCCGAAGCACATATGTTTGCTATGATATAATATTTTAGAAGGAAGCCATGTATTACTTTACTTCAGTATTGCATAATATATTCCATAATATATGCAAATATATTTTATCGTCTCTAATACGTCATTTATTATTTGTTAAAGTCAGATGCTACATTTTATGGATATTGTACACAAATTACACAAATAAAGCATATCTAATACGAAAATTACGCCTTTACTGATTTCGTAATGAATAAGATCACGTAATAAAGTGTCCAGATAAGATAATGCGGAGGACGACGCTGCTGACACGAAAGCTGCTACATTGTTGTATATAAGATCTCCTTCAGCATCCCGTATTTAATGCACCTGTTCGCATAAATAAATTATAAATAAAAAGTAATAAGTTTCAAGAGGGTAAACACTTCAAATTCGGCATACTATCTGCCAGAAAAAAACTCGATTTGTTTCTTCTGGCAGAACCTGAAGGAGAAGACGTCGCCATTCGTCCTCCAGCTGCTTTCGAAGTCTTTCGGCTTTGCAGAAACTAGTAAGTTCGCAAGATAAAGCACTGAAGCCGTAACTCCTCTTTCCCGAGATACTTGGGTGGCGGACAGATACTAGTCCTCGAAGTTAAATGTCTTCAAAACAGATAGCGCCCCTGCTACTAGAAATTTTCTCTGGCTCTGTTGCTGAAGTCTTCCAATAAGTCTGGCTATTTCGGAAGTTCCTATATCTTGCACCACTTCCACTTCAAGATGTTTATTAATAAGCAAATGAAAGTCGACTATCAATGGGAATCATTTTTTACGAAGTGGTGCCTTGGTTGCCGTGGGTGATTGAGGTAGTATGTTAATAGTTCATGAAATGTGAACCTCAAATTTTCCATCGCTATCATAATTTTCAAACTCGAAATTCATTGCTGCAAACTTTGGAAGCATGCATTTCAGAAACGTGTGGTAGAGATGTAGAATGGGTCATGAAGCGACTTAATCTCTTCAGCAGCTAATGTACTTTCGATATCCAATTGTCAATGAAATATAGTTTCAGGGCGTTCTTGTTTCTAGTTAACACAGACAGTCATTTTATTTGTAGTATGACCTTAAAACGTTATGCTTTCAAGGTTCAAGAACCTCTGAAACTGAATTAATTCATCAGTTTTTTTTTTGCAACTACAGTTCATGAAGGCGTATATCTTCCGTGTGTGACATCTCAACCGAATTTGCAAGCATCACTGGCGCAGAAATGTACAAATACAAATGCATCGCGTAACTCTGATTCCCGCGCATTCAAGAACTAAGCAGCTTACTACAGAATCTCGTGCTTCCATCATTACCTTGGCCTCAACGGAGTCAAGTTGGCCTTGTAATTCCATACTGTTTCCATTATATCTTGAAAAACAATGAACAGCTACAGCGCTTTAAAAAATTACAAAATATTAAAAAACATTCAAACCAATAATAAGGGATATCTCGGAAATGGCTAATGCAACAAAAATTACTTGAAATAAATTGTGTGTTTTAAAGAGCTCCACATTTTTTGTGTAGTACGTTTGTATAAACGTTTACCAGTTATACAAAAATTAAAGAAAATTCCTTCCGAATGATGAGAACTTCGTACGCTATTCCCAGAAGTTGCATCTTATTTGTCACGTGATATGTGGTATTTTGATGAAAATACAGGAGACAACTATTTCTGGAAACGTTTATCTCGATTAACATGAAGTGGTTAAAAAATGAGCTTTCTTAATAATAGCTTATTGAAGCGATAGTGGGTAGAGAAAGTAGTATTTAAAGCCCGTTCTTGCTACATGCGGTACCACGGGCGATGGACGCTGACGTTACACGCGATGAAATTATATTTGGTAAAGGGATTTTGGAAAGGAAACGTTCCAGGGTGCCTCCCCGGCATTTTTAGTTATGAGGACTGAGGAAAATATGGAAAACGCCTCAAACAGGACGGCCCTGGCGGGATTTGAACCGCGGACCTCCCGTTCACGAGTCTGTGTATTAACGACTTCGGCCACCATGTCCTGTGGATACAGAAAGCCATGTGAGAATATAACACATCAGAGCTTTTTTAAAGTGCTGTCGCTATTCGCTTGTTTTTAACACTGTCATGGAAATACTATGGAATTTTAAGGCTAGCATAATAATTATAGCTTCCCGCTTTTAAACATCTGACTATCGATTCGGTTTCCTCTGTCACCCTTGTATGTACATACGACGAAATAAGTTGTGTGACTATTTCTGCGAAGATTTATCTCTATTACCATGAAGTAGACAGAAAAATAAGGTTTGGTAGGAATAGTTAGTAGGTGTATAAAATAAACGATAGTGGGTAGAGAAAGTCATGTGAAATTTTACTTTCTGTACCACGCACACGGTAGAGAAAGTATTACGTTCCAACCAAAAATTCAATATCGAGATTTCACTGGAAGTACATGTTTTGAGATCCCCTGGATCCAAAAAAATTATTTTTATAAAAATGTCCCTGTGTATGTGTATGTGTGTGTCTGTGAACAGCGTAATTAAAAAACGAAAAGTCAGATAAATACCAAACTTGGCATTTAGGTTCAGTACTTTCCGAAGATGCGACACAATATTCAAGAAAATCGCCCACCCGACACTACGCTTTACATTGAACATTTTTGAAATGCCCTTATTTTCTAAAAAATGGCTATAGCGATTTTGGTTAAATGTCGTATATTAAAGATATTAACATGACGAATAAAATGTATATTTTGTACCTTCTGAAAATAGCCTGTGAAGTCATCTTCATTCGGATGGAATTCTTGTGTAACGATGAATGAAAACATTCTATACAAAAAAATGTACATTTCTTTAAAACACAGAATTTATTTAAATTAAGTTTTTTATGGCATAAGCCATTTGAGATATCCGTTAGTAATGATTCGAATTGTTCATTACGAGGCATGATTTTAAAGTAAGTACCGTTTTAATATTTTGCCGCTGCGTCGCGGTTTTGAGCATGCGCGATCAATTCCTCCATTCATTTAGAAGCCAGACACAGCTGTGAGCGATCATCACTTTGTGTTTTCTTGCTGTTAGAGCGTTTCAAACTGTTCAAAGCAATCGAATGACACGCCGACTGTGAAGTCCGATTCAGTGATTCATTTTTTTGAATGCGAGATATGTTACGCCAGCAAACATTTATCACCAGTTGAGTGAGATTTATTGGGAAGCAATAATGAGTGACAATGCCCGGCCACACACATCCAAACAAATTCAATATCTGACCGCATCATTTGATTGAGAACAATTCTACCACTCTTCCTACAGTCCGGATTTGGCACCAAGCAATTTTCATCTGTTTCTTCATCTGAAGAAATACCTTGGTGGAAGCCGTCCTCCGTGGTCTATTGGTGCCATGCAAGCTTCTAGTTCCCGAATCGCGGTTCAAACCTAGCGGAGGGCGATGGATTTTTTCGGGCGTTAAATCGTAATCATGGCTTCCTTCGGAAGGGAATTAAAGCCGGTGGCGACACGTAAAAGTACCTCAAGCCTGATAAGAGGCCTCTGAGAAAAATTACCGGCCTTTCACGCCCAATATAGAATGGGACGCTGAGAACCATGACAGTTAAAGAGCGTCCATAAATAAAACTAAAAACATATTCCTTGGTGAAAAACATTTCAACGACAATGATGTTCTGAAACAAGAATTGCAGACTTGGCCTTCATCACAGGCGGCATCATTCTTTGACGAAGGCATACAAAAACTGGTTTCCCGTTACAAGTGCCTGTTTAACGGCGATGACTACTGGAGAAGTAGTGCAAGATGTAAGTAAATGAATGGTAATAAAATATTTGGAAAACAATGTTCTGTTAATTTCTTCAAAAAAATATCAATACTTTAAAAACACGCCTCGTACTTGGCCATTCTTTTGAATCCTGTCAACATTCAATTGTTTCTCGCGATTGCAAGGAAACAGTATGGAATTTTAAGGTCAGCGTATAGCTCCAGATCTTAAATATTTGACTGCTGTGTTCCCTTTGTATCTATAACGAAATATGTAATATAGCTATTTCTGCAAAGGTTTATTTGGATTAGAATGTAGTACATAGAAAAATAAGCTTTAGTAAGAATAGTTTGTATACCCATTAATAAACCATAGAGGGTAGAGAAAGTCATGTGAATGTATCACATCAGGTTTTGTTTTCCTTCTTTCTTTTCCTTTACCACCCGCCTGAAAATGAAAAGTACGAGGTCGGATCGAAAAGTAACGCACAATAATTTTTTTACAAAAAAGTTTAATAGATAAAAAAATCTGATGTGTTACACTCACATGACTTTCTCTACTCTTGTACAATCTATTTTTACAAACGCCTATTCTCCATATGCTTCATGTTAATCGAGATATCGAGATGTCAATCTTATTGGTAATTTTCTTGTAGATGCAAGCGGAATATGGTAGCTTTTAAGCGATAGTCAAATATTTTAACGCTGGTTGCTATGTGGCGCATTCCATTCTCTTTGCATGTCAGGACATAAAAAAATGAATAACGTATTTGAGAAAAAGTATAAGTATTGGAAAATTTAAGGAAATAACAAGCAATATCTCGAAAACGGTTCACTCAACAAAAGAAATGTATATGACATAAGTTGTGTATTTTAACGCGATCTACATTTTTTGTGTAGTAAAATTTTGTCTATCTCTTATGGTTTACCAGTTATGCAAAAGTCGTTCACAATGAAGAATACTTTTGGAGACATTCCCAGAAAATTGGAGATATACATTTCATTTCTCATGACATTATCTTAAACATATGATATTTTCATCAAAATCGTTAGAGCCATTTTTGAGAAAATTAAAATTTTCGAAAAATCTTCCATGTAAAGGGTAGTCTGGGGTGGGGGGATTTTCTTGAAAACCTTCGTGTCGCATCTCTGGAAGATACTGAACCTAAATACCAAGTTTGGTGCGTCTCCGACTGTTCGTTTTTGAGTTATGCTGTTCACAGACACACACACAGACACACACACAGACACACACACACACAGACACACACACACAGACACACACACGGACATGTTTCCAAAAATGCTTTTTTTGGATTCAGGAGGTCTCAAAACATGTATTTCCGGTGAAATCTCGGTATCGAATTTTTGGGTGGAATGCAATACTTCCCCTACTTACTATACGTAGTAGAGAAAGTAAAAATTAAAAATGAACTTATACCTTTTACCTACTTTTCGACATAGTCACCAAGTTTCTCAACACATTTCTCCCATCATGACAGCAGTTAATATGCCCTGTTTGTAGAAGTCCGTTTCCAGTCCATCTGCGGACTGCTAATTTCACTTCCGCATCTGTCGCAAAGCGTTGGCCGGACAGGAATTTCTTCATGGGACCAAACTGATGAAGATCCGACGGTGCAAGGTCCGGACTGTATGGTGGACGCTGCAGTACCTCCCAACCAAATTTGGTGATTTTCTGACGAACAGCAGCAGCAACAGGGGGCGAGCATTGTCATGAAGAATTTTGACATCGTCAGCATTCATGTTGTGGCGTTTTTCATGAAGGGCATGGCGCAACTTTACCAAAGTTTTCATATAGGCTGCAGCATTCATAGCGGTCCCGTGTTCAGCAAAGTCCACTAATACAACACCATGCATATCCCAGAACGCCGTCACAAGCACGTTTCTAGTAGATCGAGTCACTTTGAATTTTTCCTTCACTGGGGAACCAGCATGTTTCCACTCCATACTTGCCTGCTTGGTTTCGGGTGTGTAGTGGTGTGTGCACGACTCATCACCAGTGACGATTCCTTTCAGAAAGTCATGCCCTACTGCGGTGTACCGCGTTAGGTGATCCAAGCTCGTCATCATTCGCTGGCCCTTGTTGTCTGTCAGGTTCTTAGACGACAGCGAGCACTAGCTTTACGAAATTTCAACGTGCCATGAACAATATCGTACACTGCACCATAGGACATGTTGAACTGTTTCGATAAGCTTTGCAGTTGCACACGCCGGTCGTTCAAAATTGCCGCCTCAATGCCTCTGACATTCTGCGGGGTTGCAGCTGTTACCGGCCTCCAGGAGCCTGGCGAATCACTAAGGTTCACGCGGCCCTCTAGGAAGAATGCACAGCATCTGGAGACATTGCTACGTTCCATACAACCATCCCCATATACACCATGCATGTCCCTGTAAATATCACTTGGTTTATGCCCTTTGGCCCATAAATATCGAACCACACCTCTCTGCTCTTCACACGTGGACGACAGTAACATGCGCGCCATCTTTGTTGCGTATTTACGCTTCTCTCGCTAGAGCTGCACATGAAACAAAAAATACCCTTAATGAAAACTTCAAAATATATCTGTGTGAAATTGCAACATTCCAGCTGCAATACCAAGGCAGAAAAAAAAGTATTTTGGGTTATTTTTCGATCCGCCCTCGTTTATAGCTGCTGTTTTGCTATTCTACAACAATTCCTGTATGCTCATCAGATATGTCAGAAATATTGCTTCAAAACCTAGCAGCACTACTTTCATGATCGTATTAGGTAATGCGGCGTTCATGATGTCACCCAGTGAGTTAGAGTTTCAACCTTGGAGCTTATAGACATTTGGTGAAATATTTGCTTAAGTTTGTGCTAACGTGCCGAACGTTTAGTTTGGCTAATACTGTGTATGCAATATATAACGGTGTAATGTTTATTTCAAATGCAGTTTTGTGGCTTTAAAACAAACATTCGTGTGTGAAATGAACTTTAATGTGCTCGTAATTACGTGAAATGCAATGTCTATACTTCTCCCGTACAAGAATTTGGAAAAGCACCAAGAGTTAAAGATTGAATCTTGAAAAGCTTACCGAACAAGGTTTTAAAGATAATTTAGAAAAGGCCGAAATAACCCTTGGTGAATTATGCCGAACCTCGCTGTCACGATGGCTAGTTGCTCCCCCTTGGTCCCTGGCGAAAAAGCGACTCCTCTTCTCTGCCTGCCCAGGAGTTCCAGGAACCGTCGGAGAAGATGATGGCGCTGGCATCAGTGGCGTGTCGCAACCCAGCCAATGACAACCATGCCTGATGTAATACGTGATGAGGTGATGTCTTACGTCACTCCTGACAGTATGTTTTTCAGAGTTTTGGACGTTGGCTTTCTCTGGATATGAATGACGTCATCACCCTTGCATTGTGACGTGCTGGTTGCATGAGCCGCGACCATAGGGGAGGCAAAAACGGCACTATATATATGCGTGTGTGTGCGTGCCTGCAGTTGATTATACGCCCATGAATCGCGAGTTTAACATAATCGATAACTTGTAGGCTTGTTTACAAGTGTATGTGCTTGTTACAAATAGTGTTACTGTAGATTATGTAGAGGATTAACTGCATTTTATAAAAATATATAGCCGACAAATATTAATTATAAATCTAATATAATCATAGTAAAATTCTTGTTCTACGAGAGAATTATGATACCTCGTTATATATACTATACTGCGTACGTTTAACCTGATAGGATATACGTGCAATGGATGTGAACAAAAACGTGGTGAGTATAATCTCTAAACCCTGTTCCAAACAACTCTGCCCCGCATCTCCTTAGTCACCTCTTATTGACTATTGTCGTGGAATGGTTTTTGTGCGATACAAACTAGTTCCTTATTTAACATGATCATTTATATTAATAAGTTCGAAGAGAATTGTCAATTAAATTTTCATAATCCTAAAAATAACATATTTTATGTAACGAAATAACTCTGGAAAGGACGCAGCGTGTTACTCCATACGATTATTTATGTTTAGACAGTTTTTTATTTTTTATAATGGCAGACCGACGCGTATTCTCATGTACTCTTAGTTACGCACGAGTGCAATTGTCGTTGGCGGTGTTTTGTAAGTTTGTATCAACAAAGCTAAAAAGTGCATGTGTTGGGGTAAATAGTTACCCCTGTAACCAATTACGTAAGTGCATTTTTTTTTTTTTTTTTTTTGCTTTTAACGTTCAGTTTCGGGAAATGACGACAAGCAGTAGTATAAAATTAACTGGTCCAAACTTCTAAAATGCTAATATGTGCTTAATTGAGTTGGAGATTCATGACAACAATGAATGTGATGATTATGTTCTCTCTGATCACGAAATTATTATTTCTGAGAATCAATTATCCGACATCATTGACATGAATGAGAATTGATGAGCAATATATATGGAATAAATGGATCTATGTGGAGTACAAAGTAACCCCCCAAAACATGAACAGCTGCCAGAGGTATTATATTTAGAATTCCGGATGTAAAGGGACGCCAAAGATCATTTCTACGCGGAGGAATTTTTGGAATGCAAGAATCGTTTGATGACGATATGCTCGATCAACTTGTAACTCATACCGCGTAAAAATCCTTAGCACGGTTTCCTTCGGAAGGGAAGTAAAGCCGGTGGTCCCGTGTCGTAGATTTATGGCACGTAAAAGAACCTCAAGCCTGATAAAGAGGCCTCTGAGCAAAATTACCGGTCTTTCACGCCCAATATAGAATGGGACGCTAAGGACCATAGTAGTTAGAGAGCGTCCATAAATAAAATTCAATTCAATTTAATTTAATTTGTAACTCATACCAATCAAGAAATTGAGAGACAGAAGCACAACTACAAAGATACTAGGTATGTGGGGTCAACTGATAAGGAATAAATACGTGCCCTTATATATTTCAGGAGTACAAAAAAGACTCGTTTTTCCATAAGTGATATGTTTTCGAAAGAAGGACCCAGAATATATAATTGCATCATGAGAGCGTCAAGATTTAAGTTTCTACTCAACTATATGAGATCCGATGACAGAACATTGAGGAATCAAAATTAAAAGTTTTCTCCAATTCAGATTCTATGGCAATCTTTCAGATGTACTGCAAGCTATATGCCCCATACTTACTGCAATTGCTTTGTTTTAGAGGACACTGTCCTTTCAAGGTTCACATGTTTCTATATCCGATAAATATGGCATAAAAATAGTAACCCTGTGTGTCAGTAGAGCATGTTGTACGACCATTGACATTCCCTTAATTGGAAAAGAAGCAAGAGCAATCCAAGAGCCTTTAGCTTCTTATTTAGTGATCAGTACAACTTCAATTCATGGAACACAATCGTAATATAACAATGGATAACCGATTCACTTCAATTCAACCAGCATAGAATATGCTGACTAGCTATAAGTTTACAGCTGTGGGAACAGTCAAACAAAATAAGAAAGAAATCCCTCCGTCACTTTTTCCATACACAAACAAGAAACTGCTATCAACCCAGTTTGGCTATCACAAGAAGCTGACTCTAGCATCATTTACTAAAAAAAGAAACAAAATCTCTTATTTTGCTGTCAACAATGCATTCAGGCAATTCTGTAAACCAAGAGTCTAACAGACGAGAACCAATGAAGTTTTATAACAGCACAAAAGCAGAATCAGACACCTTGGACCAATTGGCACATTTCTATACAGTGGCACGCAAAACTAGAAGGAGGCCAAAACAAAGGTATTTTCATGGTATGTTGGATGAGCGGTAAAGGATAAATATAGGAATCTATTTTAAGGAAATGACGAGTAGGGAAAGAAAGAGCAGAAAATGATAAGTAAACAAGGAAATCTGAATAGCACGAACCAGAGAACTTATCATTATGGTGCCAGCGTCTTGACCACTAATCTAGGAAAATTTTTACGGAGACTTACAACTGACGTTTGAGGGCCAAAAAGTTAACATCTCGAGAACTGACTCATATTCAAGAGCTTTTCCAAACGGGCATTTGCTGTATATTTTCGATTGACCTTGCGAAAGATCGACAAAAGCGGTCTCCACCACATTAAAAGGAGACACGAGTTACCTCTCCTACTCTTTTCTAGTTGAGGGAGGGGGGCCATTTCTCACCTTACCTGTTCGTAATTAGCCAATGAGTTGACAAAACTAGCATACGTATATATGTTAATTGATCCAATACATAGCACAAGGCGTAATAGTACCTACAAGGTGTCAGTACCAGCTGATAAAATCAAGTCATGACGTAATGAAGTATCCTAGAAACGTTAGAAATGCGAGTGGTTAGGAAAACCGTGTTGATTTCTTCCTGTCGTTTCTGTACGAAGTGATCTGCATATAAAAAACAACAATTAGGTATACAGAAGAAACAAATATTTTTTACACAAACGCCTTCGCCTTAAAGTAACCCTTTTTATAAATAGTGCGATGATTGCGCCCAATATTCCATGGTATAAGCTTGAAGTTCCTGAAGTTTCCTTTCCAGGAAAAAATGTTACAAGCAGCATGTTCCTCACCAAATAACACTAAGTAAGAATTATCTTCAAGTCTGCCATGATGACGAGGCAATGTACAACATAAGAGAGTACATAGGAATGCTTATCATATGGTTTGCTGCGGGTGAAACAACGGATGCTAAGGATCGATTTATTGCAAATTGTGTGAAAGCTAGAACCTGACAGCGCCTCAAAGCCGTGTTTGAGTAAAGAGCTGGACTTTACAAATCATTCAACTATTGCGAGATTTGTGAATGGGATTAAAATTTTTGTGGCCGACGAGGAGGTATTACTGATGTATTCCGATGCCGCAGCACATATGCTTAAAGCTGCAACAGCTCTGAAAATGTTCTATCCGAATATGCTCCATTTTACCTGCTTGGCTCGTGGACTGCAATGTATTGCCGAAGATATTAGAGCTAAGTATCCGCATGTGAATAGCTTAATTTCAGCAACAAAAAAGGTTTTTCTAAAATCTCCAAAAGGAGTACTCTCTTACAAACAGCAATTTCCAGAGACATCACTGCTCCAGGAACCAGTGTTAACGAGTTGAAGACTCCAAAATGGTCTCCTCATTTGCATATATTAGGAGCAACTTCACTTGACTTCCAGAAAGCATCCAACGTCTAGAAACGTCAGGACTAACTCTGCAAGATTATGTTGCTGTTATAGAGGAACGTATTGAAAAACTAAATGCTGTGTTTGGCAAAACTGGCACAAGCGCATCATCGCACAATTTTTTGAAGAGAAACCCTGATTATTCAACGTTTCACAGTGTATACGAAATTCTAATTGGAGATGATGCTGATCCATCTGAGCAC
Source organism: Deroplatys truncata (assembly GCA_030765065.1). Classification (NCBI taxonomy): domain Eukaryota; kingdom Metazoa; phylum Arthropoda; class Insecta; order Mantodea; family Mantidae; genus Deroplatys; species Deroplatys truncata. The sequence continues at coordinate 241,443,956 of CM060978.1, read as the reverse complement.
ATTTCTTCATGAGAAATTCCTTTCCTAAAATTTGCTGCAGTTACACCACGTGACGTGGAAAGACCTTTCTCTGCATATGAAAACATTCTCAGTGACAAACGTCTTTCAGTGATACCAGAAAACATTGAAAAATACATAAATGTTCACTGTACTAAAATAATACTGCATAAATGTGTTTTGAGTGTTGCAACTAGCAAAATGATAAGTTTGTATTAAATATTTGATATTACATGTTTTCCCCATTCCACATATTTTACATCTTTCGCTTCTTTCACTACATATTTTACTAAATTATATACTACATAAAAATCCCAGCTCTACCCATAACAGCTCTTTAAGAGATGGGAGCGCTGATCTTCCGACATGCTGGCATTCTTGTAGACACCCTAGTAAAGCTCCTGAAAAGAATATTTCCATCTTACCGCAAATCTTCCAAAACAGCGCTTAAAATGTTCCTTCACCCATAGACTGCGCTTTGGCGACACACGCTCGCAGACAAACTAATGGGTTAGCAGATGACGTTCTGAATGAAGAAGAGAAAAAGACATAATCTGAACGCATCTACTTCAGACTACCTGAACGGTTTATAATACATTATAACGTTTTTCTTTCTGCAGGTAAACCTCGCTGAAGAGTTCGATATCCTGCAGATCGTGGGTGAAGGATGGTTCGGAAAGATCCTCCTGTCCGAGCATCGTGCTACAGATACCGAGATGGTGCTCAAGGCTCTACCCAAGCCCTACACTGCCCTGAGAGACTTCTACCGGGAGTTCCACTACAGTCTGCATCTGGGCGCTCATCGTAATGTCATCACGACATACGATGTGGCTTTTGAGACGGCCGGCTTCTATGTCTTCTCACAAGAGTATGCTCCTCTTGGTGATCTCACATCTAACGTCTCCGAGACAGGAATCGGGGAACTGCATAGCAAACGTGTTGCGAAACAGGTGAGTAGTAGCTTCAGTATCACGTTGGTTACTTCGATACGAACTTCAAATGTTTAAATTTTCGCAGAAAACATTCCAGCCATTCATGTGCTTTTTTCCGTGAAACATAACCGCTGCTCTCACTGTAAACTCGCTGGAATATTGTAGGCGCGTTATCCTCATGAACTTTCGGCAAGTCAATAGTCTACAATAAAATTTAAAGACATCGAAGTTAAGCACTGCGTAAAAGTGCAGGAGCCAATGTTACTGAAGAGTGAGACAGAAACGTTGCTTATTGAAGAGGTGAAGAAAAACTCATTCATTTTACTAAGTTGACATTAAATCTTACTCAGGGGTGTGAATTCAATTTCTGCTTGGGAGGGTCTGGGCCTTTTATTTTTCAAGGATCTTAAATTGTATGTCGCTTGGTGCAACTTTCCTGCTCCTTTTAAAATCTAAAGTAAACTATTTTTCATACCTTTCCAATTTCAGGGTGACCTAGGTTTGAGACATCAAAAGCTACAGATATTATTTTAAATCTTTAATTTCAATTAGTAGAAAAAGTGACATGTTTCCAGTACTAACACACACTAATTAATAAAAAGCAAAGTGGTATACTGACATGTTTACAGTACCAACAATTACTAATTTAATAAAGGTAACCTCTTGGTTTAATTTTTTTTAAATTCATCAACTATCCTTTCAAGTGAGATTTTTCTTAACGTCTTCCCGCTCCACATCCAAGATCATTAGAGAAGGAAGACGATCATTGCATGCTGTTGATCGGAAAGAGTTTTTCACCCTCTTTAAAGCCGAAGACAGTAGTTAATTTAGTGCAGTGGTGACTGGTAATGCTAGGAAAGCTTTTAACACAGCAATAACTTCTGAATATGCTACTAGAACCTTGTATAAGTGCTGTAAGCATTCAACAGGATAGGTTGATTAGCTTTCTTGGCAAAGGTAGCTGCTTTTCTAGCAGGTCAACATTCAGTACAGTCTAATACTTATTGATTAATAGTTTCAACACTTCAATATCCAGCGAACAAAGGTCTGCTTTTTTATGTGCATATGTCAGTTCCATAATATCCAAATTATCTTAGAAACGGCAGCCAAACTCATGCATATTTGTATCCAGTATATCACAGCAGGCGGGCGTCGTGTTAATTTCAGTTTGTCCCAGCAAAGTAATGATCACACTATCTGATAGACTTGACGTTATAGTCTGTCTTTTTTACTTTCTCTACTACGTATAGTAAGTAGGGGAAGTATTGTATTCCACCCAAAAATTCGATACCGAGATTTCACCGGAAATATATGTTTGAGACCCTCCGAATCCAAAAACAGCATTTTTAGAAAAAGGTCCCTGTGTGTATGTGTTTGTCCGTCTGTGTGTGTCGTCTGTGAACAGCATAATTTAAAAACGAAAAGTAGAATAAATACCAAAATTAATAATTGAGTTTGGTATCCTCCAAGGAAGATTTTCAAGAAAATTCCCCCATACCCAACTACACTTTACATGGAACATTTTTCGAAAATTTTGATTTTATACCAAATGGCTCTAACGATTTTGATTAAAATGAAAGATATTTACATGACAAAATGTATATCTTGAATTTTCGAGAATAACCTAGGAAGTCCTCTTCATTCGGAAGGAATTTTGTATAATCTTGTATAGCCTATAAATGTTAAGCGATAGACGAAAACGTACCACATAAATATGTTGATCTCTTCAAAACATACAATTCACTTAATTTAAGTTTTTTGTGGCATAAACAGTTTCTGAGGTATCTGTTATTAAAGGTTCGAATTGTTCAATACTTGTCATTGTTTTAAAGTCACATCGATTTTCAGATGTTTCTCGTGATTGTATGGAAACGCTATGGAATTTTAAGGCCAGCGTTCAGTTCTTAAACATTTTACTGATGCTGTTCCCTTTGTATTTATAACAAAATGTGTAATGTAGCTATTTTTCCAAAAGCTTATTTGGATTAAATGTAGTAGACAGCAATATAAGCTTCAGTAAGAATAACTTATAGAGGGTAGAGAAAGTCATGCGAATGTATCACATCAGAAATTGTTTTCCACAGAACTTTTTATGTTGCTGATTGTGAATAGCGACTCTGCCTTTTCTACTGATTTTTATAGGTCTCATTACTTCTTATTCGAATTAACTCTCATCCAGCTGCCAGCAGATATAAAAGCTCGGAGTGAAGTTGTTGGAAGAGGAAATACGTTATGCCCAATATGAGTTTCATTGCACAAAGGATGCATATGAAACATGCTTGCTCTATATGTGTTCGGATGCCAACACTTTCAGGTTTGCCTTTCTAACCTCGTCGAGCCCCCAAAAACATTTGAAAAGGTTTTGAAATATTTTTTCACTGCACCAAACCAATAAAACCACAGTGGAAGGACAATCCATTCTAAACCCACAGTGGGCTGTTGCAAGCTTATTTTAGCTTCGAGCAATAATTTGTGTCGAGGAGAGCTGTTTGTTATGAAGCAATAGATCGTTTGAAGGGTAGAGAAAAGGTCTTTTGCTTTCACAGCAGACCCCAATAAATGCACTAACATTAGATTGAGACGCTGGTTATAGCAGTGCAAGCATAACCATGAAATGCATAATTTTTCACCCTAGCTTGAACTCTACTTATTTCGGGATTACGGTGAAATTATCGCGATTTAACGTGACGGGACGTAATGTTGCGTTAAGAAATGGCACTAAACTGAAGCTCTAATTAGCAAGCACTTAAAGTAACAGGAAAGATTTTGATTGGTAGCTGTTTTAATTACTACAAGCCACTCTTCACGCGATTGGCTCAAATTAGTCACTTGACATCCAACTTAATGCAACGGGAAGGAAACGTTTGTCGCTGACAAACTCTTGAGTTACACCGCATTAAACTAAGTCACGTTAAATCAACCCTAAGTAACTCCATGTAGTACAATATGTTAGACTTTTACGTTACCTCCCATTAAGTCAAGTCACGTTACATTAAGTTTATTGTAATCCCGACTTTACTCAGTCACTCATCACCTTCGCTCCATATAGACCTAACCAATAAACTTTTTAATGTCCAATCCTTTCTCTTAAAGAGTTCCCTTGCAATATTTCCTGCGCCGCACCATTTTAGATTATGTAAACCAATTGCTGTCTCTTTCACTTTCCAATCCTTCTAGTCAACTTATCTAATTAGATGGACAACTGTTCCTCCTTCAAAAAATCTTTGGTTTCGTCAGCCACGATTGAGTAGAAGCCGGATTCTTGTACATAATCAACAATATATATTCATTTTTGGAAGAAAACACGTGCATCAAGTCATTTTGGAGTTTAGGAAGGTGTAATGTCCATATCGACAGTAATTTTTTCTTTCAGTTTTGGATTGCCTTCGAAATCATATCTAGCATTTCCAAAGCATTCTCATTCAAAAATTCGTTTGACTCATCGTTATCCCCTTAACCCTAAACCTCCTCATAATCTCATCCGTTGATACCGGCAGAATTGACAGTCAGACGGGACAAGACGTTGTTGAGTCAAACTCTGTCTTTGCCTGAAGCAGTTTCCCGAATTTTCATCTGCATTTCTAACGATATATTCAGCTTAAAATATCTTCTTTTATTTCTTAAATATGAAATACTTATATTAAAAGTGCAGTTATCATGATTTTTCTATTGGTAGAACAACAATAATGAGTAACCTAATTATTTCTTGGAACATAGAAAGGGGACTCTGACCCGACTAAATGAGGCCCTGGTCTTACTATATATAGGGTATTTCAACAAGAGTGTCCTATCTTTGAACTTAAATAAAATACGTTCTATAAATGATAGAGGTTGGAACATAATTAATGTCTGTTAAGTGACCGCCGCGACTTCGTTGGGTTGCGCGTATACGGTTGACCCAATTTTCAATGACAGAAGAACGTAAATTAGGTCCAACTTCAGAATAACACGCGTGATGTTATTCATAAAATCATTTACTGTTTCTGGCTTGTTGACATAAACTCGAGATTTAACATAACCCCACAAGAAGTAATCCAACGGCGTTAAATCACGTGACCTCGGGGGCCAGTTCACGTCACCACCACGGGAAATGACGAAACCTCTGAACTTCTCCTTCAAAAGATCGATTGTTTCGAGAGCAGTATGACATGTGGCACCATCTTGCTGGAACCAAATGTTTCTGAGATCCATACCATCCAATTGCGGCCAAAAATAGTCCCTTATAAGAGCCCGGTATCTTTCTCCATTGACTGTTAGAGCTTCTCCATCTTCATCTTGGAAAAAATATGGACCAACGATTCCACCATTCCCTAAATCCGCAACGTAACCTTTTGGGGATGAAGTGGTCGTTTTTGAATCTGCATTGGATTGTGATTGCTCCAATAGCGACAATTTTATTTGTTAACACAACCATCCATCCAAAAGTGGGCTTCGTCGCTGAAGATGATTTTTCGACAAAAATCCGGGTCAGCTTCCAATTGCTCCATAGCCCAGTCAGCGAATACACGGCGCAACCTATGGTCATTGGGCTTTAGTTCTTGAGTTAACGGCATTTTGTAAGCGTGAAACTTCAAGTCCAGATGCAGAATTCGCCAAGTTGTGGTCGGCGAAAGCCCCAACTCTTGCGCTCGACGAGCAATTGATTTGTTTCCGTTCTGACGTACACTCTCACGAACGGCGCCTATGTTTTCGTTGTAGCGCTTACGTCGATTACGTACAGGGGTTTCTGATCGCTGACAGAACCACTTTTTCAAATTTAACGATCAAACGCCGAATCGTTCTCTCGCAGGGACGATTATCCACCCGTAAACTTCACGCAATACACGGAAGGTTTGGCGAACAGAAGATCCATTTTGATAATAAATTTTCATAATTTCTACACGTTGCTGAATGCTGTAACGTTCTATGGCTATTTGTCAATAACAACTGTAACCACATGAAAAAAATGACTACTGTAACTCCCTAACAACGGGTCATCACATGTTAAAGATAGGACACTTTTGTTGAAAGACCCTTTACTTAAGGACCTCCCGGCCCTTTAACGCGTACACTGTCTATACACGATGAATCCTGTTACTATACAGTTGATGAGTACAAGAAATATAGAAGATTGTTAAAGCTATGGAATGTCCAGTGTTTGGAAAATATAGAAGTCTTAATGGGCTCTGGTATCACCCCTAATTAGCAAATAGGTTATTGTTATAACCCCATAAGACTTGTTTGGTTTGTTAAAACAACATTAATTTTTCATCTCTTAGAATACTAAAAGGTCACACTTGGATATAGCATCTGTACCTATCGAGTGGATCAGCTGAGGTACCTTGTCGATACAAAATTTGGGTATTCAACAACAGAATAATTTGCTCGCTATTTGTCTGCGCATTTGCATGTTGATGCTGGGGCTTTCATGGTAGTTTTAATGAGATGTTCTCGATTGGTGAACTTCTAATTTTCTATACACTGGCAGTACTTTAATATGAAGTGTCTAAGCAAGCGAGTGTGCGATTCTCTGAAAACCTGTTTTTTGTAAACACTGGAATAAGACAGAAGTGCTAAGAAAAATCGTTACTTCTCGGTACTGACCCCAAAGAACCTAATATGTGGTTAAAGGTAAAGGTACTGCCTAACGGAGGAGCCCCCGAAGCTGGGGCATAGCACCGCACGCAAGCCATCCATCCGTTTGTATTTTTACCAGATCCGGATAATGATTGTGCAAGTATGGATGGGGTTCCTCGTGTTTCCAGACTGAACGTATCCGGCGCTGTCAGGGCCCACCCACAAGCCCTTAACCTCTGGGGGTCCCCAAAGGAGCGCCTGTCCGAGAGCACCCGGAGGCGGGTCCTAACTGAGCTGTCCTTGGAACGACTTCAGGAAGAAACCTCTACAGTGCGCACCGCCACCGTCCAGCCACAACCTGCGAACACTGCCACCTGCTTCTTCAACCCTGAAACAGATGGCAAGGAAGATAATGAGTACAGGAAGTGAGGGGCAGGAGAGCCGTGGTAAAAGATGAACCACCCTAGCATTCGCCTGCCCACCCGGAGAAAGCACGAGAAACCCCATGGGTCAGAGTGGGCGTTCGCAGGAAATCGAACGCAGGACTCCCGAATACGAGGTGCACACGTTACCGCGGCATCGCCTCGCTCAGTCATAATATATCGAACTTAAATCGGGATGCTACAACAAAGCTTTAACGTTTCTCCCCCTTCCTTTTTAATTTTGTCACGTACCAGCAGAAAATCAGTACAACATGCTTTAAAGAGGTGCTATGGTAAAACTACTAAATTCTATAATTTATAACCTTTTAGACCATTAATAGTCTAATGACTGCACAAAACTTCATACTTCCATGACAAACAGCTTAACGTGTAAAATGTTTGAAATATTCCTTATTAGAAAAATTTCCCGATTTGTATTCCAAATTATTTTGTTCTTATAATTACCGATATATTTCCCACAAAGTCTAGAAACAAAAGCTAATATTTACCTTTTTGTTAATTGAATGTTACAGTGACTAAACATTTGTTGTGATAATTTTCATTTAAGAAGTAATTATTAGTCATTATATGACCTAATATACTATGCTTATACATATTCATTCAACACAGTTTATAATAGCTGTTAATTAACATAAAGGTTCTAGACGTTTTTGTGAAACGTATGCTTTAAATTCTGGGTGAAAAGGAAAGGACTTTTAATCAAGTTCAAATTTTCAAAGGAAAGGTGATTCCGTTTTCCTACAGAACAAAAGCTACGATATCAATAAATTCAAAATTGAGACCTTTTTTATCCAGCATTATAGAATTTCGCAATAGTATTTCCATATATCTGCAATGATAACTAAATCAATTAATATTCTATTTCATTGGCATTAACAACCGAATTTCTGTAATAAAAGCAGTTTCCATTTAAATTTAACTGGTAAGAATAATTTCTACCCTCCGCAGAGTCTGGAGGTATGGACATGAGAGTGAAAGTGACTGTTTCCCGGTAAAAGCGTAACAATAAATAAATAAGAAAAAACATGTATATACTCCTATATGCATTCATTTCTAAACATAACTACAGATTTATGAACTGTCCTTTCAGCCATGTGTGAGGGCAATTTTTGCAAAGAAGAAACAGATGACACAATTTTTACCTTCTCTACCACTTACCTATGATAAGGAAGTATTCCATTCCACCCAAAAATTCCAAACCGAGATTTCATTGGAAATGCATTTTGAGTTCATTTAAACAAAAACACTTTATAAAAGAATCCTCTGTGTTTATGTGAACTCAAAAGCGAAAATTCGTAAACAAGACTTTCTCCAAACTACACTTTTCATGAAAATGCAGCCGGGATTTGATTCACGGATCTTCGAATTTCCGGTATTTATTAACTTAATGTGATTAACTATGAAGCCCGAAACTAAAAGTAATTACGAAATTATAAGTTGCCACTGGAATATATTATCTCATATTTTGAGAACGTCTTGTGGTTTATCAGCAAAAATATCGGTTGGATATTTTAATGTCGTACCGGCCATGGTAGCTGTGTTGGTTAGGGATACGGCACGGCAAGCCGAAAATCAGTGTTTCAAATCCCACGTATGACACTGAATTTTTCAATCTGATTCTACCTTTCCAAAATTAGCCTACACGCGACATGTTTGTTTTAAACATTCGTTATACACATTGTGTGTTAGTATATATTAATTAGTGAAATTCTCATCGTTTCCATAGTATAGCAGCGTGCGAATTCTTTACCACATATTATTGTGTATACGGTACTTGTTGCAGGGTGGTCCACATAGTACACATTCTCATTGGTTTGAAACATCATGGTATTTGTTCTGGATGCATATGCGATGACGGAAGCCGTGCATTGCTGTCCTTTGTAGGCGCATGTTGAATTGGGGACTTTCCCAGCATCCATCTATCATTAATGTATTTTCAAGAATATGGGGTCGAGTTCTGTCGCTTTTTCTGGTACTTCTGCGAAGTATCTGTCACTGGAATGCGTGTTCTCCAGGTTGTAAGTTCTAATGAGGTATTCTATGTAGGGTTCCATCTCGGCTACCAGGTATGTTTTCCTTACGGGGAGAGCTTGGAGATGCAGACAGCTTTTCTGAGATATGTTGTCTTAACTTTGTCCAGTCTTTGAAATGTTAGAGAGTTAGAAAAGGCCAGATGAGTCTTATTCCGTATGATGAAATTGGAGAATTTTAAGCCCAACCAATCGTGGTGCCGTATTCAGTGTAAGTGATCGGACATCTGTTACAGTCCATAATTTGTTTTGTTGCTGCTACTTCTCCGTATTCCTTGTGCTTGGTGAATGCGATTCCGGTGGTTTGCAAAGTGATGAGGCATTGGAATGAATTCATGAATTCCAGGTTTTGGTTTCCACACAATACTTTGTCATTCTTAAAGAAATCCCTTTGTAAATTTCATCACTTTCGTTTTTCGGCTGTTGGTGACAAGTTGGTTTTCTTTAGACTATATCTCCAAATCGCTGATGGTCGCGTGGATATTCCCTCTCGACTTTGCTAACGAAACTATGCCAATGGCATGTAGGCATACTGACGTTGCGTCCGGTGAATTCTTGGTGTTATATCGTGAGTCAACATGTTAACAATCAAGGGACTGAGAGGGTCTCCCCGTAATGTTCCGTTTGTTTACGTAATTTTTCGTGTGTTCGCAAGTCCATCATTTATAGTTAATACATTGGGTGGTGGTAGTAGTATGTTTTCTATAAGCTTTCTGATGTTATCTCTGTTCAGGAATAATTTAGTTTCTGTAAAGCTAAGTTCCTGTTGACACAACCGAACACGTTGGTAATATCAATGAATGTACCCTGATGCGCACCACACCGTCGCTGATGATAATATTCGAACAATAATGGTATCAACTTTTCCGGAACTACAAGTTTAGATTCATCTTGTGTATTCCTGTAACATAGAGTATTCTTTCGGAAGAAATAAGGCATCTATTATCTAGCTATAACTAAAGAATTATTATTTTCAACTTCTGGCCCTCAAGTTGAAATTTGATTAACTCAGTAAAAGCGAGAGGAGTTTAAGTACCGTTAGCACTGATGCTAAATAAGATTCAGTGTCCATCTTTTCATCATAACGTGAGATAGTGTCAGCTATACAGTTAAATGAACCTCTTATGTAAATTGAAATTGAGTTTTATTTATGGACGATCTTTAACTGATGTGGTCCTTAGCGTCCCATTCTATATTGGGCGTGAAAGACCGGTAATTTTGTTCAGAGGTCTGTTTATTAGGCTTGAGGTTTTTTTACGTGTCGTAAATCTACGACACGGGACCACCGGCTTTACTTTCCTTCCGAAGGAATCCATGCTAAGGGTTCTTACGCCCGAAAAAATCCATCGTCTTCCGCCGGAATTGAACCCGCGAACTGGGAAACTAGAGGCTAGCATGGTAACCACCACACCACGGAGGACGACAACCTCTTTTGTGGTTGAGTATATATTTAAATGATGAAATTGTCAAGGCTTACCGAGCGATCTTCCTACATCGACGGGATTTGACCAACGCCCACGACAATGCTTGGTTATCGGTTTTCAATGTGAAAATCTTATGTTCTAAATAGAATTTAATTTCTGCAAACCATATAAAATAGCCAAAGTCTCCAACTCATACGTGCAGTATTTTTTCTCTTGGTGAGAAAGTACCTTTGAAGTATAGGCAGTAACCTTTCTTCCTCCATCTCCTTGTTGCTATGGATATGGCGCTTCCACAAGCATCAGTTTGTAAAATAAATTCCTTTGAAAAATCAGGAGCCGCTATGATGATGAAATCAATGCTTGTTTTAACTCATCGAACACAGTTTGCTGTTCATCGCCCTAATTAAATTTAATGCCCTTACGATGTAAACTTTCCGCATCTGCATAATTGAGATGCATTTAGCAAAATAATTCACCATCCCAATAAATTTCGAAATCTGTTTCACCGTCTTAGGCACCGGATGATGACTAATTCCATCGGTTCTTGGGACCACTCGAATTTTATCACGAGAAACGACCTAAAATGTTTAATTCTGACGATGCAAACTTCAGTTTGTCAGAATTTACAGTTAAGGGACACTGGAAGTGAATTTTTAGATGAAAATGACAACATTTTCGATTTTTGAATTACATCATAAATATTCTATAGTCTCTTGTGAATAACGCTGATCAAAAATGTTTCACTCTTCGCCATTTTTAGAACCTCAGCGACATGTATAAAGTATCCGTGCGCCCCCCTTTAAAATTCCACTGGACCCGCCCACTTCCTATTTATGTATTCCACGCATTATAATTTGCTAATTTCTGCATAGTGTTTTATTTATTTGGCAGGTTTTGGGATCACATGTAACTTCCTGCATTGTGCTTCCATCTAGCGCCTAAATGCATAACTAATTACTACGTAATTAACACAAGTTTAGAACTTTGAAAAGAAAATTTATATTTTGGTACGGTAAGTGTTTATTTCATTAACATTCTTTCCGTTTACCCATATCAACTTATTTTACAGCATCTTTCAGTTATTTTAATACATTATTGATTACTTAAGGCTTTGTTTATATATTCATCTTACACATCTTTTGATACACTTTCTTGTTTATGTACCATATGCTTTCAGTTTCGAAAGCAAACTTTGAGAGAGTTATTTGAAAATGCCAACTGTAGTGAATGTGGGTGTTCAAGTGTGACTTTACAAATTAGACAATGACATGGCTTTGTTCAAAGATTATGTGTGAAAGTGCAATAACTGTGGTTTTCTTACCCAGAAATATTCCAGTCCTCGTGTCAATAAAGACAAAGAATCTAGAGGTTTCCATTTGAAATAAACAGAAAATGTGTAATGACATTTTGAGCAAATTAACTTCTTACAAACCAAATGCTATAGTAAAAAATAGTCGTGATAAATGTGATCTGAAAGGGCTATTTATGTTGCCCTCAGTCACTGCATGTCAACAGACAACAAACCCCAGCATGGCAAAAGCCCCAATGGCACTGACTCCTGGTGCGTTTAGAACAAAAGTACAGCTAATGGTACACAACCTGATACCAATGGTAAAATGTCCATACAGCTTTCTGAATCAACTGTTTCCAAGATAATGCCTACCTATGAAAGACTAACCTGTGATGAGCTGTTGAATAGATGCGTAAGAGGTGTTACACAAAATCAACACGAATCGCTACATGCCATGTTATGGAGGAATGTTCAAAAGAAATTGTTGTATCAAAGAAGAGCATCACAATTGCTGTAACAAATGACGGTCATAATTTAATATGGGGTGCTCGGCTATAGAAGAAATAAAATCTACTATAAAGAATTCAACAATATGCAGTGTATCAGATGTGATTATGAAGAGATGTGACAACAGAAGAAAATATTCGAAACGGCTCGATTTTCAAAATCCAGACTGACTGTCTTGTCTGATTCTATGGCTAATACTCTAAGATTGGCCAGTTGTTCTTGATTCTCTGCTGTCCATAGGTAGTTCTTAATCCGTTTTAAAACAGAAAAGGATTTTTCAGCAGAACAGTTTGTTGTTGGAGTACAGTTGTAAATATTGAGTGCTGTTTATGCATTTGGATAGGCATCACCAACTTTTTAAATCAACATTCTACAGAGAAATGGAAGAGGACACCATGTCACCATCTTCTTTTCTCATAGACGACAGATAGCTTTTAAACTGTATACACTCTTTACCAAAGTTGTTCTCTATGTCAGAATTATAAGTGGCTGTAAGTTTCCCAGCAGCATCATAAATTTGAACTGCTTCTTCTTCGGTGATTTTTGAGAAAAACGAAAATCTTAAGTTATATTCTTGTAATTCTTTCCTGTAACTCATCGTGAAAAGTTTGTTTAATCTTAGAATACGTATTCTTCTCCAAATCTCAACACCATCTTATCCTGTTTCTTCTTCTTCTTCTTCTTCTCCTCCTCCTTCTGGGCATTTGGGTTATTCTTCTGAGTCAGATGATTTATTAAAAAATCTTTTGCGTTTAATTTGACGCTTCCTTTTTTGATTCTCAGCAGCTGAAGCAGGCGAAACTGATTCGGAATTGCTGGTCTCCATAAGTTTCTTTTCAGCTGAATCCTTGTAAATTGAAAAAGATGCCTGAAGCTCAGTTAAAAACATTGTAAGAGAGTCTTACATTTCAACAGAAGTAGAAATGTCTACATCCTCGTCGGCTTGCAGTTTTTTCATTGCTTTGCCAAACTGTTGCAGAATATAACCCCACACTAACGTCATGAAAGCTACCTCAATACTATTTAAATTTCTAAGAAGACTTCACATCTAACTCTAGTGCTCTCATTTTCTAAAATTGTTGTTAACGCAGAAAGCACTGTTTTTCAACCTGTATTCAAATTCTTACAAGCATCCTCACGTGCACACCATCGACTTGTTGACAGTGACTTCAGTGTCATACTCGCAGAATCAAAAAATGTTTCCAAGATGCTCCATCTACCTATAGAATCTGCAAAGAAGTTGTATAAAACTTGAATTAACTTAAAAAAACCGTATTGCAGCTGTGCAGCTCTGAGCCAATTAGATTCGGTGAGTAAGCCGAACATGGAATGACGAAAATTTCAGAGTTTCGGTCCTTGAGTCTTGCCTGCAAGCCTAAGTATACACAAGACATGCTGACCGCGTTATGACTGACCTCTACAGTTGTCAAGTTTCAGCCCATATAGTTCTAAAGAATTTTATTCAAAATTGCTTCAGAAAGCTTCTCTCCAGAGTGGGCTGCATTTTTTATAAAACACGGGAATCTTTCAATTGATCGCCCATTTTCACTTACGCATCTAATGATTATTATACTTAACTGGCCATTATGGGATACACCTGGTGTAGAATCTACTACGACTGAAAAATATTTAGAAGAAATAACTTCATTAACTATTTTTTTGTCACTGACCTCCCCATATCAAGACGTATTAAATCTTCATAAGTTGCTGGTGACAAGTATGAAGTAAATGCTTTTACGGGGTTATCAAACCTGCTATAATGCCAGCCAAAAAGAACCATACTCTACAGTTAATTCCAGACACATCATGAAATTTGCATTTTTCACAGAGCCAAACCCTCCTTGTCTCTACGAAATGCTAGAACCCTAGAAGCTAGGTTCTTAACTATAGAAACAACTCTTTTTAGCACATTTCTCCAATACGTAACTTCATGTTCATGCTGGGTGAGCAGCCGTTTCTGAATTCTATTCATCTCGTTTCTTCTATTTTTCAATTTTAACCAGCAGTCTCTGTGAGAGTAGAATTTTCATGTTCAGCTATTCGTATTTCAGCATGGTTCCAATCACTGAAACCAACTGTTGCAAATTCAGATGCACAGAACGATTCCTAGGAAAATATACAAGACATTCCTGGTTGATAATTTCCCCATTCACCAAAACACTTTGAAACAGTTTTTTGCTGCAAAATCGCTGAGACCCGTCGAAAATTGAGCTTTATTTATGGACACTCTTTAACTACTATGGTCCTTAACGTCCCATTCTATATTGGGGTGAAAGATCGGAAATTGTTAGGACATACAAAAATCAGCACTTTTGTTTCGTTTAATACAATTTTTAACAAAATAATCCAGTGTTTGGTCAGTGTATTCCCATAAAATGTGTCATTACTGAGAACAGAAAAATCCTCTGCTTTAGAGAGTGTAGATTCTTCACATCTTTCCGGAACTCCGAAAGTTGGAACACCCGCATTCTGTTTACCGTTTAGAACTTTAATTTCGCCTGCACTTTCATACACTGTTCATCGTTACTGTTTTGAACCGCAACTTCACCTGAATGTTCAGAGCTAGACGGGTCACTTTTACTTTTACCACTAAAATACGAGTCCAGTCGAGGTATTTTCTGTAAACGTTTACTATCCCTCTGTCTTCTTTCTTCAGCTTTCTTTCCATATGCAGCACCAGTTAACCTAAATCGTCCATCCATATCACCACTCTGCGATGTAGAGTATTGGAAACTGAAAACGTACTTTTATTATAATTGCGGAACCAACTTCACTGTGACCAGTTAGTATTCGAATTACATACCTTAATATTAAGTTGAGAACCACGTGGAACAATGAACCCACCAAGCCACTTGTGTTGTTTATGACGCCAACATAACCATGAATGAATGAAGAATTGAAGAACACGGACACGATTACGTGGAGAGCTATCTCGTACCGTAACCTACGAGGTTAATGTGTTTATACATGAAGACGTTATACAGGTGAGCTAATAGTAAAATACGAGTTTAATGCCAGGTACAAATATTTGTCAGCACTTTGCCAATAAATTATTGAATGTCTGAACGCTAATGCAATGCACATTAAAATTATACTTAAAAATAATGTTTTCGGTGGCAACATTTTGCCGCCCTGTGCAGTTGCCTAACTAAATACGGCCCCGTATACATATATTACACGTTTTGAGGAACCGCATGTTCTCTGTAGCTCAGTTGGTAAGGTAGTATGGGGTGTGTAGGCTCGTGTTTATTTAAGAACACTTTACATTTACTTTTTAGTAGATGAACCGTCATTCTGCTTCTTTCATTTGAAGAACCTAAAAGCTGTCATAATGGTCAATTATTTGCAACTATTAACGCTATTAAAATCTAGGTAGGTACCAAATAGCTTCCGTTTATGTTCAGAAAAGTAGTATTTCCTGTAAGATTTGTTGTCTAGCTTCCGAAGATTAAACTATTCCCAACTTGTCGATCATGAAAACACGCATAAAAACAGAAAGAAAATAGTCTCAGAAAGACGTACGAATTCAATAACATTGCACTCGCGCTCTATTGATTGAGCAACAAATGCCATACAACGGAATGCTCTAGCGGTCTAAATTGAAATTTAGTTTTATTTATGGATGCTCTTTAACTACTGTGGTTCTTAGCGTCCCATTCTATATTGGGCGTGAAAGACCGGTAATTTTGCTCAGAGGCCTCTTTATCGGGCTTGAGGTTCTTTTACGTGCCGTAAATGTACGACACGGGAGGACCACCGGCTTTATTTCCCTTCAGAAGGAATCCATGCTAAGGGTTTTTACGCCCGAAAAAATCCATCGCCCTCCGCCGGGTTTGAACCCGCGACCTCGGGAACTAGAGGCTAGCATATTAGCGGTCTAGCTACTTAGCATGATCAGATATCAATTGAACTGTTATCGTGGCATGCATATCCTCGCAGAACGAACAATTTCACCGAAGTAGCAGTCAATAATTTTCGAAACACTTGGACAAGACTCAAGCATTCTGAATGAAAATACAGACACTCAACGTTATGTTTACCCGATTTCGAAAAAGCGTTATAATCTTGAAAATTTACAAAAGGGAGCATAGGTTCCCTATCTCAAAAAGACTTATGTAGGATCCCTCCGCAATCCTTGCAATTTGTGAGTTTGAATTCTGGAATCTCTGTACACGGTGTTATAATCAGGTACGGAGTAAATGTAACTCCTTAAATAAAGGATTATAAACTAGAAAACATAAATATTATTAATAATGTCAAGTTTATATACACTTTATAAAAGGAAGTTATGTATAAAACATGCCTGTGGTGAATTCGTGAATTCACTTACTATCCTTAACCTATCTTAGGAGTCTAGACTTAATAGCAATACACGCAAGCCTTAAAAACATTGACTCTCTTAAATTGCTGTTGCTGTAGTGCATATTCATTATATGAGTAGCATGAAGGAAAAGACATCCATTGAACAATTCCTACTTACGTATAATTAGGAATGCTAAGTCCAACAGTGACATTCTTCACTAATGACTGCAAATACTTCTTGGAATATTTGCACATATTGTAAAGATTTAAAGAGCATGTTTGACAATTGTGCACTAAATTACGGGACTAATTTAAGTATCACAGTACGATGATAATGATAATGATAATAATAATAATAATAATAATAATAATAATAATAATAATAATAATAATAATAATAATAATCATCATCATCATCCAAATAGGGATTAGACCATTGGTGATCTGTTCCGACTTATTATCATTATTATTATTATTATTATTATTATTATTAATTTGGAGTTTAAAATTACTCATAAACTCTAATTAATAATAAAGATAAGTATCTAAGCCTTCCACCATGCTCATTGCCTGGAAAATTACATCTTATTTTGAATATTTTATTTAAAACCGTGTTAATTCGTCTTAGAATGACAGAAGGAAAACAGTATTTGAATCGAATTTAAATCCTAATAACATAATC
Organism: Deroplatys truncata; assembly: GCA_030765065.1. NCBI lineage: Eukaryota > Metazoa > Arthropoda > Insecta > Mantodea > Mantidae > Deroplatys > Deroplatys truncata. The sequence goes on along the minus strand of CM060978.1, from coordinate 241,426,792 downwards.
TATTTCATACAGAAATTGACCTTTTTTTTTTTACTTATCTTCTTCTGCAACAGCACACCTTCCTTTTATCTCTCCATTTCCAGTTTTTCCATTTTTTACCAATTTCCTCATCTTTTATGATGTTGCAAAATTTCGAAGAGTTTACCCCACGAATTCAAATTTCACTGACTTTTCACATTGAGCTTTTGTGGGGTATTACGCTTGGTAGAAGTACACGGCCCCAGAACCTGGAGCAGAACACCGCAATGGCCCTTTTTGCGTTCTAACATGACCTCTGGATGTGAGGAATAAGGGGGAGATTCGAAGCGCGACCAGATCCGGACGTCGTGCGCAATCAAGGACGGGGTCCCTAACATTTCAGATGGAGCACATCCTAGCGCCGGCTAACCACACCATCCTCGCGGAGGTTCCATTGGTCTGAGACAAGCTCCCAGGAAGGGTTTCCAGCAAACGCCAGGAAGAAACCTTTCCAAAGTGCCGTAACACACCGAACGCTTTCGTCTGGTCCTTCAACCTTGAAACAGATGAAAGGTAATGATGTGGATAGAAAATTCGTGGTACAATTCGCCGACCTGGGGAAACCACGAAAAAACTAATGGTCAGAGTGGCCAGCCATCTCACTCAGTATCGATCTTGGCAATTCATCCTTTCTGTGAAAATTAATTCTATCAGGCATTATGAAGCAACTTGCTGGAATTATAATAAGATCTCTTTAATCTGGACCAATGAGCATCGTCTGAATTACAAATATGCTGCATAAAATATACAATTTATGAATAGTTCAAGGTTTGTTTAAACTATTTTCTTTTGCAGTCAATACAATCAGCTCCTTGTTTCAAATTCCATAAATATAGGTACTGACAATAATATCGCTCATTTAAAGATCCTCCCCTCATTTGTAAACTTTGTTGTACTCAATTGAACTGCATACAGTTTTGCTAACAATGATTATACAAAATCACATGAAATGCATACATGTGGACCAGCAGTAGTCCCAAGGTTGGTTGTATATACTTATATTCAAGGGGAGGCCACTGTAGTAACCAGGGTTGCTAAATATCTGAAATCAAAATAAGGAACAGATGCGCAATTGAGGAAATCGACGACTCCTGTTCTAGTAGTTGTAAACTTTCTTTAAGAATATTTGTTTTAGTAATGTGATTACATTATGTTTATTAATAAATATTAATTACCTTAACTTTCATACAATACTGAAACTAATATTTTCTTTCCTTGCCCATGCTATATTTTTCGTTACTCTGAATAGATCTTGACAGTTGTTTGCCATTCTTAGTAATTTCATAAAAATCTTTGCATGCCACTGAAGACAAATTTACAGAAACAAACAGTTCAGACATATTCAAGTCTACTGAACATCTGTTTCTGCCATCAGACCATTTTACATTCATATGTAAAAATACTGTTTTGACAAAAGCATATGAGGTGGGTATGCTTGAACAAAAAGATACCATTTTCACCTACTTCATGTTCTCCTACACTTTGGAATATTTTCAAACAGTTTTCGCTTATACTCGACTTCATGTCTGCTTGCACAAATTTAAATATGGTTTCATAATGGAATACTCATCATGTAGCTTATCTACATCAACACTGTCCTGTATGTTTAACCTACAAACAAGGGTACTAATATCATTGAAGGATATCTCATTTACTAGAGCCAAAATTCCCATTGCTTTTAAAGGCTTTTCATCAGAGAAATCAAACCACATTTTTAGATAACCTAATGCAGTTTCTAAAAATTGTATAACATGTTCAGAAAGCTTTCTCTTTATGTCAGCATGAATTTCACTATCACTTTCTTTTCACCATATGCATATCAACACCGTCGAGTGGTCAAATTGCAATTTTTTACTGGCTGACTCAAGACCTTTCCAGATGATTTTTACATCACCTAAGTTGTGCTTATATCATTAGAGTTACACTCATTAATATTGAATATATTTCCCAAAGTTTTGGGTAGATCTGAATCTAAAGTTAAAAAATGTCATTACAACTTCCCAACACATTATTTATCTACACCAGGACTCAAGTCAACCAAGTTGTTACGTGCCATTCTTGTTCAACAAATGGAATCATACTTTTCAGTTCATCTCTATAAACTATCGAGGTTTGGGAAATAGGAAAATGTACTTTCAAAACCACATTTTCAATATTTATATCTAATGCATGCTTGAAAGCACTGTTTACTATATGTGTAGGGCATCCTTCTAGGCTATCTTCATCTTTATTTGTTTCTTTCCTTCCTTTAATAATGCTGAATCTTTCTTTCCAAAATTTTCATTTGTATTGTCTACACAAAAATATGTGAAATTACTCATAGTCCATACTTCCTTAAAGTATAACACGTATGCACACATTTAATATAGTTTCTGCTGATTCAAAAGCTCTTACACAGTCTATTAACTTGGAAGTAATGCCTTCTTTGAAAGAAAAGTACTGTAGACACATCACATAAAACTTTTGGTTACCTTTGTTTGATTTATCTGTAGCGATGGAGAAATAACCTACACTTTTCAGCTGTTCCATTACGTCATTTATAAGGATTGCTGAAACTTTTGGTAATGGCTTCATCCTACAGACAAGCCATTTTTGTGGCTATCAGCATAAGGAAACATAGCAGACGGTTTTGCCAACACCAGATCTGAAAACATTAACTTTATTTTTCAAAGTTTCAAAATACTCCGAAATAGGGGGCAGTTACCATCCCAGATAGGAACTGTCTGGGAGGCAGGAAATCCAGGTGTCTGGCAACCCTGGTCCCAACATCTTGAGTCTTCAGCGATGAGGAACAGGAGAGGTGTAAATGTGACAAGAGAAGTGGACTGTGGTGTTGGATGCACAAACCTGTGCAACTTCCTGTAGCTAGTGCAAAGGATTGTGAAAACTTTCATTGATTTCAAGACGTTTGTTTGGCTTATCTTTGGAAACAAGTATTCATGTTTGTGTTTTCCTGATAAAATTTGTGTAAAATTGAATGATATTGCAAAGCTGTATACAATTGAAGATAGTAGACATATTTTAATAGAATATTGTGTGGGATGGGAAACTGGATTTATTATTTATCCTGTTTTCTAATCATAGCAAATTGCTGTTAAATCTAGGCAAACAAAATGAGTCTTATGAACTACTGTATGCACACCACACTTTATTTTTATTTATTATTTTCTTCTAAGTTAGAGGCATAACTGACTACTGCCATTGTTCATTTTTTACTTTCTCTACTACGTATAATAAGTAGGAGAAGTATTGCATTCCAACCAAAAATTTGATACTGAGATTTCATTGGAAATACATGTTTTGAGGCCCCTAAATCCAAAGGGTTTTTTGGAAATATGTCTGTGTGTCTGAACACCATAACTCAAAAACGAAAAATCGGATAAATACCAAACTTGCTATTTAGATTCAATATCTTTCAAAGATGCGACACAAAGATTTAAAAAAAAATTCCTCACACCAAACTACCCTTTACAGGGAACACCTTTTTGAAAATTTTGATTTTTCTAAAGATGGCTAACGATTTAGATTAAAATACCACATATGAAAGATATTTACAGGACAAATAAAATGTGTATCTTAAATTTTCAGGGAACAGCCTATGAAGTCCTCTTCATTTAGAAGGAATTTTGTATAATCTTGTATAACTGGTAAACATTAAGCAATAGACGAAAAAGTACTGCACAAAAAATGTAGATCTCCTTAAAACACACAATTTATTTAAAGTAAGTTTTTCTCTGGCATAAGCCGCTTCTGAGACATTGATATTAAAGGTTTGAATTGTTCATTTCTTGGTCATTCTCTTAAAGTCCTTTCAACATTCAGTTGTTTCTCGTGATTACATGGAAACAGTATGGAATTTTAAGGTCAGCACACAGCGCCCTGTTCTTAAACGTTTGACTGTTGCTGTTCCGTTTGTATTTATAATGAAATGTGTAATGTAGCTATTTCTGCAAAGGTTTATTTGGATTAAAATGTAGTAGATAGAAAAATAAGCTTGAGTTAGAATAATTTGTATACATACTAATAAATGATAGAGGGTAGAGAAAGACATTCGAATGTATCACATCAGATTTTTTTAAAGTCTTTGTGTTTTTTTACTTTCTATATCACTTACTGGGGGGGAAAGGTAGTACTGGATGCAATGTGGTTTCACCAGAAACATATGTTTTGAGGTCTCCTTATCCAAAATGGGAATATTATAGAAAAAGTCTGTCAGATTATCTGTCTCTGTGACTATGAACAGATAATTCCTAAACAAAAAAATCTGATGTAATACATTCACATGACTTTCTCTACCCTCCATAATTTATTATGGGTATACAAATTATTCTTACTCAAGCTTCCTTTTCCCTCTACTGCATTTTAATCCAAATAAACCTTTGCAGAAACAGCTACATTACACACTTCATTATAGATACAAAGAGAACAGCGATAATCAAATGTTTAAGAAATGGATGCTGGCCTTAAAATTCCAATACTGTTTCCATGCAATTGTGAGAAACAGCTGAATGTTGAAAAAAACTTGAAGAGAATGACCAAGAAATGAACAATTCAAACGTTTAATAAATGGATATGGTCATCGCAGCCTTCGGATCCCCAAGCGGCGACCTTTGTGCAGTAGCCAAACACTTGTTCCCTACCCTCCCTAACCGCAAGCACCATAAAATCTTAGTGACATCCATGTGCATATGCGCGTTGTTGCCAAAATTAAAAATAGTATTTAAAAGCAAAACTTTGCAGGTGATTTCCACATGTACAGAATACAATCATGCAGTTTGTCTGCTTGCTTTACACACAAAATAACTATGTAAATAACTATGAATCGCATAGTAATTACATTTAAGTTGCAAACGCTTTAAAATATAACTGAACTAATGAATGATCTGAACTAATATACTGCGCTACAAGAATAGAAATGCATGTTAACATATCCGAGAGAAACTTAGAAACATGTTCCGAATAAACTATACATTGTTGGACTATCATTAAATAATTAAAATACATAAATATTAATTTATTTTGAAAGGAACTCTTACTCCCAAATCAAAGCATCATTTTTGATTATGCTGTGCGCGGAGCTATGGTAAAAAGTTTTTTATCACTTGTATCACAACAATGTTTTATTAATATAAAGCTAATACAAGAAGTTGTGTATTGTTTAAGGTGTAAGATTTATAAGCATGACATCTTCTGTTTACTTAAATGAATAGCTTTATTATAAAATGCAGGATAAGTAAAAATACGAAGGCAAAAGAAAGAAAATAAAAAAAAAATCTTATGTATTATATTCACAAGATTATCTCTACTCACTCTTCTACAAACTACTTTCACAAAAGCTTATTCTATCTACTTCTTAAATAATAAGATAAAATTTCATTGCACATATCGTTGTAAATATAAGGATACATAGGCTAAAGCGATAGTCAGATTTTTAAAATACAGATGACTATATGATGACTTTGAAATTCCATGCTCTTAGCATGACCACGAGCAAAATACAAACAGAGACTTTCAACTTGTATTTCAAAATTCAAACCAACAACAAAAAATTTCTCGGAAATGGTTAACACAATTTGACCTAAAATTTGTCCTTTACCGAGATTGCATTTTACGCAGAGTAAGATTTTGTCTCTCTCTTAGAATTTACCAGTAATACAACAAGTTGAGAACGAGGAAAATTTTACAAGTTATTCCCAGAATATAAAATTCATGATACAAATTTTATTTTTCCTGCAAATATCTTAAACTTGCGGTATTTTACTAAAAATCGTTAAGCTGTTTTTGAGAAATTCAAAACAATAACAAACATTTTTCCACATAAAAGGTTCTTTTCTACATGTTCTTGAACATTATACATAAAAATCTGGCTTTGCTTATTCAGTTTTTGTAGCCCTTTTCTTCGTGGTCTTGGCATTACTGATATTCGGCAGAGGGTCACTTGCTGGTGCGACCGGAGGGGCATCAACTTGGTTCGTTTCCCAAGGTCTCCACATCTTAATTAAACTATTAAACGCTAATAACTATTAAACACTGCTAAACTTACAAAACTGCACTAAGTAAAACACTATATAACTTCTCTGAAGAAGTAATATAGAAGCTTAGCTGAACATGGAAGAAAAGCACGAGCGAACAGTCACAGCTGCTAAAACCGGCAACAACGCTTTGCTTTGGTGGAGCTGGAGAAAGGACCACGTGTTGTGTTTAAGGGATGGGAAGACCCTACTAATCGTTTACTGATGGGTTTATGGTCAGGCTTCAAAGCTTTCCGTTCGCTTTGAAGCCGGTTGGGGAAAGGATGCCCGCGACTAGTTTATCTCAGAAATGGCTTATGCCAAAAAAATAACAACTTATTTTAAATAAATTGTGGGTTTTAAAGATATCTACATTTTTTGTGCAGTACGATTTCATCTATCATTTAACATTTACCAGTTATACAATATTATACAAAATTACTTCCAAATGAAGAGGACTTCATAGCTATTCCCCGAAAATTCAAGCTATACATTTTATTTGTCATGTAAATATACTTCATATATGGTTAATTTATTTTGAAGATTTCAAAACCTGATATAAGTACGTAGATGATATTTTTGCTATTGTTCCAAAAAAACTTTCAGAAGATGCTTTGAAATTATTGTATTTACAAAAAAAGATCTATTAAATTCACAATAGAAAAAGAAATCACCAATTACCTTACCTAGACTTCAGGATCATCAGAAATAATGCACACAACAAACTAACGTTTGGCATTTACAGAAAACCAACGCACACAGAAACCTATATTAAAAACAATAGCTACAATCCTACAAGCCACAAACATGCAATTTTAAATAGTATTACAAACAGGTTAGTACATATACCAATGGAGAAAGAGGAATACCAGAAAGAATACCAACACATTATCCACATAGCCACTATCAATGGATACCAGAAAAAAACAATAGATAAGAAGATAAAAAAGTTTGAAAGACAGAAATAGATCCAACAAATGAGTACTTTACTCAGACAACAAAAACCACAAGCATATAGGAAATTCACTTATCACCCTTGGACACATCATAAATTTCAAAGGATTTTCAAGAAATACAGCATCCACAGAATAAACACAATATACAGAAACTACTATGCAACACAACAAAAGATCCTATCCCTAACGATAAATCAGCTGGTATATATCAAATTGTTTTTAATGACTGTAACCTGGCATACATAGGAAGGACCAAAAGAAATCTTGAAATAAGACTTAAAGAGCATATGAGATGCATTTACCAAAAGCAGCCAGATAAATCAGCAGTAGCACATCATTTCTGGTCTTCAAACCATGATATCACTCCGAACATAAAACTCTTAAAACCGATCAACAGCAGCAATGAATTGGACATCTGGGAAAAAATACATATCATCAAACACAGGAATCACCTAATGAATTTCAAACTGCCGCCACCCAGCAGCCTTTGGAGGTTCATCAGCCCAGCACCAGAGACACCACTAGCCACACACATTCCCCAGACAATAACCGGCAAAATCAATTGAAAACATGCTGACGATGGTAGTAAACTGTCTCCCGAAATGCGTTCAAGTAAGAACATTTTAGTGATGTAACAACCTTCAACTCTCTTTATTTTAAATTCATATATGGTATTTTCATCAAAATTGTTAGGGCCATTTTTTAGAAAATCAAACATTTCAAAAAACATTCCATGGAAAGGGTAGTTTGGGGTGGAAGGGATTTTGTTGAAAATCCTTGTGTTGCTTTTTTGAAAGATATTGAACCTAAATACCAAGTTTGGTATTTATCTGTCTTTTCCTTTTTGAGTTATCATGTTCACAAACACACACTGCACATGTTTCCAAAAATGCTTTATTTGGATTCAAGCACCCTCAAAACATGTACTTTGGTAACAAATTTTTGGTGAAATGCAATACTTGCCATTTACTATTATGTAGTAGAAAGTGAAAATGGATAAATACCAAACTTCATATTTAACAGTGGCATCTTTTTTTATTTTCTCAAAAACCTGCTTCTATGTTTTTACTTTCTCTACCACGTACCTAATAGAAAGAGTATTGCATTCCATCAAAAAATCTGATATTCGGATTTCACCAGAAATATGTTTCAAGACCACCTAAATCCAAAACATGCACTTTTAGAAAAAGGTCCATGTGCTTGTGTGTCTGAACGGCATAACTCAAGAAAACATAATGTTGGATAAATTCCAAACTTAGTATTAAAGTTCAATCTCTTATAAAGATGTGACACAAAGATTTTCAAAAAGATTTCCCCATCCCAAACTACACTTTTTGTAAAACTTTTGTCAATTTTTATTTTCTCAAAAATGGACATACGGACTTTTATAGAAACCTTATATATTTTAAAGATATTTACAATACAAATAAAATGTATGACTTGAATTTTCTGGGAATAACCTGTGAAGTCCTCTACATTCTGAATGACCTTCATATAATTGGAAAACCGTAAGATACAGATAAAATCTTATTACACAATAAGTGTATATTTCATTAAAGCACACAATTTATGTTACATAAATCTTTTTGTGGAGTTAACTATTTCCGAGATATTCCTTGTTATTGATTTGAATTTTTAAATGTTTGCAGTGACAACTGGGAAGACTTTATTCACTTTTTTTTTCTCGTGGTGATGCAAAGAGCATGGAATTTCACAGCGACATACTCATTAAAAGTGTAACTATCACTTTACCATATCCTACAACGATATGTGTAAATGGATTAAAAAGAAGTAGATAGAAAAATAGGCGGCTCCGTGGCCGAGTGGTTAGACCGCTCGCCTCCCACCGAGGCGGCCCGGGTTCAATCCCAGGGACCTGCATGTGGGATTTGTGGTGGACGAAGCGGTGTCTGGGCGGGTTTTCTCCGGGTTCTCCGGTTTCCCCCGCCATTCATTCCACCAACTGCTCCATCATCACCTTTCCTTTCATCCATTTCACCAATATTTCGTTTCATCTACTTCTTTCATCCCATACCAGGCATCGGGCTGATCACCCATCCTGGATGCTCTGTCTGATCCATGAGTGTCTGCTCCTCGACGGGCCTCTGACCCCAGGCGCCCGCTTGTAAGTCCTGGGGGGTGTAAGTCCTACATAAGAGGAGGGTAAACAGATAATGAATGAATGAAGATAGAAAAATAAACTTTTGTAACCATAGTTTGTAGAAGAGTAAGTAAAGAAAATCATGTGACTGTAGGACATCAGATTTTACAAGGGACTAAAAGCAATCATGCACAATGAAGTTCAAATGGTTCATTGTTTACTATAACTCAAGTTCACATATATGGTTAAGGATAGCAAAACAAAAATAGATGTTTAATTGATTTACCAGGTAAATGATACTCAACTAGTTCAACCAAGAGTGCACCCAATCTCCCATTGTAAATAGGTTAAGTACACATCCCTTAAAATTATAATTTGGAGTGGATACACTACATCTTACATACTAAACAAACTGAGCACATACTCCTTAATATCATAGTTTGGATTGTATAGAACACATTCATGATTTAGTCTGCTGAGCATGTTATTACTTCAAGCATTAGAACAAGTATTCGTGCAAAGTAAACCTGAGATAGCTAACCCAAAAAATGGCCAAGGTACATTCCATTTGATTGCTTTTAGCACCAAAAATGTGCTGTAGGCCTGTTACTTTCTCCACCACATATTTAGTAGACAGGAAGTACTGTATTCCACACAAAAATTTGATATCAAGCTTTCTCAATACATGTTTTGAGGCTCCTAAATAAAATAAATAATTAAAAAGCACTATTAGCAAAAGGTCCATGCCGGAGCTAATCTGTGAACAGCATAACTTAAAAAGAAATCAGCGTGAAGATTTTAAAGAAAATTGTCCCACCCCAAGTTACAATTTACAGGGACATTTTTCGCAATTATTTTTATTTTTTCAAAAATGTTCTTATAATTTTGATTAAAATACCATTATTTAAGATATTTATATAACAAATAAAACATATATCTTGAATTTTCTAGGAATAACCTGCAAAGTCCTCTTCATTTGTAAGTAATTTCATATAATTTTATCTGGTAAACCCCAAAACCTAGGCAAAAATGCACTACACAAAATATGTAGAACTCTTTAAAACACAAATTTATTTCAAATAACGTTTTCTTTAGCATCAGCCATTTTCAAGATGTGCATATTATTGTTTACAATTTTTCAATATTTTGTCATTTTTACTTTTTCTACCATGTACTTGGTAGGCAGAAAAGGTATTGCATTCCACCCAAAAATTTGATACCGAGATTTCACCAGCAACACATTTTTCGGACCCTCTGAATCCCAAAAAAGCATTTTTAGAAAAGGTCTGTCTGTGTCTGTGAACAGCGTAACTAAAAAATGAAACGTCAGATAAACACCAAAGGTTCAGTACTTCTAAAGATGCAACACAAAGATTTTGAAAAAATCCCTCCACCTCAAACTACTCTTTACATGGAACATTTTTTGAAATTTTTTATTTATTCAAAAGTGACTCTAATGGTTTTGATTAAAATACGGTATATTAAGGATATTTACATAACAAATGAAACATATATTTTGAATTTTCTGGGAATAACCTCTGAAGTCCTCTTAACTCAGAAGAGATTTTGTATAATCTTGTATAACTGGTAAACATTAAGCGATAAACAAAAACGTACTACACAAAAAAATGTAGATCTCTTTAAAACACACAATTTATTTCAAATAAGTTTTTGTGGCATGGCTGCATTTCAGAGCTATCTGTTATTAATGGTTCCATCTGGTCAATACTTTATCATTCTTTATAAGTCACATTGATTTTCAGTTGTTTCTGGTGATTCCATGTAAATGGTATGGAATTTTAAGGCCAGCGTATAGCATCTAGTTCTTAAACATTTGACTATCACTGTTCCCTTTGCATCCTAATGAAATGTGTAAAGTTGCTATTTTTGTAAAAGTTTATCTGGATTAAAATGAAGTAAATAGAAACAAAAACCTGAGGTGATATATTCACATGACTTTCTCTACCCTCAATAATTTATTAGTGGGTATACAAATTATTCTTTTTTTTCTATCTACTACATTTTAATCCAAATAAACCTTTGCAGAAATAGTTGCATTATAGATTTTGTTATATACATGAAGAAAACATGATAGTCAAATGTTTAAGATCTTGGTATATATGCTGTCCTTAAAATTCTATACTGTTTCCATGCAATCACGTGAAACAACTGAATGTTGACAGGACTTTTTAACAAAATGACCAAGAAATTAACAATTCAAACCTTTAATAATGGATATTTAGAAATACATTATGCCACAAAAAGAAAACTTATTTAAAATAAATTGTGTGTTTTAAAGAGGTCTAAATCTTTTGTATAACATATTTTTGTCTATCCTTCATGTCTACCAATTATACTAGATTATGCAACGTTTTTTTCCAAATGAAGTGGAAACATTTAAACATTTTCTATGAGAAAATTTTCTATAGCTTCACAGGCTATTCCCTGAAAATTTAAGATATACATTTTATTTGTCATATAAATATCTTTAATATATGGAATTTAATCAATATCATTATGAGTAAGCTTTTACAAAATAAAAAATTTTGAAAAATGTTCCGTGTAAAGGGGTAGTTTGGGGTGAAGAGATTTTCTTGAAAATCTACGTTTTGCATCTTTGATAGGTACTGAATCTAAATACCAAGTTTGGTATTTAACCGACCTTCAAGTTTTGAAATATGCTGTTCACAGACATACACAACACACACTCACATACAGAGATGGCGCTTTTTCTAAGTGCTTTTTTTTTATTCAGTGTACCTCAAAACATGTATTTCTATTGAAATCTTGGTATCAAATTTTTTGGTGTAATATAATATCTTCTCTACACACACACGCACGCGCACGCGCACGCACGCACACACACACACACACATATAGAGATGGACCTTTTTCTAAAAGTGCTTTTCTTTTATTCACTGTACCTCAAAACATGTATTTCTATTGAAATCTTGGTATCAAATTTTTTGGTGTAATACAATACCTTCTCTACCTACTATGTACATGGTAGAGAAAGTAATAAACTTTCATAAGAATAATTTGTATTATAACCACTAAAAAATGGTAGAAGGTAGAGAAAGTCATGTGAGTGTAACACATCCGATTTTTTTTAAGTTCTGTCATTATTCAGTTGTATTTCTCAATGTCATGGAAAGAGTATGGACCAGTTCCTAAACATTTGACTACCCCTATTCCCTTTGTACTTATAATGAAATGTGTAATAAAATTATTTATGACATCACTATCTCAATTAACTAGAAGTAGACTAGAAGAATAAGCTTTTGGAAGAAAGTTTGTAGATGCTATATAAAAATAAGTGATAATGGCTAGAGAAAGTCATGTGAATGTAGCACATCAGATACACTTTTTTGTTTTGTTTTTGTTTTTTAAGTGTACTGTATACAGTGCCTTCTAAGCCAACTAAAGGAGTAATGGTTAAATTGGAAGCTAAGACATGACCAATAAACTAAAAGAATTGGTGGTTGGGACAGGTGCTGCAGTCTGTAAAATATTTAAGCTCTATGTTTAGAATTTAGCTATGGAAAAACAAATAGACTGCACTGTGTTAATGCAAAGCTTCCAAAAACTGATTCTGACACTGTTCTAAACTGCTTGTTGTTTTCCAAGCAACTTTCTCTCTTCATTTCTGCTGTTGTTGTAACAGGAGGGTGTACTCGCCCAAGGGGAAGTGTGACACCATTTAGTCCTACTTGCATGGCATCATTCCTCATTTGAAATGCACTCACTATTACTGGCTTATGATAAGGTTTCAAGTGTCAATCATCACATAAAATAGTGGTTATGTGCCTCTGCCAGAAACATCTTCTGGAATTCTGTATGAAGAAGAAGAAGAAGAAGAAGAAGAAGAAGAAGAAGAAGAAGAAGAAGAAGAAGAAGAAGAAGAAGAAGAAGAAGAAGAGAAGGAGGAAAGAAGAAGAAAACAAAAAACAGAAGTATGGTTACTTTCAGCTATTGAACAGAATCTGAGGTGAGGTTATAAAGCACCTAAGTTCTGTGACTTCACAGCCTTAGAGTGAAAAGGCAAACTATCTAAAATTTTCATTCACTGTTCATCTACAATCCCACAATAATAGTTGCTTCAACAGAGGTGCAGAACCAGGGAATCCCAACCCCTCCATTCTAATGTTAATGGTCCTGGCAGTGAATCAAAGCCTTGCCCTGTGCCATATAGGATATTCTGTCTAATTGAATGCCAACTGCTTAATCTTGGAAAGTTTCCAGTATCCTCTTCACAACATGAGTTTAAGTGTGGGACTGCCTATTGAATTAGAAAGCTCAATAACCTGAAATTATACTCTAGCAACTTAAGACAACTTTCTCTCATTAAAAGATTCTTGCTTTGTTTCCAAGATCCTTATCCATTTAGGTACCAGTTTTCAATGTGTTAAGTTTGTACGTACAGCATTAGTGATCAATTTATAAATGTAATCTTCAATCATTCTTGTGCACATGTATAATGCGGTCAAGCATACCAACTGGTGCTTTATTTATACACAAAACAAAAACAAAAAAATTAATTTATAAATGCTAAACAACACAAGTGTGACAGTGCAAACTATATTCTGACAATTTCTAAGAGCGCAAGGGGAGATTTAGAAAGTTCTTAGCCAAAAACATATATAGTACTGGTAGAGGATAATTCCTAAGTATGATTCTTTAGGAGATGCAGTGTGCAGTTTCATATATATGTTTTCCTTTGTGTGGATGTTTTAGTCCTGCAAAATAAACAAATCGAGGTTCCTTCTGAATGTTATGCAATGATTAAATACTTCATATTAAAAAGTTTAACAGAAAAAAATAGTAATTGGGTTCCAATTTGGAAGATTCTTCACCATTAATTTGTATGTTGAAGAAACAGGCTGCAGTGTTTGAACGTGGCCATTCTTCCATGTTTGATAATGGATGTCCAGTTACCATCATGACTGAAGAGAAAATCACGAAAATCCACAATGTCCTGTTAAATGACATACAAATCAAGGTATGCATGCTTGCTGACAGTTGCCAAGATCTCATTAGATCATATCTGAAACATTTTACATGAGCATTTGCACATGATAAAGGTTGTAGTGCAATGTGTATTGCATTTGTTAACTGCCAATCAGAAGTACATTCCAAGTGAACATCTCACAGGAGCTTGGACATGTTCAGGTGCAGGTTCCAGTTGATACGATGTTATGTCACAAAACACAGATTCACCACCCTACACCAGAGACAAAGCAGCAGTCCAAACAATAGGTGCAAGAAACAGAAAGCATTTGAAAGAAGACTAAATATGTTCCTTTAGTTGAAACACTACTTTTTGTGGAATGCCTGTGACTTGGCATGAGAAGACTACCTAGAAAAGTGCAAATCCATCAACAGAGAGTACTATCAGCTTTGCTGGTGCAGTTAAAGGATGCTATGAAGGCCAAATGTCCGCAGTTGTTTTGATAGTTCTTTTCCATCAAAACAATGCGTTGGCACACTTTTTAATTTCAATTCCAAAGTTGCATAACCAGCACTCTGAAATTTTATTTTTTCTTAAATTGATGTTTTAACACAAAACACATCAGAAGTGCATAAATAAGCTTGGAGAACTAAAGTAAGGAAATTATGCAGCACTTCTAAGGCAAAAGATATAATAAAAACCTTGAACTGGATTTAATCCTCTTGCAACCAATTTATTTTCAACTAAAACAGCTTTTGAAGCCAAAAGGCAAGAAGCTGCTGCCTGTTCTCGTGTTTGCAGTTTGGTTGGCTAAATCACTGATTATTGGTCAGGGTTTCAATGTCAGACGTTATCTTAGTTTTAATCCATGTTGCAGTGATTCCAAGTTTTCATAAAGGATGGGAAAAAAATTGAGTTTTATTTATGGATGCTCTTTAACTATGGTTCTTAGCAATCCATTCTATTTTGGGTATGAAAGACCAGAAATTTTGCCCAGAGGCCTCTTTATCAGGCTTGAGGTTCTTTTACATGCCGTAAGTCTACAACATGGGACCACCAGCTTTACTTCCCTTCCAAAGGAAGCCATGTTAAAGATTTTATGCCCGAAAAAAATCCACGCCCTCTGTCCGGTTAGAACCCGTGACCTAGGGTACCAGGCTAGCATGGAGGACAACTTAAAGAATGGAGTGATCCACTTAACATAATTGTGATTGACATGGATGGATGCTGACAGGGCCTCAGCACACATTTTACATTTAAGTCAAACAAAAGTAAGAATCAAATATTTTATATTCTTTGTTTATTTACAAATAAATTTCAACAAACTGTAAAAATATTTAGCAGTAAGGATGAAAAACTGTCCCAACAGTAAAAATTTCTTGCAGCCATATTTTCTTTTCCATTCCAGTTCTGTTAAAGGAATCCCTCTCTTCCAAATCATGTTCCAATTTTGGAGCAGTAGAATTTGATTGGTTAACTGAGATTTGAATCCAGCTCCACAGCATGACAAGCAAGAATGTTGCTGCAGCACTGCACAATTGTTATAATTTATATACTGTAATAGGTAATCATTAGGGGATGGTTATTCACATATAATTAGACAACCTATGGCAAAGTTAATTTCATACACATGCAACAGCATAGTGAATATATGAGAGAATATATTCACTTAAAAACAACACTTAAGATGGTTTTATATAATATTTAAATAAGAAAGTAGTAATCTTTGCAATTTACTAGTTGGGGACAAAACTGAAAAAACATTAATAGCATCTAAGCAAAGCTGAGTGCATTCAAAATGAGTAAACCATAATAAGAAACAAAAGAAAAAAAAATGTCTGCTTCCATACTTAAAAGGCAACTACTGAAAATCTCAATAGTGGTTGGCACTATTAATTATGTTATTTTTAATTCAAAGTGAGTTTGTTTGCTCTGCTGCCATATCTTGTATGCCTGACAGATTAATAACACTTGTGACTTACTACAATACATGCTTTTTTTTTTTTTTTTATTTATTTATTTATTTATGTAATTTTACTTGGCAGAATATATTCATGGACTTCTTTCACCTTCTCAACTGGCTGGTTCCTGCAACTGCCCTTCTTTTATATAAAAAAAAAGTATCTTGTTATTTAGTGTTTTGGACTTAATATAATTTAATACTTTTTGGGGGAGGGCAGGAAGTGTTTTTCCCCATAAGGCGATAAGTTTAATATTAGATAGGTTTAGGTGCTCAAGCACTCTTGCCTTCCTTTGCAGCCTTGTATTAGTTATTCCATTTATTTTCTTCAAAGATTCTGCTAGTCTATTGGGGATTGAATCCTTCATAGAAAAAATCACAAAACTTCTGATATGGATTTGTTAAAACTTGAGAATTTATATTAAGCACAATAAAGACCCTGTGATCTGTCCAATGCATGCTTACAAAGTAATCATCATGTATGCAATATTTCTGCTTTACTTTCCACAATTAATGGGGATGAGAATTCCCTCATGAGATTCTGAGTGCCAGCAACAAATACCTCAAGAACTTTTGACTCGTGTAGACAATTCAATGCAAAGTTATCTCTTCAAGGCAGTTCTTGAGCTGTTTTAAAGAATTATGTTGTTAATGCTGTAACACAGATACATCATTGGTATCTTCATTTTATGTATATTTAAAACATTTGTTCATCATGCTTTGTTTGTAATGCCAACCTCAATTGGTGAAGCTGTAATCTGGATGATTTTTTCAATTATTATTAACTAGAGAGTTTAACTAATTATTCTTAAAACAGGAGAAGAAAACTGGAGCACTATTTAAGTTTCAAATGCAATTTCTTGAAAACAAAACATACACAATTAAATGAAAACATGCTTTGCTTTATGCAGGTTATTATTATGAAATATGCTGCAAATCCAGCAATTTCTGCTGCATGATTTATTAAGATAAGCCCAACTAGTAAGCATTTTCTTCTTTCTACTTGCAATATGCTGTTAATGGAGGTGAAACCACTGTCTGATTCTTGGGCAACACATGTCATTGCTCTCAAGCTAATGTGCAAAATATTAATCTTTGAAATGTTAGATGTTTGCAAGATGGGTTTCTGCTGCAAAGAATCAAAGTCTTACATCACTCTCATTTACCATCCTTAGAAATGTTGGCTGAACTAAATTTGAGGCAGTATTTTATATCACAACACTGTGAATGCCAGAATGATTGTAGTGTAAATTAACATTATTGTATGACAATGATTTGAGATGTTTGTTAATTATAAGCATTGTTAAGAAATAAGTTTACACGGCCTCACTGAAACTGATAATAGGAGCGGGTAACAATGAAACGAGGGGGTGAGTTGTTTATCAATTAGAAGAGACAAACAAATGACGTCAGAGTAGCGTGCCTTTCTTTAGAAATGGAGGGAATATCTTCCCTAGAGCATATGTGTTCGTAATTTTGATTGGATAAAAAAAAAATAGACGCTAATGTTGGCGCGCTTTATTAACCAATAGCAGCTCTGTTATAATGTTTAGGCATATCGGGGTGAGGGAGTATAAATTCTGAAGCCAAATGTTCTCGATTGCTGGAATTGCTGGATTGCGCAGTTCAACAGAATCATTCACGAGTTACACGTCGCGCAGTTCTAAGAAATATCTCTCGCGAGTTACACGTCAGGTAAATCTATGGAAGCATTCACGAAGTACACATTACGCAATTCTACAGAATCTCTCGCGTCGTAAAGTTAGTTACAAAATGTGAAATACGCGAATTAATAGTGCGCGGCATATAAGTGATTGTAGTTACATTCGAAAATATAACAGTTTCAGTCAGGCGTGTATCAAGAGTAAATATGTGAAATTAATAAAGTGTGACGGCAATAAAAGTGTAAAAACAAATTCTTTTATCAGTGTTATCTTTTAGTAACAACTCCTTTCCGTTCTCTTGTTCAAGAGATATTTGCTCGACTGAGTAATAATAGCTAGCCGGATGACAATGAACCCAAAATTCAAAATAGTAAAACAATAACAGGCGTTCAGCAAATAAGATAACACGAGAGGTTACCGCGACAAATTGCATGTTTCCACTACCTGTAGCATTTTCCCTTTAAATGACAATTTCCCCCCCCCCCAAAATACTGCTTACAGAGGCCTCTAGTAATACTTGTTTTATAATCATCCACTTTACTTCATTTCTGTTCACCAGAAATGCGAATAAATGGTGCAAATCTAAGAATGTTAAGCAATTTGGTACATGAATTTCAGATATTTTCCTACTGATTTGATTAACATCTTCAAGAAGGCTCTAGCTTACAGTCAGCCATATGCCTCAACTCTCCCAGTCTCCCAGAGTAGTGATGGGTCGAAGGAGTCGGAGTCGTTTCAAAGGAACGCTTCCTCCTTTGGAAGTGTGAAGTAATCATTCCATTACTCGGAACTGGTACTTCCTTACTTCCAGTCACTTCTAACTCTACCGGAATACTTCCACAACGGGTGTACTACCGCTCCGCCGGAGTAATTCCAAAGCATTTACTTCCAACTCTGTCGGAGTTATTTCCACTCCGCCGGAGTATTTCCAAGGCATTTACTTTCACTTCTAATGCACCATTCTATCAACTCAATTGCCATTCCAATACCTAACCAGTATTGCGTTATGCATATTGTTTAGAAATCGCCATAACATTGTATATCATTTCCTTTATGGTAAATGAGATGACATCAATGCAGCCTGCGTCCGTTGCAATTTGAGAAAAAATGTTTAAGTAAATTAAGTCAATAAGTCTTACTCAAGTACTGAGGAATTCGAGTTTGTGTCATTTATTTAAAATTGAGGTTAAATGTCCTATTGAAAACGACAAATGCAATGAACGCCTTCAGTTGAACGTTAATACAGACTTCCAAAAAATACGCATAAACCTTCCCCCCCCCCGATGTATGGTTCAATACCAATTATGCTTCCACGAGAAAAGCCAAATTTTTTAGTTATATTTCATCTACTCGTACTTCCCACGTCATGTAGCGATTTTAATAAGGGAATATTGCAGCAAGTGAACGTTATGTACAAAATTCCAAAAGCAGCAGAAACTTGTTTTTTTTTCTTGTAATCATTTAATTCCGATTGAGCTTCTATGAGAAAATTCCAATTTCTAGTTACATGTCCACCTACTACTTCCCACGTCATGTAGTATGTCTGTAGGCAAATATTGCATTTAACTCCCTAAAGCAACATTTTGTGTTGATTGCGAGTTTTAGCCTTAAAATTAATGAACAGCACGACTTATGCTTAATTATCACAAAGTTTGAGTAATACCTTAAGAATTTAAAGTACTAAATTGCCTTAACGCAGTAAATTTTGTCCCGTACGTAGACTTACGGTTCAGAAGAGTAAATAAAATAAACGTAAATCGGAGCATACCACTTTTTATTACATTCTCTAAATGTTTCGCTTCACAATAACATAAAAAATTCAGCTCCTAGAGATTATGGGTATATTTAAATTGGCTGCTTCACAATTTCACAATCTTGGACTGTACATCTTTTAGAGAAATATATATAAACGTTAAACGTTTCTACGAACATAGAAATTATAATAATGGAGACTTTAATGTAAGAATAGCGGAAAGAGACAAGCAGAGAAAGTAACTAAAATTATTAGAGAAAAATAATGTGAGTAAAATATGGAAGGGTATAAAATTAATGTATCTAAAGAAATAGCGATTAGGAGAAAAGAAAGTTCATGGTATGGAATGAATAGGAATAAATGGATATGGATGGTTAAAAGAAGAAAATATTGTAAATACAAATAAATGTAAGAATTACTAATTGTATTAACATGTAATATTAATCCGAGAAGACATCTAATATGTAATAACTTAATGCTCAATAGATTAATATGTTATTATTATGACCAAAGGAGGGGAGATGACTATAAAATGTCCAGGGCCAGAAGCAGTCACTCCCAATATGATTGTAATTGTTTTGGTACTCAATAAATATTACATTATATTACATATTTAAATTCATTTCCCAAAAGAATGTTTTATATTTGCTGAAACCACATTTATTGCAAAAGAAGTTACCTCCACCTGCTCATAACCTAAAAGTTTAGCAGGCAATACAGCAATATTTTATGAAGTATATTTAGGCATAAGTTTCAGTATTAAACCCAGTGTTGAGTTTCGTTAATTATACTTGCTTTACAGCAAATGGAATTACAAATTATTCATGTTCGTAGGGTCTACATTACTATATGATATTACCAATATTACTTTGTAGTTTTATTATACAACGGGGATAAAAGCACAACATACTAGCGTAAAACTGCAAGCCACTGAATCACAAACACTTGTTTATGTAACAAGAAATATTGTTAGCACATGTGTGCCATTCCGTTGGATATCATTTGTAATGTTTCCTGTTCATAGACTAGGGGAAATCATTCCGGAGTAAAACAGTGGAAGTATTTTCACCAACACTCCGGGATGAGGAAGCGGAAGTATTTTCATTGGAACTAGTTCCACCCAAAGGTTGGAAATACTTCCAATAGAACTAGTTCCACCAAAGGCCGGAACTACTTCAGGCTGGTTCACAACCAACGAGAACGGTAACCAAAACGAGAAAGTTCAAATACATGTATTCAAATGGGAGTGTTCACAACCGACGGGAAGGGTTCCCGGGTTCCGGGAACGGGAAAGAAGAATTGCTCAACTTTTAACTTTCTCGTTATCGGGCACGGCATATTAGATCTATATTGTGCATATTAGACTCTTCAGTCTAGAGATTATTCTAGGCTGTCGTGACATGAAACAGCCACTATACCCCCGCCGCTGTATCTTTGCACCTGACAGTTCGTATGGCTTCGCGTAAGGTTGGCTACATTGTTCTTGCGACGTTGCCAGAGTGGCTAGTAAACAACAACAGCTGATTGTTCTTTCTATCGTGTCTAAGCCGCATACAAAAAGTGTACGTAAGTAGCAAACGTCAGTAAATAATAACTATTTCGTATTATTATTGTTAATTGAAAATAAGCGATATAAGCAGCGTTGGTATGGTCGGATACTCCTTTCTATGATAATAGGCATAAATGTGTCTACGTATGGCGTTTAATTAGAAAGCATCAAGAATTGTGACTGGACGAGGCTGCTTTCTTTTCTTCCCTGGAGTTGATAGAAATACCTGTTGCGTTCCAGGTGGTTCAGGAATTTTGTCCTCTTTCTCTTGGAGTTTCACTCCCTTGTGAATAACAGTTCTCGTGCTTAGTCCAAGAGCTGCTGCAGTTCGTTGTACGGCTTTATCAACAGGAATAGAGGGATTGCCATGAAGCTTCGCGTACTCATTTTCCTGTTCAAAGAATTCCCCGGGTCCTTAATAGTTCCAATGCCTGACTATTAAGTGGCACACCTCGTGCAAAGGATTTTCACTTCGTGAATCATCACTCGGCGATCGGCGTCGTTTTTCAGACATTGTCGCACTTAAGTTTTGTTTAAATAAATAATATGAATGAAATATATAAAATAGATAAATATATATGTATAAACGAACAATAACAAAACTATCAAACAACAACCACAAATATAAATAACAATGAACAATATGTAGCTTGCAAAGAACAACTCGACGCTCGTGCTAGAGATTCACAAACTGAAGCACGTGGTTGGGAATAGTTATATCCGGCAACAGAGCAGATTCTAATTCCGGTTCCGCTTTGTCATCGACCAACCGGAATGCTGCCTTGTGATTGGCTTAGGAAGTCAAACGGTTGAAGCTTTTCATCCGTTTTTTTTTTTTTTTTTGCGAGTGTACCAACTTAAACGCTAGCTGTCAAGTGCAACGTTACAGCGGCGGGGGTATAGTGCTCTCTATAGTCTATACTCTAGTTACCTTGCTCTATAGTCGCTAGCTGGAAACATGAAATTTGAAGGTATTAGTAGTAAATGTGCTTCCTAACCTCATCCCGACACCCGCAAATCTAATCAGCGTTGGTTCCTCTGGTGAAGGGGTCATTTGTAGTTTGTTTATATACAACTCAAAACTGGCTATTACCTAAAAAAAAACATGGGAAAAGCTACAAAGAACAACTAAAACCGGTGGAAATGAAAAAAGAACAATAAACAATTTTAATGTATGCCATTAAATAAAGGAATGAAAGATTGCCATAAGTAGAGGGATCGCAAATATAATGGATAGATATGCATTTAGATAATGTTTATTCTATCGAATTTTTACGTTGACTTGGCTAAATTGGAAGTAGGTGAAAAAATGTCATTGGTTAGTTAAAAGCAAATGAAATCCCAAATGTGCAAAATCGACTTTCACTTTGTGATCGATATGCATTCCCGTTTTTGTTACCGGGCTGTTGTGAACCAATATCTTGCATGGTGCATTGCTTCCCGTTCTCGGGCGGTTGTGAACCAGCCTTTCCTCGGAGTGGAACTGGAACTACTTCCTTGAAACGACTCCGACTGCGGAGTGGAAATGTGCACATAATAATTGTGTTTTATTTATGGACGCTCTTTAACTACAATGATCCTTAGCGTCCCATTCTATATTAGGCATGAAAGACCGGAAATTTTACTTAGAGGCTTCAACAGGTTTGCCGTTTTTTTTAATGTGCCATACATCTACATGGGACCACCGCCTTTACTTTCCTTCCGAAGGAAAGCATGCTATGGGTTTTTACGCCCGAAAAACTCCATCGCCCTCTACTGATGTAATCTCGGGAAATAGATGGTACCCCTAGAGGGCCTAGACCCCGGAGGATGACATGTATGCTGGCAACTGTAGTAGTTTTACAACATAAAATAGACTATTACAATTATTGAGTATAAAATAGGACTACAGTGAAACTGGCACTTTTTATAAATGAAATGTAAATCAGCGCTATGTAAATAAAACAACTCGGCAATTGACATGTGCATGTATGCAAAATTGACGGTAACCAACCAATATTTGAATCCGTACTGTCTGCCAGTCTAACCAGGTCTCAGTGAATCTATGAACCTCGCTGTTGCCAACCAAAAAACACTAAATCTTGCTACAGGTAGAACAAACTTTCACTACATAAATACATTATATTACTATAAGTCACAGAAAAATTTATTATAGTTCTAACGGTGGTAATTTAGCCCTATTTTGTTGGCAGTAATTTATCTTAGTTTTAAGTAATTAAGTTACAGCGAATTTAATCATTGTACATTTCTTAGTAAAATGTAAATAAATTTATTAATTATCTGAGAAATGTTTATACTGTCAGTAGCTCTCAGATTCATGTTTTTCTGGCTTTCAGTGTTTCAAAAGATCGATTCCTTTTGCCCCTAAAACAACGGTACATGCTCTGTACTATCTTAATTAGTTGTAACCTTTTCGATCAACTACTTATCGGAAAACAGCTGCTTTCTCACTTTATCTTTCAGCAATTCTCCAAGATATTCCTTTTTTCCTTAGGGGTGGAATAGCCTTTCTCACTCATTTACTATATAATTGGTAATACATAAAATGACTAAATTAATTTTGTAAATTATAATTGAAACTTTTTACATATATATATATTAGTAATCTAAATTTATATTTTAAAATTAAAATAGACAAAAGTTGCTACATTTTCCTCACCTTTTCGTTTTTTGCCGCAATGTCTCCCGAAAGATCAAATTTTACTATGCACAGTTGGCAACTCTGGCATACCTATGGGTTTTTTAACAAGTGTACTTTACCATATGGCAGTAATGCAGCTGCATGTTATAGGATGTTTTGTAAAGATTTCATAGTATTTTACTTACTTTTAATGGTAGCACTGCATTAATTCAAGAAGATGTCTTAGGCGGTGTCTAGGCATATGCAATGGTAATATATGTGAAACAGAAAGCATAATGATTATAGTCTTTAACAAAATTGGTAATATATGTAAAACAAAGCATTATTATAGTCTTTGACAAAATTGCAAATGAATACAATACAATTAGCCAAAAGGACTAATAGAGAGAGAAAAAAAAATTACAATCTATGCTGTGGTAGCAAACTCAGTAATTCAGATAAGAGATACCAAGCATAAGCACTACACTGTGGCACGGCATGCAAGTTAGTGTGTTAAAAGGTATAAACTTTATGACAGATAATGCAGTAGCTATCCTAGCAGATTAAAATTTGGAAGTGTGGTTTAATTTGCTTTTATTACATGAAGTCATCAAATGTTAAATTGCTGAATTTGTTACATATCTGTCTTTTAACTCTTCCAATTGATGCTCACTTTATCCATTACATACATTCTTTAATATTTATTCCAAACCATCTGCAATTCTTAGTGAAATAATATACACAGGATTTTGTGGTAGGCTTGCTTAGCTTATGTAGAGTTTATACCCCTAGGACTTACAACCAAGCCTAGGGTCAGAGACTTGTCAAGGGGCAGACAGACATTGAATCAGAGAATTAAGAACCTGGAAAGAGGGATTGACCTGTAGCCAGGTATGAGAGGAAGATATGATGGCAAAAAGGATGAAACAAAAGATAGTGTAATTGGTGGAATGGCAGGGGAAACTAGAGAAAACTGCCCAGATTTCGCTTCGTGAACTAGAAGTCCCACATGCGAGCCCCTGGGATTGAACCCAAGCCGCTTGATGGGAGGCGAGCAGCTCTAGTAGACTTCTAAGATAATCTACTTTTAGCCTATGCTTGATTAATGCAAAACACAATTTTTGTATATAAATTAACCACAGTAGTTTGACTCACGTCCAGTAATACTTTTAGTAACATGTTCCTTTAAGGCTAACATATTCATTCAGTTGAGATCACCTGAGGTTAGAGGGATTCTTAAGTTTATTTGTATCACGAGAACTTTTGTTGGTATAAGTATTATCATTTAAACCTAATTATAGTGTATGTCTTTCTTAGAAGAAATATGATTATCAAGAAACGGTTACTCTTTATAAGATTACAAACACCACCGTAGCTTTTTACTTTCTCTACAACATATAGTAAGTATTGTATCCCACATAATAATTTATGTCGAAATTTCACTGCAAATATATGTTTTGAGTCCCCCTGAACCCAAAAAAGCATTTTTAGAAAAAGTTGTGTATCTGTGAACAACATAACTCAAAAAATGAAAAGTTGGTCAAACTTTTATATAAGCTCAGCATCTTCCAAGGATGCAACACCCCAAAATACCCCTTTATATGGAAAATTAAATCGAGTTTTATTTTTGGACACACTTTAACTGCTGTAGTCCTTAGCATCCCATTCTATATTGGGTGTGAAAGATGCTAATTTTGCCCAGAGGCCTCTTTTATCAGTCTTGAGGTTCTTTTACATGCCATAAATCTACGACACAAGACCACCGGCTTTACTTCCCTTCTGAAGGAAGCCATGCTAAGGATTTTTACGCCTGAAAATGGTTTTCTGATGATTTTGATTAATATACCATATATTAAAGACAAATAAAATATATACCCTGAATTTTCTGGGAATAGCCTGCAAGTCCTCTTTATTCAGAAAGAATTTATATAATCCTCTATAACTGTTAAACATTATACAATAAACAAAAACGTATTAAACAAAAAATTTAGATCTCTCTAAAACAACCAATTTATTTCAAATAACTCTTTGTGCCATCAGCCATTCCTGTAATATCCATTATCGATGGCTCAAATTGTTCAATACGTTGTCTTTCTTTTAAAGTCCTGTTGACATTCAGTTGTTTCTCGCAATTACATGGAAAGAGTATAGAATTTTAAGGCCAACATGTAGTGTCCAGCTCTTAAACATTTGACTATCACTATCCCTTTGTATCTGTAATGAAATGTGTAATGTAGCTATTTCTACAAACGTTTGAAGTAGATAGAAAAATAAACTTTTGTAAGAATATTTGTATACACTAATAAACGATAACAGGTAGAGAGAGTCATGTGAATATAACACATCAGATTCTTTTTACATTTTCTACGACAGAGTAAATATGGGAAGTACTGTATTCTACTCAAAAATTTGATGTCGAGGTTTCATCGGAAATATATGTTTTGAGGCCCCCTGAATTAAAACAAAGCATTTTTGGAGAAAGGTCCACGAGTGAGTATGAATGAATGGATTTATTGTACAATTTGTTCTAAATGTTTACAATACATACAATGTATATTCGTTTATACCTCTACATCTATTTTACAATTAGTGCTTGTTTTCTTATTGGGCCACTCAGATTGCTTGGCTCCCTGGCCTTTTCGCTCACGAGCGGCCCTTGCTTCTCTTACTCTTCTATACCATTTTCTTCCCTTTACCTTCCTTATTCTCCCAGTCCTTGGTTTTGTTTCTTAGAGCCTTTTATTGAGTTAATCATCTTTAGATTTTTACCCCAATTCTCCATTTTTCACACTTTCTTAAATTTCATTTATTGCTTTTGTAACCCTATCAACGATATGGTGCCTACCATAAAATCGTCTGTGTATAATGAACCTGGAATCTCCTTATCTCTTATTACTGGATAATGCTAATTTCTTATTTTTACTCTTAATATATCATCTACGAAAAGGTTACTAATATGAACTCAGTTTACATCCCTGTCTTACTCCTTTTTTTTTTGTGTGTATCAATTTACTTCCTTTCCCTATTTGTTCTTTGTTTTGTCCTGATGCGTAAATTTCTCCATTGCTTTCCTGAGTCTAGTACGTCTGGATACCGGGTCTACACTTTCCTCCTCTTGTAGCATTACCCTCCCTTCTCTCAAATCTATTATTGTATTATTTGCCAGTTATGAAGACTGAGGAAGCCCTGGAAAAGAACCTATCAGAGAGAATGGTCCTGACTGGATTAGAATTACACACCTCCCATTCACCAGACCATATCTTAACCTCAGTAGTGTTCAACCTTATTTCAAATGTTCTTCCCCCTTCATAAATGCAATGCGTAGTTCAAGAACGACAGTTTTCTTCGCACTTGTTGCAGCTTCATGGACCAACAACAAGAGTAATTTCTTCAATTTTCAGCCCTAAAAACTCTTCAGTCTTCTTCTGAAGAAGTATTGCTGATAAAGTAGGAAGCCCAATTGCAGTATCTTGCTTTACAAATGAGTTGGTTCACTCACATCGCTTTAGGCCACTGAAAACTCGCAAAGGCTTCAATAAAGTAAGCCTCGATAACTAAGAATCCAGAAGTTAGGCTATTTGGGTGGATATTTTAGATCAGATTAACATGTTTCCATACATTTAGGGATGTAGGGCTAGTTTTTAAATTGCCTATTTTAAGTTTTGAAGTCCTTTGTTAATCATTTTGGGTCATTATGGGTTTTTCTGTGATTAGTTGCACATTTTAAAAAGCACAACAAATTTCAAAATATCAAATGGGGGAAAAAAAATTAAACGTTGCAAAATATCTTGAGGCTCTTACTTCCTGTAAGCACATTTGTTTTCAAGCAGTCAGAAACTTATCCTCAACCCATTCACTTAAGTTCTCTTAATGCAGAACCTTCATAAGTGAAAAGAATCCATGGTTACTCAGGGCATAGCTAATACCAGGAAAGAGGATGAGGGAAATTCCATTTGCTATTGTTCCTCATACCCCTCTTCCATTAACAATGCTCATTTGGCATTTCCCAGTTTCGAAGAGATGAGGTAAATAACCATGAATTTGGTTGAGATGCCCTTTCAATGAAGATACCCTGCAGAGGATTCGAACTGGAGTTGCAGAAAAGAAAGGCTGGATCTTTGTGAAGAAACTATTAATACAATGGGATGCTAAATGACCAACATCGTCATTGAGACTACAGAAGCAACACAAAATGAGCCTGCTGCACTATTTCCATGAGAGATGGAGAGAGTCAATAGTTCCACAGTGGTTTACAAATTCCTTAATGCTACCCTGGTCACATGCAACACGGCATGATGTCCCAATGTTTGTCACAGATGCACAGCTTACATGAAAAAAGCAGCTAAAGCCTTGAAAGTAGAGATTTCCAAACACTAGTCTGCATGATATCAGATGACTGAAAACTAATAAGTGATTCGCACTTTTTTATGCAGATTACAGAACTGCTTTTAGTTTTTTTTCACAATTTCACTTCAAAAATATAGAGTTCAGACAGTAGATGAGTATTGTCGAAGGCAAATTTATCACTTCTTGAAGGGAAATTTCTCAATAGACTTTTAAGCCTTTAGGTTGTTACACCTGTAGATGCTGGGTTGCTATTTGTAATTTAGGCATTGTTATTAATATCAGAAGCTTGCATTACCAGTGCTATATCATGATTGAAGTTATAAACACATTATGTCTACACGCAAGTGTGTGAATCCAAATGTATTCTGCTACATTTGTGGAAATTATACAGTGCTTCAGAAGAGAACCGATATAACAGACTTTGTGAAAAAAGTGTACCATGCTTATTTTAAAATGAAACTTGGTGACCAAGACAAGGCCTGGGCTCCAAAGACAGTTTGCCGCTATTGTGTTGAGAGGTTAAGATTGTGGATAAAAGGAAAGAAATCATGCATGCCATTTGCAATTCCTATGGTGTGGAGGGAGCCTAAAGACCACCATAAAGACTGTTATTTCTGTTTAGTTAATGTTCAGGGGTGCAATTCGAAAAATAAGAAACACATTGTGTATCCAAGTATTCCTTCAACCATCAGGTCAGTTCCACACGGAGAAGATCTGCCTGCTCCTCTTCCTCCAGCTGCTTTAGAGAACTTGGAAGAAGATGGTGTTGAAAGTGAATCTCATGCAATCATCAAAGAGGATTCTGATGATGTCTACTGCCCTGAATATGACGTGATTCCACAACTGTTCTCTCAGAGTGAACTAAATGATCTAGTATGTGATTTGAATTTGTCTGAGGAAGCTGCAGAGTTACTAGGCTCCCATCTTAAAAATAAGAATCCTCTGGAACCAGGAACACATCACTCATGGTACAGAAACAGAGAACAAGAGCTAGTTCCTTTTTTCTCACAGATCGAGTTCTTGGTTTACTGCAATAACATAAATGAGTTAATGCACTTTTATGACATTGAACATGATCCTACTCAGTGGAGACTTTTTATAGATTCATCAAAGAGGAGTCTTAAAGGCGTGTTACTGCATAATGGGAATGTGGATGGGTCCATTCCTGTCGCACATTCAGTTCAAATGAAAGAGACAGTTGAAAACATGAAGACACTTTTAACAAGTATCCAATACAAGGAACACAAATGGCGTATCTGCGGTGATTTCAAAGTTATTGGAATACTATTAGGACAAGCTGGGTTCATAAAAATGCCTTATTTTCGTGCGAATGGGACAGTCGAGCAAAGCAAAGACATTGGAGTGTGAAAGTATGGCCACAGTGGAGAAACTTGTTGCCTGGAACTAAAAACATCCTGCACGAACTGCTTGTACAGGGACAAAAGATTTGCTTCCGCCACTACACATAAAACTGGGTTTGATGAAGAAATTTGTAAGGGCTCTACCACAGGATGGACCCTGCTTCAAGTACCTTTCCAAGAAATTTCCCTTCATTACACAAGACAAATTAAAGGCTGGATTTTTGTTGGTCCTCAAATAAAGAAATTGATGAAGGATGAAGATTTTGAGAAGACAATGAATGGGAGAGAAATAGAAGCATTTCCGATAGTTACTGAAAACTTCTTAGGCAATAACAAAGATCCTAATTACAAGGCCATTGTCGAAACAATGTTGGAAAATTTCAAGAAGATGGGTTGTAACAGGAGTGTAAAGGTGCATTTTCTGCATTCACATATCGACTACTTTCCAGAAAATCTGGGACATTATAGTGAAGAGCAAGGTGAACGTTTTCACCAAGATATTAAGGAAATGGAGAGGAGGTACCAGGGGAGATGGAATGAAACTATGATGGCCGACTACTGTTGGATGTTGAGGAGGGACAGTCATCTTCAAGGATCTGCAAGTAAGTCAAAGAAGATAAAGTTTGAAAAAAAATAAATAAAACACTTTGGCTTCTTGTTTTGTTAAAATGTAGTCATGAAATAAATTAAGGGAGTTCTTGAGAGTATTCTTAAAAAGTTTCTTGGATAAAAACTTACCTTGTGTGAAATGGTATTTGAATACTTTTCTACGCTCGTTACTAAAATTGTCAAAACATTACTTCTTATTTTGTGTAAAAACCTGACATGATAGAAAAAAACGGAAGTTATTTCTGGAATCAGCATAAAAACTTGATTCAAGAACACCTACTTTTAAGAAATCATCTGACAAAAACTTTGAAAATGCAGACTAGTGAAATATGCTCTGTCTCATATGTCTAGTCCATGGGCTGCAAAACATCACCAAAGAAGTAAGAAGTTTTATCCTCTCATGGATAAGTTGGTTTTGAACACCAAGAATCATACTCCCAAATCTGGGCTTTCATGGATGTGGCCTCAGAGCTCACTTTGCCTCCACAGCAGTTCTCACAGGGAACCTAATTCTCTGCAGTCATATGTTACAGCAACAATTTGGACAAGATATCAGCTGCTTCAGTACAGAAGGTAAAACAGCTATTGTATCAAGAACTCAGCAATGATCAGGCATTTATAGCAACATATTATAGTGTGCCACCAGAAGCAATCTTAAAAGGAGGACTGAACTAAATTTTTAAAGGCTTCTAAAAATAAAATATAAACAATTCTGAGCGCAGTGTTAAAAACCACATCATTCTAAGAACTCTCGTTTTCATTCTGGAAGCACTTTTATTTTAATTTGCACCTTACGGTGACATCATGAGGCTGATCGTGCCACACTACTGAATGTCACTTTGTTAATTAGCTTTGTGTTGCATTTAATTCCTGCTGTCTTATGACTAGGATGTTTTTCTTTCCAATGTTCTGTGAGTTAGGTCAAGAATGCCTGCATGCAGTGCTTATGGTTGTGCAAAATAATTCTGCCGTAAACAGAAATGTTGGTTATTATTCATCCCCTGATAAGAGATAAGAATGAACATGTGTACAAGAAATGAGTTGCTACTATGAAACGCAAACACTTTGTGCCAACTAAAAATGCTAGTGTGAGGAATGAAAGTGATTTTAATGAGCCAGAGTTATAAAAAGAAGAATAATGAACAAGAAATTCAAAAGCCCTAGGATGAAAGATAATGTGGTGCCTTCAAATTTTTTAGAACTAGAAGAAAAACCTCTCACTAAAAGAAACCCAAACTTTCATAAAAAAAAAGCAAGTGCTACAGCTAGTCACAAATTCAGTAACCAATTCTCAGCAAGAAAGTGAAGTTACATTAGTTTCCAAGTCTTTATATGTGGAATTGAAGATCGATGCTTAAATATAGTGTGACCTGAGAACTTGTATAGTGCTATAAACGGCGCTAATGTGTACCAATGTTTAACTGAGAGGAAGACGAATCTTCACCTGTAAATGATGAAGATTATAAACCAAATGAATATTTGAGGGAATTCAGTGAAGATGTAGGTATGTCCATATAAGACCTCAAAGAGATGTCTACTATATAGTTTTTAAATATAAAATTGGGATAAACTTCGATATTGGATTATGACCGGTATCACTATATGCACGTAACACGCATATACTGCACAACTTTTATAGACTTCAACACATTATTACACGTAATAAAGAACAAATAATGTAGTTCTTTACTTATCTTCATTAATATATGGCATATTTTGTCATGTTTGTTCCATATCACCGACTCTCAGAAGTTGCATCGCATGTATCTCACCCGTGGCATCATGGGAACATTGGTTGCATTGTTTTTCCGCTGCCAATATTTCAAATCCCAACATAGCTGAAAACACGATTGAGCGCCCTCAGCCTCAAAGCGTAGCCAAGGGATGTTTTTTAGAAGGAGAGGAGTGTAGCAGTTGCGACCTTTGGCATAGCCGAGGGATCCGCACGTCTAAAACTCAAATGATTCACATTGGCAGCAATTCCTTCCAAAAGTTGCCAAAAACGGCTATATAAGAATGGCCACATAGAAGGGAGGGTGGGCAGGCAATATATTACCCCCGAAGCAACACCTACTACACCAAAACGTTCATTAACCAAGAATTACTGTGGATAGCAAAAAAAAAACCCTGATTTCATAAGGTAAGAGCTTTTATTTTCACCATAATCCAATATCGAAGTAGTACCTAAATTTGAAATATTGTAATATGTTGAATGGAAATTGTTTTAAATGTGAGGCAGTATTTTAATACCTAAATAATTTCAATTGTATTCTCCAATAAGTAAATTCAATAACAGTCATTACAAATGCTTATTTTTACTGTAAACATGTTTTATTAATGTTATGTGAATACATTACATACTTTAATAATGCAAGAGCTGTGAGAATAATAAGTTTTGAGTTGCTAACAATGAGGTAACCTTGTGGCAATAATGAGTTTAAGAGTTTGAAAAGTTACCAGTCATGATTATATCAAAGATAAGGTAAATTCAGTAACAGTTTAAAATTAGCCAATCAATAGCAAGGTAAAAGTTTTAAGTAAAATGCATATATTCTATTGGACTAGAATTAGCCAATCAGAGACTTGAAATACTGAAGCTTACAGGTGTAACCGTTTAAAGTTGCTCAGTTGCTGGCAAGCCGTGGTAGTGAACAGATGGAAGATGTGTTCTCTACATGTGAATTGTAAAATTTGTATACACGCTAAGTGAAAGTTTTGAAACTAGTTCTGTAAATACTAACCAAATGCATGTCAGTAATGCAAGTACAGAAAGAAATGTATCACCTTTATTAACTAACAAAACAAGAGATGCTATTGCTTTTTCTATAGCACCAGCTTCTCAAACACACAACAAAAATGATGACACACATGTACATGTACCAAATCAGATGTCAAACTATTATTCTGTGCAACATAAGATTAGGGCAAAGCTAAAAAGTCTGTGGCATAAGAACAAAAAGAAACAGAAAATAAATGTAAACAGTCTGAGGAACAAAAAGAAAGGGAAAGTAAAGTATGTAGGGTATGTGTGGCACAAAAAGAAACAGAAAATAAATGTAAACAGTCTGAGAAACCAAAAGAAAAAAAAGTATTTAAGTTATGTGTGGAACAAAAAGAAAGAGAAAATAAATGTAAACAATCTATGGAACATAAAGAAAAGGAAAGTAAAGTATGCAGGTTATGTGTGGCACAAGAGAAAAACAAAATAATGTATCTGGAACATAAAACGGGAAAGCAATGTAATTTAAAATTGTAAATATTATTTTTTACTAAATGTAGCATATGGTTAATAACAAAGGAAAGTTTAAATAAAGAGAAGTAATAAAAATCCATTGTTAGTAAGAAAAACTGAACAGTAACTACACTTATATTGTAAGAAATATTAAAATACTTAGGAAACAAATTGTAAAGAAAGGGTAACAAGTGTAAATATGTCTAATTATATGTAAAATGTATAGCATATAAAATGCTTACTAGTGAAAGTGATGGCGAATGAGCAAACTTCGCTCAGATCATTAGTCTTATACCAGGTCATTAACCTTGGAAAGTGTCAAACAAGTGTATATGAAGTGTTCTGCTATACAAGAGTGTAGTGAAAAACCAGTGAGTGTTATATTTCTAAAAGGGGGCAATTTGAGGCAGTATTTTAATACCTAAATAATTTCACTTGTATTTTACAATAAGTAAATTCCATAACAGCCTGCCTTGAAACAATAAGTATGTAATAATTATTTAAATTGTATGTAACAGTCATTACAAATGACAATTTTTATTGTAAACATGTTTTATTAATGTTATGTGAATACATTATATACTTTAATAATGCAAGAGCTGTGAGAATAATAAGTTTTGAGTTGGTAATAATGAGTTTAAGAGTTTGAAAAGTTACCAGTTGTGATTATATCAAAGATAAGGTAAATTCAGTAAGTTTAAAATTAGCCAATCAATAGCAAGGGAAAAGTTTAAGTAAAATGCAGATATTCTATTGGACTAGAATTAGCTAATCAGAGACTTGAAATACCGAAGCTTACAGGTTTAACCGTTTACATGTTTCTAAAGTAAGACTGATGCAGCCAAGGCAAATTCAAACATAAATAATATATAGAAGCAGTGTTAATAACAAAGTTAAATATTATAGTGTAAAATTTGGAGGGTAATAACAAAAACACATCTTGAAATCAGCTTCTCATACATAGCAGCATATTGCGTAATAACAGTAACTATTACGTTATCAACAAATTCAAACTGACGCCCAAAGCGTGTTTCAGGAACTCCTTAAATGCAACTAAATAAATATTACGTAAAATACAATTACGTAATCATACATCTTCTTCAAGTGTAAAAAATATGCAACAACACATCTTCAAGTTGGCTTCCCAAGCATGGAGCTAAATAACTCAAGTTTACTAAAAACATATTACATAAAAATATAACAGTAACAAATCACCTACTTCAAATGCATATGTAATTAAGGAAGTTACTTAATTTATATGAAAACTGTGATCATTACTTACCAGTGAAAATATTTATATGTTAAAATGTATGTCTGAGAAAAATAAAATAACCAGGAGAAATATTTAGGAAACATAATCAAAGAAATACTATAACCTTAAGAATTCAAAATTGCATAACCTACTTTAATAGTTACTGTCAGTGCGAAGAACTCAATTCATTTGTTAGCATACGAAGGAGAAAATAAAAAACAAATGAAAATCCTTTAACATCTCTAATGGAACAGTTTATATCTACAAGAAGGAAAATAACTATACATAACTTGCTTTTTTTCTAAGGATCAAAAAATACTCATACTTGGACATACTCATAGAAGGGAAGACATATATTAAGAGTAGTTTAAAAAGGAATACTACATAAGACGGCATGTTTTATTTGTTAAAAGAAAAAAATATATATTTATTAAAATACAATAAGAAATTAAAAGTAGTGCAATAATTTTTCTTTATCTGCACCACGCAAACCCTGCAAATAAAGACTCGGCGCACTACTAACAAAAAATTGCCACACCAGAAAATATTCTTTTGTGCTTGTATGTGTAAATGATTTTCCTGCACTTTTCAGTGTTTGTCATACACGTCGTTTTGAAATTTCGTTCATGTGCTCCTGATTGGTGAGCGAAGAAAAACACAAACTGTCTATGTAAGAATTCCATAGAATACAATGACTTGTGCAGTATCATAAT
The DNA here is from genome assembly GCA_030765065.1 of Deroplatys truncata. NCBI lineage: Eukaryota > Metazoa > Arthropoda > Insecta > Mantodea > Mantidae > Deroplatys > Deroplatys truncata. The sequence goes on along the minus strand of CM060978.1, from coordinate 241,391,698 downwards.
TAAGTGACTTATGCATATAAATCATTTTCATCATACAGGAAGCCGTGAATCCAATCACAATGAGCGCTTGAAGTATATGCCAAAATGAATAAATGTTTCATTTCTAAGCATGTATGTCAGATCAATGATAGCTGCTCTAGATCACAACTTTCACCAAGGAAAAAGTAGTGGGCAATTACGTGGAACATTCTAAATCGGCTGGAGAATGTGTGTATAAAAAGAAGTAGGAGAAAAAGGCTTACGAGTGGAGACAAAACCTTTTAACACAAATAGTGTGTGAAGTAAATGAACACAAGTTTCAATATAAATATGTCGTACCAGAAGTTACTGAAATTCCTTGTCATATTCACTCACTCCAGAAAATTAAACCTAATAAGTAGAAAATGTAAGGCCAGTACTTCTCTCGGTTTGGTTTACCTTTGTGAGAAAATGGCAAGAAAAACTAATAAAATATGTAAATAATGAGAAGAGTTCAAAGAAGTACAATGGCTACACATTCCTGTTGAAACTTAATGCTATGCCTGATCAGCTGTTCCGACAGGAGATTTTTGCTTCAACAATGCTGGCTGAGCACATGACATCACCACAGTGTGCTGTCTGTATGGAAAACACCCTGCAGGTCCTGAACAGTAAATCATACAATGTTCTGGTTTTCAACATTATTATGCACAACCCAAGATCTTATAGAATATTAAATAAAATAGACATGTGACTTTTTAGTTCAGTCCTCAAATTTGAGAAAGAAAGGTGGTATGCTCATGTCAAACCATGGCGATCTTCAATACTGCAATAAAAAGCATGTAAGAGTTATGAGTGGACATATAAAAACTTAACATTTATGACATCCTGAAAAGTAAAGTTCTGTTGTAACTGATAAAGAGTCCTTCTGAAATAAACTGTTTTAAATGCACTTCAATCACTTTAGTGTTTCCATGACAAAAAAAAATGCTCTGACAGGTGTTTATGACAGTTGACACCTTGAAAAACATGTTGAATTTTTATTTTATTTTTAATTACAGGATAAAGAAATTAAGTTTCTTAAATATCCGTTTCATTAATAATGAGAGATTCCCTGTTTTCACTTTTAATAAATGCCCATTTTAGGATTGAAGTGCCTTTTTTGCCTGCCTACTTTATCCAGAATAAATGCACTTTCAGGCTCTAATGATAAATATTTGATTTCTATTAAATTAATAACTTAGGGTGACAAACCTAACAATTCTATCCCTACCATTTCTGAAACAGAACTGCTGAAGAAAACAACTATTGCAAGAAAATTACAGCTGTAGCATGATTGAACTCTTGACAGTGGTTCTCTCAAAGTTTGTAGCTGCATAGATGGCAAACAGTTGCCATGGTTATGGTATTATTGTCTTCTGTCATGGGCTAACCTTTGAAAGGAAAATGTGTAAGCATTCCAAAAGCAAATGTATTATGTTTCAAGCACTTTGTTAAATAGCTGCAAACCTGTTTTTAGGTCAATGGAGCAGATTACACAATTGAATCACACAGCTTAACACTAGGACACCAGATTTTTCTTATACTCTAGATGCCTGAAGGGGGTCAATCTGACCCCTAGAAATAAAATAGTGTTTGAATATTATATTCACTTTATTCTAAACGAGTTATCATCAAGAACATTCATTAGTTCTGCAAGTATTTCTTCTTCTCATAAAGGGAAACTATTATTATTTTTCATCTTGCAAGTTTTTACTTCTTTTCAATACAACTGAATTGAACCAGGAATGGAATGTCTGGTCAAACAGCACTGTTGCTATATCTAAACACAAGCATTGTTGTTATAATTTGGTAACTGTTTATATTAGGGGTTACTTGTAATTGATATAAAATGAAATGCATTTAACTGTCAAATATGTAAACAACATAGTTTTACATAACGGGATCAATATGACTCCTCCATGTGTTTAAGGTAAATGACCTCATAGGTCACAACTGAATGTCAGTAAACAATTCATTTTTGGCGACTGCAGTGAGCACATAAAATGAATAAAAACTTGCATGAGGAAATTATCCTGAATTAGAAATTATATAGAAAATTTGAGCCAGAGTTGAAACACTTAACATCACTTACATGTTTTACAACTTGACTGGTAACATCAGAAGGGGCCGACTGGTACCTCGTGGTGTTGTCCCGTATGCACCTGTGTGCTGGAATCTGGTATAGTGATGAAACTCCATAGTGGGTTCGGTGGCGGCAATTCAAAATTCATCACATGGTGTTTATGTTTCATGATTAATAACTTTTCCCAAGTATCCAACTCTGCAGTTGTAACTATTGTATTTTATATAGTACTGTTTCAACCCGGTACCACACCAACATGCAGTCTGTGTAAACCATAGACTGGTTTACACACTACTAACAGAAACAGAACACAAACACATAGTTAACACAGCCATGAGCAATGGCTTCCCAAACAAATCATTGACAAAAAAATAGCATATTTCAAGAAACCGAAACACACTAAGGACACCACAAATCTCACCCAACAAAAAAGCAAAATGATTTTCAAGAAGTTCACTTTCCACCCAAGGACTCGCTACAAATTCCACATCATCAAAAAACACAGTTACCTAGCTCCACAAAACAGACCAAGTATAGAGAAATTACTCCGCAACAAATCAAAGGACCAAATACCTCAGAACAACACAGCAGGAATCTATCAAATTAATTGCCCATAATGTGACCAAATATACATCGGTAAAACAAAAAGATATTTAGAGACCAGATTAAAAGAACACAAGGCACATCAAATACAAACAGATGGACAAATCTGCAGTTGCACATCACTTTTGGACAACAAATCACATCATCACATCAAATTTAACACTCTTAAAACTGACAAAACACACTGCAAGGTTAGATACTTGGGAAAAGTTATTAATCATGAAACATAAACACCATGTGATGAATTGCCACCACCGAACCCTCTATAGAGTTTCATCACTATACCAGCTTCCATGGGCCCAAATAACCTAGCTGTCAACGGGCCCTTAAACTCCACTCCACCACCACCAGCTTCCAGCACATACAGACGCATACGGGACGACACCACGAGGAACCAGTCAGCCCCTTCTGATGTTGGGAGCAATTAGCTCATGAAACCGGTCAAATTTTAAACATGTGAGTGATGAGTGTTTCAACTCCGACTCAAATTTTCTATATAATTTCAAATTCACATCACTGTTAGTAGCTTATCCATATTTATACTAATATCTTGAATTAGTTTATTTCTACCAAAAGTAGAGATTACATTCTACTTAGGGGTCAACTTGACCCTTCTCAGCACTGTAATGTTAACTTATTTAATGGTAGGAATATAAGTTATTTAGCAACAATTTTAGAAGGGGGCTCTGTGTGTGCAACAGCTTCAATGGTAACCACTGAACAAACACAACTGTTTTGCCCAGTTTTAACTTACAGCTTTATTTGTGCTATTCATAATAATTTTAAGACATCCCCATATCCTAATCGCTTCTGACCATATCATCCCAAAATGCGAGAAAGATATTCTAGTTTATATTTGATCAGTCCTCATTTAAAGAAGTAAAGTTAAGGCTTTTGGGGGAGGGAGTTTCAAAATGCTTTATTCAGCAGTGTAAACAATGTTTCAAAATGCAAGAAAACATCATATAATAAATCTGCTAACACTTCATCTACACGGTCATCAGATTAAGCAGTAATCTGCTAGCGGCATCTGGGTCGTGGGCACGTGCCAGCTACCTGCTGACACTTCATCCCCGCACGAATCATTATATGCATAGAAACAAATAGGATGAACAGGACAAGACCAACTAGTACCATTATTATTTTGCAAATTACATATTAAATGTTCTTTACATTGCTTAACTTTTCAAATATGATGTTGGAAACATTCTCCTTGTGCTCAAAGACAGGCACTGCAGCATTTTAACAGATTATGATTCACATATGGCAGCTCTTCTTGGAAAATGTTTGTTATTTCTTTGCGTATATTATTTTGCAGTTCTTGAAATGTTTGGGGATTTTGGTTATACATTTTGTCTTTTAAACTGCCCCAAAGTAAAAATTCACATCGTGGGTATAGGGATCGAGCAGGTCCAACCCCTACACTAATCACTCTGTCACCAACTGTATCCAAAGAAGTCTAAGCTGTAGCCCCCTCTTGCTGAAATATGCCGTGCATTCGCTCATCTGTCAATTGAGGGAAAAACTGCTCCAAAATTAAGGCTTGGTACCGTGCAGCATTAATTATTTTGTGAAAGAAAATAGGGCCAATTATTCTAGCCTAACATGCAGCACACCAAACATCAACCTTAAGATCATGTAGTGGACTTTGATGTAGGAGAGGGGACTGGAGTCTTGGGAAGGAAGTGGCACGCGACTACAACCTAGTTGTGCTAACAGCATTGCTGCTTCATATGATGGCACCGTACAAGCTCTCACTAACAGGGTTAATTAGTAAGGTGCGCTTAATGGCAAATTCTTTGAGCTGCAATAAAAGGAAAATGAAGTAGGTACTACAGTTATAAATTTATTTTTAACTCATTTCCTGGATACATTATTTTGTTCATTCCCCCAAACTTGGCTTAATTTAAAATTAGGTTATCCTTTAAGAATAGTGCATCAAAAAAATAAAATTTAATGGATATAAATACAACAAAGATAAAGCTTTAACCATTAATATGCTTTCTTGGAAATCCGTAAAATGAAATTTTTAAATACAATCTTGTTTGAACACAAACTGTAATTACAATTAGAACTTAAGAAGTGGAGGATGACATGGATTAAAAATGCAACAATGTGAACAACCTGCTTACTATAGTTAATTTATAAATAGGCAAAGAGTAGCTACTAAGTTGCAAATTTCATGACATACATACTAACTCTGCTTATTTCTGTGGAACAGACAAATTCCTTGCTTCACAAAATGGGTAATTATAAACTTTTTCATATAGTGGAAGGAAAAAACCCACAGCAGTAAATAAATAATAAAGTACAAAATTCTGAAAATGTGCCTGCAAACTGCATTTATGTATTTTAAAAAATATATTTTTAAGCATTAATGCACTTCGCTTAAAGGAGCAGTATGCAATAAAATTAAGGTGGCTTTAATGAACAACCTATGCAGAATGCCATTTATCATAGAGATTCAAAGTTTAGCTGAAGAACATCAATAGAAACAGCCACATTTCAATGAAGCTGACTCTGAAGATCATCTCTACTGAAAGCTGCTATGAAAATTAAAGGAGAATCTCCCATAAAGAGTTTTTATAAAATGCCCACTTCTATATAAAACAAAAAGGTTTTTCAAATGACAAAGTTGCAATGATGCAGCTATAGCTAAAACTCTTGAGATGTCCAAAAGAAATATATAAATAAAAATACAGGAATGTAATGCAAATGAAGTTTGCAGTGCAAGATGAACAAATGCTGAGCAAAGAATGGTGAATTGAAACTTGTTTAGACAAACAACAAAAATCTACCTACAACAGTCCTATACACAAAACATGGCACTAGTTGCTCACAAGCAGCTTTATGGCTTTGTTAAGCTCAAGTAATAGCAATGAGACATAAAATAGATTGTGCAATAGCTGCAAACTACCATAGAATCTAGGTACTACTACAATTAATTATATATACGTGGCCCATCTTAAGTGTGTTATTATGACAAAACCAAGTTTAATAAGATGCTCAGTGACTTGTGACAAGTCATGACTTGCTTGAGGCAGGGAGGTACTTTGGTGGTATGCCACTGTCTTCTTGGAACAAAGTGACAGTTTTGAAAACAGGAACATTTTTCCACAATTAAATGTACCCTGCCTCAGGCAGAAATTGAATCTAGGTCACTAACTGCTAACCAGGACCAATTTTTGTCAGAGATTTTAACAAACAAATGCTTATTTATTTGTTATAAGCTGAATGCAGTCAATTAAAATTACAAGTTAAGCTTTCAAAACAATCCATGGCCTTGACAATAAGACCTGTAATATCTTGGAAACTAAAAGGCTAAAGAGATGCAACAAATGTTGATATTATCTACAGTTTACTTGACTAAATATATTATAGAAATTGCAGACTGCTCCCTTAAATAAAGAAATGACCATAAAGTTGTAGCTGCCTGGAAGCAGGTCTGGAAAATCTGAGGCATTTTTCTAATGGCACTACAATAGCAGGTTTTGTACAGACCGTGATGTTAATGGGGAGGCTGTTGTGAGCAAACACTGGTTTAGTAACTCCATATTTGATTATGGTGGTACAGAAGATCACTGCATTGCTTTATGTTTCACTTCAACCTCCTTATGAGACAGTGTAGCTTGCTACTAAATGCAGGAATATACCAAGTGTACTTGTGTGGCCAGTATGAACTGTTATTTCTCTCTTCCTTTGAAAATAGAAACTGTTTAATAAAATTTAGGTTTTATATTTTTTTTCTAACAATGGAATGAAACATTCATATTTCTTGCCAAAATGTTAAAACTGCTTTATTTTCATTAAAGGTGCTATCCAATAACTAAAATAATTCCTTTGCTGTTATTGTTCACATTTTACTAATGTTTAGTGTCCTTAATTTTGTGTACAAATAACAACATTAGGAAAAAATAAATAATTGTTGAATAAGCTGCATTTTTAAGCAATATTTTCTACCTTACAGTGATTACACTTCTCACTTGAAAGGATATGACACCTCAATGAGCATTGCAAGAAAATTAAAAGGTGGATTATTTACTATCAAAGTGTTCACCTTATTCTTATCTAGATTCTTATAAATCAAACAGTTGGAATAAAATAAACACATTTATGTGACTTTTGCCCTTATTTCTTTACAAATGACTCTTTATATGACAGTAATGGTATTTATCACTTGAAAAAAGAGACAAAGAGAGTGAAAGAATTAATTAATTTTGTAACACATTCTGATACAATTCAATATCACTTACCACATTTGTGCTTGAAAAAAGAGAAAACAATCAAAATTAAATATATTTCAGGGAAATTGCTGGCTGCTGGGAACATATGCCACAAAACAAAACAGCCTAGGTATTTTTAAGTCCCTGAGTTATTTAACTCTTTCACAAAAGCTACACGTATATAACAACAAAATTTCAAAGAAGCAGACATGCAAACAAATACTTATTCTTGCCTAAATGGGTGAATAGCTTTCTTTAAGGGTTCTAAAACATTATGCTACCAGCACTTAAAAGACAAAAGTATTGAGAGGAATCAAAACCTAATATCACCATCGAGGTTTTTCTCTGCCAGCTGTTCATATTTTTATTTTATCTTTTTTGCACTGCTGATAAAAGCTCAATGGCTCCCAGCTAAACAAAGGAGAAGAGGATATTATAAGGAAGCGGTGTGTCAGATGGAGTTGCTGACACTAGTGCTATTTCTCTGTGGCACTTTTTACTGCAATAACACATTCTTCATTGCAAGCAGACAGGACGGTGCACATGACATCGCGTCCTGCTTCAAATTCTGCCCTCAGCTGGGTGCCAACATCTCCCTCTGGAACCTTAAGGTCTTCACGCAGGTCCCCTTTATCAGTCATGAGGCTCAGGTAGTTGTCATCGGAGATGTCAGTGAGCTGGTAGTCCTCACGCTTCACCACAGGCACCTCCATGTTGTGAGTTGAAGGGCAGATATCTTCATATTTCTTGCCAGTGAAGATATCAATGCCCACAAGGTGGACTTTAGCGTGACCGTGCTTTCCAGTTTTGGAGACAGACATCTCCACTATTTTGCACGGACGGGATTTGAGCATCACATATCCATTCTTGCGAAGTGCTGAGCATTGCATTGGATATGTGGTGGATGCACCAGCATCTCCAGTCTCAAAGTTGGTTTCCTCCATATCAGCCATGTTTATTTTCTTTTGGCAATGAGTTCCTTGACCTGAAATGGGCAAATTAAGATTTTAGTTCATGCTATATAATTTTCTTTGATTTGTCTCAAAATTGATTACAATAGTCAATAAAACAATGAGTTTGTTTATAATGTGAAAGTAGTAAACATTTACTGAGAAAAAACAACAAACAATCATCGTAACTACTTATCAGCTCTAGTTTTGAAAATGCACAACCACTTGCATTTTGATAAAAGCTCTTTCACACTAGTCATGTGTAGGCACTAAGAACAGTTGGAAATATAAATTAGACTTAAAAAAAAATGTAATTCCATGGCTGGGATCCAAGCACGGATCTTCAATTCCCAATGCTGATGCTCTTACTGCTAAGCTATCATGACAAGATGTCATGGCATTAAATCTTTTCATCCATCCTGTTTTGCCTACACATGACCACAATACAACTAACCCACAGGGGAACAACTATGTTGTCCAGAAATTAAAAACACTTGCATCACCATATCTCAAGTATATGACAAAGTTTAATGTGCATCTCATCATGATAGCTCAGTGGTAAGAGCATCAGCATGGAGAGCTGAAGATCTGTAGTTGGAGTCCTGGCCATGGCATTAAATTTTTCAAGTCTGATCCAACTACACTTGTTATACATAATTTAGGAAACTGTGTTCCAAAGCAGGTAAGTCCACTACTGATCAAAGTGGGGGGAGCTCCACACCACACACTTGAAATTGGACAAATGTACTATATGCACATTTAAGAAAAATAAGACACAAACTAATTGTCTATATTTAATCCTTTTAATTTAGATTGTTTTGGTAATATGTACGGAGCAATCTTTGAGATTCTTTATGGCACTAGGCAGCATGCGGTCCCTGCATAAGCTTGGCCATTTGTCAGTGAGCAAGTTAAGAGTCACACACCACAGTTTTTATCTCTGTGCTATTCAGTTGCCTATAAGCTGTGTTGGCATTATTTGGTTATTGGTGTACATCTTAGTTGTAGCTTAATACGGTACTACAAAAGCTTACATTACAACAAAGGATTTATCTTATAATGAACAGAAGTATTGTTGATTGTGATATTATCATATAATGAATTGAAGTGAGTCATTACGTATTAATTCACATCAAAATGGCGCCATTGTGATGTGAATTAATACGTAACTACTCACTTCAATTCATTACAGGATTTATCGTTTTGAGGTTACATCAAAAAGAGGAATTGGGAATTGTGGGAAAAGTGCAATGATGTTTTGCAACAAAATTTCTTGGTGTTCCTGTTCCAAGTAGGACCACTATATCAAACCTCCTAAAAAAGTCTAGAGAAACAGGATCAGTTCAAAATAAATGTGGAAAGAGAAACCAAACTCAATGAGATAGAAGGTTAGGAACATTCTTCTTGAAAATCTCTCCACCAATCACAAGGAGTGTTTCAAAACCTGCTGCATTCAGAGCCACTAAAGTTCTTACCCTTAAGCCCTAGAGAGTGACAATAGTGCATGAGTTAAAGCCTGCAGATAATACGAGTCATTTGAATTTTTGTAACTTCATTTTAGAAAGTGTTTCCAATGGCATTGTGGATCCTAAATTTATTATATTCACTGATAAAGCATGGTTTCATTTACATGGCCATTTGTAATGCAAAAGAATTGATACTGGAGAACTAAAAATTCTCATTCACGAAACTGCTTTACATGATGAGAAGGTTGGCATATGATGCACTTTACTGTACATAGGATTATAAGCCCTATATTTTCTGATGATGAATCAATGATGAGAGATACAGAACATACTCAACCCATTTTTTTAAGTTAACCAATATCGAGTGTTAGGGAGCTTATTCAAAGCACGATTCAACAACTGCCAATACAGCAGCCAAAAGATTAAATTTTATAAAGGAAATATTCAAGACAAGGTTACTAGTAGAGGATTATGGCCCTCTAGGTTCCCTGATATATCAGCCTGTGATTTCTATTTATGGGGAAATTAAAAAAAAATCTGATGTGTTACACTCACATGACTTTCTTTACTCTTGTACAAACTATTTTTACAAACGCTTATTCTCCATCTACTTCATGTTAATCGAGATGTTAATCTTATTGCTAATTTTCTTGTAGGTGCAAGGAGAATATGGTAGGTTTTAAGCGATAGTCAAATCTTTTAACAGCTGGTTGCTATGTGGTGCATTCCATTATCTTTGCATGTCCAGGACATATAAAAAAAAAAAAAAAAATGAATAACGAATTTGAGAAAAAGTATAAGTATTGGAAAATTTAAGGGAATAACACGCAATATCTCGAAAATGGTTCACTCGACAACAAAAATGTATATGACATAAATTGTGCATTTTAACACAATCTACATTTTTGTCATGAAAGTATCTTAAATATATGATATTTTAATCAAAATCGTTAGAGCCATTTTTGAGAAAATTAAAATTTTCGAAAAATTTTCCATGTAAAGGGTAACCTCGGGTGGGGGGGATTTTCTTGAAAACCTTCATGTTGCATCTCTGGAAGATGCTGAACCTAAATACCAAGTTTGGTGTTATCCGACTGTTCGTTTATGAGTTATGCTGTACACAGACACACACATGGACATGTTTCCAAAAATGCTTTTTTTGAATTCAGGGGGTCTCAAAACATGTATTTCTGGTGAAATCTTGGTATCGAATTTTAGGGTGGAATACAATACTTCCCCTACTTACTATACGTAGTAGAGAAAGTAATAGGATATATAAAGACAATCCGCATACAGTCCATGAGCTAAAAGACAGTATTGCACAAAAAATCAGCAAAATTACAGTATATGAATTTGCATGGGTAAATGCCAATTTCCTTTGGAGATGCCAGGAATGTGTTGCAGTACGTAAACATCATTTTTAACATCTTTTGTTGTCAAGGTTAGTTACCAATATAAAAACTGTGTTTTTAATAGCCAACTGTAGCAGACCCCATTCATTGGTGAATGAGAGTGCTGATGGGCTGCATGCCGTCTAGTGCCATAAAGAATCCAAAGGAACACACTTTAGTATTGTGTATACAGCTTCTAAAGATGTCTGCCAGTGATGGGCAATTGCTACACCATGTGGCCATTATAAGAATCAACAAATGACAGAACCTGTAAGACACGTGGCTTACTTTCCAGCAATGCAAGACTATTCTGAAACAGTACTATGAATCTGAGAATGCATGTGAAGTGGAACAAATTTAACTGTGAGCTTTTACTTTGTGGAAACCTAAGAGGAATGGTGTGCTGTAGAAGTCGGTTACATCAGCTGCACAACAGGAAGAAATTGAAATGCCATGAGCATTTCTTTAAATACTGGACAAGCTCTTCTGTAACCAGAGACAAACATGACTTTAGGGGCCTCATTAACGTCTTTGCATACCCATAAGGTTGCAGATATTTACTCTTAATGAAATATGTACACATTTTTTTGGTCCTCCCTGTGCTTATGACTTGATTGCTATTTGTTTGATTTATTTTAATTCTGTCCAGTAATTCTGCACTGGACATTCTTTTAATGTATGCAAAGCTAGATTATCTCATGCCATGTTTAACATCTGCAGAGATTGCTTCAAATTCTTTCTGAAAGTGCCCATAAAATGGCATTTTCTAATTATTTGCCAAACTTATTTCCTTGCACATGAAAACTTAAGCGGTCTGAACTGGACCTATTTTGAACATTGTCATCTTAATTAAGATGAAAGGCAAAATTTCAAGTGTAGCACAGATGAGCAAGCTAAAATTCAAAGCAATATTTATTTTTATCAACATCCAAGGGATCATTTAATTCAGATGGACTGCCTAAAAGACAGACTTGCAACCAGGAGGTTTTGCAGCTCTTTCTGTGTGAGCTAGAAGACCTGAAATGTGGAAGAACAGCACATGAATTCTTTGCCCAAGACAACACACAGGCACAAAAATGTACCAACTGTGAAGAATTTCCTATATTGGAACATCCTACTCATCTGATCCTGCACTGTTCACTTTGTTTATATCCAAAGATCAGATTCTGCATTTAAGGAAACTCATTGATGTGATTCTTTATGCTAACTAGACTATTTCCAGTAGAAAGAATTATGTGCAGTGTTGCAAGAGAAAGAGGAATGCAATGGTGGAGGAATGGTAGTGGAGAGGAATTTTGAAGGTGGTAACTTTAAAATGTACCATCTGTAAAAGTATTTTTGGGACAAAATTAGTTATTTTCTTCCGCATCTCATATAGAGTATCCAGGCTAGAGGTATACGAAAATAATAGCTCCCATAATTTTTTAATTTGCTTTTCCACCCTTGTACAGAGTAGCTCAAAATTCTTTTAAGAACACTGGCAGCGAGTTGTACTTGACATGTTGAAACTATAACACTGGAGAACACTGATTTTGGTGCCTTACAATTCTGACCTATTTCTGACTATATTTGGGTCACTGATTCCAAAAATGCTCTCAGTTTTGCCCTATTAGGTCTAGTTTTTGAGATACAGTTTATTCGCCTTATACACCAATTTAACCTGCATGTACTACTATATTACTTGCACACAATTAAATACTGAAAACATTTGGATGAATCAAGAACATTCTTTTTCATGAAGCAACTTTCTATCAACCACCATAATTTCTTTATACACTTGTCGCATTAGGTTCATTGATTTTCTTCCATCAGGTCGCAGAATCCTCGTTTATGTGATTTCCTCTGATGCAATGATATTGGACATTCGTGCTGGATGCTCCAACAGTAGTCCACCATCATATGTATATCCCATCGTCCATGATACCATTCTTCCATTATACTTATTTCCTGGTGAAAATGCTCACTCTGTCCCTCGCTTACATCTCCAAGATTGTCTGGAAATCAGTCCAAATGACTGTGCAGGTAGTGTAATTTGATGTTCATGTTACAACCAAGTGCACGAAAAGCGGTGAGAACATTCTTAACCAGTTCTTTATAGCTAAGAGGCTTATAGTTTCCAAGGACATTCTTTACTACCATACAAAACGATGACCACGCAGCTGCCTCAGTATCGTTCATTGGGGGTATAAATAAAAGCAAGCATTAGCTCATTTCTCACTAATTCCAAGCAATTGCTCGGTTTCGTATAAATAAAAATTTTCTGCTCTACCTCCTCGCGAGCAAAACCTTGCTGACCTTGATCGCTATTGCTATTGCTCGCAATATGGTATAAATAAAAACAAGCCCTGCTCGCCTTTAGTAAGTTTTTGCTTGCTATTCCTTGAGGTACCTCTGTAGGTACCTCAGCTTGCTCAACTGCATTTAAGTACCATGGTGGAGTTCATGATAGTTCCAGATAGGAAAATAAAAATCACATGGCTTTCTCTATCACTCTTTAACAAACAATTCTTACAAAACCTTATTCTTGGTATCTACTTCTTGTTAATCGAGACAAACTTTCATTACACATTTCATTGTGGGAATAAGAAGAATGTAGTAAATCAAATCTTTTAAATGTGGGACGCTATTTGATGGATTTGAAATTGTGTTCCTTTCAGATGATCGCGGTAGAAAGAAAGAAAAGAATTATGATGTTCTACATTCACATGGCTTTCTCTAATCATTCTTCTACAAACTATACTTACAAAAACTTATTATTTCAGCTTCTTCTTGTTAATCCAGATAAACCTTCAATTTATATTTACAATTTTGTTATACGATGCAGTAGGCAAAGTGAGTCAGCTTTTTAAAGAGCATGTGGGTATATGAGGGCTTTGAAATTCGATGCTCTTTGCATGACCACAAGAGAATATTGAAAACTGACTTCCAATTTGAGAAAATAATAAGTAGGTATTTGAAAATTAAAACCAATAGCAAGGAATATCTCGGGAATGGTTAACTTAAAATACAAACAAACAAAAAAAAAACGGAAAAAAGAAATGCTTTGACATAAATTGTATGCTTTAACGAGCCCAGTTTCTTTCTTTCTTTTTTTTTGCTTTCTCTATGTATAGTAAGTAGGGGAAGTATTGTATTCCACCCAAAAATTTGATACTGAGATTTCACCAGAAATACATGTTTTGAGGTCCCCTGAATCCAAAAAAAAAAAAAGCATTTTTGGAAACATGTCCGCGTGTGTGAACAGCATAACTCTGAAACGAACACTTGGATAAACACCAAACTTGGTATTTAGGTTCAGTATCTTCCAGAGATGCTACACAAAGGTTTTCAAGAAAATCCCCCCATCCCACATTACCCTTCACATGGAACATTTTTCGAAAATTTTAATTTTATCAAAAATGACTCCAACGATTTTGATTAGAATATCATATGTTTAAGATATTTTCATGACAAATGAAATGTATATCTCGAATTTTCTGGGAATGTCTCCAAAAGTATTCTTCATTGTGAACGACTTTTGCATAACTGGTAAACCATAAGAGATATACAAAATTTTACTACACAAAAAAAAATGTAGATCGCGTTAAAATACACAATTTATGTCATATACATTTTTTTTGTTGAGTGAACCATTTTCGAGATATTGCTTGTTATTCCCTTAAATTTTCCAATACTTATACTTTTTCTCCAATTCGTTATTCATTTCTTTTATGCCCTGGATATACAAAGGGAATGGAATGTGCTACATAGCAACCAGCTTTTAAAATATTTGACTATAGCTTAAAGCCTATCAATTCCCCTTGCATCTACAAGAAAATTAGCAATAAGATTAACATCTCGATTAACATGAAGCAAATGGAGAATAAGCATTTGTAAAAAGTAGTTTGCACAAGAGTAGAGAAAGTCATATGAGTGTAACACATCAGATTTTTTTTTTACACAGTAAGATTTTGCCTATTTTATGGTTTACCAATTGTGCAGAAGTTACTCAGAATGAAGAGAACTTCAGAGAGATTCCCAGGAAATTCAATGTATGCATTTGACATGAAAATATTTTTAACATGTGGTATTTAATCAATATCATTAAGAGTCATTTTTGAGAAAACAAAGCTTTTCAAAAAACTTTCCATGTAAAGGGTGAGAGGACTTTCTTGAAAAATCTTCCTGACTCATGTTTGGAAGGTGCTGAACTTAAATACCAAACTTGTTATTTAACGATTTTTCTTTTCTAAGTTTGCTGTACAGACACAGTACGATTTTGTAGGATCTCATACAGTTTAGCAGTTACATAAAAGTCATTCAGAATGAACAGCACTTTACAAGCTATTCCCAGAAAATTCGAGATATACCTAATTATATTTGTCATGCAAATATCTTAAACAACACTGCAGTTTAATCAAAATTGTTGGTGCCATTTTTGAGAAAAGGGGTAGTTTTGATGTAAGAGGAATTTTCTTAAAAATCTTATCACATCCTTGGAGATACTAAGCTTGAACTATTTTTTTATTTATGCTGTTCACACACACGCACACCTTTTGCTGAAGATTTTTTTAATTCAGGCACTCTCACAACGTGCAACTCTAATGAAATCTCGGTATCGAATTTTTGCATAGAATGCAATACTTCCTCTGCTTGCTATACCTAAGTGATACAGAAATTAAAAATTGTTTCAAGACGCAAGTATTTGGATGTATGCAGATATACACAGTTACTTAAAAGAGAAAATGTAGAAGGTTGTGCAACATTTTCTTCCAGAGGCAAATGAAACACGAGGTGAACCTTCTAACAATGCTGAAAAGATCCTGACGTGTTTTCATCTGGGTACTACAACGTTACACAGAATGTGAGTGAGGTCATAGCGATCCACTCTCATTACCTGAAGATAATGGTAATATAATCGAAGCGATATACAAGTTAAAACTTACGTAGAGCAGAATGCTCGTTCAAATCAAAACCAGATTATAACTAAAGAATTTCATATAAAACCGAACTTAAATTTAACTTTCAACAAAATGAAAACTCTTTCATCCAGTTTAGCTTTAATTCATGATATCTTATAGATTCTTGGAATTACGTAGTGATATTTTACATAGATACAGAGGATATCAATATAAAGGTGCAAAAACAGAAGTACAAATAATCTACTTTCAATATATCAGTTGGTGGCACATTTGTAATACTATAAAATAAGGAAATGAGGGATTGGATTTAGAAAGGGGATGAACGTTATCTGTTGAAAGTTGGGTGAATCTCAATGTCTATTTCATTTGCGAAATCTTTCATTACAATTCTGTTATTTAAAATCTGTACCTCTATTAGGTTTCATAAATAAGAGTATGATTAGTATGAATGAGTATATATATAAGTGCAGTAAAGATTTAAATCGTCTCCTGACAGAAGAATAGGAGTGTTTGTTTACTCAGCTGATGTGATGAAGATCACTGAGAATAGCTTGTTAGGTGATAGCAATAGCTCAACAAAGAGGGGAAATTTTTATTTATACCAAACCACGACCTGTTGCTCGATTCTCAACTTGCTTGTGAGCTGCAGCTTACAAGCTTTTGCTTGTTTTTATTTATATCACCCATTGACTCTTGAAATTTATCATCATTTATGAGTTGTCAGTTTTGTGGTCCATCAAATATACCTGCTTTTATTTTCTCCATACTCAATGCAGGAAATTTTGTACATACATAACCAAAACATGTTCCATCTCTATTCAACGCCTTGATGAACTGCTTCATTAAACCAAGTTTGATATGCATTGGTGGCAATATGATTTTTTTCTGTCAACCAAAGGCTCTGTGATGATGTTTTTTTCTCCAATGATCATGCTTTCTCTAAGAGGCCACTGTCTTGTCACCCAATGTTGATCTTTAGCTCTAGAGTTCCATAGGCATATAAAGCATGGGTATTTAGTGTATGCACCTTGTTGTCCTAGAAGAAAATTCATCTTTATGTCGACACAGATACCCATTGGTGATCACAGTACGAGATCTTCTCTAGGACTGTAGCTAGGTTTTCATGCATAGTAATTGAATGACCAATTAGTACTGACCTGTATTTGCATTTATGCAAAATCCTTTCAAGCTGCGTTTGGAGCTATCAATAAATAACCGCCACTCCGTTGGTGTGTATTTTCTTATACCCAGTTTCATTAAGTCATTTAACATTGATTAAAAATCAAATTGGTTTTCTGTTGTGAAGAACGGCAGGAAATCTTGCTCTCTTTTGCGATAGACTGTCACTTTTGTTCCCGTTAACACACATTGTTTCTCTGCCAGCCTAGAAGCTAACAATTCTGATGATTTCTTTGGAAGAATAGAATCTCTAATGAGGTCATTCAATTCTGCTGGATTAAAACCAGATACAACTGATGAAGGTCCTGCGAAATCACTGTCATTTTGCTCAGCATAGCTTTCAGCTGATTCATCCACTTCTGCTGATGACTCTGGAAGACTGATAAATACTGGAACAGGTATCTCCTCTGAATGTGGAATCTTGCATAGCGTAGATCGGAGTATTTCCACGTGTTCCAGTTTTTACTATTGATGCCTTTACATTTACTGAACAAAAGTAACAATCGTCACTGTGGTTTATTGGTTCTCACCATATCATTGGTTCCCCACATTTCAAGGACCTCCGCTTCCCATATTTCCACTGTCGCAGATGCTCTGTGCATGTTTTACATATGAGGTTAAGTGCCCAATCCTTATCTTGGTCTCCAAGTTTTACTTTGAAATAGGCCAAATAAACTCTTTTTACAAGCTCGGTTATGGGTTTCCTTTGCAGGATGAATGTGTATTCCCCACGGATGAAACAAAACACATCAGGATTATTCACACATTTTCTTCGTGATGAAGCCATATCAGTGTCTATTAAGCCATGCCAGGTCTATAGAAAGGAGACATAAGCGTCAGAATAGTTAAAGTACATCTGTAATAGACCTTGGATAAAATAAATTAGTATAATGCAAATAATATAATCAATTTACAAATTGTGCTGTAAAAACAAAGTAGTCATAAGAGCAATTTATAAATATATCACCAGTATCTCGTAAACTAGAGCTGTTAGAACAAAATGGAATACATTTTCGGAATCAGCAGCATAAAAATACCCAGAATCAGGTGGAAAATTCAAGGAACCACGAAAAAAATTTTTTTGTTCCCCGGTGTAATCAAGTTCTCCCCAAGTGTTCATCAATATTTAAGGCATTTCTATAAAATATGGAAAAGTTGGTAACAGTGATGCAAATTTGAAATTATTTAGAAAATTTGAATTGGAGTTGAAACACTTAATACCACTTACACGTTTTTCATCTTGACCGGTTTCAAGAACTAATTGCTCCGATCCTCGGAAGTGGCCAACTATTCCTTGTGGTAATGTCTGATGTGAGTTTGTGTGTGGTGGCATCTGATGGTGCAATGATGAATTTCCACAGTGGGTTCAGTAGCAGCAATTCAAAATTTATTACACAATGTTTATGCTTTGCGATTAATAACTTCTCTCAAGTATCCAAACTCGGTTGTATATTTTGCTGGTTTTAAGACTGTTATATTCGGTGTGATGATGTTATTTGTCATCCAAAAGTGATGGGCAACTGCAGATTTGTCCATCTGTTTGTATTTGATGTCTCATATGCTCTTTTAATCTCTAAATTTGTTTTTGTTTTACCTATGTAGATTGGTCACATTCTGGACAATTAATTTGATTGATTCCTACTGTTTTGTTCTGAGGTATTTGGTCCTTTGATTTGTTGCAGAGTAATTTATCTAGAGAATCTAGAGTTTCAACTCCGAATCAAAAGTTCTAAACAATTTATGGCATTATTTGCTTAACTCCCTTCAATAATATGTTATCTCAATCCAACCCGATCTTGGACTCTGCAACTGCATGTATTGTCCGAGTTTATTCCATAGAGCCCTTTAAGACTACACAATACCACCACCAATCATTCACATGTAACAAATTTAAGGGTCAACCCAATGGCAAGCAAGTTATTATATAAACTATTAAAAGCTCAGCCAATCTAAGACTGAAACAAAAGAAAATGTTTATCTCCCACATTAATCCACAAGTATATATTTAAAATCTGATGTGTTACACTCACATTACTTTCTCTAATATTTTTAAAACTGCTTATTCTCCATCTACTTCATGTTAATCGAGATAAACATTTGCAGAAACTATCTTATTGCTAATTTTCTTGTAGATGCAAGGGGAATATGGTAGGCTTTAAGCAATAGTCAAATCTTTTAAGAGTTGGTTGCTATGTGGAGCATTTCATTCTCTTTACATGTCCAGGACATAAAAAAAACGAATAATGAATTCCCATTTGAGAAAAAGTATAAGTATTGGAAAATGCAAACAAATAACAAGGAATATCTTGGAAATGGTTCACTCAAAAAAAAAAAAAAGAAAAAAAAAGTATATGACATGAAGAGGACTTTTGGGGACATTCCCAGAAAATTCAAGATATACATTTTATTTGTCACGAAAATATCTTAAATATCAGTCATTCCATGTCAAGTTTCAGAAATTTTCACAAAATTTGACCACCATGTGTCCAATTCACTTCAAATTTTGTCCATGGATCCCAGAAACAAGTGAATTATGTTTTATATCACAATATCTTAAAATATTGCAGAATCCAACTCTTGTGAAAAGCGGCACACCTCTCCACCTTTAAATTAGAATATCTCACAGGCGATAAGTGATAAAATTAGTTATATAGTGCAATGCGAAGCTTAATCTTCAATCTTTTACTTAATATTTATTATAATTGATATAATTAATTATTTACATAAATTTTTAAAATCCAGATATTTAAAAACTATATATCCCTATT
The DNA here is from genome assembly GCA_030765065.1 of Deroplatys truncata. Lineage (NCBI taxonomy): Eukaryota > Metazoa > Arthropoda > Insecta > Mantodea > Mantidae > Deroplatys > Deroplatys truncata. The sequence goes on along the minus strand of CM060978.1, from coordinate 241,372,134 downwards.
AACCTGCAAGTTTAAATTTCTATAAAAATTATAAATAAATTCCTTGTAGTTTTTTGTATATATTTGCATAAAATAAAGATGGGATCCTATATAGTTAATTTTAAGTAGAATAACTTAGAAATGGGTGCATAGTGGGATTTTAGCACGTTGCGACTGGAAAGTAGCAGTAGAGCAGCAGCAGTCTGTCATTTGATGCCTTGTCAATTGTTCACAGCACTTTAGTTGCACTAGTTTGTTCACATGTAACTTAAACTTGGCATACAGCTGAGAAACATCCAAACTTTCAATCTTATCCTGTAAGAGGCAACTTAACTACTCACAATTTACATGCACACTTTTTTCCCTTCAGGTTCAAATGAATACCATCCGATTATTATTGTATCATTGGTTGTTGAAATAAAAAAATTTAGCTCAAATGTACCAAGGGTCACTTTCACATTGCTGTATCTTGCCTCAAAATGGTCACTATGTTCAAAATCACTTTTGGATTATTCAGGCATTGGTACTTTGTAGCACACAATAACTTTATCAGTGGTTGGTACTTTGGGAATATTTTTTTCGACATGCATCACATAGTGTTAGGTCTGGTGACAAAGTTAATTGCATATTGGAGGTAACTAAGGTTAATGATTTCTGCCATGGGTTATGCTTAGAAACATTACATGGATTGAAGCAGTGGTCATAACTCTGCTTATCAAGTTCACTCATTATGCAATTTTATAAACCACAGAGCTAAAAATGGACTTCTAACATAAAACGCTTAAGACAAAGTTACATTTAAAATGAAATAGAAAAGAGAGGCTTCATAGAATATCAGATTCCAGTTGCTAAGTTACAACGAACACCGGAAGGGATAGCGTATCACATTCATACAGTGTAATGCATTGACTGGTGTGTTGGTGCGGTGTGAAGCTCTCAGTCAACAAGCAGTCTCTATGTTCTAAAATCCTATGTTAACACAAATAAACTGTTTAAAAGCCTACTTCTAAGGAAGATCCCATCCTGATATTAACGGGCTTAAAACAAAATATATAAAACATTCCTTCTGTATTTTTTCAAGATTTTAATATTAGGGGGTTAAATACGAAATTTTGGTATAAAATATTTATATTTAAAAAAGTGATTGTTTTTTTTTATTTTGAATAAGTAGTATTTTGGATAAGGAAAATCACAATGTTTTTATCTACAAAACGACATATTGCTCTTATCCCTGACCATTCTATGTTCCGAGAACAAATTGCTTTTATGTAACGTTGTGCACATAAGAAAAATGTTAAGTACCCTGTAAATCCTAAACTAATTTGTTTTTCTGCAAAATATAAAATACATGCCCATTTATTTTATGTGTGGAACACGTAAACTAAAATTCCGAAATTTCAGAGAAAGCAGTGCTTTGTGTGTGTTCGGTTTGATGTGGGATGACTCATATGATATTTTAAACAAAATTGTTAGCCATTTTTGAGAGAATCAAAATTTTCGAAAAGTGCTCCATGTTAATGGCAGTCTGGGGTTGGGGGAATTTTCTTGAAAATCTTTGTGTCGTAGCATTAAAAGATATTGAACCTAAATACTAAGTTTGGCAGTTATCCAACTTTTTGTTTTTCAGTTATGCTGTTCACAGATGTACATGGATCTTTTTCTAAAAGCGATTTTTTTGGATTTAGGGGGGGCCGCAAAACATGTTTCCTGTGAAATCTCGGTATTGAATTTTTGGGTGGAATGCAATACTTTGCCTACATACTATATGCAGTAAAGTAAGTAAAAATCACGTCAGCTATCCATACAAATCATTCATACGCTGTTGCCACCAACACACACACTATTCAAGTAAATAATATGGATAAATGTACAAGTTTGATGTTCCACCTTATAAGAAAAGTGCTGTTGCAAGCAAATAAAGTCACAGAAGCATATTTTACTTATTTGCAAAATAGACATTCACTATCATTCATAAATTTTTGTACAGAGTCATAGGCCTTGCTGCGCAGGTATTTTCTAAGAGCAGACTTACATTTTTCTATATTTCCAGATGGAAGTAACTTTAAACTGTTTGGGAATGTATTTAATATTTCAATACATTTGTTTAACTCTTTTTTGATAGCAGGTTAAGTTAGCACTAATAAGCCTACTCAAAACTGTCTAATGGAGACAAATATGGAGATTGAAAAGCTTGTAAGCAGGATCTCCCTATCCCAATCCAAAGCCCATCAAAAGTGTGGTTCAGAGATGTGGAAGCAAGATGGGGCTGGAATGTGAAAAACAGATATGTGTAGTAAGGTAGGAAAATATTCTCACCATACCATGTATATGCAGTCCTGAATAGACATTTAATTTAAACTCTATACTTGACGTTGATTTTCACCAACACAAATGTGATCATTTTATAGCTGGTTTTAACACAAACATGAAGGGTTGATTAATCATAGTGAATAGTACCAAATCAAAGGAAATGTTATTTTACAAGTTATAATTCAATATTTGAATAAGAAAACCAACTCTTTTGCAGCAATCATCTGGCTTATTGTGAGGTAGCAGCTTAAGTTCATAAGCACACGAATGGAGATGTTTGATAACAGTGAAGAGAACTATTGAACGCATGACTCCCAGTTCCCTACTACCTTTAAACTTAGACAATATATATTTAATATGATTATGGCGTTCCTGGTTTTTGAAACTGAAGTTACTATTTCTCATAGGATGTCACACTAATAAATGCGAGGGCCTTGCATATCTCTGAACACATGCACCTGATTTAAATTCTACTAGTCATAGTGCACATTGCCCTTTACATCTAGATTGCTACACAAGCTCTTCATACAGCACATCTACATATGCACGACTTATGACTCCACCAAGACCATGAAATGTTGATAATCAAACCTGATAAGAGATTTCTAACACTGGAGATTTTCCTACACATAAAGCCTGCACATTTTATGGTGTAAATTTTACTTTCTCTGGTAGGTACAGTGGCCCCAAAAGATATAAGCAGAAAAATGAAGTGTTCAATTGCGGGACTTAAACGTATTTTGTCAAATCTCGACACTTCAGAACCAGTTCTAATAAGACAGCAAAGAGTGGAAGAGGGAGTTTGTTGATCTTTTGCAAAGACCACAAACAATGTACAGAAGCAGTTCGGAATGTACATGACTTTCTCTAATCCCCTTTTACAAACTATTCTGGCAAAAGCTTATTCTTCTATCTACTTCTTGTAAATTGAGTTTCACATTTGCAGAAATACTTTTATTACAATTTTTGTTGTAGGTATGAAAGGAGAAACTAAATTAAATTGAGTTTTATTTATGGACGCTCTTTAACTACTGTGGCCCTAAGCATCCCATTCTATATTGGGTTGTGAAAGATCGTTAATTTTGCTCAGAGGCCTCTTTATCAGGCTTGAGGTTCTTTTACGTGCTGTAAGTCTGTGACACAGGACCACCAGCTTTACTTTCCTTCCGAAGGAAGCCATGC